>JACAZH010000034.1:47500-1259571 GCA_014462675.1 Mycena sanguinolenta | reverse complement strand
GCCGCAACACTGTGATGGTACACTTGGTCAATGAAATTGATTGAGATTGTGATCGTGCACAGCAGTAGGGACATGCAAAAGGCAGATAACAACTATATGATAATGTATAAAACGAGTCAACGAGTCCGTCCCATGTCGTTTGAAATTGAGACCTAGTGCCTACCCGTCGATGCAGGTTTACACCGGCGTCACTTTAGCTGCGGTGCAGGGCACGGGATGGCATCGATGCTGCTGGCAAACATCAGGGGCGGACAGTGTGCAGGCTTGTCGTGTATACAAACGTGGGCTAGTCATTGCTACAGCGGCGGCAACGCCTCAACGCGCCGTCGCTCGTGCTCATCGTCGATCACCACTAACAAGCAGGCACGAGTCAATTTGTCATTGCCCGCCGTTGTTGCCCGGCTCGTTGCCCAGAATCGAGGAGATGTAGGTGCGGGACATCGAGTGCGCGAGTGCTGACGAGCCGAACGAGGATGAGATGAATTTGGAAGTCGTGCCATGGCGTTGAAATGGACACACATGCAGACATGATATGCTGCATGGACATGGACACGAGTGTAGGCGGCCACCGGAAGTGCGCGCGACAGGATTCCGTGGCCGATGCAGCAGTCGTGGATGGAAGGCATTACGATGCCGATGGAACCGTCGGTATTTGTGGACCTTGGAAAGACGACAGAGCAAAGTCCCGACAGGTGTGAACACAGCGTTGGTCTTGCGTGCTCGCTGGACACGTGCGAGCGGAGACGAGACTGGAGATGCTGGAATTTCCAAGTGAGTCTTGAATCAGCAGACACGCAAATTCCTACCACGGCGTTACTTCAGCGGCGACGTGCTGCGTCCGCTGCTTGTGCTCGACGGGAGTGTACGTGAGCGCGCAAGCGTACGTGCGGGTTGAGGGCGCCGGTGCCAGTGGTGCTGCCAATCTTTCATGAGTCCTTCAGTCGGACTAGAAATCATCCGAGCGTGCTTACCTCGGCCGCCAGGACGACAACGTCCGCGGTGTTTCGACTCGCTGAAAAGGGGATGCGGGATGCACGGGCGCATACGCAGGTGCGTGGATGCGCTTGGAGGTCCGCGAGCCGTGCTGTATGTGGAAGGATGGGCGCTGTTAAAAAGATGACGCAGGGAAGCCGAACCCGTGGCCTGCATACGCCGGCCGGTGGTACGCAAAATGACGTGCTCGTGTCCAAACGCCACAACGGCGTCTTGCGTGCAGAGTCGTGTAGGCAGCCGTCTAACACTGCATGCCGAAGTTCGAAGTCCGCAGCGCTGTGTACCAGCGCGAGTAAGTCGAGGGGAATAACTGTATTATTTGATGCTCACCGTGTCCCCATCTGTGAATTACTGCAATTTGGGTTATCCTGAGCGGTACGTGGTACACATTTCCTGTGCTCACCGCAGGAGTTTGGCAGGGGAGAGACAAACTAAGGCGCGACGACGAGGAGCCTCTTCGGATGCAGGCGCGGCTTGTTTGCCAATAAACGAGCTCTTTTTGTGGGCTATCAATGGCGGGTGTGAGTGGCAATGGAAGGAGGCGTAATGACGAAAACTTGACAGTGCGTGACAGTGCGCACGTGATCCATCAACTGCCATAAGTTCGTGCCAAATATTTGGCCATGGTTCGTCTCTCTTTCTCTTCTCTTCCACCATCTTCCGCCCATCGCATTGTTCTTTCTCCAAATCTCATGCTCTTAACTCGATTCCTGGCCGCCACTCACCACTGACGTCTCCCTCATGGTCCACTACCCGGCCGGGCTTTCGGTTTCGGCTGCCGCGCGATGGACAGGACGCCGCGTTTGAGGACAGATGTGTTGACCTTGGACAGTCTAAAGTACGTGGCCTCCCTTTGGCAGAGAAACAATCGTCCACTTTATTGAACACGGTATGCTCTGCACGACGCACTCCAGATAATGCTCTACACCCTGTCTGCCAAGAAAACCAACAGGGTACGTGGGCCTCGCTTCGGTGTTATCATTCGCCTGTTTTCACCCAGATACTGTACCTTTTTTCAGCTTGCCACATCCACCATCCGCATGCATGCTTCATCAACTGTGGTACGGACTGTATGTACCATACCCATTTGGTTTCCTTGAATCTCCTTTTGCTAATTGTCGTTCAAGGTTAAATGTACCCTTCTCTGAGCGTCCTGTGCTTGAAGGTATTAGTTAGTCCTGCAAACGTGTTTTCCGACACCGTGGATTTGCTAGATATATTTGGTGTTTTAGCTAGCACAATGAAATTCTTTTTGTTGCCCATTCATATGTTTTATTTCAGCACAGTTATAGAGCCTCGTTATGCCCCTGCAGCTGGATAGTTTCTTTTCCGGTTGTACGGTCGCGCTACAGGAAACTACGGTCCAACTACGGAGAACTACAGAGCAAGGGCCCCAACTACGTAAGACCATGGGAACTACACAGATCTACAGAGATGGCACCCTGCACACGGTTACTACAGCAACTACAGCAACTACAGGCAACTCCGTAGAGCTCCATAGCATGCCCGGCTTTTGCTGATGTTGCCACGATCAGAAATGATTCTCACAGCGCCGGCGTAGTAACCGTCGCTGGATGCACTGCTCGAGTCGCAAACCCTATCCTCGGAGGCTTCGTCACTCGAGTTGTTCATGCTTCTATCACGACACTCGTGTCGTTCGCTGCAGAACCTGCTGACTCGGAATACTGCTCCGATTCCTCGTCAGAACTCTCGCCGTCGAACTGCTCCTTCTCGGGAAATGAACTGCGTGTGCGTCAACGGGAACGTCCATGGTATTTTGCGTGCAATCTCGACCCAAAGTGGCCTTGCTTTTTGCACTTGAAACAACGCCCTTCGCGTCGCAACTTCACGAACTCATCCTGGGGCAATAACACGTGCTGTGCGGCTACTGCACTATACACATGCGGGGTGTGCTCAGCCTTGTCTCTCGGGGATTGGTCTCGTAATTGCTATCTGAGGCATCACCACTGTCATGTGAATTCTCTGGAGTGTTCTCTGGTTCAACGTCGTCGTCAGATTCATACCCGTATGTCGCACGACTAGGCCAATAGCTGGCGGGATTTTTGGCTCTGCGCGAGCTTCCGCCCTCGTTTTTCCACGCACGTCTCGCTGCTTCATGCCGGGTTGCATGCTTCAGCAACTTTTTGACAGAATGTCGTTCAGGATTCAATCCTTTCGCAATCAAATCCATGCGCAAGTATTGATTAATCCCATTCCAGAAAATCTGTACAAGCTGTCTTTCCGTGACGTCTGGGAACCGGAACAGCCAGTGTTTCAATATCGCGCTGGAAATCTCTGACATCTCGCTGTTCCTGGCGTGCACTGGTAAGTTGCTCTCGCAACTGAGTTTGAAATCGGGCGGGAAGCAATAATTAAACAATGCTTCATAGATTGATTTCAATGTCCAATCTTTCTGCCGAAGCGCAACGTGTTTCATAAAGAACTTGCTGGCTTTGCCAGACATGAAGTTGACGAGGATTTTGATCGTCATCCTGTCACTAACGCCGTTCCAATCGCGCCAGGTATCAACTTCATATGTCCACTGATCAAGGACGTCAAGATCTGCCCTTCCATCGTAAGTGAAGGGTTTCTTGATTTTAATTCCACTCATGGATGATGATTTTCTAGAGGATCGTTGCCGTTCCCTATGTCTGTTTTTTTCTTGGAATGCAAATTTCTCAGAGGCTCATCGCTTTCGGAGGTTGAAGACTCCTCTGAGTCGGTGTCTGATGACTCCGAAAGGCGAGCTTACACCGGCAGTCGTCGCCCGGAACCAACCACCATCGGGTATTCCAGAGCTTTCGCGTTTGAAGCTACTAACATTGATCTTACGGCCCGTGGAAGAGGAGCTTTGTCCTTTCTTCCTGGCCTGAGGTGAGACCTTATGCTTAGAATTACTCTTTGGTTTATTGGCACGTCTAGGCCGTTCTGAATCGGAGGTTTCGCTTTTAGCAACGGAAGCCCGTGCCATACCGCAAAAAATCATTGGACATTCGTCTGACACGGTAAGCGTGTCCATCGAATCTGATTCCATCTCTGATTCGAGTTCAAATTCGCAACTTGGAGGCAATATTACCGATGCCTCCCTCCACGCGTTCTCGTGCTCCAGATGGTCAAGAATTTCATCCATTAGCGACATGCCGATTGCAACTTCCGGCAGAACAAATTCTCGTCGATTTGTCTCGGAGTCCGATACGGTCCAGGCTGCTGGCAACGGACCCAACTGATCCTCAGTTTCCAGTAAGTCGTTCCAGTCCTGCATTGAAAAACAATTCTGATTGAATTCCCTGTCAGAACTATTTACAAGGTATGCGCCCTTCATTTCACCGGGTCCGGCGTCGACTCCGGCCACCAATGGTGAGGCTGTATCTCTATGATCTCTAATTACTGTTTCCGCCGCTTCGTCACAATGACCCAAAGTCGGAACAGCATCTGCCGCAAGCTGCGTGCTCAGGCAGTCTCGAAGGCGAGTGCCATGTTCGAAATCATCGCAACATGCACATGAATCAATCCGCCTTGCAGATGTACTACTAACCGCGAGACTAATGCTCGAGCGGTAATACCCAGCTGCCGAATCATCATCCATGCAAGAGGCAGCATGGATTGACTCGTGGCACTCACGGGTTGCTGCCGAGACGCGAGTCTCGTGGCGCATAGCTGCCGAACCACCAACCACCCCGTAAGTGGTGGGAGGCGATTCGTGGCGCTCAAAAGTTGCAGCCGAGGCCTCAACCGCGCAATGTACAACGCGGGAGACCTCGTGGCGCAGAGCTGCCGAGGTTTCAAACGCACAATGAACAGCGTGGGAGACCTCGTGGCGCTTAGCTGCCGAACCACCAACCACCCCGTAAGTGGTGGGAGGTGATTCTTGGCGCTCAAATGTTGCAGCCGAGGCGTCAACCGCGCAATGTACGACGTGGGCGACCTCATGGCGCAGAGCTGCCCAGACGTCAAGGCTGCACGCCGACATCTCGTGGCGCTGATTGGCGTTGAAAGTCGCTGTCCCACTGGAACATGACATCGCCGAATGCTCAACATTTCCCCACCAACTCCCGTCAACCGGTTCCGAACGCATGCGGTGGTTCAAAATCAGTGACAGGTGTGGGGAAAGTCAGCCAGGAAGGACTCACACTGCGGAAAGCCCTCTGGTTGGTGTCCCTCGATGTTGTCGAAGAGGCCGCACCGACTGCAGCCACCTTGCTAGAGGTCTGCATCGCTTTGTGCACAATAGAAAAAATTTTCTGCAGAAAAAACATGCCGAAACTCGGGTGATCAGTCCGAGAGTCTACGAAAAAATCCAAGTAAAAAGATACCACTCAAAAAATGTGAGGTCCGGGTAAACCAAAGGTAAACAGACCCCGCAGTAGTCGTCAGGAAACCCAAGGAAACACGCAAGCTGAGTGGGTGAAATGTTGGATTCGAGAAAACTGTCCAACTATCTACAGACTATCTAACTAAATAGTATTTCGAAGCCCTTGTATTGATTACCTTGTTCTGGATATGTAAAACTACCTTGTATCCTGAAAGAGTATCTACTTGTGTCTGTGAATAGAATAATGGCCGCAGTGGTGAACATGACGACCTTGTTCAACTCTCGGCCAATTGATGCGAAGCCCGGAGATCACCGAAATGACTTGATGGCCAAATGCGGATCCATATCCATTACACATTGCAACCGCCCTGAACAACGAGGTTGTTAAAACTTGCTGTTTCTCCTCAGAGGTCATCACCGTCACTATTCCCACCGCCGCTTTTCGCGAATCCGGCCTTGCCTTCCCGATCCTCCTCATATTTCTCTTCCAATGGAGGTTACACGACACCCCCTACGATATGCAAGCCGAGGTTGAAGGAATCATTCGTAACTTCTTCATAACTCTTTGGTTCAGCATAGTGCAGCTGGGCGCGATTATCATGGCAACAAAGCGCTTGCAAGACATGTCCCTCTGCAATCCCGGGGTGCGAGTGGAGATGGTGCAGGCAGAATTCCTTGAGCACGCTGGACGGCCGGACCAGTTGTTCAACAAGTTGGAGGCATGGATTTTATTCATTGTGCACAGCGCGGAGATTTGCCAGGAAGCTGATGGCGTAGCTGCTCGCTTGTACTTTGACCAGGGTATTTCGACGTTTTACATCCTCAAAGCCAACAGGCATTCCTCCCTTGTTCCAACAATCAAGCCTGGACACTTGGCAACCAACAGTGTCCCTTCTCGGATCACTGTCCTGGCTTCAGAATTCGGTTGCATCCTTGCACTACGTGGTGGCTATTAATCCCACACTCGTTGAGTGGGGGGATATGTGTTGGATTCATGTTGTATACCCAGTCACCTGGCCATTTTGACTCAACGATTGTGAGTTAGCATTTGATTGTCTACTTATTTCACTTTGCTACCCTCCTCATGGACTCTCTTCCCACATCCTCATGCCACGTGTTCTTGAGGAACTGTTCTCAAGGTTCTAGAAGAACCAACACAATCAAAACAACCACTCCTGGTCCATAACAGGAACAATATCAAAGACAAGATGTTCAACCAGAAGTGCAGGAGTTCAAAGAGTAGTCTTAGAGTAATCTGAGAGAGATCACCAGGCATGTTCAGGCTGATGCCTAGGCAGCTAAGGACCAATGGTACAAGACATCATGTGGGATTTAGTAGGATTGCCAGTGCCTAGGTGGATGATCGTTGACTTTGGACGGAACCGTTAGGCTGAGGAGATGGCCAAGGCATTGATCTGAAGACTTTGGCATGAGAAAGACATGTGATGGTCAAGCGCGAGCATGAGCTGACAAACATAGACAAATATTGGAGAATAATCAGACAGTTCTCATTGGAACCAAGCATCGGTGGTCTTGGCGGTTGGGATCTGCAAGTCCAGAACATCACCAGACTGCATGAATCAGCAACCAAAACTATTATTAGACAGGATTCAACTCCTGCCATACAGACACGTACTTGTAGGAGCAGACAGCGACACTTGTGATCACACATATACCAATTATAGACCCTGGCGGTCATTCAACATGACCTAGCCTACCTCAGATGCTTGCATATGGACTTGTAGCTGGCAGGAGGCCTTGACAGAAGAAGATTTGAACTGAGTTATACTACCCTAGGCAACTGACTGTACCTTGTCAGGTGCTTTGCCTTCACCCCAACTTGTTGCCTAGGAGCCTTGTTGTAGTGTGTTGGATTGACATCTGGATGTGTGCAGTGTCCCTAGAGCCTGATACCAAGTGGTCAAATGTTCCTAGTGTATTGGAAAGCCTAGGTCGATGGTCTTACAAGCTGCTAATGAAGCTGCACTGGGGGTACAGCCAGGATATCAAAAGTATTGAATGTGAAGAGGTTGAGCAGACACAGGACTAGCGGTGGGACACACCAACCAAAACCTACACCAAACTCTAAAATCAAACACCTCTGGTACTATAAATCACAACTCCAACTCCAATACTCACAGTGTGTGTGTTCAAGGAGGTAGGGTATGTATCACCCTTTTAGAAGGGTGTGCAAGATGATAGATTTCTGTCTTGTAACAGCAGTGGTAGGATGCTCTGTCTTGGGTAGCGGGGACTACTAACCACAGGAGGATCTTGGGTTCAATAGAACACTGTCTGTGATCATTGAGAAACAATACTTTGAAAGCTAGCCAAGGAAGTCGGAAGAAACTGGGCAGACCGTCAATTGACAGAGATTCTACTCAGCTTGTCCATGATGACTGGTGGCAGCATATCCAAGACTTGGCAGATCTTACTCGAGTGGCGGTGTAGGCAAGGTGTGGTGGCTCTTACTTGAACAGCCAGAGGTCTTTTCTCAAGAAGTGGGCTTTATTTCACTGGCAGTGACTTGACTCTCCCCACAAGGAGTACTCTTGACTATGAATGGACGGTCTCGAGTGGCAGCTCTTATGCAAGAGGCACATTCAAGGGCAAATGTGGTGGCTCTTATGTTGTGGCGGGAAGCCCCTTTCAAAGATATCAAATCACTTGGTCTATTTCTTAGAGTGCTGCAGACACATGCTTTTCAATTCAAAAGAGTACCACTATATTCCCCTGATTTCCAGGCAGATAGTTTACTGACTACCACAGGAATTACTGCTAGCTTTTATACAAATGTCCAAGTCAAAAGGAGTAAAAAGAAACATCTAGGATCATCCATGCTTCATACCTCTAGCAGTGAGTGTCCAATGACAATTCATGCATTGCAGAGTTGTCCACCCACTGGAGATATTCTGCATGGTTTCCATCATTGACACCTTATGGCATGCTTGTTGTCTGGGTTCCTCCAATAGCAGAAAGGACTTTCACTGTCCCCACTAGTGCTGATGGAGCTGTTCTGGCAGGAGATCCTGCTGTGGCGGGAGGTCTCTTATGCCAAGGATTTCTAGTGTTGGCGCATCTTGCTGTGAGTCATTCTGACTTGCAATTGGAGTAGCTGTGTCTCTTTCAAAGATTTCTGAAGTACTCTCCTTTGTCTGGAGGTCATGGAAGATGAACTGAGTGCAACTGCTGGTTGTGACCCAACCACTGTACTAGCAACCGCCAGTAGGCCACCTGCTGCGAGTGATGCAACAACTGAATAAGGTGACCCAGCTCTTGTGGTGAGTGTCAGGATCATGCTGCCACAAGTCGAAGGTAAATTCCACTAGCAGGGGGTGGACTTATCCTTAGTCCAGCCTTATAATTCTATTTCCTGAGACAGTTCCTGTCTCCACTAGAAGGTGTCCCCACCAGACGCTATTTCTCTCCCCTGTGATTCACCTCTGGTGCATGTAGCCTCATGACTCCTAGCCCAGTACTAAGATGTCCTCCTGGCAGAGCTCTCTGGCTTTACCAGCCAGATCACTAAGTTGTTTGGCGGTTAATGGTAGGCGTACTGGCTTTCAGCTGTCAATGGTGCAGTATGCTGTCCTGGGGCAGACACACACTGTGGCAGGGCCAGTGAGCCGAGGTGTGAAAATCACACTTTTATTATATTTCCCACTTCTAGCCATTTTCCCTTTTTTGTCATTATCTATGTAAATTAGGTTTAGACAGGAGGAATATACATTCTTTGTCATCATACCACCATCCTTGCGGCCAGTGCAGGGCAAGCGCCCAGAGGTAGCAGCGGAGCTCCTCACCCCTTACTCCCATATTGTCACCAGTGGGCTATCTAGCCACCTGTTACTTCAGATCTCCTCAAAACAGCTTCACTCTCTCACAACAACTTCTTTACTCTCTTTCCATGTGTTTTCCACTCTATGGCTCAGGACCATTGCACATATTCCATTCCCATCCTTCACTCAACCCTTGCACAGACTACCAACCCCTCACAAGAACCTATAACCCAGACAATCTCCCCTTCCACAATGCCTCCAAACTAATCTTCACTTCACTGTACTGATAAGCCATAAAAAAATAAAAAAAAACTTGGTGTTTTTATGTGTATTCTGTTACATGCCTCATCACTGTTTGAGCCTTTGTTTGCTTGGAGTTAGTCTCTGATACTCACAGATCACCAGAGTGAGGATTTTTGCAAGTTATCAAAACCTCTGCTCTGGAGCCTTAGATTTAACTGTCTAAACCTCCTTGTATCCACCTATTATAAAACAAACCCATTTACTTTGTTCATCAAGGTGCCTAGGTGGACTTTCCTTCAGTTGGAAGTACTCATCTGAAGTATAACATGAACATACAAAGTACTGTGTGTCTTGGATTTCTCCTTGGTTTGGATTCTGAACCAGCTAGCCACATACTATGGCTCAGACCCAAACTCACAAGGAGACCACTTAATCTTTGGGAGTAGTAGTGTTGGTGTATTTTGGTAGTTGTTGGTGTGGTTGTTGCCCATTGCATTCTATCACTATCCTTTCACATTTGTCGAGTGCACTGTTTCAATGTCTACCATTAAACCACCAAACGACTTAGTGATCTGGCTGGTAAAGCCAGAGAGCTCTGCTGCAACCTCCTCGCGGTGCTCACGGGTGATCAGGACTATGCAGATGTGACTTGGTACATGGATGGCTCTCTGCTGGACAGTAAAGCTGGAGGTGCAGCAGTATGGATATATCATGACACTGTCAAAGAGCGACTTATTCTCCTGCTGGGAGATGGGCAAGTAGCTGAGGGGGAGATGGAGGGCATCCTATGTGCAACAGAGCGAGCGCTAGTGACAGGTGCTGATCATATCCTCGTTGTTTCTGACTCTCAGGCTGCCCTCAAAGGCATTACCTCCACGCATGCAAGGGCAGGGCAACATCACACGATTGTGTATGATCGGTTGGTACGCTCTGCAGCTGCTGACCTCCCACATCTCTTGTATCACCAACCTCTGGACATCGGCACATGTGGGAACGTACAGGGAATGAGCTCGCTGATGACGCTGCCAAAGTCACTACCACACACTGCCCTCCTCCTACTACACCTGTCTCTCTCATGATCTGCAAGAGAGCAATTGACACAGCCATCCTTGCACTCTGGGAACAGGCATGGACAGTTGCTACAACAGGTCGTGCACTACGTGAGATTGATAGCTCACTCCCATCAACCACCCTCCACTCACTGTACAACTCATCTCTCACCTGTGGTGCTATCACCATCCTCTCGCAGCTGTGCACTGATTTCTTGTTGCTCAATGCTCATAAATTTCACTGTCACCTATCTGACTCCCCAGCATGTGACGCATGTGGAGCTGCCTGTGAGATGCATGCTCACTTCCTCCTCCACTGCCCCGCATGGGAACCCTTCTGCCCTGCCCTGCAGCATGCATCATATGCTGCAGGTATCCTCGGCACCATCGATGTCCAATCTCTTCTCAACTATTGTGAGCTACTCTTACCCATTACTGTTTTCATCAATAACACCAATCGCTTCGCAAGATGAGCCCTCTCTTTCCTTTTCCTCTCTCCCTACTATACTTATATTTCCATAGCTTAGCTACTTAGTCATTTAGAGAACTTCACCTGCAACTCCCAATCCATAGCATTGTAAACTAACTTGTCGTTCATCCTCATAATCACCAGATATACCCTACCATTTCCCACAATTTCCCTAGATGTACCGTATTTTTTCTCTTACCTATCTCTCTCTCACCTCTGACCTTATAGTTCTCATACACCACGATCCAATGTACAATACAAACCCCTGACCCACTGTAGTCAGTACTACCACTTAGCCCTTATGGCCAGTTACAGTACAGCTTAGAATACTCAACTCAACTCAACTCAGCTGGGAGGATGTCTTAGTACTGGGCTAGGAGTTGTGGTGGTAATCCGAGGCTACATGCGCCGGAGGTGAACAATCGGGAGAGAAATAGCATCTGGTGGGAACACCTTCTAGCAGGGACAGAAACCGTACTGACAAGTGTCTCAAGAAACAGAGCTATAAGGCTGGACTAGGGATAAGTCCACCTCGCATGAGTTGGGTTTTATCTTTGACTTGCAGCGGCACAATGTCTCGGCACTCGCCATGAGAGTTGTTGCATCAGCCACAACAGGTGGCCAACTGGCGGTCACTGGTGTGGCAGTTAATCATGACCAGTGGGTTCGTCTTCCATGACCTCCGGACAGAGGAGAACACTGCTGCCAGTTGTCACAGATGAGCTGAGTAGAATCTCTGTCAATTGATGGTCTGCCCAGTTTCTTCTGACTTCCTTGGCTAGCTGTTGAAGTACTGGTTCTCAACAATCATGGATGGTGTCTTGGATAGGATAAGAGTGTCCTATTGAATCTGAGATCCTCCCACAGCTAGTAGCCCCTGCTACACAAGACAGAGCGTCCTCCTGCTGCTGTTACAAGACAGAAATCTACCATCTTGCACACCCTTCTAGAAGGGTGATACATACCCTACCTCCTCGAACACACACACTGCAAGTATTGGAGTTGGAGTGGTGATTTATAGTGCCAGAAGTGTTCAGTTATAGAGTGAGGTAGGGGACATACAAATCCTGCAAACCCCATGTGACTGAGTGTGATGTCCAAATATGGTTAATTTCTTGAGAAAAAGTAAAAGTAACAGCCAAGAGGTTCAGTACAATGTGCGCCAAAAGTAACTAGTTATCAATTTTTGTCTAAAATGTTACAAACAAACTTGCAACAGCATCTCCTCAATCACAACTGCATCAAAAATTAAGCCCATCCAGTATGATGTTATTCAGATATATAAGAACAATTTCATGGAGGGATTTACTCAATTCTCAGTAGTTCGTGTTCATAACGTGGTTTTTGTCAAGATGTCTGAATTTGGACAAAAGTGTCACACAAAGTAACAGCACATGGGGTTTGCAGGATTTGTATGTCCCCTACCTTATTGGTGTAGGTATTGGTTGGTGTGTCCCACCACTAGTCCTGTGTCTGCTCAACCTCTTTGCTTTCAATGCTTTTGATATCCTGGCTGCACCCCCAGTGCAGCTTCATTATCGTCTGATCCTGTCACTGGGTTGCAATTTCCATCGTTGTCACAGGCAATGTCAGCTGGAATGACCTCCTCAATGTCTTCACTCACAAGAGTTAAAGACCAGTGTGCACATTACTAATGGCTGGTGAGTGTTACATGTTGAACAGGACTTCCCAGGGGGTGCTTGGGCAGCTTAGCTTGTAGCAGCTGCAACTGCATGGTTGTGTCAATCTGCTGGTCAATATCTATTTCCCTGCTCTCTACTTTCCCATTCCTGTGCACCAAAGTTTGGTCTTAGAGGACAGTGTGATTATTCTGGCTCATACACGATGGGGCCAGACTAAATCATTCATTACTCTGAATGGAGATCTGTCCAGTGTCCACCTGCAACATTCTCCACAGCACAGGTTGAATCTATCCATCTACAGCTCATTTTTCAGAGCCTCCAAATGTCATATGAAAGAGGTTATATTCACCTATTCAGATAAATGCAAATTCCGATAAACTGTCAAACCATAGTCCCAATGTTGATTCAGCAACAATCTGCTACATCCTAATAGGATGATATAGATCTCATTCAGCATACATCTACTCGGCCTCCGGGGTTGTGCTTCCCATCCTTTTTGTCCAAGATGCCCCCATCCACTGTTACAGAAATTGTGGTCGACAATATTGTCACCTCTGTGAATGCAGTCACACCACTCCTGGATGAACTTCATGATGGTCTTTGCCCTCCATTTGTCCAAGCAATCTCAAATACTGCAATCTCCTTGATTCGTGCACTTCAGGTGTGGAATTCCAGATGCAGGGCTTTCAGAACTGATGTGAAATCCTAGAATGTGAAAAGAAATAAGGAAGAATGCTGTCAGCTCATGCAAAATATTCATGGCATCATTTATGCTATTGTCAATGCTCACCTGCAATCGGACCCTCCTGGCTGTCTTCCGCCGACAACATTGGACCATGTCGGTAACTTTACTGAGTATTGATCTGCTATATCTGTCCTGGAGATGACTGATAGCATTTTACCAAGCACTCTTCATAAAATCCAAACATTTGTCCAGGCACAAGAAGGCAACAGCAAGATCAAGCACTTCTTCCAACAGAGCCAAATGAATGCCTTGCTGAAGGAGTGTCGGGCTGGGCTGCAGTTGGCCCTGGAGAATTTTACAGTAAGCCCTATGACAGTCATGACGAGCAAAAAATTATTCAACTTATGGGCAGATGATATCTCAAGCATCCCTGTCCCATGATATTAATGAAATGCGCAAGGAGACTCAACATAAGCATGCTAAACTGCTTGAGATGATTTCAACTCTGTCTGACTCAGATGGTGCCTCTTCTGTATGTTCAATTCACTTTTTTGTGTTGATATTCTATAACTTGTTGAACCAGATCCAAAGCTTGAACATGTCTCAAGCAAGGTAGGAACCTCATCTCAGGTGTAAGCAGAACTGATTCCTGCCTCAAGCTCTCAATCCTTCTCGCTTCTGCCTTCCATGCCACAGATCTTCCATGGCCGTGACTCAGAGCTCAACCAAATTGTCCAGATGCTCACTCAAAAATGTGCTAAAATTGCTATTTTAGGCCCAGGTGGTATTGGCAAGACAAACCTTGCAAGAGCTGCTTTACATCACCCTGATGTGGTAACTAAATATGAGGACCGACTCTTTGTGTCATGTGAATCTGCCACTACCAGTGTAGAAATTGCTGGTTATATTGGTGCTTATCTGGGACTCAAGCCTGAGAATAATATCACAAAGACTGTACTACGCTATCTTGCTAGAAGGCCAATTTGTCTATTGATCTTGGACAACCTGGAAACAACTTGGGATCCACTTGAATCTCGTAGTGGTACTGAAGATCTGCTGTCCAACCTTACTGACATCCCTCATGTGGCATTGATTGTGGGTGTGTTAATATCAGCTCAGCAGATATTGATTCTGAATTCAGATTACCATGCGAGGAGCTGAACACCCAGCCAAAGTTCATTGGACTCGACCTTTTCTCCCAGCACTGGGACCATTATCATTTGAGGCTGCTCAGAAAGTGTTTCAAGAAATTGCTGAAGATCATCATAACCCACGAGACATTGATCAGCTCTTGAGATTCACTGATAATATGCCACTAGCAGTGGATCTCATGGCACATCTTGTTGCTTCTGAAGGCTGTTCACCTGTCTTAGCTCGGTTGGAAACTGAAAAGACATCTTTGCTATCTGAAGGTTCAGATAGGTGTTCTAACTTGGATGCATCCATAGCTTTGTCTCT
This sequence comes from Mycena sanguinolenta, assembly GCA_014462675.1. Lineage (NCBI taxonomy): Eukaryota > Fungi > Basidiomycota > Agaricomycetes > Agaricales > Mycenaceae > Mycena > Mycena sanguinolenta. The sequence continues at coordinate 1,244,940 of JACAZH010000034.1, read as the reverse complement.
CTCAAGTCCACGCCTCACTGCCCAGACTGGGGCTATTGATTTGTTGAGGCTCCTCTCTATTCTTCCAGATGGTCTCTCAGACATTGAACTCATTCAAAGCAATCTCGGTATTCCACAGATTCGGACATGCAAATCTGTATTGCTCAGTACATCCCTTGCATACCTTGAAAATAAGAAACGTTTAAAATCACTGGTGCCTATCCGGGAATATTTGCAGCATTTTGACCCAGTAGCACCAGCCATTGTTCTGCCTCTGCAAAAACATTTTCAGAATCTTCTGGGCACATATAAAAAATATCAAGAATCTAACCAGGTCACCAACATTGTGAGGGACATTAATCTCAATCTTGGAAACATACATCAAATCCTGTCCCAAGCATTGACTCCACAAAATCCTGATCTACCACAAGCTATAAGATGTGCAATCTTACTGAATTCATTTGGCAGACTGAATCGCCAGGGTCCATTCAGATTGATGCATTCAGTACAAACATTACTTCCACCTGGGAATCCTGAACTAGTGGTCCATTTTGCCATGGAGGCACTGTGGACCAGCAGTTCCACAATAGTCAAAGATCGTGACCTTTTGTGTTCTGAAAGCCAAGGCACTGCCAGACTTTGAATGATCCCACTCTAGAAGGTGTGTGGAATGTTGATATCCTGCTTATGTTTCTAATGTTGCTTTTATTTGATTCTGTTTCACAGTTGACTTGTATCGTGCATTGGGTGCATACTATTGTTGGTACACAAACAACTGCTCTGAAGGGATGCAATGCTTCAACAAGGCTTTGACAATAGCCAAAGACAATGGCAACATAAGAGGACAGTGCACCACCTTGGTCAACCTTGCTGTGCTTGAATGGAGGATGGGAAAATACAACACCTCACAGCTATTTGCAAGCAAGGCATACATCTTTGCACAATTGTGTGGGAGTTTTTACCAGCAGGCAAGTGCACTGCGGGCAAAGTCCCTATGTCTTCAATACCTTGGAAACCTCCAAGGCTCCCTTTCTCTAATGCACACTGCAAGAGAACTTCTTGAGCTTGATGGGATGTCTCAAGGTGGCTTAGATTTGCAACTCAGAATAAATGCTGCTGCTACATACATGGAGAAATCTGAATATGCAGAGGCTCGATGTCTTCTTACTCAAGTTGCTTCTGAGATGTCTGTGGACCAAGAACCAGAGGCTTTTGCCATTACCCTGTTGAATCTCGGGCATATTGGTGTGGCTATTGGGGAAAGCAAACAAGATGTCCTTCAAAACCTGGAGACAGCAAGAACAATTCTCAGCAGCCTTCAGCATTGTTCAGAGGCTTTCTATTATGATACCACACGTGCTGAACTGGAACTCAGAGAAGGGGAGCTGTCAGCAGCAAAAAAATCGTTTCAAGCTATGTCTGCATTGGTCTTGGACAAAAGACATGCAAGTTTCATCCTATTGCCTTGAAAAGATGGCAGATATCAGCTGCTGGGGACATGACCACTTCGATTGGGCTGCTAATTTTGGCATCATCTACCTGGGATTTGCCCAGAAAATGAAACAGAAGTTGGGAATGTACAAAGCGCTATGCAGTCTTGGGGATATGTTTCTGTTGAATGGGGATGAACTGACAGCAGAAAGTCTATTCACAGTTGCATTAGAGGCCTTCACAGAGATGGATGTCCATCGTTGGAGGGCAATTTGTATGCTACACCTTGGTGATATAGCTTTGCACCGGGAGACAGGTCCAGAGCAGAAAGGCAATGGAGAGATGCTTGATCTCTCTTTGAAAAGTCATTGCAGGCCAAGGATATAGCTGACATTGACTCCAGGCTGGCCAGTGTTGGAAAAGCTCATGAGGAAGCCCTAACAACACTTGCAAAATTACAGGCACCCACCCAGTTATTGGCTGAGTTTTCCTTTTCTCAAGAACAGCCTGCAAGAGTTGCTCTCATGTGACACTCAAAATAATTACCTCTTGTTTATCCCTACCTTGTTTTCACTACCTGTAGGCAAATGTCTTGATTTTGTTGATCGATATGCTCTGAACCTATACCAAAACAATCAACTAAACACTCAAAACAAAAATCAAAGGCTCCCGGAAATAGCAATAAACTACTGAGAATATGCCAAAGACCACGAAAGAGCACAAGTAGTCGAGAAAGTACAAGACCAGATGAGTGTCAGTCCCTTGGTCAGGGCCTGGACATAGGTTGAAGGGAAAGGTTAAGGTACTCCTCAGAGAGAAAGTGACCTTCACCGATCAGAACTACTGGAAAGAACAATCTAAGTAGTATCCAAGTGATGGATGGTTTTGAAGCCAAACCGCAAGAACAGGTAGTGTTGGGAATTAAGCTGTTCCCCAAGCAAGCATGTGTGAGAGGCATACTCTCGCTGATAGTCAATCCAGAAACGGTCAAAGACCCATGAAATAGCATGCAATCCATGCAATAATGTGCGATTCCCGTACAATCCATGCAAATCCCATACAATCCATGCAACTGTGTTTACTCAATCACATTCAAGACATTTCCGATAACCAAACTTCTTATTCCAGAAGGTTTCACAATGACAAGTCCAACAACTGACTGTGCTCAAAGTGCCAATCCCAGAAATAAAACCCAAGTCGCAAAGCATTACACCTACTAATATAGGGATGATTCTGTACCGTACTAACAAACTCCTCTAAGTATTTATACAGTGTTCACAATCACATGTAGGTAAGAAACAATCATATGAAAGAATGTACTCTGCTAGAAACAAGATGTCCAAGCCCTCTGCCCTAGCCCTGAACCATTTATCTGTCAGAAAGGTATCTGTGCAAGTAATACAATTGGCTACTTCATTGGGAAGAACTGGTTCTCTGGTCAGCCCACAACCCAAGAATTTGAAATCTTGCCTGATTGAAATTGATGTCTTGTCCCTCCTGGTATATCTTTCTACACTCTCTTTCCTGTTCTTCTGGACCATTGGAAAATACTCCTGAGCTCTGTAGCTTTCCAACAATACCCAACACTACATCCTTCTCAAAGCAGCCTCCTTCTTCCATAAAGCAATACTATTCCGGTGATGAGGCATGTAACGGTAATGAGGCTGCACTGGGGGTGCAGCCGGGATATCAAAAAGTATCAGAATGCGACGAGGTCGAGCGGACGCAGGACTAGCAGTGGGACACACCAACCAAAACCTACACCAAACTCTAAAACCGAAATCACCTCCGGTACTATAAAATCACAACTCCAACTCCAATACTCGTGGTGTGTGTGTGTTTCGAGGAGGTAGGGTACATATCACCCTTCTAGAAAGGTGTGCAAGATAATAGATTTCTGTCTTGTAACAGCAGCAGCAGGACGCTCTGTCTTGGGTAGCAGGGACTACTAACCGCAGGAGGATCTCGGGTTCAATAGGACACTCTTATCCTATCCAAGACACTGTCCATGATCGTTGAGAACCAGTACTTCGACAGCTAGCCAAAGAAGTTGGAAGAAACTGGGCAGACCATCAATCGACAGAGATTCTACTCAGCTCGTCTGTGATGACTGGCAGCGGCGTATCCAAGACTTGGCAGATCTTACTTGAGCGGTGGCGTAGGCAAGGTGCAGCAGCTCTTACTCAAATGGCCAGAGGTCTTTTCTCGATAAGTGGGCTTTATTTCACTGGCGGCGACTCAACTCTCCCTGCAAGGAGTACTCTCAACTATGAACAGACGGTCTTGAGCAGCGGCTGATACGCGAGAAGCGCACTCAAGGGCAGACACAGCAGCTCTTATGTCGCGGAGGGAGGCCCCTTTCAAAGATATCAAATCACTCGGTCTATGTCTTAGAGTGCTGTGGACACGTGCTTTTCAATTCAAAAGAATACCACTATATTCCCCTGATTTCCGGGCAGATAGTTTACTGACTACCACAGGAATTACTGCTAGCTTTTATACAAATGTTCAAGTCAAAAAGGAGTAAAAAGGAACATCTAGGATCATTAGCACTTGATACCTCTAGCAGTTGGTGTCCAATGACAATCTGTGTATTGGAGAGTCGTCTGCCCGCTGGAGATATCCCACATGGTTTCTGTCATTGACACCTTATGGTGTGGTTGTCGTCTGGGTTCCTCCAATAGCAGAAAGGACTTTTGCTGTCCCCGCTAGTGCTGTCGGAGCTGTTCTGGCAGGAGATCCTGCGGTGGTGGGAAGCTCCCTTTGCCGAAGATTTCTAATGTTGGCGGGTCTTGCTGCAAGTCGTCCTGACTCTTGGTTGTAGTAGCTATGTTCCCTTCTGAAAGATTTCTGAAGTACTCTCCTTTGTCCGGAGGTCATGGGAGATGAACTGGGTGCGACCACTGGTCACGACTTAATCGCTGTACCAGCAACCACCAGTCGGCCACCTGCTGCGAGTGATGCAACAACTGAATAAGGTGACCCAGCTCTCATGGCGAGCACCAGGATGTCGTGCCGCCATGAGTCAAATATCAATTCAACTAGTGGGAGGTAGACTTATCCCTAGTCCAGCCTTATTATCCCGTTCCTAGAGACCGTTCCTGTCTCCGCTAGAAGGTGTTCCCCCAGATGCTATCTCTCTCCCCTAGTGTTTCATCTCTGGCGCATGTAGCCTCGGCTTGCCACCACGACTCCTAGCCCAGTACTAAGACGTCCTCCCAGCAGAGCTCTCTGGCTTTACCAGCCAAATCACTAAGTCGTTCAGCGGTTAATGGTAGGCATACTGGCTTTCGGCCGTCAATGGTGCAGCATGCTGTCCTGGGGTGGACACATGCCCCCAAACTAATCTTCACTTCACCGTACTGATAAGTCATGAAAAAATTAATAAAAACTTGGCATTTTTATGCATGTTTCGTTACACGCCTCATCAACGGGACACGCATAAAAAACACGCTTCATTGGGAAGAACAGGTCCTCTGGTCAACCCACAACCCAAGAAGAGAGAATCACCAAGTTTTTATTCATTTTTCATGACTTATCAGTACGGTGAAGTAAAGATTAGTTTGGGGGCATGTGTCTGCCCCAGGACAGCATGTTGCACCATTGATGGCTGAAAGCCAGTATGCCTATCATTAAACCACTGAACAACTAGGTGATCGGGCTGGTGAAGCCAGAGAGCTCTGCTGGGAGGACGCCTTAGTACTGGGCTAGGAGCCACGGCAGCAAGCCGAGGCTACATGTGCCAGAGGTGAACCACAGGGGAGAGAAATAGCATCTGGTGGGAACATCTTCTAGCAGAGACAGACCGTCTCGAGAAACAGAATTATAAGGCTGGACTCAGGAAAAGTCCACCTCCTGCTAATTGAATTCACCTTCGACTTGTGATGACATGACATCCCAGCACTCGCCATGAGAGCCAGGTCACATTATTCAGTTGTTGCATCATGTGCAGTGGGTGGCTGACTGGTGGTTGCTGGTGTAGCAGTTAGTCGCAACCAGTGGTCGCACTCAGGCTCATCTTCCATGACCTCCAGACAAAAGGGGGATACTCCAGAAATCTTCAAAAGAGACATAGCTACTCCAACTGCGAGTCAGGACGACTTGTGGCAAGACACCCAATAGAAATCTTTGGCATAAGGGACTTCCCACTGCAGGCTGTCCCACCGAGACAGCTCTGTCAGCACTAGCAGGTACAGCGAAAGTCCTTTCTGCTATTGAAGGAACCCAGACAACAAGCACGCCATAAGGCATCAATAATGGAAACCATGCAGAATATCTTCAGCAGGCGGACAACTCTGCAATGCATGGATTGTCATTGGACACTCACCACTAGAGGTATGAAGCACCAATGATCCTAGATGTTTCTTTTTACTCCTTTTGACTCAAACAATTGTATAAAAGCTAGCAGTAATTCCTGTGGTAGTCAGTAAACTATCTGCCCAGAAATCAAGGGAATATAGTGGTACTCTTTTGAATTGGAATTTGGTTGGTGTATCCCACTGCTAGTCCTGTGTCCGCTCAACCTCTTCACCTTCAATACTTTTGATATCCCAGCTGCACCTCCAGTGCAGCTTCATTACTGGTCAACAATCAATCCCATCCCATAGCCAGAAACAAGGCCCAACAATCCCACATGTGGAAATAGATACTCCACGCTTATTCCTCTGAGAGGCACAAGAACAAAATAGTCCCTCTTTGAGTATTTATGGGCTACACATCCATGTGTTTCAGAGTGGGCACCTGCTGGTTCGCTGAGTAGTTTCCCTACTCATTGCACCCATTACTCCATGATCATTGCCCAACCAAATGCACAGAGACTATACATTGGCAGAAGTAAGAGATAGCGCTGAGAAATAAGACCTAAAATGCGCAAAATCTGCAGTGTTCAGGTATAGTCTTATTTCCTGCACATCATCATAGTAGTAGACACTCTTTCATACAATATTTTAAGAGCTTTACTCTTAATTCTTTTGGTGTTTTTTTTCCTGCTCTATATACAATTTATTGCTGTTCAAATTCGGTTTGTTTGGTTTGTTATTTTACTTTTGTAGTTTGACCAGACCACCATCTTTGAAATCATGGTGGAATTGATACCAAGTTCATATAGGTGAAGAGTGAGAGTATACTCACATTGTTCATTACAGCTATTGGTGGAACTCAAAGCACTGATCAAAAAGTTTTATTTCAACCATGAAAATACATTTTGGCCATATCTTACTCAGTTTTTGTCTGTTTCCTTTGAGACATGGGGTGACTTCCTGTAAGATTAGATAGTATTTGCAGAATATCGGAGGGGTGTCAGCGATGCTGGCACATGAGATTCTATTCAAAAATTTAATTGTTGGCAGTTCCTGTCAGAATATCATAGAATTTCCCATATATACGGTTGTTCGCCATACTGTGGTGAGGAGTCCAGCAGGTAGAGCAGTACCTGTGATTCAGTCACCACTTGTCGGACTAGTTGCAGAGAACCAAGTGAGATGCAGTTTCTTGACAAAGATTACGAATATAGACTATCTGAAATACAAAACATCTGCGTTAGTCATCTGGTGTGTTTGGGAAGAGGAAATGAGACACATACCAACGAAGGATGGCATATCTACTCGTCGAGCTGAGTCTACGGCCAGTGCTGAGAATAGCGAGTGAGTTGACGTAAGAATTGTCTTAGGAGTTTGCGAGCCAAGTCTCTCTTACCATATTGCAAGGAAGGAACGTGAGAATACGAGTAGCTGTCAATTTGCATGATCAAGGTGCATAGATTGTCCGAAGGACCGTTGTGCAGGCAGCAGAATCCTATGGGTGAGTTGGGCAGAAGTGTCATGTGGGTTACTTGCCGATGCATCTGCTAAAGTATTAACGAATAACGTAGGAGACTAGAAAGATGTACAGCGTATGGGCAAAGAGCTTGGCAAAGGCGCAACTGAAATTTTGAGGCGGGGGAGACTAGAAAGATGTACAGCATATGGGCAAAGAGCTTGGCAAAGGCGTAACTGAAATTTTCCAAACATTGTTTCTTGCCATCGACGTCTGCACATCCACCAAGACTTCTAAATCGGCTTGACCTGAATGCACTGTAGTTGCTCGTGCATCGAAATGTGAACGGCAAGCGTTCACAATTCCGGAGCTGCCGAAACGTTGGAACATCGAGATGCACTGGGCTTTGACGCAAAGATCCGCGAGGCGGGGGCAGGAAAACAGGCAAGGAGAGACTTCAATATCTCATTTGAACGGTTAGGCCTTTTCACAATGATTAATTCAAATTCCTTGGCCCATGGATTCTGAATAGAGCCACTCCCAGTGGACGCGTTTGGAGATGAACATAGTAAGAGAAAGCCCAGCGATGTGATCAACGGAGATTGCCGGCATCGCACTTTGATCCCGCTCTCTTTGTTTCCGATCCACCACACCAGTTTGCCGCGCTGTGGATGATGCAGCTCAATATATGCAACATTTCAATTCAATACAGGCATTCCAAGACAAGAAAAGCGAAATCTTGAGTTTGCAATCCAGAAACGGGTCTAATGAAAAAGAAATAACATGTCTGCTTGTTTCCTTGATATCTTTGCTCCATCCTCCTTAGGGCCCTGTGTTGCGTCAAAGAGCAGCGCACCACTTGATCGAGTCATGCGCTGCATTGGAACGTGTCGGCGACTCGGAACACTGAATACTGCAATTCCCATATGGCTACACCCTAGTCTCTGTAACAGAACCAATATACAGGTGACGAACAAGTATGTACCTGTATATGGTCTGTTAGCAATCACGTCATGCTCAGGAGGCGAGCGACTGATTACGCAATCGAGTGGCGGTGCGGACTCGACCGGTCTTCAGTGCAGCCCACCACTGGGATTTCCCTTGGATTTTGAGCATTCTGACCCTTAGTAAACATGTCTTTTATGTCTGGCCAATTTCTAGAATATTTCAGGAAGAGTATACCTGAAATATGGACAAGGCTCATTATCTAAGCCGGGATTCGGCCGATCATTCCGATTCGTACAGGTCGCACAAATCTTGAACACTGAATGGAAATTCAGCCAGAAAGCGTGAGAGATGTGAAGTAGCAGTTAATGGATACCTGTATCCACAAAAATTAGAGCAGGATACGCGCTGCCAGCTGTGGAAAACGCGCTCGAGGGTGAATGACACAGCCACCCGATTGCGTAATCAATCGCTCGCTTCCTGAGACGATCGTGATTGCTACAAGACTAGCTACACCCATGCTTTTGAGTTGAGCCGATTTGGAAGTGCGCTTGTCCACTGGTGTGTCCACGATCAAAACGACAGTGCAACTGATCCAGTACTGCGCCGGGCAGATGTCAGTCACATATTCCACTCACTTTGCACATTTCTGAGTCCCCGTGGCGGGTGCCTGTCGGATGCATCAGCAAGCGGCCCAGCACCCCTGCTCCCCGACCCCTGGCAATTACTTCTGGCATGTTGGTTGTTTTGCTGGACTATACACCTTGATCATGTTAATCGACACCCTCCTCGCAATTCAGATGTCTGAAGGCTTGATTGAACTCGGGCACGGTGCACCCTCTCTATCTGCCTCTCTAATTTCAGCGCTGCGGTCATGCACTCAGCTCGACAAGGGAATCTCAACACAACCCTTCAGATAGAACCACCCAAATTTGCTCTTCCACCTCCAGGCCACCAGAATTCCCGACAGGTCTCCACTTAATGTTCACTCTGTTCTGCACTCTTGTTGTGGCCAAGGGGGAATCAGGATTGAAATTTCGTACCAAGGGTAGGGGGAAGGAGGGCTCTGAGGATGGCTGAAAAAATTTGTATGCCATATTGTTGAGGAGCTCAAAACCACAATTGAGGCTATGGGGAATGCATGAGAACATCAAAAAAGGCTTGTATCTGTCTCCAGGACCAGTTTCTGGCTCATAGACCGTCTCTCAACCTGATCAATGGCCTTTGGAGGAGATGGGGAGGTTGACTGAGCAATCTGAATAGGTAATGGAAATTCAGAGGGTCAAGTTGTCAAAAGCACTTGAGGCACTAATATCTATGGAAAGTTCACAAAAATGCACTTCAGATCAACAGGATGTTGAAAAAAACAAATTGAGGGTGGTGGCAGACGTTGGGAGAGCCAGTCTGGAGCTAGGGGCGAGAAATACCTTCTGGGTAAGGAAGGAGAGAGGGGGGGGTCAGCTAAAGGTTGAAAAAATATTTTTGATTTTCAAACCCTTGGTTGTGGCCAGGGTGGCCGCCATCAGTGGCGGTGCTTGGTAGTTTGGTGTGGTGTAGCAGCAGCATGTATCTCAAGTATTCTTTGTCTCTGCATCCATCCCTGTAGATTCTCCATTGCTTTGATCACTAGCACTGCCTCTGAACTTGGTCGCACCTAGCTCATTGTGCACAATGTTGCTTGCTTCATGAGCCTTGTTTTTAGGCCCTGGATCAAGCAGCTCTGATGCTGGATCCAACCACAATTAACAGACAGAAGATATATAGAAATGAATATGCCAACTATTTCAACACACAAATTTCTCACTAATCATAGTGGGAATGAATAGTAAGTAACTATCTTTTATGAATCACACCAGAGCAACTTTCACAAACTGTTACTGGGGAAAGGAAAACTCAGTCAATGAGTGGGTAGGTGCCTGCAATTTTGCAAGTGTTGTTGGTGCTTCCTTATGAGCTTTTTCAGCACTGGCTACCTTAGAGTCAATGTTGACTATATCTTTGGCCTGCAGTGACATCTCAAACAGTGGTCGAGCCTCTCTCCATTGTATTTCTGCTTTTGACATGTCCCCATGGTGCGCAGCTATATCACTGAGGCGCAACATACATTTTGCCCTTCCATGATGAACATCCATGTGGGTGAAGGCCTTCAATGCGATTGTGAATAAGCTTTCTGCAGTCAGTTCATCTCCATTGGAGAGAAACATATCACCCACACTGCAGATAGCATTGTACACTCCCAGCTTTTCTTTTTTTTTCTGGGAAGAAGCTAAATATATGATGCCAAAGGTAGCAGTCCAATTGTGGTAGGCCGGATCCCAACGGCCCCTATCTGACATCCTGTCAAGGCAGAAAGATGTAACTTCAGTTTGCCCTGTCCAAGACCAGTACAAACATTTCTCAAACCGATTTTTTGCCCCCAGCATATCTCCTTCTCTGAGTTCAAGATCAGCAAGTACCACTTCATAGTAAAAAGCTGCAGTAAAGTATTCAAGGAGGCTGAGCATTGTTTTTGCCATTTCCAGGTTTTGAAGCACTTCTTGTTTGCTTGCACCAGTGACAACCCCAATCTTTGCAATGTCTAACAGGATCAAAGCAAAAATTTCTGGTTCCTGCTCCATGGACATCTCAGAGGTGAGTTGGGTCAAGATATTTTGAGCCTCTGCAAACTCAGATTTTTCCATGTGTGTGGTTGCTACAGCCCTCTGGAGTTCAAAACCTAAGGAACCTTGAGACATCCCACAAACCACAAGAAGTTCTCTTGCTGCCTGCAGAAGAGGAAGCGAGTCCTGGAGGTTTCCAAGGCTCTTAGCACATAAGGCCTTGATCCACAGTGCATGTGCCTGCTGGTAACAGCTCCCACACAATTGTGAAAGGATGTATGCCTCATTTGCAAGTACTTGTGAGGTGTTGTATTTTCCCATCCTCCCATAGACCATAGCAAGGTTGTTCAAGTGGAAGCTCTGTGCTCTCATGTTACTAGCATTTCTAGCTAACATCAAGGCTCTGTCATAGCATTGCATCCCCTCAGACCAGTTATTTGTGTGCCAGCAATAGTAGTTCCCCAATGCACCATACAATTCAGCTGTGAAACAAACCAGACATTAGAAATCAAAATAGGAACCAGACACTCCACTCACCTTCCAAAGCAGGATCATTCAAAGTCTGGCATTGAACCTTGGCTTCAGAAGCCATGTGCTCATAATCTTTTATCATGATACTGTATTGGCTAGCAAGGAATACCCCAATAGTGAACTCAACTGCTAGCTTGGGATCTCCAGGTGGCAGTATGGCTTGAATGGAATGCATTAATACATCTGAACCATGACTAGTCAGTCGGGCAAAGGCATCCAGTGTGATTGTGCATCTTATAGCTTCTGGTAGATCAGGATTTTCTGGAGTCAATGCTTGGGACAGAATTTGATGTATGTTCCTGAGATTGAGAGTAATGTCCCTCACAATGTTGGTAACCTGGTTAGATTCTCGATATCTCTTGTATCTGCCCAAAAGACCTTGAAAATATTGTTGCAGGGGTAGCACAGTAGCTGGTGCCACTGGGTGAAAATGCTGTAAATGTTCCCGGATAGGCACCAGTGATTTCAGACGTTTCTTGTTATCAATATATGCCAGAGATGTGCCAAGCAACACAGACTTGCATGCTCGAATCTGTGGAATAACAAGATTGCTTTGAATAAGCTCAGTGTCTGAGAGACCATCTGGAAGAATTGAGAGGAGCTGCAGCAAGTCCATGGCCCCTGTCTGGGCCGTGAGACGTGGACTTGAAAGCGACAAAGCGATGGATGCATCCAAGTTGGAACACCTGTCTGAACCTTCAGATAGCAGAGATGTCTTTTCAATTTCCAACCTAGCTAAGATAGGTAAACACCCTTCAGAGGCAACAAGATGTGCCATGAGATCCACTGCCAATGGCATGTGATCAGTGAATTTCAAGAGTTGGTCAACATCTTTGGGTTTGTGATAATCTCCAGCAATTTCTTTGAAAATCTGTTGAGAAGCCTCCACTGATAGTGGTGCTAGCGCAGGAAGGAAAGGCCAAGTCCAGCGAACCTTGGCTGGGTGTTCTGCTCCACGCATTGTGACCTGCAAACCACAATCAATATCTGTGCTGCTGATGATATTTGCACACTAACTATCAATGCCACATGAGGGATGTCAGTGAGACTAGAAAGCAGATCTTCAGTGCCACTACGAGAGTCCAGTGGCTCCCAAGTTGTTTCCAGATTGTCCAAGATCAAGAGACATATGGATTTCCTAGCCAAAGACTGCAGTACAGACTTGGTGAGATTCTTCCCTGGCTTCAGTCCCAGATAGGCACCAATGAACCCAGCAATTTCTACACCTGTAGTAGCTGATTCACATGACACAAAGAGTCGGTCTTCATATCTAGCTACCACATCAGGGTGATGCAAGGCAGCTCTTGCAAGGTTTGTCTTGCCAATGCCACCAGGGCCCAGGATAGCAATTTTGGCACATTGTTTATTAAGCATCTGCACAATGTGTGCGAGTTCAGATTCACGGCCATGGAAGATTTGTGGCATGGCAGGTAAAAGTGACAGAGATTGGGAACTTGAAAGCCCAAGATTCAGTTTTGTTCAAGAACTAGGTTATGTTCCTACCTCGCTTGAGATTTGTTCAATGTTTGGATCTGAGTGAGCAAAATGTTATACAATGTCTCCAGGCACAGAGATATACTGAGCATACAGAAGAGGCATAATCTGAAGTTGTTGAGTCAGACAGATTTGAGATCACTTCAAACAGTTCAGCATGCATAAGCTGAGTCTGCCTGCATTTTCATCAATATTATGGGACAAATTTGCATGAGCTATCATCTATTCATATGTTCAGCTTCTTATATTCATTATGGTTGTAGCAAGTCTTACTGCAAAATCAGCCTGAGCCATCTGCAGCCCAGCCCGACAATCCTTCAGCAAAGTGCTCATCTGGTTCTGTCGAAAGAAGTGCTTGATTTTGCTGTTGTCTTGTTGTGCTCGGACAAATGTCAGAATTTTATGAAGAGTTCTTATAATGCTATCAGTTACATGCAAGATGGACATAGCAGCTCAATACTCAGTAAAGTTACCGACATGGTCCAAAGTTGCCGGCGGAAGACAGCCAGGAGGGTCCGATTGCAAGTGAGCATTGACAATAGCATAGATGATCCCATGAATATTTTCAGTGAGCTGACAGCATTCTTCCTTATTTCTCTTCACATTCTAACAATTTATGTCAGTTCTGAATGACCTTTGTCTTAAATTCCACACCTGAAGCGCATGAATTAAAGAGACTGCAGTGTTTGAGATCGCTTGGACAAACGGAGGACAAAGACCGTCGTGAAGTTCATCCAGGAGTGGTGTGACTGCAGTCACAGAGGTGACAATATTGTCGACCACGATTTCTGTAACAGTGGATGGGGGCATCTTGGACAAACAAAATGAGAAGCATTATCGCACAGGCTGAGTATATGTGGACTGAATGAGGTTTATGTCATCCCAATAGCGCACAGCAGATAAAGAGTGCGTTGCCGATAGATTCCGGATAGGACCAAGCCAAACTCGAACGCTGTTACAGGTTATCGGAATTTGCATTTATCAGAGAATTTAAATCCTTCTGGGTATAGCAGAAACCGTCCCACATAGGACGCCGGAGGTGCTTGACATTCGCATCCAGAAGTAGTGCCTACCTGATGTACACTCTGGTCCCGCTGATAGGTGGGCCGGCGCGTCGGATGCTTGCTGTCGGGCTGTTGCTCGCAACATAGAGAGACGCAGATGCCTATCGCACCGTATGCGCTGTGCTACTTTATCCTTTCGAAGTAAAATAAAATGACATTCGCCAATGTGGCGTGCGTACTCGATGTATTCGGACATGATAGTGGCTCAGGACTGCATCTTGCCCGAGACAGGCTTACGAACATAGGGGCAGTCGTTGCCATCCCATCTATCGCCTTTTTCGGCCCCGTCCTCACCGGGTCTGGCTCCGGACCGCCAGATCACGCCTGCGCCCGCACTCCTTACAAAAATTCACCCATAGAGTAACGTCCCTGTTCCCCGACTTCTTCACCCTTGCAGCAGGTCACTGTCGCCCCCACCTCCGGCCTCGAGCTTCATAACTGGCTCGACGCCTCGTGTCCTGCTACGTCTGCGTGAAGCCGCTGCACGTACATCAGACTCCTCCCCCGTGAACCGCTCGCGTACGCGTGGATAATCTCGATGCTGGGACAGGCGGGACGGACGGGGGGCGCAGGAAACAGGGATCAAAGAGAGGGGCCCAGGAGGACGAGGACGGATCGACAGATGAATGGGAGAGGCGCGGAGATGTTGTTTCATTGAATGGACTTCGCAGTACGTTCTGCTCCCTTATCCTTCGCCACATGCACGCTGCCTGGTTCCCGTAGATAGAAGCCACACAGCGTACGCGGGATCACCACGCTTGCTGACCGATGCCAGTCAACGAGACACCCGGCTCGCTCTTCGCCGAACGCATGCCAGTAGCGGCTCCGCGTTTGTAAAGCGTGGGGTATGTCTCCGAAACATGCAGGACTTGGACGTCGAAACGCTTTGAAGAGAGATGGAGGTCGTCGAGCGCGCTGTGGGGCCGCGCGGGCGCACGCGCACGCTTCTGTGATCGGAGGCTGTTGACGCGCACAAGCCGCTTGGTCGTGGTGCTTCCGAAGAAATCGTTTCCGTTGCCCTGAAGCCCTCCCGTCCTCAACTTGCTCATTTTCGTACACGTACGGGTCTTGTCTCGCGCGGGCAGACCGTAGTGCACAGCAAGTACGAGTCCCTTCCCATCTCGCGACGTGCCCCTTCACCCATGAAAAAAATCCCCAGACTGCTTGACTGCCGTTCGTCGTTGCGAGTACGAACTCAAGCTAAGCCGAGCATACCGCGGCCACACCGCTCGATTAGCCTTGTAGCGCGGTATCCCAGCCATCACCCGTTTCCAGCAGACGCAGTGCCCGCGGCCACGCCCGCACCTGCGCGCAGCCAATTCATAACATCACCTCGCCCGACACCATTCTCGCACTCGACTTGCGGAGCTGCGGTGGAAACAGACGCCAGACACACCACCCGTACTCGCATTCGCACCCCAGCGATACCGCCGGCGGCTGATGACGCATCGCAACGTCTGTCGGAGGCGGAACTGGTACGACGTGCGCAAGTGATGATGCGAGGGCATCCATTGCTCGAGGAGTTCCGTGCCGGAAATCCTCGCACTCAGCTGGGGAGCGGAGCGATGGGTCGAGGAGGACCTCGACTTTGCTTTCGACTCAGGCGAGACGAAGCCGGGGCAGTAATCGGCGTGGGGACGAGGGTAGGAGGCAGGGGCGAAGAACGAAGGCGCAGGTGAAGGCAGAGAGGTATCAAGGGCGAAGATAAGCCCATCTCGCGATGCGCATGGAGGTCGCGACTCAGAACCCTTGAGAGGACCGTCTTTTTTTGTCGACGATACTCGATGGACTCGCGTAGAATAACCGATCGGTATACAAGATTGTAGTACACGTTTGCTAGTACTACGTGACAGTGCGCGGTCCCTAAATTTCGAATTTAAACTCAAGTCGTCTGCATACACCGTAGAGGACGTACATACCTTGATCATAAAAAAAATGACGCGCCGCGCGTCGCGCGCACTCGTCCTTCCACTCCGGAATTTATGATATATTGTGTCCATCCGGGATACTGTGTATACGTGTCAGCTACGGCGGCAAAGCAAGCGAATAGAGAGGGAGAGGAGCAACGGGAGCGAGAATGAGAGGGATGTGGGACACTCCGAGAGGTGGGACGAGGAAATGCGAGGGCAATGCACTCACCAAACCCCCCCTCATCGAGCTACGAATAGCGTCCCTCCTACTGCCCTACCGGGTAGGCGAGCGCGGATCTTGCGTCTGCACTGCGGACGTCGTTGAGTAAACGCGGGATATGCGGGGAGAAGATACGTACCCACCAGCCCGTCCATCCCAGCCTGCAGCTGCCATTTCCATTCCCATTGCCATCGATCTCGGTGTCGGGCCCATCCACATCCCCAGGCCTGAGCGCAGCGCAACGGCACTGCCAGAATGCCATCGACGCATGCTCCCCGCGCGCGCGCGCGCTGCCACGTCATCATCTGGTGTACAGTCGCCCCCCCGTCCGGAATGGAACGGGACGGAAAGACGAAGATGGAAAGCTCCTTCTTCGAATCGAGTACGTGTCGACGACGGCCGCGGGGATGACGGCGAGCAGTGGTGATAACCGAGGGCCCACTCGGAAGACGTCGGGGGATGCGGAAGTCGGTGAGGGACACAGACGAGGTTCCAGGTCCGCGCAGTCGTCGGTCCGGAATGGAAGCGAATGACACAAGCTGCATTGCGTCTGCAAGCAAAGGATGCGCTGGCGGCGGCGGCGAGGAGGATGATACTTATGCGGGCCGAGGACCCGAGGAGTCGAGGACCGTCATGGAGTGAGTGTAAACGCAGATCCAGACTGCGACGAGGACGGTGGTGGCAGCAGGGACGATGACGTGCAGCAAGGACAATCATGAAGCTTGCGACAAACGTGGACCGCCCGATGCGCGCGCGGGATGTGCCCGGGGATGACGGCGGGGATGTGCAGCTAGATGCTGGTGGCGACAAAGAGCGAGCCTTTGGGTGTAGGGTAGAAGATTCGGTCTATGGAGACGAAGAAGATTGGGAGGAGGTCTAGGTACGGTACGTTAGCGTCGTGCACAAATCAAGGTGAATAAGGGGAGGGAGGAAAGACGTACCTCGATATTATTCGCCACCGTATTCACCATCGATACGCAACAATCTCCCGCCTCGTGCGTTATCAAATCCAAATCCGTGCTCGCCGTCCACGGGGAAATAGATGCGCTTAGGCGGTCGACGGTCCGATTGCCAGGGCATATACCGCCGTCAGAAATCGATATCGGGCTTGCCCTGCGCGCCGTGTCGAAGGTGAAGGCGCCTGGCTCGTTCTTGGAGCTCGAAGCGCAACAAGTGTAGCGGGGGGGCTGGAGAATGAAACGAGGCTTGAGTACCACTGTCGACGTTCGGCGGCGCTAACATCGTGAGAGGTCGTCCAAGGTCGTAACAACGCAAATCGTTCTGCACGCAGTCCCGACTGTCGTCCGAATACAATACACTTGGCTGAGCACCTTTTGGCGAGGAACTGTAGACACAAACACGCGTCAGCAACTGCAGGAGGCTCATAGGATGAGGCAAGACGAAGGAAGGAGTGGGGGCGGGAGATGATGAAAAGGGACGGGACGGAATCGGAATGGCACGCACAATGCTCCAGATATCCGGATAAGACGGGATGGTTGGGAAAGGTCGTCCAGGCTGCGCATCGCCCACTGTCGCATGAATGCGACCCGTGACGACGGCCTACTTTTCCTGCCCAGTATCCAGGATTTGCGGAGTAAGGTAAACAACGGAGGCGTTGTCAAGAGGTGGCAGCGATAGTCGTCGCCAGCTTTGGGCCAGATAAAACGGGACGTGGGATGTTCCATCGCTTCGCGACAAGCAAGTCGTTCGTGCTTTTTCAAAAGTGGCGAATACCGGCACAAAAGGGCTAGCAGTAAAAGGCTCCAGAATGGCCATGGGATGCTGTCGGGCTGTCAGATGCAGTGGCCAAGAAATCTGCATAAAACTGGATTGAATTGAAGGTCTGATTCGAGTCGGTGCGGTTGAGTAATACACCCTTAGCTAGCAAAGCCGCTGGCGGCCACCGGTGGTTACCACTGGCCATTGGTGGCCATCGGTAGATGGTGATTAGCGGCATACTTTGGCGTGATTTGGTGATCTACAGCTGATCCGCCAATCACCGGGGGTAGCCAGTGATCCAACCCGGGGAACTCCAACGGATTTTGTTGGTGTTCAGCGGATTTGGGCCAGAAAAGGTTTGTTTCAGGGTTTTTCATAGTCAGGGAGAATAAGAGGCCTCGGCACTGGGTGCTGAACGTGTATTATCAAGCCTATATTGAAATGATAAGGCCAATAGTTGAACTTAGAGACCTGTTTAACGATGACCCAGCCCATTCAGTGTCTGTAAGCATGGATGGCTGCTGGAGAACCTTTTTGCTTTTCACGGGGACAGAAATAGAGATTTTTCCCCTGAGCGAATGAAAGTAGACCAGAGCGCATACTTTAACGTTGTTTGCACATAATTTCCATCAGGAATATCAGCCTCAATTCTGGCAGAAACCGGTGGAAACCAGCAGAAAAAGCATCCAGTGAATTTCAGTGGAATCCGCTGGGAATCAGCGAAGCCGCTGGTTTCCGGTGCAAACCATTGAACTCGAGGTGGAGACCCAAGGGGGCACCAACTTTAAAATTTCGGAGGTATGTTGAATTCAGGTGTAAATGTGGGTGAGAAATCGATATCTGAAAGTCCCAGGTCCATGCGAGTGCAGGTTCTCGAGATATGACAGTTTTGATGGGAAAGTTGAATATTTTTTCGATTTTTTTTGACATTTTTTCTGAAGTGGATACATCGTTTGGAGCATTTTTCACCAAAAATTTGCTCTTACCCCCCCTCCTCCCTCCCCCCGTGGGAAAATTCAAAAAGAAATCGGGAAAAATCAGAAAAAATCAGAAATCGATTGCCAGCCCTCATTTTAGTCAAAATTCGACCTGACGTACATTTCTTGAAAGTTGGGTCCCCCTTGTGGAGACCACCATCAACCGCCGCCGAACAATGCCGATCAGCCGGTTGATAGCTCCGCGTGTATTACAGGTGCGGTTGAGGATGATCGCGAAGAAGCTCGGCGATCAGATCAAGATCAGCGGAGAATGCCGGCAGCGCCCACTCTCCTCGAGTCTCCTCGTCTTTTCATCACACCAGCTTGCCGCGCGCCGTGCGCGACGATGCACATAACATTTCAATTCTATGCATGCATTCTAAGACAAGGAAATTGAAATCCCGCTCCCAAAAACGGATAAAATGAAGAAAAATTGACGCAGTCGTGCGTCTCGGCACCCTTCAAGCTGCTCCCTTCCTTCCTGAATCCTGGCGTAACGTCTCGAGCGCGCGTGACGTTGCATGGTGTCCGCGACTCGGAACCGTAAATGCCGCATTGCGCGCCTTCGAGCCACGGGAGGTGGAGCGCTTTCAAGCTGATTCGACCTTGCAAGTCATCTTGGTGCAGGTCCAGTCGGCGATGCGACTGTGTGGAACTGTACAGCGGCGTCGTGTGGAAACTAGCCCGTCCATGCCACTCGCCATGCTCGGATGGTGCCTGTTCTCGATTTCCTCCGTTTCCCTGCCCTGAGTGTGTTAATCGGCGCTTGCCCATGGCGAATGCGCAAACAAGTGGCCTGTGACCCCTGCGCCACGCGCCCTCGCGCTTCCTTCCCGCACGTCGGTCTTCCCGGCGCACTATACGCCTTCATCATGCTCGTCGAACCTTCCTCGCGACAGACTTGAGTAGGCGCACCCTCCCAATCCGCCTCCCTAATCTCAGCGCTGTGGTCTTGCACTCCGCTCGGCTTGACAAGGGAATCTTCGGGGGCGAGTGCACATCCGGATGGTATGTCTCTTTTCTCGGTCCGGCCACACAATCGCTAACGAACGTGTGGCCTTCAAATAAGCAGCCAACAATAGTCTACATCTGTGCTTATCCCAAAGAAACTATGCTCAGTCTCCTGGATCTGGTCGAGGAAGAGAAGCCGATGAGGATGGATATGCAAAATGCCCCGGCTGCTGCACTTGTTCCAGTATCGCATATCCCAGGTGAGTATTCAATTCACATCTCGGCTCGTCAGCCTCGTCTGTCTCTACGCACCGTAACTAACTCCTCCCATCACAGTGCCCTACACGGCTATGCACATGCACTCTCTGCTCTATGTTTATCCCTCGCTCCGCAGCTGTCAACGTCGACTCTGACAGCGCTGCCCGCCACGACGGCCTGATCTGCATAGCGTCACGGTGTCCCACTATATCCGAGCTTCTTCTCCCCGGAAGTCGCACTCCCGCTTGCACTTGCGTTCGTCATCGGAAAGCTGGACACGGGCACAGGAGACCCAGGAGTGGAGGAACGACGATGGATTGGACGTACAGCGGGGAGCGGGATGCGCTGAGATGGGAGATCCGTTGCTCCCTTACTTCTGCGCCATCGCTCGCGCCGTCGAGCGATATCGTTTGGCTTTACGGTGTACTCCTGCCCTTCTGCATCCCGCGCGCGCGGCCGACCCGACACCTCGCGTACCGCGGCGCGCTGGAGAGCATGACATTGACTCCCCCGCCGCCTTCACGTAGATCGGGGAGGGCGGGAGTCTACTACACCCGCGCGGTTGCGCCTCGTGACCACGCAGCAGCATGGGTGCGTGGATCGGGAGATGTCGGACGGGGCGGGGGTATACAGGAGTGGGCTGTCGCAGCGTGCACAGCGGCGCCTCTGCGTTCTCTGAGCGGAGCTGGCTACCCGTAACACGCGAATGGCAGCGAGGCTGGACTGGGAACGCGGACACGCGTACGAGATGGAGGTGGGCAAGGGGATACTCCTGCGTCGACTTGCCCGCCGTATGCTGCTGAGGCGCGCGGGTACTGACACACGAATACTGGGGGATCGGCGGCAGCGGGTGAGACGCTTACAATAAGTTACATTCGGGTCCTGCGGATAACTACTGTCGTCATGGGTACATCGGCCAATAGCGCTCGACCATCTCGCTGACGCAGGCTCCGAGGGGCCGAATGGACCGAATACATAATACTGGCGAGTGAAGTGACCATGTCTATTGTAGGGCGAGAAATCAAGAATTCTTCCATTTTGGACCGCGCCACGGATGCGAGTGGCCTATGTGTTTTGCCAGCGCTCGCGGCCCGGCTCAGAGCGGGTACAGCGATGGCGGCATCTGCTGTCCGACTCATTACTCGTGGCTCGACGGAGAACTACTTATCCAGACCGTAGCCCCTCGCCGCGCACAGTCGATGCTGTGGAGATACTTCCCGAACGCTTGGTGTGAGAGCTGCAACGCCGCACCGTACGAGATGTGTCGCGCGACGGTGAGCTCAGGTGCGGTCGGGTGATGTTGGAACTGCCGGGAGAAGCAACGCAAGGTCGTAGTGAAGGGCTTCAAGCCACTCGCTGATGTACATCCCAGCCATCTTTACCTCACATTCCCACTCCGCCGCAGCACCGAAATTTTAGTCTGGTTCCACACACACCCCGCAATTGCCCCCACTCGTAGAAGGTGGAATTCCTCAACGGCATGTACCTAAAATCAGCTGGACCAGAGTGTTCGTTGCTCGAAGACTGTTGGTTCCAATGTCGAGAAGCACAGCGTCAACTTGGATCATGATTGCACAGCTTCCGCAGCCCAATTTAACCACTTCCAGCGCCCCCCGTGGGATGGTCGATGCTATATACACCTTATTTTTCAGTGCTTATTTCGAACAATCTATTGTTCATCTGCCGCATCGTTTTGGGATGACATAGGTCTCATCTTTAACCTATATATACTCGGCCTACCTGGTTATGCTTCTCATCGCTCTTGTCCCAGATGCCTCCCTCCAGTGTTACTGAAATTCTGCTCGACAACATTGTCAGCTCTCTGCACATGGTTATACTGCTCCTCAATGAGATTCATGATGGGTTTGGTCCCCCATTCATCCAAGCAATCTCAAACACTGCAGTCTCTTTGATTCGTGTGCTTCAGGTGTGGGTTTTTTGGAGAAGGTCTTTCGGAATTGACATAAAATCCTAGAATGTGAAGAAAAACAAGGAGGAATGCTGTCAGCTCACAGAAAATATTCATGGTATCATCTATGCTATCGTTGATCTCTACTTGCAATCAGAGCCTCCTGGTTCTCTTCCGCCGGCAATGTTGGAACATGTTGGCAAATTCACAGAGTATTCATCTACAATGTTTGTGCCATGGGAAACTAAGAGGATGTCACTCAGAACTCTTCATAAAATCCATACATTCGTGGAGGCACAACAGGACAGCAATAAGATCAGACATTTCTTTCGACAGAATCAAATGAGTGCATTGCTCAAGGATTGTCGGGCTGGGCTGCAGATGGCCTTGGACAATTTTGCAGTAAGCTCTCAATCTGATATTCACAGTGGATCAAATATTATTTCCGACAGATAATATCCCAGGCAAGCCTGTCCAACCATCTCGATGAAATGCGACAGAAGACTCGACTTATGCATGATCAACTACTTGAATTGATTTCAACTCTGTCAGATGTGACCATTTCGGATCATCCTTCTTCTGTATGCTCACTTTATTTTTTGTCGTGGAGACTACATCTTTCTGACTAAATTAGATGTACCAAACCTCAAATAAGTCACAAAAAAGGTAGGAATTACATCTAGGTTTCCAGCAGAAATAAATTTTCTTCTCCCAAGCTCCCAATCCTTCTTGCTTCTGCCTTCGATGCCACAGATCTTCCATGGTCGTGAATCTGAACTCACACACATTGTGGAGATGCTCAATAAACAATGTGCTAAAATTGCTATCCTAGGCCCAGGTGGTATTGGCAAAACAAACCTTGCAAGAGCTGTCTTGCATCACCCTGCTGTAGCAGCCAAATATAAAGATCGGCTCTTTGTCTCATGTGAATCAGCTACTACCAGCCTAGAACTTGCTGGTTTCATTGGTGTTCATTTGGGACTCAAGCCTGGGAAGAATATCATGAAGGCTGTGCTGCACTCTCTTGCCCAGAAATCTATATGTCTCGTGATCTTGGACAATCTGGAAACCACTTGGGAGCCATTAGGATCTCGTGGGGGTACTGAGGATCTACTTTCTAGCCTCACTGACATCCCCCATGTAGCAATGATGGTCAGTGTGTAAATATCAGGTGAACAGATATTGATTCTATTTAGGTTACAATGCGTGGAGCTGAACATCCAGCCAAGGTTCACTGGACTCGGCCTTTTCTGCCTGCACTAGCACCATTATCACAGGAGGCTGCTCAACAGGTGTTCAAAGACATTGCTGAAGATCATCATAATCCCAAAGATGTTGACCAACTCTTGAAGTTCACTGATAACATGCCATTGGCAGTGGATCTCATGGCACATTTGGTGGCATATGAAGGCTGTGCTCCTATCTTGGCTCGTCTGGAGATTGACAAGACATCCTTGCTATCTGAAGGTTTAGATAAGCGATCCAACCTTGATGCATCCATTACTTTATCACTTTCAAGTCCCCGTCTTACTGCCCAGGTTGGGGCCATGAACTTGCTGCAACTCCTCTCTATTCTTCCAGATGGACTCTCGGATGTCGAACTTATTCAAAGCAATCTTGTTATTCCACAGATTCGAGCTTGCAAGTCTGTGTTGCTCAGCACATCCCTGGCTTACCTTGATAGCAAGAAACGGCTGAAATCCCTTGTGCCTATCCGAGAATATTTGCAGCATTTTCACCCTGTAGCACCAGCTATCATTCTTCCCCTGCAGAGGCATTTTCAAAGTCTCTTGGACACATACCAGAAATATCAAGGATCCAACCAAGTGACTCACATTGTGAGAGACATTACTCTCAATCTTGGGAATATACATCAAGTTTTATCCCGAGCACTGACTTCACAAACTCCCGAGCTGCCAGAAGCCATAAGATGGGCGCTCACACTGGATTCCTTTGCCCGCAACATTGGTCATAGCTCACAAGCATTGGTGCATTCAATTCAAGCCATACTGCCACCTGGAGATCATAAACTGGCAGTGGAGTTTACTATTGAGGCATTATTCGCCAGCAATTATGGTGTCATGGTCAAAGATTGTGAGTGCTTGGCCTCTGAAGCCAAGACACAATGTCAGACTTTGAATGATCCTGCTTTAGAAGGCAAGTGGAGTCTCTGGTTCCCGCTTATATTTCTAATGCCTCTTTTGTTCACAGCTAAATTGTATCGTGCATTGGGTGCTTACTATTATTGGCAGACAGATAATTGCTCTGAAGGGATGCAATGCTTTGACAGAGCCTTGATGGTAGCTAGAGATATTGGAGACCTAAATGCCCAATGCCTCAACTTGATCCATCTTGCCCTGATTAACTGGAGGACAGGAAAATATAATACTTCCCAGGTATTTGCAACTGAGGCATACACACTTGCACAGTTGTGTGGAAATTGCTTCAACCAGGCTGATGCCCTGCGAGTCAAGGCAGCATGTGCTGAGGACCTTGGAAATTTCAGAGATTCCCTTTCTTACCTGCAGATAGCAAGGGAACTTCTCGAGCTTTGTGGGATGTCACAATTTACCCTGGGTTCCGTACTCAAGATCACTGTGGCAAACATACATACGGAAAAATCTGAATATACAGAGAGCCTGAGTTTGTTCACTCAAATTGTGTCTGAAATGTCTGCAGAGCAGGACCAAGCCAATTTTGCCATTGCACTGTTGAACATTGCACAAATTGGTATGCTTACTGGTGCAAGCAAACAGGATGTACTTCAAAATCTGGAAATGGCAAAAACAATGCTCAGCGGTACTGGAGCCTTTGGGGATGTTTGGTGTGAAATAGTCCTTGCTGATCTCCAACTCAGAGAAGGAGACATGTTGGCAGCAAAAAGTCATTTTGAGAAATGTCTTCATTGGTCCTGGACAAGAGATGCTTTAATTTCATTTTACTGCCTTGACAAGATGGCAGATATTGGCCGCTGGGGCCCTGCCAACTTTGATTGGGCCTCCACTTTGGGTATCATTTACCTAGCATTTTCATGGAAAATGAAACACAAGTTGAGAATGTACAAAGCACTATGCAGTCTGGGTAACATGTTTTTGTCCAATGGAGATGAAGTGACTGCAGAAAGCCTATTCACAGTTGCCCTAGAGGCCTTCACTGAAATGGATGTTCATCAATGGAGGGCAAATTGCATGTTGTACCTTGGTGATATAGCTGTGCACCGTAAGGATATGTCAGGAGCAGAAAGACAGTGGAGAAATGCTCGACCACTGTTTGGGAGGTCATTGCAGGCGCAAGATATAGCCAGCATTGACTATAGGCTGGCAAGTGTAGAAAAAGCTCATGAGGGAGCACTAGGAGCATAATTGCAGGTACCTTCCCAGCCATTGACTGATTTCCTATTCCCAAGAACACCCAGTGAAAGTTACTTGAGTGTGACATATAAGAAATAGATATCATTTAGTTATTTCTACTACCGTTAGTTGAAGATTGTAGTTACATGTATTTATATATTTATGTTCCAGCCTGTCAACATTTTGTTAGTGACAGAGGTTCAAACCAGTGGTTTGAACCATCCCTGCAACTAAGTCTGTGGAGCGGTTTAGAATTTGGTCATGGCACTGAAGATCTACTTTCCAGCCTTGTTGATATCTCATCTGGCATAATAGTCAGTGTGTTAATATCAACTGCACAGATATCAATTTTGAATGTAGGTCACAATGCATGGAGCTGAACACTCTGCCAAATGGCTGGATTCAGCCATTTCTTCAACCACTAGAACCATTATCTGCTGAGGCTGCTCAACAGACCTTCAATGAAATTGCTGGCAATGATCATGAACTCAAGGAAGTTGACCAGCTCTTGAAATTCACAGATAATAGAGAGTTTGTGGTGGAGCCACCAGATCAACTGGTGGCTCATGGTGGCTCCTGTTTGGGATTGGTGCCAGGACTGTTCAGTACGTGGTAGCCACTATTTCATCCTCCTTATCAGGGCTATAAATGGTGGCTACATTAGCCCCAGGGGACACGAAGGTCCTGGGAAAATTTAGCCACCAGTTGATCTGGTGGCTCCACTGCAAACTCTCTAATGTGCCATTAGCAGTGGGGAGGGAGAAAACATCGAGGATGAGCTCAGACTCGCATCACCTTTGGGGTTTGGACGAGCACAGATAGAACAATCAATGGTGAACAAGGTCTCCTGGTGGAAGTGCTCGGGCTTGGGGAACACATCACTTGACTGTGCTTTCGAGTCAGGCGAGATGGGCTGAGGGAGGGCCAGGAATCCGGTGTCATGATGGGACCAGATAATCACTTAGCCTATCTTAAGTTATACTGGTCCAGACCGGCTTTTATCTTAGGCCATGCCCTCAACTTAAGTTCCCAACATCATTTTATGGGGCTGCTTACAGCTAATGTTGGAACCAAAGGTGCAGATGAAAATTTTCTATTTTGGCCCGACGGTGGACCAGGTGGCCCAGCATCTCTTATCCCGAGGAATGCCGTTTCATTTTGGCCTTCCTTCTAAACCGATGGCACTCGCTACTGTCACTCTGTCTCGTCTAAGCTACTTGGGCTTGGGCTATCGTTTGCAAGACTACCAGCCCGACGTGTGGGACTACCGCTCGTATCTAGAGCGGCGCAGGCAGCTTCTCTGTTCTTCTCGAGGACTCGTTGCTTTGAGAAGTGGTGGGATTATTGCTCGCATCACCCGCGAGGTTGTCAGTCTGGAAGACGGCTTGATTGGCCCAAGCGACCATGCAGCTGACCACAGGATCTGCTTCTGGGATGGCAAGAGTCCTCAAACGTTGCGGGACGAGGCATTGACAAATGACAAGGTCGATGTGATCTGTGGTGTATACCATGTCGCCACAGGTGAGGATTTAATTTATGATATTCAAGTTCCTACTCACATCAAGAATAGGACAGCGGGACCCCTCCTCGGCTAACAATCATCAGATTACGAGTCGCTCCTGGTGGCCTCGGCCCTCCACTTTTGCCAAGTCTGCCCTCAATGTCAGCTGGTGGACCCCTGCATGCGAGCATTTTTACCAGGGCCGTCTCCAAAAGTTCAATGCAGGCAATTATAAAATCGAAACAGCGCACACTTGGCAAGAACAGTTGAAGCTCAAAAGAAAATGTCAGCCCATCATCGAGGGCATCGAGCGATGTTCTGCCCATATCTTGACTGTCCTGCGCCCGTAGAAACATATCTTGAATTCGACTAATTTGTGTAGCTGAAGCATCCTGAAATTTGTGTATCTGTATATATGTACATGGTGTATTGGCTACCTATGTACATCATTGTATCAATAAACTGCATTTCTTGGCTAGACACAATAATTTTGTGGGACAGACTAAGCTGCAGAAGAGCGGTGGCTGTGTTTTACCTAAGCAGATTTCCAGTTTGTTGCTGCTGACGACTACGATGGACTCTGCATGGCGCATCATCGCCATGCAGGTCAACGAATGCACTGTATGGCACATCATCGCCGTGCAGCCCTTCGGCCTCAATACTCCCTGGTCTCGGATAGCCGGTTTGAGATGGTGGTGACTACTCAATGTCGTTCCTCAGCTTGTCGCTCATCCTGCTCGGAGTATCGTCACACTGTGTGGCGCATCATCACCGTGCAGTTCTTCGACGTCAAGATTCTCTCTTAGATAAGCTGGTTATTGACCGCTCCATTCGTCTCAATTTAAAATTATGCCCAGCCCCTCAGCGTCGTGCTCGGCTTCACCTCAACCTGCAGGCTTTACCTTGATCCAAGTATGTGCTCCGAGCATTCCACTCTCGCATTCGCTGACTTTGTCCTCAGATTCATTGTTTATTTCTGGCTATGCAGGAGCCATTCCCCTGCTGTGGCCATTCAAATCTCATTATTATTCAGAGCAGGTGGATTGCACAGCGGGGGGAGGGGGACGTCCACGGCCATCAACGCGGGCAGCGCGTGGTCCGTGTGGAAGCGAAGCGAGAAGGACAGAACGTTGGCGATGCGGACCGCATACGTGAGACGTAGCCCTCGCACCAGCGAGTCTCCCTCTACCTTCCATCCCCGCACGCTCGCTGACCTTCGACACAGCGTTTCTGCGGCCGTCTCGACTGTGCATCAGCGACGTAAGACTCAGAGGGCGGCCGCACTGTGCACCACGAGAACCAGCAGACTCGGTGCGGTAAGCTCTTTATTCAGGAGGGTATTTTGGGCTGCTGATCGGCAAATCTTGACAGATTCAGAGCGAGGCGCAGGCGCACACGGTCTTGACAGATTCGAAGGACGTGTTTTGCTACAGTCATTTGGGCACAGTAAGGTACAGGGTCGTACACTAGGACGATCTCCTGGTGGTAAGTTGCTTCTGCCCTGGATCCGGTTAGTGCTGACTCCGGCTTGCAGTTGTTTGCAAATGGCCGTGTGGTTGTTGATGAGGACAAAGCTGCCTCTGCAGGACATGTACGCTAAGCTGTGTGGTCATTCGGGCAGGCCCAGTTTGGGTCCGAATCCTGCTGACAACCCGCTTCTGTTGTAGTTGTAACCATACTCCACAGTATGACCTTATTTATCGCTGAAAAATATACGGTTGAGAATGAAGAAAGTCCTGATGATTGACAGCAGATGTCCCAATTTGGAAGGCATTATTTCTCACAAGTGTCTTGTTAGTTGATGGTTGGTGGTTATTTCTTTTTGGGACACTAACACTTCTATCTAAAAAAGGAAAATTTATCAAAATTTCAGTATCTTCCTTAGTATTTGGCTATTTTCAATAATCTAACTTGCTCAGGCTTACATTCAATATTCTTTCAAAATGTTTACAGCACTATACCATATTTTACAGCACCTGATACAGTGTTCTGATCGAAAGAATATAATTATATGCAGAATTGCTGGTCAGACTATCATATCTTGCATCTATAAAGCCCAGTGAACACCTACAACTACTGTAGAGTCTTCTGTGTAATCCTGCCATTGGTTATTGGTGGTTTGGGTGGTCTATAGTTAGCTGCAATAATTATATAAATACTTTTCGTATATTTTTCAAATTCTAAGACAAAGGGCCAAGTCTCACTACTTGTTGAATAACTTTCCATAGCTTTGGCACTTGGTGAACCCCTGCACACTGTGGTGATTCTAAAAGGAAATAGGTTTTAAAATGGACAAACCAATGTTCTAGAGCATATCAAGATGATACTAGCTGTATAGAAAGTTGTGTTATACTAGACTACTAATTTGGCCCAGGTTTTTAGGAAAGATAATTGGCTAAAATAGACCCCAAACCAAAGTTGTACCCCTTCTTGAAATGAATCTCACTGTCTAGAAAGGTTTTTCTATCAGATGCTTTGTTATATCACAAAATGAAAAGTACTTGTACAAATGCAAATTTTGATTACTGAAGAACCTTTTGGCTAAAAATAGACTTGAAATCCAAGTTGTAGCCCACTTCAATATGAATCCCATTGTATAGAGAGTTTTGTTATTGGATATTTTGTTGAGCTGTAAAACACAAAATACTGTCTTTAAAGCAGAAAAAGTTAATTATGAAAGCAATCAGTGAAGCTGGCCTACTATCAACATGGAAACTATATATAACTAGCTTGCTATATGCCACAAATCAATCCAATCTAATATCAGCCAGATATTATTGCTGCCAATTGTTAGTGATTTAAAAATCTTTATTACCATACCTGTCTGTATGAATGAGATGGAAATTTAATCATTACTGAAACAAACACCATAAACCAGAAACAGTCTCAGCATTAGATGTGATCTGTTATATTTTATCCATACACTGCAAGTTAATATGACTGCAATCAGTAAGAAATCCTTATCTTCTTGACTGCTAACCTTGTTATGAATCAATACAGAACACTGACCAACTATCAGCTGAATGAATCTTACTTGGTCTATACAACCTAACATCTTTGCTGACACTTCTTCAGTCTGGTCTAATATCAGATATCAATTGTTGTACAACCCATCATCAGCAATAAAACCTTATATTACTGACTATTGTACCAGATTGATAGTAAAGCCAACACTGTATTGACTTGAAGTCAATGGAGTAAATCAATCCTTCACAGAAGGCTTCAGTCAATGAAGTCCATATTTTACTGACTTCAAGTTGGTAGTGGCTCAAAGTTGGGACTATTGACTTGAAGTCAGTGAAATCTGACTTTAGTCAATCAGGTTAGTTGTTAGCTGAATTTGACATGAAGTCAATGGACCATTTCTATTGACTTGAAACCAATACTTCACTGATTTGAAGTCAATACTGTACTGACTTGGAGTCAATACTATTAACTTGAAGTCAATACATCAATGCTACTGACTTAAGTCAATGCAGACAATACTACTGACATGGGGTCAATCCTTTACTGAGTGGAGTCCATAGTTTGACTGACTTAAAGCTGACACTTTACTCACTACTACAATGAAAAATATGTTCCAAACTGCTCAGAAAAGATTGATATAGAATTATATATGCTACAAGAGTTTTAATACACCTCTTTAGATACTTGAATAGCTAGTAATAGGAATAGGTATAAGTTTCTGATGTAGTCAAAAGATTGCTGCTACCCCTGGTACAAGGTTTTGAGAATATTCTAAATACTATGATAGACAGTATGATGTGTTTGGAACAGATAGATATTACACTATAGCTAAGATATCATGTTTTAATAGGTACTCTAGCAGCTCAGGTATTTATCACTGTATCAATATATAGTTTGGGCTTAAGAACACTCTTATAGTTCTGAAAGCACATTGGATATTGGCTCTGTAAGGTTATCTCATGTAAAATGGCCAAATATTAAATAAGATAGTGATATTTCTGCAAAATTTCCTTTTTTGAAGAAAGGTGTTAGTATTCCCAATGGGAAAGTTGCTTAAAAAGGAGAAATGATAGCATTTTCATCAAAAATTATATAACATGTGAGTTGTCGTCCTCAGAACACAACTTGACCAGTTTCATCCTGAATGTCACATGTCTTGTTCTGAACCTCAACCTGCATACTCAACCTGGTACTTGTCCTCAACCTTTGTGCTCAACCTGGTACTTGTTCACAACCTTAATATACTTGTTCATGACCTTACCATGCACACCTCAACCTTATATTTTTCAGTGAAAAATACTTTTATACCACAGGAAGAGAGACGCGAGAGTCTATTGGGACTTAGCAAAGACACGGACAGCCTGTGGATTGAAGGCGCCAACGCGAAAGAGGAGAGCGCGTGCGCCGTGGACGATGACGGTACGAGTGGGGGTACAATAGAAGTCGTGCGCATGCATCCCCACCCTGAGTCCAAGCCCAAGCACCTCCTGCTCGTCCAGCGCGCGGCCTGCCTCGAGGGGGAACGACGCGCAGTGGTCAAGGTCGAATGCAAGTGGGTCGAGCAGGTTCGGGCGGGTGCGCGTGTGCGTGGGGGTTGACGTCGAAGTCCTGCTGCTGCTACTGGAGCAGGTGCGGCATGTGCCCCTCGAGCGCAAACAGGGGCTCGAAGCTACCTCTGCAGGAGGCGTATGCCGAGCTGGTAGTGTAATCGCTCAGACAGGCCGAGTCCGGCTATTACTCGCTTTCATCGTACTCGTACCCATACTGCATGGAGGGAGTGAGACATGATAGGGGCGTGTGTGGACGAAGAAGACAGCATCTGATTCACGAGCGAGGGATCGAGAGATACAGTGAGAGATACACATTGAGCGGCCCGTGGCCATGCCCATTCAACTGCGAGTTCTTCAGCGACAAAGCGAGCGCCTTGCAGCTTGGTGATGGCAGCTCTAGATTAAGTCCCCGCTGACCGCCGTGGTGTTGCGCTGCATCTTCTCGTTCACAATGACGTGCCCAGGCAAGTGCTGCGTGTCAACTGCAATTGTGGCGCTGAATTGGCGCTCGCGCTGGATCGCCAGGTTTCAGCTTGTTGGGTCCACGAACACAGCCTTCCTTGGGGTATTGACAGGAGAATCTGCGTCCAGACACCGGGCACAAGATGGATGGTCGCTCGAGCGCTGCCAAATGACGAGTCAAGACAAAATGTCACAATTTTGCCCTTTTTTGCGACATCTTATCTAAGTGTCAAACACGTGACAAGATAACACGGATAGACACTAGACGGATTTGATGTATGTAGAATAAGGATAAGTCGGTTGGAAACCCTCAGAGGGCAGGCAACAGGGCGTGTAACACGCAGTGGCTCTATCCTTGCGAGTACAAGGAGGCAGCACCAGAGTTTCGGATATTAATTAAACGACACATATCAAACGTGTTGTCATGGCGTGGTTATTATTCAGAACACATGTTAACGGAATGATATTTGATCGGACCATACATACAGTCGCACGGTCTTATTGTTCTAGTATATTTTCTCACGACTCGTAGTACAGTATTTAAACAGTAGTATTTTGACTGTAGTCTTTAGCCTTTTATTCCATCTCTTTCAAGCCTCTTACCAAAAGTGCCCACCGAACCCTTCTGCTTCGCCAGAGTTCAACCACTAAACGCTTGAACGTGACACAAAATCATGACCTTCCTCGCCCTGCACTTCTCGCACGCCTGTAACGTAAGCAGCCTGGGGTGCTCCGGTGCACGACAGAAGATACATGTAATGGGATTGAGGTTGCCCGCTGAAGTGAGACACGAGTTCGGTGGGAGCTCGTCAAGAGGACAGGTCTTGGTCCACATGGACCAGATGGCGGGCAACGCGTGACTTCCCGTCGTCTATCACCACCGCTCGCATTCGGAGACATCGAATGTCAAGGTGAGCCAAGTCGTTCATGAAACCTCTCTTTTCAGCTCTGTCTGTTCTAGCAGCCCATGGGTTGCCTCATCAAGCACAGCTTGCTTCACCAAAAAGGCTGCCTGCGTGTCACGCGGGGCTGCACCTTCTGCAAGAGAGTTGGGCCAAATCAAGTGTCGAAACGCGATGTATGTCGCTTATCTGTGTGTCTGGCCCTCTAAATTGTTTTTTTTTTCATTCCAGCGCCCATATCAGCGACTTGGACGACAAGACCGCCATGTATCTGTGGACGATTGAGCGAGGCAAGGCGGTGTACCTCGATCAGCCAGGAGAGGTGTATTCAGTTTGTAGACTCCACTATAGTGATGAGGAAACCCTGCTGGACATCAAAGTTGGCATTGCTGAAGACACAAGCGTCCGTCAAATCAACTATAACAAGGAGTGCGACCCAGTGGAGTTTTTGTGGCTGGTGAAATGGAAATGCAAGCAGCCAAAATTACTCGGTGAGCGTACTTTATCTCTATCCGGTCATCTGCTAACCACACCAGAACGTCTCGTTCATTTGACATTCCACGCCCTGGGTGCCACTCTGCCAATCGACCTTCGTACTTGCACTGGATGTGGCATACACTATCGCGAGTTTTTTTTCCTATGAAGTGGTGGGAGGAATCGATGGGGTGTTGAGGATCGTGGAGTTCTGGTTGGGGGTGCTTGAGGAACCAGCTGAAAGGTACCACGTTTTATCTCCTCAGTTTCTGTTCTCTGACATCCATTCCAGAATAGTTCTCAGTGATCTGAATATGTAGTATAGTCGTATTTATAGAATCACCGTCGTGCAGGCGGCTCCTGCGATAGTAAGTGCAGGCTTGCAAAGAGGGGGACATGGTTCTGACAGCAGTATAGGCCAGCCCAGCGCGGTGAAGATACATTTAGACGATTCGTGAGTACTCCATTTTACTTGAGATTAGGCCCATTGCACTTGATCATTTGCAGGTGCAAGCACAGAAAGCTGGGTAACATCCATTGGGAACAGCCAGACAATTGGATCGGTATGCGCTCAAATAGGCGTCCGGGCATATTATCTTATTGTCGATCAGTTGGTGCATCCTAAGAAGTTAACTGAAGGCTGAATTCATTCGAATTGCCACCTTTCAATTCAAACATTGCAGCTTTCAGGTGCGTTGTATTTACTTTCCAATGAGACTCGATAACGGGAGGCTATTGACTGGTGACATTCGAGAGAGATTGGTGGATCAGGTAAGAAATAGGTCACGGGCACGGCAGGAAAAACTCTCATGGTAGTAAGCCTAGCAAATCCTTTGCATGTACTGTCCGACTCGCCTCTCCATACATAGTTTACTCGAAACAATTAAACCAATAAAATTAGCAGCCTAAATGGTTATTTTCGGCATAGCAGAAAATGCTGCTGAAACTTCATATTTCGGCAACTCATTCACCCTTGCTGAAAACATCGTTTTCGACTACATTTTCAGCCCCGTTTATTTTGCAGCCGAAATGATCATTTTCGGCAACATGTTCAGCTGAGCCTAATATTCACTTTTGCCAGTGTGTCATCCTCAGCCACACTGACTCGAAATGCGTCAATTCAACCGAATTTTGCGCAGATTTCATGGCCTCTACATCAACAGCATTTATTTGGCTGTCACCTCTTTAAGGCTCCAACCTTTTAGTTTTCATATATGGATCTGAGTACAAAAAACAAAAACGGTTAGTAAACATTTAAAAACAGTTTAAAACAGTTTAAAAACAGTATTTTTCTCGTAGATCTCTGAACAGATCAGAAAGACCCAAAAAAGGAGGAAAAACAAACATAGATTACCTACAACTTGAATGAGATGCACTTCAGTCAGTGCTATGCTGCAGCTGGCCCATTTGGAGCTTCATTGTTGGAGCCATCAATTAGGCCTTTGGCGCGGAACAACCCGGTGCAAGCGTTGAGGCAGTGGTGACGGTCTAGAGAACTGTGGGTGCAAGAAAAACTGTGTGGTCACTCACAGTTGCATTTTACCAGGTTTAGACTCACCTCAGGCACTCCAGTAGGTGGCATATTAGGAGGTATCAAGGCTTTGCTGCCACACACCGAGCACAACCATTTAAACCTTGTAAAAACGGTTTATAAACCGTTTTCCCTGGCTGGCAAAAAAAAAAATGAAAATAAAAACGGTTAAAACTGTGTACAAACGTTTGTACATGAAAACGGTTGGAGCCTTACAATGCCGCTAGTCTGTTTCTAAGGTCAGGTGCGCGATCGGGTTAAAACCTTATTACATAATCACGTTTTGAGGACCTTCTTGAACCTCAAAAATATCTTCAGCAGCAAGTTCAAGATGCAATCTCTATGCCCCAATATTTTCGGATTTTTTCACCGCCATTTGACAATGCTGTTGAAGAGTAAAGTTGATGAGTGTTTGTCACATTGCTGTCACACCGCATTCGACGACAACGCAGTTTGATGTTTCAAGCCGGATTTGAGAAATTCTGAGGAGACGGATCCTCCTGAATATAAGTTTAAAGCTGTTTACTGTCCAAGGAAAGTCAAGAAAATCTGCCGTGCAGCCAAAACAACGCAAAAAGAGGCGAAATTCAAACTCCGCAACTTATGTAACAAGATTTAACACGATCGAACCCCACCACTTACAAACAGACTTCAACATAACGAGGTACGAGTTACTGTGTTGTATTGTCTGTCTAGGAGAGACTACAACGCCGCCGTGTAGAGACTGCAGTGAGTACGGAATCCTCAGTCACACCAGATATAGGTGGGAGACTCAATGTATTAGTACCTGTAGAGACTGGTCACTGCAGTGAGTACGGAATCTACAGGAAAGGACAAGGGGTAGGCAGCCTTTGTAAGGGGAACCTCTACTCATTTGCTTCTCATTTGCTCTATGATCCCATTATTCCGGAGGACTTCCATGACATTTTACAACATCTGACACTTCCTTCTGACATTTGACACTTCTTTCTGGCATTTGACACTTCCTGTGAATCTGGGACATATTTCTCCGAGATTACTTATTTCCTCTTATGTAAAATACCCATTTCTCTGAGACATATTAGTGGCACCATGCTGGCAGAGCTCCTTAGACTTGTTGTCTTTGGATCCCTCTGCCAGGTATGCCTTCTCTCTATACTATACCTGTATTCTATAGCTAATATACTTTGGATCCCTCTGCCAGTCTTGACTGTGTAGCTCTCAGCATACAGCACACTGGGGAGTTGCCCTTACAGCCTTAAAATTTTGCACATCGGGTCGGAAAAGTGGATTAAGACCCTCAGAGACCCACCCACCCTCTAGCTGAGCACAGCCATACCACATCCACATCCAAATGCGGTAACTGGGCTGTTCAAAACGATAAACCTTTCAAGTTTTACGTGCTTACAATGATTTATGCAGACCAAAGAACGGTGGCAAATATTCTTCAGGCCATTTCAGACTATGACAAACACATGCCAATTATTAAATGAGAGTTCCAAAATCTGAAGCTCCTCGGTTAGTCATTGATGGCAACTTGATTTGGCCGTGCGGCACTGCTCTGTCGGCTCAGCACAGTGAAACCTTTCCAATAAACCCAAGATGAATCCACATTTTTTCAACCAAAATTTTTTTATTGTTCCAAACACATTTTCAGACCATTTGGAGCCTTGGTCAGAAAAGTGGATTAAGGGTCCTCGGGACCTACCCACCCACCTAGCCGATGTCTCGGCATTTGCCGGTGCTAACCCCTTGGGAAAGGATAAGTAAGTAAATATAGTAAGGTAAATAAGTATTGACGTACCCTCAGTCACACCAGATATAGGTGGGAGACTGAGGGACGTCCTATCGATTCTAGCTATTAATATGTTGTAAGCATAATCGACGTCAAAATAAAGAAACATAGAAACGTATAACCAATTCCCTAGACGGGCAGCAAGACGCCAACCGCCCAAAGAGGAAAGCCCACAGCTCACGCCTCAACACGCCGTTCTAGTCAAAGGTCTAGTCTTGGATACTTCGCAGGAAAGGACGAACAACTGGGTGGTGTTGTACCGCATCGCAGTATTCATGCGGTGGTAGGCGGCACGCAGCCAGGAGTCTCCAACCACCATGACCCGATCATCTGATGTGACGCGACACGGCGGGATTCGTGGCATTGTGCGTTTCATTCCATTCCATAATTCCCGCTCCCCACTTCCGCTCCTTCCCTTATTTAATTTCTCCCTCATCCTAGAAGCCTCCCGCAGTCGCTGATGCGTGTATGTGTCTGCAGTGTTTTCGCCAGAAGGAGCCCGACGGTCAACAAAGTACATGTTAGGACCAGGGATAACTTCTCCTGCTGTGCGTGAACGTCGGTTCACTCAAGCCTCCCTCTGCTCTTTGGCCTCACCGCTGCATTTGATAGCTGTAAGCCTCGAGCTACAGGATTGAGATGCTCGCCCTTGACGCGGCAAACACATGATCTCGCAGTGTATGCCTCAATCCGACCTGCCTATCCGTGTCCCTCTTCCCCCCGCACGACGGGGCGCATTGAATTTGGATAACGCTGATACGGATTTGATGGTGCTGTTTGGGTCGAGCGCGGTCGCGAATGTTGGTACGTCTTGCCTGCCGGGCATTCTCCGGTGGGGACTTGTTATTGGACGCAATGCTAATGTGCTGCACACAGCTGTCCTGCCAGCCTCGAAGATCCCGCGCCTCCTTTACTCAAGCCCAAATCACTCGTCATCGCCTCCACCACCATTTAGTCTGGCCCACGTCACCACCGCCATCCACATCCGTATCTTCATCGTGGGCAGCACTGGATCCTTGACTATATATTCTCGACTCCTCGTGCACATTCGCTGTCGTTGCGTCCTCGAGAAGGATTTTACGACATGGTACGCTAGGATCCGGAACAGCGGCTCAAGGTCCATACGAGGGATTAGCGGCACAGAATTGCGCGCGCATACCTCGTCTCAGCGACCCGAGTCGGTCCTCGGGTCCTACATACGGACTGCCATCCTTGCCGCCACTGCCGCCTCCTCGACTCGAAAAACCTTTCACCGTCGTCTTGCCGTCCCATTTCGTCGTTCCAGACGGGGCGAGCGCAAAAGCCCGGTGATGATCACGACATTCCACCGGTGCCGTTTCGCCGCGCCGCACTACGCTCGTGAGCAGCGGGTATGGTACATTCAGGATAAATATAGCAGGCCTATGCGGCACTTTGATACATCAAGTGTCTCTCGTGAGAGACAAAAGCTGATACATCCTGGACTCTCAACTTGATGTATCACTCGAGAGACCCTTCCTTTTCGGGTTGCCGGCCGCTCCCGTCATGCGCTCGCTGTTACGCGCCGCGCCTGTACGCACGCGCGTGCTCTTCGCAATTGATGGCGCACCACAGGCGCGTTCCAAATGCGTCGGATTGTTTATCTTTGTTACATTCGCATGACTTCCCATCATTCTTCTTCCCTCCTCCCCGCCACCCGCTCCCGACCGTTCTGCGCCCGTTGCAGGCTCCCTTTGTTTGCTGGGTCATCAATATAGCTCTAAAGCACAGTCTCGCTGCCTTCAAATGCTCTCGGGCCACGCCAACCCTGCAAGATCGGCGCCAAATCAGCACACAAAACTGGCCTCAATTTTCCTTTAAAAAAATGCTACCGGCCTCTAGGCCCTCTGATATTATGCCTCAAGACTCTTCCACCTGCATACTTAATTCCTCCCATTTCGTGTCTGATCAAATCTATTCCCCGGCTCGCAATTGATCTCCTTGTCACATTCCTCCCGCCCGCCTTTTGGCAGCGCCGGGCCGTGAAATTCGTACTATGACCACACCTCAATGTTATATTTCAATTTCCTATTCTGCCAGTGCTCCCTGTGGCGCCGCTAGTGCCCTGTTTTGTGCGCACACAGGCAGGACTGCACCTAATATTTCCCCTCTTGCTCCATGTTCATAGATGTTACTGTCGTAGTTTCAGTCCCCTCAGTCAATTGACATGTCCGTTTAGCTCCTGTTCCTGTGCCCTGACTCGATTCCCTGTGGCGCAATGCGTCGGGGCCTGCCCCGCAGGAAAGGTTGCGGCCGCACCCTACGCATTTGTGCTCGCTGTCTGTGCTTCCATATACAGCTGCCTCACTTAGACTCTTGACATGCTGCCGAGCTGGTCTGCACCTGCTGCGACCCTTCCTTCGCACCCGCACCTTCGTGATCAATATTCGCACTTATTGCCCTGCATTCACCATAGCTATAGTTTTTGCCTTACCTGTTTCCCCGCACCGGCCCTTCCATGCCCCTGGCTTGCTTGGAATCCACGGCACTCGCTCGCTCGCTCTATAGCCGTTGCACTCATTCGCCATCGCTATTGCACTTGTTTGCTACTGTCAGGCTCGATCACACTCGGCGCTGTCGCATTCAATTTCACTTGTGTACCATGCTTTTGCCGTCCTTCCCTCCACTCCTGCACAAAGCCTGCCCCCGACTCACAGTGCTGTACCTTCCAATTTGGGCGGATGGGCTCACCTCGCACCAACGCCACGTTGCGCGGCTACCCCTTGCAATCACACCACCTCTTTCCCACTGGGATTTCCGTTAATTTTTCCGGCATTGGATGTGCCGCCAGTCTGCATCTTTTACTCTGGGGCAAGCATATGTTGAGAGACTCAATTTTTCGGCACTTGAATTACCCACACTGTTTGTACAATCGCAATATTATTCCCTTTGCCTCTTGTATCGTTCTCGAAGGGTAAAAAAATTCAAGACCTCAAAAACGAGTGAAAATGCAGGACAAAAACGCCATCGGATAACCGTGCCGAAGTAGTCGGACACAAGTCCGATGAGCGCTTGGTGGGCGCTTAGTGGCCGTATCTCATCTTACCTCTCCAACTCCCGCCCCAAGATATCGAGATAAATGGACCTAGGTCTTCGGCTAAGTCCCTTCAGTTGCTGGAGTCATGGTTTGACCTATATATGGGCTTAGGAACAAGTATCCAGTTGTGACTTCTGGTTTTCTCATCCACCGAATGCAAATCTTGAGGCCGCGATGCAATTTCCTGGGGACACTGACACCGGGGTGTGCCATGACACTGTTTTGGATGAGATTGAATGAAAATAAATAATGGATGTCAGCTGCAAAAAATTGATGAATTGTATATTTCATCGATCCCTACTGCATTTCAGTTACTATTTTGGGGACGTGGTTGTGATCTTCGCCGGCAACAAAAAACATTCGTTTGTTCGACACAGGGCCGTTGGTGGTCTCATTCTTTTTCCACAATCTTTAACACAATTCCCCAGACTGAACCACCATCTCACCTAAGCGGATATGCTACGATTTGGCCCTTATTCAGCAAAACCTCGCCACAGTATTTTTTGCACACCAGGCACCACATACTGCACCAATTGCCAAGTGAAGTACCTTATATTATTCGGTTTAGCATTCCCCACCTCCGGCAAACAAATTTGGAGTCAAACGGAAGCAAGAACACTTCAGTTTACCTCAGCTTTTCCTATTCTCATCCCTCCCTTTTGAATCTCATCTTTGGGGGCCGGAAACTCATAGTTCGCTCTGGTATCTCAAAGGAAGCGTCATACTGACAATGTTGAAGGGTATTTCCCGGCTGCAGAAGTGCTCTGTTGTGATATTTAATCAAATTAACCATTATTCTTTCGGGGCTCACACACCTATGGTTTATGGAAGAATTGACGTTATAGGTAGCTCGGATGATTCGGCTTTAGTATCCCAGCAATCTCAGCATGAATCTCAAGCCACCTGTTCACCTTCAACCTGATTTCGAGCAGGGTTTAGGCGATTCTCATGCTCCGAGGGCCCTTTTTGTTCAGGGTTCAGGCAGCTGGGTCTTCTTGTGGTCGAAATTCATTGGTTTGCCGTTCTTGCCATGAAACAGCAAGACCTCGCCATCGTAGTGTCCGCACGGCTGCGATTTGCGTCGATCTCCAGATTTCTCATCAGATCAGGTTGTATAAGTCAGCTAGAGACAGTATACTCGCTCCACATTTGAAAACCGCGTGAATATTGGGATTCGAGGAGTTGGTGACCGATTCGGACGTACTTCCGAGGCCGTGACCCGACGTGACCAACGTGACGATTCCCTAGCTCGCGCCACACCCACGTTCCACAGAACGCGTCTACTGCGCCCTCTCGTTGCAGAGACGGCTATAAAACTTAATCTAAAAGTCCCTCGCCTTTGCCAGCCCCTTTTCCGGAGCTTTTTGCTCAACCAGCATTCCTCTGTAGGCATTTCGCCGTCGTCGACATCTGTGGCTACCGCCTCACCCTATGCCGTCTAGGTTGCCTAAATTTTCATCCTCTAGCATGGGGAAACCTGAGAACTGGTTCAGTGCTCTGTTTTGGCTCTTGTGCAGCTGCGAAATCCCAAATGTCCGCATTTTCGGTGAAGTGGTGGTATTTGCCAAGATTCAAGCACAATTGGCGATGAGATTGGGATTTTTCGGGACTCCTCGTGCGTGTTCATGCCGCTATTATTGGTTTCAGCTCGCTAGTCACCGACTCTGGCCTAGATTTGCGATGCCCGAGCATTCTTTTGCTGGCATGTCACCCGCGTTCTCCAGGCGCCTCACCTCGGCCGACGCATGCAATATATGCCTCGCAGAGGCTCGACATGACGTTTTATGCGACACATTCAACGGCGCATCGCCCTGATTCCATCGCGCGGGGCAGCGCATCCGTTTCGGTATACATTGTCCTCGTACCCGCTCAACCTGACCCTGATAATGGGCATGAGTGCACAGCTTGCTGCTCCAACAAACGGCAATCGAAGGGATGGAGGGGAACGACCCGCACGACCCTGCGCTCGTGGTTATCGGCGATTCCCAGCTGCGGGGCCAGCGATGGGACAGCCCCGACCCGAGCGAGGGTGTGGGCGAGTGGTGTCATTGCTCGTTGTATGCGGTGAGTTCCCCACTTCGCATGCTGTTCCACGGGGCGCGTTCAGGCTTCCGTGCTGCATGCCCGATGTGCTGCCCGCGGAGGCGCAAAGCGCATTTGCCGCGCTTCGTGGGCCATGTCGATGCCCTACAGCACTCCGCACCGGCACCTTCGAATCTCTTTCCCACGCGCTGCCTCGTTCCCGCTCCAGAGGCGGACAGGGTGTGCGATTTGAGCGAGCGTGTTTGATAAAGACATGTCCATTTGCACCGTAATTCTGGGGCGAGTCGATTTGTTAATTTTTACCTTACATTGTATCTATTTGTGCTATACATTGGAATTTTTCTGTGATTTCTAAAGACGATTCTGTCGTCGCTGTCGGCGACGACGCCGCCGACCTTTGATCGCACTTGATCGCGACGTCGAGAAGACTTGATCGACGGCGTCCAAATTTAGCACACTCGGACAGTTCACACACAATGACGGGCATGGTCGTTGCCATAGCGGTGACGGCGCATGCTCAGTAAGCGAGTGTCTCTCGTCTGATACATCACACCCATCTCTCGCGAGAGTCCTGGGATGTATCACACTTTATCTCTCAGGAGAGATGGTGATGTATCACCCCGCCATCTAGCGGTGAATATAGAGCTAACCACGGCCTCAAGCACTACTCGGAGCTATGACGGTTCCTTTGTACAAATATTTATTTACGCGTGCTTGTCCGATTTTTTGCGCGCGCTCTCACAATTTGCGCGCGCGCTCTGGTCTGCGTGCACAATAATCACACATGTGATATTCGATCCAATGAAATACTATAAAAGTAGACATAAATAACGACGAAAACAGGAAATCCACCCGCAGGTTCAAGGGGCCAAGTCGAATGTTGCATTGAAAACGCCCTATGGGTTCCAGACAAATCAATAGACCTGAAAATAAATATAGCAAGTGAAAACCACGGAAGTAAGGGTGCAAAAAGAGCTTCGCACCTTCAATATAGATAGACCCGCCTAAAATCACTATCAATCCTAACCATCTGGTGCATGCCAGTGCGTTCGCTGTTCCCATACACCTGAACACGGGATGTTTGACGATCGATTGTGAGGCAAATGAAACAAAAAAAGCCAACACAGAAACACAGGATGAACACTATCTTCGACGTTCTTGCGGCACATTTGAACTCATGGATTCAGAGACCGCACGACTTGAAGTTACAGTGACGTGGCATGGAAACCAACAACACGATCACGTGCGTTTCATTTGTTGATGCTCAGGTTGTCACACGCTGCTTCATTCTTGCCACCAACCACTCGATCCGCCCAAGATCCACCCGCCAATTTGAGGGTGAGTAGACATAGCTCTTCAATTTTTCAATTCATTTTATTTCAATCCTCGATGGGTGTCCCACCCTCACCATGGGGCAGGGCATTTATCGACGATTTGTTCCATTCCTATCACTACGGCAGTATGCGTCTCAATCCTGCGATACCATCCGTGGTCACCTATGCAGTTTATTCCCTTTCTTCCTCTGGCTCCATTCTGTTACTAACCGGCTCAGCGACAGCATATTTATTTGTTCGTGTTTCGTCTTTGCGCCCTTGACGTCAGACACCCCGCCCCCGTCGCCGTACATCCCGAGGCATCCCGCCCAATCCCACTGCAATCTGTAACCGCTTGCTCCAAATTTCGCACTCAAAAATTCCGGATTGTGCCCAACTAATCGGAGACGAGCATAACGACGCGGCTAAGGAAGATCATGCCAATATACAATGGG
This sequence comes from Mycena sanguinolenta, assembly GCA_014462675.1. NCBI lineage: Eukaryota > Fungi > Basidiomycota > Agaricomycetes > Agaricales > Mycenaceae > Mycena > Mycena sanguinolenta. Next base: position 1,201,821 of record JACAZH010000034.1, on the reverse strand, counting down.
TCCCTTCGAAGCGCAATCGAAGCCGATAAAGAAGCCAGTAAGGCTATTCATGTTTTGGTTTCTGATTATTCTTCTATAGCTCCAGGAACTGCCGAGGACGAGAGGCGAGCCGATCTCGCCGAGTCGCAAAGGTAAATAAAAGTGCAAGGCATTCCCCGTGTGGGTACGTCTCTTATTAATGCCCACATGTGAATGCTTAGCTGTCGAGAATATTTGAGAAGATATTCTCAAGTACCTGCTCAAAGCCTCGGCATGGTATGTCACCAGCCGGTTCTGTTCAGTGCCGTACATGATGCTAGCATCCAGGTACTTCACGGGCTACAAAAGCGGTCGATCGGTGGCTTGTCGGGCTTGGGAAGTGAAGTGAATGCGTTCCGCGTGGGGAGGGACATTATTTCGATAGGAGAATTCAAGCTGTTGGTAAGTGGCTTTTTCTTGCGTCCCCCTGTCCTACGTCTTGCTATTCCTCTCTCGCGCTCACGTCCCTTTCATCTACACCCGCTCACTCCCCACCACCGCTCCCACTCGCTCCCTCATCTTCCTTCCTGTTCTCTATCTTATTTGCTTTCAATTCGTGGCTGACGCGTATGTACAGTACTCCGTCCCGAAGATATATCATAAGTACCTGGGAGGTGGAAAGAGATCGGCAAACGCAACGGGTGCTTTATTTTTCATGATGAGGGTATGCATATACTGTGTACGCAGGCGGCTTTAATTTAATTTCCCACTTCTGGATTTCAGGGACCGCGGAGATGTACGAAGTATAAAGTACTGGCACTTCATATGAATGCAGTGACTGAGAAGAAAAGTATTTTCCTTCTTTGGCATCATCTTTGCTTCTTCATCGGCTTGGTCCTCCGACTCCGGGACCGAGGTAACGCGGCACACTCAGTAAGCACGACATCAAGAACGACTCGGGGCCGCCTCTCAATCAGTGTGCCGCCGTTCTATTTTTATCGAGTGTGCCGCGTCTTGTATATCCTCCCTCGACAGCAATCTGCTAATCTTCTCGCTTGTTGAACTGTTGATCAATTTGTCACAGCCCAGACTCAACATTCAATGCACTTCGATTTGAGTACGGAATTTCAGTGCCTGAGCATCAAGGATCACCCAAGCTCCCTGGTCACAGACGGTCAAATATGACCGCCTACTTTGTCTATAAAACCCTCGTCTAACGCGTGCTAAATTTATTTCAGGACGCCTTTCATTCCTCCCTACCAAAATGCTGGTCCGTCTCGAAGCATTTATAATTAGCTTCATCGCCGTCGCCAATGCATACATTTGGCCGTCTCCGCAACTCGATGCGCTCGAGGCAGCACGCTTTGACCAGCAAGGTTTCAATGCGAACTTTCTCGCGGGTTTCATCCAACCCTGCGATACTTTCCAGTTCGGCTCCGACACAGGGAGAGCTAATGCTGCTGACTGGATACGCACTGTAGGATTTTACCTTGCTTTTCCTCACTGGGCTGATTTATTCACGGAGGCCTATCATGACATGGCGACGCATAACTCTACAGACGGTACAGGAGGACTAGATGCTTCCATCCGTTTTGCAGAAGAACAGGCACGGGTAGAGGTGCGTGAGGGCCAATTCTTTGCGGCTCTGTGGGTGTCGAAAAAGTAACAAATCCACAGAATGCTGGTGACGGTTTCGACAACACCATGACCCTTATTTTCCTCTTGGCCATAGTCAACCGCTACATTTCAAGTAAGCCATGGATCAAATTGTTACGCTTTCTTTCAACGCTCTCGTAGTTTCAGACAATATCGCCCTCGCAGCTCTCATAGCAATAGAAAATTGGTCAGTGACTTAGTCTCCATTCAACCCTTGTCGCGTCTCACCTGCATAGTGGGGGCCCTGAAATCGCGTTCCGCGGCGGACGTGTAGACGCCGCAGTACCTAACGCACCCGGTGTACCTGAACCACAGCAAGATCTGGCCTCACACATCGCTTCCTTTGCTCGCCAGGGATTTACGCAGACAGAGATGATTGGCCTTGTAGCTTGTGGGTGCGTCCTAGAATCTCATTGGCCGCTGGCCCCATACTCATCTCTCTGCGCTAGACACACCTTCGGTGGCGTTCAACACGACTTCTTCCCGGACATTGTGAATGTATTAAACGATACGAGCGACACTGAGGACGTTGCACATTTTGATACCACATTTGTTACCTTTGACAACAATGTGTACGTGCAATTACTTGTTGTGATTCCCTTGGCTCAACAATCATGCAGCGCGCTAGAATATATTTCTGGCACGACTCAAAACCCACTGGTCGTCGGGTTCAACGACACAACTAATTCGGACAAGCGTATTTTTTGGCAGCGACGGGAACGCCACTATGCTATCGTGCGTCTTTTAATTCGTGGAGCGAATACCCTATCAATGCCATGCAGGTTCGCCAATTCGCTCGACGTCTATGCCTCCACCTGCGCAAATTTGTTCGTGCGTATGCTCGATACCGTCCCAAGCAATGTAACCCTCACCGATGTGATAACTCCCTTACCTGTGAAACCATCCAACGTGGAACTCATTCTGGATGGCAACACGTTGCAGCTCTGGGGTCAAGTTCGAGTATGTGTACAGACCTCAAAAATCGTCCTCGGCCTACTAGTAATTACTAATTCCCTTGTAGCTCTGGAACATGACGGAAGACCCGACGCGCACCGTGAGCATGCTCTGGGATAATCACATTGGCGGGACTGGCAATGCCACCCTGGGTTTCGCCGGCCTTTCCTCCTCTACAGGCGGTAAATACAGCGCAGTATGGTACGGCTTCAACGCAACCTCGCCGCTGAGCTTCCTGTCTCTTGATGCCATTGCGGGAGTGACGAGCTTGAGCTTTGTTGTTGACAACGAGCTCGATGACCAGGATGGCCTTGGATTCGCGCTCCAGGATGGGTTCATGTTTTCCCAGACATCATGCCTGTTCGGGGATCCGGTGGTCGGGAAATTTGACGTCGCAGTGAGTCCCTCACTTCATTTCCTCTGTACATACTTAATGCGGTTGTGCATTAATTAACAACCAGGTCCGCAATGGCGTCAATCCGACGCGCGTCTACCTCGAGCAGTCAATTACCGACAGCGTGCAGCGCGTGTCTGTGAGCGAGATTGACATTGTGCCCCCATCCGAGCCCATTGCTGCTAACGCCGCGTACTCACTTTGGAGCATCAATATAACTGAAGCGACCACTTCTTATGGTATCGGGGCCGAAATCGACGGTGTCAAGTATTCAACGACGGACACGCATGTGATGGTTTTGTTCCCTCCTTGTCCAGCCGAGAAGTAGTCCCGTGCTATGATTTAAGATTGTCTAGTTGAATCTTCCAAAGCCTGGAGGCATTATTGACGACATTCTCATCTCTTATAATTATTTCTGAGTGACTGTTAAGCGGGGTTGCATAAGGCAGTTCATGAATACGGAGTCGATTGTCGAGAATGTCGAGCGGACGCAATTGGCGATGAAGCAAACTAACTTATGAAGCGACGAGAATCCGTATGAGGACTAGGAGAGCTTGAGGAGAGCAAGAGGAAGTACATCCAAAATTTTCCTCAGATGACGTTCACCCTCAAATGTATCCATGCCTCCGCGCCTCATCCTGGAACCATGCGCATGAGGCTCCAGGGTCGCGCACAACGACGGAGGGTTGTATCGAAAATGTCGAACGCTTGGGCAGGTGGCATGATGCTTGTACCGTCAAAGGCCCCGGGAAGCTCCACCAAAGGCTTGTCCGAAAAAGCGGCTTTTTCAGGCTGAAAATTCGCGATTTCCTTGTCAGAAAAGTGGCTTTTTGAGGTCCAAAATACGCCATGTTTGTCCTGAAAAGTGGCTTTTCGAGGCGGTCGGCGAGTATTTTTCGGGTCCACCGGTAAGATTTCCAAAGAGATTAGAACATCACCAAGGCTGAACCCATCCAAGAGAACTCGTTGCTGGGATACATTGTACGTGTCCTGCAGCGCGGAGAATTTTTTCGAATTTTATTAGATTTCATTCAGAGTTTTTTCACCACGTGATGACCCCTGTCCAAAAAGTGGCTTTTTCAGGCCGGGGCGCCCAAAACGAGTGGCTTTTTGAGGCCAGATTTGACGATTTTTTCCGGAAAAGCCTTTGGTGGAGCTTCCCGGGGCCTACCGTCAACCTGCGACGTCAGGAGCTGGAGATGAGATCCTTGGTGCATGGACGAGCGCAGGAATGGTGACGCGCTGGACTTGGGAGCAAGGCGTCGGCGTCGGAGGGCCGAACAGCGAGGCGAAGAGCTCACCGATGAGCATATGTCGGATGAGCAAAGGGCGGAGTTTTGAGCTGAGGTGCGAGGCGTTCACCGAGTGCGCACAGTGCTGGACTCGGAAGCCGCTGCGCACTGCCCGGAATAACGCCCGAGGCAGTGAATAGCTTGAATGGACCAGTTCCGTTCACAAAGTTGACAACAAACGTAAATTTTCAAAAGCGAGTGTTGGCCGAAAAACACAGAAAGAGGCTCCGAAAACGAGCTATTCTCAGCACTGCAGCCGTAGATTCAGCTCGACGAGTAGATATCCCAGCCCCCGTTAGTATGTCACTCGTTTCCTCTTCCCAAACACACAAAGTAAATAAGGCAGATGTTTTGGATTTCAGATAGTCTACATGGGTAATCTTTGTCAAGAAACTACGTCTCATTTGGTTCTCTGCAACTGGTCCTACAAGCGATATGACTAAATCGCAGGTACTACTCGAGCTGCTGGACTCGGGCACAGTCCAGCATTAACATGCACATTCCAGGTGAGTACATATTACCCTCCACTGCTACGTATCTCCGTACCCTAACATCTGCCAGCGCCATACGCTACACGATTACACACGCCGTAGCCGCTGACACCGACATCAACAGACAGCACTGCGCCACGGCCACGACAACCCACGCCTCCGCGCAGCGTTCTCGGAGGCGGAGTTCATACTTCATACACAGATCCCACTCCCGCTCGCCTCGCCTACGCAGATGAATGGCTCGGCATTGTGAGCGCTACAACGCGCCACGTCACAGAAGACCTTAGGGTGTACGGAGGAACGATGAGTCGAGATGCGCAGGACGGGTAGTTGGGAGCAGGTGGTCCGGGCCTATATGCACTGCTCACGGGATTTTCGTCTTGGGGCCGGGTGAGTGTCTGCGTGGATCGAGGAGGATGGGATGGGGGGTATGGAAGGCAGGAGAGGACGACTTGATGGATTGAGGGGCGGCTCGCACACGCCGACGACGTGGATTCGATCCATGAACCTCGCGACTCGCAGTACATTGTTCTACCTCCTCCTTGATTTTTGGAATCTGATGAAAGATGCAGGCGGGGGAACCTTTGAGAATCGCACCCCACGCTCGCACCGTCCATCGGGTAGACTTTCGGCTCGTGTGAGGACGTTCATCGAGTCCTCGAGCGAAGTGGAGAAGGAGTACACGCCGGCGACGACGATGTAGAAGGTGCGCTGGCTAGAAGAGACGCGGGACCTTGGCGAGTCAGACGTGGACGAGGGAGACGGAGAGGCCCAAGAGACGTCTGTGCGTGCCGCTTTAGTACGGAAGCAAAAACGAAAGAGGGGAGAGGGGCGTACTGATAATATCATAATTGGCCACCGACACCACGGCAACGGCAGCAGTATGCAGAACGTCCCGAATGCGGCCACTTTTTGTAGGACCGCACCGCGCCGAGCTCGTCCGCGTTTTACGCGCGCCCGTCGCGACGCCGTTGTCGTCCTAGAGCGCGTTAACCGAGGCAAAGGCGGCGACGCCGAGGCACTCGACGAGGACGAGCGGGATGGTGATGATGAGGCCGGCGTAGATTCACCAGAAAGTCGTACGTGCGGGGGTAGGGGATAGAGGCGGGCTGGTAGACGTTGTACAGGAGTCCGAGTCGGAGACCTAGCGGATGGTGGAGCTGAAAATGACGCTCGACGTTGGAGGCTTCAGCTTGGCCGCTGCGAGTCTACGTGCACGAATAAGCACGATGAGGGACGGGAGAGGAAGAAAGGACGAGCACTCACGTCCCGATGGGCACATGGGGCACATTAACCAAGATCTCCGCCGCGCACCCGAGCAGCGCACTCGAGCAGCACGAAGGACGTTATCGCGGTCCGGATCCAGGACCACTTTTCGTAGATGTGCACGTATTTGAAGTCGAGCATGCGGAGGACAAGGTTATGACCTGCAGCGAGCGTTAGTCGATGTCGATCGGGATACAGATGCGGGCAAGGCCGAAACGAAGGGAACGCGCACCGCAACAATAACAACACCAGTGGCGCTCGAGATCCTGTCATCCGCGACGGCACGGAGTATCTGTCTGCTGGCGATGGTGTTGATGCGCTGTAGCGAGAGTTACCAGGTACGATGCGAAAGAGATCCGGCAAGTGAAACGAGGAAAGGGGGGCACAACGCACCCCCACACAACACACGCAATGCGCGACGATCCTGGCGCCGTGCCACCTCCACGAGTAGCGCGCTTGTCTGGCGCAGGTCGAGTTCGGATGAGAGGTCGCACTGTGTTAGGGTCAGCATTCAAAATCGAGTCTCTTGGGAATTGAAAGATGGGTATGGGAGGGGGAAAGGAGCAAGAACGGGAGGGGAGGCAGGCCAAACGATCGGGAAGGGCGAGCAGGGCACCCGAGGCGCCAAAAAGGGAGCCAAGGGAAGCCGACGGCAGCGGGAAAAAGAGACAAAACGCACATATAAGCGCGCAACGCAGCCATCACGACGTTCGTGAAGATTGTGAGCATACTGTCGCCGAGGCCAAGGAAGAATGCCGGGACCCGAATTCGCGATTCCTTCGGTAGAGAGGACGTGAGCCCGCTGCGCGTCAATTGTCAGTTAATGCGTTTTACAGCGAGGCGGTAGGGACACGCACATCCAGAAATTTTCGTTCGGCTTATCATTCCCCTGGTCGGGTACTCGCTAGATCCCGCGCGTCTCGATGCCGGGCTTGGGCTCGAGCGCGACTGGCGTGGCCGTAGCGTCGAGAATGTGGAGGGTAGCGTCTTGATATTGGAGGTCCTTCTCAGGGGTCGTGTTTCCGTTAGACTTCCCTGAGCTAGACATGACGACTACGGTCGGAGGGGACGATTTCGATTAAAGTAGCAAGCCAGTTGCGTCACAAGCTGAGGCGATTAACCGCAAACATTGCGTTTCCCTAATGCTAGCACATCGAGCCGTTCAGAGGCTGCAACGAATAGAGGCTATCCAGGACGGACTCGGGATGTAGCCAAGAAAAAGCAGGAGAATGGCTCTCCATGGCGTTGGTGTGGCCGGAAGATGGATTGCATCGACGCGTCGAGGATGGTCGTGAAAGCAGAGCTGAGTGATCGCATCAGCGGAGAATGCCGACCTCCTTGCTTCCGCTTTCATCCGTCAACTTGGATTCATGTCGACTGTAAGTGCGCTGGCCCAAACCTGAACTTGACGTGCAAAGTTTCAGAGCGGGTAGCTTGTATTTTTTGAACAACAGGAGAATTTTCCAATCGTTTTCAATGTCATTCGAAGAGAAAGAACACGTCTGCTGTGTCTGAGGTTCTGGCGAGGACGAATCTGGATAATACAATGCAATGGGCAGGAGCTGCGTATTGGTGCTGCTTGTGTCGGGTACGCTGACGAACTATCACTATTGGTGCGCTTTTCCTGCCTGCCCTTCCCCGCTTCCGTCTGGTTATTATTGTGGCTAGCGCAGTACCGCGCCATGCCATTTTCAGATAGCCGTACCCCACTGCATGCCGCGGATCCTCGTCCCCATTCATCGGCCTCGGGTATCACCGTCGGAACCTACTGTCTGCGCATATAATTTTCGCCACCGCCACCGTCACCTTCGCCCTCGAGCAGCAACGCATTTTGAGCTTCCGTTTTGTTTCATTTCGCACCGGCGACTCAACGGCAACTGCGCGATGCGCGACGCACCGGAACCTTGTCCATATCCTTCAACAACGAATTCCGAGGATCGGCCTCGGCGCCTACCGTCGTCCCACCAAGCTACAAGTAGTTCCACAGCCGCCGCTGTCATGCTCTTGACTAGGAGCAGCAGTCCATTTCGTGTTCCGTTCCACCAGGTGAAGACGTGACGGGAAGCGTGCGGAGAGCATGCGTTGGTCCTGTTCCGCCGATGGGGCTGGTGCGCTGCGTTGGTCGTAGGGGGCCGAATAGGGATGGGGTAGGCGCCGTAGTCAGCGGGAGACGACGCAGGTGTGGATAAGTGACCCTTCCCTTGCTTATCTATTCCGTGAAGTAACGCTGATGTTCATCGGTATCAAATGCGCAAGATCGGTGTCCTCGGCTCGGCGAATCCGTTCGGAGGGAGGTCCTGGAATCCTCGACGTCTCGAGCTCGGTACTTGCGCGGAAATTGCCAGACACTTCGTCTAAAGCTCCGTGACGGCCCACGCAGCACCAATGTACCTGCGTGTCTTGCGATATCGCCATCTATGATCTCCTTTCGCTCGCTGTCCAGTCTCATTATTCCCCCCGCGATTCCCGACCCTGGCCCCGCCGCCGCATCAAAGTCGAGTTGACGTTCTTCCGCACTGAGCCCAGCCTAGCCCGTTGACGCGGGCTGGCTCCCTCGCCCCCTCAGCGCACCCCAGCCAAGCCAAGCGCAGGCAAGCATGTCCGGCACCGAGCCCTCCACACCGTGATGCACTGAGATGCCCCTGAGCGCATGGATGCTAAACCTACGAAAAACAAGTTCAGACCTGCGGCGGCGCGTCATCAGAACGGAGATGCAGATGCATCAGCGATTGATGGACGGAACGAGCGTGGATGGAGGGTGGGGTTGGCGCTGCTGCGAGTACGAGTGCGTGCATGCGGGTGCTGCGTTTACTTCAGGACCGACAACTCGGAGGGGACCTGGAAAAATGTAGGCATGATCGGAGTATGCAGTGCACCGTGTACGTAGGCGGCTTTAATTTGCATAATTCAGAATTCCATTTTAGAAACTGCGCAGTGATTTACGATATGCTTGCTAGCCACACTAAGATTCATCCGACGTACTACCCTTCATCCGACGTATCACGCTCCATCAGACATCTCGCAATTCTACGTGCATCGTATCGACTCTGTGCGATGAAGCTGCGGCTTCGGTTGGGTCTCGAGGACGTCCCGGCGCTGCATGTCGAAGGGTGCGCAGCTCGGCTCCTAGCAAATGTACTGGCATATCGGAGCGCGGCGCCGTGCGAAAGCGCGACATGATAATGGGGTTGGCTGCCAACGACGGTGCGTACGCTCGTGATGCTGCATCCGCTGCAGCTGACCTAGATGAAGACCGACGCTCCTTCCTTCTTCAGGAGTTCAAGGTGCATTGGCTTGCGAAAGCCAGGGATGGCAAAACATAACACAGGTTGATCAGCGGACCACATGTGAGCAGCTGTTCGTGCTCCCTCATGTCCATCGGTCTCGCCCAGGGGCCAAGGCCTATCTCGACCTCCCATTCCGCCACACTGAATTTGGTACAGTATGACACACCGCTCCGATTGTTCCGACTGGAATTCTTCAATGGAAACTGTGGACCAAAGCGTTCGTTGCGAAGTCTCAGTTGGGTTCAGTACGGCAAGAAGCGCTATATCAGGTCGGTCTATGATTACATTGCTCCCACCGCGGACTTCAGTAATATCCGGTGCTCTTCGTAAGACGTTCGACACTATATACAGCTTATCTTTCAGCGCTTTGGCATGCGGAATACTTTAAATTCGCCGATAAATGCAAATTCCGATCAACGCTCCGAGTCTAATAAGCCTTGGTCCGCGGCAATCTGCCGTATCCTATTGAGATGACGATCTCATTTAACCTACATATATTGAGCCTGTGCGGTCATACGTCTCATCATCCTTGTACCAGATGCCCCCGTCAAGTATTACGGAAATTCTAGTCGACAATATTGTCGCCTCCGTAAACACGGTTATACCGCTCCTGAATGAACTTCATGATGGATTTGCTCCCCCGTTCATCCTGGCGATCTCGAACACTGCAGTATCGTTGATGTGTGCGCTTCAGGTGCGGAATTTCAGAGAAAGATCTTTCGGAACTAATATGAAAAATTAGAATATGAAGAGGAATAAGGAAGAATGTTGCCAGCTCACTGAAAATATTCATGGTATCATCTCTGTCATTGTCAACCTCTACTTGCAATCAGAGACTCCTGGTTCTCTTCCACCTGCGATGTTGGAACATGTCGGCAAATTCACGGAGTATTGATCTGCTGTGTCCTTGTTGCAGCTAACTGATGTCGTTTTACCCAGAACTCTTCACAAAATCCATACTTTTGTGGAGGCCCAACAAGACAGCAATAAGATCAAACAGTTCTTTCGCCAGAACCAAATGAGTACCTTGCTCAAGGATTGCCGGGCTGGGCTGCAGCTGGCCCTGGATAATTTTGCAGTAGGCTTTACAACATTCATGATAAATTGGAGAAACTCAACTCAGAGGCAGATAACATCTCAAGTGACTCTGTCCCATGATATCAATGAGATGCAGATGAAGACTCGCCGCATGCATGCTGAACTGCTCGAATTGATTTCAGCTCTCTCAGACTCCACAATTTCGGACCATGGTTCTTCCGTAGGTTCAATTGGTTTTTGGATTGGATACTTTATGATTTTGTTTGCCAAATCAGATGTACCAAACTTTGAACAAGTCCCAGACAAGGTATGGACCTCAGTTGGTTGCGTAGCAGTACTGATTCTTGGCCTCTTAAGCTCTCAATCCCTGTCACTTTTACCTTCAATGCCACAGATCTTCTATGGCCGTGACTCAGAGCTCACACAAATTGTGCAAATGCTCACACAACAATGTGCAAAAATTGCTATCTTGGGTCCTGGTGGTATTGGGAAGACAAACCTTGCACGGGCTGTGTTGCATCATCCCGACATGACAGCTAAATACAAGGACCAGCTCTTTGTGTCATGCGAATCAGCTACTACCAATGTAGAAGTTGCTGGTTTAATTGGTGCTCATCTTAGACTGAAGTCAGGAAAAAATCTCACCAAGTCTGTGCTGAGTTCTCTTGCTAAGAAATCAACATGTCTCTTGATCTTGGACAATCTGGAAAACAACATGGGAACCACTTAATTCTCGTGGTGGTACTGAGGATCTGCTTTCTACCCTCACTGACATCCCTCATCTGGCATTGATAGTCAGTCCATTAACACTAGTTACTCAGATACATATTGAATATTTCAAATTTGCAGGTTACAATGCGTGGAGCTGAACACCCAGCCAAAGTTCAGTGGACTCGGCCATTTCTCCCACCACTAGCACCATTATCTGCTGAGGCTGCTCGACAGACCTTCAATGACATTGCTGATGATTACCATGAAAGCAAAGATATTGACAAACTCCTGCAATTCACTGACAACATGCCACTAGCAGTGGATCTTATGGCACATCTGGTGGCATATGAAGGGTGTGCCCCTATCTTGGCTCGGCTGGAGACTGAAAAGACATCTTTGCTATCTGAAGGTTCAGATAAGCGATCCAACCTTGATGCATCCATTGCTTTATCACTTTCAAGTCCCCGTCTCACTTCCCAGGCTGGGGCCATAGACTTGCTGCAACTTCTCTCTATCCTTCCAGATGGTCTCTCAGATGTTGAGCTTATTCAAAGCAATCTTGATATTCCACACATTCGGGCATGCAAATCTGTGTTGATCAGCACATCCTTGGCATACATTGATAGCAAGAAGCGCTTGAAATCACTTGTGCCTATCCGGGAATACTTGCAGCATTTCCACCCAGTAGGACTAGCTATTGTCCTGCCCCTGCAACAATATTTTCAAAGTCTTTTGGGCACATACACTAAATATCAAGGATCCACCCAGGTGATTAACATTGTCAGAGACATTACTCTCAATCTGGGGAACATACATCAAGTTCTATCTCAAGCATTGACACCACAAAATCCTGAACTACCAAAAGCTATAAGATGTGCAATGTCACTGAATTCTTTTGGCACAAGCACCGGTCATGGCACACATGCACTAATGTATTCCATTCGAGCCATGATTCCTCCTGGGGATCATAAACTGCTGGTTCAGTTTATTAGTGAAGTATTATGTGCCCCCAATTACCACTTGTCAATCAAGGATCGTGAGCTCCTGGCTTCTGAAGCCAAGGTGTACTGCCAGACTTTAAGTGATCCTGCTCTCCAAAGTATGTGGAATCACTGTATCCTGCTTATGTCTATGTCTGATCCATTATTTATTGGTTCTTCACAGTCAAATTGTATAATGCATTGGGATTTCATTATTGTACAGTTGCACCCAACCACTTTGATGATGGGATGCAATGCTATGAAAGGGCTTTAACACTAGCCCGAGATGCTGATGACATAAAAACACAGGGTGTTATTTTGGGCCAGACTGCTCTGCTCAATTGGAGGATGGGAAAATACCACATATCCCAGGTGCTTGCAGATGAGGTATACAGCTTGGCTCAATTGAGTGGAGATTGCTATGGGCAGGCAGAGGCCCTGCGGGTGAAGGCTCTATCTGCCAACAGCCTTGGAAACCTCAAGGACACTCTTTCTCTACTGCAGACAGCAAAAGAACTCCTTGACCTTTGTGGGATGTCCCAAGGTCTCATGGGTTTTTCACTTAGGAATGCTATAGCCGATACACTGATGGAAAAATCTGAGTATACCGAGGCCCAGAATCTCTTGACTCAAGTGGCATCTGAAATGTCTGCTGCACAGAAGGTGGAACAAAGCAGTTTTGCTGTTGTCCTGGTGAACATTGCACAGATTGGTGTTGTTATAGGTGCAAGCAGACAAGATGTGCTCCAAAACTTGGAAGCAGCAAAAACAATTTTCAGCAGCATTGAATATCTTCCTGGGATATTTCTTCCTGAAATGGTACTTGCTTATCTTGAACTTAGAGAAGGGGACTTGCTGGCAGCAAAAAATCGTTTCAAGAAATGTCTGCATTGGTCTTGGACCAGGAGGGCTGATATTTCATCTTACTGCCTTGATAAGATGGCAGATATCAGCTGCTGGGGACCTGACAACTTTGATTGGGCTGCTACTTTTGGCATTATCTATCTGGGATTTGCACAGAAAATGAAACAGAAGTTGGGAATATACAAAGCACTATGCAGTCTTGGTGACATGTTTCTGTCCAATGGAGATGAGTTAACTGCAGAAAGTCTATTCACAGTTGCAATAGAGGCATTCACCAAGATGGATGTTCATCATTGGAGGGCGAACTGTATGTTGTGCCTTGGTGATATAGCAGCACATCGGGGAGATATTGCCGGAGCAGAAAAGTGCTGGAGAGATGCCCAACCACTGTTTGAGAAGTCATTGCAAGCCAAAGATATAGCCAAGATTGATGCTAGGTTGGCTGGTCTTCAAAAAGCTTATGAAGGAGCACCAACAACACTTGCAAAACTCCAAGCACCTATCCCAGAGTTTTCCTCTTCTCAAGAACAGCCTGTGAAAGTTGCACTTGTCTGATACTCAAAAAATAGTTACCTCTAATTCATTCCTGTGGACAAACAAGTATTAGTCATATGGTGTGGATCAGTACAACAATGAATTTTTTTTTTTTGCACACTATTTTGATTCCAAGTCAGGCACTTTACTTTTCTGTCTCTCCCCTGATTTTTCTGCCTACGTAGCATTTATTGGTACTGTAGACTGGTTTTGGTTTAAACTGTTACATTGCCAATGTGAAAGGTGGTTTAAACTGTGATGGTTTGAATCATTACATTGCCAATATGAAAGGTGGTTTAAACTGTGCTGGTTTGAACCAGTTAAACCAGCTTAAACTGTGATAATTCAAACTGATTTGAACCAGCTTAAACCATGATGGTTTGAACTGGTTTAAACTGGCTTGAACCATGATGGTTCAAACCTGTGTGCACATTGAGTTTGAACCAAAGTTGTTTCACTGACCTTATTTGATGCAAAATGCCTCACAGTGTCAAGTCTTCTGCAATAATACTTCAACTGAGAAAGGTTGATCCTATTTACTATACCATTTTGACCATAGGTTCAGTCACAGGTCACAACAGACTTTACTGACTTGAAGTCAGTACAACATTGACTTGATTGAATTCAAGTCAGTGCAATGTTGACTTCATTGAATTCAAGTCAGTGCAATGTTGACTTCATTGACTGGATTGAATTCAAGCCAGTCCAAGGTTGACTTTATTGACTTCAAGTCAGTACAATATTGATTTCATTGACTCCAAGTCAATGCAATGTTTACTTCATTGACTTCAAGTAAGTTCATTTGGGTTAGCATTAACTCTGTCAACTCAAGTCAGTATTGTATTGGGTTCATTAACTTGGAGTCAATTTATTAGGTTTGTATTGACTTGAGTCACTACAATAATGATGGGGATTAGGCCTCTACGAGGCAGGGGGCTGAACCTTCAGAGGAACTGACAGGATGCCCTTCTGAATAAATAATTGAACATCAAGTAACCTTCGATAAACTGGCAGCCTGATGAGGCAGTTGCCCTATTCATTCAATTTACTTGACCGATGAGTGTACTCTGTTCACCCAGTCGATGTGGAAGTATTATTCCCGGCAGTCCCAGGCCGGAAATAATATCAATGGAAGTATGTAGTTCAGTGCATTGTTACAATTCTGAAATTAAGAGCCTGAATTACAAGCAGAAGTCTGACCTCTGGGTGAAATTTCATCGAATACTCCCACGTGCACGAAGGATGTGAATCATCCACACTATTGAAACTCAACCAGAATTCCCGGGGAATTATTGCCATCCCGAACATGTCCAGGAAAGGGAGCCCCGATTTTGGACTGTGCAAACCCACAGCTTGGTATCAATTGTCCACTGATCTTAAAAAGGCAGGGAAACGTTGCGCCGATTCACAAGTTGAGCGTGTCGAGGGCAAGGACCATTTTAAAATTCATACACTACTTGGCAGAGAAATTCACTCAAATCCTGTCTTGATCCTGTCTACAAAGAAATCCTACTCAATGCATGAGCCACAAACTGGCAGATAGCTCACAAAAAAGAATATGCATTTCAGGTTTAAAAGGTAAATCCAAGACTGTAAACATGGTAGAACAATTATGAGCTATGCATACCTATTGACTGGGTGTGCGCACCCGAGACCGGAACACTGCATAATCAGACTCCGAAACAGTGATGTTAAACTCATAGCATTCGAAAGAATTGACCAGAGCTCCAGGATTTCAGAGCTAAAAATTCTTGTGGAATGAGCTGCAATTGCCAAAATGTTCGCAAGGCCAGCGATGGAATCTCTTATCTCTGGATTTGTGAAACTACTATAAAGTCCATGCAAAGTCCACGAGACAGCAGCTCGGAGACAGGCCAGACCCCAAGCAGACCCTAATGGAGTTGAATTGATCCTGTCGACATGATGAGTGATCCCACTGCCAAAACACTGAACAGAAATGGCACATCAGCTCAACACAACTTTGGGGTTTAATACATTGCACGCCACCTTACAAAATCCAGAAAATGCAAGACATGTAGATAAGAAGGGTTTTTGGCAATTGGATGCAAACTATTTATTGAGAAGTCTTCTGTTACTTTGATTTTCTGCGATGACCAATTGCATATTACGAATTCTTTGTTTGTCCTTGTAGCAAAAGTGGGCAAAATCCATGTTCTCTAGGGTAGCTAACCTCTGCTTTTCAGTTATATAGGGTTTTATACATTGACTGATTGTGAATTCAGATTGACTTCCAAGAAAGGTAATTGGCTAAAAATAGACCCCAAACCAAAGTTGTGGCCCTCTTCACAATGAATCTAACTAGATAGGAAATTTTGTTAGCAGATGCTTTATTATGTTGTAAAATGCAAAGTACTTGCCCAAATGCATACTCAAAAAGGTCTAAAAACTTGATTCAGGGGCTCCTTGATTCCGTACCACCATGTGGTCGGAGGTTCTCACGCCACGCGTGAGCAGGTCGGAAGCATCGGGGTCACCAATGACACTCCAAATAACACCGGAGTGGAGGACACCTCCCCTTCCAAAGCTCCACAAAACTAGCCCCCCCACACTGGAACTTTAAGCCAGAACGCCGCCACTGGATGACCTACACGCTAGGAAACAATGAGAAAGCACACCCGCATGCTCTCATGTACACTGTACTTCAAACCCAGACTGGGAAATATATTATCGCCCTGAAATGTACTTCAATTCCACACCGGGATCCAACACCCCGAGCCAGCCCGCCCCATGCGTGAGCCACTGTGTGCCTTACCTATCAACGTGACGCATCCTCAAGCGCCGGACAAAGAGCTTTCTAATCCAGATGTCAACCCCATCATTGCCGCGGAGGTAACCAACGGACACCATGCTTCCTTTTCTCATGACAACTTCTCTTTTCCCATACCAAACTCTCTCCCACTCTTTGTCTTTGCCACAATGTGGCAGTGTCGAGCTACCTCGCTCGATGACGAGGAGAGTAGTCGACCCCAGACCAACGACCAGCCCAGCTGTGCCCCCCTCGCTGCATTTATCGCTTTGTCATATCAAGTCTTAGCCCACCAGATTTTGGGCCGTAATTCAACGAAATCTAAATGCTGCACCCCACAATCTCACCCTCAAGGCAAAAACCTTGGTGATACTTGCCTTTTTCTACTCTCTGGTGACTTCCAGGCCTGATGGAGGAGTCTTTCACTTCCCATGACGTGTCAACACGTCTATCTCACTTTTTTTGGAAAATCTCAAAGCTCTTTGTCTCAAATGAAGATAAAAGCTCGAGCAAGCTGCCATATTCACTACCCCCTGCATACTTGCAATCCTTCACTTACAGCCTCGCCACTCAACCAATATCTCTACCACTATGCCTGCCACTCTCTGTAGCGCAAGTGCATACTCCCCCCTCTCCCGCTATGCACTCGCCCTCTCCTGCTCCTTCGGACTTGAGCAACTTTTACTACAGTGACATGCCTACTCCCACCCCTGGTCCTGGCCAAACTTGGGATGAGCTCCTCGGCCCCACCCCTGCTGATGACACAGACACCATGGATGCCACCCTGATCCCCACGATCCCACGCAGCGCATCCCCTGCATCAATTGTCAAAATCTCTGCCACCGAGTTCCTGACCCCCGCCTCTAAGGTCGTCACCACAAACATCACCACCCCCACCACCAAAGTCACCAGCAAGGCAAAGAAAGGGAAAGGGAAGGCCAAAGGTATGGCACCCCTTTGACCTATGACGAGCACTAACCGGGCTCCAGTGACCAAGAAGAGAGTGGTACCGTAGGGTGGCTTGGGCTTAAGCCACAACATTGCCAATGTTGCCGTGGCTTAAGCCAGCTCTATAGGCAGCCTGACTTCTGGCTTAAGCCAGCTTTAAGCCAGCTTAAGCCAACCTGGCTTAAGCCAATGTGCCCTTAATTAGGCTTGCTCAAGCCAACATAGCTTGAGCCAGCTTTAAGCCAGCTTAAGCCAGCTTCAAGCCAGCTTAAGCCAACATGGCTTAAGCCAGCTTCAAGCCAGCTTAAGCCAACATGGCTTAAGCCAGCTTCAAGCCAGCTTAAGCCAACATGGCTTAAGCCAGCTTCAAGCCAGCTTAAGCCAACATGGCTTAAGCCAGCTTTGAGCCAGCTTAAGCCAACGTGGCTTGAGCCAGCTTAAGCCATGTGTGAACCAAAAAGAAAAAAAAAGTTGAATTGCAATAGTTGAATTTGAGAGATCACCCAGGTATGTCTCCTGACACTTTATGTGCACAATAGCCAGGTAGCTTGATGCTGTTGAACAAGGAACTCAAATGCTCTTTTATATTATCTTCAGCTTCAGTTTCACTTGAACCAGTGTGCAAAGAATTGAAGGAATTCGTATGGTGGTCCAAATGCACATTTAATAAACCACGAAACATTTGAATGATCCGTGATACAAATAGCCGTTTTGATGTGATCTCTGTGAGAAACACAGCTTTGCCAATGTCGCCAAAGGATTCCCATGGTTTAATTTATACTCTTTCTATCACTGTCTCACCGACAACGTGCTCCCAAGTGAAGCAACTGATTTATATTCCCACAGTCCCACTTCCCCTGGGTTCATTTCACCTGTTCTGCTTCACTTTCAGTGCCAGCCTTGCTGTATATGCAGTGTCTTCCCTGTCACTGTCTGGGTAAACAGAACTTACTGCAGGATTCAATATACTGAGAAAAAAACATGAAAAACCTGCTGACCTCCTTGGAAGTTGACCTAGCCAAGCAATTCATTAGACTTGTGCTTTGCAGCAGTCTGCACATGGTCAGTATGCAAATGGATAAGTAACCAGGAAATCATGCAAGGTTGAATTCTAGAAGTGAGAACTACACAGGTCTAGCTGTGACAAAGCCATACTGTACCGATGCTGCACTGTAGTTAGAGTGTAGCATGAATACCAAATATCATGAATATTTGTGCCAAGCCATTTGCGAATGGCGAATATTTGTATTCGCAAATGGCTGTGGCTGTGCTATTCGCACAAATGCAAATATCAGTTTTCAGGAAAGTTGATATTCACGAATATTTGCAGCTGTAATACACAGCTAAAATTTCTATCAAGTATAGTAAATTTGGGTCTGTTTAACACATCCCCTCTTTGGAACCATAACACACTTCATTTACACCAACTAGATCTGTAATTCATATGCAAACCAACCACTTTAGAGACATCTTCACTTTGACAACTGCTTGACAGGTTGACAGCAAGTGTGATGATGGTCAATCAAATGGTTGAACATGCAAGACAAGGGCTTGTATGAGTTCTCAACAATGTTTAAACTCACAAGATAACATAAAAGTGTCCTCAGCAGCTTATTGGTGGCTACTAAACCCCTGAATCTCCAATATATTTGCTGAATATTCATATTCATGAATATTCGCGAATATTGCTGACTAAGCAACGAATATTCGCCATCAATATTCGTATGAATGTGAATATCAATTTCTAGGTTTTGGTGAATATTCATATTCGTGAATATATACTCGTGCTACACTCTAACTGTAGTCTAATTACCTAAGATCAAACTCATGGCACCAGTACCAACAGAAGCTCTACATTGAAGTGGAAATGAAGCTGAGAGCTTGGAGACAGTGAGACCACGGAAATATAGATCAATTGCTTCACTTGGGAGCATGGCACCAGTGAGACAGTGATAGAAAGGGTATAAATTAAACTGTGGGAATCCTTCGGCAATGTTGACGAGTGTGTTCTACATACAAGCTTGTGTACTGCATCATAGCCACAAGAAATAAGATATCTAACTGCTACTCTGAATATCTAAATGAGTTCCTAACCCTCTCCATAAATCATGTAAAACAAGTTCATGTAGAAAGTTTTGGGGGTGAGCAAAGGTTTTGCGAGGGTACTGACAAAATGTTTCACGATGCCAAAGGCTGCACCCTCAGCAATCCTTGCAATATTCACCAGCATTGCCAGCGCATGTTTTGACCTGCCTGTAGCCAAAATCGCATGGGACAAACCAACTGCATCCTTGCTCCATCTGATGCTGTGCCCATCCAACTCACCGACTTTGTGTCACCCCTAGCAACAACACCTTAGTTGGCTGTATCACTACCACCACCTTCCGTTGAGAGGGCAGAGCAGGCTCATGTATGTGCACATTCACACTTGCACAGCTGAGGGCTGTCCATGTCATTGTATTCTTCACATCTGTTATTGTGTGGACTTCACTCCATGGCACCTTTGTACTCAACAATGCACCTGTATGAAGTGGCACCTGGAGGTGATCTTCATTCACTCTGCATCAGTGCTGTAGAGTACTGAATATGTTCATCTTTTATAATCATTGCGATGTGAACTCAAGGTTTGAGCTGGTTTGAGAAATATGAAAGAGGAAGTGCAAGGCAAGCTGAGGGTTAAATGTACCTTGGGACTGCCTTGAGAGGGTGTCTCACTTGTTGCTCTATTCCACTATCCCCCATGCTCTGACTCAACACAGGACACAGCCAAGCCCTGCACAGGCACTGGCCATACTACACATCTGCTGTCTTTCCCCACTACATGTGTTCTTGCCAAGGCAATGATGAGATCTCCAAGTTCAGCCAGGATATGATTGCGATCAGGCTGGTAGAAGATATGGGTTGTGCAGCTTCATATCTGTATTCCTCCTTCATAATGTTTTTTATCCCTTTATCTCCTGTACAGTAGCAATTCAAAGTAAAGTAATAATGATACATTTTTCTGTGCTGCACCTGAAAATTTTCATACAGGACTTGAAGTGTCTCTCTTTGGGAGCTTGAAGGGTGTGCAAATTGAGGTGAGAAAGGGATGCACTTTTTTTGGTTGAAGCTGACTCAAGTGTGATGGCTTAAGTTGGCTTAAGCTTGTTGGCTTAAGCCGGCTTAAGCTTGATGGCTTAAGCTGGCTTAAGCCCACTCAAATCAACTCAAACCACGACTCAAGCGGGCTTAAGCATGACGGCTTAAGCCAGCTTAAGTGTGATGGCTTAAGCTGGCTTAAGCCAGCTCAAACCAACTTGAACCACAGACCAAGCCAGCTTAAGCCACAGCTCAAGCTGGCTTAAGTGATGGCTTAAGCCACGGCTCAAGCCGGCTTAAGCGATGGCTTAAGCCACCTCAAACGTTGGCAATGTTGTGGCTTAAGCTTAAGCCGCACCGTTGCTGGAGAGTGATCGAAGAGGTGACTGAAGACAGCGGCTGAAAATGACCCACACCTCGCCACCGACATCGCTCTTGCCAAAGCCACCTCCCTGGGGTTACCCACCATCCTTGACCACACAACGCCTGGTGTGTCATTGTTGTCTTCCTGTGCACTGCCGCCTAGCAGTCCCACCTCCCCTTCCAAACGCGCACACGCCAATGAGGCTGGCAACGTCACCCTGACACACTCTTACGTGTCCATAGCTGCCTCCCCCCCTCACCCCGCTTGCAAGCATGCCTGCTACACCTATCGCTGCTGCCCAATAGAGAATAACACAAGTAGCAAATATCATGAATATTTGCAAATATATACTTGCAAATAGTGAATATTCCTATTTGCGAATGGCTGTGGCTGTGCTATTCATGCGAATGTGGATAGTGATCTTAGTAGGGTCAAATATTTGCCAAATATTTGTTTGGCACAGCCACACTGAATTACGATGGACTTATGTCATCGTTCTTAATAATCGTGCAGGGCTATTTTCAGGACCTCCCCCATTGCTGTCTAACTTTTTCAGAACTGATGAAATTAAAAATTCATTACCTTTTTGTGATCGAAATTCAAATTTCATTAGGTCCGGCCTGGTTTTAGCTGTTTTATCAGTAGGCGATTGTAATGGATTTAGTGGCTGTACTGAGAAAGTATTATGTAACAGAATTCACTTTCTTTCTCTCACTTGTGCTCTAGCTCCCAGTTCCAGAGTTTCTGGCAAGGTTCAAAGTTCGCCAGCCTCCCTACTGTTCACCAGCAAAATTTTATTTTTTACATCCATACTTGTTCCATCCTCATGCGTTTTTCGATCCTTCGACTCTCCAACCACTTTACGAACCTCCGACTGGTCTCATTTTTTACAGGACAGCTGCGCCTTTATCAATACACATTTTGACTATCTCTATTTCTCAATCATTCGTGAGTTTTCCACCACTCAAACTCTGGACGTAAACTGATCGCACTGGTTGTTTGAACAGTGTCGGCATACTCGGCATCTTCGGCGCTGCAAATCTCCTGAATCGCATGTCTCATTCAGAATGTCAGTCATCTGTCGACTTGAAACACTCCTTCCTCTGCTACCTTCTCATCTTGCTCACTGTCATGCATAAACACCTTGTTCTATGCCTCGCTCTACTGCTGGTCTTCGCCAACACTACATCGTACTATGTAGGCTGTTCGCTGGGTCACCACCCTTTTGACCAATTTCCTGCAACCGCTCGTACAGCCCCTGAAAATCACTGCGCCCAGAGTCTGAATACTCAGGGCAAAACTTTTGGCTTGCACAACCTACCCACACACTCGTACCCAAAGTCTGAGTACTCAGGGCAAACTTTTGGCTTGCACAACCTACCCACACACTCGTACCCAAAGTCTGAGAACTCTGGGCAAACCTCTGGCTCGCACAGCCCACTCAAACTTTCATCACCAGAGTCTGAGAACTCTTGGCTACAATGCCGCATCTGCACTGATCGAGATTTGTAACTTTCAATACCCGCTTGCATTTTCTTTGAAGCAGCTTTTGACCCTGCGGCTCATTCCGTTCTGCCCTACATATATGAACCACCCCCACTGTCCTTGTTTTTCTATGCACATTCTATTTGGCTCAACATTCAACATTATGTTGTCTATGTATATGTTGGAACATGAATATCATAACCGATTGTACCGGCGAGCCAAATCGCACTCTTCATCCAAGATGAACATTACCAAGTTAGAGCTCGAATGGAGGACCAGCAGATGGGGAAAACCTACTTTTTTAGGACATAAGTCCATTGTAAACGCCGTGCAATGTGACGGCCCATACCCCCTAGTACACTTCCTGAAAATGTATTTTGACCAAGAGATACAAGGTAGAACAGATAGAACAGCTTCTCAATAGCTGTCATTTGTAAATCTGGAGGTTAGAATACAAATTTGTGACAGATTTTCTTAACAGGTCTGATGTTGACATTTGTTAGGGACTCAAGGAATGGTTAACAATGCAAGCTCAGGACCTGAATGGTGCCTCAAGTGAATTAAACCAACAAAGAATGTGAAACATGTCCCATATACCTGTTTCCATACCATGAATGATGGATAATTCAGGTGTTTTCAGTTGTTAATTGTGAATAATCATATTCATGAATATTTGTGAATATTGCTTAGTAAGCAACAAATATTCGCCATCAATATTCGTTTGAATGCAACTATTGGCTGGTGAATATTCATATTCACAAATATATATTTGTGGTATTCTCTACTGCCTGAGTCCCCTCCACTGTCATGAGTGCATCCCCAACCCCTGCTTCGAGCATGGTCTGTGCAGGTGCTGGCTTCTACACACCTACACACCTCACTCCGACACATGCCCCTGCACCTGCGCATGCAGTGGTGCCTGTCACACCGGCACCCATTGTGCCTGCACCCGCTGCACCCACACTCACTACACCCACGCCCATCGTGCCCGTGCCAACTCCAGCTCACACACCCACCGGACCTCCCCCAGCTCCCCCTGCACCAGCCGTCGCAGCTGCCCCGGCTGCCGCACCTGTGGCTCTCCAGTGGAATACCCATGACGGCTTGCCGCTGCGCCTCACTCACATGCTAACCCCCAAACACCAAAGACGGTTTCCCATCCATCGAGTACTCATGGGAACATCTGCGCCAGGGCATCACCAATGAAATGCAGGTGCTGCATGATGGTGTGGATGACCCCAACAAGTTCAACATTGTGGTCAGCAGTGGAAATGGTGCAATCATGAAGACCCACAGCCTTATATGTCAGACCATCAGCGACTTCATAAACTACAACCAGGCTAGCATCCAGATCGGTACACCCTCAATTCCCCAGAGTGGCCCCAGCCCTATCCTCTGGCTTGTTGCTGGTCTGCCTGCTCCCTTTGCCCAGGCTATCCTTGCGCAATGTGTTATTGCCACCGAAGCCATCACAATATTTGCTGTCTCTTACAATGCCTTTATCGGCCTCACCCTCCCCGAATCACAAGCCAGTGCAAATCCTGCTTGCAACCTGATCACATCCGCTATTTGTGCTGATGCCACCATTGCACAGTACATGCATAATCACTGCGATGCCTTTGGGCCCCAGATCTCGGTGGCGAAGGCCTGGGAGTATTTTATTTCACTCTATGCATGTCCAATCCATCATCGTGAACGTCAATGGAGTACTCGTTACTGCTTGGCAACTCTTCGTCAATTCGCCCATGCTTGATCACCTTGCTTGGCTGCAGCTCATTTGACTCCTCGGCCGTGTCAACATTATGACGGCTCTTCATGGTACAGCCCGACTCCATTGCAGTTACCAGTGCCACATTTGCCCATCCATCGCCCACCCCACTGGCCTCTGCCCCTTCCCCAACCTCCAAGACTGGGTTGGGCCCACCGCTGTCACCATCGCCGCCCTTGAGGAAGTGAGCCATCAGGCAGCTGCCAAGGCTCAAGCCACCATGCGTGGTGCCTTATCCAACGGTGATGCATCCTCGCACCCTGCCTCCGGCTGTAATCAAGACAACACCAATGGCAACAAGTCACACAAGGACAACAAGGGGAAGAAGGGTGGTGATCCGAAGGGCAAAGGGAAGCGTCGGGACAACGACGAACTTTTCTAGAATCTGCGAGAGCATCTATACAATGATGATTAGACCTAGCCAGCGACTCATACACACTATGTTTCCATTACGACTGCTCCCGTCTGTCCTTGGATAGCACAAAAAATACATGCGGTTGCCGAAACAATTGTCTTTCTCCTCTCAAGTCAAGATATACATGAGGCTGAGCTCTAACTAATAGCACAGGGTCTGAACTCAGCACATGCGATCAGCGCTAACCATACTACCCTTCCTTCTACCACCATGACTACACACCAACAGCAATACAATTTCGGCACCATGGACCCTCCTGGCTCACGGGAGGGTTTAGGGGGATTCGGTGTGTCCTCCTCATCAGTACCCACAGGCTATGAAAAACAACAGTGAAATCAGCGGGAGACGGGTTGACCAGGGGCCTAGCCCCGGCTATCCTCAGCGAGGTCCCCCCTCAGCGGCTCCACCATTGCTTTGGCCACTGTGGAGACTGGCGAAGAGCAACACCAACATCAGTACAACACATGCGCACGCGCTGCACGATGTGCCGCCGTCGAGGAGGCCATTGATATATCAGACCTTCTGGTGTGGGGTCAGGCACTGCCGTCCCAACCGCAGAACTCTGGCAACACAAGGGGAAACCCAAGAAGTGCTGGTGGGAGAGCGGGAGGGAACACATCCAACCCCATATCTGAACAGGGTGCTGGGACCACCCCGCAGCGAGGCAGGACTCCGCAAACCAGGCAGCAACGCCCCCCGCAGGGCAGCCCTCAAGACGAAGAGCATGCGCCAGCTTTTTTCGAGTGCAAGAGGAGAGCTCAACATGGCCAAAATCCTCCAATTGAGAAAAACACAAAGGCGACACTGAAACTGCATGCCCTAAATGTAAACGGGATGTACAGCTCCTCCCTTACTGGCAATGGATGTAAGTGGAACAGTATCCACCGCATGATGGGTGAACAAAAAAATAGGAGTGCTAATAGTGTCAGAAACACATATGTCTGTAGAACAGTCCATGAAAATACAAGACAGTTTTGTGGGTAAATGCTTGCACATTATAAATTCCGAATTTCCCGAAAAGCCATCTACGAAAGGTGTGGCAATTGTCCTGAACAAGGAGCAAACCAACATCAAAGGGGTGAAAGTCCACTACCTCATTCCAGGAAGGGCAATTCTCACAGTACTGCCCTGGCACGGTAGATAGACTCTAACAGTTCTGGGCATTTACGCCCCGGTGGATTCAGACGAAGAAAAATAGACTTCTGGAATAAACTAACTGAACTGTGGATGACTACAAACCTCCCTGTCCCAGATGTCGCCGAAGGGGATTTCAATCTGGTACCCGATGCGATAGACGGCTAGCCTCATGACACAGATAGTGATGAAGTCATAGCGGCGTATCTCCGATTCACGCGAGTCCTAGGGCTAGGGCTAATAGACGGCTGGCGAAGGTGTAATCCAGATAAGAAAGACTACACGCATGCAGGTACAAGTAGCAGGATACTGTACTTTTTCATTCAATTCAGCGGTCACGCGTCACGCACCCCCTATGTCGATTACGAATTTCGGTCGGTGTCACGCCTCACGCAAGCCTTTGTCGAACCTTCAAGCGGTCATGTGGGTCCCAAAATCGCCAAAAAAAGCTCAAAAAGGCGGAAAAAACGAAATTTTTTGTGTGAGATGTCGAAATTTTTCGAGGTGTCACGCAAAATTTTGGTGGTTGCCGAAATGTCGAATAGGTCAAATGGGTCACACGTCACACCCTATGTCGATTCAAACGAAATAGTACAGTATTGACAAGATACTTGTGTCCCCAGCAGCATATAAGCAATGTAGCCACTGGGCCATAGACGATGTTGGGATGATTGCAGACCATAGGATGGTAGCCATCACCATCTCGGCACCAGGAACACTATACATCAGAAGAGGCTGGTGGGCAATGCCGCTCTTTATAGTGGACGAAAAGGATTTCATGGGGGAAGCGTCATCAGTGCTATATGATCTTGAATGCACAATGAATGAGGCACATACTCCTATGAGTAATGCCCAAACCAAATTCAAGGCATATAAAGATGCAAGTCTAGACTCTGGTCAAAGAAAGGTCAAAACATCAGTGGGTGCGTCTGAGCAGAAGAAGCGGAAACTCCAACATGAGAGAGATGCCATTTTGAACAAGAACGCCACCAGACCAAGCACCCAAGGAAATGTAGACCTGGAGCAAAGGGTTCAATGCGATGAGGAAGAGGCAATGGACCAGATCCCTGCAGGTACCCATGAAAACGGAAGTGAGCCAAGTGGAGACACTGAGGACCCGGCAGAAATAGTGGCGGCAATCCAAAAGAGAATAGATGAGATCATTGACTGACAGAATGAGCAGAAGCGACTCGAGACCCATGTTAGAGGCAAAACCGAGCTGAACCATATTACAAGATATGCTGTCAACCTCAGTAAAAAGAAAGTGCCGAGAGACACACTGACCTTCCTGTGGCGGACAGATATTACCCTGGAAAGGGGTAGCCACCATTTGTCCAAGATGGCTGAGATCACTAGAGACTATCACCAGGACTTACAGGCAGATGGGATGAACGTACCCCAAAACGTAAGAGAGGAAGTGCTTGCCTCGGCGCTGGAAGCATTGCCAACACCTGGAGGGGACGTAAATATAGACGCGCTGCACAAAAAAGTCTCCGAAGAAAATGTTCGAGAGGCACCGAGGTCCGCGGCGCCCAGTAAAGCAGCAGGTATGGATAGGATTATACCCGAGTTCTGGCAGAAGCTTGACAGGATGTACGAGGACTCCAAGAAGACAGAAGACCTGCAAAACAGTGCAATTGTGGCACTTGATCAAGAAAAAGCATATGACAAGACATTACATCCATACCTTGGGTCCACTCTTCACAGACATGGTATTCCGGATCTGTTTGTGGAAACAGTAGGATCATTATACAAGTATGCTGACAATCACGTCATTATTAATGGACAAGGCCAACTGCTCCCGGAATGGGATCGGAGGGCAGAAGACACCCAGATGCAAGACCCTGCAGACTATCCCGAGACAGGTGATGTGGAAGGAAGGAATACCTTCCACCCCCCGCTGGAGATCTCCTCTCTCGCACAGGGCATGCGTGCCCTTACAAAGCATAAAGGAGAAGCATTCAAATGCCCCCGAGTAACAAGGAAGAGAAGGAGGAGAGGGGAGACACACATGATGCTCCACCCGATGAAAAAAAACCGTATACATAGGCACGGCAGTGGCCACGGTGCCGAAAAAAGTGCCACGAGCAGCGGCCTGCATACTGAGCGACAACGCAGCAGCAAGCAGTAAATCCTTCCGCCTTCCGGAGGAGTGGGCTCAAACGTCATATGTGGCTGACTTTGCAGCAGTACTGGAAGCGGTAAGGCACACAGACTCGAATACAAAACTCACAATAATGAGTGTTAAGGATTTATTCGGTAGCAAGTCGGCACGGACGCGATTCGGTACGCTTAACATAGACAGCAAGTATTTTACTCTATGTATATATTCTGTACCTGCGCACGACGCTCTTCGTTCCATCCACATCTCAGGCTGTGAACGAAGAGCGTATGTCTACTTTCATTTGTCTTTCTCTCATCTCATACTTACATTACATCCATAGTAATCAGCCGTATTATTTAGGTAAATAATACATCGGTTCCATCCACATCTCAGGCTGTGAACGAAGAGCTAATCAGCCGTATTATTTAGTGTCCGCACATCGACGGAACACGGCGCACATCCAGCGCCTTACACACTCCTTCCCAGACCGAACCCTCCAGCTGCTTTCGACCCCACATTCTTTAACAATGAGCACCAAAGAGTACGTAAGTAAAGCCATGGCAACCAAACTAGAGTGTTGGGAAAATGAAGGCTGGGTCGGAGTAGCCCACCGGGATATCCTGAGATGTGTCACAGTGGAACTGCGAGTAAGAAAAGCCGGCACAATCTTCGTAGTTGCTATTCCAGGATCTATTGAATGACAGCGATGCGAGAAAAGCGGCCCTGATTGCAAAGGATGAGGCTCAGTCAAACATTATCTACCACATGAACCTAGATGTACCTAGCGGGACAGCCCTCCCGGGAATCTGCCTCCAGAACAACAGACAGCGAATCTTGTATAAAGGGATCAGGGAACATAAATCCAATGTCCTTGTACAAAGGATCTCTACGAAGAGATACCTTGATGCTGTCAGAGGGTACATGAAGGATCAGCACGAAATGATAGTCACTGACACGGACATATGGAAATCGATCCGGAACAAGGATTTCCAACCGCAAACTGCTCAGTTCCTGTGGAGAGCAATGCACAACGCACACAGGGTCAGAGGATACTGGGAAGATATTCCCGAATGTGAGGAGAGGGCTACATGCAAAAAGTGTGGCACCACAGAAGATCTAGAGCATATCCTAGTGCAGTGTGACAGCCCAGGCCAGAAGGTAATTTGGGAAGCAGCCGAGAGGCTGTGGAAGGAGAAGAGTGACACACCATAGCCCACAATGTCCTTGGCCACAATTCTGGGGTGTGGGATGCCTTCCTTCCTTCAAGACTGTTGAGGCAAAGAAGTGACGAGGCACTCAGCGGCTCTACCACATTTTGATATCTGAATCCACGTACCTAATTTTGCTGATCCACAACGACTGGGTAATCGCCCGGTCCGGAGAGCCACTATCCAAATCTGCAGTCATTAATAAGTGGATCCTCACTCTGAACCAACAACTACAACAGGATGTGGTACTTGCAAACAGGTGTACTGGGAGAAATCGCCCCCAGTTGGTACCGAGCTTGGTGTGTGACACGTGGGCAGGGGTCCTTGACAACGAAGATGCCCTACTGCCAATTGGCTACAGGGGACCAGAGTGTTGGTGGGTTGCTGTGGACTAACTTCAGACCAGCTCCGTCAGCGAGGTAGCAACAGGGTAGGCTAGCCAGGCAGCCCCACACTACCCGAGAGGGTGTGCAAGGATGCATTTCTCTGGTTGGTGTTCAGTGTAGTTTTCCCCGGACCCACAGTCCAAACCCTTATGCATGCCCTATGCTAACCAAGTTAGTTGCAGTGTTCATATGTACCACCAAAAAAATAAAATAAAATAAAAATAAAAACTTGATTCAAAACAAATCTCAAAGGGGATCAAAGATAAGAAAAAAAGATATCACCTACAAAAGTTTTTTCTGCAGGTCGGCCATCCCTCCCTCCCCTCCCCTCCTTCTATATCAGGAAGGAGATCCCCACCCCTGTGAGCGGCCTGGCAACACCGCTCAGCACTGCACTGACAAAATTCAACCAGCTGCAAACATGAAAGAGTTATATACACCTCTATTTGCAACAGTGACACCCAGTCAGTGTTGATATATCAAATTGGTGTATTTCTTTATTCGTTTGTGTAAGTGCGAGTGCTTGCTATCGAAGAAATATGAATGGACATCAAATGGACAGCATTCACCTTACCTACTGGGTGGAAAATAGATTGATGATTACTTATTTGCCAAAAAAGGCAATTGTCTAAAAATAGACCAAAACCCAAAGTTGTAGTCCTTTTTAAGATGAATCTGACACTGTAAATTTTTTTTGTTATTGGACACTTTGTTAGATTGTAAAATGCAAAATACTTGAGTCTTTGAGATTAAAGAAAAATACAAAAGAGAGGATCACAAAGGCTACAATTAATGAAATAGACCCATTATAATGATAGAAACCTTATCTAGCTGTCCTATTGCAGGTCAATCCAATCTAATATCACCAAAACAAAATCTGTGATCAAATGAGTATTTTGCATTTTGTGATACAACAATATATCCAATAAGGAAAATTCTTACACAGTTAGATTCAGTGCTCCAACTTTGAAAGATGGATCAAATTATGTGAAAATCCATAGTATAATAAAGCATAACATAAAAACACTCTCTACATGGTAAATAGTGTCAATACACACCACAACTTTGATTTTTTTTTGTATATTTTCAGCTGTATTCCCTTTTGGGGTCAGAGGGTGTGGAAGAAGAGGTTGGTCGCTGGGAGGACCAGAGAGAGCAGGTCGGCAGAGAGAAGGTAGCTACAACCACAGAGTAAATTATTGACAAAAGAAGGAGGAAATGACACTCAGCTTTACAGTAGCCAAAATGCTGTGAGGATTTCCACTTGTGGAACTCAGACACAAGACATGGACTCGATAACTCAAGAGGCAAAGATGATAGATGGTGGGAGTAAGAGGGAGAGAGAGATCCCCCTATATGTCTGGTTGTCAAGCTGTATATACATGATTGGAATGGCTGAAACATGTTCTCTCGTGTCACGAGAGCCCTGTGCACCTACAGAATGAATATACAAATGAATGTGGCTAGAGTGTCCGTTCAGTAGGTAAATAGTGAATAAAATATATACCTCAAGCCACTTGAGCCTTCAGTTGACAAACTGACCAGGAATTGCACAAAGACGGATAGGGAGAGCTCGTTTCCCTGCAAAACGAAGACAGATGGGTGACCAGGCTAATGTCTGCTCAATCCCCAGCACAACCCGAGCCAGCCGCAACCTAAGAACTCGAACAAGCCATTGGTGAGTGGATAAAAGAGGGGAGAAATATATCAGAATTATCAAAAGGATAAGCAGAATAAGGAAAGTGAGGTCAATAATCCCCAGAAAGGACCTTGCATGCAACTCCATATATAGTATGAGCAACAAGTGAGCTGATAGGCACTTCCACAACTATAGTTATTGAAAGTTGTCCAGTATATGGTGGGACTTGGCTCTATGCCTTAGATCTTGAAAGTTATTGACAGCTAAGTTAAAAACAATAGACACCCTCACATTTTCATGAAAATTTCAGCTAAGCTTAGCTGCCCTCTTGATTTAGTTGTTGTGGAGCTTCTGAGAATTGTCATCATGTACTGCAGCCTATTTCTCGTCATCCTCAAGCAACAGCGCATTTGCACTGCATATGTCGCAAACTTAGCTGAACTTTTTGTGAAAATCACAGGGTGTCTATTGTTTTTGACTTAGCTAGAAAAGATATCTACATAATTATTGCAGTGAGCCTGGAGCTACCTACACTGCCTATAATTAATGCAAGGATTGCACCTCAGGCTCAACACTAATTATTGAGGATATGTGGGCTTTATAGGTGCTGAACCTAAAGTTAAAATGGTACAGTAAATAGAATCAACCTTTCTCACATCAGCCTTTTGACAAATTCCTTGGGAACTTTTCCGCCTTTTTGGCTTGGCGCCAAGCTCGCAAGCTCAAAAAGGTCATTTTCACCCTCCCAATTTTGAGACTAAATGTACCATTCATCTAGTATGATCTAGCAGTACCAAATATATGCTCATTGGAAGTGGTTAGAACACCTGAAAGCACATGAAACAGCCCGAAACACGGCTATTTTTTTGTGAAAATCCCAGTTGTCCTTGCGGCCTTCTGACCTTTTTGTGATTCACAGGACCTTGTGACCCTTTTCAGCCTTTTTCAAGCTTGAACAAGCTAAAAAAGTTTTCTGTCAAAAGTCTGATGCAATTGAAGTATTATTGCAGAAGACTTGGCACTGTGAGAGATTTTGCATTAAGCAAGGTTCAAACCATTGATGGTCTAAACCAGCTTAAACCACTGATGGTTCAAACCATTGATAGTTTAAACCAGTTCAAACCACTGATGGTTTACAGCTAATTGCAGCACCTAAGGCACGATCCAAGAAATGTTTGTTTTGAGATGTTTTCAAAGAATTCCCAATGTCTCAGTCAATTCCTCACCGATTCACATGAAAACCAGATAGATCAGCTCAGCTAATTCATGTGCAACTAGTGATAGAAAGAAATTTCTGAAAATATTCCATGATTGGTATTTCCTGGTTTGGGGCTATTTTCCCACCAAAAGCTGTCTAGCATGCTGAGAACATGTCCCAGCAACCTAATATTTTAAGATGGACAACATGTATAGCTGAAGAAACATGTGATAGAGCCAGAAATATATGAAACACCTAGATAAATGTATTCTTTACGATATCTCTCAATGCCACATCTGGCAAATGTATTTGAGGAAGCTAGAGAGACTGCAAGTGATTTATCCGTGTTTCTGGCTCTATCACATATTTCCTCAGTTATAAATGTTGTCTGTCCTAAAATATTAGGTTGCTGGGACATGTTCTAGGCATGCTAGTTGACTTTTGGTGCAAAAATAGCCCAAAACCAGAAAATACCCATTACAGAATATTTTGAGAGATTTCTTTTGTGTCACTAATTGCGCATGAATTAGCTGAGCAGATCCATCTAGTTTTCATATGAATCGGTGAAGAACTGACTAAGATATCAGGAATTCTTTGAAAACATTGCAAAACAGACATGGCTTGGATTGCGCCTTAGGTACTGCAACTAGCTGTAAACCAAAAAGTGCATCCCACAGTTGTTGTCTTTGTGTCTTGGATGAATTTCACTGCTTTCAGGCCCTCAAAACAGAGATACTTAAAGTTTGATAAGGAAGCGAATGGCAGGGAGGATCAAGGTGGTCCCAAGGGGCATTTGAGGCAGAGGGGGTTGTGGTTCTCTTCTTCATTATTGTAGTTGTTGTAGTATTCATCTGTTGATGGATCTGATATGAAATAAGTTGCTGGACCACCATCAGGATAGACAGTCTCACAGCGAATTTTGCTGTCGACTCTATCAATGCCAGAGTCACGTTTGTAGGAACAATAACCCGAAACACGGGAGCAGTGCAGTGAGGCAGAGCGGTGGCAACGAGAACAAGAGGAAGAGTGGCGGCAATGGGTACAGGAGGGAGAGCAACCCCGGTGCTCACTGACATAGCTCATCATCTCCCAATACAGCTCTGCTCACTCCAGTTGGCGCTTGATGTCATGGATGCGGTTCTGGAGAACATTGTTCTCACTGCGCAAGTTCTCTGTAGTCACCTGTGCATCACGGAGTTGCTGGGACAGGGTAAGGATTTGGGTATTTTCAAATGAGTGGCGTGCTTGGGCTTGCTGTGCATCAGGATCAAAGGCATTGGCGAGCCTGTTGACAAGATCAGTGCCTCTTGCATGAGACTTGCAAGGGAGGTGGATTAGGTGCACGGTGCGCAGCGGCCATGCATTCAACATCATCATTGTCATCAGATGGCTTGTCAGAGGATTGATCATCAAACTCAGAGTCGCTGAGCTCCCGGGTGAGGTCTTCGATCTCATGTGCACGTAAAACATAAATATATAAATACACCAACTACTTCAACATACAAATTGCTGACTAATAGCAAGGCATAAATAAGATGTACCTATTTCTTATGTGTGGTCACACAAGAGCAGATTTTAGAGACTGTTCTTAGGAAGAGGGAACCTCAGCCAATGCCTACATAGGTGCCTGCAATTTTGAAGGTGTTGTTAGTGCTCCTTCATGAGCTGTTTCAACAACAGCCAGCCTAGAGTCAATGTTGGCTACATCTTTGGCCTGCAGTGACCGCTCAAACAGAGGCCGAGCATCTCTCCATCGCATTTCTGCTCTGGATGTATCCCCCCAGTGCAAAGCTATATCACCAAGATGTAGCAAACATTTTGCCCTCCAATGATGAACATCCATCTCTGTGAAGGCCTCTAATGCAACTGTGAATAGACTTTCTGCAGTCAATTCGTCTCTGTTGGATAGAGATATCTCACCCAGACTGCATAGTGCTTTGTACAGTTCTAACTTCTGTTTTGTTTTCTGCGAAAATGCCAGATAAGTAATGCTAGAAGTGGTAGCCCAATCAGAGTTGGCAGGTCCCCAGTAACTGATATCTGCCATCATCTCAAGGCAATAGGATGAAGCTTGAGCATCTCTTTGCCAAGACCACTGCAAACATTTCTTAAATCGATTTTTTGCTGCTAATGTGTCACCTTCTCTGAGTTCAAGCTTAGCAAGTACCATCTCATAGAGAAAATTCTCAGAGAAGTATTCATAGATGCTTAAAATTTCTTTTGCCATTTCCAAGTTTCGGAGCACATCCTGTTTACTGGCACCTGTAATGATGCCAATCGTGGCCATGTTCAGCAGGAGAAGTATAAAATCTTTTTGATCCACCTTCTGCTCAGCAGACATCTCAGACATGATTTGAGTAAGGAGACCTTGGGCCTCTACATACTCAGATTTTTCCATGTGTGTGATAGCTGTAGTTATTGTGAGTTGAAAATCTAACCCACTCCGCAACATCCCACAAAGCCCAAGAAGTTCTCTTGCTGTCTGCAGCAGAGAAAGACAGTTCTGGAGATTTCCCAGTTGTTTATGGCATAGGCCTTTGATCCGCAGTGCAACTGCCTGCTGGTAACAGCCTCCACACAGTTGTGCAATATTGTATGCCTCATTTGCAAGTACTTGGGAGGTCTTGTATTTTCCCATCTTCCAGTCAAGCAGAGCAAGATTGTTCAAGTTGGAGCTCTGTGATTTTAGATCTCCACTTTCTCTAGCTAACATCAAGGCTCTCTCAAAGCATTGCATCACTTCAGAGCAATTGGCTTTGTACAAGTAATGGTAATATCCTAATGCACAATGCAATTCACCTATTAAAACAAAAATCAGATAAAGGACATATCAGAGATATAAACAGGATATAGAGACTGTTCACACCTTCTAGAGCAAGATCATTCAAAGCTTGACAGCACATCTTGGCATCAGCAGCCAAGAGTTCACAATCCTTTGTTTTCATGCTGTAATGGTCTCGTGACAAAGCTTCAATAGCAAACTGAACTGCTGTGTTATGATTCCCAAATGGGAGAAATGCTTGCACAGAATGCATTAATCCAAATGAATCACGACCAGTTAACCTGCCAAAGTGTTCTAGTGATATTGCACATTTCATAGTTTCCAGTAAATGCGGATTCTGTGGAAACAGTGCTTGGGATAAAACTTGATGGATATTCCCGAGATTGAGAGTGATATCCCTCACAATGTTGGTGACCTGGTTAGATCCTTGATATTTCTTGTATGTGCCCAAAAGGCTTTGGAAATATCGTTGTAGGGGCAGAACAATACATGATGCTACTGGGTGGAAGTGGTGCAAATATTCCCGGACAGGCACAAGTGATTTCAAGCGTTTCTTGTTATCAATATATGCCAGTGATGTGCCCAGCAACACAGACTTGCATGCTCGAATCTCTGGAATGATAAGATTACTTTGAATAAGCTCAATGTCTGAGAGGCCGTCTGGAAGAATAGACAGGAGTTGCAATAAATCCATGGCCCCAGTCTGGGCAGTGAGACGGGGACTTAAAAGTGATAAAGCAATAGATGTGTCCAGATTTGATCGCTTATCTGACCCTTCAGATAGCAGAGATGTTTTCTCAGTCTCCAATCGAACCAAGATAGCAGCACAGCCTTCATAAGCAACTAGATGTGCCATGAGATCCACTGCTAATGGCATGTTATCAGTGAATTTCAAGAGCTGGTCAACATCTGTGGGTTTATGATAATCTTCAGCAATGTCTTTGAACATCTGTCGAGCAGCTTCTTGTGATAATGGTCCTAGTGCAGGGAGAAAAGGCCGAGTCCATTGAACTTTGGCTGGATGTTCAGCTCCACGCATTGTGATCTAAAAATTCGAAATCAATATTGACACAGCTGATATTAGCACACTGACCAGCAATGCCAGATGAGGGATTTCAGTGAGGTTAGAAAGCAGATCTTCTGTGCCACCACGAGAATTGAGTGGTTCCCAAGTTGTTTCCAAATTATCCAAGACCAAAAAACATGTTGATTTCTTCCTTCCAAAGGAGTACAGTACAGACTTTGTGAGATTCTTCTCAGGCTTCAGTCCCAGATGGGCTCCAATGAATCCAGCAATTTCTACACTAGTAGTAGCCGATTCACATGACACAAAGAGCCGGTCCTCATACTTAGCAGCCACATCAGGATGATGCAACACAGCCCTTGCAAGGTTTGTCTTGCCAATACCACCAGGGCCCAAGATAGCAATTCTGGCACATTGTTGATCAAGCATCTGCACAATTTGCATGAGCTCTGAGTCACGGCCATGGAAGATCTGTGGCATTGAAGGCAGAAGCGAGAAGGATTGGCAGCTTGGGAAAAGAATTAGTTCTGCCAGAAGCTTGCATGCAATTCCTACCTTGTTTGAGACTTGTTTGAGGTTTGGTATGTCTGATTTGGTGAGAAAGATATAGAGTTTCCAAAAATTAATTGACTTACGGAAGAAGGATGATCTGAAACTGTCACATCCGACAGAGTTGAAATCAATTCAAGTAGTTGATCTTGCATAAGTCGAGTCTTCTGTCGCATTTCCTCGAGGTTGTTGGACAAGCTTGCCTGGGATATTATCTGTCGGAAATAAGGTTCGTCCATCATCAATATCAGACTGAGAGCCCACTCCAAAATTGTCCAGGGCCATCTGCAGCCCAGCCCGACAATCCTTGAGCAATGCATTCATTTGATTCTGACGAAAGAAATGCCTGATCTTATGGCTGTCTTGTTGTGCCTCCACAAATGTATGGATTTTATGAAGAGTTCTGAGTGTCATCCTATTAGTTTCCCGTGGAATAAACATTGCAGACGAATACTCTGTGAATTTGCCAACATGTTCCAGCATTGCCGGCGGAAGAGACCCAGGAGGCTCTGATTGCAGGTGGAGATTGACGATTGCATAGATGATGCCATGAATATTTTTTGTGAGCTGACAGCATTCCTCCTTGTTTTTCTTCATGTTCTGGGATTTCATGTCAATTCTGAAAGCCCTTCTCCAGAAATTCCGCACCTGAAGCATACAAATCAAAGAAGTCGCAGTGTTCGAGATTGCTTGGATGAACGGGGGACCAAACCCATCGTGAATCTCATCGAGGAGTGGAATAACCGTGTTCACAGAGGCAACAATATTGTCAACTAGAATGTCTGTAACACTAGATGGAGGCATCTGGGGCGAGAGGGATGAGAAGCATCACCAGGTAGGCTGAGTATATGTGGGCCGAACGTGAGACATATATCATCCCGAAAGGATGCGGCAGATGAACAACGGATTGCCGATGGATCCTCATTGGTGGTTGAGGTTTACGACGCTCAACGAGGCACTGAAAAATAAGTCCTATATAGCGTCGACCATCCCACGGAGGGCGCCGGAAGTGGTTAAATCCCGCATTCGGACTGCGGAAGCAGTGCGATCATGGTCCAATTTGATGCTGTGCTTCTTGACATTGGAACCGACAGAGCCTTCGAGTAACGGATACTCTGGTCCAGCTGACGTTAGGTACATGATTCCCGTTGAAGAATTCCACCTTCTACGCCTCGGAACAATTGTGGGGTGTGTGTGTGAAACCAGACTAAAATCTCGGTACTGCAGCGAATTGAGAATGTGAGATAAAGATGGGTGGGATCAACATCAACAAGTGGCTTGAAGCCCTCCACCACGATCTCGCGTTGCTTCTCCCGGCAGTTCCAACATTACCCAACCACAGCCGAGCTCACCGTGATGCGATACATCTCGCACGGTGCGGCATTGCAGCTCCTACACACCAAGCGGGGGATAACCCCACAGCATCGATCGTGCACGCCGAGGGGCTACGGCCTGGACAGTGGATACTTCTCTGTCAAGTACGACGGAGAACGCGGGTGCACGGTGTGATGGTGGTACGCCCACACGCTCGGGCGCGAACACGAGCGAGGGTGTCCAAGAGCGAGGTCCGCTTCCACCCAACACATAGTGCAAGCACGGGTACGCCCGCCCATTTCACGGTCTTCGAATCTACGGGCCTATATCCGGTTGGGTTATCGTCCAAGAATAGAGAGGGATGAAGATGTATATGTCTGACGTTCACGAGCAACAAGCATGTGCTCTCCACCCGCTCCCTGCCTTCTCGCCGTATCCCTTCTCCCACTCCTGCCATATCACCGCCGCCTCTGCATCTCGTCCCTCCCTTCCCGATCCACGCCCACACGCAGCTGTCCTAGGGCATCAAATCTGGCGAGGACGGACCTGCCATGTATTTCGTCCCACCCTCCCCGATCTACGCGAAGGCAGCAGCGGGGTAAGCGGGGATACCGAGGTGGGGCGGTGGGATGCAGAAGGGTAGGAGTACCGCGGGAGATTCAGCCAATGCGCAATGGCGCTGACCTTGGCAAGCGACGGCGCAGGAGCAAGTCTCTGCGGCGCTCGGAGTTCTGCTACCCGATCCATTGTCGTTTCTTTACTTCTGGGTCTCGCGCGCCCGTGTCCAGCTTTCCGATGCCGAACGGAAGCGGAGGCGGGAGTACGACCTTCGGGAGAAGAGCTTCGGATGCAGTGGGACCCTGGGATGATATTCAGATCGAGCCATTCGTGGCAAGCAGCGCTGTCGGAGTCGGCGTTGATAGCTGCGGAGCGAGGGAGAAACATAGAGCAGGTAGAGCATGTCCATAGCCGTATAGGGCACTGCGATGGGAGTAGTTACGGTGCGTAGAGACAGGCGAGCCGAGATGTATGAAGAAAAAACACTCACCTGGAATATACGATACTGCGACAAGTCCAGCAGCTCCGGCATTTTGCATATCTATCTTCATCAGTTTTTCTTCCTCGACCAGATCCAGGGGATCGAGCGTAATTTCTCTGCGATACGCACAAATGTAGACCACCGTTGGGCTGCCTATTTGAGTGCACGACCGCAGCGCTGAAATTGGCGAGGCGGATTAAGAGCCTGCGTCTTGCCCGAGTTCAGTCAAGCCTTCAGACAGCCGTATCGCGAGGGAGATGTCGATGAGCATGATCGAGGTGTATAGGCCGCCCGGTAGACCGACGTGTCGGAAGAAGAGTGCGAGGGGTGCGGGGCGCAATGGTGTTGGGCCGCTTGCTCGCACATTCGCTATGAGAAAGCGCCGGTGGACATACTCGAGGCGAATGAAACGGGGTAATCAGGCACATAGGCAGTCAGAGCTCGCGAGTGGCACAGACGAGCTAGCGTCCGCACGGCGCCACTGTAGAATTCCACACATTCCACTTCCAGTGGCTCGAAACGCGCAATGCAGCATTTACAGTTCCGAGTCACCGCCACGATGCAACGTCACACACGAGGAAGTGGGTCTGAGAATGTTAACGCGAGGATCCAGGAAAGAAGAGCGCAACTTGGAGGGCCCTGGGTGTCGAGGACGCACGACGCGTCAATTCTCCTTCATTTTCTCCGGTTCTGGGAGCGTGAATTCGAGATTTCGCTCTTCTTGGACTGAAATGCTTGCATAGAAATGAAATGCTATGTGTATCGTCGGCCACGGCGCGTGGGTGAAAGAAACGAAGAGAGCGGGCGCTGCCGGCAATCTCCGCTGATCTGATCGCTGAGCTTTCTCGCTACGTTCAGCCTCAATCGCACCGACTCGACGACGAAAGGGATTTAGACCTTCGATTCAGTCCGATTCATGCAGATTATATGGTCATTTGACAGCCCGACAGCGCTCCACGGCCATTCTAGAGCCTCTTACTGCGAGCCTTTTTTTGGTCTACATTTGCTACCTTCGAGAATGCACGACTTGCTTGTTGGGAAACGATGGGAGTCACGTCCCATTTTCTCTTGCCGCAACTGCCCCCTGCCATCTCCGCCGCCGTCCTTTACGATGCCTGTAAGTCTAGTTTTGGATACTTGGTACGCAAGGAAGAACGAATAAGCATCGTACCACGCCGCAGTATCCACGCGGCGGGGCGACGCGCAGCCAGGATGACGCTTCCTCCATCAGCAGATAACATGAAACACGCTTCATAACGCGACGCGGCACTGCGGGATGGCCGACATTATGTTCAGTGCGTTCCAGTGACCAGTCCTCTTCACCTCTTCCGCTCCTTACCTCGTCTTCCCGCAGCTGCTGACGCATGGCTGCATTTGCAGTGTCTCGCTAAAAGGAGCCTGACGGTCACCAAGTACATACGTTGCCATCGGGTATGGTCGAGACTGAAGGCGAAACGATGCGCGGCGGGAGGACGACGGATGACCTCTCCCGTCGTTAACATGGCCAATGTACGCAAACGTCGCGGTTGAGCGCCGCTCCATCCCACCCCCTACATTTCAAAGTCGCAAGTTCAAGCTGCAAGATTGCGCTGGATAACACACGAGCCAGATGAATCCTGCGTATGCAGGCATGGTGTTTAGGTCGAGTGCGGTCGAGAGTATACTACTACTACATATTGGTGCGTGTCTCATCCCCATCTCCATGTTTGTTTTGGTATCATCGGACACGACCCTAACGTACTGCATGCAGCTATGCTCTCATGGCCAAGATTGGCGCCTCCATCCCGCGCCGCCTCTACAAATCCGACGACTCGTCTTCACCTCACTATTCGGCCGCTACCGCCACCGCCTCGCTCTACTTTGTCCCTGTCGCAGTCCGGATCCGCCGCGTCTCGCTTCATGACCGGCCCGGGAAGGCTTCGGCTGCTTACTGGCCGCGCGGCGCATACATATCATCCTCGTCGGTACCACCGCCGCGTCCTCGGCTCGCTCGCGGAAGCAATGTCGTTTGTACACCGTTCCGGAGAGGCCCCGGAGCCTTGTCCGCGTCCTCGATGACTTCCGGGTCGGTCCTCGGGTACCGCTCGCTACCCACTTTATCCGCGCCGTCGTCGCCGTCTGCGCGTTTTGCGCCGTATTCTACAGAAGCTACGCGTTTCGTATCCTGGTGCATCGCGGGGACTGCGAGACAGTTCGCGTCCCTCGACATCTTCCGAGTCGGTCCTCTGGCACCATAGGAGAATCCAAGCTGTTGGTGAGTGCCTTCTTGCGTCCCCTGTCCCACGTCTTGCTATTCCTCTGTCTCGCTCACGCCTCTTTCATCCACACCCGCTCCCTCCCCACTACCGCTCCCACTCGCTCCCTCATCTTCCTGTTCTCTATCTTATTTACTTGCTTTCACCCCGTGGCTGACACGTATGTACAGTATCCCGTCCCGAAGATATATCATAAATACCCGGGAGGTGGAAAGAGATCGGCGCGTGCAACGCGCGGTGCTTTATTTCATGATCATGGTATGTGTATACTGTGTACGCAGGCGGCTTTAATTTAATTTCCCGTTTCTGGATTTTAAGGACCGCGGAGATGTACGAAGTATAAAGTACTGGCACATTGTACAATTTGTATGAATCCAGTGACTGAGAAGAAAAGTATTTTCCTTCATCGGCATCATCTTTGCTTCTTCATCGGCCTGGTCCTCCGACTCCGGGACCGAGGTAACGCGGCACACTCAGTAAGCACGACATCAAGAACGACTCGGAGCCGCCTCTTAATCAGTGTGCCGCCGTTCTATTTTCATCGAGTGTGCCGCGTCTTGTATATCCTCCCTCGACAGCAGTCTGCCAATCTAAGTCTTCTCGCTTGTTGAACTGTTGATCAATTCGTCACACAGACCTCAACTCGACCTCAACTCTCATTGCACTTCGATTTGAGTACGGAATATCAGTGCCTGTGCATCAAGGATCACCCAAACTCCCTGGTCCTGGTCACAGACGGTCTAATATGACCGCCTGCTTTATCTATAAAACCTTCGTCTACGGTCTGACGTGTACTAATTCACTTCAGGACGCCTTTCATGCCTCCCTACCAAAATGCTGGTCCGTCTCGAAGCCTTTATAATTAGTTTCATCGCCATCGCCAATGCATACATTTGGCCGTCTCCGCAACTCGATGCGCTCGAGGCAGCACGCTTTGACCAGCAAGGTTTCAATGCGAACTTTCTCACGGGTTTCATCCAACCCTGCGATACTTTCTAGTTCGGCTCTGACACAGGGAGAGCTAATGCTGCTGACTGGATATGCACCGTAGGATTTTACCTTGCTTTTCCTCACTGGGCTGATTTATTCACGGAGGCCTATCATGACATGGCGACGCATAACTCTACAGACGGTACAGGAGGACTGGATGCTTCCATCCGGTTTGCAGAAGAACAGGCGCGGGCAGAGGTGCGCGAGGGCTAATTTTTTCGCGGTTCTGTGGGCGTCGACAAAGTAACAAATCCGCAGAATGCTGGCGACGGTTTCGACAACACCATGACCCTTATTTTCCTCTTGGCCATAGTCAACCGCTACATTTCAAGTAAGCCATGGATCAAATTGTTACACTTTCCTTCGACGCTCTCGTAGTTGCAGACAATATCGCCCTCGCAGCTCTCATAGCAATAGAAAATTGGTCAGTAGCTGGGTCCCTATTCCATCCTTGTCGCGTCTCACCTGCATAGCGGGGGCCCTGAAATCGCGTTCCGCGGCGGACGTGCAGACGCCGCAGTACCTAACGCACCTGGTGTACCTGAACCACAGCAAGATCTGGCCTCACACATCGCTTCCTTTGCTCGCCAGGGTTTTACGCAGACAGAGATGATTGGCCTTGTCGCTTGTGGGTGCGTCCTAGGAGCCCGTTGGCCACTGATGCCATGTTTATCTCTCTGCGCTAGACACACCTTCGGTGGCGTTCAACACGACTTCTTC
Source organism: Mycena sanguinolenta (assembly GCA_014462675.1). NCBI lineage: Eukaryota > Fungi > Basidiomycota > Agaricomycetes > Agaricales > Mycenaceae > Mycena > Mycena sanguinolenta. The sequence continues at coordinate 1,159,229 of JACAZH010000034.1, read as the reverse complement.
CCGGATATTGTGAATGTATTAAACGATACGAGCGACACTGAGGACGTTGCACATTTTGATACCACATTTGTTACCTTTGACAACAATGTGTACGTGCAATTACTTGTTGTGATTCCCTTGGCTCAACAATCATGCAGCGCGCTAGAATATATTTCTGGCACGACTCAAAACCCACTGGTCGTCGGGTTCAACGACACAACTAATTCGGACAAGCGTATTTTTGGCAGCGACGGGAACGCCACTATGGTATAGTGCGTCTTTTAATTCGTGGAGTGAATACCCCATCGATGCCATGTAGGTTCGCTAATTCGCTCGACGTCTATACCTCCACCTGCGCAGATTTGTTCGCGCGTATGCTCGATACTGTGCCAAGTAGTGTAACCCTCACCGATGTGATAACTCCCTTGCCTGTGAAACCGTCCAATGTGGAACTCATTGGCAACACCACCTTGGGCTTCGCTGGCCTTTCCTCTACAGGCGGTAAATACAGCGCAGTATGGTACGGCTTCAACGCGACCTCGCCACTGAGCTTCCTGTCTCTTGACGCCATTGCGGGAGTGACAAGCTTGAGCTTTGTCGTTGACAACCAGCTCGAAGACCAGGACGGCCTTGGATTCGCGCTCCAGGATGGGTTTATGTTTTCCCAGACGTCGTGCCTGTTCGGGGATCCGGTGGTCGGGAAATTTGACGTCGCAGTGAGTCCCTCACTTCATTTCCTCCTTGCATAATTAATGCGGTTGTGCATTAATTAACAACCAGGTCCGCAATGGCGTCAATCCGACGCCGCGTCTACCTCGAGCAGTCAATTACCGACAGCGTGCAGCGCGTGTCCGTGAGCGAGATTGACATTGTGCCCCCATCTGAGCCCATCGCTGCTAACGCCGCGTACTCACTTTGGAGCATCAACATAACTGAAGCGACCACTTCTTATGGTATCGGGGCCGAAATCGATGGTGTCAAGTATTCAACGACGGACACGCATGTGATGGTTTTGTTCCCTCCTTGTCCAGCATAGTTATCAGCCGAGAAGTAATCCCGTTCTATGATTTAAGATTGTCTAGTTGAATCTTCCAAAGCCTGGGGGCATTATTGACGACATTCTCATCTCTTATAATTATTTCTGAGTGACTGTTAAGCGGGGTGCATAAGGTAGTTCATGAATACGGAGTCGATTGCCGAGAATGTCGAACGGACGCCGTTGGCGATGAAGCAAACTAACTTATGAAGCGACGAGAATCAGTATGAGGACTATGAGAGCAAGAGGACGTATATCCAAAATTTTCCTCAGATGCCCGTTCACCCTCAAATGTATCCATGCCTCCTCGCCTCATCGTGGAACCATGCGCATGAGGCTCCAGGGTCGCGCACAACGACGGATAAGGCTCCAACCGTTTCCGCTTACAAACGTTTTAAGACGGTTATAACTGTTTTTATTTCATTTTCGTTTACCTCCAGTGGCAAATGGTTTGCAAACCGTTTTCAAATGGTTTATATGGTTACCTCCGATGCTCTGGAGGGCCTACTCGGAACATTTCGGCATTCAGGTGTTGATGGGTGTAGGAACATGAACACGAGTTCCCAATTATCTCAAAAATCATGTGCGACTTTCTCGCGATTCCCGGGACCAGTGTTTCCGTCGAGCGCCTCTTCTCGAGTGCGTGTCATCTTTGTCACGAGTCCCGTGCATCGTTAAGGTCCAAGACAATTTCGGAGGCGATGCTCATCAAGATATGGATCAAAGACGGGACTCAAGCGGGCGTCGTTGGATCAGTGTGGTAGAGGATAGTACTTAGACAATTAGACAGCCTCTGCTGGCCTTTTTAAGCACTCAAAAACCGTTTTCTTACTGTTTTAAACGTGTAGTGAATTGGAGGGGAAAGAATGTATATTCAAGTAAATTTACATCCAGTATTTATACCCTCGAGGGAACAATAAGAAAGTAGAACAATGGAAAGCCAGATAATGCTGAGTCCGAAATGTATGACTCGAGGAATAATGGTAGGAAGGACGAGGTACAGCCTTGGACGCGTCGCGACGCGTTTCACTGCATCGCCTCCACAACGTGGCCTTGACGGGCTGACACGTTACCTCCAAAATCCCAACAAAACGGTTTTAAACGGTTTAAAACCATTTGTTTACCGTTTCCGTTTTATTTGTCCAGCCGGACAAACGGAAACTAAATGGTTGGAGCCTTAACGACGGAGGGTTGTATGGAAAATGTCGAACTCTTGGGCGGGTAGCATGGTGCTTGTATCATCAACCTGCGACGTCAGGACCAGGAGATGAGATCCTTGGTGCAAGGACGAGCGCAGGAATGGTGACGCACTGGAATTGAGAGCAAGGCGTCGGCGTCGGGAGCGAACAGCGAGGCGAAGAGTTTACCGATGAGCAAAGGGCGGAGTTTTGAGCTGAGGTGCGCGGCGTTCACCGAGTGCGCACAGTGCTGGAAGCCGCTGCCCGCTGCCCGGAATAACGCCCAAGGGAGTGAATAACCACAAAGTTGACAACAAACGTAAATTTTCAAAAGCGAGTGTTGGCCGAAAAAAACATAGAAAGAGGCTCCGAAAACGAGCTATTCTCAGCACTGCAGCCGTCGACTCAGCTCGACGAGTAGATATCCCAGCCCGGTTAGTATGTCTCTCGTTTCCTCTTTCCAAACACACAAAGTGACTAAGGCAGATGTTTTGGATTTCAAATAGTCTACATTCGTATTCTCCATCAAGATTCAAGAACCTACGTCTCACTTGGTTCTCTGCAACTGGTCCGACAAGCGATATGACTGGATCGCAGGCTGTCAATTCTTCGTAGGTGCTTACTGCTCGGACTACTGGACTCTGGCAGTCTGGCATTAATACGTGTACATTCCAGGTGAGTATACCGCTGCTAGGTATCTCCGCAACCCAACATTCGCCAGCCCTCTACGCTACACGACTACACCCAACACACTGCAACCACCGACACCGACACCAACAGACAGTGCTGTGCGCTGCGACAACCCATGCCTCCGCACAGCATCACGCACATCGAGCGTTCTCGCAGGCGGAATTCATACTCCATATACAAATCCCACTCCCGCTCGCTTCGCCTGCACGGATGGATGCCTCTGCATTACGAACGCGCCACGCCACGGGAGACCACGGGATATACGGAGGAACGATGGGTCGAGACGCGCAGGACGGATAGTTGGGAGCGCGAGGTGGTCCGGGCACCAGGTGCAGAGAAGATCAGTGCCCGCTTGCTCCCGCGCCGTCGCTTGGGAGCGAAAGCAATCAATCGGGTATGGCTGCTAGCTGGACCTTGCGGACTCCTGCCTCCTGCATTCCGCGGCTCTCCACCGACACCGACACCTCCCGCACACGGCCTCACGGTGCTGCGTCATGACTTCCCCGCGCATTCCTTCACATGTCGGTTGTCGAGCTATACGCACTGCTCGCGGGATTTTCGTCTTTGGGCCAGGTGCGTGTCCGCATGTTTGGGGGAGGATGGGACGCCGGAACAGGAATATGGAAGGAGGGGATGGATTGACGGAGTGAGAGGGAGAAGAGGGGCGGGCGGCACATGCCGACGACGCGTATTCGATTCATAGACCTCGCCGCTCGCAGTACGTTGTTCTACCTCCTTGATTTTTTAAAATTTGATAAAAGGTGCAGGCGGTAGAACCTTGAAGAATCGGTCGCACCGTCCATCGGGTAGACGCGCGGGGCTCGCTCTTCGTCCCCGTGCCCAAGTGCACGCATCCCGATCGTGTCCAAGGGTCCCGCCACAGCAACGTGTACGTTCTCCGCAGGGCTGGCTGGCAGGCGCAGGTGGAGCGGCGGGGCTGTGCTGGAGATGCAGAGCGGGATGGAGGTGGGCAAGCGGGAACACCACCACTACGTCGACGTGCTTCCCGTCGCTGAGTTACACGCGCACAGGTGTTGACGGGCGGGACCCGGCGGCAGCAGTTGGGATGCTTGGCTACGGGCCCGGTGTCGTCGTCCGCCGTTCCATTGCGTCCTCGCCCTTGATCGGATCTATTTTGGTTATCCGTTTCTCCTCGCCTGCCCATGGCAACCGACAAGGTTACGGTCAGAGGAGTTGCGCAATCCCAGGTCCAGCGGCAAGCAGCGGGTAGCCCGTTTGTGTACATTGCTGTGACGAAGATGGGCTAGAGGTGGGACTTGAGCTTGGCGAGTCAGACGTGGACGGGTGACGGAGATGAAGAGGCCCACGGAGTAGACGTCTGCTCGTACCGCGTTAATACGGAAACGAAAGAAACGAAAGGAGGGAGGGGACGCACCGGTAGTATTACTGTTATTCGCCACGACACTACGGCAACACGAGCACCACGCAGAATTTCCCGAACCCGCCGCCCACCGTGCAGTGCACCGCGCCAAGCAGCCCTCCGAGCTCGTTTAGTGTACGCGACTCGCGACGCTGTTGTCGTCGGGTCGTCATAGAGCGCGTTGACGGGAGCGAAGGCGGCGGCGCCGAGACACTCGACAAGGACGAGTGGGATGATAATGATAGGGTCGGCGCACGCGAGAACGTTCATCGAGTTCTCGAGCGACGTGGGGAAGGAATGCGCGTCGGCAACGACGATGTAGATGTAGGAACGAGGCCGGCGTACGCGAGAACGTTCATCGAGTCCTCAAGCGACATGGAGAAGGAGTGCACGCCGGCAACGACGATGTAGAAGGTGCGCTGACTAGAGGAGACGCGGGACGTTGGCGAGTCAGACGTGGGCGACGGAGACGGAGAGGCCCACTGAGTAGATAGACGTCTGTCCGCGCTGGGTTAGTACGAAAGCGAAGAACGAAAGAGGGAGGGAGGGGACGCACTGATACTATTATTGGCCACGATACTCAAGACCAGCAATTTGCTGAATTCGTGCACCTCGTGCAGCACCGCACCACGCAAGCCGCCGAGCGCGTCCGTGGTGTACGCGACCGTCCAAGCGCCCCGCCTATCACGACGCCGTTGTCATCATAGAGCGCGTTGACGGTGGCACCGAGACACTCGACGAGGACGAGCGGGCTGATGAGGTCGGCGGATGTACGTCCACCGGCAGGTCGTGCGCGCGGGATGGAGTGGAGACGGGCTGGTAGACGTTGTACAGTAGTCGGAGGGGAGGGAGACCCAGCCGGTGGTCGTGACGGTTGGCGGGGCAAAGGCGGCGGCAAGGAGCCACTCGAGAACGAGCGGGATGACGATGACGAGGCTGGCGTGCATACATCCACCAGAAGGTCGTGCGCGCGGGGGGTGGGGCGGAGGCGGGTTGGTAGGCGCTCAGACAAAGATGAGGAGAGGACGGTGGAGGCCCCGACTTTGGCGCTGCAAGTACGCGATTGAGATGAGGGCGGGGTGAAAAAGGAGAGGACGAGCACTCACGTTTCCATGAGCAGATCAACCAAGTTCTTCACCGTTCACCCGAGCACCATGAAGACCATTATGGCGGTCGGTATCCGGGTATCCGACGCCATTTCTCGTAGATGTGCACATATTCGTAGCCAAGCAGGCCGAGGGCGAGAGTCATAATCGCGACGATAGCCATAGCCGCGGCGTCCATTCACGACGAGGTGGAGCGATTGCGTACCGGCGATGATGATGGTGTTCATTGCGCTGTAGCAAACGTTAGCGGATGCGATACCAGGGAGGGGAAAACGCGGCAGTGAAACGCACCTCCGCCCGACACATGCAACACCGCAACGGGGCGATCCTGGAGCCGTGCCATCCCACAAGTAGCGCGCGCTCGTTCGTTATCTGGCGCAGGCCGAGTTTGGGCGGAGGGTCGCCCTGTGTTGGGGTCAGCATTCAGATTGATTGTCTTGGCAATTGAAAGACGGGTGTTGGAAGGCGAGGGAAGGGAAAGGCGGGAGATGCGAGGGAGGGAAGGTACTCGAGGGGAAGGGCGAGCAAGGCGAAGGGGAAGGGGAAGGAGGCCAAACGTTCGAGAAGGGCGAGCAGGGTGCCCAAAAGGGAGCCAAGGGAAGGTGAAGGCAGCGGAAAAAGAGACGAAACGCACATATACGCGGGCAACGGAGCCATCACGACGTTCGTGGGGATCGTGAGCATACTGTCGTCGAGGCCAAGAGAGAAGATCCTTGGGCCCAAGCTCTCGATTCCGAACTTCGAGAGAACGCAGACCAGCTGCGCGTCAAATTGTCAGCTAGTACAATTTACGAAGACGGCGACAAGGACACGCACATCTAAAGATTTCCGCTCAACATCATTCCTCTGGTCCTCGGTACCCGCTGGACCCCGCGCGCCTCGATGGCGACCTTCCGCTCGTGCGCGGCGCGCAAAGAAGGGTTGGGGCCCCAGAGCGAGGTGTGTGCGCCGTCAAAGACGTTAAGGGTGTCGATGCGCTCGTCGTGAGCGACAGAGAAGGCGTCTTGGAGGTTTATCTCGGAGTCGAGCTTCCGCGAGAGTTGGCCGAGCCAGACTTGTCGGTTTGGGGACGGTTCCGATCAACGTGGCGAACGAGTTGCGTCCTAACCGCAGACATCGCGTTTCCCTGTCGGTGGCACATCGAGCCGTTCAGAGGCTATGACAAACGGAAGTGATCCAAGAAGAGCTCGGAGTGTAGCCCGGAGAAAAAGCAGGAAATTGAGTCTCCGGATCCATGGCGTTGGTGTAGGCTTACCGAGCCGACGCGTCGAGGATGGACGCGAAAGCAGAGAGCTCGGTGATCGCATCAGCGGAGAATGCCGACCCCTCTTTGCTTCCGCTTTCATTGTCGGTTTATTCAGTTGCGGATTCAGTGTGAGTGCTGTGGCCCAACACCTAGGGAATAACTGACGTGCACCATTCCAGAGTTGGTAGCTCATATATTTCTGAACAACAAGATAATTTTCCAGTCGTTTTCACTCGGAAAAGAAAGCACGCGTTTACGCCGCTGAGATCGATGGCCATGAACAAATGAACACGAAATCTTGCCATTGATCCTCGCCTGCCGGGGGGCGCGTAGCATCCAGGCCACCGCTACGATGGCTTCGAGATTTAGTGGAATGAATTTCGGACTTGGAGCATCGCGTCGGCGCGCACGAACAGAATGTATCGGGTATCTACGCGCAAGTCTTAAACAGCACGAGTTGCGGCTGTGAGATGTGGGATAATCGGCAACAACGACGCTTCGTCTCATTAGCTGCTGTGTCTAAAACAAAGACGCCAACCCGCCGTTCTGTCCTTCTCCTGTCCAGTCCCTTCGCACCCGTCTGCACACTCTCGATCACCCGCGCCGGTCCCACGGCGGTGCTGCGCGCAACCGCGAATGTGGACAGCAGTGGGTACCGCAATAGTGTCTCAAGAGCGACTCTGAGCGAGCCATGCACCTTCGTGATGCAGCTCTGATACCGCCCTCCGCAGCGGTGCATATCGTCGCTCAACTCTAATTCAGACGGCTCCATCCACCTTTTCCTCAATGGCGACCGCCCTCTGACGATGCACGAGTTTGGGGCGGACGGGTTCTGACGTCGTGCGGCTTGTGTCGAGTGCGGCCAGGAATAATAAACATCAGTATGTGCTTCGCTATGTTCTCTGTGTGCTCCTGAACGCGACACGCTAACGGACTGTACGCAGGCATGCCTCTATTGTCAACGGGCCTGAAGCTCTTTTATGATATCCATCTCGTGCATGGCTCTCGTTGTCAATATCCCGTGCCTCCCAGAATCCTCAAACCAACTCATCGCCACCATCTTTATCGTCGTCGTACTTACCTGCGCGCACCGGATCCTCCTCTGCGTCCTTCGCCCCCAGGGTTATCATCACCGTCTTCGACTTCTCGGGCACCGCTGGCTGCGCGGCGCATACGATCTTCGCTGCCGTCGCGTCCTGCTGTACTGTGCAGATGCCATGAGCGGGCGACTGCGCGAGGTAGTCCGTGTCTCTCGCCTCGAGGACAGCGGTTCTCGGGTACCACCCTCGCGCAACATTCCATCTTCTCGTGTTTCCGTTTTTTTCCGGAAGAGCGACTGCACGGGGGCGCGGACGCGGGATTCGCAGCATTAGACTGGGCCATGGCCGACGGGAGACAACGCAGTTTTGGGGCGGGTGGGTAGATGCATGTATCCCTTCCTTTCCTCCTTCTACAAGTATCCCATTCCATCCCATGCCCAGCGCTCGTTCTATATCGGCATCGTCGGTACATCGACGCCTCGGCACCCTTGTTTCGGCGATGCGAGATGAAGCCCTCCCAGTTTAGTGAGTGCGTTTGTTCCCATCCCATTCCCGCCCTCTCTTGCATCCCTCCCCCGTTCTCGCTATAGTTCCCACCCGCTTACCTCCTCCCTTTATCCCTTGCTTTCGTAGTCGCAATCGCTGACGCCTGTGCATAATGTCCCGGCCCGAAACAGGATCAGGAGACACTTGAAGATGAAAGAGATCCAGGCGTACGGCGCGCGGCGCTTTATTTCATGGGCAGGTTGTGACATGACGTGTACTGTCTACGCAGGCGGTTTTATTCAATTAAATAATTTCTAGCAATACTACGATCTCGTACGACGCGTTCCTCGCCCCGAAGTGTTGGAATTCGCGTTGGTAACTCGCTGTCACCGCCGCCGCCGCCGCCGGTGACGTTTCGCCACAGCCGGCAGGAGATAGCGAATCGGCAATGCGCAGGTTTGGTTGCGTATGACGCGTATCTTCCTTCTTCGAACGAGTGCTTTCCCTATGCGCGACACGGACGTTTTGCGTCGCTTGCCGATAGTACATCTCCTCGCGATGCTCCCTCCCATTTCTTCCTCGCTGCCTGTCCCTCGTTCTCGATCCCACTGCGCCTCCGTATTCCTATCGTATTCAACCTCTGTCGCCACCGAGCGCTGAACGACCATCCGAGTACATACAATGTTACGACACTCAGGATGTATGTCCCAAGGACGTATGTATGCACTTGAGAGGAACTCCTTCCAGAGAGGCTTGCGTGGCGCAAATTCAATACAATGTCGTATGGTGTCTGGAAATGTCTTACAACGCCATTTCGCCCGAGCCAGACGCGAGATCCGATCTAGGGGGCCAGCAGCAAAGGTGATGTCCGGATATTGTCCGGAACTCATCATCATTGATCAATCGTCCCTCGACATCTCTTCTCAGCCTTCAAGTTCATTATTCCCTTGTGAAGGTACCGACAGACGACAGACATTTCTTACACCCCACGCAGTATTGATGTGGGTGGCACCGCGAGATGAACCATCCTTGGTTTTATGGGGTACCATGAAGTGGGCACTGCATCCAATTGCGGAATAGCACTGCCGGTGGAATAGTTCAATAGTTCATGCCCTTGTCATGCAGAAGAATTTAAATTCACCGATGAATGCGAATTCCGATAAATTGCCTGGATCTATCGGCAATCGACTCGTTATCTGCTTTGTGCTATTGGAATGCCATAAATCTCATTTCACCTATATATAGTCCGCCCACAGGATAATACTTCATTGTTTTTGTTTTAGATGCCCCCATCCAGTGTTACTGCAATTCTGGTCAACAACATTGTCAACTCCGTGAATGCTGTTGTACCACTCCTAGATGAACTTCATGATGGTCTTTGTCCCCCATTTGTCCAAGCAATCTCAAACACTGCAGTCTCTTTGATTCATGCACTTCAGGTGTGGAATTTCAGACAAGAGTACTTCAGAACTGACAGGAAACACCAGAATGTGAAGAGAAATAAAGAAGAATGTTGTCAGCTCGTGGAAAGTATCCATGGGATTATCCATGGTATTGTCAATGCTCACTTACAATCGGACCCTCCCGGCTATCTTCCACCGGCAAAGTTGGAACATGTTGGTGACTTTACTGAGTATTGATCTGCTATAGCTGTTTGGCATATACCTGATAGCACCCCAAGAACTCTTCATAAAATCCTGACATTTGTGCAAGCACAACAAGGCAATGGCAAGCTCAAGCATTTCTTCCAACAGAACCAAATGAGTGCTTTGCTGAAGGATTGTCGAGCTGGTCTGCAACTGGCCTTGGACAATTTCACGGTAAGCCCACAATATTCATGATGATGAGAACAAAAAAGTTCAACTCATGGGCAGATAATATCTCAAGCAACCCTGTTCCATGATATTGAGGAAATGCGCAGGAAGACTTGCCATATGCATGCTGAACTGCTTGAAATAATTTCAACTCTGTCTGACTCAACAATTTCGGATCGTGCTTCTTCTGTATGTGCCGTGTCCTGTGTGTTGATATTCTATAACCTTTTGTGAAATCAGATCCAAACCTCGAACAGGTCCCAAGCAAGGTAGGAACCTGACCCAGGGTCTGAACAAAACTGAATCTTGGCCTTTCAAGCTCCCTATCTCTGACATTTTTACCTGCCATGCCGCAGATTTTCCATGGCCGTGACCCAGAAGTCACAGAAATAGTAAAGATGCTCACGCAACAATGTGCTAAAATTGCTATATTGGGTCCAGGTGGTATTGGCAAGACAAACCTGGCAAGAGCTGCTTTGCATCATCCTGATGTGGCAGCTAAATATGAGGACCGGCTCTTTGTGTCATGCGAGTCAGCTACTACCAGCATAGAACTTGCTGGTTTAATTGGTGTTTATCTGGGATTGAAGCCAGGGAAGAATCTGACAAAACCTGTGCTGCACTCTCTTGCCAGGAAATCAATATGTCTCTTGATCTTGGACAATCTGGAAACCACTTGGGAGCCACTGGATTCTCGTGGTGGTACTGAAGATCTGCTTTCCAACCTCACTGACATACCTCAGTTGGCATTGATAGTTAGTTCATTAATACTTGTTACACAATATATATATTGATTTCTAAATTATAGGTTACAATGCGTGGAGCTGAACACCCAGCCAAAGTTCGCTGGACTCGGCCATTCCTCCCACCACTGGCACCATTATCACCAGAGGCTGCTCAACAAATGTTCAAGGATATTGCTGAAGATCATCATAAACCTGAAGACATTGACCAGCTTCTGAAATTCACTGATAATGTGCCACTTGCAGTGGATCTTGTGGCACATCTTGTAGCTTCTGAGGGGTGTTCATCAATCTTAGCTCGGTTGGAAATTGAAAAGACATCTGTGCTATCTGAAGGTTCAGATAGGCGATCCAACCTAGACATATCTATTGCTTTGTCACTTGAAAGTCCCCGTCTCACTGCCCAGATTGGTGCCATGGATTTGTTGCAGCTCCTCTCTATTCTGCCAGATGGTCTCTCAGATGTTGAGCTTATTCAAAGCAATCTTGTTATCCCCTGGATTATGGCATGCAAGTCTGTCTTGCTCAGCACATCTCTGGCATATGTTGATAACAAGAAACGTCTGAAATCACTTGTGCCTATCCGGGAATACTTGCAACATTTCTACCCAGTAGCACCAGCTGTGGTTTTGCCTCTGCAAAGATATTTCCAAAGTCTTTTGAACACATTCAGCAAATATAAAGGATCTAGCCAAGTCACTAGCATCGTGAGGGACATTAGTCTTAATCTTGGGAATATCCATCAAGTTCTGTCCCAAGCATTGACTTCACAAAATCCTGATCTACCTGAAGCTATAAAAGACACAATTTTACTAGATTACTTTTCCATAGTAACTGGTCATGGTTCTCATACATTAATGCATTCTGTTCAGGGCATACTTCCATCTGGCAATCATAAACTGACAGTTCAATTTGCTATTGAGGCCTTGCTTGCAAGCAGGAGTATAACAATAAAGGATCGTGAATTCTTGGTTGCTGAAGCCAAGATGCACTGCCAAACTTTGAATGATCCTGCTCTCGAAAGTATGTGGATTCTGTATCCTGTTCATACCTATTCCTGATCTACCATTATTGGTTTTGTACAGTCCAATTGTATTCTGCACTGGGAGACTATTATTGTTGGGTTACAGATAACCAGTTTGACAGAGGAATGGAATCCTTCAACAAAGCATTAAAATTAGCTCGAGATACTGGTAACATCAGAGCACAGTGTGCCATTTTGAATGATTCTGCACTACTCAACTGGAGGATAGGCAAATATGATATAGCAAAGGCACTTGCAGATGAGGGATATGTCTTGGCACAATTATGTGGAAATTGTTACCAGCAGGCAATATCATTGCGGGTGAAGGCCCAATGCCTTCAAGACCTTGGAAACCTCACGGACTCCCTCCCCTTGCTACAGACTGCAAGAGAACTTCTTGGGCTTTGTGGGATGGCTCAAACTTCTCCAGATTTTCATTTCAGGATGATTATTGCGTCTACATACATGGAGAAATCTGAGTATGCTGAAGCCCAGAATATTTTTACTCAAGTTGCTTCTGAGATATCCACATTGCAGGACCAAGTTGACTTGGCCATTACCCTCATGAATATTGGGCAGATTGGTGTGGCTACTGGTGCAGCCAAAAAAGATGTGCTTAAGAACATTGAAATGGGCAAGATGATCTTCAGCAGGTTAGAAGACTTTATAGGGGCTTTTTATTATGACATGGTTCTTGCAGGGCTGGAACTTAGAGAAGGGGACACAGTGGCAGCAAGAAATCGGTTTGAGAAATGTTTGCATTGGTCTTGGACAAGGCATGCTGAAGTTGCATTCAACTGCTTGGAGGGAATGGCAGATATCAGCCGCTGGGGACCTGCCAACTTCAGCTGGGCTGTAACCTCTGGCATCACTTACCTTGCATTTGCACAAAAAACAAAGCAGAAATTGGGACTACACAAAGCACTCTGCAGTCTAGGTGACATGTTTTTGTCTATCTCTGATGGACTAACTGCAGAAAGTCTATTCACAGTTGCACTAGAGACCTTCACAGAGATGGATGTTCATCAATGGAGAGCAAATTGTATGCTGCGCCTTGGTGATATAGCTGCAAGCCGGGGGGACATGTCTGGAGCTGAAAAGCAATGGAGAGATGCTCGACCGCTGTTTGAGAAGTCATTGCAGAGTAAGGATATTATGAAGATTGATGCAAGACTCAAATCACTTAATGGGGTGCAGTAAGCATATTGTTACAGTGAAATCTAAAAGCAGGCTTTGTCAAGAATGAAATAATAATAATAATAATAATAAATTGCCAGAAAATAAATAGGCTCTCAAATTGTGTTTTAATACAGTGTGAACATTGATATTTACTGCCTTGCTTTCATTATCAAGAACCCGATATTTCAACTTGAAAGCAAGTAACAAATTGGTGGGTTGTGGTTAACTGTTTTTCAATGCTTTTTTGGCATCCTTCATAGTCATTTACCTTTCCAGGGTTGGGTGGATCTTTCCTGACATTCCAGAGCAGAATCTATCTTCTCTGGGACTGGGGCTCAGATAGTGTGGGTGTTGAAGCTGGTGCCAATGCACCCAGTGGTACAGATTCAGTATCTTTTACAATATGCACTCACTGGGCTTTCAGCAAAGTAGTATTTGTCTGACATTGATCACAGGCTCAATGACCTTTAGGAAGGCTTTAGAGACTCGTTTACTAATTGATAAAGGTAAGATTTCAGGCTAACAGAACTATGTTGAACAATTCAACTTCGGCTCTTGAGCAACTGTAAAAGCCATTGGAGAGGGCCACCTGGCCAATGGCCTCTATACTGTATTACAGTCATAGATGTTGGCCTACCATAATGCATTATCATTACTTTCCTTGGAGAGTTTTCCACAGGGGAAAAATTTTTGTATTACAGGACAGACATTGTAAGTACAAGGTACAAAAAAACCCTAGGGAAAAGAGCAAGTTTTGAGGGCAAGAGAAAGGAATCAGCAACCCCTCTGTTTGACAGACTTTGAAGCAAGCCCCTTCAAGAAGGTGTCTGGCTCGCCTGGACCGGACCTTCGTGGGCTTGTTCCAAACCTAGTGTGAAACCATCAAAGGCATGGGAATGGCCAAGAAATAATCTAATCCAAACAGTGACAATTACCATCAAATCTGAGGCATCTCCCAAAACTATCCAGTACTTGATTGACATTGACAGCCATTAATACAGGCATAAATACAATTTATTTATCATTGTTTATACATGCCTGGCATGCTGAACAGATCCATTGTTGGTGGAAAGAAGCCAAAGTTGCACCTAGCCAGGTACCTGGCTGCATCCAGTGAAATAGGCAAAATATGTTTCTGGCTGTGTCCATGCAAATAGCCTTTATCTTACAACTACGGGTGGTTGTACAAACATCACCATGCAGCATTTACGAGATCTGCCTCAGCATGCTTTGCAATCAGATGCTGAACATAGTGCTTGGTCAACACCAGTCAACTTCAGGATGCCATCAAGTGAGTCAATGTTGTGAGGGCTCGCTTGGCTCGGCCCTCAAATAAGAAAGACACTCCATATAACACCAGCTTCATGAACACCGCACATAACAACTCTCCTTCACTCAGATAAAGAACAATAGCACAAATCCAAAGTGACAGGAGCTACCTCTCGACAAGTTTGATGCAACTTCAACAACTTCACAACTTCAACAGGAATTCAAATATAGACACCACATGGCTACAAACGCATCCACACCTTGTTCTATCCCTCGAAAAAGCACGCTGAAGACTGCATGACGAAGGATGCATGGGAAAAAACCGAGTGCAGCGATCCGAGCGTGGCGGCATCAAGGAGCGGTGGCATCGAGGAGTGGTGGTGTCAAGGAGCGGCGGTGTCGAGGAGGCGGCAGTGTTGAGGAGCGGTGGTGTCAAAGAGTGGCGGTGTCAAAGAGCAGCGGCATTGAAGAGCGGCGGCGTCGGGGGGCGGTGGCATCAAAGCGTGGCGACATGTCAAAAATTCAGTGCTGAGGAAAATCCCACGCAAGTACAGGGGTATCAATGACGTGGAGATACAGTGGCGTCAAGGAACGACAGGTGAGAAGGCACTAAAGGGAGGGGGAACTGCGATGTGTGCACCCCTCAAGCACACCGGTGATGAGCCTGGCACCGAGCCACCCTAGCAATTTTTCATTTTGCTAGCTAAGGATGACCATTTAAATATGAAGTTGTGCATAAATGGCTTATTGTTTCAATACGGGAGCTATTACCGGCCTGGGTAGTTAGCTATAAGGGAGACAACGTAGCGTGGAACTCTGTCAGTGTATTCTAGGTGCGATGGCTCTGCTAAAGAGTCGGAGTCCTTCAAGAAACACGAAGGAGACTTTTCGCAAAAGGTGTATTCAACCATCCAGACGGATTGGGGTAAGGACTTCGCTCCTGGAAGTTTAGCTAAATTGCAGCAGTCTATACTGGACTGGAACCCCGAACTCAACCAAATGAGTGTGTTGTGTGTTGTGTGTGTTGTGTTCCAAAGACCTTTTCGCAAATACTTCATTTCACATATATTCCACCCTAGATGCAGAGCAAGCATTTCACCAGGTACTGCAGCAGATGAGAAGGCCAGCACGAAACTATTAGTAAGGCAGCGAGGCAGGAACGTACTTAAAATGTGCACCACAGCAGGGATGCGTGTCTTGGCTAACTTGCATCTCAGCAAAACTCGTGTCTCGGCTAATATGCGTCTTGGCAAACTCGTGTCTCGACTATTACACATATCGGGAAACTCACATCGAAGGATGCGTCTTGAAAGAAAAACACGACTCTCAGCCAGATCGGGATGGATCTCATCTGGCATTTCAGGTATTCAAAGAGCTGAGAAACCTCAACAAAAGGAGAAGAACAGGACGCCAGCACATGGGGGCGAGTTTAGGACGAGCCTTGAAAAACCAAGTAGCAGGAAGCGAGGGATGCAAAGAATGCGACTTTGAACATGAACAGAACGCGGCGAGGGCATCTGCGACGCGAAATAGAACACTAGATGTGCTCCTACACGCGAAGAAACGTGTCGAAGGGCAGGAGGAGGAAGCTCAACAAAAGTCGAACCTGTGTCATGAGCTGGGAAAGGTGAGTTCCCAAAGGAGGAGGAAGGTATGCTTCCATGAGGGATGCACAGCCCACCTACTTAGCCGAAAATGTATAAAAAGCCTGCTGTCCATAGGCAGAATATCATATTCTACCACCCATCTTACAATCTAAGCTCCCCTCCTAGCAAAAACAACTGCTAGTAGAGGCGGTCTATCCTTGCCCTCGCTACCTTGCCACAGAGGATAGTTTGGCTACCATTGTAAAAAGAAGACCCATGAGCAAGGAAGGCAACTTGACGTCGTGGCAGGGGGGATCTAATCTCAACAAGTAAATCAACACGACCCCCAGACCAGAAAAAGGCACCAGACAGATCTAGAGGAGATGCCAGCGAACGGCCAGCCCTCGCAGTGTGTAACTGTTCCGCATTCCCTTTCAACTTCGACCTCAACGACTTTGTATTCAGGAGATGGTGGCAAGGAGGGAGAATACTCGAACTTCGAGTGAGTATTAAATGCGACGCTACCAAGGAACCTGTGCTTCATATGCTTTACGTGTCACGCCACAAACGAGGAGTGTACGAAGATATTGACGATAGAAAACCCTTATTACCCGGGGCAACCTCAACTGCTTGCTGCACCCTCGCATTCACGGACTCCCACTCCTTCGACATGGATTGTATAGAGGAAGGGGAGGTGGAACAGGACTGACGGAAGGTGGAATAGCTTGGGAGGTGCAACCAATGCTAGGAAGCGCACTGTGAAGGTCACTGCGACGAATGACATGTTGACCATAATATAACTTCGTTCACAAAAACACTCAACTCCAACATTGACTCAGGGACAGTTCACCTTCTAAACACCCATCGAGCTTCACATATACTCAGCCTCGACCAGATATCCAGCCAGCACAGAGCTCCCCTAGAGGATGAGCAAGAGTACCTACCCTTGTCAAACAGTGAAATTATCACACAACAAGCAGGGAAAGCACAGTTGACATCACAACATACTGGTCTTTCTCCACCATGAGTGCGGTCATCATAAGGATAGAATCCCTGACCTTTCTGCCTGAAACTGAGCTAGCAGTTGCTATGCTGGCATCCTGCTCTTCTTGTATGAGCTTTGCATACACTGCAGCATGGGTTAGCAGGCCTGTCCCAACGTTACTCTTTGTTTTGTACATTCAACAAGACAAGATGCACCTTTCTCAAAATTCACCTCACACATGCTAACCAGTTTCAGTTTCCTGTCTTTCTTGTCAATTTCCATCTTCTGGTTGACCTCCCGGGCTTCCCACTCTTTAATCTGGTATGTTGGATGCTTTGCATTGACAGCGTCGAAATTGTCAGAATGTCTCTTCAGTTCTGCCTTTGCAACCTGGTACAATCACTGGAGTGCCTGGGCTTCAAAAGCAACAGTGAGGCTAGCCCCATTATAATGTACTCTGATTGGGCCAGCAGTAGATGTTAGAATGTGCCTTTTCCACTGCCAGGCCTGGTGCACATTGTAATGCACACCTATTTTCAATTAAATAAAAGAATGTCAGCAGCAGGAATCAAACCCAAAAAAGCTTGCATGACAGGATCAATAAAGTGGCATAGTGACACTGGGGGCAAAGACCTGGGCATCCAATCAAGGATGTGTTTGAGGCATCCATATCACATCACAGCAGATTGCTGCCCAAAGCAAGCATAAAGATTTCCAAAGGCATGAAAGCAGCCTTTGTGCATCTTTCTTTCCTGGACCTGAGAAACAAAGTATGTACAGTGGAAGCACAAAAGCTGGCTTTGTGTCTTGAAAGACACTTTGTGAAGTGGCCAATCAGATGCTTGATGGATGCATCGAACACCTCCTGATTTGGATGCACAGGTCTTTGCCCCTTGTGTCAGTAATTACCATTATACCATAAAAAGGGACAAAAGATCCACTTAGCAAGTAGATCCCCCCAGCTTGTACCTTCAACTAGTAATCTATAAATTGTTCTTGTTTGTCTTAAGATCTTGATCCAGACTAAAATAATCTGTGGCTGTGCTTGATCCCATCACGACTTTAAGAACAATTCAGAACACTGAACCAACAACAAGAACACTGAACTGAAAACAAGAACACTGACCAGATGACATGAACACTGAACTAACAACTTGAACACTGGCCTGACAACATATGAATTGAAGAATCTAGTTACTGAATTTTGCTGAACAAAAGCCTACTTGCCAAAACTCACTGAACTACCTGCCATCCTTGCCAAATTTCATACTGAATCTTGCCATCCTTCTGAACAACTGCTGCCAGCTCTATTGAAATTGACTACTAAGCCTACTGAATCAAATGACAACCTGCTGTATTGATTGCTGGTATATTGTTGTAATGGCTGACACCATCAATTATCTATTTGAACTACACTCCGCCAATATCCTTGAAAAGGAAATTGTTGGAGCATGCCCAAACCACTTGAGAATTCTTGCAAATAAAGTTATTTCCCAGGATCTCAAGGGAAACTATTTTTTCATCTGACAGCACTGTATATTTTGTATTGCCCCTATCTCATTTTGGACATGATACTTACTCTTGGTTTACAGCTCAACTTGTATATCAGTCATTGCCTCTGTTTGCTAGTCTTTATCCCTACTCTTACTCTTGCCACTATCATCTAGAAGAATCTTACTTTGTTCAAGTTCTCTTGTTGAGTGATATAAGAGTATAATGATCAAGGATCATTACACAGGAGAAGCAATGGAAACCAATTCACACTGCAGAGTCCAGGATGCAATAATGTGAATGATCACATGAGCAATCAAGAGATACTAGAAGGGAGGGATGAAGAAGGACCAGCTGCCAGCTGCATCTTATTGTATACTACAGTGATGAGGCTCCTGATTCCCAGAAGAACTTGTTGAAAGGGATCCCTCTACAAGAAAAGCAACAAGCATTACACAAGAGTCAACAAGAGAGTGAGCAGTGGGCTAGTGGCTGGAAGGCAGGAGAGTAAGTAGTGGTGTTGAGGGTGGACAAAGAACAAGGACATCAAAGTTGAAAACAGAAGCAAGCACTCCAAAAGTAGAGCTGCAGGATGTGACATCACCTGTCAAACACATTCAGCTCAACTACTTACTTCTGAAAACCAAACTACCCATGGTTCATGCCTCTCTTGTTGGTGGTCACAAAAAATCCTTCATTTTCACTCTGTCCTCCTCTCTCACACACAATGTTGCTTGTTTCATGAGCTTTGTTTTTAGGCCCCAGATCAAGGAGCCCTGATGGATCCAAGCACAACTTACTCAGTCACTGACAAAATGTTGACATGCTGGAATATAAATATATGTACACCTAACTACTTCAATTTATCAATTTCTGAGCAATGGTAGCAGAAACAGATAAGAGATAACTATTTCATATGTGTCCCACAAAGCAACTTTCACTGGCTGTCCTTGGAAAGAGTAAAACTCAATCAATGAGTGGGTAAGATCCCTGCAATTTTTCAAGTGTTGTTAGGGCTTCCTCATGAGTTTTTTGCAACACTGGCTATTTTGGAGTCAATGTCTGCTATGTCTTTGGTCTGCAATGACTTCTCAAATAGTGGTTGGGCATCTTTCCATTGCTTTTCTGCTCCAGATGTGTCCCCCCTGTGCAAAGATATTTCACCAAGGCGCAACATACAGTTCGCTCTCCAATGATGAACATCCATCTCTGTGAATGCCTCTAGTGCAACTGTGAACAGACTTTCTGCTGTCAGTTCATCCCCATTGAACAAAAACATGTTGCCAAGGCTGCAGAGTGCCTTGTATAATCCCAACTTCTGTTTCACTTTGTGTGCAAATACCAGGAAAATGATAGCAAAGGTGGAAGCCCAATCAAAGTTGGTGGGTCCCCAGCGGCTAATATCTGCCATCCTCTCAAGGCAATAAGATGAAACTTGAGTGTCTTGTGTCCAGGACCAATGTAGCCATTTCTTGAAACGGACTCTTGCTGTCAATATGTCACCTTCTCTAAGTTCAAGGTCTGCAAGTGCTGTTTCACAGTAAGCAGTCCCAGATGCATGTTCAAAGATGCCAAGATTCGTATTTGCCTTTTCCAGGTTTTGAAGCACATCTTGTTTGCTTGCACCAGTAACCACACCAAGGCATGCAATGTTCAACTGGATGATAGCATCATTACCTTGTTCATGCTCCTGCTCAGCAGAAATGATTTGCCTGAAGAGACTTTGAGCTTCTGCATATTCAGTTTTTTCCATGTGTGTAGTTGCCATAGTCATCAGGAGTTGCAAGTCCAAGGTACCTTGAGACATCCCACAAAGGCTGAGAAGTTCTCTTGCTCTCTGCAGAAAAAGCAATGAGTCGTGGAGGTTTCCAAGGCTCTCAGCACATAGGGCCTTAGTCCACAGTGCATTTGCCTGCACATAACAACTTCCACACAGTTGTGCAACAATGTATGCCTCATTTGCAAGTACTTGTGAGGTATTGTATTTTCCCATCCTCCAGTTGATCAGAGCAAGGTTGTTTAAGTTGAAGCTCTGTGTTCTCATGTCACCGGCATCTCTGGCTAACATCAGGGCTCTGTCATAGCATTGCATTCCTCTAGAGTGATTACTTGTGTACCAGCAATAGTAGGTGCCCAATGCACGATACAAGTCAGCTGTGAAGGGAAATCAAATGCAAGACATCAGAACTATAAGCAAGATGGAGAGACTTTGCATACCTTCTAGAATAGGATCATTCAAAGTCTGGCAGTGTGCTATGGCTTCAGAACCCAAGAGTTCGCGATCCTTAATTCTTGTGCTGTAATTGCCGGCAAACAACACCTCAGTGGCAAACTGAACTGCTAGTTCATGATCCCTAGGTGGAAGTATTGCTTGGATTGAATGCATCCATCCAAATGAGGGATAACCACTCAACCGGCGAAAGCCTTCTAGTAATATTGTGCATCTTATCACCTCTGATAGATCAGTATTTTCTAGAGTCAATGCTCGAGACAGAACTTGATGTATGTTTCCCAAGTTGAGAGTGATGTCTCTCACAATGTTGGTGACCTGGGTAGATTCTCGATATTTCTTGTATGTGCCCAAAAGATTCTGGAAATATCTTTGCAGGGGCAGAACAATAGCTGGTTCTACTGGGTGGAAATGCTGCAAATATTCCTGGACAAGCACAAGTGATTTCAAGCGTTTTTTGTTGTCAAGGTATGCCAGTGACATCCCAAGCAATACAGACTTGCATGCTCAAATCTGTGGGATAACAAGATTGCTTTGGATCAGCTCAACATCTGATAGACCATCTGGAAGAATAGAAAGCAGCTGCAACAAATTTGTGGCTCCAGTCTGGGCAGTGAGACGAGGACTTGAAAGTGACAAAGCAATGGATGCATCAATGTTGGATCGCTTATCTGAACCTCCAGATAGCAGGGATGTCTTTTCAATCTCCAACCGAGCCAAGATAGTTGCACAGCCTTCATAAGCAACCAGGTGTGCCATAAGATCCACTGCCAGTGGCAGGTTATCAGTGAATTGTAAGAGCTTGTCAATGTCTCTTGGTTCATGATAATCCTCTGCAATCTCAATAAATATCTGGTGAGCTGCCTCAGCTGATAATGGTGCAAGTGGCTGAAGGAATGGTCAAGTCCAGCAAACTTTGCCTGGACGTTCAGCCCCACGCATTGTGACCTATATTCGGAATTAGTCTCTGTTCAGCTGATTCTAACACACTGACTATCAATGCCAGATGAGGGATTTCAGTGAGACGGGAGAGCAGATCTTCAGTACCACTGCGAGATTCTAGAGGGTCAAAAATTGTTTCCAAGTTGTCCAAGATCAACAGACAAATTGGCCGTTTGGCAAGAGAGTGCAGTACAGACTTTGTGGAGTCCTTTCCTGGCTTCAGTCCCAGGTGGGCTCCAATGAAACCAGCTATTTCTACACTAGTAGTAGCTGATTCACATGATACAAAGAGCCGGTCTTCATATTTAGCTGCCACAGCAGGGTGATGTAAGGTAGCCCTTGCAAGGCTTGTCTTCCCAATGCCACCTGGGCCTAGGATAGCAATTTTGGCATATTGTTCAGCAAGCATCTGCACAATTTGTGTGAGTTCTGAGTTGCGGCCATAGAAGATCTGTGGCATGGAAGGTAAAAGTGACAGGGATTGAGAGCTTAAGAGGCCAAGAATCAGTACTGTTAAGGACTCACTGAGGTCCATACCTTGTCTGAGACTTGTTCAAGGTTTGGTACATCTAATTTGGTCAGAAAAATATGAGGTTTCCAATGCCACAATGAATTGAACATACAGAAGAAGCATGGTCTGAAATTGTCACATCTGACAGAGTTGAAATCAATTCAAGGAGTTGATCATGCATAAGTCGAGTCTTCTGTCGCATTTCATCGAGATTGTTGGACAGGCTTGCCAGGGATATTATCTGTCAGAAATAAGGTTTGATCCACCATGACTATCAGATTGAGAGCCTACTGCAAAATTGTCCAGGGCCATCTGCAGCCCAGCCCGACAATCCTTGAGCAATGTATTCATTTGATTCTGACGAAAGAAATGTCTGATCTTATTGCTGCCTTGTTGTGCCTCCACAAATATATGAATTTTATGCAGAAGTCTAGGCGACATCCCATCAGTTTCCCATGACAGAAAACATTGCAGATCAATACTCTGTGAATTTGCCAACGTGCTCCAACGTTGCCGGTGGAAGAGAACCAGGAGCCTCTGATTGCAAGTAGAGATTGACAATGGCATAGATGATACCATGAATATTTTCTGTGAGCTGACAGCATTCCTCCTTGTTTTTCTTCACATTCTAGGATTCCAGGTCAGTTCTGAAAGCCCTTTTCCAGAAATTCTGCACCTGAAGAACACGAATCAAAGAGACTGCGGTGTTTGAGATTGCTTGGATGAATGGGGGACCAAACCCATCATGAATCTCATTGAGGAGCGGTATAACCATGTGCAGAGAGGTGACAATGTTGTCGAGCAGAATTTCAGTAACACTGGAGGGAGGCATCTGGGACAAGAGAGATAAGAAGCATAACCAGATAGGCTGAGTATATGTGGGCTAAACATGAGACCTATGTCATCCCAAAACGATGCGGCAGATGAACAATAGATTGCCGACGGATTCACCATTGGGGCCCAAAGCTTTCTACGCTCGAAATAAGGACTGAAAAATGAGGTGTATATAGCGTTGACCATCCCACGGCCAGAAGTGGTTAAATTGGGCTGCGGAAGCTGTGCGATCATGGTCCAATTCGACGCTGTCCTTCTCGACACCAACAGCCTTCGTGCAACGAACACTCTGGTCCAGCTGATTTTAGGTATATGATTCCTGTTGAGGAATTCCACCTTCTACGAGTCGGGGCAATTGCGGGGTGTGTGGAACCAGACTAAAATTTCGGTGCTGCAGCGGAGCGGGAGTGTGAGATAAAGATGGGTGGGATGAACATCAGCGAGTGGCTTGAAACCCTTCACTACGGCCTTGCGTTGCTTCTCCCGGCAGTTCCAACATCACCCGATCGCACCCGAGCTCACCGTCATGCGACGCATCTCGTACGGTGCGGTATTGCAGCTCACACCAAACGCTCGGGAAGTATCTCCACAGCATCGACTGTGCGCGGCGAGGGGCTACGGTCTGGATACTTCTCCGTCGAGCCACGAGTAGTGGGTCGGAGAGCAGGAGATGCCATCATCGCGATGGAGAAAGTATCAAAGATAAGTTCAGACTCGCATCGCCGTTGAGTGCAGACTAGACAGCTGCGCATGATCGCTGTACTCGCTCTGAGACGGGCCACGAGTGCTCGTAAAACGCAAGGGCCCGGGGACAAGCATCGTCCGAGTATCGGACCGCATACATCGGCCACTCGCATCCGTAGCGCGTTCCCAAATGGAAGAATTCTGGATTTCTCGAGCTAAAATAGACATCGCTCGCCGGTATTATGTATTTGGTCCATTCGGTCCTTCGGGGCCTGTGTTAGCGAGATGGTCGAACGGAATTGGCCTCTATACCCGTACCAGCGACCGTATCACCGGCCTTCACCCCCGCGCGCCGCAGTAACACAACAGACGTAGAAATATACCCTGCTCCATCATCTCCACTCCGTCTAACGCGCATCCGTGTCTGCGTTCCCAGCCCCGCCTCGTCTGCTTCGGCCAGTGAGCAAAACGGAGAACGCGGGTGCACGGCGTGATGGCTGTACGCTCACACGCTCGAGCGCGAATACGAGCGAGGGTGTCCAAGAGCGAGCTCCGCTTCCACCCAACAGATAGTGCAAGCGCGGGTACGCCCGCCCGTTTCACGGTCTTTGAATCTACGGGCCTATATCCGGCTGGGTGATCGTCCAAGAATAGAGAGGGAAGAAGCAGGATGTACATGTCTGACGTTCACGAGCAACAAGCATGTGCTCTCCACCCGCTCCCTGCCTTCTCGCCGTATCCCTTCTCCCACTCCTGCCATATCACCGCCGCCTCTGCATCTCGTCCCTCCCTTCCCGATCCACGCCCACACGCAGCTGTCCTAGGGCATCAAATCTGGCGAGGACGGACCTGCCATTTATTTCGTCCCACCCTCCCCGATCTACGCGAAGGCAGCGGCGGGGTAAGCGGGGATACCGAGGTGGGGCGGTGGGATGCAGAAGGGTAGGAGTACCGCGGGAGATTCAGCCAATGCGCAATGGCGCTGACCTTGGCAAGCGACGGCGCAGGAGCAAGTCTCTGCGGCGCTCGGAGTTCTGCTACCCGATCCATTGTCGTTTCTTTACTTCTGGGTCTCGCGCGCCCGTGCCCAGCTTTCCGATGCCGAACGGAAGCGGAGGCGGGAGTACGACCTTCGGGAGAAGAACTTCGGATGCAGTGGGACACTGGGATGATATTCAGATCGAGCCATTCGTGGCAAGCAGCGCTGTCGGAGTCGGCGTTGATAGCTGCGGAGCGAGGGAGAAACATAGAGCAGGTAGACCATGTCCATAGCCGTATAGGGCACTGCGATGGGAGGAGTTAGTTACGGTGCGTAGAGACAGGCGAGCCGAGATGTATGAAGGAAAAACACTCACCTGGAATATACGATACTGCGACAAGTCCAGCAGCTCCGGCATTTTGCATATCTATCTTCATCAGTTTTTCTTCCTCGACCAAATCCAGGGGATCGAGCGTAATTTCTCTGCGATACGCACAAATGTAGACCACCGTTGGGCTGCCTATTTGAGTGCACGACCGCAGCGCTGAAATTGGTGAGGCGGATTAAGAGCGTGCATCTTGCCCGAGTTCACTCAAGCCTTCAGACAGCCGTATCGCAAGGGAGGCGTCGATGAGCATGATCGAGGTGTATAGGCCGCCCGGTAGACCGACGTGTCGGAAGAAGAGTGCGAGGGGTGCGGGGCGCAGTGGTGTTGGGCCGCTTGCTCGCACATTCGCTATGAGAAAGCGCCGGTGGACATACTCGAGGCGAATGAAACGGGGTAATCAGGCACACAGGCAGTCAGAGCTCGCGAGTGGCACAGACGAGCTAGCGTCCGCACGGCGCCACTGTAGAATTCCACACATTCCACTTCCAGTGGCTCGAAACGCGCAATGCAGCATTTACAGTTCCGAGTCACCGCCACGATGCAACGTCACGCACGAGGAAGTGGTGCTGAGAATGTTGACGCGAGGATCCAGGAAGGAAGAGAGCAACTTGGAGGGCCCTGGGTGTCGAGGACACACGACGCGTCAATTCTCCTTCATTTTCTCCAGTTCTGGGAGCGTGAATTCGAGATTTCGCTCTTCTTGGACTGAAATGCTTGCATAGAAATGAAATGCTATGTGTATCGTCGGCCACGGCGCGTGGGTGAAAGAAACGAAGAGAGCGGGCGCTGCCGGCAATCTCCGCTGATCTGATCGCTGAGAGGCTTTCTCGCTACGTTCATCCTCAATCGCACCGACTCGACGACGAAAGGGATTTAGACCTTCGATTCAATCCGATTCATGCAGATTATATGGTCATTTGACAGCCCGACAGCGCTCCACGGCCATTCTAGAGCCTCTTACTGCGAGCCTTTTTTTGGTCTACATTTGCTACCTTCGAGAATGCACGACTTGCTTGTTGGGAAACGATGGGAGTCACGTCCCATTTTCTCTTGCCGCAACTGCCCCTGCAATCTCCGCCGCCGTCCTTTACGATGCCCGCAAGTCTAGTTTTGGATACTTAGTACGCAAGGAAGAACGAATACTGTACCTGTCTGAATGCGTGAAACGTAACGCGTAACGGTGGGGTCGTTTCGTTTCAATATTTGGAGCAAGTAACGCATAACGGGCCCACCGTTTCACCAAAAAAGCGTTACATTCCAGGGCTGAAAAAAAATGATTTTTTCTGCACAGAAAATGTCAAATAAATACAGTTTCCCAATTAAGATTGTTTTGAACGAGCCATAACGTTTGGATAATGCTTTTGATTGTCGCCCGAACCATCTGCGACATCATCCTCAGCCAGCTCATGCCACGCCTTTCCATTGTCTGCATAGCCCCACATTTCTTCAGTCTCATCCGTGGCAGCTCTCTCTTCAAATGCGGACCGCTCAGACGCATTCAGCCTTTTGACAACATTCTTTAAGAATGGGATAAGAGCCTGGAGGCGCATGCCACACTTAGCAAAGTCTACAGGTGCGTCTCTTGATTTCCATGTCGCAAATGATATCTCCAGGGCACGTCCTGCCTCTGGGAAAACTGTTCCAGTGTCCGCAACGCGATCCTCGTCAAGATAAAAGCGGTACGGTGACTCGGAGGGATTTTCTGGGATTGTGGAGGGAAGATGTTCCAAGATCTGGCCAAGGTATTTAATTCGAGCCAGAAGGGCCTGAGGAGGGCCTGTCGAGGGCTTCTCTGGCTGCGTCTTGCGCGACATCGAGTAGGGTAAATTTTTTTAAAATGGGTGTAATCCCCTTTGTGTACATTGAATGTACATGGCGCCTGCCACCGGCGTTTCAAAATTTTGGGAATGTCACGGATAACGGCCTGTCCGTTTCAGGTTTCAGTTCTACTGTTTCAGTCACGGTCCAAAAGCCGTTTCACGCATTCAGATTGGTACAGTAAGCATCGTACCACGCCGCAGTATCCACGCGGCGGGGGCGACGCGCAGCCAGGATGACGCTTCCTCCATCAGCAGATAACATGAACCGCGCTTCATAACGCGACGCGGCACTGCGGGATGGCCGACATTATGTTCAGTGCGTTCCAGTCCTCTTCACCTCTTCCGCTCCTTACCTCGTCTTCCCGCAGCTGCTGACGCATGGCTGCGTTTGCAGTGTCTCGCTAAAAGGAGCCTGACGGTCACCAAGTACATACACGTTGCCATCGGGTATGGTCGAGACTGAAGGCGAAACGATGCGCGGCGGGAGGACGACGGATGCCCTCTCCCGTCGTTAACATGGCCAATGTACGCAAACGTCGCGGTTGAGCGCCGCTCCATCCCACCCCTACATTTCAAAGTCGCAAGTTTCAAGCTGCAAGATTGCGCTGGATAACACACGAGCTAGATGAATCCTGCGTATGCAGGCATGGTGTTTAGGTCGAGTGCGGTCGAGAGTATACTACTACTACATATTGGTGCGTGTCTCATCCCCATCTCCACGTTTGTTTTGGTATCATCGGACACGACCCTAACGTACTGCATGCAGCTATGCTCTCATGGCCAAGATTGGCGCCTCCATCCCGTGCCGCCTCTACAGATCCGACGACTCGTCTTCACCTCACTATTCGGCCGCTACCGCCACCGCCTCGCTCTACTTCAATCCCTGTCGCAGTCCGGATCCGCCGCGTCTCGCTTCATGACCGGCCCGGGAAGGCTTCGGCTGCTTACTGGCCGCGCGGTGCATACATATCATCCTCGTCGGTACCACCGCCGCGTCCTCGGCTCGCTCGCGGAAGCAATGTCGTTTGTACACCGTTCCGGAGAGGCCCCGGAGCCTTGTCCGCGTCCTCGATGACTTCCGGGTCGGTCCTCGGGTACCGCTCGCTACCCACTTTATCCGCGCCGTCGTCGCCGTCTGCGCGTTTTGCGCCGTATTCTACAGAAGCTACGCGTTTCGTATCCTGGTGCATCGCGGGGACTGCGAGACAGTTCGCGTCCCTCGACATCTTCCGAGTCGGTCCTCTGGCACCATAGGAGAATTCAAGCTGTTGGTGAGTGCCTTTTTCTCGCGTCCCCCTGTCCCACGTCTTGCTATTCCTCTGTCTCACTCACGCTCCTTTCATCTACACCCGCTCCCTCCCCGCTACCGCTTCCACTCGCTCCCTCATCTTCCTGTTCTCTATCTTATTTACTTGCTTTCACCCCGTGGCTGACGCGTATGTACAGTATCCCGTCCCGAAGATATATCATAAATACCCGGGAGGTGGAAAGAGATCGGCGCGTGCGACGCGCAGTGCTTTATTTCATGATCATGGTATGTGTATACTGTGTACGCAGGCGGCTTTAATTTAATTTCCCTCTTCTGTATTTTAGGGACCGCGGAGATGTACGAAGTATAAAGTACTGGCACTTCGTATGAATGCAGTGACTGAGAAGAAAAGTATTTTCCTTCATCGGCATCATCTTTGCTTCTTCATCGGCTTGGTCCTCCGACTCCGGGACCGAGGTAACGCGGCACACTCAGTAAGCACGACATCAAGAACGACTCGGGGCCGCCTCTCAATCAGTGTGCCGCCGTTCTATTTTTATCGAGTGTGCCGCGTCTTGTATATCCTCCCTCGACAACAATCTTCCAATCTAAGTCTTCTCGCTCGTTGAACTGTTGATCAATTCATCACAGACCAGACCTCAACTCGACCTCAACTCTCAAGGCACTTCGATTTGAGTACGGAATATCAGTGCCTGTGCATCAAGGATCACCCAAACTCCCTGGTCCTGGTCACAGACGGTCAAATATGACCGCCTGCTTTATCTATAAAACCTTCGTCTACGGTCTGACGTGTACTAATTCACTTCAGGACGCCTTTCATTCCTCCCTACCAAAATGTTGGTCCGTCTCGAAGCCTTTATAATTAGCTTCATCGCCGTCGCCAATGCATACATTTGGCCGTCTCCGCAACTCGATGCGCTCGAGGCAGCACGCTTTGACCAGCAAGGTTTCAATGCGAACTTTCTCACGGGTTTCATCCAACCCTGCGATACTTTCCAGTTCGGCTCCGACACAGGGAGAGCTAATGCTGCTGACTGGATACGCACTGTAGGATTTTACCTTGCTTTTCCTCACTGGGCTGATTTATTCACGGAGGCCTATCATGACATGGCGACGCATAACTCTACAGACGGTACAGGAGGACTGGATGCTTCCATCCGTTTTGCAGAAGAACAGGCACGGGTAGAGGTGCGTGAGGGCCAATTCTTTGCGGCTCTGTGGGTGTCGAAAAAGTAACAAATCCACAGAATGCCGGTGACGGTTTCGACAACACCATGACCCTTATTTTCCTCTTGGCCATAGTCAACCGCTACATTTCAAGTAAGCCATGGATCAAATTGTTACGCTTTCCTTCGACGCTCTCGTAGTTGCAGACAATATCGCCCTCGCAGCTCTCATAGCAATAGAAAATTGGTCAGTAGCTGGGTCCCTATTCCATCCTTGTCGCGTCTCACCTGCATAGCGGGGGCCCTGAAATCGCGTTCCGCGGCGGGCGTGCGGACGCCGCAATACCTAACGCACCCGGTGTACCTGAACCACAGCAAGATCTGGCTTCACACATCGCTTCCTTTGCTCGCCAGGGATTTACGCAGACAGAGATGATTGGCCTTGTCGCTTGTGGGTGCGTCCTAGAATCTCATTGGCCGCTGGCCCCATACCCATCTCTCTGCGCTAGACACACCTTTGGTGGCGTTCAACATGACTTCTTTCCGGATATTGTGAATGTATTAAACGATACGAGCGACACTGAGGACGTTGCACATTTCGATACCACATTTGTTACCTTTGACAACAATGTGTACGTGCAATTACTTGTTGTGATTCCCCTGGCTCAACAATCATGCAGCGCGCTAGAATATATTTCTGGCACGACTCAAAATCCACTGGTCGTTGGGTTCAACGACACAACTAATTCGGACAAGCGTATTTTTGGCAGTGACGGGAACACCACTATGCTATCGTGCGTCTTTTAATTCGTGGAGTGAATACCCGATCGATGCCATGTAGGTTCGCTAATTCGCTCGACGTCTATACCTCCACCTGCGCAGATTTGTTCGCGCGTATGCTCGATACAGTCCCAAGCAATGTAACCCTCACCGATGTGATAACTCCCTTACCTGTGAAACCGTCCAACGTGGAACTCATTTTGGATGGCGAGACGTTGCAGCTCTGGGGTCAAGTTCGAGTATGTGTACAGTCCTCAAAAATCATCCTCGTCCTTCTAGTAATCACTATTTCCCTTGTAGCTTTGGAACATGACAGAAGACCCAACGCGCACCGTAAGCATGCTCTGGCATGATCACATTGGCGGGACTGGCAACGCCACCTTGGGCTTCGCCGGCCTTTCCTCCTCTACAGGCGGTAAATACAGCGCAGTATGGTACGGCTTCAACGCGACCTCGCCACTGAGCTTCCTGTCTCTTGACGCCATTGCGGGAGTGATAAGCTTGAGGTTTGTCGTTGACAACCAGCTCGAAGACCAGGACGGCCTCGGATTCGCGCTCCAGGATGGGTTCATGTTTTCCCAGACGTCGTGCCTGTTCGGGGATCCGGTGGTCGGGAAATTTGACGTCGCAGTGAGTCCCTCACTTCATTTCCTCCGTGCATACTTAATGCGGTTGGGCATTAATGAATACCCAGGTCCGCAATGGCGTCAATCCGACGCGCATCTACCTCGAGCAGTCAATTACCGACAGCGTGCAGCGCGTGTCCGTGAGCGAGATTGACATTGCACCCCCATCCGAGCCCATCGCTGCTAATGCCGCGTACTCACTTTGGAGCATCAACATAACTGAAGCGACCACTTCTTATGGTATCGGGGCCGAAATCGACGGTGTCAAGTATTCAACGACGGACACGCATGTGATGGTTTTGTTCCCTCCTTGTCCAGCATAGTTATCAGCCGAGAAGTAATCCCGTGCTGTGATTTAGGAGTTGTCTGGTTGAATCTTCCAAAGCTTAATTTTAATTCAGCTCACTGGGGGCATTAAGTTATTGACAACATCCTCATCTCTTACTCATCAGCCGTATGTGGGGATTTGATATATCAGATGTCCGCTGATCAGCGGACAGTGGTGATATATCAAAACCTCTAGCTTAGCAGTGAGGCTGATATATCAGCTCACTGTCATTTTGTCTGCGCAGTATGCTTCCCCCGATCCTCGCGCCCACCGTTGGCCCGCCTCGTCGGGCGATTTGATGGCGCATCCCAAATGGGTCGACTTGTTTGCTCATGTTACAATCACATCGTCTCCCATCACTTCTATTTCCTCCTCCTTCCACCTGCTGCGCCCTCGCTCCCAGCGCTCTACTGGCTCTCTACCTTCTATGGCCCGTTCCCATCGGTCTCGCACAGCCTGTCGCCACACTCCTGTGTCATAAATTGCTACCGATAGTGCAGTACGACCGCCACATCAGCATGCATCTGTAGGCAATATCCTTCATTAAAGCTGCGGCTGGCACTCCAGCCCTTTGAAATTTGACCTCAACATTCTTCTCTATGTGTTCTGTGACCTCCCCGTTCGGCATTACGTCGAAGTCGAGACTGCGCTTGCAATCGGCCGCTCCGTCCCCGCTCTTCTTCCTCGCTTCTTGGCGGTGCCAGTTCTCCTCTGACATTCACACCCTGCCAAAACAACGCCGCACTGTAGGGTCTACCACTGCCTTGTACTCGCGGCCGTCTATTCCGCCGCTCGCCCGCTGTTCCCTGCGCACGCTCCGCGCCCGCACCGCATATTACCGCGGCTTCGGGACCCTCAAATACTCTCACAGCATGGGACTTGTGTGTGGTAGCTGCAGCTCGCTGTATGGCCCAACGCCGTCCGCCGCTGTTCGCTGGGATGCTGACAAGGTGAATTTTCTGCTCAATCGGGTGCGGCGCCCCTTGATGAAATTATGCTTGTTGCTGATCAATGTTTATAAACCTTCTGTAGGCTTGCTGCTGCGTCTCTATACCCGTTGCACTCGCCGGCCTGCCCCCATTTGTCTCGCACAACACATTTTCTGAGCAGCCTTATCCCCCGCGTTGCCTCTTTCAGGCCCGCCTCCCACCCAATTTGCTTGGCTCTCACGGTATTCCTCAGCAGCCCGCGCTTGTTGTGGCACTGTGATTTTAGGTACCCGCCCCTGCCGCCTGACAATTGTACCTGCTGTACTCACTCTTCATTTTCTGATGGCATTCTCTTCGCTGTGCTGCCCGTCATATAGTGGCCCCTGGCTCTGCTCGCTCCTCATGCTGCCAGCTCTTCATGAATTTCGTATCCGTCCACATTCGCATTCGCTGCTCGTCTCTTCCTTCCTGCATGCTGTTGCAGACCGATGCACCAATGTCCCTCGTGAGTCTTCAACTCCTTCAATTTATTGCTTTCCATATATTACTTGTATTACTCAGTACGCCATGTGTGAACTATGAATAATACCATTCGCTTTTCTCCTCCATGTTTCTAGCAGTGTTCAACACGGGAAGCAATCAATGAAACTGTTAACCATCCATTTCAATGGTCACACGAACTCATGATTTTGACATCTATCTTGGGCTTCAGTGTGCTTGTCGTTTGTGCCTTCCATTTGTTTGAGAAATGTGAGAAAAACTGAGAGCGCGAGAATAAGGATGAGCACCACTCCAAAACGTCGTGCCAGCATGCCAAAAGATTCGGTTTGTCGCTTCGCCCTTTGTTTCTTCCTTCCATTTGCTGGCGAAGGAAGGGAGAGCTTCAACTACAACGGTTGTCAAAAATTCCGTCAGTCCACTGTACCAAAGCATTCGGTTTCAACCTCTCTTGTGGACGGATTTGGGTTGCGAACTGATTCTTCGCGAGATTTTGCCTATGCCTCCAGAGTAGTGCGACGGTGATTCAGATTATTCTTTTGCATCAAAGTAGCCCATTACTGATTTTTACAGGAATTTAGAGCATCTGTGGATAGAGCTAGAAATAAAATGATCAGTCATTTAGCTCGCGAACTGATATGAGAAGGTAGATCCGGTTTGAGTATACCAGTGCATGTTAGTATCTCTTCAAACCAAGCCCCATAGTTTAACTTCGATCGTTACCGATGAGGTCAGTAATTTACTCCTACATCCCTCGTTGTTTCAGCCATTGATTTTCTACTCCACAGCAGCTGAGAGAGCCCCAGAGCAGAGTTATAGTGCGAAAATCAGTGAGTTGATGCATTGGCGACAGAAATCAGTTCGCGAAACATACTTCGCTCACGCTTTTACTGGTACAATATCCAACATTTTCCGCATCCCTGGATAATTGAGATACTTATAAACAACTGGAAGAGCTCCAGGCAATGGGAGCAGCGTTCAAAAAGAGAGTCCAACTGTTCACGACATAAATCAGTTTGCGAAAACAAATCCATTCCTGCACTCACATGCACAATATGCGATGAATATTCAATCAGTTTTTGCACGGCACTTATATGATATACAACAGTATATATATCTAGCCAGGTTGAGGATATTGACGCGGTTTATTGAGTTGCGGATGCCATAGGCGCCCATCAAGCACCTGTCGGGACGATTTCAGCGCTGCAGATCCATAATTTGAATGGTTACCCAAATCCATGTTACTGCAGGCTTCCATCAGTTATATGAGCACCATTATGCTTGACCATATTGGCCATGAATGCTTAAAAGTCGACAACGAGCGTGAACTTTCTGCTGATGCCAATTTCGGACGTCTGTCCGAGACTTTCGGCAGCGTTACCCGACGTGACTAACGTGACGTTCTCTCCCTCCACCAGCGACCACCTGCCTCAAAACCTCTCCTCTATACTGCCTTGCTGTACGCATCACTCACCAACTCGTTCAATTGGATCCTTGGCTTGTCTAACCGATTTTGGGGCACTTTTCACCCAGCAAATCACTCGCCATGGATCCTTTTGGCCAGGTATATATTTCTGGCCGCGAGTTCGCCATACAGCCTCCGATTTGCTCAAATCTTGACCTTCTTCCTATGGGTACTTGGTAAATCCGCCCTCTTCATATATTCTGATCTCTTTGTGACTGTGAAACCTGAAATATCGACTGTTCCGGCGCAAATCCTGTTTTCGATGAAATTCAAGCAACAGTGGCTGGAAATAGAATTCTTTGTAGCCTATAGTGCGTTGACAGTAACTGTTTAGGTTTTCGAGCTGCTTACTTGAACATTTGACTCAAGATTGATAGTGCATCAGCACCTTTCTGGTGGTACGTCGCATGACTCGCAAACGACAATGTCTAGCCTGATCATGCAATCGGCGTACTTCTGCCGCATGTGCGCACTCACTGTGGCTGGTAATAGCGCTCCTTGTGATATCAGCACGCGACCTATTTCCCTGCACCGCGGTCTACACGGCCACACGTTCGCAAACGGCTGTGAGATGGTTTGGCGAGTCTTGCGTGCCGTTTTGTGAGTCCCAGCAAATCCGTGCGCAAGACCCCGGCTCTGCGCGAAGTGCAGGGGCACCACAGCTGCAGAGTGCCTGTATCATGTCGTACCGTAGTCAGCCACTGCGACACCCGCTGACCTGGGCAATGGCAGCTATGACGTGGTGCCGTACTCCCCACTCAGGGCCCAGGAGCGCCCCATCGTACTGCGCGGTGCGGGCAGTGGTCTTCGCAGCGCCGTGGACGTCCCCACGATGCTGCAACCGGTACCCAGCAGCCAGTGTACTGGTGACGCCCGAAGCGCGAGCGGCTGTGGCGGTCTGTACGATAAGAACAGGGCTGTAGATATAAACTCTGAACCTACCCTGCACACTCACCGTCAGAGCGCCGCCGCCGAAAGCGTACAAATTTCGAGGAGCCTAATTTAGTAAAAACCTTGATTTACGCTGTAATACGCCGCCAATTCCCCTCGTTACTGCGTGATGCATATTTTATATGTGTGTAATATATACCCAAATTTTCTCGTATTTTCTCGTGATTTTTCAAGTACATTCCGTTGTCATCGTCGCCGACGACGTCAACGAGTTTTGATCGCATTTGATGGCGATGTCAAGAGAGTTTGATGGATGGCTTCCAAATTGAGAACGATTGTGATCGCCACGTAACACAGCGACCACTGGAAATATAAATATTGTAATATGGACACAAAGTACTCTACAGTGATATATCAGAAGGACCGCTAACTCAGCGGTCTCCATATATCACGGCTCTCCGACAATTAGAGGAGGCTGATATATCAGCCCCCCACACTAAGGTGTACTCATCTCTTATAATTATTTCTGAGTGACTATTAAGCGGGGTGCATAAGGCAGTTCATGAATACGGGGTCGATTGCCGAGAATGTCGAGCGGACGCAGTTGGCGATGAAGCAAACTAACGTATGAAGCGACGAAAATCAGTATGAGGACTAGGAGAGCAAGAGCTTAGAGGACGTACATCCAAAATTCTCCTCAGATGCCCCTTCACCCTCAAATGTATCCATGCCTCCGCGCCTCATCCTGGAACCATGCGCATGAGGCTCCAGGGTCGCGCACAACGACGGAGGGTTGTATGGAAAATGTCGAACGCTTGGACGGGTGGCATGGTCCTTGTACCGTCAACCTGCGACGTCAGGAGCTGGAGATGAGATCCTTGGTGCATGGACGAGCGCAGGAATGGTGACGCGCTGGACTTGAGAGCAAGGCGTCGGCGTCGGGGGGCCGAACAGCGAGGCGAAGAGTTCACCGATGAGCAGATGTCGGATGAGCAAAGGGCGGAGTTTTGAGCTGACGTGCGAGGCGTTCACCGAGTGCGCACAGTGCTGGGAGCCGCTGCGCGCTGCCCGGAATAACGCCCGAGGCAGTGAATAACTTCAATAGACCAGTTCCGTTCACAAAGTTAACAACAAACGTAAATTTTCAAAAGCGAGTGTTGGCCGAAAAAAAACAGAAAGAGGCTCCGAAAACGAGCTATTCTCAGCACTGCAGCCGTAGACTCAGCTCGACGAGTAGATATCCCAGCCCCCGTTAGTATGTCACTCGTTTCCTCTTTCCAAACACACAAAGTAAACAAGGCAGATGTTTTGGATTTCAGATAGTCTACATGGGTAATCTTTGTCAAGAAACTACGTCTCATTTGATTCTCACAAGCGATATGACTGAATCGCAGGTACTGCTCGAGCTGCTGGACTCAGGCACAGTCCAGCATTAACATGCACATTCCAGGTGAGTACATATTACCCTCCACTGCCACGTATCTCCGTACCCTAACATCTGCTAGCGCCATACGCTACGCGATTGCACACACCGCAGCCGCTGACACCAACATCAACAGACAGCACTGTGCGCTACGACCACGACAACCCACGTCTCCGCGCAGCGTTACACACATCGAGCGTTCTCGGAGGCGGAGTTCATACTTCACACACAGATCCCACTCCCGCTCGCCTCGCCTACGCGGATGAATGCCTCGGCATTGCGAATGCTGCGACGCGCCACACCACAGAAGACCTTGGGGTGTACGGAAGAACGATGAGTTGAGATGCGCAGGACGGGTAGTTGGGAGCAAGAGATAGTCCGGGCCTATATGCACTGCTCGCGGGATTTTCGTCTTGGGGCCAGGTGAGTGTCTGCGTGGGTCGAGGAGGATAGGACGGGGGTATGGAAGGAAGGAAGGAACGGCTTGATGAATTGAGAGAGCAAGAGGAGGGGCGGCTCGCACGCGCTGACGACGCGGATTCGATCCATGAACCTCGCGACTCGCAGTACGTCGTTCTACCTCCTTGATTTTCGAAATCTGATGAAAGATTCAGGCGAGGGAACCTTTGAGAATCGCACCCCACACTCGCACCGTCCATCGGGTAGACCCTCGGCTCGTGCGCGCGGGGCTTGGTCTTCGCCCCCGTGCCCGAGTGCGCGCGCCCGTCTGTGCCCGAGGGTCCCGCCACAGAAACGCGCAGCGGCGGCTCCACGTTCTCCGCAGGGCTGGCTGGCAGGCGCAGGCGAGGCGCGGCGGGGCTGTTCTGGGGATGTACACGGACCAGAGCGAGATGGAGGTAGGCAAGCGGGGGACACCACCCCTGCGTCGACGTGCCGTCCGTGGCTGAGTTACAAGCGCACGCAGATGTTGACAGGGGGGACCGGCGGCAGCAGCTGGGATGCTTGGTTACGAGCCCGTCGTCGTCTGTCGTTCCATCGCGTCCTCGCCTTGACCGAATCCATTTTGGTTACTCATCTCTCCTCGCCTGCCCACGGCAACCCACAAAGTCACGGTTAAAAGCTCCTTGCGAAATCCG
The DNA here is from genome assembly GCA_014462675.1 of Mycena sanguinolenta. Lineage (NCBI taxonomy): Eukaryota > Fungi > Basidiomycota > Agaricomycetes > Agaricales > Mycenaceae > Mycena > Mycena sanguinolenta. The sequence continues at coordinate 1,122,135 of JACAZH010000034.1, read as the reverse complement.
AGGACCAGCAAGCAGCGGGTAGCCCGTTTGCTGTCCCGCGACAAGCGCCGGGGCTTCGCCGTCCCAAGTCCTACCCGCTGCATCTCTTGGGCCTGTCCCACCCTTCTTAGCTTCGACATGACACGTATGCCAGCGGGGATACAAAAAAGAGAACCAAGGGACGTGGTTTCTTCGTGGAGTTGGCCATGAAGTCCTCGATCGACGTGGAGAAGGAGTGCACGCCGGCGACGACGATGTAGACCGCCGTGGTGAAGATGCGCTGGCTAGAGGAGACGCGGGACTTGGCGAGCGAGACGTGGACGACAGACCCATGGAGTAGACGTCTGCCCGCACCGCGTTAGTACGAAAATGAAAGCCTAAAAGAGGAAGAGGGACATACTGGGAATATAACTGCATTCGCCACGACACCACGCAACGCCAGCAGCGGCGTGCAAAAACTCCCCGAATTCGTCCACCATGTGCGGGACCGCGCCGAGCTCGTTCGTGTGCGCGCGCCCGTCGTGACGCCGTTGTCATAGAGCGCATTGACGGCGGCACCAAACCACTCGACGAGGACGAGCGCGCTGATGAGGCCGGCGTATGTACGTCCACCGGCACGGAGTGGGGTGGAGACGGGCTGGTAGACGCTATACAGGAGTCGAAGGCGAGGGAGACTCAGCCGATGGTCAAGCTTGGCGGAGGCCAAGGCGGCGGTGTCGGACCACTCGACGAGGACGAGCGGGATGAACCGGCATGCATACGTCCACCAAAACATCGTACGCGCGGACGTGGAGGCGGGCGGGCTGGTAGACGCTGTACGGGAGTCGAAGGCGAGGAAGACTCAGCCGATGGTCAAATTTGACGAGGCCAAGGCGGCGGTGTCGGACCACTCGACGAGAGGACGAGCGGGATGAACCGGCATGCATACGTCCACCAAAACATCGTACGCGCGGACGTGGAGGCGGGCGGGCTGGTAGACGCTGTACAGGAGTCGAAGGCGAGGGAGACTCAGCCGATGGTCAAGCTTGACGAGGGCAAAGGCGGCAGCACCGAGCCACTCGACGTGGACAAGCGGATGACAAGGCCGGCGTGTATACGGCCATCAGAGGGTCGTGCGCGCGGGCTGGTAGACGTTGTGCCATAGTCAGAGGCGAGGCACCAAGGCGGAGATGACACCCATGAAGGAGAGGATGTTGGAGGATTCGGCTTGGCGCTGCAAGTTAACGAATAAGATAATGGTCGGGTGAAAAGGAGAGGACGGCGACTCACGTCTCCATCTGCACAATAACCAAGCTCTTCGCCACGGAATCCAAGCAGCACGAGGACCGTCATCGCGATTGGGATCGAGGAGCACTTCTCGTAGATGTGCACGTATTTCAAGTCGAGCATGTCGAGAGCGAGGGTTATGACCTGCAGCGAGCGTTAGTCGACGTCGATCGGGATACAGATGCGGGCAAGGCCGAAATGAAGGGAACACGCACCGCGACGATAACAACACCAGCGGCGCTCGAGATCCTGTCATCAGCGATGGCGCGGAGTGTCTATCTGCTGGCGATGGTGTTGATGCGCTGTAGCAAGAGTTAGCGGGTGCGATGCGGCAAGTAAAACGAGGAAAGGGGGGTACAACGCACCTTCACACAACACACGCAATGCGCGACGATCCTGGCGCCGTGTCGCCTCCACGAGTAGCGCGCTTGTCTGGCGCAGGTCGAGTTCGGATGGGAGGTCGCACTGTGTTAGGGTCAGCATTCAAAATCGAGTCTCTTGGGAATTGAAAGATGGGTATCGGGGGACGAAAGGGGAGGCAGGCCAAACGATCGGGAAGGGCGAGCAGGGCACCCGAGGCGCCAGAAAGGGAGCCAAGGGAAGGTGACGGCAGAGGGAAAAGAGACAACGCACATATACGCGCGCAACGCAGCCATCACAACGTTCGTGAAGATTGTGAGCACATTATCGCCGAGGCCAAGGAAGAATGCCGGGACCCGAATTCGCGATTCCTTCGGTAGAGGACGTGAGCCCGCTGCGCGTCAATTGTCAGTTAATGCGTTTTACAGCAAGGCGGTAGGGACACGCACATCGAGAAATTTTCGTTCGGCTTATCATTCCCCTGGTCGGGTACTCGCTAGATCCAGCGCGTTTCGATGCCGTGCTTGGGCTCGAGCGCGGTGCTGAGCGCGAGGGGGTAGACTGGCGTGGCCGTAGCGTCGAGAATGTGGAGGGTAGCGTCTTGATATTGGAGGTCCTTCTCAGCATCGTGCTTCCGTTATACTTGCTTGAGCTAGACATGACGACTACAGTCGTTCCAATTAAAGTAGCAAGCCAGTTGCGTCCCAAGCTGGAGCGATTAACCGCAGACATTGTGTTTTTCTGATGCTGGCACATCGAGCCGTTCAGAGGCTGCAACGAATAGAGGCTATCCAGGACGGACTCGGGATGTAGCCAAGAAAAGGCAGGAGAATAACTCTGCATGGCGTTGGTGTGGCCGGAAGATGGATTGTATCGACGCGTCGAGGATGGTCGCGAAAGCAGATAGCCCAGTGATCGCATCAGCGGAGATTGCCGACACCTCCTTGCTTCCGCTTTCATCCGTCGACTTGGATTCATGTTGACTGTAAGTGCGTGTTTCATTTCGCACCGGCGACTCAACGGCGACTGCGCGATGCCCGACGCACCGGAATCTCGTCCATATCCTTCAACGAATTCCGCGGACAGCGAATTCCGAGGATCGGCGGAGGCGCCTACCGTCGTCCCACCAAGCTACGAGTAGTTCCACAGCCGCCGCTGTCATGCTCTCGACTCGGAGCAGCGGTCCATTTCGTGTTCTGTTCCACCAGGTGAAGACGTGACGGGAAGCGTGCGGAGAGCATGCGTTGGTCCCGTTCCGCCGATGGGGCCGGTGCGCTGCGTTGGTCGTAGGGGGCCGCATAGGGCTGCGTTTACTTCAGCACCGACGACTCGGAGGGTACCTGGAAAAATGTAGGCATGATCGGAGTATTCAGTGCACCGTGTACGCAGGCGGCGTTAATTTGCATAATTCAGAATTCCATTTTAGAAACTGCGCAGTGATTTACGATATGCTTGCTAGCCACACTAAGATTCATCCGACGTACTACGCTTCATCCGACGTATTACGCTCCATCCGACATCTCGCAATTCTACGTGCATCGTATCGACTCTGCGATGAAGCTGCGGCTTCGGTTGGGTCTCGAGGACGTCCCGGCGCTGCATGTCGAAAGGTGCGCAGCTCGGCTCCCAGCAAATGTACTGGCATACCGGCGCGACATGATAATGGGGTTGGCTGCCAACGACGGTGCGTACGCTCGTGATGCTGCATCCGTCCTTCCTTCTTCGGGAGTTCAAGGTGCATTGGCTTGCGAAAGCTAGGGATGGCAAAACATAACACAGGTCGATCCGCGGACCACATGCGAGCAACTGTTCGCGCTCCCTCATGTCCATCGGTCTCGCCCAGAGGCCAAGGCCTATCTCGAACTCGCATTCCGCCACACTGAATTTGGTACAGTATGACACACCGCTCCGATTGTTCGGACTGGAATTCTTCGATGGAAACTGTGTATCTAACATCGACTAGACCAAAGCGTTCGTTGCGAAGTCTCAGTTGGGTTCAGTACGGCTATATCAGGTCGGTCTATGATTACATTGCTCCCACCGCGGACTTCAGTAATATCCGGTGCTATTCGTAAGACGTTCGACACTATATACAGCTTATCTTCCAGTGCTTTGGCATGCGGAATACTTTAAATTCGCCGATAAATGCAAATTCCGATCAACTCTCCGAGTCTAATAAGCCTTGGTCCCCGGCAATCTGCCGTATCCTACTGAGATGACACCGATCCCATTTAACCTACATATATTGAGCCTGTGCGGTCATACTTCTCATCGTCCTTGTACCAGATGCCCCCGTCAAAGATTACGGGAATTCTAGTCGACAATATTGTCGCCACCGTGAACACGGTTATACCGCTCCTCAATGAACTTCATGATGGGTTTGGTCCCCCGTTCATCCTGGCGATCTCGAACACCGCAGTATCGTTGATGTGTGCGCTTCAGGTGCGGAATTTCAGAGAAAGATCTTTCGGGACTAACATGAAAATTAGAATATGAAGAGGAATAAGGAAGAATGTTGCCAGCTCACTGAAAATATTCATGGTATCATCTCTGCCATTGTCAACCTCTACTTGCAATCAGAGACTCCTGGTTCTCTTCCACCTGCGATGTTGGAACATGTTGGCAAATTCACAGAGTATTGATCTGCTGTGTCCTTGTTGCAGCTAACTGATGTTGTTTTACCCAGAACTCTTCACAAAATCCATACTTTTGTGGAGGCCCAACAAGACAGCAATAAGATCAAACAGTTCTTTCGCCAGAACCAAATGAGTGCCTTGCTGAAGGATTGCCGGACTGGGCTGCAGCTGGCCCTTGATAATTTTGCAGTAGGCTTTACAACATTCATGATAAATTGGAGAAACTCAACTCAGGGGCAGATAACATCTCAAGTGACTCTGTCCCATGATATCAATGAGATGCAGACAAAGACTCGCCGCATGCATGCTGAACTGCCTCGAATTGATTTCAGCTCTCTCAGACTCCACAATTTCGGATCATGGTTCTTCCGTATGTTCAATTGGTTTTTGGATTGGATACTTTATGATTTTGTTTGCCAAATTAGATGTACCAAACTTTGAACAAGTCCCAGACAAGGTATGGACCTCAGTTAGTTGCATAGCAGTACTGATTCTGGGCCTCTTAAGCTCTCAATCCCTGTCACTTTTACCTTCAATGCCACAGATCTTCTATGGCCGTGACTCAGAGCTCACCCAAATTGTGCAGATGCTCACACAACAATGTGCAAAAATCGCTATCTTGGGTCCTGGTGGTATTGGGAAGACAAACCTTGCACGGGCTGCCTTGCATCATCCCGATGTGGCAGCTAAATACAAGGACCAGCTCTTTGTGTCATGCGAATCAGCTACTACCAATGTAGAAGTTGCTGGTTTAATTGGTGCTCATCTTGGACTGAAGCCAGGAAAAAATCTCACCAAGTCTGTGCTGAGTTCTCTTGCTAAGAAATCAACATGTCTCTTGATCTTGGACAATCTGGAAACAACATGGGAACCACTTAATTCTCGTGGTGGTACTGAGGATCTGCTTTCCACCCTCACTGACATCCCTCATCTAGCATTGATAGTCAGTCCATTAACACTAGTTACTCAGATACATATTGAATATTTTCAAATTTGCAGGTTACAATGCGTGGAGCTGAACACCCAGCCAAAGTTCAGTGGACTCGGCCATTTCTCCCACCACTAGCACCATTATCTGCTGAGGCTGCTCGACAGACCTTCAATGACATTGCTGATTATTACCATGAAAGCAAAGACATTGACAAACTCCTGCAATTCACTGACAACATGCCACTAGCAGTGGATCTTATGGCACATCTGGTGGCATATGAAGGGTGTGCCCCTATCTTGGCTCGGCTGGAGACTGAAAAGACATCTTTGCTATCTGAAGGTTCAGATAAGCGATCCAACCTTGATGCATCCATTGCTTTATCACTTTCAAGTCCCCGTCTCACTTCCCAGGCTGGGGCCATAGACTTGCTGCAACTTCTCTCTATCCTTCCAGATGGTCTCTCAGATGTTGAGCTTATTCAAAGCAATCTTGATATTCCACACATTCGGGCATGCAAATCTGTGTTGATCAGCACATCTTTGGCATACATTGATAGCAAGAAGCGCTTGAAATCACTTGTGCCTATCCGGGAATACTTGCAGCATTTCCACCCAGTAGGACTAGCTATTGTCCTGCCCCTGCAACAATATTTTCAAAGTCTTTTGGGCACATACACTAAATATCAAGGATCCACCCAGGTGATTAACATTGTCAGAGACATTACTCTCAATCTGGGGAACATACATCAAGTTCTATCTCAAGCATTGACACCACAAAATCCTGAACTACCAAAAGCTATAAGATGTGCAATGTCACTGAATTCTTTTGGCACAAGCACCGGTCATGGCACACATGCACTAATGTATTCCATTCGAGCCATGATTCCTCCCGGGGATCATAAACTGCTGGTTCAGTTTATCAGTGAAGTATTATGTGCCCTCAATTACCACTTGTCAATCAAGGATCGTGAGCTCCTGGCTTCTGAAGCCAAGGTATACTGCCAGACTTTAAGTGATCCTGCTCTCCAAAGTATGTGGAATCACTGTATCCTGCTTATGCCTATGTCTGATCCATTATTTATTGGTTCTTCACAGTCAAATTGTATAATGCATTGGGATTTCATTATTGTACAGTTGCACCCAACCACTTTGATGATGGGATGCAATGCTATGAAAGGGCTTTAGCACTAGCCCGAGATGCCAATGACATAAAAACACAGGGTGTTATTTTGGGCCAGACTGCTCTGCTCAATTGGAGGATGGGAAAATACTACATATCCCAGGTGCTTGCAGATGAGGTATACAGCTTGGCTCAATTGAGTGGAGATTGCTATGGGCAGGCAGAGGCCCTGCGGGTGAAGGCTCTATCTTCCAACAGCCTTGGAAACCTCAAGGACACTCTTTCTCTACTGCAGACAGCAAAAGAACTCCTTGACCTTTGTGGGATGTCCCAAGGTCTCATGGGTTTTTCACTTAGGAATGCTATAGCTGATACACTGATGGAAAAATCTGAGTATACAGAGGCTCAGAATCTCTTGACTCAAGTGGCATCTGAAATGTCTGCTGCACAGAAGGTGGAACAAACCAGTTTTGCTGTTGTCCTGGTGAATCTTGCACAGATTGGTGTTGTTATAGGTGCAAGCAGACAAGATGTGCTCCAACACCTGGAAGCAGCAAAAACAATTTTCAGCAGCATTGAATATCTTCCTGGGATATTTCTTCCTGAAATGGTACTTGCTTATCTTGAACTTAGAGAAGGGGACATGCTGGCAGCAAAAAATCGTTTCAAGAAATGTCTGCATTGGTCTTGGACCAGAAGGGCTGATGTTTCATCTTACTGCCTTGATAGAATGGCAGATATCAGCTGCTGGGGACCTGACAACTTTGATTGGGCTGCTACTTTTGGCATTATCTATCTGGGATTTGCACAGAAAATGAAACAGAAGTTGGGAGTGTACAAAGCACTATGCAGTATTGGTGACATGTTTCTGTCCAATGGAGATGAGTTGACTGCAGAAAGTCTATTCACAATTGCAATAGAGGCATTCACCAAGATGGATGTTTATCATTGGAGGGCAAACTGTATGTTGCGTCTTGGTGATATAGCAGCACATCGGGGAGATATTGCCAGAGCAGAAAAGTGCTGGAGAGATGCTCAACCACTGTTTGAGAAGTCATTGCAAGCCAAAGATATAGCCAAGATTGATGCTAGGTTAGCTGGTTTTCAAAAAGCTTATGAAGGAGCACCAACAACACTTGAAAATTATATAGACCTACCCAGTCATTGCCAGAGTTTTCCTCTCCTCAAGAACAGCCTGTGAAAGTTGTGCTTGTCTGACACTCAAAAAATAGTTACCTCCAATTCATTCCTGTGAACAAACAAATATTAGTTATATAGTGTGGATCAGTGTTCAGTTTCACCACAATGAATTTTGATTCCAAGTCAGGGGCTTTACCTTACTCGGAGATGGGCGAGAACATGTGCACTGGTGGCCCGTGACAACATGATTCATCACAGCTCTACCCGGCATTATTCCACGCACTTCCCATACTCCCACAGCCCTCCTGTATACACTGAATGACAAAGTTAGTTCAATATTTCAATTTCTGACCTCCCACCATGTTTTTCTTCATCCCAGTACATGTTTTTTCTTATCCTCTTACATCAACAATGCTGCCTTTATTGCTCTTAGTGCAACCTCTGGCTTCTATCACACCAGAAAAGAAAAAAAATATTTAATGCACTGAAAGTCTACCTGAAAATGCAAATTTCATTTTAGATTTTAGATCTACAGAAATTAGAAACATCTTTGTATCTGAAAGATGAAATGAAAATGTGTATTTCAAATTACATTTCAGACTTGCTGAAAAAAGCACTTTCAGTGCTTACAAAATTGTGAGTGATATACTATCTAATAAATGAAATTGGTTGAACAACACAAAAAATATTTAAATCACATCGGTTCCAGGAAAAAGTTGAAATGACATGCTAAAAAAAGTTGAAATGAAACTGCAACAAAATTATTGAGATGAAACATTGCAGGAGCGAGGTGCTGGCCTCAATGCTGGTATTCAGGACTGATTATCTGTTAGGAGTGCAACCCACCCAAGGGGGTTCGGAAAATCAAATTATGGATATCATGTCGGAAAAAGACTGCCTCATATGACGTTTCAAACGTCACATTATTCATTTCAAGAAAAAAAAATTGAAGTGAGAAAAAAAAAAATTAGTTCAAACCTCAGAATGCCTTTGTATCATGCATGTACCGACTAGCTGACTGTTTAATTGCCAGAAGGGAGCCCAGGACACCATATTTGACAGTATAGATAATTTCTAAGCATCTTCGGCTCTGTTCGGACCTAACCGGCTGAGGTAGCACAGCCACCCAGGCTTTGCCTCTGCCAAAAGAATTCCTACTCAAGTGTTCAGGAAGTGCACAAAAACCAATATGTTTAGACATACAAATGACCAAGTACATTGGTAAGGGCCTGCACCCAGAGTTTTCAAATTGGTGAATTGAGTCTCATCTGCTTTCTTATGTATACAAAAAGGATGAGAGTGCGACTTAGCCAGCCCATCAGCCTAAATCCTGATCTTTATCATCCAGGTAACCAAGTCCCATCCTTCGCTGCTGAAGGATGGGATTCAAAATGATGGGACGTCCCGCCATCACGCACTTGGCACATGCCAATCACAAGTGATCCGCCATCACATTTTGACAGTGTGGCTGTACTCCTTCAAAATACAAACCTGGTGTGCCGGTCATACAACGATAGCCTCCACAAATCATGATTCAATATCCGGACATCCGCTACGCAGAAAGAGCCAATCTATCAGGGGTCAGATCAGGTGGCTGCGCAAACTTGGCCACGACGTGCAAGTAACGGCCGCTGGTTCAAAAGTTGTCCACTTCACAAATGCACCTTGGTACTTGGAGGTTGGCTGTAAGTATATTGGTATGATTCAAGAATCAATATGGAGATGATTTATTTGACTGTTTTTTTGGTGGACCAAGTTTATTTTTTTTGCTCTGCATGGAGATAGTGGCTGTGCACCCTCGGCATGCTGATCCCAGGATTCCCAGCATGTGTTTCATCCATATTCCACTTGACTCTTGACTCAAGTGCAGCTATACTGCCTGAAACATACCACACTGCACTCACCTAGCATGTAGGAATGACCTGAGGAGGAATTCTCAGGTTTGGTCAAAATTTTTTTTTCTGACCTCGATTTTTTTTTCTCAAAATGAATAATGTGATGTTTGAAACGTCATAGCCTCAAGCCTACTGATTAAGAATATATAGGTCTTTGAGGTGGCAGGTGCCAATCTTTCCCAAAATAATAAATATTTTTTCTGAATTTTTTTTTTCGATGTTTCTCATTGAGCAGGGCATTTTTCAAAAAATGTTTGGGGGCAACCTGACCCTCCCTCCCCGTGGGAACCTGCCTTATATGGTAATTTTTTTTTAGTAATTATTTCCATATTTGGTAGGTGTTTTCAGATCCCTCTACCTCGACAAAGACTCCACCCCTTGACATGAGACCCATATATTCTTGATCAGTAGGCTCAAGGCAATCTTTTTCTGACATGATATCCATAATTCGATTTTCCGAACCCCCTCGACCCACCCCCATGGAAGAGTATTTACCTCTATTAGCATTCAGTGATGCGAAATGCTCTTAAATACAATTATTTACCTATTCTTACACTTACTTCTTTACCATCATAGGGACTGCGACAATTATACACCTTGTTTGATGTTTTTGGTGGTTTTGTGAGCGTCAGAACCTTAACATTATCAACCACCTTGACATGCACTTTTGCAATTCCCCCTCAGATCACAAAACCGATTTGGGAATTTTGCACCTGAGGCTACCCTGACCTGACCCCCTTAGGGCCTAACTGTCCCAATGAGTTAACTGTCCCAAAGAGGGTCTGGTTTAGTGGAGCATCCCATAGGTGTTGGGCTTTCCCATGCTGGTGGGCTATCCCATAAGGTATCCCGCCACAGGTGGGAAAGAAAATTTTTTGGGGTATCCCATAGACCCTCTTGCTGCTGGGACCCCTGGGCGAAAAATGCATTTTTGGGCCCATTTTTGCACCAATTTGGATGGTCCTAGGTGATTCTGAAAACTATGGCTTGGGGCTTTCTTGTGGCATATAGGGCGTGAATATTGGAGCAGATTTGTTTCCAGTTGCATGGATTTCCAGCTGGATGAAAAATGCATTTGTGGGCCCATTTCTGCACCGATTTGGATGGTCCTAGGTGATTCTGAAAGCTATGGCTCAGGGCTTTCCTGTGGCATGTAGGGTGTGAATATCAGAGCATATTTGTTTCCAGCTGGATGAAAAATGCATTTTGGGGCTCATTCCTGCACTGATTTGAATGATCCTAGGTGATTCTGAAAGCTACAACCCAGGGCTTTCTTTTGGTGTATAGGCATGTGTACTGGGCCACTTTTATTTTTAGGTCCCCAAATTCAGCTGCTAGCATTCCACACCTGTTTGTTTTTGTTCTATAACCTTTTGTTTCAGTGCATGGTGCAACCCAGCCTTGTTTGCTTTCATTCTGTACCCTTACACTTCAGTCGTCTGTGGTGCAAGCTGCTTCCATTTCATACCCTTTTGCTTTAGTCTATGGTGCAAGCTGGCCTCATTTGCTTCCATTCCCTTTTGCTTTAGTTTGTGGTGCATGCTGGCCTTGTTCACTGCCATTCCGCACCCTTTCGCTTCAGTGTATGGCCTCATTCACTTCCATTCCGTACCCTTTCGCTTTAGTGCACAGTGCATGCTGGCCTCATTCGCTTTTATTTCATACCCTTTTGCTTTTGTAAGCACTCTTACATATTGTACACATACCCTTTTGCTTCAGTGCATGATGCATACCAGCCTCATTCACTTTCATTCTTTATCCTTTGTTTGATTTCATTTTTGCAAGCACTCTTACATATTGTACATGTTGAACTTGTATCAAGTACAAGCACTTAATGTCATATTACAGCTCATATCTAATATAATTTAGATCACCACATGGGATATCCCAATCCTGGGACATCCCAACATGGGAAATCATACAATACCATTGGGATTTCCCTGAGGCCTGGGATATCCCACTGATGCACATGGGATATACCATCTTGCCTTGGGATGTCCCACTTATTTTTACCTCGTTGATGGGCTTTCCCATTTGTTTTATTTTCTACATGGGATTTCCTATTGGGTTTCATGGGATATCCCATCTATTTTGTTTGTTGTGTGGGATTTCCCATCCACAAAATGGGCTTTCCCTTCAACTTTTGATTTTGCCCGTGGGATTTCCCATCCATTTGGGATAGCCCATGGTGGAATGGGATATCCCACCGGCAATCCAAAGATTTTTTTACAAGTCTGCACGGACTTGCTTTCAAGTCCGATTCTCCTGAAGCACCCATTAAGTGCCAGTGCTCATACTTCGAACTCCGTGCGAACTCAATTGGCCTTTCAAATCAATTCAAATCTACACAAACACACATTTAAAAGGGATATCCCACCGCCATGGTTTCTCAATGAATTTCCTTAAGTTCTTTCTTCTTCTGAAGCACCCATTGAACGCTAATGCCTGCACACTTTCCAGTAATTATCAGCCAGGCTTTCTCCCAGCTTTCTTCACCTTTAAAATCAAGTCCCTTTGCCATTTATTGGGAGAACTCAATAAGCGCTCACTAAGTGCCCGTTCTTAGTACAGTCACAAAGTTAAGAAGTGCTACTTGACTCAGTGGAATATCCCATCATCTTTTTCATGCAATGGGACATGGGTGGGATGTCCCATATTCAAGGTTCTTCAAGTTCTTCTGGTGGTTCAATTCCTGCAATGTCACTGAAGCACGCGTTCCTGTTTCTAGGTGATAGAAGAAAATATCGCCACCTCATACACTCAATACTACAGCCCCCACTGACTTGTAAAGCGGCATTCGGGCATTCGGCGGGTGAACATCGTTCCTCGCCTCGCGGTGCATCTGCACTGCACTTGCCTCTTCCCTCGCCCATGCTCTTGCGATGCCCATTATCATCTCACCCATGGCCTGGCTCCTCATAAGGTAGCGGTCATACATATACGGTTGCCCCACGTGACGCACCAAAACGAGTGAATCTCAGTTTTCAGACACAAAATACAGAATCCGGCTCAACAGTTTTGTGTAAATGTATGTGAATAGTGTTCCTAAATATTTTCAGAGATTTATGTTGAGAAATGAAACACTAGTTCCCAAATTGATGGGAGTCTACAATACCATCAATTTTGGATCAATGTGGAACTAGTCCTAGAGTTCTCCACATTTATTCAAGTTTTGACCCGAGTGTGTAGGCTTGATCATTCCAGACGATCCTGTTGAGCCAGATTTTCCATCCCAATCTGAGAAACGGTTAATTTGAAAGAATCTTCCGAATAAGGTTAAATCACGTGGGGCAACCGTATATGTATGACCGCTACCTTAGCGTTGAAGCGTAGAACTTTCACTCTATCTAGTTCACGTGTAGCCGCTGCCTGGAGCTCTAGATCTCAAGAATGCTGGGCAACACTACCTTATAGTGTGTGAATTCCCATTTTCGCCTGCTCGCCATTGACAAATTTCCAGTTTTTTGCTCCTCATCTCAGTTGTGACCCTATGGGGCACTCTTGCTCAAAGGATGACACAGATGATCAAGATTTCGTGTGATCTATCGACCCACCCAACACCGCCTCAGCCTAGTCTCACTGAGCTTCAGCCTCATGCAGCACTGTCTCCTGTCATCATCAAAGTCAAGAAGCAGTCACTTGCTCCCTGCAAGTGCAACCAACTTATCATTACTGTCCCCAAACTTGCCAAATTCTCTGGTTCTGTCTTACTGCCGACCATAGTCTCTTCTTATGGCTCTCTGAATTCACCCTTGCTCTTTCTACCCCATGAAACACATCACACAGTGTCGTACATAGCTTCTTATTATTGCCTTCATCCACTCATATATGTACTGTTCCCCTTGTGTCAAGTAATTAGTCTAGACTAAGTGTAATCCTCCGCATATGAATAATGGATTTTGATACCATTACTCTGTGAACAGGGATAGAAAGTGTTCGTTAACATTTCAGTCTTCAAGTCTCTTGCCAGGTCTTTTCCTTTCCGAATTGGACCACCATACACGTGGCGTTGTTCTCACCTATGCGCAATCCCTTTCTAAATGATGTATTATACAGTATTGGATAGGTACTGTACGTCCGTGTATGTAGGCAACTGACGTTCCTACCGTGACATCCTGAATAGTCTTCGGCAACGCAACCAGACCTCCCGTTTCCGTGACTGCTGCTCATTTGGGCAACCACACACTTGGATTCTACCCCGAAAATAGCATGATACGTCCCATGGGCAACTGAACCGACTCAGAAATCCAGATTGCATGCTTTTTCACACAATTCACCATTATTTGTGCCCTGTCAACCACGATTCCAAAAGAAATATATTTATTTCATTTTTTGTAACGGTCTTCTTCAGGGCAACAGACCCGACCGTTACCGTGACAGGGTTGTGTTTGGGCAACGCAACCAACCCCTCCGTTACCGTGACGGTTGCCTACATACACGGACGTACAGTATTCATGATTCTGCGTACTCGGTCGACTCAAACAATCTAAATGTCTTTGCACATTTGAGCTGCATCCATTGCAATTAGGGATGGTCAGACCAAGCACTTCAGACGTGCTTCAGCCATGTGCTTCACATGTGCTTCAAGAATTATTTTATCATGGGAAAAGCCTTGAAATGTTGAAGCACAGCCGAAGCGCTGAAGCACCTCTGGAGGTGCTTCACTGTGCTTCTGGAGGTGCTTCACTGTGCTTCTGGAGGTGCTTCACTGTGCTTCTGGAGGTGCTTCACTGTGCTTCTGGAGGTGCTTCACTGCGCTTCAAAATGCGTGCTTCAAGTCAACTCAGACTGGCTGGATGACAGCTCCACATTCGTAGAACTGGCTGGCTGGGCAAGCAGAAAAGGTGTCAAAGGCTGATGCACGTATCTGTTACTATAGTTTTTATAGGAAAATGGGGCATAAAAAGAAAACAAATCAGCTTGGTGCCCTGATGTTGTGCAAATACATAGCCTAATAGCAAGTAAAAATGAAAATCGCAGAAGCATCAGTAGATTGGTGTGCTGCAGCCAAAAGCCGCACAAAATCACCATAAAATATGAGTACATGAAGTAGAGAGAGCAGAGGTGGAATATGTTACCTAACACTTCCCCCACACAGCCACCAATTCCATTGGATACTAATACTGATCTAATGTCAAAAATCGGGCTCGATCTAATAAAAAATGATCACAAAAAGCTAATGAAATTAGGCACAGCCACTATTTTCATTAAAAAATAAAATCATGTTGCAAGGTCAAGAAAATGTCCCTATAGGAACAATTACATAATTACTGGAGTTATTCAGTCATCAACCCACCCACTTGTCACCTGAACCCTGGGTAATAAAGAATTCTGTGAGGCATCCGAGTTTGAGCTGCAGGCCTGTTCTTCATCTGTCCCCTTTGAGGGACCTACAGCTGTGATTCTTGGCATGCCACTGGGGAAGCTCAATGCCATCTGTGTGTCGTATCCCTTCATGTTACCAGAATCTCCAGTCCAGACCTTTCCATCCTGAACATATGCAGATGTAACGGCACCACCAAGCTCTTCGCCACCTCTTGAAACTGCCACAACCACACTCACAATATCATTATAGTCAAAGAGCGGTAAACCTTGCCACATCTTTGTGCGCACAAGCTCCTCGAAATAAACTGCCACAATAAGGAAGTTCAGTGTGGCAATTACCACAACATACCGGAAGGTCCCCAACTGCATTGCTGCCATTGTGACGGTGGTCAATGTTGTGGTGGTAGCACCTAAAATGCTGGAGTTTTGACCTGCAATTTCCAGCTGGGCACTTGCAATTCCAACCAGAAAATCATCAATCATGGATTCCAGGGCTCCTGAAACACCAGAATGAATGATTGAGGTGTCATTTGCGGAGGCATTGACTGCCATAGCTGCATTCTGGATGTTGGAAATGAAGGTGTCACCAAGAGGAGAAGTATAAAGTGCCATAAATCCTTGTGAGAGGTATGTGACTTGATTGACAATAGCTTGGGACAATAGCCCCAATCCTGCGCCATATGTGGCGGCACTAGAGTCCATGTCCACCGATGAATTGCCCATTGGAGTGATGGTAATGAGCGAGCTTGTCATGTTCACAGACACTTGGAAAATCTGAGGGACAAAGTGCGCCTCACATTGAACTTTGTTAAGCACAGTGTATTGTCCTGTGCCAGCTGCCAGGGTAAACATATGCCGCCCTGCATTACTTTTGCCTTGCAGAGCGAATATATCAGTGCCTGAGTCTCCTATGCTCAGGACTGCATACCACTCTGCTTCAAATCCAAGAATAAGTCCTGGACAACCTGAGTCTGTGAATTCTTCTCCAACTTGATATGGGCTGTTGGGGAGAACCCCACAGGCGAGGTACTCGTTAGGAAATGCTGGTGATGTTTTGTTAACCCACAAGTGCATGCCCCAAGCAGAACTTTCATTCTGCCCACACTTGACACTTGTCAGGTAGCCAAGTTCCTGGTAGATGTATTGAAGGCCTGTTTGATCGCCCTCCACCTTGGAGTCAAGGTTGATTGTCTCTAGCCCTGCACTAGAGCCCACCCCATAGGACCGCCCAACATAGGATAAGCGGCTATAGTCATTCTTCGCGTGTATGTTGGATCCTGTGCCTGCAGCTGTAGATGCAGAATTGAGAATCACTCCCTGAAGTATTTCTGCAGGGGTGTATGTGAATACACCATTCTGATTTCGGGTCACATTGGTGACCTCAGTAGCTGGTGTTTCCAAGAATTGCTGTGAGTCAGGAGGATATGCAGGTAGACGTAAAGTTCCAGTCAATGTTGCCTGTGAGGGAACTGGAGCCAATGCGGCAGCCCAGAGTGACGCAGGGAGCAGGTGGAGGAAGAGATATCTGAACAGAATCCCACAATGCAGAACTGGCAAACTGAATGCAACCTTGATTGAAGAGACAGAGTGCCACAACTGCAGTTGAGCGAGAGATATCGGCCCCTTTTTGAACCGAAGGCGAGTAGAGAAGTTGATAATTGTTGATAGTGTAAAAATGTGGATGAAGCCCAACAGGTGGGCCATAACCTGAAGCAGCACTTGAACTTGTGTGGGATGTCTGGTCACGAATGCATATAACGCAAGGCTGTCATGTCCCGAAGCTATCAAGAGAAAGACAGCAGCTGCTGTTGAAACTATGAGGCCAGGTAGAACTATGAGTTTTGAGAAGAAAGAAGCTTGATGGTGGAAGTTAATTCATATGATAGGGCATAATAACCTATTTCTGGCTTACCGGTTACAGCCATCGGTGCAGTGATTCGAGTGTTGGCTGGCCCTTTGTGTACTCGCTTATATACCATGGAACTCAAATAGAACTTTGCGGCGATACGGTGAGATCATACTTATCGTGCCTTGATTCAGTGCTTTATCATGATGACTAGTCTGGCAGGTTGGATGGAACGATAACTATCACATTCAGAGGTTCTCTCGCACAGGCGACGTGTTATGATCACGGTCTATTCATGTTGGACAGTTGGAACTCTCCGTACGGTACGAAGATCGGATAAACGAGTCATCTCTGTCGATGTCTATCGATGCGGCGCAGTTAAACTTAGGTGAAACGGGACCACTGCCG
The DNA here is from genome assembly GCA_014462675.1 of Mycena sanguinolenta. Lineage (NCBI taxonomy): Eukaryota > Fungi > Basidiomycota > Agaricomycetes > Agaricales > Mycenaceae > Mycena > Mycena sanguinolenta. The sequence goes on along the minus strand of JACAZH010000034.1, from coordinate 1,105,230 downwards.
GAATGGCAAGATTTTCTATCCAGGATTCAATTGCCAGGGCTGTAGCCCGCGAAGGGAACGCTAAAGGTAGCGTCGAGGGTGTGCTCTGTGTCTCAGCCTATTTGCCCCTGGTATAACTCAAGGATCAAGATGACTTCGTTCCCCAGCACGCCGTGGTGAGCGCCGGAGGACGAGGAGAACGAACATTCCCTGTTGCCGTTTCCTTCCAGTTCTACATCGTTCCCCACTATCCCTTTCCCTTGGTGCTTTAATTCTCCGATTGTCCCAGACTCTGACTGCGCCGCCACAACTCCCATCTTCTTGTTTTACGTATCATATATATACTTCACCCCAAGAAGCTTAGATTTTAAACTTCGCCTGATTCGCATGCCGCTCCGCGCGCGATCCGCTTCGGATAGATGGATAGATGGCATCCGCGCATCGAATGATACCAACCCTGCGCTTCACGCCCCCGATTCGCACATAAGTACGCGCTCTGCGCGCGATCCGTTCCGGCGGATAGATGGATAGATAGATGGACATCGCATCTGCGCGTCGAATGACGGGATTAATCAAACTCGTAGTGCACGAATATTCATAAATCCTGCATATCTAGAATAAACACGGCATATCCGTTCAAACCCGGCACATTCGTTTATCATGTACCGGGTATTGGATGAAACATGGCACATTGTCCGGAATCAGCCGAGTGTGTGTTATTCGAAGGCGACAGTGTGCTATATTTGAACTTGTGCCTAATTCCGGAAGTCCATCAGCTGCCGTGCCGACAAACTGTTAAGATATTCCTGATCGGCTGGCGTGTGTTGCGACGTCGGATACACGCCGGGCGGCATTTTGACGCGCTTTCTGTCAAGAGGCGGGCGGTGGTGAGGAGGTGTTAGGAAAAAAGCCTTGATTGATCACGTGGGGATTGTGCAATAGGATGCCGCATTGCGTACTGTACATGATTTGGAGAAAGGCCGACAAGTGGTGTGGCACAAACAGAACTTGAACAGACAAAGACATTTTACAAGGAGGGTTTTTAAAAGTTGGTTTGAGTTTCATGAGCCTTGGATTGTGATTTGTTTCTGAAATATCTCAACAATTGAACATTGAATTTCCTTGAATAATTCAAAGCCTCGCGTGCTTGGAGTTTTTGTGAACTGGTCGATGGGTGCCCAATGCTCGCTCGGTCAACGCGTCAACCAGCTCGCATTGGGTCGCATCAAACTCATGGTCCAGACCACCAGAAAAGGGCGGACCGGGGCCGTCCGATTTACATAAGCCGATCGTGTGGACATTTTTGATACTCCCCCCTTTGAAACCCCCCTAATAGGCACATACAGAACAAGTTCTGTTTGTGAATAACTCAGCACATCCAGAAAAGGCAAGTGTCGCCTTTGTTCTCTTGCAGTTCAAACACGGCACATTTCCATCAATGTGCCGTGTTTGTTCTACATGTGCGGGGTTTGCGAATGTTTGTGCACTACAGGTTTGGTATATCCTTGGGTAAATTTCATTTGCTTTTTTTGTTTACCTTTCAGATGAATATTGTTCTCAAGTACAAAGTATGTAGCACTGCTGAATGGGTCGGTCTCGCCAATTTTGAGTTCAAAATCATCTTTTTTGTTCAGACGTAGTGGAACCAATTAGGGGAGGTCAAAGTTGAGAATTGCTGCCAATTTTGACAGTGATTCTGACGTGATTCAAGATTCGATTCACACGCTTTTATACATCGATTCTCGACCATGAATCATGAGAGAATCGCGATTTTGGGTGATTCATGGAGAATCACGATTCTCGCGTGTTTCTCCTCCGGAGGTGAAACAAGAATCTGCGGTGATTCTTGGAAAAAATGATTTTGATGCGGATTCTTGATTGAGAATCGACCTCCTGAATCATGTCAGAATCATCCGGGATTCTCAACTTTGACCTCCCCTATTGTTGATAGCATCTTTCAGACTCGCAAATCCTTTTCATTGAGCATGTGTTGTGGGTGCTCGGGGCATTGTTCTCTTTCACCGAGTCTAGTGAACTTCATAACAGGAACGTGGTAACAAGTAATGGTTGATTATTCATCCATCCCTAGTCCGTTTTTAAGGTCAGGTCGCCGATCGGGGTACAAACTTATTACATAAACATGTTTTGAGGCCCTTTTCCCTGCTCTTGAACCCTGGATATATCTTCAAGGGAAAGTAACAGATATTTTCTCCATGCCCAAATATTTTCAGATTTTTCAGCACCATGGGACAAAGTTGTTAACTAGTCAAGTTGATGAGTTTATGTCACGCTGATGTCACACCATATCGAGGACAGGCTACTGCACTCATTCAAGCACCAGTTCGAAATTTCCGAGGAGGTAGATTGTCTCCAATATCTTCTATAATTCAGTTTCACAACAAAAAACAAGAGAAAAAGGTGCAATATAGCGAAAATGACGCAGAGTGAGCTAAGCGAAGATTATGTAACAAGGGCGAACTCCAATCGGGACCCATCACTTAATAACAGACTCAACACGATCGAGGTACGAGATACTACCGTGTTGAAGGCTGGCTCCGAGAGACTAATCCATCCCAGAGTTGAACTTGCAGACCTTTCCGATTGAAACTTGTTCAGGATGCGAAAGAATGAATATCTGCCAATATTGGTTTTGCTATCAAGCAACTACTACTTCCAACTGGAGGATATACCAAAGCTGACACTGCCACACACTTTTCAAATCTGACACACGGCAGAAAAACTGACACACTGCATCAGTTCTCACAAAATCCAACACATTTGTGTCTGTTTTCAGCAAAAATGACACACCTCTCAGTGAACCCGACACGGCCTATTTTGGAACGGTTGAATCCCGCATCACAGTGTGACCCACCCTCTTTCTCTCTCCCATCACCATACCGCTGCCCTGGCGCCCCCAGCAGGCTGAGGTAATGTTGAGGAGCCATTTCGGAAGGTGGTACATGTCCAACTCTTCATGTCGAGGCTGCTTTCCCCGCATGTTTCAAGTGGTTTTACACCGGCACCCGAGGCTCGGAGGAGCAATCCCGCTGTCAAGAAACATCCACCGGCACGCAGCGCTGTACATGACTGCAATCTCCGAAGAAACGGATCGCTAGTGGCGGCTCGGGCCTTGGCAGACCCGTTCTCATTGCTAGTGGCCACAATTCTTACACATGAAAAGCCTTGTGAGTTGTAATGAAAACACAAACATCAATCACACGCATATGGAGTAACATCACAAAAACTGAAAACAAGCGAGCACATTTTCAAGATCTAGTTCATTTTCAAGCACAGGTTCAAATATAGTACCCCCAAAATGGGAGGAAGTTTCTCCGGATCAGGCTGGCAAGGCTGCCGATAGCATCCTGCATGCATTATGTTCCTTATCATTGCCCCAAGGACAAGATTCGGCACACCCAAGAGGCATCGGCTCATGCAGAATCCATCACGGAATGTTCCGAGATGTTCAACTTCCATGATGGATGCGGTTCCCCTCATTGAATCGAGATGTATATGTGGTCAAGCTTACCCCAAGAGCATATCATGTCATTTGCCATGCAATAGATGTATTCTGGAGGAAGAAATGAACTATTTTCGAACATACTGAAGTGTAATGACATGTGAGGCCGTAATTACGCTGTAACAGGCGGCACGGGCGGGACCCGTGCCGTTTGAGTGTCTGCGCGATGGCCTTACGGACGGCTAACCCGTACCGTAAGGAAATTACGCCGTAATTTTTACGGCCATGGCCGTAACACGGGCGGGTGCAAGCCCTAATTTGAAGCCTCTTATTGCCTGTTTCCTTAAAATTCCTTCCTCTGCTCGTGTCCTTTGTGTCAAAGGCGAGCGCACCTCGACGTTCCAATATCCCAATGTTTTGGCAGCTTGGAATTGCAAACGCTATAATTCAAATTTCGATGGACGAGCAACTACAGGGGTGGAGCCAATTTAGAGGCTCTAGGTTTATGTCTGTGGTGATGGAGAAAGAATCAAGTTTTGTTTTCAAGTTGAGGAAAAGAGGGGGATGTACCAACTGCAACACTCTCACACTCACACTTGGCTAGCAAAACTTACCTACCTGCGACACAGTGTCGCAAGACGCACTCGAGTCTGTAGTGATGCAAAAAGTTACGACACTCTGCCAGTGCTCAGCCTGATTGATTCAATCAAACATTGCGACTGTTTGCCGCATCTTGCTTTCTTCCTCCACCACCCTCAACATCGAATGACATATGGCGGCGCACACCCCAAGCGGTGCAGATGCCGAGTTCCGTCTGGATCGCTTCCGACACTCCTCATCCCACGCTCGATGCCAACAAAATATCAATGGACCTCGAATGGAAGAGTGTCACACCGGGAGCGCAGTGCGGCGGACAGATGGCAGGTACACATAGAATTTGCTGAACACGCAGTTGGCGGTTGTGATTCCATTTTCCACTTCCACAGGCATTTACCACAACCACACCCAGATTAACGAGGCCATGCTTGCCAGTAGGTTCGTCACGACTCAGATGTGGTGCCGGGTGTTGGTGCAGCGCGAGGTATGTTACAGTGATTCAATTCAATCGCCTGAACACTAACCTTTTCAATCCCAATTGCTGGAATACCCTGCAGTCTGCACGCGCAGCCCGAAAACAACTGGTGGAATGCACTAATTTTTGCCATGGTACACGCAGTGCCGGCTTCATGCTGTTCAATCTAACTGAAATGCATCCGCATGTCATGGATATAATCCTAGACATTTAATTCCACTGGTAGGAAACGTGTGGGCGCCCTTGGACCACGAAGATACTCCTGAAAGTCCTGTACATGGTCTAGTGCGATGCAAACGGCCTTTACGGTGAGCTCTGTCGACAAGAAAATGGTACCAAAGGTGGTGCCAAATAATTTTATTAGCAGCGTCGGGCGGTCCAGGCGCACGAGGTATGTTCAGCTCACAGGCTCAACGGGCTCAACTTGCCATTCGCTGAATAGCACGCAAACAAACGGCGCTCTCAAGCCGTGCGTGCAGCGTGCTCCTTTGCGAGTGCGCACACGGCTAGTTGCTTGTACAGACATGCCCGTGTTTATGCAAGAAGCACCACGCCGTGGCTCCAGTTGCTTGGATAGCTCCGTAGTCCACAGATAACATGTAGGATAAGGAGGATACACCTTGTAGCTGCTTCCCTGATTATTACATCTTTGAATCAGTTTTGAACTCAATAGTTTTGAAACCACTTGCTACGATGATCGATGTGCTCTGAACCTACACCAAAACAACACGAAAAACCCACAAAACAACAGTCAAAGGCAATCCGATATAAGCCTAAGCGTTGAATATAAGCCAAAGACAGTGAGACGAGAGCCTTAGTGAAGCAGAGATGCAAAAGAAATAGTCCAGACGAGTGTCAGTCCCTTGATCAGGGCCTAGACGTAGGTTGAAGGGAAGGATTAGTTATCTCTCAGGTGAGAAATCAACCACTTCGTCGTGCAAGGAATAACAATGTTATATCCAATGACGGAAAGAGCAAGATATAAGGCTTCTCAGCACAAGTGAAAGCAGAGTGGTGTTGGTGTTGGTGTGTCCGAAGACGAAAGACAGCCCAGAGACAAGTGCAAGACTATATCCAAGGCCAAGATAGTGCAGACGATTCAACTCTTCAGCAAAACAGACTCCCCAAGACTTAGTTCCGTGCGATAGATGCGATGCGTGCAAATGTGCAATTCCATGCGATATAACGTGCGATAGGTGCAAAACGTGCAAAACGTGCAAACGTGCAATATATTCTTCAATCATGCTCGAAGGCGTTACCGTACAACCGTTCCTTCTAATATCCAACGAAGATTTCACGAAGTCAAAGTCCAATAACTGACAATGCACTCGCGCCAATCCCAGATCAGTCCCAAACGCAGACGTTAAGCCTACTAACACACGGGTGATTCTGTAAACTACCCAGAACGCCCTACAATAACTTATATACAATGTCCAAAATCATATGCCATCACAACCGGAACTCTCGGAATAAGAAATAGGCCCTCAACCCAGTCCAACTATCCGTGTATCCGTTGAACGTGATCTTGAGCGGGTATGGCTATTGGTCGGTGCTCAAAATAGCACTCTTGGCACCATGTGCAGAGGCTGAGCAATCCGCTGATTCAGAGGATCAGTCAATACTCCTGACTGAAACACCCCAACTCCTCCATATCCTTCCTCTCAGACGACATCTCCCTTCAATTCTGACCGTCGGAATAGGTTGTCCTGCACCATAGGTCCCGAACGATACCCATATTATGACCTTTTCCACATAAGGGTTCTTATATCTATCTTGCAGCGCTTCTCCAAGCAAGATCAATCCCATCAGGTCTCACGCAACTTGGATGAGCTATTTCGGTACACATCCGAAATAAGGCCCAAGGTTTCTCGGCACATCATGTGAGCTAACGCGTATGCGTATACACTCCAAATAAGCCCTAATATCCTCGCATGTTCGTGCCAGTACTCCGGGTCTTATATCTCATGGTAAGATATAAGTCGGAATAATCTCTTAACTTGTTTATAAGCTACACAAACCCCTACATGTTTCGGGGCAAGTGCTTGCCAATGCTTGGGCAGGTTCCCCTACCCTCACATCCGCTACTCTGTGATCATAGCTCAACCGTATACCCAGAGACGAAGTATCGGCAATATATGTAAGTAAGATATAAGCATTTCTGAGATATAACTACACAGAAACGCGCAAAATCTTGCATGTTTAGGTATAGTCATTTCCCAGGCTCATCAACGATCTTTAAGAGCTTAAGAAAAAGGTCATGTAGCAGCTTCGAATCTCCAGGATTCCCGACAGTGTCGCAACTCATCTCACTTCAGCCCACACTGGTGTGATCTCACTGACAGTGTCGCAACTGAAGAGTGCTAAGCAACAAGTGTGGGTGTGAGAGTGTTGCACTTGGTTGGCCCAACACAACTGCAATACACCCGACCGCCCCACCCCCTACAGGTGTTCATGAAGTTATAGCTCGCAACCACGCACTGCGCGCATCTACGGACATTCCGGGGCTCGTTGGATGGCCCTGCATCCGTCCACGACTTCTTGAATGGCCGTTCAACACCCAGAGATGGGTTTGGTCCGTCATTGAAGCTCAATATACCTTGTTGCAGCCGTATGCGCTGGGCCTGAGCGGTGAGTCGAGCTGAGGATGAGTTCATGGTATTATTGCTTGATTGTGGTCGTGCGTGTTGGGTGTTTTGCGGTCTCGTCAGTGCAGGTGATTCATTAACACTTTTTTTGCGATCGAACCCAGTGCGCTTCCCGCCCCAGTTAGGCCCATTGCCCCTTTTCTTTTTCTCTTTCACCATTGAATGAATACAGCGGAGACGCGAAGTGGGGTGCGTCAAGCGAAGGAACCTTACAGTAGACAAGACATCCCGTCGCTGCGCTCCGGCTGTTGGAAAAGTGATTAAAGGAATGGCGCGGCTGGACTTTCTAAATATTGCGCAATGTCAGACTCCTCGATTGTTCAACAATTGTAGACTACAACAATATTGATTGTGAATTATCCAGGAGAGTTGGCAACAATAGAAAACAGCCTGGAGCGGAAAGATATCAGTTTCGGATCCAGTGCAATATCATGGTGAGCATACTTACCAGAAATGCTGATGATCCACCGGTAAATTTCAGTCATTGGCCATCGTGGGGCCGCAATCTAAGCAGCATTACTCCGATGGAATGGCCAGAGAAGGAAGGATAATTTATCTGTTCATTAACTTCGCTTTTGTGGACAATGCAGCGAAAGATAACGGTGTTTGACATTGAGATTAATTCTTACGAGTGCAGTTAGTATCCAGATTATTGGGATGAATGGAAACCGATCACCAACACACACATCTGTAGCGTGGCATTGTTGTGTTTCTGAAGTCTGGACCTGCAGAGGCATTGAGGATTATAACATTGGCACCAAACACGACAATAAGACGAACAAATCAGATCACTAGATCGGAGGTGAGCAAAGATCCATTCTTGAGCTAGGGGCGTGTTGTGCTCCAAGTTGCGACCCTGGTAAACCAAGTCGAGACCTAGTACATGTACCGAATCAAAGCTAGAAAAGAAACTGAGTGTCAAGGAGAGAAACGGCGACTGACTGGGAGGGAGGTCAACATCAACGGCAGCGAACGATAGACTTGAGGTGGCAACTGGTCCAACAACAGTTAGCGTGATTGAGACGACGGTCATCGGACGCACATAGGATACTGTGGAGGACTTTCATGAAGTTACGTGCACCATGGGATGGCTGGGATAAATCTACGGCCACACAAACATCATGTCAGAGGATGTAGAAAGAAGAATGGACATTGGACAGCGCACTGTGAGATTGTTCGCATAGAGCAGCAACCACCCGAACAGCATACTAAAAGATGTATAAGGAGGGAGTGTAAAGATACCTTGCAAAACAAAATTGCGTGGGGCACAGCACAAGAACGGAAGGATTCATGGGTTGAGATTGTGTCTGGTATCTTGGGTCTGGCCGATGTTGCAGTCAAAAGCGCTTCGGGAACGGCGGCGCGATGAGCGATTGTCATGTGCTGCGATTGAAGAAATTTCTGTGAGAAATTAAGATGAGGCTTTGAGGATTGTTTGTGCAATTGGATGCATTCGAGCACCAGCACTGGCTGCGAGATGTAAAGATGTTGATTGTCGAGTTGATAATTGCAGCATTGAATGCTTGTTTCCGGACATCTTTTGGCGCCCAGCGAGGTGAGAGAAGGGAATTCTTGAAGCTTTGAACCAGCTTGTGAAGGCAAATGCAGACTTGCGGTCTCGACTCTTGAAGTGTGCTTGATTTCGGAGTCACCATGTGGGATTGCCGAGCGAGGCCTTGGGCGGTGTTGAGACAGGCATTATCTTGTGGTCCTTCATGCCTGGACTCGACTCTTGACTCGGCTCGAATGGGCGAAGAAAGCGGGCGGGAGGGGATCAATAGATGATGGGAGAAATTAACAAAAACATGCCGCGCCAACAGCTCTTTTGTGCGGCCGTTGAGCGCGTGAATGAGGCGCATGAGGTTGGCCAAAAAATGGTTTACACGTCATTGCGCACAGCCCATCGAACATTCCAAAAAGTTAAATGGTAAGCGCTGTCGAGCGCTCCGTCGAAACCAAACCCAAAATAAACAGGCAGAACATCGGAAATCAGCGGTCGCAAACATGTACATACGAAATCAAGACATCCAAGAAAGAATGATGGATAGGATAAGTCGCCCCCGGCAGTAGCATAGCGATGCGGTTGCTTGCAGAGAGAGGGAAGAAACCGAACGCGTCGAAGAACACGGGAGAAACGAGAGCCAATGTGAGGTTCCTGGCAGATATAATAAAGCAGCGAACGAGGACAAATTTGGGCAGATCTAGGCGACCCGAGAGAGTGGTGGAGGTTCAACTGGTTGAGGAAATTGGCTAACACAGTTTACTAGACAGACAGGAAGGTAAACTGAAGTAGGGGAATTCGGAACATTCCAGAAAGGCGGAGAGCTGACTTGACACTGAGACCGGACAAAGGAGTGCGATGACGCAAGAAACTAGAAGAGGTCGGAAATATCCGAATTGATGGGGCAAACAGGTGCATACGAAATCAGGACATCTGCTTAATATACGAGTAATAGGACAGAGAGAAAGAGATGCGTCGTTGGCACAGAAACAAAGAGCGAGCATATCCGAGGTGTATGTACAGGAATGAAGATTACCAAAAAGAGTCGATTTCGTACGTAGGATCATGCAGATCATGCCGAAAACCAAATCGAGGTTAAGCCATGCTTACGTGAGTTAAGCCAACCACAGCCTTAGACCTTGAGCCGATTTAGAAGTCTTCTTGGTGGATGTGCAGACGGAGAGAAACAATTATATTTGGAAATCATAGTTGTGCCTGTGCCAAGCTCTTTGGGCCTACGCTGCACATCTTTCTTGTTTCCCCCGTTAATACGTTGTTCCAAGGGGTGGGCAGGCTTAAAATTTCATATATCGGGTCGGAAAAGTGGATTAAGACCCAGCCCTCGCTAATGGTATGCAGATTAGGTTGCAACTTGGGGACTGATTGTCCCAGAAACAGTAAGTTTGATGAACTTCCGAACACAGTGGATGGGATTGGAGCCTTGGGCTCACTGTCGAGGGCAACCCTCTGCCACGGCAGCCCAAGGCTCTAGAGCGGAGAATGTGTGATAGGCCAGCCCGGCCCTGCCGTTGCAGCAAGTTAGACACACCCATAAAACCCAAGTTCCAAGCAAAGCGCGAAACTGGACCAAGTTTAACTTGCTCAACGGACTTGTTCAAATGATCTGTTCGCTTGTTCAAGTTGAACTTCCCCATCCACTTCATAAATTTTGTTTCGAGACTATATCACTACCCAAACAAACTTTTCGCAGTAACTCATACAAAAACAGATAGAACAAACGCCGTGCTGGATTATTCATCTTCCATAATTTTCAAAAGACTGGCTGTATCATGTCAAGGCTTTCCAATTTTGTGGACTTCCCATATTGCATTCTTATCCTGCGACCTCTGGCTAACAACTGTCCCCATTGTAGACAGAGCTAACTTTAACATGACTTAAGCCTTAATGTCATATATCAACTGGACAAGTTGAATGTCGGATTACGGATCAGGAATCCACACCGTGCAACCTCGGTGTGGCCTTGAGTGCCTTTCAAATTTTCTGACAGTTTAGCACCAGCTACTGCGACGCAATCATGGAATACCACTATCAAACTACTTCACGTCCTTCAGGACAGAATTCCACAACTCTTGGCCTCACATACCTAACCCCGGCTTGAGTGATTTCCTATGCATTACACGGATCAAATTGGCAGCAACCTCCGGCTCAACTCCCCTTCGGTCCAGTTTCAAATATATATAATCTTGCATTCAACCCATAGGTTTCAGAGAACAGTCCATCCCAAATTTTCTCGCAAAGTCTGTCAAATAGACTCAAAAGTAAAGCTATTTCTGCATTCACCCGTGGTGTGCATTTGCAATGTACGCAATCAATCCTCAAAAAAAAACACATCATAAAATCATTAAGGTCCTCAGTACCCTTCGGCATGGTCCAACAGCGGTCATCAAATAAATAAAATGAATCTTGCAACGAGTCAATTTCCGGTTGAACAATCGAAGCAATCTGCACTAGTAACACCCCAATCAAATGTTGTCATCAGATATTCCATCCTCCCAAAACATGTACCTTTAACAAGGAAGTAAATCGAACAAACTCTTATAATCTTGTCTGTGCAGGTGCTTATCAGGCAAGTATATTCTTTTCGATAAAACCCCTTGCAGTCATTCGGACTTCAACAGGACATGGACCTCTGGAATGGTGTCCCTCCTCTCTGAAGTGACACTGAATCCGAGTCCGAATCTAACATGTACCTTATCAAGTTTAAACACAAGATTTTTTCCTGTAGCCTTGGCCCTTCACTTGCACTGGTTACTCAGAGCTGCTCTGGAACTATAATGCTGAATATAGCGTCATTTCGATCTTCTCCAATAATAACATCATTATTTATTCGAGCCACCATTCAACCATGGCCCTTCCAGTTCGAATTTCAGTCTTCCAGTCACACATTGAACTGTTATGCAGTGTGCCAGGTATCCGACCTAGTGCCGTGAGTAGCTGTGCACTTCACCAGCCCTCAGCATATTCATGCCCATGAGTCCACACTTTAGATCTCTACAAATTGCTGCGTCACCAGACCAAGTGACAGGCTCCTGATAGGCGGTATTATTCTCATGGTTTGTTGACGCGTTCTTCGACAGGTCAAGGTCACTGGATACACAATCCAAGCGCTGGTTGGCATCACATTTATTTTGTGGTATCTGATTCCGTAACTGAACAACAACCGCTGGTCCTCCGGCTACCGTGCATCCAGCACGTTGCTGGGAATCTACAATCTACTAACACTGAACCTTCAATCAAAAGTGTTCGAAGATGAAATGAAAGACTGCTGCTTTCTGCACGATATTTCTGATATTAAACACACCCAGCGAAACAAAATATAGTCCAAGTATTTCTTGAGCGTCGAATGTGTCTCTTTAGGCGGGAGCAGAGTGCCTAACAATGCACCCTGACCTGAGTGAAGTCGAAAGAACCATCTAATTATTATCCAGAGCGCGTAGTGCGGGCATCATGGGCTCAATGAAATTAAGCACCCATGTCAGCTATTCAGGCATTTGCAAGAACAGTATTGCCGTATGTGACCCAACACCCAATGTACGCCTCTCCGAATGAACAAAACATCGCCCAATATCCAGGCATTAGCTGGTACGGCATCACGGGGTTTTCAACCCAGCACCCGGTCAGTGTCAATGCATTGACAGTGTCTTGAACATGGCCATTCAGGCTCCAATGGTTAAGATGTCACTGAAGGATGGAAGGGAGGGAAAGATGGGAGGAAGTTTGTATTACCTCAACTGAATCGGAGCCATCCCGGCTCCAACAAATGCAGCGTCAAAAGGTATCTGTACATCGGTGTCACCGTCAATCGACGTTGCCCGTATCAAATCAAATAATGTCCATTCAGGTTCCAATGACTACTGTGTCAAAAAAAATGTTCGACCTAGAATGTGGATGGCGTGTTACGATCCCTTGAATCAATGGTGACCATCCAGGCTCCAACAAATTGCGGTGTCGAAGGTTATTTAAACCTTCGCTCATCGGTGTTATCGTCAATCAATGGTGCCCGATATCAAATCAAGTCATGGCCATTCCGGCCCACACAACCACCATGTCAAAAAAATATTTGACCCAGAATGTGAACTGCGTATTACAATGCCTCGAATCAATAGTGGCCCTCCAGGCTCCAACACAAAATGCGGCATCGAGGGGTATTCAGCCCTTTGCCCGTCTGGATCACCCTTAATCAACGGCGCCCGTATTGAATCAAATAACGGCCGCTCAGGCAACAAACTGTGGCACAAAAGGTATTCGATCCTTTGCCCCTCAGCATCACCGTCAATCGACGGCGTCCATATCGAATCAGATAATGGCCATTCAAGCAATGAAAATGCGGCCTCGAAGGTATTCAACCCTTCTCCCATCGGCATCATCGTCAATCGACGGCGCCCATATTGAATCAAATAATGGCCATTCAGGCAACAAACAGTGGCGTCAAAAGGTATTCGACCCTTTGCCCTTCGGCGTCCCCGTCAATCGACGGCACCCATATCAAATGAATTAATTGTCATTCAGGCTCTAAATCGGAGGGTATTCGACCCATCGCAGTCGGCACCGCCATGAATCCACAGCGCCCGTATCAAAATCAGATAATGCCCTTTCATGCTCCAATGACTGCCACCAAAGAGTATTCGGCCCAGCACGGCTGGTGTCACTGTCAATCAATGGCACCCATATCAAATCAGATAATGCCCTTCAGGCTCCAACAGCTACCGCGTCGAAGAATATTCAACTCAGAGCGGTGGGGTCACCGTGAATCCACGGCCCCCCCGTATCAAAATGGAACATGGTCATTCAAGCACCAATGAACTCGGCACCACAGGGTTCGACCTAGGACCGTCGGCGTCATTGTCAAACCACAACATGTGTATTGAGTCAAACGTGGCGTCTGGCAGTGCGGATCCCGCACAGTGCCCGGATGTAGAGCCGTAGCAACCTCATGTCGACTGTTATTCGAGAACTCACTTGTGTGCATCACCAACCCACCCAGATCTCCCAGTGTAGCAGTGTTGTTTGATAGAAACCCCCGAGAACTAGCACACATTAGTACCTGGCTGGATGTCGATGTGCTACCAGTCTTGTATGTCTGTGTCGACAGCGCATCGTTGGTCCCGAAAACAGAGATGAAAAGAACCAGAGAAGCCCAGTAAGTGTTGTCTCTTCAAAAAATTCCAGAACTGCGCGTCGTGTCCTGTGCGCAATGAAGTTGGTGAAGTCATCGGGACTGAGAAGATCGCACAGCCACTCGCTGAGATCATTCGTCATGACAGTGAGTGCCGGCAACTTCGCGCTCCCTTGTTTGCATTGTTTACATTATAGGAAACCGCCTCCGCACATAGTACTAAGGATAGCTTTTGACCACCTCGACGGCCCGCAGTAATTCAATGTGTTTTCCTTCACAATTTCCCTCTGAGCTTCAATGGAACATTCATCCTCGCCATTTCCTTCTGGTAGTCTCCAAAGATTCGTCCTGCGAGTCTAATCGCCGTAAGATGCCAGTCAACGGCTATGTTGTGTAATAAACGTGTTCGTGTGACGCCACCTTCGAGGTGGGATGTTGGTAATAACGGGTCAAGTGGTGGTATGTGTCCTATTGTTTAGCGAGGCCTAACTTGCATTTGGCAGCACAGTTCATGCCTCACGGTGCTTAATCTCAAGTCGCCATCAACCCACCCACCCTCACCTCAGTGACCAACTCTTCGATTACGTTTAGGCCTCTTAGGTACATTTTCGTGCAATGCAATAATGTACCTAAGAGGCTCAATGACAGGCGGCGTCGCGGATGCCGATGACGCAACCTTCCTAATCGGGTGAGGCGATGCGCCGCCAGCACACCTCTTCCACCGCCATCGCCTCTCATCGTCTCGTTGCCTATTCCCTCGTCTTGCCTGCCATCTACCAGTAGCTTTGGGCAATCCTCTGACTATGTGAAACCTCTTGAAACTTTGGCTCCCATGTTCTTTAAACCCAATACAAGGCCAGAAAACCTTGGATGAACCGCCTTCGACGCCTACCACTCACCATTTAATCCTGTGGAATTGGACCAAACCACAAGCAAGGCTTGTATGCCTTCCTCTGCTGTGAAGCCATGCCCTCGTCTTCCTCACCGCTCTAGTTCAAACCCAGGGCAACGTTCAGGCAAACACACACCGTGCACGACCACCTTGATCCATCGACGACGATCTTGTGGCTGTCGACGAAAGGTACGTCGATGCCCATCCTCGCCAACACCACTCCTACATGCCCGCCCGCCCCTGCCATGTCCGCATGCCTCTACGCTGGCGGCGTCACGGGGGTCGTCGGCGGTGGGTCTTGCTTGGCCTGTGTCCGCCTCCATGCCCGCGTGGGTGCGCGCAGCGGTTGTGCTTGGGGTTATGCGCCCTGTGCACTACTGCGCCCGCTCCACCGCTCTTCGCTGGCGGTGTCACGCGTGTCGTCGGCAGTGGGGGTATACTCCGCCTCCGTCCGCCTCGTGCCTGTATACGTGTGTGCAGGGCTTCCTCGCTCCCGCACCCTGCACGCCCATCTGCACTGCATTTATTTTATGTACCTCTATGCTGGCGGCGTCATGTGCGTCATCGGCGGTGGGGTTATGCTTGGCCTGCGACTGCCTCATGCGTAAACACCACGCACAACTACCTCACCCCCCTCGGATTTCACGACCACGCACGCCTGCCCTCACCGTGTCGACCCTCCTCTATGCCGGCGGCGTCACATGCATCATCAGCGGTGGGGTTCCCCTTGACTACGTCTGCCCCGTGGTCGTGTGTAGGCACCGCACATGACTATCTACCACCGCACCGTGCACGCCTGCTCCGCTACAGCTGGCTCCCTCTGCACTGGCGGCGCCAGCGCACGTCGTTGGCGGTGGGGTTACAGTCGGCTGCATCCACCTCGGGCCTGCATGCACATGCGGTTGTGTGCGTGTGGGATTTTGGACTTGATGACTGTCTTTGGATTCTATAGTTACCTTCCTGGGCAGCCATGAGTGGCTCGAGGCTGTAGGAACTTGTTAAATGTTATTTGAGAATTGTTATTGGATGTTCAATTTGCTGTTTATTGTTTTTGAGGCTCATTGAGCATGGAGCAGAGTGTTAGCCATCCATTTTACAATATATCAGTGCTATTCCAACAACTATGCAAAGGATACAATGGCTGTTGAAGAATGAGATGGTAGTCGAACCGTGAGTGCTAATGGGAACTTACTTGGCTTTTGGTCGTTTTCGTGCACAACATTTCAAACATATCCAAAAAATCCAAATAAAATTCATGAGTAGGGGGCATGTTATAGGTCCAGATCCCGAGCCTCAGCTCAGGAGGTTTGGGGGGGAACAGGCTTGGGACAAAAACATTGCGAGGGATCGACCTTTATTCAGCTTCCTATTGGTTGATCGCTTGAGGTAAACGGCGGTGGCGCTTGCGTCAAAGACGTCCGTGAAAGTCGGGTGACGGCAACAAGACGCGTAGGAGACACTGAATATCAGACGACAGACACCCAGGGATGCTGCCATTTTTATGTGGAGCAAGCGGAAATCACACAATTCGAGATCCTTAAGAGTCAGAAAAAAAGAGGCGGTGACGGTGTCACGTAGGCGTCGGCGGCGGCGGTGTCGGCGGCGTCGCCACCGACGTCGACAGCGCTGCAACTCATTGTATCTTGCTCAATTGTACCAATAGTTCAAAGATATTGAATTAATAAACGGCATACAATAGCTTTGATACTTCATAAAACCGTGTCGACGAGAACTTGTAATTAGGTTTGAGCACATGCCGATGCAGGCATGGGGCGGACGCAGCCGAGCATGACCCCACCGTCAACAACCCTCATAACGCTGCCAATGTAGAGGGACATGAATGCAGTTGAGGCGAGCATGGGGGCATGTCACCAACGCACGCACGCACGAGGCGGGCACAGCCGAGTATGACCCCACTGCCGGCAACATGCATGGAGCTCTCCCTGTACCAACATTGCATTGTGCACTGGCCCAACCAGGGGTGCACGTTACGATGTGCAGCTTTGCTTGCCACCCCTGGTGCACAATGCATTGTGCACCTTTCCTGGCAGAATCGCATCACTTTAGGCATCTCCCCGGCATAGCGGCATCACATCGCATCACCTTTGCTACCCAACGGATCACAAGTCTGAGTTTCCCACGGTGCACATTGCATTGTGCACCATGGAGCTGCCTTGCACTCCAAAACAGATGGCCCGGAGTTTGCCGTGGTGCATATTGCAATGCGCACTACCACTAGATATGGTAAATGTTTTGCAAAATAACATGCTTAGTAACAGCTGTCACGCAGTCACAACTGCAGCAATATATGATGGTTAATCATTTTGGCAATATTGATGCTATCTATATTAGGGACAAAATTGATTAATCCAAATATTTCCTTCCACATTGAATGTATCAGCTTTTAGGCCATCCCAAAAACAGAAATGCATACTATGGCTCACCTAAAAAGGAAATGGGTCTAAAAATAGACCAAAATCAAAGTTGTAGAGCACATTCGGCTGAGTCTGACTGTACAAATGGTTTTGCTATTGGATGCTTCATTAGGCTGAAAAATGCAAAATACTTTTGCAAACGCGAGTCTTTATTACCAAAAAAGGCAACTTTTTCAAAGATAGCCCCAAAATCAAAGTTGTAGCCGTCTTCAATACAAATCTAACTGTATAAGAATTTTCCATATCTGATGCTTCATTGTGTCACAAAACGCAAAATACTTGAGTGAACGCGAGTCTTTGCAGCTTTCAATACATATTATATATACTATTATCAGCCCAACTGACCTTATGACCAATCATCAATACAAAAAGCTTACCTGATAAATTCAGCTGACAATCAGTATAAAGCTATTAACTCCAGAGTAATCTGACTTGGTGTTTTTCACTGATGCCTCTTGACATCTGTAGTAACCATTCTTTTCTGGTTACTAGTCAGTGAAACCAGTAATCAAGTCAGTCATGAAAATCTATTGATTATTATCTATTTACTTCAATCTAGTGACTTCATTGACACCAATTCAACAGTCTATTAAGTTCAAGTTAGCTATCAACTGACTCCATTGACTTCAATTTAATCTCTATTAACTTCAAGTCAGCTATCTATTGACTCTATTGATTCCAAACCAGCAGTCTATTGACATAGTCAGTAAATCTACAGAGTCTATTGATTTGAAGTCAGTGACATCCATTAACTCCACTGACTTCAATTCAATTCGCCAGTGTATTGACCTCACTGACTTCAATTCAGTTGCATTGACTTTAATTCAGTAGTGTATTGATTTCAATATATAGAGTTCAGTTAGTGATTCATTGACTTCAATTCAGTGGTGTATTGACTTCATTGACTTCAATTCAGCAATCTATTGACTTCAACGCAACAATGTATTGACTTCAGTCAGTAATCTATTGACTTCATTGACTCAAGTCAGTGGACTATTGACCTGAAGGCAGTAATGTATTAACTTCAGTCAGTAATCTATTGACTTCAATTCAGTAAAGGTAATCTATTCACTTCAAGAATCAGTATTGAAGTCAATAGACCACTGACATGGTTCAAACACACTGGCTTTAGAAATTTATTTTGCATTTTGCAGGTCAACCAGCCATTGGATCAGAAAATGTTGTATATGAATCTTGTAGGCCTTGATGAGCTCTACAACATTAGGTTAGGCATCAGATGGATTTCGAGTGTCTTCCTCTTTGGGACACTAACGCTTCACACCCAAATAGGGAAATTATGCTAAAATCTCGCTATCTTGCTCAATATTTGGCCGTTTTAGATGATCTAACTTCACAGGTCCAATGTTTTACATCTTTTATGAATTTTAAGGGCCTTCTATAGCCTAATACAACACTTTAATGCAGTTATAAATGGTGAAAATGCTAAATAAGCAACCAACACACAATATGTTGTGCAGTACATGATATCTATGGCTTCTAGCTATATTATATTGCTTGAAGCACTACTTAGAACGGTTCTGACACTCTACATCAGGTCTAGAGAGCTACAACAGCACTATCTTTACAAGATCAAAAAATCCAATTTCTCCCTGATTTCAAGAAATCCCAATGTCTGATAATGGTTCTGGATGGTGTCCTAGTATATTCTAGACTATACTAACCTTTTTGGAAGCATATGTACTGCAGGCCCTTCTCACAGACTTATGATTTACACTGATCAAATGTGAGATGTGTATTAGTGATATTTCATCTTGCTCAAGGGCACAAGGCTGTGGTCAAGTGCATGGAAACAATCTTACAGTCCATCTAAAGGATCTGAGAACAAAAGGTGAATCAATATGCCACTCTGAACCTAAGTTCTTCTGAGTGACATTTTTGGCTTGTTTGATGAATAGGAGGCCAACCAGACCAGTGAGAGTGAAATAGAGATCAGAAATGAAAAGAGGCAAGAAAATAGTACAAGATACAGCTTTGGTTGAAGTGATTTGGCCAAGATCTGGTCAGTTGGTGATTTTGAGCATGACCATACTACATGCCTTTAGAGTGTGGTTAAACACACCTGCTCAAAAACACCAACTGGTCAAATCTCCACCAAATCACTTCAACCAAAGCTGTATCCTGTACTATTTTCTTGCCTCTTTTCATTTCTGATCTCTATTTCACTCTCACTGGTCTGGTTGGCCTCCTATTCATCAAACAAGCCAAAAATGTCACTCAGAAGAACTTAGGTTCAGAGTGGCATATTGATTCACCTTTTGTTCTCAGATCCTTTATATGGACTGTAAGATTGTTTCCATGCACTTGACCACAGCCTTGTGCCCTTGAGCAAGATGAAATATCACTAATACACATCTCACATTTGATCAGTGTAAATCATAAGTCTGTGGGAAGGGCCTGCAGTACATGCACTCTAGAAGGGTTAGTATAGTCCAGAATACACTAGAACACCATCAAGAACTGTTATCAGACCTTGGGATCTCATGGAATCAGGGAAAGATTGGATTTTTTGATCTTATTAAGATAGTGCTGTTGTAGCTCTCAAGACCTGATCTAGGGTGTCAGAACTATTCTAAGTAATGCTCCAAGCAATATGATGTGGTTGGAAGCAATAGATCTCACATACTGAACAATATATTATGGGTTGATTGCTTATTTAGCATTTTCACCATTTATAACTGCATTATAGTGTTGTATTAGGCTAGGGAAGGCCCTTAAAATTCATAAAAAATGTAGACCATTGGGCCTGTGTGGTTAGATCATCCAAAACAGTCAAATATTGGGCAAGATAGCGAGATTTTAGTGAAATTTCCTTTTTGGGAAGAGAGGTGTTAGTGTCCCAAAGAGGAAGGTCGCCCGAAATGCATCTGATGGCTGATCTCACCTTGTAGAGCTCATCAAGGGCTACAAGCTTCATATACAACATTTTTTGATCCAATGGCTGGTTGGCCTGCAAATGCAAAATAAATTTTCAAAGCTGGCACTTTTGAACTTGAAAGTGAATATATCAGTAGTCTATTGACTCCAATACCGATTCTTGAAGTTGTTACTGACCTGAAGTCACTAGATTAGTAACTGAGTCAACAGTTACTGATCTGTTGACTTAAAGTCAATAGACTAGTGACTGAGTCAACAGTTACTGATTTGTTGATGAGTCAATTGATTACTAATTTGTTAACTTGAAGTCAATTGATTACTGACTTGACTTGAGGTCAACATTCTACTGACTTGACCTGAAGTTAATGTGGCTTGAGTCAATAAAGTACTGACTGGTTTCATTAGATTTACTGACTTGAAGTCAATGAACTATTGACCAAGTTAATAGCTGACTGACTTGCTGACTTGGAGTCAATGCTTTCACTGACTTGGTCACTAGATTTACTAATGTTGTCAATAGATTACTGACTGGATGCCAATAAATATGGTACTGACTTAAAGTAGCCAATAAAACAATGAATTCAATCCAAGTCAATAGACTAGTGACCTGAAATCAATAGACCACTGACTTAAAGTCAATAGACTGCTGACTTGAAGTCAACACAATACTGACCTGAAGTCAATCAATCACTGACTTGCAGAAAATATTGACTTAAAGTCAATACATTACTTGCAGGCAATAGATTACTGGCTAGCAGTCAATAAGCTCACTGATTTTCAAGAAGTTGAGTGTTGCTACTAATACAAAAGGTGTTAGTGAGGACACTGGGTCAGAGCCAGTAGCTTTCTTACTGGTTATCAGTTGAGTTGACAGTCACTGATATTGAGTCAGATGCAATTTACAAATTTTCTTGACAGATAGTAAGTCACATTGAGGCTCATGGCTAGTCAGGTAAGGTTGCTTATGATATTAAGCAAGGACTTGATGAAATAAGGTCAATTGGGCTGATAATAGCATATATAATATGTATTGAAAGCTGCAAAGACTCGCGTTTGCTCGAGTATTTTTGCGTTTTGTGACACAATGAAGCATCAAATATGGAAAATTCTTATACAGTTAGATTCGTATTGAAGACGGCTACAACTTTGATTTTGGAGCTATCTTTGAAAAAGTTGCCTTTTTTGGTAATAAAGACTCGCGTTTGCAAAAGTATTTTGCATTTTTCAGCCTAATGAAGCATCCAATAGCAAAACCATTTGTACAGTCAGACTCAGCCGAATGTGCTCTACAACTTTGATTTTGGTCTATTTTTAGACCCATTTCCTTTTTAGGTGAGCCATAGTATGCATTTCTGTTTTTGGGATGGCCTAAAAGCTGATACATTCAATGTGGAAGGAAATATTTGGATTAATCAATTTTGCCCCTAATATAGATAGCATCAATATTGCCAAAATGATTAACCATCATATATTGCTGCAGTTGTGACTGCGTGACAGCTGTTACTAAGCATGTTATTTTGCAAAACATTTACCATATCTAGTGGTAGTGCACATTGCAATATGCACCACAGCAAACTCCGGGCCATCTGTTTTGGAGTGCAAGGCAGCTCCATGGTGCACAATGCAATGTGCACCGTGGGAAACTCAGACTTGTGATCCGTTGGGTAGCAAAGGTGATGCGATGTGATGCCGCTATGCCAGGGAGATGCCTAAAGTGATGCGATTCTGCCAGGAAAGGTGCGCAATGCATTGTGCACCAGGGGTGGCAAGCAAAGCTGCACGTCGTAACGTGCACCCCTGGTTGGGCCAGTGCACAATGCATTGTGCCTACAAGGACTGTTGATGCATGACAGCGCCAGTATAGAGGGACGCGGATACGGTTGGCGCGAGCGTGGGGTGTGTGGGGGCTGCACCCATTCGCGCACGGCAGACATGGCCAAGCATGACCCCACTGCCAGCGATGTGCATGACGCCGCCACCATAGAGGTACATGGCGCAGTGGAGACGGGTGTGCAGGTTGTGGGGGAGGAGGATGAGAATGGGCATCAACGTACCTTTCGTCAATGGTTGCAAGATGGTTGTCGGTGGCATCGAGGTGGTTGTGTGCGCTGGGTTTGAACTGGAGCAGCAAGCGTGCAGGCTTCGCAGCAGGGAAAGGGTAGACAACCTTACTTGTGGTTTGGCCCAATTCCACGGGACTGAGTAGTGAATGGTAGGCGTCGAAGGCGGTTCATCCAAGGTTTTCTGGCCTTGTATTGGGTTTAAAGAACATGGGAGCCAAGGTTTCAAGAGGTTTCACATAGTCAGAGGATTGCCCAAAGCTACTGGTAGATGGCAGGCAAGACGAGGGAATAGGTGGCGAGACGATGAGAGGCGACGGCGGCGGAAGAGGTGTGCTGGCGGCGCATCGCCTCACCCGATTAGGAAGGTTGCGTCATCGGCATCCGCGACGCCGCCTGTCATTGAGCCTCTTAGGTACATTATTGCATTGCACGAAAATGTACCTAAGAGGCCTAAACGTAATCGAAGAGTTGGTCACTGAGGTGCCCACCCTCTAGCCGAGCACAGCCACAACACAGCCACACTCCAAATCGGGTAATTCCTACACCCAGCGATATTTCACGTTGAATCCCGACAGTTTCAGGCCACAGTAATGAGAACTACTGAATGCTACTGCCTGAGATTCTCGATTCTCAAGTCCGACTCTTTTTTCTGACTCTTCCACCAGCATCCTCGTGCCAATTGCCGTCGCGACTCGCAATAAGTACCATTCAGAGTTTCAGACAGTTGGTTTAGCCCAACACAACAAAGGTGGGCCTGAAATTGTGAATTTAGTGTCCAATAGTGCCGGTGTAGTTGAATTCACTTATCTGAGTGTTGCAGGAGGGTCCCAAACAGGTGACCATCTACTTGGTGGTATCATCAATGGTGCAATTCGGAGACCGCCGAGTCACTGAAGTTGGCCTGAAATCAACCGAAAATAAATTCATTTTTCGGAGGATTTTTTTTTATCATCTAAAACGTGTTTTCAAATGATTTTGGGCTTGGGTGAAATAAGGACCGTCGGGCCCGACCCACCCACCTAGCCGATGTCTCGGCATTTGCCGGTACCCATTGACCCCTTGCGTTGTTCGTTAGTGCTTCAGCGGATGCGTCGGCAAGCAGGCTACATAGCACCCCTGCGCAGCGCACCCATCAAATTCTGCTATCTGCACTCGGTCCTTCGGTCAAACTATGCACCTCGATAATGCAAATCGACGGCTACCTGTCTTCTCAAGCTCCTTCCTTGCGATGTGGCACGGGGGACTTGACTCGCAAACTCCCAGGACAAATTTTTTACGTCCACCTCGCTGGCTAAGTATCCTCAGCACTGCGGCTGTTGACTTAGCTCGGCGAGTAGATATACCAGTCTTTGTTGGTACGCGTCTCATTCGTTCTTTCCAAACACATCAAGTCACCAACACAGATGTTTCGGATTTCAGATCCTCTACGTCTCACTTGTTCTCTGCACCTGGCCATCGCAGGCACTGCTTGAGCTGCTTGGCTCTGGCACAGTCTAGTATTTACATGTACACTTCAGGTGAGTACATATTTCCCTCCGCTGGTAGGTATCTCCGCTCCGTACGCTACCCGACTACACGACGAAACACAGCGCAGCCACCGACACAGATATGTAGCGACAGACGCCACGGGTGACCTGGATATACCGAGGAATGATAGGTCGAGACGCGCAGGACGGATAGTTGGGAGCGCGAGGTGGTCCGGGCTTCGGGTGCGGCGCTCCCTTTGCTCCCGCGTTGTCGCTTGCGAACGAGAGCAACGAATCGGGTACGGCTGCTAGCTGGTCCTTGCGCACTTCTGTGTCCTGCATCCCGCAGCTCTCCACCGACACCGACACCTTCCGCATACGGCCTCACGGTGCTGCATCATCACGACTCCCCCGCCGCATTCCTTCGTATGTCCGTTGTCAAGCTATGCGCACTGCTCGCGGGATTTTCGTCTTGGGGCCGGGTGCGTGTCCGCGTGTTTCGGGGAGGATGGGACGGGGCGGGGATATGAAAGGAGGGAGGGAATGGCTTGATGGATTGAGAGAGCGAGAGCAAGGGCGCCTCGCACACGCCGACGACGCGTATTCGATCCATAGACCTCGCGACTCGCGGTATGTCATTCTACCTCCTTGGTTCTTGAAATTTGATGAAAAGTGCAAGCGGGGGAACCTTGAAGAATCGTACCCCACGCTCGCGCCATCCGTCGGGTCGACGCGCGGCTCGTGCACGCGGGGCTCGCTATTCGCCCCTGTGGCCAAGGACGCGCGTCCCATCCGTGCCCGAGGGTCCTGCCACACCAACATGCAGCGGCGGCTCTACGCTCTTCGCAGGGCTGGCTGGCAGGCGGGGCGGCGGCGGCTGTCTTGACGGATACACACGGACAAGACCGAGATGGAGGTGGGCAAGCGGGGACACCACCCCTGCATCGACGTGGTGTCCGTCGCTGAGTTACACGTGCGCGTTGGTGTTAACGGGCGAGACCGGCGGCAGCGGCTGGGATGCTTGGCTACGGATTCAACGTCGTCATCCCTCGTCCCATCGTGTCCTCGCCGTTGACCGAATCCATTTGATGACTGGTCTCTCCTCGCCTGCCCACGGCAACTGACAAAGTTACTGTTGGAAGCCGTACGCAATCCGAGGACCAGCAGCAAGCAGCGGGTAGCCCGTTTGCTGGCCGGCGACAAGCGTCGGCGCTTTGCCCACGTCCCTCCGCACCCTTCTCCGCCGCCATTCATCGCCCGCGCATGTCACAGACCATGCGACCACCGTCAAATCCGGAGCAAGCATCTTCTCGAATCTCCGTGCTTGCTTTGCGCCTCCTGCTCCCCCCTCTATTCGTGAAGTCCTATTCGCTGCATCTCTTACGCCTGTCCCACTCTTCTTAGCTTCGACGTGACACGTATGCGAGCGGGAGCACAAAAAAGAGAACCAAGGACGTAGTTTCTTCGTGGTCTCGATGAAGAGTATCTGAGGACGTCCATGAAGTCCTCGAGGGACGTGGAAACGAAGGAGGGCGCGCTGACAATGGCGATGGCGCCGTGAAGATGGGCCAGAGGGGAGGCGGGACTTGGTGGTCGACGAAGACGGAGAGACCCGTAGACATCTAGCGGATCGTTAGTATGAAAAAGGCGAAAGGAAGAGGAAGGACGCACGATAATATTATTCGCTACGACACTACGCCAGCAGCAACATGCAGCATTCCTCGAACCCGCCCACCGTGCACTGCACCGTGCCAGGCAGACCTCCGAACTCGTCGGTGGTGTACGCGACTCGCGAGGCTGTTGTCGTCGTGTCATCATAGAGCGCGTTGACGGGGGCGAAGGCGGTGGTGCCGAGACACTCGACAAAGATGAACGAGATGATGATGACGAGGCCGGCGTACGCGAGGACGTTCATCAAGTCTTCGAGCGACGTGGAAAAGAAAGGAGTGCACGCCGGCGATGGGGATGGCACCGTGAGGAAGAGAGGCCGGCCCGAGGAGGCACGGGACTCCGGCGAGCCAGAGATGCAGATTGAGTAGACGTCTGGCGAAGCGTTAGCGTTCCGTCCTTTCGATGAAGCGGAGGGGAGGAAGGGGAAGTACGCACTGATACTATTACTGTATCCGCCACGGCACTGCGACAACCCCAGGACCAGCAGCAGCATGCGGAACGTGCCCAACCCCTCCGTGTTGGACGCGACGCCGTTGTCGTCATAGAGCGCGGTGACGGGAACAAAGGTGGCGGCGCCAAGGCACTCGACGAGGACGAGCGGGATCACGAGCTCGGCGCAGGCGTCCGTCCACCAGAAGGTCGTGCGGGCGGGGGTGGAGGCGGGCTAGAAGACGTTGTGCAGGAGTCCGAGTCAGAGGCGAGGGAGACATGGCGAATGGTGGAGTCGAAGATGACGCTCGACGTTGGATGCTTCAGCTTGGCCGCTGCGAGTCTACGTGCACGAATAAGCACGATTAGGGACGGGGAGGAGGAAAGGACGAGCACTCACGTCTCGATGGGCACATGGGCACATTAACCAAGATCTCCGCCGCGCACCCGAGCAGCGCACTCGAGCAGCACGAAGGGCGTTATCGCGGTCCGGACCCAGGACCACTTTTCGTAGATGTGCACGTATTTAAAGACGAGCATGCGGAAGACAAGGGTTATGATCTGGAGCGAGCGTTAGCGTGCGTCGATAGGGTGGGGATGTGGGCAAGAGTAAAACGAAGGAAAGACGCACAGTGACGATGACCACACCAGTGGCGTCCGAGATCGTGCCATTCGCGATGCTGCACGCTGGCGATGGTGTTGATTAGGCTGTAGCACCAAACGTCAGCGAGGGGGAATCGACGTACCTCCACCCAACACACGCAACGCGACGATCTTGGCGCCGCGGCATCCCACGAGTGAGAGTAGCGCGCACTCGTCATCTGGCGCAGACCGAGAAGGTCGTCCTGTATCAGGGGCAGCATTCAAAATCTATGCATTTGGCCATTGGCAAGACAGGCAGGGAAGGGGTGGGAGGGAAGGAAGCGAGTAAGGGTCCAAGGGCCAGGACGCGCGAAGCGAAGGGGGAGGGAAGGCAGTAACACAAGGGCGAGGAGGACATCCGATACGCCCAAAGGCGAGCCAAGGGAAGGGGGTGGATGGTGAAGGAAAATGCAGTAGAAACCGAGACAACGCACATTTACACGGGCCAACCCAGCCGTCACGGCATTCGTGAAGAAAATGGTGAGCGTACTGTCACCGAGGCCAAGGGACATGAGATCCCGATTCTGAATGTCGAGATGACGCGAGCCAGCTGCGCGTCCGGGTTGTCAGATAGCGTACTTTACAGCGAGGCGGTAGGGGCACGCACACCAATTTCTACTCGGCTTATAATGCCGCTTGTTGATGCGGTCGTCGTGATCGATGGAAACGGCGCTCGGGGCAAGTGCTTTCCTCGGATTTGAGAGCCAGACATGACGGGTAGGGTGGGAGGTCCAGGGAGATACAGCTCTAGTTAAAGTAGGAAGCCAGTTGCATCCCAAGCTGAGGTGATTGAATAGCAGAGATCGCGGTTCCCTGCCGGTGGCACATCGAGCCATCCGTCCACAAGCTCCGACGAACGGAAGTTATCCAAGAAGAGCTGCCCATAAAAGTGCAGGAGAATGTTTCTCCAAGGCGTTGGTGCAGACTGGTGCAGACGGATTTCCGAGTCGACGCGTCGAGGATGGACGAAGGCGGACAGCTTAGTGATCGCATCAACGGAGAGTGCCGACGCCTCTTCGCTTTCCCCTTTCACAGCCTTTCACCTGGAGATTTAATAGTAGGCTATGAGTGCTCTGGCTCGACACCTGGACAAAAAGGTGACGTGCAAATTTACAGAGTTGGTAGCTTAAATTTATTTCAGCGCAACAAGAACGAGAATTTCCAAATTTCCATTCCTTTTGTCACTCCAGAAGAGATCTGAGAACGCCTTCTTTCTTCAGGGTCTGGTGAGAGCGGCGTGCCACCGCGAATGGGCACAGCGATGGGCACCGCGACAATATGTCTCGAGAGGGAGCCATGCGCCTTGATGCAGCCCTTCCACCTGACGAACAATGCAGCCGTGAGGATGATACCCCTGACCTGTGTAGTGTCCGGCCAGAGGCAAGGTAAAGATTTACTCGGAAGCGAAAGAGATGGGGTGTGCGGCGCTATGATCAGGGTAAGTATGTACTGGGTGTGCAGCCGACTTTATCTAATTTAATGCCGCACTTTAGAGACTGCGCATCGAGTTACAGAGTACTGGAAATGCGTACTACAACCTCAAACGACGTGTGGTAGTATTACGCGAAGCGGGACCACCCAGATGCGGCAGCGCGACACATTGCAGATGCGGCACACCGCATTCAGGTGCGACACACTTGGTAAATCTGCGGCACATCGCCGTCAAGTGCGGCACATCGGAGGGGATATCAACGACACTGTCACCTGATTCGGCAAGCGCCGGACAAGTGCCTAGCCCTCCTTGCAGCTCCCTGCCGGTACGCAACGTGCTGATGGCCGAATTCCTGCATCATGGTGAAGACTCGAAGGATACTGGTGCCAGTGAAACCCATCCAAAAGGGAAGGTGTGTCCCTGCATATCTTCACACTCTCAGAATTGGCTATTTGGGCTTGCCTATTTGGCGCACTGGGACCTTGCATGACGCAATCGCATTTCGAGACAAGCAGCTCGAAATCCGATTGCGTCATAGCAACCGTCCTTGCGAAGGATTTGAGCGCTGCAAACTTGTACTCCGCACCGAGTCTGGTTGGATGTTCAAGTTGATGTGTACGCGTAGTCATAAACAGAAATATTCCTTTTTGGCTATTGACTGCACTCGACGTTTAAACCATGTTCTGATTCCGTTCACGACAGTCAAATACCACGCACAAACAACATTGGAACCCTTTCGAAGCATCAGCATAGGTACTGTATTATATCCTGGCTGCCTCTCCAATCGATCCATACAGATGGGTTGCTAGCGACAGCAAAGTTTACCCTGGTCACCACCAATCGGTTTGAATTTCAAACTCCCGATACCTATCTGAGGTGAGTTCAAGCCGAAGAGAATTTCATATTGAAAAATGAATGGGGTGCCGAGGATCAAATCGTAGTTCGCAACATTCATAACATCGACGCGACGCTGGATGTTCACGATTGTCCTCGAACCAATAATGCCACATGGTAACAGCGTTGCTGATGTTCTGTTTCGGCGCATACGCCTGCCCAGCCAGGCCCTGCAAGTCATCTTGTTTAAGGGCTTTTAGTTTGCTCCGAGTCCCCGCAGCCCTGACGCAGCTGCGATAAGACTCCTTGACCTCGAAGGAAACCTTCTTCAACGAGGGCATGGGATGGTTATGAGCGGTGTTTTGAGGATGAATAATCAGAGCTTTCCGAATAGTTACATCCAACGGAACATAAATGGTTCGTCTCGCTGGGCATTTGTGGTTGATAATCGAACTGGTTACTGCGCTGCCAGCAATGATATGATTATGAGCTGTTGACGACTCAAAAGTTAGAATATTTAGCTCAGGCGGGAAAGACGTACGACAATGACGTTGCTTCAAGCCCGTTGTGGGATGAACGATGGCACTGCACAGATCAGTGTCCTTGGAGTTGTCGGGAGCCAGCGGCAGGCCCGAAAAGCCCCGAACCAACAACGATTCATCCACATCCACCGGAATAGGCCATTGGTTATGCTTTCCGGTGGATTTTGGATCATATCCGCTGCACCCGACCCAAAACTTGTGCGTACGCGAAATCTAATGGTAAGTTCAATGAGATACGATCAAGAGGGGCATCAAATGCAAACCTGATTTTTATCGCGCAGAATAGGGACACCTTGGCATTTGATGCCATTGGTTTTGGCAGGACATGTCTGACTGCGAACCATTTGGAGAAACCTGAGAAATGGTCATTTACGCGACATAAAAAGGGAGGGAACAAACTGTGTAGCCCTGCGCTCGCGGGTGCTCCCCTCATCCCGTCGTGTTTGTCGCTGAGCAGCAAAGACAGCATCACGCGAGGCGGGATCGAGATCGCGCCGGACTACCTCTAGGAGCCGGGGATCAACCCGTTCGCATGCGAAAGCTCCTGGAAATTGCAGTTGCGAGTCAATAATTTCAGTACGAGAATATGCGATATTTACCTTTACACTTCAGGCGAGACCGACGGCATTGAATCGGGTCTGCGCCTGGCTCGAATGTAACCCATACGGAAGAATCTGCACTCCCCGTGCCTCCCTCCCAGGAGTCGTTGTCCTAAGAAAATATATAAATAGAGTCAAAACTCGCTCAACACATACTTTGTTCTTAATGAGTGCGTCTGGGGTACACAGATCCCCCTTTTTCTTCATGATGTCAAACTTGGTGTCCTGTAAATCAATTACAAATGCAGTTGGAGTCTCCGGAATCGGGTAAAGCGAGGGAAGCTCTGTGAGATACTCGACACGATCGACCGTAACTTCCGCGGTGACTTTGAACTTCCCAATGTGCACACGGGAGGACAATTGGTCGTCCAACCACCTCGTGTCCGATTTTGGGAGCTCGGGTGACGGCGCGAAGAACCTCTCGCGATCTCACAAACTAGTCAGCACCCCCGAGTACAAGAAAATGAATCATATTACCAGCGGCCACAGCTGACCCATGAGTGCGGGGAGAAATCGGAGAAGGGGATGATGAAGGGTCTGTAAAATGATTGAGAAGACGTATGAAGAGTAGTGAAACAAATGGGTACCGGTGGTTGTATCCCACAGAGACGAGTCACTCGGGATGTCGGATGGGGGAAGCGGTGATGATGGGCAGACAACTAATGATTTGGTAAGGGAAGTCCAATTTTATCCGCGGCAACGTACCTGGGCTGCTGGCAGCATCCTCTGAGTCGGACAGTATTTCGATGAAATCCTTTCCCCCCCTCCTTCCAGCTGCGAACCTTGATGTCGGGAACAGGTGAAGAACACACCAGCGACGCGTTCGACGCGTCAGATTCGATTTTGACGCGTGCCGAGGTAGATTCTGATAGGGTAGGACCCAGATTCGAGACACCAGCGGCACTGCCGAGGAACCGGCGCAGCCGGACGACGTCAATCCAGTCGGTGTTGACCCACAGATCGGAGTTATCCGTGATGAAGTCCGGGGTATAGATCTGGACGTGTTCGACGCGTCAAATGGGCTAGACGTGGGTATGAGAACGCGTACCGAGCTTCGAAATGCCGTGATGATACCCATCGGCACGTTGTCGATCAGTTTCTGGTCTTCGGGACTGTGCTTGGGGACCATCGCGACGCGCGTTTTTGAGAGGAATGAGCTTGGGAGAGGTCGCGTGTGGTGAGGGTAGGGGAAAGAAAGAGCGGGTCTATTTGGTCATGTTTTTTTGCGCTGTGGATTGCGTGCTCACGAGATGATCATCGGCACTTCCTTTTTGAGGAGTGTGTCGCATTTGGTTCAGATGCGACACATGTGTTGCATCTGACCTTGGGTGTGTCGCATCTGAGGTGTGTCGCGCTGCCGCGTTTGGTATATCCTCCACGCGAAGCTATTGAGCCGTTGATGAAAAAAAGAGACACTTCTTCAAGGGCCTCCCGTCGCGGCGGCTGAGTAGCCCTACAGCATCGATGCGCGCGCATCTCGTCTCGACATGAAGTCGGGAGCGTCCTCGGTACCTCCCAACTCCGCTCCTCTTCGCCTTCGAATTCGAATTCGCTGGCCATCCACATCCCCGTCCTCCCGGCGCCCACGACCTCAGCTCAAAGTCGCTATCCATTTCGCCTCAGCCCTGGCCCCTTCTTTCCCGACACAGCGAGGTGCAAGCGAGCTTTCTTGGAACGGAGCAGAGCTTTCGACCGAGTGCACCGTCCACCGACTCGGATCGCGTCGCTACGCCTCTCGTCCGCGTTTACAGGCTGGGCTCTATGCACGACACCCAGGTTGTGCATGCAATGATGCGGGAGACGGCGCGCGTGCGGTTGCGACTGATGGTGCAGTGTCTGCTTCAGGAGAGGGGCGGACCATGTCGGCTCTGAGCGGCGAGGCGCGATGGCACGTGGCCTGGGCCGCTTGATATTGAGAGCCTCCCGGCGTTTTATCCACAGCTCCCCCATTGCGCATCGCGAAGGAACATGGGATCTGTGGAGGCGCTCGTCGCAGGACAGGGGAAGGGCTAGTGCTGCTGGGACACGGCACGCATCCAGTGAAGTCGCTTTTCCTGCAAGCTGCGGGCCGGGAGAAGCGACAAGGTGGTAAGAAGGCGATCGACAACAGGAACGACTATTTCTTCCATATCGAAAGCACTAGAACTGCATTCGTCGTAAGAACGTCTCCATCAACGGCAACTACCGCCCAAACCGCGCACACACCTGCGAAACGGCTGACACAACGGTCACTCGCGCGCTCGACGAGCTCCTCCGTCAAACGCGGCACGTCGTTCGAGTCCCGTTTCTTTCGAGCACTTACCCCGACCTTGAAGAACGTGGAGCCGATACGCCGGCGGCCGGGGGGTGGAGGGATGAAAATGAAGATGATGGGCAACGCAAAATGTGTGCTAGACAGCGAGACGATTTGCAGTCGATATTCAAAGCAACTACGCGCGCGTAGACCGCCTTGAATGGCGTGAAGCTGCGGTTGGGGTGCCAGCACCGCCACGGGCGCGGAACAGTGTGCTTCAAGACACCGGGACAGCGCGAGCGTGACGATCTTGTAGACAGTGTGTCGCCAGTGTGTTTGCGGGCACCAGTCAGTGTTTTACATGCATTATTTACGGTAGGTTGGCGTCCAAACCGAGCTACTTAGTCGCGCTCGACGATACCCATCTCACCGGTCTCTACAAAAATCCCTACCAACCAATTCCATTCCGCCGCATCGGATTTTGGTCCACGACACATGCGCCGCAATTACTCCGACTCATAGAAGACCGCGTATTTAACATCAGCTAGACCAAATCGGTCGTTGCCTCGAAGCCTAGGCCTCTGTTACTTAGTTTCAATGAGACAACTTGAAGCCGGTCAGGGGCCGAAGTTCCCAGCTTTTCAAATTCGGACATCACCGTAATGGTCATACACCAATGACCAGATAAAGCATGCCCCTCCAAGAAAGGTAAAAATTGCCAGATAAGGATGCCAAGAAAACCAAATGATTTTATAGAGTTTGAAGCGCAACATCGTCGGCTTATGATTGTACTGCTCCCGCAGTCCGAATGGGGAAGGTAACCACTTCCGGCGCCCTCCGCGGACCGCGGGACGCTCGATGCTATATCCAGCTTATTTTTCAACGCCTTGTCGTGCGGAATACTTCAAATTCACCGATAAATGCAAATTCCGATCACGAGTCTAATAAGCTTTAGTCCCAATATGAATCCAGCGACAATCTGCGGCACCCTATTGAGATGACATAGATCTCATTTGACCTACATATATTGAGCCTGTGCGGACATGCTTCTCATCGTCCTTGTACCAGATGCCCCCGTCAAGTATTACTGAAATTCTGGTCGACAACATTGTCGCCTCCGTAAACACGGTTATACCGCTCCTCAATGAACTTCATGATGGTTTGGATCCCCCGTTCATCCTAGCGATCTCGAACACCGCAGTGTCTTTGATTCATGTACTTCAGGTGCGGAATTCAGAGAAAGGTTTCCCAGAACTAATGTGACATTTAGAATGTAAAGAGAAATAAGGAAGAATGTTGTCAGCTCACCGAAAATATTCATGGCATCATCTACGCTATTGTCAATCTCCACTTGCAATCAGAGCCTCCTGGTTCACTTTCACCTGTGATGTTGGAGCATGTTGGCAAATTCACAGAGTATTGATCTGCTGTGTCCTTGTTGCGGTCAAATTGATGTTGTTTACCCAGAACTCTTCACAAAATCCATACATTTGTGGAGGCACAACAAGACAGCAACAAGATCAAGCAGTTCCTTCGCTTGAACCAAATGAGTGCGTTGCTGAAGGAATGTCGGGCTGGGCTGCAGCTGGCCCTGGATAATTTCGTAGTAAGCCTTGCAACATTCACAGATGAGTCAGACAAGCTCAACTCGGAGCTAGATAAAATCTCAAGCAACTCTGACCCATGATATCAATGAAATGCAGACAAAGACTCATCATATGCATGTTGAACTGCTCGAATTGATTTCAAATCTTTCAGACACAACAATTTCCGATCCTGGCTCTTCCGTATGTTCATTTTGTTTTTGAATCATATACTTAATGATTTCGTTTGTCAAATTAGATGTACCAAACTTTGAACAAGTCTCAGACGAGGTATAGATCTCAGTTAGTCGCTTAGCAGTACTAATTCCTGGCCTCTTAAGCTCCCAATCTCTGTCAATTTTACCTTCCAAGCCACAGATCTTCCATGGCCGCAACTCAGAACTCATGCAAATTGTGCAGATGCTCACCCAACAATGTGCAAAAATTGCTATTCTGGGTCCAGGTGGTATCGGCAAGACAAACTTGGCAAGAACTGTGTTGCATCACCCTGATGTGGCAGATAAATATGGTGACCGGCTCTTTGTGTCATGTGAATCTGCTACCACCAGTGTAGAAGTTGCCAATTTCATTGGTGCTCATCTGGGGCTAAAGCCAGAGAGAAACCTTACAAAGTCTTTGCTGCGCTCTCTTGCTAAGAAATCAACATGTCTCTTAATCTTGGACAATCTGGAAACAACTTGGGAGCCACTCAATTCTCGTGGTGGTACTGAGGATCTGCTTTCTAGCCTCACTGACATCCCTCATGTGGCATTGATAGTCAGTGTACTAATTAATATCAGCTGAACAGATGTTGATCCTGCATTTAGATCACCATGCGGGGAGCAGAGCATCCAGCCAAAGTTCGCTGGACTCGGCCATTTCTTGCACCACTAACACCATTATCCGCTGAGGCTGCTCGACAGACCTTCCATGACATTGCTGATGATGACCATGAAAGCAAAGATGTGGACCAGCTCCTACAGTTCACTGACAACATGCCACTAGCAGTGGATCTTATGGCACATCTGGTTGCCTATGAGGGGTGTGCCTCTGTCTTGGCTCGGTTGGAGACCAAAAAGACATCCTTGCTATCTGAAGGGTTTCATAAGCATTCAAATTTGGACACATCCATTGCTTTATCACTGTCTAGTCCCCGTCTCACTGCACAGACTGGGGCCATACACTTGCTGCAACTTCTCTCCATTCTTCCAGATGGTCTCTCAGATGTTGAGCTTGTTCAAAGCAATCTTGTTACAGTCATTCCACAGATTCTAGCATGCAAGTCTGTATTGCTTAGCACATCTCTGGCATACCTTGACAGCAAGAAACGGTTAAAATCACTTGTGCCTATCCAGGAATATTTACAGCTTTTCCACCCAGTATCACCAACTATTGTTCAGCCCCTGCAAGCACATTTCCAAAGTCTTTTGGGCACATACAAAAAATATGAAGGATCTACCCAGGTCACCAACATTGTGAGGGACATTACTCTCAATCTTGGAAACATACATCAGGTTCTATCCCGAGCATTGACTTCACAAAATCCTACTCTTTCAGAAGCTATAAGATGGACAATCACACTGAATTCCTTTGCCCGACTGACTAGTCATGGCTCACATGTGTTAATGCATTCCATTCAAGCAATACTGCCACCTGGAGATCATGAATTGGCAGTTGAGTTTACCATTGAAGCATTCCTTGCTGGCAGTTACAGCATGATAATTGAGGATCATGAGCTATTGGCGTCTGAAGCCAAGGCACACTGTCAGACTTTGAATAATCCTACTCTGGAAGGTGTGTGTGAAGTCTCTATACCTTGCTTAGATTTCTAACATGTTTGGTTCCTCTTCCCAGCTGAGTTGTATCGTGCAGTGGGAGCCTACTATTGCTGGCACACAAATAATCGCTTGGATGAAGGGACACAGTACCTTGAAAGAGCCCTAACATTAGCCAGAGATGCCAACAACATGAAATTACAGTGCCACAACTTAATCAATCTTGCCCAGCTCAATTGGAGGATGGGAAAATACAATGCCTCAGAGGCACTGGCACACAAAGCATACATCCTTGCACAATTATGTGGGAGTTGTTACCATCAGGCAAATGCCTTGCGGGTCACAGCTTACTGTGCTAAAAGCTTTGGAAACCTCCAGGACTCCCTTTCTCTACTGCAGACTGCAAGAGAACTTCTTGGGCTTTGTGGGATGTCTCGAAGTACCCTGGATTTTGAACTCAGGATGAATGTGGCTATTGTGCATATGGAAAAATCTGAGTATACAGAGGCCCGAAGTCTCTTTACTCAGATTCTGTCTGAGATATCTACTGAACAGGAGCCAGAACAGGAGGCTTTTGTCTTGTTAAACATTGCACAGACTGATCTGATCACTGGTGCAAGCAAACAAGATGTGCTCCAAAACCTGGAGATAGCGAAAACCATCCTCAGCAATCTTGAACACTTTTCTGAAGCTGTTTACTATGAAATGTTCCTTGCTGAGCTTGAACTTAGAGAAGGGGACATGTTGACAGCAAAAAATCGTTTTGAGAAATGTCTCCGTTGGTCTTGGACCAAAGACACTGTAGTTTCATCCCACTGCCTTGACAGGATGACAGATATCAGTTACCACAGACCTGCTGACTGTGATTGGGCTGCCACCTCTGGCATCATTTACCTGGCATTTTCACAAAAATCAAAACAGAAGTTGGGACTGTACAAAGCACTATGCAGTCTGGGTGACATGTTTCTGTCCAATGGAGATGAATTGACTGCAGAAAGTCTATTCACAGTTGCACTAGAGGCCTTCACAGGAATGGATATTCATCATTGGAGAGCAAATTGTATGTTGCACCTTGGTGATATAGCCAAACACCAGGGGGATAAATTCAAAGCAGAAAGGCAATGGAGAGAAGCTCGACCTCTGTTTGAGCGATCATTGCAGAGCAAGGACATTATGAAGATTGATGCAAGACTTGAACCACTTAATCTGATGCAGTAAACATATTATTACATCAAAATAGGCAAGCTTTGTTAACAACACAAAGAAGTCAGAGAATGATTAGGTTCTGAAATTGTGTATTAGTTCAGCACAAGCATTGTTATTGCTCTCCTACTTGTGTGATTGGGACCCAACACTTATTACAAATTGAAACAAGTGGCAGATTGTTAGGTTGTGATTAATTTCTTCTCTGTGCTTTTTTAAATCATTCACTTGGGCAAGGTGAGAACATCACTCTCTTTATAAAATTACGTGTGTCTGTCTGTCCGTCCGAAGCCTTTTCAAACTCTGCTATCAGCACTCTGACCCCGCGCCTTTATTTAGGGCCTAACAACACTCGCATCAGTTCAGTTTCTTCAACCGAAGTGGTGGGCCGCTCCGTGGCCCACCGCGCTCTTGTACCTATATGAGAAAGTCCATGGAAATTTCCCGTGGACCTGGTGAACTTGGTGGACTCAGTGGACTTTTCTTGTGGACCAAGCTGTGCCTGTTTGTCAGGAGTGTGATGGAGGCGTGACACCCCAACTCTCCCGCCCGCCGATGACATGCAACAACATCGCCCGTTGTGGGTTCCCGCCTAGTCCCAGATGTCTGCTATGCTCACTAGATCATCTGTGGACTGCCCTGATCGATGTTGGACGCTCCGAGTTGACCGTCTCCTCGCATGACGAGTCGCATCTGCTCGCCATATACCTCGCCGCTCCTGCCCTTGCCCGCAGGCCCCCGATTTCCCGCCGTATGTCGCGCATCCTCCTTTTCCCGCCTCTCCTCGCATCCGCCATTGAGCCTTCAGTATCGACAGCCACAGATTCGAATGGGCAGAGTCCTGGTGCTTGCTTCGAGGCTTCTCGAGGGCATGTATGCCTTCGATTAATTGTTGTGCCCGTTCCATAACTCAACTGTTACAGTACTATATGCGAATTACATTCCTCTTTTAAATTGGCTGTTTCAGCAGTACCCTCCTGAGAGCTCAGAGAGACTGGTGGCTTTCTTTCACTGCAGCCAATGAACACAGCACACACTGGAAGTATCTGAAGGTGGGATGAGACACTCAGCACCGCCGACGTCTAGATGCAATTACCACTTAGGGTGCTAACATAGTACGCTTATCTAAATTGTCCACCAAGTCCACCGCGTCTCCGAGGTCCACAGGTTTGGTAGACTTTCGCAGTCAGGGATTTTCTGGGCAAGGTACTTGGACTTGGACACAATAGTTACATGTATTTGCATTATGTGACATCTCATTTCTAGGGGTTGAGTGGATCCTTTCCCAGCATTCCAGTGTTGAGCCAGTACTGGAGCACAGATGACATCAACAGCAAATTTCACTCTTTATTACACTGGTACTATGTACTCTGCAAGAAGAACCCACAAACCGGGTTTTCATGTGTGTTCCCATCCTGGCCACCAATGTGCACAAAAGCAGTTTGCAGCACCTGTCACAGTGTTTGGGGCACACTTTCAATTGCATTCTCAATATAGGCACTCAGACAGGGGTGTAGCCCAGTAGAATAGCCATAGAATAGCCGATGAAAATGAATTTTGAATTATGCCTAATAGTGAGTCAGAAATAATTATAAGAGGTGAGAATGTTGACAATGATACCTCCAATGAGTTGAATTAAAATTAAGCTTGGAAGGTTCAATTATACAAGTCCTAATCAAAGCACAGGATTACTTCTAAGGTAGGACATCCATTCCCTGCTAACATCACGTGAATCTTCCAAATATGAGTAGTTTATAAAGATAGCCATACTGTAAATCCTGTGGCCACTTTGGTCCTTATCCCTTCCATGAATCTGTAGATATGAGTTCCAAAAAGGTCTTACCCATTCTGCTAAGGAATCAGGTAAAAATCAAGTGAGTTGTCCTCACAAGTCATGGCGGAATTGCCATCATCTTTGATGCCAAAAGTGATAGGAAGTTGATAGCTTCGGAACAAGCCTCTCTCTGGTCTGAGTGAGCTGAACAATCTCGGAGAGAGACTTGGTACAAACTGCTGAAAACAAAGGGTGTGTTCAGAGATGAATTGCTTGCTCATTTCAAATCCAATTCACTTGATTTAAGCTGATAATTTATTCATTTAGTACTGTGAATAGCTTTGCCAGATTACCTCCCATCTGTCCTGCACATCAATACCTTTGGCAGCAACCTCTCACATCAATTCCTGCTGGACTGAACAAAGTTTCTCAATTTCGGCTCAATTGATGCAAATGATTATTTGGATCAGGGCTCTCAGCAAAAAAAATTTAAATAGAGTTCACTGTCATCGAGAAAAAAGTGTTTTCAGTTGCCTGACTGAATCAGGTAGTGTGACAAGTGTGTGACAGTGCACAGCTGTCACATATCTGTGAGGATTTCAGGCATCTGCAGTGCATGGGGGGACATAATTAGACATTTTAACAGGCAAAAGTACATGAAGAATTGAAGTGGGAACACGGAGGGTGAAGAGGGGATGTGATGCGACCATGACAAATATTGCCAAATTTGGTGTGTTTTGCAACTATCTTGATAGAAAACACAATCCTGACCCAGATTGCTAGGCATAAATTTCTGAGGGCTAGGAGAATGCATCAACTGGCATTACATCATTCCAGTATGCTTCTGTCCAAACCAAACAATATTTTTTTCACCGGTTTGTGATGCACTGTCTACTATGCAAAGGGCTGATTGTTGTCCACTTTATAGCATAACACAGCCATTTGAAGACATTCTGAGTTCATGGAACCATTTCTACACTTCCTAGCCATAATGCATTCAATTACAGTCAACTATGTGATAATACATCACCTAATGATGCATAAATGTCATCTTGCATTGGATTTGGGAGAGAACAACATTGGGAGGCGGAGAAATCCACTGCATAATGCATAATACATGATGCATAATCCATTCACTCTGTTATGCACTTTGGGACTGCCCAATTTGGTAATTTTATGCGAGTCTTGACCCGAAAATTGGTTAAAAGATTTCATTATTGCCAATTCACTCTCCCAAATGCTCTCTGAACCCAGATGCAAGCCACATGACTCCCCGAAGCCATATGCTCACCAGCTAAAGCTTCTCAAAGCAAAAGGTGCTGCATCTACCCCAAAAACATCTGGCAAGGATGAAGTCATCCAAGGCTGACAGAATTTGATGCTGGGAGACTGGCTTACAGTCTTTACTTGGATGGATGACCACCCTATGATGGGCCAAGAGGAGTTGGTTCAGCATTTTTGCAGCCTTAAACAGGGTGCCCTCACATTCACTCAATAGACACTCTTGTGCAATATCAAAAAAAAAAAAAAAGCTGAGTTGGAAGTATGTGTTGGATCAAATACAAATGCTTTGTCATTGAAACACGCACATGTTGTAACCTGACCAGATGTCAAGAGAGCACTTGTCAAATGGGTATGGCATATGGAGGTGAGAGGAGAGACTGTCAGCAGGCCAATGCTGTGTGAAAAGCAGGCTCATTTCGAGGAAAAACTTGGTGTCCCAGAGGAGGAGATGCTAAAAGGAACTGGATGGGTGTCAAATTTTTGTAAAACGTACATTCAAGCATTCAAAGATTATCCTCTTGATCTTGTTGTGTTCAGGTACAACATCAGGGAGATCCAGCACCATGGGGGGGATCTGTCAATGTCAATGAAGTGGTAAAAGAGCACACATGGATTCAGGGAATATTGAAGAAGTTTGCACCATGAGACAGATTCAATGCTGATGAGACTGGGTCATTTGCCTTCGTGCTGCTGGACCATGGACTTGCAACCAAGCAGATGAGTGGGAAAAAGAAGGACAAGTTTTGCATCGCCATCATGGTTGCATGCAACTCCACTGGTGACGAGAAACTTGAATTGTTCTTCAAACACTGAAAATGGAAATGTTTCTGGTAGGATAGAAACCCCCTCCAAAACTGGTGGTTTCTGTTCATGTTCCTATTTGAGCAGAAACTACAGATAAAAATAAGTTGGAAACCACAACTGAAATACATAGTTTCAGAATCACTTTCAGGGTCAGTGAAAGAGGATGTTTCTTTGTGTGATGAAAGCAACCCAGAAACTTCAGGTTTGTCCATGCCTTTCAGCCTCACAGAAAGGGAGAGTTTCATGAAAAATCCACAGAAATGACCAGTTTCATGTGATTTTTCATGAAACTCTTTCTTTGTGTGGAGTTGAAAGGGACAAAGAAACCCAGAGTTCCTGGGTTGCTTTCATCACATAAAGAAACTCTTTTGTTCTGTGGCAATAAAAATACTCATGAAACTATGTATTTCAGTTTTGATTTCTGACTTATTTTTACTTGCAGTCTCTCCTAGAATAGAAACATACACAGAAACTATGAGTTTCTAAGAGGGTTTCTAGCTTACCAGAAACATTTCCATTTTTGGTGTGAGAAGGGATACGATAGTACTTCAAATAGGCATAAAGAGCATAGAAGTCTCCCAACAGGACATTACAGAGAGGGTTAAAGTATTGATCCAATTCAGTTGAAGGAGACCCTGGTCTGATGGCAGGGACAGATAAAGCAAAAGAACCGGCACTGGGTGCACCAACAGTGCAAGGGAAGAGTGGTCAGGCAACACCATAGGATTACTACAGCTGGCAGCATTCATGACAGATACATATACAGGGGAATATCCCAGTGGGATGTGGACATGCATGGACATTTGGACATCTAGCACCCATGCTGATACAGATGCTGAGGACATAAATGTATCGTCTCGACCAACACGAGGAGAATTTTGTACATATAGAGCAAGAGACTGTGGGAGCTCTTAGTCGGATTTGGAGCAAAAAAAGTGAGTAGAGACAGCAACCTGATAATGACGGCATAATTGACAGTGGCCTTGACATTGGCGCACTTGGTGACGGCCATCTACGACCATGCAGCCCCGGAAGCATTCGCCTGTGAAGAAGCACCATCGAACCTGATATGGGTCATTACTCACAATTCATCACAGGCTTCAAGTAGGAGCAATTAGGCCCTGTTCGGGATCCCCAGCTAACTACCTGTGATCTGGTACAGGTAGTTGGTCACATCATGTCACAGTCTTACGGATAAGTTCCGATGACCCGAAGACCAAAATAATAAACATTCGTAAACCTCTGGATGTTGCCAACCCGACGCCGCGCTCCCCGTCCACGACAATGAGTGAAGTGAATCTTGCCGTATCGTCAGATTCGAGCAACGGGGCTTTTTCTATGTTACGCAAAAACTGAATGAGAAGTCATTTGTATACTCCAATAGATCATAGGTTTCCTCCAGAGAACTGTCTTCACTGTGGCGGGAAGGGGCGGGAAACCGCGCGGTGGCGGGACGATGGTCAGAAAACGGTGAGCTGGCATTTTACGCCAAGATTTGATGGGCCGGTCGAGACCCAGAGTGACTGATCGTGACTTCCTTTTACAGCCGAACTCGCATCTGCTACCTGTACATTTCGATTTTGGCGGGGCACAGGTAGTTAGCTGGGGATCCCGAACAGGGCCTTAGTACACAGGCAACTGGCAGAGACTTCCCAGCAGGTTCTATTACGGATGCACACAAAAGCTGATATGCATCAAGGATGGGATGAGAAGAATGTACTCATGCACACAGAAGTCGGAGCCACCAGCTGATGAAAGGGTCACTGATGAAAGGGCAAGCGATGAGACAGACTCAAGAGGCTCAGAGCCAGATGAATGACTTGCTCAGAAGCGAAGTACAGACAACATGGACTCCAGAGCCAGTCCAGGCCAGGAACCAGGTCAGAAGTTGAGGAAGCAGCAATGGCATGCAAGGAAAAGACATCAGTGTTTCAGTGTTGGTCAGAATGTCGGCAGTCCAGACACTCAAGAGTTGGTTGTTCAAAACCCGGAAGCAAGAAACTGTGCCATCTCGACCGTAGGTTCAGTCACAGGTCACACCGGACTTTTTTGATGTGCTCAAAAAATGCTTTTATTTGAAAGAAAATTCATCGGCTATCTCGGACATCGAGAATTTCCAAATCACTGAACCTACGGTCGAAATGATACAGAACTATGCAAAAGAGAGAGTACTTATAGGTCAAGGCAGTAGCATCAAAAACAACCAACACAGAAGGTCAGACACCAACTCGACATGGAGGGGAAGGAGACTTGCGCATGGAAGAATGATTTGGTAGACGTGGCGACTGATTTATGGATACCCTCTCATGATGGATGGTGAATACGAAATTGAGATGACACAAATAGTATTCAAAAAAGAGGGCTCCAACAACTCAGTTTCCAAACAGGAAGAATCGCAAGAAATAGAGAGTGAAAGGCCGGCAGATATCTTGACTTCTGCACTCAATTTCAAACTCTTTATAAAATTTTCCCCTCTGATGTCTACCTTTTTTGGAAATCTCCTTCTTTTTCGGGACGTCCACTCTCAATTCCGGGGTTATGCCTCCTATTTCACGTCGACAGTCTCTGTCAATCAGCTGTTGGACATTTGATTGTGTTTCATTCTCTTGGGTACTCATCGAAGGATTTCATTTTGCTTTGTCATCTGCTCTGCCGGTTGCTCAATCGCATGGCCCGAGATGCCGAAAATCTCCCATTAAATGATCCCTTGAGCAACAGCATACTGTATCTTTCCCTTCAAATCGGTAGTCACGCATCACACACCCCTATGTCGATCACGAACTTTGGTCGAAGTCACGCGTCACTCAGGCCTCTGTCGAACCTCCAGACCGTCACGCAGCGCCCCAAATTGCCCCCAACATTCCAAAAGGGCAAATTTTTCGAAATTTTTCATTTTGGTTGCCGAAATTTTCGAGGTGCCATGCAAAAATTTGGTGGCTGCCGAAATGTCGAATAGGTAAAATGTGTCATGCATCACCCCCCATGTCGAATTGAAGGAAAAGATACAGTAAGCCCTTCATGTCCACCATTCTTTCCGTGAAGGACCAACAGAAAGAACAGTTGTTTTTTGCAGGCTCTCAAATCTCAGCCTTGATCTGATGCAAGGGGGAGGTGGCCAAAGGCCACCGACCACCTTGTATAGTTTAAATGAGACTAGATGGTGCAAAACAAAAAGCATGACGTGTTCAAGTTGACTAATTTTAACCAAGTGAGACCAAACAACTCAATTTGCAGCCAAAAAATTAGCCAATTGCATCTCAGGACACACTAACAAGTTAGTGGGCATAACTTTTGAGTGTGGTTTTGATGTTGATCAGATCTTGGCAGAATTTCCCGATTCACTTACCCAACTTTAAGAATGGAATGGAAGTAAATTCTAGTTCGTTGAACGTTCAATTCAGCTTGTGTATGTTCAAAGTCGCCTCCTAGTCATTATTCACTTCCCCTTCAAGCATATGCAAGGCAACTTGAGCGTGTCAACGCAATATCAGAGTGATCGTATGAATGCCCCTCACACTGCTCGTGAATGTCATGTCCTCCTGGATGTAGGTGCAAGCATTTTGCAACTCGAAATAGTAGACAGAGATCTCAGTGGGCGTGAATATGAACCAACTGATATTCTGTACCTAGAAATAGTAGACAGGGCTAGGTACCATGAGTATAAGTATAGTAGTAATTAAATGAGAAGACTTACATCTCAGCGTGTGTGAATACAAACCAGCTGAGATGTGCATAGGTAGGTTACAGCTGTTCCGGAAAACCTTGAGACTGATTGAATTTTTTTCCGCGATTGGTGCCAAAAATGGACAGTTCCCAAACTTTTTCGTTTTTTGCTTCAGAATACCACTTGGATGCCTCCATGGGCTATCTGAACATATTCAGATGCCTAAAAGTGCCTGATTGACGTATTACTGACGCTCAATACTCGAGGGAAGAGAACAAAGAGGCCAAACGGATCGCTCACGTGGTGACGTCATCTAATGAATTTGACAGAACTCGCACAGCCTGATTGGGAAGTCCGAAAATCGCCGAAAAGACGCGTCGTGCTTGCGTTGTGCAGCCAAGCTGGAATATGGGGTGTAGAATGTGTTTGATACATACACCGTAGGCCCTATATTCCTCCTTCCAACAGTTTCAAAGCACATAGATGGGAAAACAAGTCAGGTTGGGCTCAGATCCATTTTTGGCACCGATCG
This sequence comes from Mycena sanguinolenta, assembly GCA_014462675.1. NCBI lineage: Eukaryota > Fungi > Basidiomycota > Agaricomycetes > Agaricales > Mycenaceae > Mycena > Mycena sanguinolenta. The sequence continues at coordinate 1,060,684 of JACAZH010000034.1, read as the reverse complement.
CGGAAAAAATTCGATCAGTCTCAAGGTTTTCCGGAACAGCTGTAAGCAAAATAAAGAGAGACGCCGTTACACTTGTTACTTCAATACTAGACGCTAATATTAACCTGAACAGTCGAAAAATCAGATGGAGATACAAAGCTTGTCGAGTAAGCTCGAAGAAGGCGTAGATGGACGTGGACTTACCGTGTGGTGAAAACCTATATTACAAATTCAGCCCCTCGAGCGGAATGGACTAAGCAGAAACAACGCACGACTATTGCCGAAGTCTTCAGTGACCGTGAAAGAAGGGACGGTTAGAGTGCCGAGACCCGCAGGGGATGGCACGCCGCCACTGTCCACAGACGAGGACTTGCCCAACCTCCGGACATTGAGATTTGCGAGCTAAGGGACAGTAAACTATGTCCTTGGTGTCTCGGACAGAACCAACGCACCATACTGACCATGTACACGCGCCCAAGCGTGTACGCAAAACCTACGGTGACTGTCAAGCGCAGATGAGCCTAACGCGCAGCATTAAGCAAACTCGGATGACAGACTATTGCTTTCTTCGTCCAAAAGATATCTAAAATTGGTAACCACGGTTCGGTCTTGTAAGTTGATGTTGAATCTTAGTAGCGTATGGGACCTACGCAACCAGAACCGCAACCGCAACCATGGCCGTCGCTGCCCCGGACTGGACTGTCAACGCCATTAGCCGGTCCAGGACCCTATTAAGTGTCATGGCCCCGATTATGAGCTATACAATTCTCCGCAACCACATCACGGTATTGCGCACCTCCTTGTCTCCACCAAAGTCGGCCTTGCCTTCCATAATTGCCAGAGCAGCGCTGCGGCGATGCTGAGGTCCGCTACAGCTTCGGTGATGAGCCAGATCCTGATAAGACCAAGTGGGATGAATGCATGAACAATAGAGCTCCATGGCCATGGCCACGGTGAGGCACGCACAGTCCTGGAGTCTTGATCTTCGCGCGATCCTTGAATGCAGGGAACATCGCCAGAATAATGGCACATGTAAATGAGCCTCCGAGCTGTGCACGGCGGACAGTGGGTACGATGCGGGGCGCAAAGAGACAAATAGCTGGCGTACTGCGACAATGACCAAGAAGGAATTTAAAAGAGTGACAAAAACGTTTCTGGTGCTAGATCGATATCGTTGAGAGAAGTTGGCGGTAGAAAGGGTGAAACACACACAACTTCCAGTATCGGACGACTAAAAAGCTCTGGACCAGCACAGCAATCACGCCGGTAGTGAAGAGGTGCAGTGAGAGGGGCTGGAATGTCGTAGTTATTTAATGCCTGAGGTTCCCTACTACTTGACATACCCAGTGCTGGTCAGAAAGGTACACGAGATCTCCTGCATGTAAATCGTAGGCGGTCACTCACGCCGTTGATAACCAGAGACATACCAGCATGGGTTATTGTGTACTACCGAGGCGCCCAGCGTAAGCTTGTAAAGCGCAGAATGTGAACGCTTACAAGATACACGCAGGCATAGTCGCCCAATGTGGAAACAGTGTCGATTAAGACAGCGACCGATACAAACGTCTGTTTAAAAAAATAGGGCCGGGAGAAACCAGGTTCAAGGTCGAAGGAAAGACCTTCAACTTCCAATCGTCGTGCTTGAAGTGTCTGAAATAGTAGTTGGCCTGAATGATTTCGAACATATACAGAAGCTGGGCCGAACTTGAGGTGGTGCTAGTGAAATACAATGCAGTGCTCACCGAATTTGCCCAGGTCCCAATGAGAAGTACCCTGCAAGCCAAAATGAAACTATCAAACTAGGAAGCTAGAAGACTGGGGAGAGTTGTACCCAGTAATGGTGTCAAGAGCGGGGAGAGACATCACGAGAGCGAGGAAGTAACCAGTCTTCCACCTGCCAGATAAGTAGGGGGTCCTGCCGTAACCGTGTCGACGGTTATAAGTAGGGCTCCCGTAACTCGGCGCCCGTACGGTTAGTACACATATGGCCGTCAAATGTAGGGTCATCCCCATATAGGAAGCCCTATAACTATTGCGAGAGTCGCCCCGGAGATTACCCACTTTCAGACCAGCTGAAGTGCATACCAAAACTGAAGTCGAAAACAAATATATCAGATTATTATCTGATTGTGTAACAGTTAAGCTGGAACGAGGCCTGATTTTTATCTTTCAGTTCAAAAGACGTCTAGCCTGAAATTAAAGCTGATTTTACCACTTTCAGCTTTGATTTCAGGCTATTTGAATTCAGATTCTCTACTTTGAATTGCAGGTTTCGGTTCAATTTGATTTCAGGTTAGGTGAAAATTGAGAATCTTGTCCATGCCTAGGGGAAACTGCCAGCCAAGCGATATGTAGTCTCTGTTACAGACCGATATATAAATGATGAACAAGTAAGTATTTATAAGCGATATGCATGCAAAAGATTCACAACTGTCAGGACAGCTGAAGTATAATCCGAGACTCAAAATATAATATCTGAATTCAGTTCAACTGAAACTGAGGCGGAATCCAATAGAACAGCTATGATTTCAGTTCAACTGCAATGTCAGAAGAAACCATCCAAATCAGATGCGGTTTCAGCTCGTCTTTTTCTCATTCGAATTTCGCTTCAAGTTTTAAACTGCGCTTCAGCCAGTCTGAAAGTCGGCAAACCCGGGTAAGTCTGTTTGGAGTCTGTCAGTTTTTGACAGCTGTTCCCATCAATCTTCGCAGGGCCGATTATCATGTTGCGGGATTTGCCGTTTTCCCTTTGTGGTGACCAGATTTTTCATGGATCGATTCGCGCCTTGAAGACGCATCATTAGGGCCCCTGTTCGTTAAAATTGACCCAAAAATAAATGTGTTTGAGGGCATTATCTCTTCAAAGGACTGTCAATCACTGCGTGCAGAATTTGTTCGTGTTTTCTGCCGTACCTATCCCTCCACCCCGCCACGTGAAGGGAAGATATGCTCGCTTCGCTCGCAATAAATGGAATCACGGACGGCGATCACACGTAAAGGAAAATGGCACGCTTTGCGGCCGGCTACTTCCGCTTAAATCGGTGAACACTGGCAATGAGTTGGCGTTAGCAGTTTACCGGCGTCTCCCAAGCTGCGTTTCAGGGTCATGACTGCACTATTCAAAAAAAAAACTTTTCGGGCATCCCGGACATCGAAAATCTCCAAATTGTTTTGAACCTATGGTCGAAATGGTACAGTAGTTAGTCTGCGTACCCTCCAGTCCCTGTGCCGGCGCCGCGGGGGTCGTCCGTGTACGCGGCGTCGAAGGAGTTGGAGGGTTGGCGCTGTCAAGTGCAGAGAAGGACGGGTTGGAGGGGTTGTACGAGACGGTGTCGACCAAAGGGTTGCCTGTGTGTCACTCTTGCATCATTTTGCCTTGAGGCGTCCTGGGTGGTCTTTTCTAGTGACAGAGAGGAAAGAGGCGACTAGAGAAGGATCCAGCCACGCCAGTCGAGCCTTGTCGAAGAGGTGCACGATACAACTAGAGAAGAGGGCGAGCGAGAGCTGGATGGCAAATGATAAGCGGTCGGGGAAGAGACAAGTCGATGGTGATGGCACTGACATTCACTGGCGTCGGCGAAAAGAGTGCGCGCGTCACGCCAGGCTGGTCCCGGTCCGGTAAATCAAACAAATAAGGTCAACTGATTTACCGGCCGGCCCGCATGTCGCCTGTTTCAGTGATAGATTTTCATCGCGCCATTTCAGAGCTCTGACGTAGAAAAAATGACGGGGATTAGGTCTCTATGAGGCAGAGGGCTGAAGCTTCGGAGGAAGTGACAGAAAGCCCTTCTGAATAAATAATTGCAAATTCACCTTTAATGCACTGGCAGTCTGATGAGGCAGTTGCCCTATTTATTTAATTGGGTGATTCTATTCGGCCCCGGGCGCTTCAACCTGAAACGTATCCCCCCAGTAAATAAATGAATCTTGAAGTAGATTTTGAAGTTTGACTTGACATCTTGCTTGACGCCAAAGATGTAGCACCCTCATCCAATGGCCCGATTTTGAACCTGCCTGTTCAGAATAATTAGCTGAACACTGCACAGCATAAATATTTAGATGCCTATCGGATAGATGCCCAAGAATCCTTACATGCACCCCCTGCTTTGAAACAAAAGTGACCTCCAATTTGACGAGGCGAAGTATCACGATCAACCTTGAATGTGCCAGCATTTCTTGCTCAATTGCATTACGGTAGGCGGGATGGTCGAGGTTCAATTTTGACACTTGGACATTTTGACATCAGCATTTTGCTCTGGTGATTTCCGCTTATGGCAATCTCAGACATCGGCACCACCTCTCCCAAGATGATTTATAGGCTGAGAGGGGGACATGGTTCTCATTGACTAGCACTTGTAGCTACAGCTAGGCTTTTGAGTCTTCATCTGTACTATCTGATGAGTTCGCAAATCCATCGCAACTGAGACGGAGATAACAGCAACGGTTCCCACACTTGTGCTTTTGAAGGAAGGTCGCAATGCCAGACTTTCCATGATCGCCAACACCACTGGAGCTAAATAAAACCAAAGAGGTCAAGGTGAGGCTGAAGCCAGAATGAAAATCATATACCTATCTAGTGTGTGGGACATCATATCAAACAAAACCTCAATGCCTTCACCATTGGCTTTGATGGCTGTTGCACCTGATAAACTCAAATCAGAGAATAAACAGACAAGCATAGTTGACACATACTTTGAATGTCTGCCAGAACGGTTGATTCCTGGCTGAGTAGAAATGTATAATGAGCAAATGCATTCAATGTGCTGCCCAATTTATTGTTTTGCCAGGCTGGACATTCATTAGTTCCACTCCAGTGCTTGACCTTGCTGTTTCACCTTGGTTCAAATAGCCACACAACAAGACCCTCCTGGATACTTGACTCGTCTGTATCTTGTGCTGCTTCATATTGCTCCAAGGAGAATCCTGAAGCCAGTGAAGGACCTGAGCCAGCCGCAATGACCTCAACACCAAGTTTGAAGTCGGTAACCTCAATGCCTATAGTTGATATTCCTGATCAAATTGATAATGACAAGAAACACAATGTCACACCTTTTTCAATGTCCACATCTTGTTCCTTTGCTGCTGTGATGAATTGTTCCAGGAAATAGCCAGTTGTGATCAACCGAGATGCCTCCTCAATGAGCATATCATGGTTTTCTGAGATCTCAACAATATCCTCCCCCTTTGCCAGTGTTATAGAATTGTTTGGCAACCCATGGCAGTCCATCATAAATTACCTCAAAGTAACAGTGTACCCTGTGAACTTTCTTGGTCTTGCCTTGATCAAATGGTTCATCACAAAGGAGGTAAGATGAAGGGGGTTGATTGAGATCTTGAAGGTTTGGCCAGTTAATGGTGACCACTCCATCCTCAGTGACAGACACCGAAGCAAACACAAATGGTACTTTGGTGAATCCAGGTATTGCTCCAAATTCCGAGCGCAAAGCAAGTGGCGCAGAAATTTGGCCTGACAACAAGTCAGAAAAGACTTTATTGAGAAAAATAAATACTGACTTTGACTGCACTTTGACAGACTGAATTCAGTTGTGGGAGGGCCTTGAGCAGACTGACTGATTCTGCGCTTTCTGTTCTCCTTTTCAGTATGAACAAAATATGGAGCCAAGGTTCCGGTCTCATCCTCAAACTATGGATTCAAGGTAAGCCCTGTGAAACTAGAGGTCACCAATACACTGACATCTTTCACAGAAATGAAACCTTCAAGATAAATGGCTGGAGATGGCAGCTTGGCATTCAAAGGGCCTTGAAGGATCTTCTTTGGGTGAGTTCCATGAATACGATCATGAATGTCAAAAAAAATGGCCCAAGGTGCCTAGAGAGGGAATGCACGAGTAGCATTGGGGAGGATACGAGCTGCATCTGTGCAAGTGCCAGTCAAAGTCATAGAAACAAGGTAAACAGTAATCTGTCTGAGTGCACCTTTTGCAGCTGCAGTCTGAAGTAAACCAGAACCTGCAGTGACCTTTGGACCTTTGAAAAGAGTTTGAGCCTGCAATCATTCAAGCAGCTGGATGGTCAAATTCATGACTGTTCCCAATGCACGTTGCTCCTCAACAGTTGGACACTATTATCTGGATCTTGTTGAGCAACATGGTGGTATGTTTCCCAATTGTCTTAGGTAAACCTGGTTTCAAGTCTTGTTCAGTTTTTGTTCAGGCCACAGTGGATGGTGGGTCAGAAACAGGGGAACTATATGCCTGCCATGCTGTTCTGCGGTTGGTGTGCCATTCTACCAAGGTTTTTCATGGGCTAACATGAACACATAGTCAACAGTGTATGCCAGAGCTCTCACTGCAGGATGCGCCTGCCTTTGTTGCCCTCAAGAGCACTGATAACATTCCAATTGAGTCTTCGTGGCATCTCTTTACAAACTATGTTGGTCTCGACCTCAAGCAAATTATCCTTCTTGGCGAGAGCCAAAACTACTTTAATCCCACCTTCCCACTTCATATGTGAGTCTGGTGTATTTATTTTTTGCGCACCAAGGCCTAATCAAGTCAAGTGATTTGTTCAACTGGTTGTGGCCAAAGATAGTCCAACATAGCTTGGATGACTTTGTTGACTATTGGAATAATCACAAAATTCAGACACAGCACAACAAAGCTTTACCCTCTGGTGTTTCACCCAACTACATATGTGACTTCCCAGAGAAATTTGGTCTAACACATTTTGGAACACCAGCCCCTCAGCATCTCATTGACACACTGTGCCAAAATATTCCCAAGTCAAGGGAAGAGTGTTATAGAGGGGTTTTCAATGATTTTGAGGCTAGGGCCTCCAGGATTTATGAGTATATTGGGGCTCCAAAGCTCATACCAGTTGAGGGGTGGACCATTTTTTGTCAAATGCTTTCCCATCTTGAGTAGTGACATGTGCAATATAATTGAGCTGGTTTAAATGTGATTTGAAGAATTTTTTTTCTTTCCTTCCAAAACATGGTTGAAAACAGTTACAGTGGGTTATAGTTGGTGACAGGAACAGGAAGAAGGAAGATATTGATGATTGAAAATAAAATAAAAACATTTCAAGAGAGATGCACACATAGGGAATAGGGAATTGAACTTGTGGCCTCCAGAATCCCACACTGTAGCCTTATCCAGTGCTAAAGCGAAACAAACAGTACAGCTAGACTATCTTGAACATCTATGTCCAAACACTATTGCAATCAAGGGGACTGCCAAGCATCTGAAAATCTTGCTCCCTCAATAGTCTCAGAATTTCCTTGGAATACTGTCACCTGAGGCTTAGTTTGTAGCTAGTCAATGAGAACCAAGTCCCCCTCCCAACCTATAAATTGTCTTGGAAGAGGTGGTGCCGATGTCTGAGATTGCCATAAGCGGAAATCACCGGAGCAAAATGCCAATGTCAAAATGTCAAAGTGTCAAAATCGAACCTCGACCATCCCGCCTACCGTAATTGCATGGCATTATTCTCGGAAGCAAAATCATTTTAACACTCGCTTATATGCTATCTGAAGACATGAGTCATGGTCATCTTTATGTCAGATAATCGGCTGGGACGACAGCACAAATAGAAAACTGCATGAATCCGCTCTTTGCTGATGCTCTTGCCGTACCAGCGACGCTCTGACATCGATGGCACCCCTTGTAAGTTGGAGGAGGCGTTGCGTATATAACTGGCACCCGGGGGAGCCAAATAGAAATAGAATTTTCCTATTCAATTTACCTGACCGATGAGTCACCCGGTCGATCTGGAAGTATCATTTGTTAGTCTCTCGTATAGACAGACGCTAGACACTAGGCCTGTGCGCCGTTACCGTCGTGCCGGTTCTAACGGATTCCGGCACCGGGTAGCCGACCCGTTCCGTCGAGGCCTTGAAGGCTTTGCCGACGGGTCGGTAACAGGACGGCTTGCGAGGGCGACAGCCTTCGGAATGACGGCCGTGACGGACATGACGAGCGAGCAAAATTACATATTCATATTGCTCCCTACTTGCCCCCAAGTTTCGTCGGTTTTATTATGCGGAAAGATTGACCGGTGATCACGGCGCCTATGTGGCTTTTCCCTTCATCCCCGACCCCGCCTGACGCACCGGCCATGCATCGACGCGTCGTATGCTATGAAACTGGCACTATTCAAGTCATCAAGTTGTCAGCGGCGTAGCAAAGCTTACTGGTGAATTCATGACATATGAATGTTTTTCTCTTGCACCTACATTCGGTACCGGGTAATAAACTGTTCCGTTGCATTCAGGCAGTCACAGATAGACTCTGTGACACCTTGCAAAAATGAAAACTCTTAACAGAGTCGATAAAATTCCCTACCTTCTTCAACTCGGTTCAGTGGTGGCTTGCGCGGAACGCGCAGTTCCCAAACCTATTCCGTTTGGCTCGGGACACTCTGGCTATCCCAGGTAAGTTCAAGTTTTTTTCGTTTGCAAAAGTACGAGGATTGAAACATGCACTAGGTTCTGTTGTTGCTGTTGAATGCATTTTGTCTGGCGGACGCGATACCATCTTTCCCCCGTAGGGTCAGTTTACAGCCCGAGACCATCAGGACTTTGATGATGGTGAGGCAGCTTCTTCGCCTCGCTCGCAAGTGGTCAATGGGGTTGTGGGAAAGGATTAGATCACTAACTAGTATCGCACATTGTGTTCGCGAGGCTCTGGCATTGTTTTCCTTTCAGAATTTAGCCATTAGAAATTTCTGCTTCCCGTTCCGTTGTCCGTGACAGCCGTCCCGTCGTCTGTCCCGTTCCGTCGAGGTTTCTTGAACTCACATGACGGGACGGTTTCGGAGAGTGACGGCGCACAGCCTTACTAGAAACATGGAAGCTCATACTTCCCTGTGTTTCTAAAGTATTGTTCCTGTCATTCCCAAAGTAGAATTCAAGATCACAACATTAATGGAAGTATGTAGCTATTGGAACTCAGTAACAGTATTGTTACAACTCCTGAAATTAAGAGTCTGGGTAACAACCAGAAGGCTGAACTCTGGGTGAACTTTCGTTGAATACCCTCATGTGCATAAAGGTCCCCACTATTGGAAATTCGACCAGAACTCCCGGGGAATTACTACTATCTTCAACATGTCCAGCAAGGGACTGCGTGAACCTACAACTCTATGTAATGTCAGAAAAAATTCGAAAAAATATTCGACTTTGCCATCAAAGTTTCGATATCTTCCTGACCTCAACTTGTATTCACTTGGGACCTTCAAATATCGATCTACCACCCACATTTAACCCCACTTTCGACCTGATTCCAAAATTTGAGCATTGATTCCCCCTTGGCTGCAAGATGTCAATTCAGCACTCTAACAGTGGGTCAGTAGCGAGTGGCGTGCAAATTTACCCTGATGTCACCGGAAATATCAACAAAATGGTCAAAAATTGGGTGAATCCTCTTCCATTTTGGTGTTGAATGTAAACATATTCAATGAGATTATAGGCGTATGCGAAACATGTCTACAATGTCGACTGGGAGTATCATCACTCCTCGTCCCTCATTAATTGTGTTTCCTTCCTCCTCAGCTATCTTTCTGGAATCATCAACAGGGCAGCATCATATGCGGAATGGTTAGACGCGTCTGTTCAGAGTGCTTCTTTACTCGTGTAGTGCTGACTGATTATCTCGCAGAATCCCTTCGCCTTTTACTGCAAATGGAGCCATTCAGTGAACAAGCAGCTGAGCGATTCAAGATGAAAGGGAGCAATGATTAGCTTCTGTCGGAAATTTATTTTTAGCCTTACAAGAGCGTGACGTTACAAGACTCTCGTAAGATCCTTGCAACACACTTGCAAACAACGGCCCGCCACACAAGAGTCTTGCGAGTAAAGCCACCTCTCGCAAGGCGCTATAACCTCGACCGAAAATGTTTGCTTCTGCCTCGACGGCCATCCACTGCATCCACCTGACCCTCTCAAACCTCCTGTATTGCAAGATACTTCTTCAAAGACGCTTTGCTCGATGTGCGCATTTCTGCAAGCCACAATGCAGTTTTTTCATGGGTACCTGCATCATTTTCATTGGAAATTTCAAGATACACAGTCTCTGTGCACCCTCCCATCTTTATGCACGTGGGATTGAATATGTTTGCTGTGTTTTGTATGTGGGGCCACCATGTGCGTCTGCTTTCTTGCTTTCTGACAATTCCCATTTAAATTTGTTCCACTAGAAGTTCATGCGGTGTTACTCTTCCATGTACATAGTCCCAACCTGCATTGCTCCTACAGGGCTCCATCTCAGACTAGTGCGTTTAGGGAAAGCTCGGCACAGACCACGCACACCGCTGTCGGCCATGTCGACATGATCTCGCATGCTTCTACCATTGTGCATGGGTTCGGCTTGTACTTTCTTCCCCATTCCGGCTTGCACTCGCTTTCACATTCGCACTCATACACATCGCTCGCCCACACCTCAGGCTCGTACGCACGCACTCGCGCTTCACGATGATGCATGCTGTGCAACACCCATTTGCACTCTCGGCTTGGTGCCAAGCGCTCAACGGTGCGCACCTGGCTAGGCGCCATGCGTACTCGCACCTCCTTGCTTTGCGCTTCGTGATCCCGACCCCAACGCGGAGCACGGGTGGGCAAATAGACAGAGCTGCAGCACGAGTCGTGGAGAACCGATGAGACTACAGTGGAGGATGTGACAGGGCAGGATTAGTTGTAGCGGAGGGTCAGTAGTAGGAAGGTTTTTGTTCGGGCAATGTTGAATATTGGTGCATGCCCCTGTTTTGTTCCTCCTATCCTCTGTTCCCCGCCGTTTTCTTCTTAATTCTCTATCATTGCTAGCCCAAATTTGATTCTGAAATCATTCAACAGGGCACTCGTCATTCGCTAGTTAACTTGAATCCCAATTCATCTGCCAGGCTAAAACTGTGCCCGACAAGCCTCTGGATCCGATTGCATGTTGACCGAGTTGAGTTGCGAAGGCATGTCTGCAAGCATCTTTACACATTCCTTTAGATTCGCGCCAAGCTGACGAGAAATTTAGCACCTCAAACGGCCCAAATTATGATTCAAGACAGTATTTAATAACGTGCGAATGCTGTTTCCCATGCGTGCACGGTCAGGTATGCTCATTTTTTATTCTATCTTATTCAATCTCTCACTCACCGTTGTTTTTATTCTTAGGTTTTAGCTCACCGCGTCCCCTTTTCCGTGTGCCTGCTGACTTTGCAGACCTTCCCTTCATTGTTTGCGGTCGTCTTTGCTCTGAGACCTGTGCACGGTGAGGTTTGGTTTGAATTTCTTTTTTCGCCGAGTTGAACGGTAGAATTTATCAAACAAGACCTAAATCCAAGGTGACTGGTATTTTGTACTTCTTCTCTCATTGTGCTCACGGACTTTCTTTGCAAATCTTTGTTTTGATCAACTCATCTGTTTGAAAGCAGCCCAAGGTGCAGCTCATGCGTCTTTCTTTTTGCTGATCACTTCATAACCCAGTAGACTGCTCTCTCTCATCGCCTTTTAAGACCAATTCTATCAGCGCTCTTGATTTCCTTGAATTGTTCTCCCAAGGCTCTTCATTCCTCAACACGACGCTACTTTGCCGAAGTCTCATTTGAGGTAAGCCTCATTTCTTGGTTTCTTTCAAATCACCATTCCTTCTTTGCATCTCGTTTAGCCTGCGGCCTCAGCACGTACTTGCTTTTAAAACCATATACACGTATATCCAGAACTCCGGCTAATATTTTCATAGACCGATACCGACTTCACGTGTCCAACACGCCTCGTCTGGATAGATACGCTAACACTCGGCGCCTTGCGAAGCTCAATGCCCGAGAGGTCCATCCCGTCCCACGCATCCGACCAGACATTGTGTAACCCGCGCAGGACCTGAACGCGAAGCACGGCGTGGGGTCGTGTCCGAGGCTTGATAACCCACCCGATTGGTTTGTGCGGGTCATACCCAGACCGACCAAGGTGAATTGCAAGTCTCCAAGTTTTCGTTGATTCACATCTATAGTTCTATGTAGGCTCTGATAATTTTGGATTTGAGAAGCCGGTACAAAGCTCACCACCGCGTATGGTGGCCTTTTATGCTCGCAGGCTGCACTGCGAGCGAATTGCGAATGCAATGGTACGGCACCGACCGCCTTGCTCATGAGCTCGTGCCAACAACGGCGCATCTGCTGTGCATGGGAGATGCATAGCCGGGGCCGAGCGAGCGAGTGCACACTGTAAAGGTAAATAGAAAATTTTAATCCAGTTTATCATGAATTTGTTAATCGTTGAATCAAATGCAAGTCAGATGGTATGCGAGTCTGAACGAGGCCATCGCATTGCACACCGTGTCGGTAATCCCGTCCCAGCACGTGGACTATTGGAGTATCATCGCTTGCAGTACGTGTACTACGACAGCGGCGCACAGCTGTTCTCACTGGAAGCAAGTAGACTATTGGTTGTGTCTCGAAGAACGGCGATCGAGCGCGGATCGCGGGTCACAGGCTATATAGGTTGTGGATCCTATCTAGGTAGAGGGTGTTGCGCCGTGAGCATACGACAGTATTTGTGTATTACCAGAATTTTCTATGTAAATGCACGTATTACATAGACGCAATCTCAATGGCACGGTGTGCTCATTTTGGCGAGCATGTGCGCTGCGGCGGAAGGTTTCAGAGAAGTGTTTTGCCTTAGGCGCCAAAAGGACCCCATATATAGGGAGCTGCGCTCCCTGTATATATATGCCCAGTATTGTCTAGTAGTATTTTGCTCTTGACGGGAATTCATAGGCCTTTGGCGTCGCCGGTTGGATCCCCTAGTATTAGCACATTAAGATAACATTAATTAATAAAACTCAGTAAGCAGTCAGTGTAACGGATATAATCAGATTGTAAGTAATATAAATATAAGTAAGTGAATGTAAATACTAGTAAGTAGTGTAAGTAATGTAATTAGCCTAGTACCAAAGTAAAATTTTCAATACAAAAAACCCTTCATCTTACAAGGCCTCACAAGAGTGATATCTTATAAGAACCCTTGATCTTGCAATCGGTGTGATTCCTTAAAATGGCATTATGACAATGGGTGTTCTTGTGGCCTTATAATGGGGTTGGGCATCAGCCGATTGAAAGCTGTGCACTTTGTACTTGTTTGTTCTCGATTAGACCTTGGTTTTTGATTTCGGCTTGATTTCAACTGCGCCCCATTGGTTGCACACAGTCATGAAAATTAAGTCGCCACATTCTATATCTTCAACGTTAGCATTACAACAAAACGGACAGAGGAATTTTCGAAATATTAAAAATTGAATGTACAGCGTGCAGATTGTCCAGTCATTTGTCCACTTCTCAGCGAATAATGCACCCTGCACAAAATCCTCTGTCCAAATAAAAGTTTCACTGGCTATCTTTCGGACCGACAGATAAGATTCGGCTCTGTGTTGGTGCCTGACACTCGGGGCGCTGTTCCGCGACGGGGATCATTTTTGTGACCGAGTGACATGTAACACCCGTTACCTCCGCTTTCGACTTCGACGCGTCGCGCTTTCTGTATGCTTCTACGACTGCTTTGCCTTGAATGGGTCAGAAGAAGACACAGAAACAGCTAGCAGGCTTGGCTGCTGCTCGGGCCTCTCGACACAAGCCCTCGGAGAAAGAAAATACCATCGCACCTCCTCAATCTCCACCTCGTTCCACTACACGCTCACAACGACATATTTCAACTCTGCAGGACCGAATAAATGAACAGGATATTCATATATCATTCCTATCCCAGTCTAACTCCGAGCTCCAAGCCGAAAACACTTCTCTTCATCACCAACTCGTGCACTCGCGCTCGACAATTGCGTCTCTCCAGGAGCAGAATGCTGTTTCAGCTCAGAGACTTCGAGAGACCACGGAGGAGCTCAAAGATGCGTATGATGAGATCTCCAGTCAGGCGGTGATCATTAGGAAGAAGAATCAGAGGATCAACCGTCTCATTCGTGACAAGTCAGTGCTTTCTGCGAAGCTCGCATGTGCCAAACAGCAGGTACTCGATGCCGTACTCCGTGCTCATGCTGCTGAAAAGCTTTCAAAATCCGAATCACTCCGAATCGAAACTCTATTGCAAACGATCTCATCCCTAGATCAAAAACTCGACACACAGCAGCAGCAACAGAAGGATTTGTACAAAACACTTCGAGCAACAAATATGCGAGAAAAGCGTGCGAAGGCAGTCCTGCAGCAGGTCCGAACACAGCTCCGAGCAAAATCGAAGTGGTCTGGGATGAATCGACGCATGTTTAGTTCCCAATATCGTTCCCTTGCTCTCGCGTTCACACGTGCCGGCTGCGCGCAGGCCAGGCTTGGCCCGCTGCTCATTCGCGTTGGCAAGATTCTCGGTGTCACAATCAAGCGATCAATGAGTCGTCGGACGGTCGGGCGCGTCATTACAGAGGCAGGAATTAAGGTGCGGCTTCAACTCGGTCATGAATTGGCTCGAGCAAAAAGTATGTATCTTTATCTCTTGTCTGCAGATAGAGTGTAGCACGAATAGTGAGTATCACGAATATTCGTGCCAAGCCATTTGCGAATAGCGAATATTTGTATTCGCGAATGGCTGTGGCTGTGCTATTCGCACGAATGCGAATATCAGTTTTCAGGAAAGTTGATATTCGCGAATATTTGCAGCCATAATACACAGCTAAAATTTCAATCAAGCATAGTACATTTGGGTCTGTTTAACACATCTCCTCTCTGGAACCATAACACACTTCATTTACACCAATTAGATCTGTAATTCATATGCAATCCAACCACTTTAGAGACATATTTGCTTTGACAACTGCTTGACAGGTTGACAGCAAATGTGATGATGGTCAATTAAATGGTTGAACATGCAAGACAAGGGCTTGTATGAGTCTTCAACAATGTTTAAACACACAAGATAACATAAAAGTGTCCTCAGCAACTCATTGGTGGCTATTAAACCCCTGAATCTCCAATGTATTCACTGAATATTCATATTCATGAATATTCGCGAATATTGCTGACTAAGCAACGAATATTCGCCATCAATATTCGTACGAATGCGAATATCAATTTCTAGGTTTCAGCGAATATTCATATTCGCGAATATATACTCGTGCTACACTCTATCTGCAGAACAATTTGTAACTGCACATGAAATTTTACAAGATGTTTGTCTCAGTAGCGACGGAACTAGCGTGCGAAACATTCAAGTCGAAGCCCGACACCTAACCTATGCAGCCCCAACGTACACAACAGATCCGGAAGCCCCTCAAACCGCCTTTCGTACCCGAGTCGTAGGCGTTGCGAACGCTCTCGATCATACTGCACAGACTCAGTTTGAGGGATGGGAGGAAGTGAATCGAGACATTTTTGAAACCTATATGAACAGCCCCCTCGCAAAGCGCGATTCCCTCGAAGGCTATCAGCTGGAGCAGGACGACTTATGGCGAAAAATGGTGGCATACAACTCAGATCATGCGGCAGATGTTCGTTTAACTGCTCGCAAATGCGGTGAGAAGAGGCAAGCCGTCATTGAAACTGATGTCGGGAGACAGGAATTGGAGCATATGACTACGGAGGAGGCTGAGGACGCGCTGTGGGAGGTAGTCGAGGAGATCTGCGATGATCCTGCCGCTCTCAATCGAAGGTCAATTCAAATTTATTACCTTTCCAAATCAACGCACGATGTACGTACTGAATTCTACTCAAAACACAGCTCCCTACCAGAAGACCTCCGCACGGAAGCACTACAGTCCTTGGCGCGTCACGTTGGTGCTCGTAGCATCGATATGCTCCCCGAACAACAGCAGGCTCTTCTCCTTCGGATAATCATCGCAGGGTGCTGCAATCACAAAGATCACAATGTAACAAGAGCTGGCGTCGCAGGGATGAATGCTGCATGGGAGATTCACGGTTTCACCCCCGCCCATCCTTCTTGCAAACAAGGACAACGCCGCCACCATTGCACTTGGCACGGAGGCGGACTCAGATGCAGTTGAGCGTGCGTTGAAGGCGAGTCAGCGGGGTGCACACAAGCTGGTCTCTATTTGCGGAAATCTCTTCCGGCACAAGGATGACAAGAGAGGTCATCAAGACCTCCACCGGCACTTCTTCACGAAAGTGAAATTCGACGTCACAGGCGAACATTCGACTATCAAATTCCCCGACACTTCGAATGTTCGTTACGGATCCCATAACGCTGGTGCTGCCGAACTCGTAACATACCACGCAGCTTACCTCGAATTTCTTTCCATCATCCGCGACTCAAAGCAGACTCCTGGCCTGAATCATTCGGAACAAAACGCATTCAACGGACTTAACGACATACCCACCATGACAGAGTGTTGCGTGATGACGCTCTACAAAAACGCCATCTCAGATCCCTACATGGCTATGACACGCCGACCAGGTGTAAACCACATCGACCTCGGCCCGCTACATGCTCGCATCCTAGTTCATACGCAGAAGCTCATCGACCAACCAGATCTTTTACTTGATCCCACAATACCCAGCGCTGATGTCACCTTTGATGGAAAACCTTTCCGTGACCAATTCGCCGTTGATTCCGTACATTTCATGGCCTCCCGGCTCCCCCACCTCGAAATCATCCTTGTTGCCTTTCTCAAAGCCACACTCCCGGCATGGGAACGCTTTTCCTCCGAATTTTCAGATGACAGCATCATCAATCAGCTCTCACCGACCGAAAAACTCCTCATCTGCATTCCGGCCAACAATGTTATGAATGAAGGCTTGCTCGGTGGTTGGCGTGTTCATTCCCGCACCCGTTCTGCAACAACAATCTCCCATTTCAGTGCGCAGACAGCATATCATCGCAACGACACAGAAACTTTTGCAGATGCTGTGCTCAACACGGAAGAGGACGCTGTCTACATCATGCGACTTGCTCGGGTGGAGGATGCGAGCGGGGCAATGCGCAAATTTCGTGACAACTTGTTGGCCTTTAAGCGACGCGTGGCGGAAGAATCACGGGCAAAGCAGAAGGCGAAGGAGGATTTAGCGGCAGCAAAGACCGCCGAATTACAAGCCATCGCTGTGATCACAGATCCCCAGAAGCTCAGTGATTTGAATCGCGACGAGCTCCGCCAACAGCTCGACATCCGGAAGAAGCTTATTAAAGAAGAAATCATTGCAAAGGCCTTACTGAAGGACATGAAAACAAAGCCAGCAATGCTCAAAGCTATACTGGAATCTGATGAGCGGTACGATCATCTTGAACTGCTCTGACGCAACACTGATCATTTGCAACCTAGTCGATTGGCAGCAGGTACTGCTTAGAATTTACATAGAACCCTTCTATATCCACTTATAATCATACCCTTATCCCTCCGTAGCTACTTAAATCAATCCTAAATACTCTAAATACTAATCAGAGTCCTATTTTACTTGAAACGGTTCGGTCTCATCAATGCGATCAAAGTTCCAAGTTGGAAGCTTGAATTTCTCAGCAACGTCTTACAGTGTTGGTCCCAAATTTTGTACAGCGCATGCTAGGACTTGATACTGTCTTCACTGAATTTTCCAGGAATTTTGGGATCTTCCAGAGCAATGCTTCCAGCGCTGAAGATAGCCACAAATTTGGTTAAGGAAATGGCTTATATCATTGGCCCTGCAACACGAAGAGGGTCAATATTTGGTGGGAACAAGCAGTCATGAGTAAGGAACAACTTTGTCTCTCAAAGTTGTCCGCAAATGACAGTATTCGTGCACCGCGAACAAAAAGATCAAAAAACCATCGGATTTTGATATTAATCGAGAACAAACAAGTACAAAGTGCACAGCTTTCAATCGGCTGATGCCCAACCCCACTTATAAGGCCCTGTATGGCCTTGTGAGAAAAATTAAAAATTTCCGACATCGGCGTCGTCAAGATGTTGCATTGCCGATTCTCCCTCCATCCACACCCGAGGTCCGCCAATACTTCTTCCGCAAGATTTGTTCATTCGCAACGGCTGCAGCTGACAACTCTACTCGACGAGTTCGAGCAACTGGATGATCTCGGTTTCCCTGCTGGGCTTTCCCATCCCTCCGATCCATATTCAGGACCGTCAACTTCTGCACCCACTTCGGGGATCGTTGACCAGCCGTTCGACTCAATGATTGACATAGGATCTTCGGAAGTTTATGAACTTCGGGTATGTTTAGTACTCATTACCCATACAGGTATCCAACAGAAGAGATAAATTTATAGTCTCTGTTACAGAATCGGTATACAGGTGACGAACAAGTATGTACCTGTATATGATAAATTTATCCCATTCAGCAACGTATGCTATACTTTCCATGATCTAACAAAAGAACCTGGACTGATCTTCAACTAGTGCTCCTCCACCCATCGACAATCAAAATGTGCAACCAGCTCACAAACGTAGACGAGTCCTAGAGCGCAAACGTGAAACACTCCGCACATGCAGGCGTTGCAGGAGCAGCGAACATCCTGCGTCAGGTGGGATCTTGAATTGCCGAGTAGTGTGCACTGTTCCATCCACGCGTTGTCATCAACGGACAGGCTGTCGGGAGGTGGATGGCGGAAAAACATGCACTTCCGCGCGGGATCATGGAAAAAAGAGTGCCTGGGAGGTGTAAATTAGTTGGATTGGGTCTCAATAGTATTATTTCAATTCGGAGTTATTTACTATCCTTGAGTTCGCGCTGAAATTCGTCTTTCCAAACTTTCTGCTCAGTTTTGGTTTACTTCTCAAGTCGTCGCAGGCACTCAAAGTAGCCCATCTTTTGATCCATGAACCTAACATGCTCAAAAATACTTTTCGCACAGTACATCATCCATATATCGGCAACCCAGCGCCATCAGCTCGTATCGCATTCAGCTTCACTACAGCATGGGATACTCTGCGCATCTGCTGCGGATATCCAGGTACGAGAAACGCCAGCGAATGAAAAACCAAAACTAGCACGTATCTGCCAACCTATTCTTGGGTATAACCTG
Source organism: Mycena sanguinolenta (assembly GCA_014462675.1). Lineage (NCBI taxonomy): Eukaryota > Fungi > Basidiomycota > Agaricomycetes > Agaricales > Mycenaceae > Mycena > Mycena sanguinolenta. Next base: position 1,041,798 of record JACAZH010000034.1, on the reverse strand, counting down.
GTGGAAATCATCCACCCAAGTCGTCAGGTTTGGGTTCGTGTATGCCTCCATGTACCTGTGCCCACATCCCCATCAGCGCTGTGCATCTCCCCAGGAAAGGAAAGAAAAACGGACTCGTTAATGTAATCCGCCGTCGGGTAATCCGCAGGATTGCACCCGACCTGCACGTTATCCGGGTCCTGGTAGACGCGCACCCAGTCGATGCGCATTACCGCCGGGAACGTGAGGTGCTCAAAATCGATGGTGCCGAAGCTCTCCGAGAGGCCGAGGTTCATGATTACGTACTGCGTGGGTGGGTATTAGCGAGCGAGGAAAACAGGCAGCGGTGCAATGAGGTGAAGGGGAACAGGGAGCTTAGCGAGTGGGGAGGGGTGCAGTAGCAAAAAACGCACCATCGGCTCCACAGGCACCTGGCGCGCTCCAATCTCCGTCTGCGTATCTGCACCGACCATGTTGCCGTTCATCGTCCACACAAGCTTGTCGTCCGTGATCCACGAGATGTACTTCACGCCAATCAGTTTATACGCATTCGAAAGAATGGATGGATGGAGGGGGGAAAGAGGATGTGAGGAAGAGACGCACGGCATCCGCATACCCAGGCGTATACTCAAACCCATACGTCGAGAAGCACTGCCCCTTGAGCTGGTAGCAGTCCTGGTCTAAAACGCAGACGCCGGTAAATCAGCATCAACAGCACCTCGCGTGGAACGAAAGTAGGCAAGACGCACTCGTATTACTCAGCGCACTCGTCGTCTGCTGGAACACATTCCCCACAAATGCGTTCTGTGCCGTGATGCTCGGGTTGGGGATGATCATGTTGTCAGTGGAGTTGAAGGCTTTGTAGCTTGCGTCAAAGGGCTGCGATAAAGAACCAATTTCAATCAATCAATCGGCATTAATTATGTGGAAACACGAGGAGAGGAGAGCACAACGCACCGCCCACTGCGCACTTTGGCTGACCTGCCCAATAAGCGCACCGCTAGGCCCGCCGATCGTCGCCTCGAAGACGTCGATCTCGGGTGCGGACCGCCCGACGAAGGAGCCGTCGGATTTCGTAGGGCCGGGGTGCGATTCGCCCTGAAACAATGTCGATTAGAAAGCGCATCGCGATGAAGATAGGGAAAAGCCAGTTCACGCACCGCACAAGTACACGCACTCAACCGCTGTCCGGGCAGAAAGCTCAGCTCTGCATCCTTGTTGTTCCCGCCCGTATCAAAGGCGGCCTGCGGGCCCGAGTTGTCCGGGAGCGTTTGGTTGGGGAGCGTGCCGACGTCGCAGGTGTCGTAGGAGTAAGGCCACTGCGGTTGAGGGTGAGCGAAAGTGAGCGTTGACGAAGGGGGGAAAAGAGGGAATCGAGGAGGATTGGGCAGGAAAACGAGGAGTGTGGCAGGAAAACGAGAAAGGCAGGGAGTGGAGGAGTGGCAGGAAGAGAGCGAACGCAAACACACCATGCCATCCAGACTCGCACCGTACCCGGCGCGGCCGAGGTTACCCATGGCCCACACAGCGGGCCAGAGCCCCAGGACGTTCGTCGTCCCCGGGAGGGTGACACTGCTCACGAGGATCCCGCCCGTGAAGCAGAATTTGTTCCAGGAGGAGATCATGCCGCCTGTCAAGGCACGGGTGTTAGCGAGTCGTAACCTGCATGAGAGCGAGAGCGAGAGAGCGGCGGAGAGGAAGGCAGAGGAAGGGAAGGGGAAGGGGAAGACGCACTGCGGTATGACAAGTTGTGGTTGAGCGAGATATCATCGATCTGGCTGAGCGTGATCTCGAGCGCGCCGTTCTTGGTCGTGACGGCCGAAGGGTCGTACCACTCGAGGTCGCCCGTCTGCCAGTAGTGCAGGTCGACGGCTTCCCAGTATCTGCGCGCCGCACGTCAACCCACCATTCATATCCGTATGAGTGAGAAAGGAGCACGCACGGGTCGTCTCCAGGATAAAAGCTGCGCCCGTCCGTCTCGAACTCGTCGGAAAAGACGAGCTTCATGGTCTTGCTCGGGTCATGGTACGATGGGATTGTGTAGGCATCCTGGGGCGTGGCGACGTCAATGAGGCTCCAGCTGGAGATGTTCGGCAGGTTAGCGGTGTTCAGCGCGGAGCCGGTCGACGCGTCGGTGCTACCCTTGTTCTTGTTCGTGAAGTGCCGGACGAGGGGGTATGCGACGCTGGCATGGCGAAATGTTAGTTTTAGATTAGATTTGTAGGGAGAGAAAGAGAAGGCAGGACGCACGCGCCGCCGACGATGAGCAAAATAACCAGCACGAGGCAGCCAATGTTCATGAGCCCGCGGCGGCTGAGACCCTTGGCGAACCGGCCTTTGTCTTCCGAGCGCGGGTCATGCAGGAAGTCGTCAGCCTCCGGCTTGGTGGTCCATCCAGCGGGGTCCACAGCGACGTTATACTGTGCACGTAACTCGCATCTCAGAGTGAGTAAAATACAGATTGGAGGACGCACATGGCTCATGGCACTGCCCGCCCTGCTCCCGCTCCTGCTGTGCTCGGCATAAGGTCCATCGCTCAGGATGCTCGGCGCGGGCCGAGGGCCCTGAGCGTACGACGCGTAGGGCGTCCCGCCGACGGATGCGGCCATCCCCGAGCCGACGCTGCCCTGGCTGTTGTGCGAGTACGCGGAGCCGACCGAGTTGCGCGGCGAGGCGAAGGGGTCCATGTTGGCACCCGAGGGATAAGGCTGGTATGAAGAAGGGGGTTGTTGGGGGTAAGACATGTCGTGAAGAAAATACTAGTGGGGTGGCCAGTCCCCAAGGAAAGACGAGAAAAGAGTGTGAGGTGGAGGAAGAAGGTGAATAGAGCGTGGCGACGCCATCAACAGATGCCAACAATCCCCATTTGGCCTGTTCACCTTAAAATAAAGCACTATTACAACCGTAGGTTAAGTCACAGCTGCAGGTCACAACGCCAGCTGAACTGAACCTATTTCATGGTCACGAAGCTCTGGGACCCACGTTTTTTGGGCAAAAAATGTCGGTAAATTCCGAACAACCGTCCAAAAAAGGAAATTGAACCTATCAAAAGTCAAAACTTGAAGCTAAGACGTCATAGGTCACACCCCCTGAACCTACGGTTGCACAGACGACACAAAGAAACGCGAGGAATTAGTAAAAATATGATTCAAGTTATTGTTTTTCAAGACGAATTGTCTCCCACACGAAGGGAGATCGAATAATTCACGAACGAACGAGTCTCCTTCGTCTCCGTTTCCAAAGACGATTTCCCTGCGTTCAGATCTCTTCCCTTCGCTCACAAAAGAAACAGGACGATGGTGTCGCGCATCGATCGGACCGAAGAGCCTACGCGCCAACATCTTAAATACCACCGCCGCCTTGCTTTCACCACGACGCGTCCCGGTCGTTTTCCACTATCAGATGCCTTTTCCCTCACGTTCTACACCATCCCTTTCCCTATGGCGGCCCGTTTGTAAAAAAATTAAATATATCGCGAAAGGGTTTGAACCAACTTTTTTCTGAGCAAACAACGGATATCTCGAATTTCGAGCTTAGATCACCTGTTTCAGGGAGAGAAAGATATTTCAAAGAAGGGATTATATCGCAATTCAGTGCCGAAATATATCTCACAAGAAGGGACAACAAATTTTGGAGGAAGAATATCTCGAATTTTGGACGAAGAATATCGCGAATTTTGAGTTTGACTCATCTCGAATCTTGAGTAGGCTTGTGAACGCCGTCTTGCGCGATGTCCGAAGGTGTTCGGTAGCTGTCTGACACAGTGTACGCATAAATGGCGGGGACGGCGGTGTCGTGTCGGTCGTTCTTGAGCGCTCGGATCACCGCGCCGATGTTTGGTACTGTGTGTCCGATCATCCAAATCGGGCAGTTTAGTTCAACTAGCCATCAATATGGCAACGTAGAGTGAGCTGCTCTGTTGTGCAGCGAGCTGCTGATGATCCGTCTGATTTTCATTTGATCCTCAAGGCGGCAGAACTTTAGAGACCCCAGATAACTGTCTGTACATTTTCATCGTCGCTGGTGCCGCTGAGGTCCCCATCCCCACATCTTCCCTGCCATATCCGTTCTACTGTCACGGTGACTGGCTGCGATGAACAGCTTGTGTCAAAAGAAGTCCTCATCGAGATTGAGGTTGCGGGTGTACGGTCGACGAGTGCGGGTTGTGTGTCGGAGGCGTAGCCGCTGCCGGGCGAACTGAATATTACACTGGACGGTGCGCCGGGGCCGAGGTCGTCCCAACTGAAGGCCATATGCCCTGATTCTTCTAGGAAATACACAACCCAGGAGCATGGGTGCATTATGGGCTATATATTCGCAGAATGATACGTGTTGTCGAACAAACTCATTCAAGTTTCTATCCCGTCGCACACTGAACCGGTCACGCTGTTTCAAATACAATGCCTCGGTATCTCTTTCTACCAAGTGCATCAGGATATTCGTGGCCAACAGTGTGCGAGTCCGTGATCGGTGGAGGACAATGATGTCGCGTCGAACTGCTCAATGGGATTGAGATTTGCACTGCTTGATGCTTGACGGAGCCAGCATGGGGTTTCGTGAACATATATAATTTGATTTTGAAGCGGATTTTGGAGGTGTAAAAACTTGTCTGAATCATATGCGAGCATACAAAGTGGTATTCTGTCGAGGTTGACGACATCCTCCTCGACAGCGAGGAACGCGGATCGATGTTCTCGCAAGCGGGCGCGCAACGTTCGCAGGTAGCCACCTGTGCAACGCAACCAGTGATGAGAAGGAAAGCAAAAAGAGGGACAGCCGACGCACCTTGTTCTTGACACGGCAGGCCTCCATTTGGACAGCAAGGATTTTGGTGCTCTGGACCGTGGCTTTTTGAACGAACTCAATGAGGTTGTGTTCGTTCTTGAAGTTGCCCCTGATTTTTGAGTATAAGAAGTGGTACAAGCGACGTCGTAAACGATACCGCTGCTTGAGGAAAAAGAGACAGGAACAGATGCATCTCTGTACTTTCACTGCACCCGGAGCCGACACACTGGTACCTGATCCAGATTTCAGAGGACCTTCGTCGGCATGTGAGGCTGTCCTTACTCCACTCCCGCGTGCCTTGGTCGAGCCAGCTCGTAGTTTAATCAGACATATGAGGCATCCATCCCGGCAGCGCTGTTGACAACCGTTGGCTTTATCTCACTACAAGACGCACCAGAACTTTTGGAGAGACAACGCGGCCTTCCTTCTCCTGACTACCCGATGACGATGGTAGGGTGGTACAGAACGTGGGATGAGAATCAAGTGCAAACGCCGACACCGTCAAGTTTCAGTTCAAAGTCATTAACGTCACTTGGCTGGTCGCTGTCTTTGTTTACGCAGTCGTTGATGCTGTCAACAACCATTGAAGCACCAAGCCACGCTTTTATTGAGCACACTTTGGCCGGCATGCTTTGCCCTGAAAAGTACGATGACTTCTCCAAAGAATGGGTTGTAATGCTCCGAGTCGGCTTCTGTGAGTATTGTCGCAGAATGTAGCCAGGGATTTTTTGTCTTTTCACGCCGAAGATTGTGGAGTTCGCCGCTCAAGATCAATACCAGGGTTTAGTATATTTGAGATTGCTTTAGAGGCTTGCTGAACGCTGCAGTTGAACAGTTGCTGAAGCGACAGGAGCCAGCTTTGGGATGAAGAGGATTGCAGCGGCAACGACGACAATGTGGCAGCAAATAGGTACCTGGGGTCTCAAAATGGTCTGCCGCGTTTAGGATCACGCGGATCATCAGCAGCTCGCTGCACAACAGAGCAGCTCACTCTACGTTGCCATATTGATGGCTAGTTGAACCAAACTGCCCGATTTGGATGATCGGACACACAGTACCAAACATCGGCGCGGTGATCCGAGCGCTCAAGAACGACCGACACGACACCGCCATCCCCGCCATTTATGCGTACACTGTGTCAGACAGCTACCGAACACCTTCGGACATCGCGCAAGACGGCGTTCACAAGCCTACTCAAGATTCGAGATGAGTCAAACTCAAAATTCGCGATATTCTTCGTCCAAAATTCGAGATATTCTTCCTCCAAAATTTGTTGTCCCTTCTTGTGAGATATATTTCGGCACTGAATTGCGATATAATCCCTTCTTTGAAATATCTTTCTCTCCCTGAAACAGGTGATCTAAGCTCGAAATTCGAGATATCCGTTGTTTGCTCAGAAAAAAGTTGGTTCAAACCCTTTCGTGATATATTTAATTTTTTTACAAACGGGCCGCCATATTTCCCCTTGTGTAGCTCCATTCCCATTATCCCGGATCTTGGTTGTTCACTTATAGTACAACCTTGCAGCTCCTGCCAGCCTTCTCTCTTTATTTGACTTCCTTCATATATATACTTGTACTTGCCAAAAAAAAAAAAAAGAAAAGAAAATAGCTTCGATCCATCGCTTTTACCCCCGATTCGCATATCGGTCAGCTAGTCCCTCGTCGCACCTGTCGATGCTCGCTCACGCTCTCACCTCGTCCCTCGTCGTCCACGCCCTCACAATTTCATATTTCCTCGCTGTCGCCGTCGTTGCGCACCGTCTCGCCAACGAGTCCCGTCCCCATCTCCGCACATTCGCTCCGTCCAGCCAGCCGACATGGTTTGACCACCTCGCATATTTATCACATTTTGGTCGCTCTCGGAGTCGCCTGCTTGATTCGTTCAGCTCACGCTCTCAGACACGCTGCGTGTGTGACAATGGTAAACAAGAGCGATGAATACGAACGTCGAAGATCCAAGAGCTTCGCGCAAGGGAAGTATTCCCACGGAGGAAAGGAAAGAATTAAAGGAATGGACAGAGGTGGAAAGTACGACTGAAAGACTCACGATGAACGTCGTACTCTACAGCATGCCGTCTACGCGCATGAATCGCGAGGGTCCGTTCGTCGGGCGCGGAGGGGTAGGCTTGGAAGAGGGCGTAGACGTCGACACCGAATGGCCAACGTTATTTCGCATGGGAAGAGAACAACACAGAAAGCTAGATGGTGGACGGCAGTAAACCTGATGTACCAGCATCTGTGGTTGCGCCTGTCAAGTGTCTGCCTTTTTGAGAACCGGCCCGTTCACCGCGGCGGCCCAGTCAAGGTCCTCCCGAGTACGCGTTACGGAAATGGAGCAGAGGAAGGAGGCGAAAGGAGAGGCGAAAGGAGGGAGGAAGGGACGAGATGAAGAGAGAAAGAGGAAAAGAGGACGACGCACAGTATCCACCGTTATGCACGAACGCCTCGCTCGTGCTCGTCGTAACCGTACTCTCATCTCCACCGCTCACAGCGCCCACGACTGTCTCCCCGCTCGCGTTAGTGTTAGCCCTCGCGACCAGGAAGACTAGGGTATGGTGAAGTGAGATCCAGAAGCGCAAATTAAAATGGTGATTGGTTCATCCGCGTCCCGCTTGAATTAGTAAAGGTAAAGAAAGATGACGGCGCAAGCGGAATAAATCAAAGACGAGACGAACGGAGTGAAAATCAAGGAAAGAACATATGGAGGAGACTGGCCTACTTGGAAGAGGAAAGAACGAACACCCGCTCACGAGATCTGGAGGATCGCCTTGAGAGTCGATTAATAAGCGCTGGATAGATATACACCTGAACGGAATCTGTGGATGGGCTATGGGCGGTGGAAAACATATGGATTAATCGGTAAATGGTTGATGGCCAGCGTTCGGAGTCGCGTCGCGTCCCAGTGGAGGCGGGGTGGCTAATCAAATCAAATGAATGAGTGATTTGGAATCCTTAGATGGGGGGATACTTGCCGTGAATTGTGCACTGCAAGCGTTCAAGGGAATCGGATTGAGGAGCGAATATGCGCAGCACAGCAGAGCGCTGGTGCTTGTAGCAAGAACAAAAACGAGGGTGGACGTGTCGTGGAGGGGATGGATGGGCGTACGATGGTTTGCTGGATGACTTGGGGCGAGGAGATGCGTACACACGAGGTCTAGCTAGTTGACACTAGTGGAATCCATCCATCCATCCAAGAGATTTGGTGTGACAAGAGACCTGGACACGAACCGTTGATTTGAGGGCGTCCGATACGATGCGATGATTGGATGAATGAATCACAGACAAGTACGCAGGTGCACGGGAGTGGGCCGACTCCGCTCAGAGGACGGCAAAGAGAAGCAGCGGCGGGGAGATTGAGTGAATTGAATTGAATGACGTTGAATAGAGTGAGGGAAAGTGAAACTAGCGAGGCGGGCTGGATACTGGCGCGGGAGGAGTAAAGTTAAGGCGCAGGAAGGAGGAGGATTCAGGAGGCACGAAATGGACTGGCAAGACGAGACGAAACGAGGAGCAAGGGACGCGGTCCGGGAGAAAAGCAGATGGGTGGAGAGGCAGGCGGTGGCTGGGAGAGAGGTAAAACAAGAAAGCCTCGGTCTGGAATAAGGTATGTAGCTTGAAGAAAGACGACGGCGACGCATCAGATCAAGAACATAATATACGAGATGCAGCGGACTTGAGCAGAGCGAATGAGGCGTGCAATGCGACGCGGTGATTGGTCCCAGCCACTGCGCGCGGGTCGACCCGCTCAGGAACCAACCAAATAGAATATGTAGGAGCCAAGAAAGGGAAACCAGCCGCGGAGAGGTACCAGTGGGTTATAATTTGTCTGAGACAGACTCTGACCGAGACGGAGAGCCAGACTTATAACCACAACGTTGAATGGAGAGTGAGATGCCGAGTAGCAAGTAGCGGAATGGAACGACGTTGCAGAGTATGGACAACTGAAGTGAGCCCGAGCGCGGTAACGTTGCGGATCGTGAGGAATTGTCGGTGCAGGCATCTTTACGCAACAGTCGTGGACACAATCGGTAAGGGTAGCGCTCTCCAGACACATTGGGACGAATGTCTGGTCCTCTTTGTTGCCGCTCGTCCTGGTCGCTGCAGCGTCGTCGGCTCTAATGGCGAGGATCATGAGCGTAGAAGTGAAGCCAAGTCACGCCAAGTGAGGCACCACGTCACGCCGACGCGCAGCCTCCGGGCTGACATCAATCGGCTCTTTCCAAACCATACTTACATCCATCCATCCATTCGTTCTCTCGTTTAACCGACGACTGGATCGAGTCGACCCGACCTACCCGCCCGTCTCTGGGATGGTGCTCCCCTTGGGCGCTTCCTCGTCTGCTCAGTCGCTATGCGCCAGCCTCTTCCTCGCGGCGCCCAAGAGGGCGGTGGGTCCTTGTCAGCGTCTTCGGGGTCATCCTCTTCGCTCGTCCCACTCTACTTTCTCGTTGTCAAAAAAACACCAAGACTTTTCTACCTCTTCTTCGGGAAACAGCAACAACGCGACGGGCGCGAACCGATAAACAGTCGTAGGCGCTAGGAGCGGTAGAGATGGGAGCCCAGTAACGATGAGCACGGGCGAGCTTCTCCCTTTCACCTATTTCCTTCTCTTGTCACTCTCTCCCTTCTCTGCCCCCTTAAAGCCTTGGCATTCTATATGCGTGTGCTGTCCACGGACGTCCCCTCCGGCGCCCGCGCTCAACGAGTCGTGGACTAGGAATTCGGATCGAATATACTGTGCGAACCTTATGGGTGGTTCGTTTTGGAGCCGTGTGCGTGCCTTCCTTCCCTTCTTTCCTTTTCCCTCCTCTTGACCTCGCCGCTCTGGCGAATGAGGCGGAATTGGGAGTGAGGCGAGGGAGCGAGTGGCAGGACGAGCGTAGAAAGTGCTTGCACAGTCATAACTCCCGCCCTCCTCCAAGCCTATTCCTCCGCCCCCGACGAGTGGACCCTTACCTCCCTCATGCGCGCAGACCGGACATGGCGGAGTACGACGGAGAAGCATTATGACGAGTTTATTGTGAGCGTCCTACCCATTCGTTGTTTGCGTTTGTATCCTTTTTTACTTTTCTTGTCTCTTATTTTACCGTTTTACATTCACATTGGCACTCGCTTCTCAGATTCTTTTTGTGGTGTTCTCGTTTTACCTCCATTTATTCCCCCTCCCTTCGTGCCTTTCGTTGGTGTGGTAGAAAATCTGCATCTTCGTGACGTTCGCATTCGTATTCGTATTCATGCGCCTATGGCGCTTTTGGTTTTGCCTCTGCGCGACACACTTGTGTCTATATATTCATTTTCATTCGAGCGCGCTTTTTTTTCGCTTGCGACGAGCATGTTATATCATTCCTTTTCTTTGCTTTTTGGAATAGGATGAGGCGACGCGCTTGGCTTTCTTTGCATTTCGCTACTTATCTTCATCTTTACTTTGTTTCTACTTGCCTTTCTCGCGCTCCGCTTGTCTGTCTTTCCTCCCGCCATTCCTGTGGTTAGAATGGGCATGCGCTTTTCCCTCGTTTCGTTTCATCTGTCTTCTTTTCGTTTCCTTTGGTCTCGTTCTTTCAGCCCTCCGGACTCCATACCCACCTTCTCTTTCTCATTTGAAATATTATACTAACTACTCTCCCATACGCAAGCCGAAAAAGGCATCGCTGTCATCGCAGGCGCGGGGCTCAACTGGGTCCGAGTCCCGATTCCCTTTTGGGTTATCAGATGCGTTGCTACCTTCCTCTTTCTGCATTGAACTTTCACTGCATTCCCAGCCCATGTCAACGAAGTTTGCCGAGGAGCGTTGACATCCGTGGACCTTCGTGGATCCCCGGCGGCGAAGTTCGCTGATGTCATGTCCGCTAAACTTGGCTGACGAGCGCCGACGCTCTGCTGACGTTTGTGGACTTCACGTCCACCAACACTGTGGACATACCTTCGCACACAGAAAGACATGCTCAGGCGAGCTCGGGCGTGGCCATACCTGCGACGTGGTTGCTATGGGTTATATTAATGGGTCCCTTATCGCTTATTAGGCCTTTGCCGACCCGACCCGAGCCGACCCGAGCCGACGGCAACCAAGCGGCAGCCTAGCCAGTGAAAAGTTGATAGCACTGGGTGCCTCCGCATGCGCTGCTCGCACCATCTTTAATGTCGAGCTAAAAGCAGTGAGAATCCATGGTTTGCACTTCAAATAAGTACAGCTGATGCCAGTGGCGAGGACTCAGGCGTGCGTGGCTATTGGCGGTCATCATGGCAGACGGCAAATCATGGTGCCGTAACATCAGTCAAGTCAATCAGTGAGCAACGGCAGTGCTTGCGGGTCCTTATTGAGCGCTAATAACATCTATTGCGAAGGTGCCGAGGCAAATTCAATGCAAGGTGGGTGAATACCAGCGTCGGCAGACCTGGTTTGACACCAGGTTCGTTGACGTCTGCGGACCAAGGGTCCGCAAGACTTCGTTGACGGACCCTGGGAATGCAGTGATTTGGCATTTTCTTTTCCTTTTGATAAATCGCGTAGTCTCGCGGGCCGTGTCCACGTTCTTTTCCCTTCTACCTCGCTTCTCCATTCTCCTTTGTATTTCCTTCTTCCTTCCATCCTTCTACCCACTCAAATCAACCACTGACGCTCTATTTCGTTTGTATCACATGGACCGACGTCGACGTAGACGACACAGGCGCGACTGTCGCGGAGCCGTTTTTTGAGGGTGCTGCGTGGCCATGAGTTCTCCTTTCATCTTCCCCCGAAGACCCGTGGTTTTTCTTCGTGGAGTTGTTCGTTTGCGAGACGTTCTTCCTTTTCCTTCGCGAAGGGGAAAAGGCTCACTTAGCTTGCTTTCCCTTCGCTTTCGCCTTCATCTCATCCTTGTTTCTCGCATGCAATCCCCTTCCTTGTTTGAAATGCTATACTCACACCCCACACGCAGACCGAACAAGACGTTTGTTAGCGGAAGGTTTCGGAATAAGTCGGCGTGGAGGCGAGCTCGGACGCGACGCCAGCGTGCGGAGCCGCCTGTCGTTTGCAATACTATACTCACACCCCCACACGCAGACCGAACAAGACATTTGTTAGCGGAGGGTTTCGGAATAAGTCGGCGCGGAGGCGAGCTCGGACGCGACGCCAGCGTGCGAGCCGCCTGTCTGGTAATTTCCCTATACATGCATTGCGTACACGCCACGCTCCTCGTTCTGCCCCTATCCACGGCCGGACGAAGAGCTAATATAATTATTGTATAGTGTCCGCGCACTGACGGAATACGACGCGCACGCCCAGCGCACACCACACTCCTTCCCACGCCGTTCCCTCCTGCTGCTTTCGACATCATCTTCAACAACATGACCACCATAGCAGGGTCCAGGTCCCGATTCCGTTTTGGGCTATCAGGTGCGTTACTGCGTTCCCTCCCCCCCCTTTTTTTTTTTCGCATCGACACATCTGGCGTTTCGTTTGCGGTGTTTGTTTGGGTGTTTTCTTTTGTTTGCTTTCGAATTCGCACCGCAACCACGAACGAATGAAAACCCTTGCTACTAGCAAGTTCATTCGGATTCGACGTTGTTGCGAATCGAATCTCGTTCGTTTGTTCGTTCGTTTCCTGTGGTTTGGAGGAATGGAGTCCGAGTTGGCCCTGTCATCTTTACGATACGCTGGGGAACGCACACTCGAATCGAATTGGTACAGGTCGTCCTCGCGTTCGCGACTTGTCCTTTTGTTTCCACTCCTCACTCCTTGCATTATTCTTGCATTGTCATTTCTCATCTTTCTGCCTTTATCACTTGCAACAGAAATAATCACTCGTTAATGTTCCTTGTTTTTGTTTTTTTTTCTTGCAGCACATGGGCCGTTTTCGGCGTCAGATTTGGTTCGATGGATGCTCTGGATGATATTAGCTGGGCATGGTTCAGCTCCCCCATCAGTACGTCCTCCGATGCCTCTGAGCAATAAAAAGCTTGACAAGAGTCTTCGAGTCGGTTCGATAAGCCCTGCGCCTTTCCTTGAATCCTTCGTTACTAACGCGCTGCGTTCAGTTGCGGGCATCTGTCAAATCTTCTACGGCTGGCGAGTTTATATCCTTGGGCACAACTCCTTTGTTTTTGCATTAATCATTCTTGTAATATTTCCCGCCCATAGGTCCGCCATACTGATATACTTCAGATTTCTGCCGTCCAGCTGGTCGCTAGTATAAGTATGGTCCGGCGTCGTCGTTTGCATTGCAAAGAAATATTCTTTGCTGCAGTCTGGATTCATCTAGATACCGATATATTTCTCCAGTTTTGAGGTCTTTGCAATGCTTGATGCTCGTGGTTGTAGATTCCATCAACATTTGTTTGTTCTCAATGGCTGGACCATATCTCTGAAGTGCTTACCTCGAGATTATCTGCTGCTATGCAATCTGCTTCGTGCCGAATTCAAAGTCCTACAGCCGCCAACAGTGTCACGATGTGATCCCAAGTTGGAGATAACTTGTGCGATTTCCAATCCACGACGGCGGTGATTTTTCTGCTCCCAGGGAAATCAATGATATTCATTTTCCACCTGTGCATTTAATTTAAATGCATTCAAGAGCCACCGCTTTTTTCTCTTTCACTGTAACAGGTGGTGTCACAAAATTTGCCAAATGTGAAGTGGTGCATTTTTAGGGTGTGTTCGACTCAACTGATGTCATTTCCAGCCAAACCGGGCTAAGGTTGTGCCGAAAATAATATTGTTACTCTATTACAACCATATTACTACCATACACCCGCACATTTCACCTTGCGTGCGTCCACAACGCATATACCCCGAAATCTGTCCTGGATTTCCTGAATGGATTGCTAAGATTGGCTTGTCCTCTGGGATCCTAGCTTTGATAATGACAGGCGGTCTAGCGAAGCCGACGCACCACGATCTGGAGAAGATTATGAGGCACACCGCTATCGGGTAGGAGCAGTATGGACGCGTTGAACTGCAAGACAGAGTCAGCCACGCCCGCTGCATAGAGAGTAGGAAACATCAGAGAAACACATCGGCTGCAGCGCCTCCGTAGGGCCTGTGGTAAGGCCCAGTCTGCCGTCCTGCAGAGAATGCACACGAAGGAGCAGAGCATAGAAAATGAGGTAAGAAAAGGACGGAGAGGAGAAATCAAAGAGCATCATATAAGGGGAAAAAAGAAGATTTAAAAAGGATCATGCTTACTATTCAGGAGCCAATGCATGCTGAAGCCTGAATGCAGCACGATGTCGGGAGTATTGAAGGTCAAAATTGTTCTGGAAGTCGAAGTCCGAGAAAAAGCCATAAGAAAGGAATGAAAAGGAGCGAAGCCTAGCAGGGTTGAACGTTGAACGCGCCCGAACGCAGACGCAGCGTAGACGTTAGAAATATAGCTACTTCAATGAGAAGAAAATAGCCGAGTTCGTGCAGGAACGATCGAGCTGAGTTCGGAAATGAGGATCTTACTTGCTTGGTTGGAAGATAAAAATCAATCATCGTCGAGATACAATGGTAAGTACAAGGTCGTGTGCGTTCGCACAGACAGGGCTCGAACAGAGTTTGCTGTGGCCGAATGCAACATGAAAAGCTATGGTTCTAACAGCTTGAAAGAAAAAACTGAACGTGAAGAATCTGAACATCGACTCGCCAGCACGTAGAAATCCGTGCGCGTACCGACAGCGCGTGGACATCGAAATTTGCCGGGGCATTCCGAGATGAATCGCTGGACGTGTAATAAAGGGGCCAGCGTGTGTTCGTGCACGAAAAAGAAGACGCCGAAAGATACTCGCCAGCCAAACCACAATGTCCTCGCGTTCCCGCAGACCGGAGGCGGACGAAAAAAACTTGCCGTAGATGCCAGGCTGCCGGAATGAGAAAAAAATCAGTTTACGTTGGTGAGCAGAAAATGACAATGGGAACGAACCGAGGAACTCAAGCGTCCCCGTCAGCGAAGAGAACGCGCAGACGGGGGCGAAGTGTCCCTATCACGACAAAAAAAAAATATTAGGTTCATCTCGGACTTGAAAAATAATTGTGCACACCGGCCAACCTGGTCCACAACATCTACGCTGCAAATCAGCGTTGTGGTGCTCGTAGAGGAAGACGACCGTTGTAACGCGGGTCGCCGTGTCTGCAAAAGGTAGAGCCTACAACCGCTTCAACGCGGGTTGTGGTGCTCGGGCGCCACGTTGTCAAGGCCTGGGAGCGGGCAAGCGACCGTAGAGGTGCAGTACTCGAGGTGCAAGGAGCCCGGGAGCTTGATGGAGCAGTCAGAAAATCGAAGATCATCTTGTGCGTGCAGAGAATCTGCACTGGATGCGCGGGACGGTTGATGCGTAGGGAGTCGAAGAAGAACACCTTGAAGAGGTGTGAGAACAAAAACCGTTTAACGAGAATAAGTCGACGCGTAAGAGCTATTGGCAAATATTACAGCATATCGGATGGGAAATGAGGATAAAAGTCCTCGGGAACGCGGTAGATGGGGGGCGCAGCGGAGGAAAGTAAGGAACAGAAAGGACACAATGGGTTCGAATGAAAGTGAAGGGACAACAAAGGAAAGGGGAAGGACGTACCTGGCCCCTGAGCGATATCCATACTACAGTCAAACCTCTCCCAACCCATACATCTCTTAACCCATAACTCCCTATAACCCGTGGACCTTTGATGTAACCAACTCGGTGGGCGGGCGAAACCCATACTTTTCCAATAACCCATAACCCATATTCAAATTCGGGCGCAAAACCCATAAATCTTGCCCAAAAAGGCAATTCCGTGATGTCCGGAGCCCATCAATTTGTACCTGTATCACTTCGGCTGGCTTCGGCACCCTACCCTCGGTCTCAAAATCGCATCCCGGAGTCCAAACTAGCTTTCTCCGGCACAAATTCACTGCATTGAGCACATTAGTGGACTCCCCTAACTTTCTAAGCCGTTTGAGCTTGCCTGCTGCCTTCTGTGCACTCCAGAAAGATCCATCTGCAGAATATCGGCTAGTTACACGCTCGATGGACAATTTTTGGGCCTTCCTTAATATTTTTATTTTATTTATTTTTTAATCATTTTTCTCTCCACCCATAACCCCTCATAACCCATGGCTTGGGCCTTCCACCGAACCCCATGGGTTATTAGAGGTTTGACTGTACTAGCTCAAACTCCGTCAAAACACGTTATGAGAACAGCTCCAAGTCCGCGGCACAATACTTACAGCTGTTCTAGAAAATATTGACACTGCACAAAAATTTTGCGCACTTTCTGAGTTTTGACGGAAGGCCAAGACTTAATGGATTTGGGTTTGGGGCCGACGCTCCGTCGGCTAGACGCCCAACCGCAGCTGGCTTATTCCAAACCTCGAAATATGCGAGTCTTCACCTGTTTCAGGCACATTATGTCGCCTATGAGCCTCCAGAAGCCCCTCCTACCACCAGGAAGCCTTCAAATGAAGTCTAACAGATTATGAGTAATTTGCGGTAAGTACTGTTGCCATGCATGCCGAAAGACTCAAGAGTATATACGAGAAGAGTGGCAGCGGGACTCGGCTAATTTAAGCGAGTCCCACTCTCGAAACTTTCGCATCAAAGGCCAACAATTTATCAAATATCGGTTAAATTGAATAGAAAGCGCTGGGGAGAACACCGTTCTCCCCAGACCCTCCTTTGGCCTGACGGCTTGTCCGAGGAGTTTATTCACTGTGGAATTTAATTTTTCCGGTGATTGCTGAAAAAATATTGA
The DNA here is from genome assembly GCA_014462675.1 of Mycena sanguinolenta. NCBI lineage: Eukaryota > Fungi > Basidiomycota > Agaricomycetes > Agaricales > Mycenaceae > Mycena > Mycena sanguinolenta. The sequence continues at coordinate 1,025,349 of JACAZH010000034.1, read as the reverse complement.
CTGTAGTACGGGGGAGACCCCCGCGGACCCCTGGACGCTCGCCACTGTGTAGCGCTTCCGCTCGCCGCGGGGGCCCACTGCATTGGGTTTTTTAATATTTTTTTTTGCGTGCGCGGCACTCCAGTTCAAAGACCTCCGCCGGCATCAATCCATCTGATGCGAACATCGCCGAGTCCGACTGAGCTAACGACGCGCTAAGCGAGCTTAGCGGACGGAATAGCTGAGTCCCACTCTTCTGAGCCCCATCCTTTTGGTCATTCTTCATGCCAAAATGGGCGATGGGGGTCGGTCCAGAGCTCTGCCGAGCACTGGCCGAGCCAAAATCCAGTAAGTCTTGGCTCTCCATCAAAAGTTAGAAATGTACAAAATTTTTGGGGAGTGTCAATCTTTGCCAGAACAGCTGTAAAGTCCAATAACCATCTCAACCAGCGAAGCTCTCAACCCATTGAGTCAGAGAAGGTACAGTCATGATATTTTGACGGTCAAGCGTACCCGTCTCTTGGAACCGGGAGCAGACCCTCGGCCAGGGTAACAGCCTTCATTTCGCCCCTGGCATTGTTCAATTCTAGCAGTTTGAACTCCGAGGAATGGAACAGAATGGGACCCAGAACCACGCCGACGGTCGACTCCCGAGCAGGAGTTAGCGCTGAAGTCCGTCTATTACTATACTAATTTGACCAACTGTTCACGTAACGTGAACCTCTGAACTGAACACTCGTAACGGTAGTACTGGGCAAATGAACAGTCGATTTTTTGTAGTCCAAAAGAGCTGGGAAAATGATTCTAAAACATGCCAAATTTCGGAAAAATGTCAGGAAATATCTCCTAGTGCTGCGGTCCTTGAGAGCACGAGACCGCAATTTCTAATGCTAGCCACAACCAAGAGGTGCAGGTGGGGGTGAGGGTCCCTCTCTAGAATCAGATTTCTCTACATCTCCCGAACAAGCGAGCCCAACTCTCATTCTCGCTTACAGCAAAACCCGCTGTAACCGTGAAATTCAACATTTTGGCAAGGGGAAGCATTAGCGCCGGGAGGAGGGTGAACTGAAATTCAGAAATTGCTGGGGTACCGTGGATTCTTCCTTCACCATTTCGCGGACTTGTGGCAGCGCGGCCCGGGTGAACATGGACTTTTCTTTTCCAATCCAGTCGGAAATTTTGAAGGTTTCTTGGCTCATTGTCGGTCATAGGTTATGGTATGATGAGACTGGTATCATTTCTGCCCATGCTGTATTGGATAATTGTATTCGGCTTGTGGTTGTCGTAATCGCCTTCTCGCACTCCGTAAGGTCTTCGGTGGCGTTTGGAACCAGTGAACACTTCAGCCGGAGGTGACAGTCTGAGGCGTGATCTGAACACTTTGGAAAATGAACACCTTGGGTAGCGCGTAACTGGGCCTGAACACTTGGTATAATTAGTACAGTAGTTGCGTCGAATAATCCCAAAGCCCGACAGCGCATAACGATCGACTGGTAGCGCATGTACATTTACTCAAATATGGTTCTCCTCGACTTTGAACATTAGTCCGCAACAATCAGAAGCTTCGGATTTGGAGACAGCGTCGAAATGTCATCTTTTTCGGAGGGCATCCGCGTTTGGGGATATCAAGGCTTATCGGCGAGAAGGTCTCTCCATGACACGTATCATCTTGGCGGGAAGCCGTCGTGCGCACTTGGCATCGCTCGGCATTCATCCGACGCTCCATGCATCTAATGCAGAAGATTCAAGGAGGTTACGGGGAACTTAGAACACTTACGTCCAGAATAAAAGGGGCGGCAACACCGGTAGCATCGTTCAGGGGCCATGGAAAGATGAGTCAGACAGAACGGCCCCTTCTCACCGCGTTCCAAGCCTTCGTCGGCAAACCCTGTTGACGTGGCTAGTCGACTGACTTCGGTCAACGATCAAGCCATATCAAACACCGCAGACGACAAATATTCTCCGATACCGAATTGCCTCCAGAAACTTTGGCTTTCAACTGCGCAGAAAGTGCTCCTGAGATTTATTACTATATAAGGCAAGTGATAAGATAAGATTAGCCATATCCGATAATGGCTTCGGCAACACTTTCTGAGCATGCTGAAATGAACCGACTCGGGAAGCAATTTCGCGAAGGGGAATATTCGTTTTTTTGCAATGTGAAACCCACATCAAAAGGTTTGCCGACGGGGGCCCGGAACGCAGTGCTTGGCTTGTATTCCTCCTAAGCGTCGTAGTCGAGAGCATGTATGCCGAGACATTGACAGGACGGTAGGCTTGTGAAGATGGATACATGCTTGGCGCAAAGTATATAAGGCATGAGGTTCTGTGGCAACAAATCAAGAGTAGCAGCAGCATCCAAACTCAAGTCCTGCAACTTTCAAGTCCTTCAATCGCTAAGATGTTTTCCTCCATGGTGAGTACCCCTCGAAGTTCCCTGGCTGGTGCATCAAACAAATCCTCTCTCCGGCTGTCTCAGGGCACGATCGTTATTCTCGCAGCCATGTTTGGCTCTGCTGTGACCGCGAAGCCCACTGGCGGTCCTGCTGCAATGACGCGTAAGTGATCCCTCTCCTGACCAGATGGGGAGAAGTCTTCCAAGACTTTCCCGTGCTACAAGAACTTTGCTGATTGAGAACAGTTCAGATCTGGAGTGGTCCTTTTACTTGCCCGGCTCCGAACAGCGCCATTCCGACTGACGGCTCCGCCGGTACGCTTCTCAAGACCATCAACATCCCGGAAGCCACCTGCGCGGTTGCCAACTTCCCTCTGGACTCGGCCTTCACCGCTAACATGACCGCCGCTCCCAAGACTGGAACAGCCGGATGCTATGTCCAGCTCTTCAAGGAGCAGGGCTGTGGTACCACCCTCACCAACCAATACCATGGCTACCCCTTCGATAGTGTCGTGGTCGGCAGCGTGATGGGCTGTGGAAACCCTGTTGGGTTCTCCTATGGGGCCGTTGAGATTGTCTGCGAGTAGTCCTCTCGGGAAGTAGATAGAAGCTTTTCTTGGCTGAAGGCTTAGCTGTGTCAACACGTTGCACAACAGTCGTACTCGTGCCTGCTCAAGCACGTCAGAAGTGTGATCATTATGGATTAAAACGAGAGGAAGCGGAAGAGAGAGAGTGCATCAGCTTTGTGCCTGCTTGATCATCAAGCCGTAGGCTAAGGTTCCAACCTTTTGTTTTTTTTTTGTTCCCATGAACAAAAAAAAAAGGAAACGGTAAATAAATAGTTTAAAACCGTTTGAAACGGTTTCCCCTCAACCTACACATAATAGCCTGATGGGCTATGTTAGAAGCTTCACTATTGGAGCCATGGATGAGGTTATCGAGCCCTGAAGAAACCCGAATCGGTTCTGTGGGCTTTGAGCTTGACACAGCGGTGCCTATCTTCAAGAAATGAGCTGAATCATCACCGATGCGGCGAAGTTGGGGTGGAGCCTTGGGCTGGAGTGATAAGATAAGATGCATCTGGTTGCTACCCTCTATCACATTTTATTCCGTTCAGCGTGATCGGATGAAGGCCATCCAAACCGAACAGTGTCTGAACACTTCCCGAACGAAACAATCTCCATCACATAGGTCTTTATTGCCGCTTACCTCACCCAACCGTTTAAACCGTGTGAAAACGTTTGTACACAGAAACGGTTGGAGCCTTACCGTAAGCAAACAACTATCCACCGATCCGACTTCCAACGGTCAGAGGATCGACAAAACCGGGGGCCCAGATAGATTGATGTAAAGGCATGCCCACTAACTTTAGGTAGTGGGTCCTATAGCGCCCTATGAAAACCTTTTGGCTGTAATGATCTCTTTTTGATAAAATCAAGACTTTTTGATTGATTCCTTGATGTGTTCGCCACTTTTGTCTGATCCCTCGATCCAAATTTCGTTCGCCGCTGCCCATCATGGTTCAGCCGTTGACCCGGTTGCCCTGCCGTTATTCTGGGTTCCTCCCTTCGGGTTTCACGGGTAACGAACCAGCAATTCACGTGGGTTCGCGCTTACAGCTGTTCCACCTCGCTTCGTGTCTCTGCTCTCGATATCCTCTTTCGTGGCTTCTGGCGCTGTATCCGTTGCGGCTTTTGGGTTCTCCCCCTCAATCCGCCAAAGATATATTTATCACAATACCGTCCAGCTCGCCTGCGCCCAGAAAAATTTGTGTCTCTAAAAAAGATCTCGAGTTCTGTGTGGGTTTCAACTTTCAAGCTTCAATGGATTTACACAAGCTTCTGTGCTCTTGCCTTGAGGTGTAACAACCTTGCTGTCTCCCAGGAAAACTTCAACCTTCATATGAATGTTCATTGCTGCTGACCATCAGTGTTCTGCCAGTAGACTCAGTTGTGGTCTTACTGTTTTGGGCCATTGAACAATTTAGGTACTATAATGTCGGCCAAGTTGAGGCATTGTAATTCAATGATTGCTGCTTCTACATGGTTATTGTTAGCGTAGTGCCTCAGTTACGGAGCTAAGGAAAAGTAACTCTTGTATTAAAGTACCTGTTAGCGTAGTCTACAGGGTAATTAGTAAGATAAGTAAGTAGAGTGAATGTCTGTACGCACGCCTCAGTTACGGAGCTAAGGAAAAGTAACTGAGGCTGTGCAACGGCTCTCGAAAATTATAAACGAGTGTACGTAGGATTGACGGGATGAATGAAGGAATGTACGTATGAGATTAGATGAAGTATACAGTACCGCTAACACTCCCCTCAGACCGTCAACCCAAGTCCTCGTGATAGACGGGATGTCTTCGTAGAATCGAGAGTTTTGGTGAATAAATCGGCGAGGTTGGCGTCGGATGGAACCCACGAGAGCGTGATGGTGGAAGAGGCGACGGCGTGACGGACGAAATGATACGGAAGCGCGATGTGCTTCGTGCGAGAGTGGAAGGAGTCGTTCTTCGCCATCGCAATCGCGGATTGGTTGTCGACGTGGAGGACGGTGGGCTCGATGAAGACACCAAAGAGCTCCCCCATAAACTGGCGGATCCACATAGCCTCCTTCGTGGCGCGTGTCATGGCGATATACTCGGCTTCGGCAGTTGAGAGGGCAACCACCGACTGCTTCTTCGCACTCCAGCAGATGGTTCCGCCATAGAGGGTGAAGGCATAGCCGGACATGGAGCGCCAGTTGAGCACCTCAGAACCCCAGCTAGAGTCCGAGTAACCGACGAGACCGATGTGCGAGCCGCCGAGAGTCAGCTGTGCATCTTCAGTACCTTTGAGGTACCGGACGACGCGTTTGGCTGCCTCCCAGTGGACTCGACCCGGATTGGAGAGGAACTGTGAGAGAATACTCACCGGGTAGGCGATATCCGGGCGGGTGTTGTTCGCGAGCCACAGGAGCGATCCGACAACAGTCCGGTATGGGACGTTGTGCATGTCCTCCCTCTCCTCGTCCGAGGTCGGGCAGAACTCGCGGCCGAGTCGTGCACCGAGAGCGAGCGGGGACGGCGCCGATTTCGCATTCTCTTGGCCTGTGAGAACCACGAGGTCGCGGATGTACGACGCCTGCGAGAGGGAGATGGTGCCGGCGGCGCGATCTTGGTGGATAGTTATACCCAGGTAGTGGGTCGCGTCGCCGTTGATTTTGAGTGGGAATTTGGAATTGAGATCCTCCTCAAGCTTTACGAGGGCGTCGAGGTTGCTGCTGACGGTGATTGGGTCATCGACGTGGATCCCTATATAGGTTTGTTCAGTCTCCGTGGTGCGGTAAAAGACTGCGTGGTCGGCTTCACTGCGGGTGTAGCCGAGCTCATCAACAAGGTACTTGCTGACAGTTAAATACCAGATTCGTCCAGCCTCCGGAAGTCCGTAGAGGGCTTTGTGAAGCTGCCAGATATGTGTTGCACGCGGTGCGTCTGGCGAGTCGAATCCTTCGGGTTGTTCGACGTAGACAGGATCAGGAAGGACGCCGTTGAGGTAGGCGCCTTTGAAATCACATTGGCGGACATGCCAGCCGTGGTGCGCCGCGACAGCGAGTAAAATATTGCGCGAGGTAGGTTTGAGGACGGGAGCAAAGGTTTCCGTATGGAAACCGAGGTGTTTCTGGAGGTCGCCGCGGACGCAAATGCGGGCCTTGCGCTGCTTGATGTTGCCGGCGTCGTCGGTCTTGTTGGCGTACACCCACTTGAGTGGAAGGACGGACGCGTTTCCCGCTGTGTCACGCGTGACGATGCTGAAGGTCTTGTGATCTTCCAGCGTACTCACTTCCTGCCTCATGGCAGTGTCCCACTCTGGCCAGATCTCGCTCTTCTCTGCTTGACGATACGACCTTGGGACAGCGGCGGCTGCATACGCAATCGATGCACGCGAATTGACGTCATCGTTGGGGATCTGGAGCCCACGCGCGTACTTGCGGAATTGACCACCTCCGCCACTCGTTACACCCCTCTCCGCCTTGCAAACGGCGTACATACTCAGACGGCTTGCGAATACGTCGACTAGGCCGCTCCCCCACATCGCTCGTGGCATCAGACGCGTCTGGTGCGTCTGGATCGTCGGGTGCGATGTCATTTGCCGTGAAGGTCAAAGTTTCGCTTGGAGGAGTTGTAGGGCGTTCAGAGGGCGATTCAGAAGGCTCCCCCTGCGAGGTATGATGGTCCAGAGGTGCTGGTGGGGATGGAGTGGTGGTATTTGGGTCGGAGGTACGTGCGCTTCCATGCTGCGCTGGTTTCTCTTTGTTTTCTTCTGCACCTGGCACGGGGATATCTCCCTCGACTCTCTCCCCCGCAAATACCGCCTCGTCGTCGAAGCGGACGTCCCGCTCGACGGTTATTGAGCCTTTCGACGGCCAGTAAATTTTGTGGCTGTCGGGAGTCTCCATGCTCGGCCCGACCCACTTTGCCTCGACTCCACGCTCGTCGAGCTTCGACCCGCCGTGTACGCGCACCCAGACCCTGCATCCGAACCGCCGTGCGCGACTCAGGTCGGGTTTTTCGCCCGTTATGATTTCGTACGGCGATTTTGGTGCAGTTTTCTTCGTTGGCGTACGGTTTCGAAGCCAGACAACGTACATGACGGCGAGACCCCAGAATGATTTTGGGAGCTCGCTGGCGAGGAGGAGGGCACGCATTTGCCCGGCGATGGTGCCGTTTAGGCGTTCGGCGGCGCCGTTAAGCTGCGGCGTGTCGTGTGGGGTCAGCTGGCGAGCTGTGCCCTTCGACGCAAGGTGTTTGTCGAAGAGGCCGCCCGTGTACTCCTTGCCGCGATCGGTCCCAAAGACCTTGATGTCGACGCCATGCTGCGTCTTCATTGACGCTTCGAAGTCGCGGTAATGGCCGAGGGTTTCCACCTCCGTCTTGCCTTTCTGAAGGTAGACGTACGCGAGGTCGGAGTCGTCGTCCAAGAACGTGCCGTAGTACTTGTAACCCCCTCGTGCAGCGACCCGTGTTGGTCCCCAGAGGTCTCCGGAGACGAAGTCTCCTGGTTTCTTCGAGCGCGGATCGCGATGCTTTTTAGAAATGCGGATCCCCTTCATTTTGGCACGAATGCATACCTCGCACTGCACTATTGGTGTGCTGAGGTCGACCTCGAAGCCGAGCGCTGAGCCATTGCGCGCCATCGTCTCGATGGTACTGTGTGCGATGTGGCCGAGCCGCTCGTGAGCTTCCTTCCGTGTGAGGGGTTTGCGCGCGGACTTCGCGTGCGCATGTGATGCTGCCGCCGTGGCGTGCTCCGGGCGCCAGGTGGTCAGCGGATAGACGCCGTCGCGCTCTGCGACGCGTAAAATCGTCTTCCCGGTCTTCAAATCAGTAAGAACTCCATACCCAGCTTCGGCGTTGCTGAATATGAGCCCGTGTTTGCGAAGACGGGTGAGGGAGATGAGGCCGGTTGTGCAAGACTCGAGGTAATAAGTGTTCGAGAGGGTAAACGTCTTCTCGACGTCGCCTTGATGGCACATGAACTTGACAGTACCAATCTGCGTGGCGTACTCGATGCCGGACGCAGTCTGGATTTGGTACGGTTCGCACGGCCGAATGTCGACGAAATTGGCTAGATTTCCGTCGTAATGCTGTGATGCGCCCGTGTCGAGCAGACGAAGGGATTGGGTGCCCGATGCACGAAGTGCACGATCGGGGACGGCTGCGGCCACATACGCATGGCTCTCGCTCGCGTCGGGTGGTTTTTCCTCGGCGGCGGCAGCGGCAGCTTTGCCTTTGCCCTTGCCTTTCTTCGGAGGGAGTGGGACACCTTCCTTGTCACCACCTGGCTTGCGGCATTCAGCCTTGATGTGTCCGCTGTACCCACAGTTGTGGCACGTCCTCTTATTTTTCGACTGCTGCTGCTGCTTGTGACGCTCGAATTTTGCTGCCATGGCCTTCGCCTCCTCCCGCTTGCGGCTCGCCTGTGCAACGTCAAACTGGATTGCCTCCTTAAGCTGTGTGCGAACAGTTCTCAAAATTGAGAGAGGCACCAATGGTAGCGGCGGCAGTGAAGGTGGTTAGGATAGTGGAGCGGTAAGCGGAGGGCATTGCCTTGATGAGGAACGCAGCGTAGACCTCCTCGGGAAGCTGGCCGCCGGCGCTGATGTATTCGTTGCGCTTCTTGATGAAGCGGTCGATGACGGCGAGTACGTCTTCGTCCTCGTCGCCCGTGCATTCGATGCGAAGGAGATCGACGAGTAAGTCGACCATGCCGAGGACACTCTTGTTCTCGAAGAGCGCGCAGAACGATTCCCAGAGCTTGTGGACGGGACGGATACCGATGAGCTGTTGATGGACGTCGTCGGGCCAAGAATTTGTGAGGATGCTCGCAATGGCCGCCTGCTTCTGGAGGTATTCGTCCATCTCATCTTCGTAGCTGTCCAAGAGCTCCTCGTGCACGTCCTGTTCAGCCTTGGTCGCGTTTTCTTTGAGATCTGCTGGCTTGGCAGGTGGTTTCACGCGACCAGTCAAGTGCTTGCGGAAGCCCGGTTGGCCAGTCAGAAACTCGGTAATCTTCTCTTTGTAAGAGACATAGTTGGCTCCCCCTGCAGCTAGCTTCGGGGTGGAATGCCTGCCTGTCGCGCTGGACAGACCGAGTTCTGATGCCATGCCGGACAGGGGGCCAAAACCTGTTAGCGTAGTGCCTCAGTTACGGAGCTAAGGAAAAGTAACTCTTGTATTAAAGTACCTGTTAGCGTAGTCTACAGGGTAATTAGTAAGATAAGTAAGTAGAGTGAATGTCTGTACGCACGCCTCAGTTACGGAGCTAAGGAAAAGTAACTGAGGCTGTGCAACGGCTCCGAAAATTATAAACGAGTGTACGTAGGATTGACGGGATGAATGAAGGAATGTACGTATGAGATTAGATGAAGTATACAGTACCGCTAACAGTTATGATGCTCAACAAACTGTTAGTGGGCTCTGCCGCAACAGTGCGCTACAGTTCTTATATTGTGGCGATGTGAGGCAAATTGAATCAATCTAAGGCAGATGCCGTCAAACGCGGCAGATTTCATCTGCTTTTGATTGAGGCACGGCTGCCATTCCGGAACTGTTGATCACCTGGCACCCTCGGCACATTTTCACGTGCAGGTCGTGTTTTTTGACGCATAGAATTGCTGACTTTCTGGTGGACAGGGCTTCCTCATAAAAATTCTAGGAATTTTAATTTTTTATCAAGCAACTGGACATCCTTGAAGATTGTTTCCTTATAATGGGTCCTCAGCTCGACTCAGTTTCGTTGTAACACTGCGATCTCAATCGTTTCCTCGCCACCACTTGTGCATTGTTGACGTGTGCACCAACTTGCGTATCATTTTATGCATCAGCTGGCGTTATGACCGGAGAATCTTGCGTCGCCTATTCGGAATTGCATTCTCTTTCATCTCCCCATTCCATGGCTGGACTACCGCAACAATAATCGGACAGACAATACCTAACCTTCTTGAAAATGCGAAATCGCAGTAGTTGATGGACTGGAGTTCTACTCCCCCCGTCCAGTGCAGTGTGTTCAAGTCTTTTTCCATTTCTTGGCTATTTGCACTTACCTCGCTGACGGTCGACACAGTGCCCCTGCTCGGCGAAATATAAATCAAGAAACCCAAAATAGCATCCGATTCCGCACTCTGAATCTGTCGACTACCTATGTTCCACTTGATATTGTCCGTTATATAACCTCTACTTAGCTCACAGAATAGCAAGACAATCAATCGGACGTGGACGATCGGCATGAGCCAAAACGTAGTCGGTAGTTTGAGAGTCGATTCCCCACGTTCGAATGTCTTCTCCCCAAAGTGGGCCTTTTCCCTTTCTCTCCTTTCATCTCTATGCAGGTACACCTCGTGGAATGGGACTCCGCCGCCCGCCCCTCACAATCGCCGAAGCTGAGCCTTGATAGACATACGCGGAAACCCAGGCTCCGTGGTTAAATTCCCATGCCCATTCAGTTGCAGAATAACAGAAGCAGAAGTTGGATGTGTGCGGCACAGGCCGAGCGAAAAGGCTTGGGGCTTGATTCCCTGCGTCATACTGCTGTTGGGCTGGGGGGAGCCTTTCTGTTGCTCTTTCTCTCTTCTCTGTTTGTCTCTATTTCATTTTTTTTCTTTTATTTCCTCTGATTCACGTCCTTTACTCTGTGGTCCAAACGGTTGAATGAAACGCAGCCGTAGGGTACGTGCCCCGCGCGAACCACCCTCTCTCTCGCTCATGGCCATTTCAGTCGATAACGCAAACTAGGACGAGATGAATACAACACCTAAGAAATGAAACGCGGTGGTTCTACCCTTGCCACAAGTTCAACAGAAAGCGAAGCGCGCTGGAATGGGCTGTAGGCTATGTTTTCGTGCTTCACTCAATTGAACTTCTTTTTATTCTGCTTCCCATTCAATTCAGGCATTATCACAGGCTAGAATTAGTTGGCGTCACACATGGTGGGGCTTCCTTGGCATGTCCGACATAAGAATGCAGTGGGCGTTCGAGGCTCGGCTCTCCACATTTCCTGCGGTCATCGTTTACTTTTACTCCCTTCCGGCTCTTGGTTCTCTATACCGTATATGCTCCTGATTATGCTATCCCAGTTCTCCCTGTCCGTTGACCAGTCCAAGGGGAGTGTTGGGTCGGTGCACCGACACCCGTGGATCCAGGCCTCGGGAGGTGGGCAGGGTGGGCAGATATCTGCCGGTTCCCGTGTCTCGATCGCCGAGGATGGTGACATCGAAGTGGATTGCCGCATGAGTTACCAAAGAACTTCGAAATCAAAGAAAAGACGGGAAGTGCAGGGAGCGTGATGTGTTCGTCAATCATTTGAAGAAATGCAGGCAATCTTACAGCAAGCGGAGAGCTGCTCCAAGACTAGGAATGGTAGCTGAAACGGTACGCGTCCCCTTATGTGTAGAATGAACTCGGAATGCCGCTCATGGCTTCACAGGGAAGCACCAAAATTTCTAATTATCTCCAAAGTCGTATTAGTATAATTTCATGTTCTAAGTGATACAAATAGTTCTATGAACTCCCACAGATCTGGTCATCGGACCATGCATCGACTCCGCAATGCGCACAGGTGCTTGGGCGGTGCACATCACAAATGTGCGGAGTCCGTCGGCCAGGTTCCACATCCTAGGAACAGGTCCCGCACCTGAACGCGATGCGCCCTATCTGAGCGTAACGAGCCGCGTCTTCGCTGCATCTCAACGGTAATAATTCCGAGGATAAATTCAGGCGAACAACCGTACCAAATACAACGGGGAAAATCATCTAGCCAGCTGGGGCTTCAGTGGCTGGATGGATTGGGCTTTGGCTTCGAGAAGATGAAGCCAAAGCCGAAGCTGGGCTTTCCAATGCAATTGAAACCAAAATATCACTAATTCTCTCACTGTCTCTAGTGTGTGTTCGAATACGCACTGAAAATCTAATCAGTATAGAATTTCTTTCGCCGATGGCAAGCACAAATGGTTATGACTTGGATATACTTAAAATACTTGTTGATAGTTATCAGTACATACTACAGTCACAAGCCAGAAAAAAAACTCTCGTTCTTGTCCTGCAATGCCGTACATACTTGCTTCTATTGACAGCCATCTGTCCGATACAAGACGTGCCTCGCTCCGCTTCGGCTCGAATAAGTACAACAGAAGCGCTTGGGCCCGACAATACAGAAACATCTAATTCAAGATTTATATCACAAAACTGGCATGCCGCAAGTTTACGCGACCGCAGTTTCATGAGCCGGCTGAGCTTGGGTTAAATTGCGAAAGACTCCACATTAGGCTATTTTTTCGGCAGCAGTTGGAGCTGTTGAACTCCGCCTGTGCTGTAGAGTACGCCCAATCGGGATGATATCCGAACTTCGAATTCAACCACTGGACCTCAGAAAGCAGAATGGAGTGAACGCAAACAGATCCAAATGAATTGAGCAGGGAATCTTAAGAAGACTTTGGGAGCCGTTTCTCTGCTACCGTTTCTTGGCCAGGCCTCGACGGTTCTCGAGCAAACCAAAATCCTGCATAGAGTTCGTGTTATTACTCTGGTTGGACCCAGAGGTTTTTCCTCCCCCTGAGTCATTTTTAACCTGATTTTCAGTTCAGGATTCGATCCGGAACATCACGATTTGAATTAAAACAAGATGAGCCGGAGCTTCGCTCCAGCCAACGCAGCGAATCCATTGAAATTTCCTAAACGCATAATAATAACCCCATGTAATTCAAAGGGACAACGGTGTGTGCGGAGTGCAAGAATAATTACTTCATAATCTCTGGTAGGAAACTTGTAAGTACTTCACAACCGAAGCGTAAAACTAACGGACAATAACCTATCTCAAATCATGGTTGTAATGTGGCGAAATTAGTATCATCGACATTTTCATCAAATAACGCACACTAACAACCAATCTTTGTTGGCTTTCTGTCACTCCGTAAAACAGGTCCTCTACCTCGTTGGAGGACCAAACGCGGTTCGGAACGCAGTGAAAATGTCATCACACCTGAGCGAGTCGGTATTGCGGACAATGTGTCGGTTGGGTGAGGCTGTTATTTAAAATGCCTCAGTTCATTTGGTTCATTCACATCTCAGAATTAAATGGGGTGGCTGCCGGTTTGATAGCGATGAACGAATGAAAACGCAGTGCAAACACGGTCCGAGCGGAGTGAAGCCCTAGAATTAGTCGTGTCGTAGCTCGAGAATCCACCACTCCGAAGCGAGATGTCTTGTAGTGAGAAAACGTTACGATAATGAAAGATCGTCATGGAATGTAGCTTTAACTGTTTCTGACTGCGAAAGTTGACAAATCGCGCCGTGCTTGGCTGCTGTTATGGCCGAGAGGGACAAGTCGCGGCACTCAGGTAAGAGAGCTTGAGTTGATGGAACAGTTGGAAGAAACATTCTTGGTGTCTTGAAACTGTGAGCAACTGCCTAGGATCACAGGCTGATGCTCGGATGTTGAAAGTGAGTCTCGCTATCTTAAAACATCGGTTCCGTCTTGCTCAGTAAAAAAAACCAATGGCAAGCTGCACTAAGTGTCGCTTGATTAATATTGACCTCGGCATGAAGCTTGTAATTGAGTGCGCATCAAACGGCACCTGAGGAAGAGCCTCAGCGAACACACGGTTGAAGTTCGCTGATTGTGGCGAATTCTTGAGTTGTCTTGATCCGCACCAGATCTCGCAGAGAGCGTGAAAAATTCAATGGCTTAAACGCGACAGAAGAGAGCTTGCAGGGCCGAGTTGATGGGGGAAGAGGCCAAGAAGCAATGTGAGACAGCGCCTGGTGGTCATTGAGCGGTCGATTCCCAGGTATGTGTTGCATCGAAAAAGGAATAGTGCTGCGGCATAACTCCCCAAAAGTTAAAATGTTTGTTGAGACCTGTCGAGTTGGCCGAGGCAGAGGAAAGGGGTGGAGATCGTGCGCTGATGGGACAAAACGGGAAGCGTCAACATACGAAATCAATACATCTGCTTAAAATACAAAGAATGGCCGCCGCCTTGGCTTACCTTAATTGGAAGGAATGAACGAAGGAAATATTGGAGTCTGAGAGTCTGAGTCTCGCGATGATTTTTATCAGGGACAAGTTCATAATTTTAGACAGGCCAAAGAGATAAAAAGCCTCTGCATCCCTCCGGCCAGACGCCCCAACACATAGCAAAAATGCATGCTAGAGCCTTCAATTTTCTCTGCCTACTCGGCATTCTTGCAATTATCTTTGCTTTGATTTCTCCCTCTGTCATCGCCGCGCCGGCTGCAGAGTCTGACCTCGAGGAGTCGGCTTTTAAGCCCGGTCTCAAAATTTCCGGACTTCTTAAGGCTTCTCTTGACAATCGTCAAGTGGGCGATGCGTGCGGTCCGGTTACTGGTGCAAAGTATGTGTCTCACGATCTGTGTGCGGTTATACTAATCCTTCTTCAGCGTCGGGGGCACATGCCTCAACGCTAACACCCAGTGCTGCAATGGATTCTACAGCGTCGGTTTCTGTCCCGGTCCATCTAATGTAGGTACAACAAGCTCATTCCATAATTTGTCTCGCACAACCATCGCATCTGATCCTACATTTTCAGATCCGGTGTTGTACCGAGTTTCAAGAATGCAGCGGCGGTGGTTTCTGCAATGATGTCAACCATGTTTCTTGCTCTGTACCTTATGTTGCCAACTTGTGCCCTGGTCCATCCAGTAAGTCGTTCTCTCACTGTCTAGTTACCAAAGGGATGTGACATTGTTTGAACAGATGTCCGCTGCTGCCGTGGAGCTAGTGGTGAAAGCTTCTGTACCGCCGGCGGGCCGTAAAGAATCCAAGTCTTCATTCCCACAAGTTCGCCAAAGAGTCTTGTTCCCTTCCAATTTTTTTATTCCGCTCTCCATGTACTGATTAACTGTGATTTGAAACTATGTACAAATATTACTTACCTTCCGCTGGTTGTTCGGCGACATTGATCACATGTAGCGGTACCCATTAACAATGCTGCTGCCATTCCAACAATGCCGCTGCCACATCACGCTCATTGCCGTTGCGGCGTCGCCGCCCTTCACCGAATGTGATACTTATGTGACCTGAGTGAACGGCCGGAATGGGAGACGAGACTCGGCTGAATTGACTTCTAAAATCGCCGAAACAGAATGAAGCGATTACGATTGTTCCAAAGATGAGTATTACAATTTAATCTTGTGCGCTATAATAAAATTTTTGGAACACCAAGCTCCGAGCGCATTTAGCTTGCGTTGCAAGCCACGGGCCGAATGCGAGACTAGCAAAAATATTATCGGCCTGGGCCATGATCGTGATTCTCACCGCTGATAGAACAGGTTGGAGTTTTTCCAATCGGGTCTCGATGTTGGATTCTTTGAGCTGGGTAATTATCTCCATGGCTGCCAGGGAACATTTTTTTTTGTCGGGAAAACTCACGATTTTCGGTCAAGCGTCAACCTGGATCTGGTTCCCTGCTGTCCAACGAAGTCTCAATTAGTCATGTCATGAACAGAACAACCATCGAGTCCGAAAGCAAGTCGGCAAACTTCTTCGTGATGGGACTGCCAACGAGTTTGGGGTTATCGAGGAAGCGGTTATGCATTGCTTCGCTCTGGCTTACGAGAATTTATCGTCCACGACCAAAAATATGGACTGGGTTGAAATACATTTATGCCATTGAATGAGAACATTAGCACTAAGCGCTGTCGATAGATCTGTACTAAGTATGTAAGTGAGATCGTCTGCCATGTCTGCAAGCCGGACATACGCATGGGTTACTTAGTAGCCATCAATTGCATTGCATGCTCTGCTGACAACGAGCGAGCCGGAGGTCCATAGGCGCATGATGAGCGACCAATCATTCAAATCCAGCAGACTCACAGTTCTGCAGGACCACGGCTACACCCACACGAGAATACTGAATACCTTGAGACTTCTGTGCATACACGTATATTAGTTGGCATTCTCTGGTTCCGAGAAAACAACGTACTCGGGGATAACTCGGCAGAGGGGGGAACGACGTGAAGGCGAAGACGGGCCCAAAAATGTGGATTAGAACGCCCACCCCGATTGCGCACCCCGCACATCTCATCTCACCCTCCTCGAGAATTAAAAATTTCACGATGTAGAGGGTCCAAGAACGGTAATCCGCGGTAGAGTGTACGAAGCAAGACAGATAGAGGATAGAATAGGGAGAATAGGGGATAGGGAATCGATGGAGGGGAAGATGCCGGGGTCCAGAAAAAAAAAAAACAATGAAAACGTGGAGTGGAAGCCGAACTCATGTTGCGAGTGAAAGACGAGGCCGAAGATAGGTAGATCGGGGATAACAATACTTGACAGATCCAGGAAGAGAATAGGGAAAGTAGAATAAAATGAAATACGAAAAACGGAAAAAAAAGGAAATAAAAAGACGGCAGGAGCAAATGAAAACAAAGACAGAAGCGAACGAAAACGGAAACAAAGAAGAAAAGAGAAGGAATGGCGCGTCCCGACGCTCTACAAAGCAGTCGTCGCCAGCAACCCCTAACCCCTAGCAAGCTCTGGCTCGTCCTCGCCATACACCCCCAGCGCGCGTCAGATGTCCAGCCGCCGATGTCGCGGAGGGTGAGGGGCGACCGATCGTTTTTTCTTTGTGGATGGGACGGTTGAGGAGGAGGGCGGGGAAGAGGGGGAGCCTAGCAATCATTCAGTATTTGCAGGAGCGGAAGGATAAGAGAGGAAGAGGTGAAGGGCAGGGGAGGGGAGCAACGGGGAGAGGAGGAGCGAGAGCGGGGGAGGGCTATGGATGGTAGGAAGGAGGGAGGGATGAGGAGGAAAGAGACGGGGAGAGGAGGATGGGATGGAAGGGAAAGGGAAAGGATAGGGAGGGAAGAGGCAGGGGCGCAACACCGGCGCAAGTCGCATAAGCGTCCTCCGCCTCCTAACTCTTCCTCCCACACTTCCCTCATCCACCAACCTCCAACGCGCGGACCAGACCCACTGCTATATGCCGACGCCAAGTAACTTTGCAAGAGCGAATACTGTATCCCGCCTCCTCCTCCGCCTCCTCTGCTGGGTGAAGTAGGTAGGGTCGATCGTACTACCCGTCGACGGTGAACTCATGAGATGCTGCTGCGACACGTGTGCAGAAGGACGCAGAACTCGCCCGAGGAAGGAGAGCGGTGGGGAAGCTAGGCGAGGGAAGTAGGTTGCGAATGAACTCGAACCCCGTACGGTACGTGCACCGGGCGAGTGCGTAGAAGGCGGCATAAAATAGAGCCAGCGGTGGGTTCCAATTCGCTACGCGTCACATGGGTCCGGTAACGCGACTGAGTACATGGAGCACCAGGGAGTGAGTGAACCGCGTGGAACGGCTTGCAGCTCAGGACGTCAGGCACATACGCCAAGTCGGCGTCGCAGTGTCGCGTGTGGTCATTCAGAACAACCCCGAACACAAAGGCGCTCCGACTAGGAGCGACAAGGACAGCGAAGAGCATCCAACCGGACAGAACGAGCGTACATGCAGAAAGTCGTCGGCATTGGATCTCAGTATGGAGCAACTCGTAGAAGGCGATGTCAGTGCCGTGGTCGTCGAGGTCTTGAAGTCTTCAAGGGATTGACCACCGGCGCGCGATGACGTCAACTACAGCCGCTGCGCACCATTAGCTTTCTCAACAGGGGAATAACGCGAATAGACGAGTTATAACGCCAGCTGGACATCAAAAAGGCAGCGATGTTGGATGAGTCGACGGCAAAAGAGAGACTGTTGCACCGCCACATTGATCCGTTGATCGTAATCGCTTAAGTAGTACCTCGATATGCGCGAGCACTCACTAAAGGTCCTCTGCAGAAGCTGATCAGTGATAAGGGATGTGGCATGACGCGACCGCAGGAGCAGTCATACACTTGAGCAGGGCACTCGCACAAAATCTTGGCCCTGCTTGTGGAGGACAGAAATTTTAGGAGAACAGACGATTCGGACGAAGTACAGTTTTACCTACTTGGTCTCATATCTACCCGTTTTGACTCCTGAATTGGCATTCAGACGAATATTTATCTTCCATATAACATTTTGAGAGCAATAAGTAATTTCAGGCTGCCTGAAACAGTGTTCTGAGCAAGTTCTGAGCAAAAGAGAGGTAAAGATAGGGGTACCTTCCAAATGCGGTAAACGGTTTTATGATCACTGACAGGCTTTTAGCATTCTGGATATGTATCAACGCAATGTCAGCATGATCGTATGAATACTCCGATGTAGGCGCAGGTATTCGGAGCTAGAAATAGTAGACAGAGATCTCAGTGGGCGTGAATATGAACCAACTATATTATGTACTTAGAAATAGCAGACAGAGCTAGGTACGATGAGCATAAGTATAGTAGTAATCAAATGAGGACTCACATCTCAGTGGGTGTGAATATGAACCAACTGAGATGTCTACGTGCGACTGCACAGTGGAAAGGAACGAAAATGAACCGAATCAGTACGATGAGTCCGTAAGGAAGTGTTGGGGATATCAGTGGAGCTCCGGGAAGCCGCATATGGTAATGATCAGGGGAAGGACTGTATATATCTTGTAGTCCCGTAAACACTGTCTCTTACGCGTTTTACCAATACCATCACAAACGCGATATCTTTATCCTCGTACTACTTGGCTCGTACCGCGCCCAGAGACCCGGAATTCCAATAGGTAGATAAAGTAAAATAAAGAGAGAAGCTGTTACACCTGTTACTGCAACTGGAGGCTAATGTGAAGCTGAACAGTCGAAAAATCAGATGGAGATACAAAGCTTGTCGAAGAAGCTCGGAGGCGTAGACGGACGTGGACTCACTTTGTGGGGGAAACCTATATTACAAATTCAGCCCCCTCGAGCGGAATGAACTGAGCAGAAATAACGCACGACTATGCGAAGACTGGGCCGACCTCCGGACGTTGAGATTTTCGAGCTAAGGGACAGTCAACTACGTCCTTGCTGTCCCGGACAGAACCAACGCACCATATTGACCACGTACACGCGCCCAAGCGTGTACGCAATACCTACGGTGACTATCAAGCGCAGATAAGCCTAACACGCATCATTAAACAAACTCGTATGACAGACTATTGCTCTTTTCGTCCAAAAGAAATCTAAAATTGGCAACCACGGTTCGGTCTTGTAAGTTGATGTTGAATCTTAGTAGCGTATGGGACCTACGCAATCAGAGCCGCAACCGCAACCATGGCCGTCGCTGCCCCGGACTGGACTGTCAAGGCCATTAGCCGGTCCAGGACCCTATTGGGTGTCATGGCCCCGATTATGAGCCATACAGTTCTCCGCAATCACATCACGATATTCCGCACCTCCGTGTCTCCACCACAGTTGACCTTGCCCTCCATAACTGCCAGAGCAGCCGCTGCGGCGATGCTGAGGTCCGCTGCAGCTTCGGTGACGAGCCAGATCCTGATAAGAAGAAGGGGGATGAATGCATGAATAGTAGAGCTCCATGGCCATGGCCACGGTGAGGCACGCACAGTGCCGGAATCCTAACTTTCCCGCGATCCTTGAATGCAGGGAACATCGCGAGAACCATGGCACATGTAAATGAGCCTCCGAGCTGTGCACAGCGGGCAGTGGTTACGATGCGGGGCGCAGGGAGACAAACGGCTGGCGTACTGCGACAATGATCAAGAAAAAATTTAAAAGAGTGACAAGATTGTTTCTGGTGCTAGATCGATATCGTTGAGGTAAGCTGGCAGTGGAAGAGGTGAAACACACACAACCGCCAGTATCGGACTACTAAAAAGCTCTGGACCAGCACAGCAATCACGCCGGTGGTGAAGAGGTGCAGCGAGAGGGGCTGGAGTGTCGTAGTCATTCAATGCCTGAGGCTCCTACTACTTGACATACCCAGTGCTGGTCAGAAAGGTACACAGGATCTCCTGCATGTAAATCGTAGGCGGTCACTCACGCCGTTGATAATCAGAGACATACCAGCATGGGTTACTGTGTACTATCGAGGCGCTCAGCGTAAGCTTGTAAAGCGCAGAATGTGAACGCTTACCAGATACACGCAAGCATAGTCGCCCAATGTGGAAACAGTGTCGATTAAGACAGCGACCGCTACAAACGTCTGTTTTTAAAAAAATAGGCCCAGGACATACTTTTCAAGGTCGAGGGAAAGACCTTCAACTTCCAATCGTCATTCTTGAAGTGTCTAAAGTAGTAGTTGGCTTGAATGATTTCGACCATATACAGAAGCTGGGCCGAACTTGAGGTGGTGCTCGTTGATACAATGCAGTGCTCACCGAATTTGCCCAGGTCCCAATGAGAAGTACCCTGCAAGCCAAATGAAATCATCAAATTAGGAAGCTAGGAGACTGGGGAGAGTTGTACCCAGTAATGGTGTCAAGGGCGGGGAGAGACATCGCGGGAGCGAGGAAGTAACCAGTCTTCCACTTGCCAGATAAGTAGGGCTCCTGCCGTAACCGTAACGACGGTTAAGGGTCGGGCTTCCGTAACTTGTCACCCGTACGGTTAGTACAGATACGGCCGTCAAAATGTAGGGGTCATCCCCATATAGGGAGCCCTATAACTATTGCGAGAGTCACCCCGGAGATTACTAACTTTCAGACCAGCTGAAGTGCATTCCAAAACTGGATTTGAAAACAAATATATCAGATCGTAACAGTTGAGCTGGAAAGAGGCCTGATTTTCATCTTTCAGTTCAACAAACATCTAGCCTGAAATTGAAGCTGACTTTATCACTTTCAGCTTTAATTCAGATTCTCTACTTTGAATTGTAGGTTCTGTTTCAATTTGATCTCAGGTTAGCTGAAAGTTGAGATGAGAATCTTGCCTATGTCTAGTATTATAGGGAGGAACTGCCAGCCAAGCGATATGCATGCAAAAGATTCCCAAACTTCCAGGACAGCTGAAGTATAACCTGAGACTCAAAATATAATATCTGAATTCAGTTCAACTTCAATGTCAGAGGAAACTATCCAAATCAGATGCGGTTTCAGCTTGTCTTTTCTCCTATTTGATACTTCGAATTTCGCTTTAGGTTTCAAATTGCACTTCGGCCAGTCTGAAAGTCGTCAAACTCGGGTAAGTCTGTTTGGAGTCTGTCAGTTTTTTGACAGCTGTTCCCATCAATCTTCGCAGCGGCGAATATCATGTTCCGGGATGTGTTGTCACGAAATTTTTTATGGATCGATTCGCACCTCGAAGGCGCATCATCGGGGCCACTTTTCATTGAAATTGACCCCAAAATAAATGTGTTTGAGGGCATTTTCTCTTCAAAGGGTTGTCAGTCACTGCGCGCAGAATTTGTTCGTGTTTTCTGCCGTACCTATCCCTCCACCCCGCCACGTGAAGGGAAGATATGCTCGCTTCGCTCGCAATAAGTGGAATTACGGACGGCGATCACACGAGTAAAGGGAAATGGTACGCTTTGCGGCCTGCTACTTCCGCTTAAATCGGTGAACATCGGCACTGAGCTGGCGTTAGCAGTTTACCGGCGTCTCCCAAGCTGCGTTTCAGGGTCATGACTGTACAATTCAAAAGAAAACTTTTCGGGCATCCCGCACATCGAAAATCTCCAAATTGTTTTGAACCTACGGTCGAAATAGTACAGTAGTTAGTCTGCGTACCCCCCAGTCCCTGTGCCGGCGCCGCGGGGGTCGTCCGTGTACGCGGCGTCGAAGGAGTTGGAGGGTTGGCACTGTCAAGTGCAGAGAAGGACGGGTTGGAGGGGTTGTACGAGACGGTGTCGACCAAAGGGTCGCCTGTGTTTCGCTCTTGCATCATTTTGCGTTGAGGCGTCTTGGGCGGTCTTTTCTAGTAGCAGAGACGAAAGAGGTGACTGGAGAAGGATACAGCCATGCCAGTCGAGCCTTGCCGAAGAGTTACATGATACAACGAGAGAAGAGGGCGAGCGAGAGCTGGATGGCAAATGACAAGTGGTACGGGGAAGAGACAAGTCGATGCTGATGGCACTGGCAGTGATCGCGCCGGCGAAAAGAGTCCGCGGGCGTCACGGTAGGCTCGTCCCCATCTGGTAAATCAAACCATAAGGCCAACCGATTTACCGGCTGGCCCGCATGTCGTCTGTTTCAGTGATGGATTTTCATCGCGCCATTTCAAAGTTCTGACTTAAATAAAATGACAGGGATCAGGCTTCTATGAGGCAGGGGGATGAAGCTTCGGAGGAAGTGGCAGAAAGCCCTTCTGAATAAATAATTGAAAATTCACCTTCAATGCACTGGCGGTCTGATGAGGCAGTTGCCCCATTTAATTAATTGGGTACTTCTATTCGGCACCTCGGGCGCTTCAACCTGAAACGTATGCCCCCGGGGGGAGTTGCAGGGTAAATAAATCTATCTTGAAGCAAATCTTGAAGCTCGACTTGACGTCTTGCTTGATGCCAAAGATGTAGCTCCCTCTTCCAATAGCCCGATTTTGAACCTGCCTGTTCAGGATAGTTAGCTGAAACACTGCACAGCATAAATGTTCAGATGACCATCGGATAGATGGCCAAGAACCCTTAGATGCACCAATTGCTTTTGAAACAAAAGTGACCTCCAATTTGACGAGGCGAAGTATCGCGATCAAATTTAAATGTGCCAGTATTTCTTGCTCAATTGCATGGCATTATTCTCAGAAGCAAAATCATTTTAACACTCACTTATGTGCTATTTGAAGACATGAGTCATGGTTATCTTTCCGTCAGATAATCGGCTGGGACAGCAGCAAAGATGAGAAAATTACATAAATCCACCCTTTGCTGATGCGCTTGCCGTACCAGCGGTGCTATGACATCGATGGCGCCCTTTGTAAAGTTGGAGGAAGCATTGCTTATATAACTGGCACTCGGGGAGCCAAATAGAATTTTCCAAATATTATTAATCTGCTCGTTAAATTTGTGCAATGGACCAGTCAATTTCAAATGTGCTTTTTTCAGTAGCTGTAGAGAAGCATATAAACATGGACACCGTACTACAGTACAGCGAAAACTACTACACCATCTTGGAATCAAGTGCTTCAAGCTTTGTATCAATCTTCATAATATCCTTGCCCTGCAATGAGTGCTCAAACAGTGGTCAAGCATCTACCCACTGCATTCTCGCTCCTGATATATCTCCTCACTGTGCAGCTATATCACCGAGGCGTGACATGCAATCAGCTCTTCTCTGATGAATATCCATGTATGTGAATGCCTCCAATGCAATTGTGAACAGACTTTCAGCTGTCAGTTCATCTCCATCGGAGAGAAACATGTCGCCCAGATGGTAAAGTGCAGTGTACACTCCCAACTTCTCTTTCATTTCCAGCCCAAATGCCAGATAAACAATAGCAAAGGTGGCGGCCCAATTGTGGTGGGCAGGCTCCCAGCAACCTATATCTGACATCCTCTCAAGGCAAAATGATGCAAGTTGAGTGTTCCCTGTCCAAGCCCAGTGCAAACATTTCTCAAAACGATTTTTTTGCCCCTAGCATGTCTCCTTCTCTGAGTTCAAGATTGGCAAGCATGCTTTCATAAAGAAAATGCCCAGGCAAGTATCCAGTGCTGCTGAAAATCGTTTTTGCCATTTCCAGATCTTTGAGCACATGTTGTTTGCTTGCCCCTGTGACCACACCAATCTGCCCGAGGTTTATCAAGATGGTGCCAAACTCGCGATGTTCCAGCTTCTCCTCAGTAGACAACTCAGACACCATTTGAGTAAAGAGACTTTGGGCCACTGCATACTCAGATTTTTCCATGTGTGTAGTAGCTACATTCTCCTTAATTTGAAAATCCAAGATACTTTGGGACATCCCACAAAGCTGGAGAAGTTCTCTTGCAGTCTGCAGCAGAGAAAGGGACTCCTGAAGGTTTCCAAGGCTCTGAGCACATAAGGCCTTGGCCCGCAGTGCTCTTGCCTGCTGGTAACAATTCCCACACAATTGTGCAAGGATGTATGTATCATTTGCAAGGACTTGTGAGGTGCTGTATTTTCCGATCACCCAGTTGACAATGGCAAGATTGATCGAGTTGGAGCACTGTGCTCTCATGCTGTCAGCATCTCTGGCTAACATCAGGCCTCTGTCAAAGCATCGCATCCCTTCAGAGTAATTATTGATGTGCCAGGAATAGTAGTAGCCCAAGGCACCATAAAAGTCAGCTGCGAAACAGAATTGTATCAAGGCAACATCAGAAACATAAGTTGGATACCTAGACACTACACACCTTCTAGAGCAGGGTTATTCAAATTCTGACAGTGGGCCTTGCTTTCAGACACCAAGAGCTCGTGATCCTTGATTCCTATATTGAAGTTGTTGGTAAGCAATACCTCAGTGGCAAACTCAACTGCGAGTTCATGATCCCTAGGTGGAAGTATTGCTTGGATTGAATGCATCAATCTGAATGGACCATTACCACTTCTTCGGCCAAAGCCTCCAAGTAAGATTGCAAATCTTATTGCTTCCGATAAATCAGGATTTTGTGGTGTCAATGCTTGGGACAGAACTTGATGTATGTTCCCAAAATTGAGAGTAATGTCCCTCACAATGTTACCAACTTGGTTAGATTCTTGATACTTCTTGTATGTGCCCAAAAGACTTTGAAAATATTGCTGCAGCGGCAAAATAATAGCTGGTGTCACCGGGTAGCAGCACTGCAAGTATTCCCGGACAGGGACAAGTGATTTCAAGCGCTTCTTGCAATCAAGGTATGCCAAGGATGTGCTGAGCAACACAGATTTGCATGCCTGAATCTGTGGAATACCAAGATTGCTTTGAATAAGCACAATGTCTGAGAGACCATCTGGAAGAATAGAGAGGAGCCTCAACAAATCCATAGCCCCAGTCTGGGCAGTGAGTCGGGAACTTGAAAGTGACAAGGCAATGGATGTGTCCAGGTTGGATCGCTTATCTGCACCCTCAGATAGCAGAGATGTCTTTTCAGTTTCCAACCGTGCTAAGATAGGGGAACACCCCTCAGAAGCAACAAGATGTGCCATAAGATCCACAGCTAGTGGCATGTTATCAGTGAATTTTAACAGCTGATCAATGTCTTTAGGTTCATGATAATCCTCAGCAATTTCTTTGAACATTTGCTGAGCAGCCTCCAGTGACAATGGTCCCAGTGCTGGGAGAAACGGCCGAGTCCATCGAACCTTGGCTGGGTGTTCTGCTCCCCGCATGGTAATCTGAACTCATAATCAATATCTGTTGAGTTGATATTAACACACTCACTATCAATGCAACATGTGGGATGTCAGTGAGACTGGAAAGCAGATCTTCAGTACCACTACGGGATTCAAGTGGCTCCCAAGTTGTTTCCAGATTGTCTAAAACTAAGAGACATGCTGACTTCCTGGCAAGAGAATGCAGTACAGACTTTGTGAGGTTCTTCCCTGGCTTCAGTCCCAGGTGGGCTCCAATGAAGCCAGCAATTTCTACACTGGTGGTAGCTGATTCACATGACACAAAGAGCCGGTCCTCATATTTGGCTACCACATCAGCATGGTGCGAGACAGCTCTTGCGAGGTCTGTCTTGCCAATACCACCAGGACCCAAGATAGCGATTCTTGGACATTGTTGGGTGAGCATCTGCACAATTTGCATGAGCTCTGAGTTGCGGCCATAGAAGATCTGCGGCATGGAAGGTAACATTGACAGAGATTGGGAGCTTAAGAGGCCAGGAATCAGTACTGCTAAGCAACTAACCGAGGTCCATACCTTGTCTGAGACTTGTTCAAAGTTTGGTACATCTGATTTGGAAAACAAAATCATGCAGTATCCGATCCAACAATGAAATAAACATACGGAAGAGCCGTGATCGGAAATTGTTGTGTCTGAAAGATTTGAAACCAATTCGAGCAGTTCAGCATGCATATGGCGAGTCTTTATCTGCATTTCATTGATATCATGGGACAGAGTTGCTTGAGATATTATCTGCCTCCAAGTTAAGCTCCTCTGACTCATTGTGAATGTTGTAAGGCTTACTGCGAAATTATCCAGGGCCAGCTGCAACCCAGCCCGGCAATCCTTCAGCAAGGCACTCATTTGGTTCAGACGAAAGAGCTGTTTGATCTTATTGCTGTCTTGTTGTGCCTCCACAAATGTATGGATTTTGTGAAGAGTTCTGGATAAAACGACATCAGTCGACTGCAACAAGGACGAAGCAGATCAATACTCTGTGAATTTACCGACATGTTCCAACCTCGCAGGTGGAAGAGAACCAGGAGGCTCTGATTGCAAGTAGAGATTGACAATGGCATAGATGATGCCATGGATTTTTTTGGTGAGCTGACAGCATTCCTCCTGATTTGTCTTCACATTCTAGGATTTCATGTCATTTTCAAAAGACCTTTCTCCCAAATTCCGCACCTGGAGCACCCGCATCAAAGAGACTGCAGTGTTCGAGATCGCTAGGATGAACGGGGGACCAAACCCATCATGAAGTTCATTTAGGAGTGGTATAACCGTGTTCGTGGAGGCGACGATATTGTCGACTAGAATTTCCGTAATACTCGATGGAGGCATCTGGTACAAGAACGCTGAGAAGCATGACCGCGCAAGCTCAATATATGTAGGTCAGACGAGATCTATGTCATCTCATCAGGACTTGGCACATTGCCCCTGGATCCATGTTGGGACCAAGGCTTATTAGACTCGAAGAATTGATCGGAATTCCCATTTATCGGTGAACTTAAATTGTCCCGCATGACAAGGTGTATATAGTATCGAGCATTCCACAGAAGGCATCGAAAGCCTTGGCGAAAGCTGCTGACCTCCGTACTGTACCCGCCCGTATGAGTGAAACACTTTTTGAACCGTGACGCCTTGAAACGCTGAAACGCCTGCCTATTATAGGAATAATGATGCCATCACCTTCCTTAAAAGGCAAATTTCAGGCCAGAAACAAGCCTGCTTTACGCGTGACGTTTCACTCATACAGGCAGGTACAGTATTCGGATGGTGGGAG
Organism: Mycena sanguinolenta; assembly: GCA_014462675.1. Taxonomy (NCBI): domain Eukaryota; kingdom Fungi; phylum Basidiomycota; class Agaricomycetes; order Agaricales; family Mycenaceae; genus Mycena; species Mycena sanguinolenta. The sequence continues at coordinate 998,562 of JACAZH010000034.1, read as the reverse complement.
CAGTACAATCATACGCTGACCTGATGGAACACTTCTCCCCGCATTGACCCCAACTGAGACTTCGCAACGAACGCTTTGGGCCAGCTGATGTTAGATACACGGTTTCCGTTGAAGAATTCTCGAGCCGGAGCAATCGCGGCTGTGTGCCTGACCAAATTTCGATGCAACAGAATGGAAGGTCGAGATGTGTGAGATGGACATCAGCTTGACATCAGCGAGCGCGAACAGCGACTCGCATGTGGTTCGGGAATTGACCTGTGCCATCCTTAGCTTTCGCAGACCAATACATCTTTGACCTCTTGAATTACAAGGAAGGGATCGTCGGTCTCCGACTTCATACCGGAGGGCAGGGATGCAGTGTACTGTATCACGAGGGCATGCAACCCCGTTATTATGACGCGCATTCGCACGGCGCCGCTCCAACATGCCAACAAAGTTGTCGCCCAGCTGCAGCGCTGGGACGTTCTCAACAGCAAACCAAGGCTGTCAATGCAGCTCCACCGCAAAGAGTCCATACCTTCTTGTTTTTGCTCTCCACCCGCACCTGCAACCGCGCTTACCCCGCCGTCAACTGTGGCCGATTTTCCGTTCAATACACATCCCCGGTCGGCGTGTCGCTGCTGCTCTTGTTTTTGTGTAGATGGGCTTGGCGCAAGCGCTTCAGGACACCGAGGGCACCGTCTCGGATATCCTTGCGTGTGGCTGGGGAAGCAGCGAGCGAGCGAGCCGACCTGCTTCACGCAATGGGCTGAAGATCAAGTGGACTTTGCTTCCGACTCAAGCGAATAGGTGAGGATAAGCATAGGCAGTGAAGGCGGCGAAGCAAAACGTCGATAAATTCATATTGAGCTCGAGAAGCTTGCGCTTGTACGTCCCCGCCTAGATGGGTGTGGGCGGATTTGTGTGCAGCCCCTCACATCTTAGTATTTCGCTCTAGATCTTCGACTGGATGGAAGCGCGTAGAATTGCGAGACGTCGGATGGCTAGCAAGTACTTGTAAATCACTGTGCATCTCTAAAACTCCAGATCATTTGAATTGAAGTCGCCTGCGTACACAGTCCCGGATCATACGTACACTTTGCCAGGTACCCTCCGAGTGGTAGCTCCTCAGCCTCCTGAAGCAGACACAGCATTTGCAGCCGCACTTGCACTCGCAGCCGAGCCCAGCGTCGACCTATGCCCGTTCCGCTTCTCAATCGCTCCTGCATCTGTATCCTCACTCTGACTCCGATGACGCGTCGCTGCAGCCGCGTTTACGGGCTTGGTTTCGTGCACGACGCGTAAGTCGCGTGGACAAGCGCTGGAGATGTCGAAGGCTCCGTGCCGGAAACACTTCTTCAGCGCAGCCACAGGCCAGGGAAGACCTGAGTTTAACTCTGCTTCCCTGGGGCGGGTATAAAAACGGGACCAGGAACCGAGTAGGCAGCGAGGGCGGAGGCGGAAGAGATATCGAAGACGCCTTGGAATGTTTTTACTCGATGGCTTGATGGACCCTGCATAGCTACCATACATCGCACTCGCAGTACGAATTGCTGCTATGTAGCACTTGGTAAATCATCACATCGTCTCTGGCCGGGACACCACGCAGACGGGTCAACGGCTGGGCCTGCGGGGAAGCGAGTAAGTACATGGCATAGACTATAGGGGGCGGAGAGCGGGGGGAGGGACTGGGGAAAGGGAAAGGGAGGACGCGAGGGTCGTCGGATAGGGAGATGATCGAAGGAGCAGGAGAGATGTAGGAGGGAAGTGGGGGGACGAAGGAGGAGACTCACTAAGCCACGTCAATACGCAGCACGCGGGCGATGGAACCTATCGTTCTAAACGAATTACCGAGCCGGCTACGAGGGCACCGAAAGACAAGGAATGCGCGCCGAGAGACGATGCTTTGAGGCGCGCGCAGGCCGCCCAAACCCGGCCTGCATCGTCTCATCTCCTGCCGGCCACAGTGTCTCCATCGCCGTCCTGTCGTCCGCCATCCTACACGTACGCTACGCGCTCTCTGCGCTTCGACACCTCCCATGCTGGCACCCGTCTGAAACAGAGCGGAATGGACACAGGGGAATACTGCTCGAGGATGAGGGGGCGAGCGGCCACGAGGATGCGCTAGCGGTACCCGAGGAGTCGAAGATGGTCATAAGGTCGAGGGCCGCGGACCGCCTCGCGGTCGCCGGTCCGGAATACAAACTGCCTTCCTCCCGTCGAATCGAAGACGCCGACGGCTGCGGCGAGGATGATATGCGCCGCGCAGTCAGTGGTACTCGAGGACGGTCTGAGGCGAGAGATGCGGACTGGGACGGCGGGGATGAGCGCGCGCACAGCGGTGGCGGCGATCCATGGGAACCGACACCTCGAAAGCCTCTTTCGGAGGTGCATTTCGACTGGAGAGCCGTCGAGTCGAGGCGAGGACCGCAGACGAGGATCTAGTACCTCGCGCAGTACTAGTCGCTCCTAACACGAAGTGCTTCTGTCGAGTACAGCACGCGGTGGCGACGGTGGGATAGGGATAAAGTGCGCAGCGAGTGGTCCTGCAGGAGTGGAGGCCTGTGATAATACCAGGCGAGGAATGCGGACGACGGTCCCGCGCGCGATGGTGCGATGACGAGCGAGAGGCACGTACGGCCCGGCTAGATAGCGGTGGTACTCCACAGTGGTCTGGTCTGATGATCTTCGAGGCTGCGAGAGCATGCCTGTACAGTACGGATACATTAGCGTCGCGTCCGACAATACGGAAACAAACGTGGAGAAGGTAAGGCAGGAAAGTACGCACCCATAGGATTGCGGAAGCAGCGCTGTCGATATGCGTACGCAGCTCTCGCCCACCTCGGGCGTTATCCAAATTCGCAGTCGTTGTCGAGGGAGGCGGTGATGCGATCGGGTGGAAGGAGGCACTACCGTGCGAGATCGTTGACGCGTTTGCATTGCTCGCCGGGTAAGGCAAGCATCACGAAGCGCGTGGCTCACTCTTGAAGTTTGCGTCAAACGTCGGCAGGGTGGAACGAGACTCGCTGTCGAAGTCCGGCGGCGTTCTCCAGGACTGTCGTTTATTCTGCCCTCGGTGGTCGGGGATTAGCGCAGGATTCTGCCTTCGTCGTCACTGGACCCCCGCCTGAAAATTCTGGTTCTTGTTGCTCGTTGCGCTAAACGCGATGTTAATTATCATCAGGGCTCTGGGCCAACGAACTCACAGAGCATGACAATGCCAGTATTGGGCGGAATGCAAACTAGCAGATTGGATGAGGTGGAAGAGCGAAAGCCAAAGGCATGTCGGCATTCTTTGATGATGCGATCACTCTGCTCTTTCCATCCTCCATCTGCCAGTGCGTCGGCTCGGAATTTACTCAGCGCTCGGAGGCAATCGATTTATGAAGCCCTCTAATTTTCAACATGCTTCATATACTCCATGTATTGTTCTAAATCTCGCAAGGTACTCAGACTGACTTGGGAGCTACTTGCTCCTGTTTCTCGCAACTCTTGGTCTGCATGACTTCATAATCGCCGCGACAGCAAAGTGGAAGCCTTTGAACTTTGATCTGTGCTCCACCAACAAGGATTCGGATATCCGCTGCTCAGCCAACCCACCTTGGCACTTGAATGACCATATCCTTGGCCTCGCTCGCGTTTCAATTCCGTAGGGTATATTATTTGACAATGGCTTCAACTCGATTCCCCATATATTCAGCGTCACGGCGTCCCTGGTCTATTGATTCCCTCCCGCGAACGTACTCAACGTCTTCGATGCCACCCTTGTACCTGGCGTTGCCGCAGCCTCACGAGCTGAGTGCGATCCGTGAGGGTCCCTACGATCCTATGCCTCGCGCTTCTCACTCCACGTTCTATCCAAGTTACTTGTGGATGTGCAGAACTGGAATTATAGTCTCCGTACTATCGATATCCCCCCTTTGCAAATTGGCGAACCTTTGCAAAATGAAGTAAAATTCTTTTCTGGCCTCAATTTTGCTCCAATTCATCCGGATAAGATATGGGGCGGTAGTCCTGGTTCCTGAAAATGCAGCACGGTACAATTTTGAGGGTAACAAGACAAATTGAGCTCGTATCCAATCGAAACTTTGCTTTGCAAAGGTACGTATTTTTGATGGCTGACTCGACAACTCCATCGCAAGGTCAATTCCTGAATTGTGGTTCTAGATGAATATACCATCGGCAACCAAAGAAGTATCAATACCCACGTCGACTCCCAGCCGTCCTTTGTTAAAAAGAATTTCCCGAGTTCAATGGCAGCGTTCGCAACGATGATGTCCAGCCACCCTCCATCAGTCTTCCACTTATCCCAAAAAACTTGAACCACTTCACAGTTGCCATCTAACCACCCTGAGGATCCTATATACCGATTCCGAAGCTCATCCGAGACGATTCAAGGAATTGGGACTGCCATCAAGATTTTTTTGCAAAGTGGGGAGATCGATAGTATGGGCTATTCATTATGAGCTGCGGCCGACGCAATGCTTGGCAAATACTGCCGGTTGTACTTCCGAGCATTTGAATTCTTTATGCGACCGAAAATCTGTTCTGAAACTTCGCCTTTTTTTTCTGCATGCAGGACTCCAGATCAGCTGGCCACTAGCTCTCGACGAGTTTGCTCTATTTCTCGGAGGCAATGCCAGGAGTGAGGATCTACTTGTGGCGCGCAACGAATAAGTAGACCGCAACCTTCATTCCAAGAACAACCCTCCGAGTTTTTTGGAAGTCTGTGAAAACATGAAATCCCTAGTCCCCGCGTTTTTTCACCCCACAACGTTCAGCGAATAAAATTTAAACTGTTTCCACGCTGCGAGTCTCGAACTGTCTAATAATCTTCATATCCCGCAGGTATGTGATCTGCCGTACAGTGAATGAGGCATTAGTACCAGATGCTGGGCACCCCCGCTGCGGCTTTCTGTGTACCCTATCGGACTCCGACTGCAAACAATTCATGGAAGACGCCCGCCGCGGGTTAAATATTCACATCGGGAGTTCGTTCTCCCCGGTGGAAATCGTCAAAAAGATCGACCAGTAGTTGGGGGGTTGGAATTGCAGGTTTAAATACTTGAGACACCGTGCTGGAATAGTCAATATTTTCCGAAGTTCAGCTTCCTCTCATTGGGCTTCTGGTCTCAAGCGACGAGGTAGATGTTTTTCGTACATGCCTAGTACCTTCAGATCTAGATTCGGTTGGGAATCGATATCGATCATCGATTAGTGCACGAGTTGCCTGCATTCCAAAAAGACATCGGCATCGACCGGTGAGAACTGGTGCCACGGATGCGGCGTCTTCGGCATGTTGAAGATTGCACAGCAGACCGGCGTGCTTCCATAGCTTTCACGCCCAGTTAAATTTGCAGAGTACAACATTCATGCAAGGGATCCGAGTTGTTTGAACGCCCTTGGAAGGCTGAAGTTCGTATCTCCGCTTTCCAGCTCTCAGTTATAACGAGTTGAAATCGATACGGCGCCAACACGCTCCCGCTTTTCACGCTGTCATATAGCTTCTACATGTCACGGGTGCGCTATTTGCTCTTCGCTCGGCCTCGAGGTTGCCCAATATGCAACCCTACGCCGACTCAAGTTGGTCGGGGATTGGTGGCTTATTTATACGTTCTCCGCAATGCAGCCTGTCCATCGATATCGTGCATGGACAGCGCGTTCCTTTGATATGAAGAACGCATAAATACCCGATACTGCGATACAGCTTTGTGCACTTCAAACCACTATGTCTGCCTCGTACAGTAAGGACCGCGACGTTGGAATTGGGATCTGGCAGGCACCGCCGAATCTTTCCAAGGAAGCCTTCGAAAACAAGCTGACAGCAATGGTCGACAAGCTTGTGGCTCTTCCCATTGTACAGGAAAACTACGTCAAGTTCGAAATGGTATCCAATGGTATGCTTAGTGTGGATCAAAATTCACGGGCATTATACAGATGTTTCAGACCGGACTTGGTACAGAGGAGCTGATGACCCACGGACTCTCAGAGGGCCCGCCCAGTGTATGGGTGACCGTGGAGTGTGCTGTACGTCTCTAACAGCACATTTTCTCAAACCTCATCCTCTACAGACCATAGCCGATCATTTGGAGGTTCACCGACCCTTGTTCGATGCGGCGCATTTTCTTAATCACCTTCCATTAGGGTTGGGAGGATCCTGCGGTCATGAGTGTACTGCAGGAAGGAATAAATAGTGTCTACGGAGACAGCCGCCCAACAGCCCATCTATCTTCGGGTGAAGTCCAGACGCGCCTCGACCGTCCCACCGCAGGTAACCGAACTCGCTTGGCATGCGGTTTGCAACGGCCAGACAATATCTCCGTGGACGGATATCGCAAGACAGTCAGCGCTGCCGCCGATAGGTTTGTTAGCCTCCCAATCGTACAACAGAACGTCATCAAACATTCGATGGTATGTGGCTGGCACTGTAAGCAAAGTCGAAATAAGTATACTAATGCGTCCTTATGCCAGTGGGTTCCACATAACGTCCTAGATAGCCAGATGTCTGCCGTAGGCTTCTCTGCACCAAACGCAAACATAATTATCATGTTTGAGACTGAGGTACAGTAACATCCACAATTCGACTCTGAATACTCATGAATTTCATTCTCAGAATCAAGATAGCATGATTGAGGTCGGATCTATTCTTCAGTGTTTAATCGCACCGTTCTGACCAGAAGCTCAGATACTGAAAGACCCTGACGTTAAAGAATTCGTGGACGATTCCCGCCACAAGTGGGACATTCACTTCGACAGCTCATTTGTTGCCAATGTTGTCACAAAAATCGAGAAGTAGTCGAGGAGTGCACGGAAACCAGAAAGTAATTTTGAAGTTTCGTTCATGCAGTGTCGGATGACAAGATCCTGTATTGTTACTTGAAAATTCCAATGATTCAATCTAGGCTCTGAGGGTCGGCAGAAACAATGCACTGGACCTCCAGGCCAAAATCTTTGCAGTGATAGAGAGTGAAGCATATTTTTTTGAGTCCACTCAGCGTACGGAAATGCCTTCCACGGGTGTCCCAGCAATCGCCGTCGACTCGGAGATCCCAATCTCGATCTATGTACAGAAGTATCTGAGAGCTGTGTGCCTCTGGATTTGCGTTAGATCTCGCTTGTTGGATTAAACGTTGGATTGTGCTTGGGATAGCAGTCTCAATGCGGTCGTGCAATACATACAAATGTAAGTACATCACTTGGGCTTCAGACTTGCCTGAAGCACACACGTTCTTTCCCTGCCTTTGAAAATAGCTTCTCTGTCTTCCTCGCTGGCGACAATGAGACTGAGGGCGCCGGATCAGAGCAAGATGGGAGTTCTGAACTGGGTTCAACCACTGGCTCGGAACAACGGGTGTTGATCCGGTGATGTTGATTCAATGATTGCCACCGCAAGCTGAACCCGACTTGTTCCGTCCTTCTTTGCAGTGCGCGGTACGTCCCTGCCTCTTCGCTCCTGTTGACCAGCATCCAGCTCAAAGAGTGCCAGACTACGCTCGCTGGTAGGCTCAGTGCCCACACTTGATTACTGCACGCTTCATCGTTGCCGCTACAAAAACTCGCTTCCAAAAAGATAGTTTGCTTTCTTAGACTCCGAGTTCTTCCGAGAGACTAACAGGTAGGCGAGGGTAGGTGCCATCTCCCAGACAGACCCGTGAGTACCATCTCCCACTGTCCCGTTGGCTAGTATCACAGAATCTCCCCCGCTCCTGCCGCGACATCACTTCGACCCGTCTTCTCCACATAGCGCCCGGGAATCCGATTCCTTCGTGAGTCGCTGCGGCCAGGTTTGTGGCTAGACGTAATATCACCCCCTCAAATGCGCCTGGGCGGAGATGGATCGGCCTTGAAAGCCCCGTGCCAGGGCAGCTGTTATCCATTCCACGCCACCGGTGAATCCGCACGATGTCATCCGAGTCATCCTCAGTCGCTTTGTCGAGTGCGAACCACAGTGCTCATGAATCACATTGGACGACATTGAACGGAGGAAGTGGTTACTGCTGCTGAAAAACCTGCAGAGGCGAGTATCATCTCCCGCGTTTCTCGCTCAATCTAACCTTCTACTGATTAAAAGTACTTGTTATTGGTGTGAAGATCTGCACTTAGCGTGTCGAACTTCAACTCCGCCGATTTCAGATCTGTCGGACAGCTTTCAACTATATATGTCTCAGTACGTCGCCGCGCTGCACCCACGCCCTCCCTCTGTTCACTTCCGCCCAGCCTCATGTCTGCCTCCGCATCATACCGCAAAGACCGTGCAATCGGATTCGGGATCTGCACCGCACCGCCCAATCTCCCGATTGAAGCATTTGAAAACAAACTCAAGGCAATACTCGAGACCATGCTTGCCCTTCCCGTCCTCGAGAAAAACTGCCTCAAAGTCGAATTTGTATGGTACTATTCGTCAACTAGTTGTTGCCCAGAGTTGACGGGCATTATCATTGTGCAGCTCTTTCAAACTGGGGTCGCTAAGGAGCAGCTGCTGGCACACGGGGTCACGGAGGGACCGCCCAGTGTATGGTTCACTGCGGAGTGTGCGTACGTCTTGGTGTCATGTTAAAGATGTATTTCCTCGAGACTCATCACGCTCTCTCACAGACCGTGGCCGATTTCATCGAGGTAGATCTCGCTTAGACTCCTTCACCTCCGCACAGTTTTAGTCATCAGTTTAGATTTTTCAACATTCGACATTTGCGACTCGTTTTCGAGAGGAAATGAATGAGCTATATGGGCAGGGGACCCACCCAAGTTTCAGTACGTTTTTGGCTGATGTGCAGACGCGGATCGACCGTCCCGGCAACCGCACCTCGACGGCAAAGGGCAATCAAGACCGAACTCGTTTGGTGGCGGCAATCCGGCGGCCAGAAAATATTCCTACTGCCGACGAATTCCACGAGAAGGTCCGGAGTTTTGCGGATAAATTCGTTGAATACCCGATTTGTCAGAGATTCTGCGTTAAACATGAGATGGTATGTGCACACACTCGGCGCTATGAGCGCCGTCGAAACCGTGCTTATGTTGTATGCAGTGGGTCTCTAAGGGCGTCATAGACTCCTATCTGGATGCCCTAGGCCTCCCTGCACCGGACCCAGATGTTGCAATCTGCATGGTTGAAACTGAGGCAAGCGGAACAACGTCGTCCATATTTTGCTTCCGAACTTAGCGCTCATGGATTTCCTTACTCAGCATCAGGATGACATGATTCAGGTTGGTTCCATCCATAATTTATTTGCTAGCGCAGGTTTAATTGATGAGGATGCCTACCCAGATTCTGAGTGACTCCGACGTGAAACAAATCATGGAGGACGCCCGCCACGAGTTGAATATTCACATTGGGAGCTCGTTTTTCGTGGCGAATGTTGATAAAAAGATCGACAAGTAGCTGAGGTGTTCGAAATTCAGGTTCTGGTACTTGAGACACCATGCTGGAATAATTCATTTTATTCGAAATTCGGCTTTCTCTCATCGCGCTCCTTCTGGATGTGCTACCAAACTAAGAGAGCCGCCTGTTTTTCTGATATGGCTAGCGTCTTCAGATCTAGATTCGCTGGGGATTCGGTATCGATTATCGATCAATGCGCGACTATTGGCATCGACCGGCAAGACCCGCTGCTGCGGACGCGGCGTCTTCGGCATGTTGAAGATCGCAGAAAAGTCCGAGCGTGCTTCCGTAGCTTCCACGCCGAGTCGAATTTACGGATTACAACGTCCATGCAAGGGATCCGAGTTCTTTGAAAGCCTTTGGAAACTGAAATTCGTACTTTCCGCATTTCCAACTTCACAAAAACTTAGTAACGAGCTGAAATAAACACGCTCACAGCGCCAAAATCCCGTTTTTCTAGCTTCTGTGTGTCACGGGTGATCGATCTGCCTTTAGCTCGGCCTCGAGGTTGGTCATTATGCAGTCCTGCGCAGACGCAGACTCAATTGGTGGTCTATTTGTATGTTCTCCGCAATGCAGCCTGTTCATCGATATCAATATCGTGTAGGCACGATGCATTCCTCCTCTACTGCGAAGAGGGCATAAGAACCCAATACCGCGACACCTAGCTACCTACGCTTCCTGTGTGCACTTCCAACCATTATGTCTGCCTCGTACAGCAAGGACCACGCTGTTGGAATCGGAATCTGGCATGCACCGCCGAATGTTTCCAAGGAAGCCTTTGAGAACAAGCTGACAACATTGATCGACAAGCTGGTGGCTCTTCCCGTTGCACAGAAAAACTACGTCAAATTCGAGATGGTATCTAATGGTGTGCTTAGTGTGCCCCAAAATTCACGGGCATTATATGTAGATGTTTCAGACTGGACTTGGTACCGAGGAGATGATGACGCACGGAGTTCCAGAGAGTCCACCCAGTGTAGGGGTGATCGCAGAGTGCGCTGTACGTCTCTAACAGCACATATTTTCTCAAACCTCATCCTCTACATTATTCAGACCATAGCCGATTATTTGGAGGTTCACCAGCCATTGTGCGATGCGGCCCATTTTCCCTAATCGCTATCCACTAGATTTGGGAGGATCCTGCGGTCATGAGTGTAATGCAGGAAGGAATGAATAGTGTGTACGGAAGCAGCCGCCCAACAGCCAATCTATCTTTGGGTGAAGTCCAGATCCGGCTCGACCGTCCCACCGCAGGTAACCGGATTCGCTTGGTATGCGGCTTGAAGCGGCCAGACAATCTCTCCGTGGAAGGATATCGCAAGATAGTCAATGCTTCCGTCGATAGATTTGCCAGCCTCCCGATCGTACAAAAGAACGCCATCAAACATTCGCTGGTATGTGGCTGGCACTGTAAGCGGAGTCGAAATAAGTATACTAACGCATCCTTACGCCAGTGGGTTCCACATAACGCCCTAGATCGCCAGGTCTCTGCCGTAGGCTTCCCTGCAACAGAAACAAATATAATTATTATGGTTGAGACCGAGGTACAGTAACATTCACAATTCGACTCCGAATACTCATGGATTTCATTCTCAGAATCAAGATAGGATGATTGAGGTTGGATCTATTCTTCAGTGTTTAATCGCACCGTTCTGACAGAAGCTCAGCTACTGACAGACTCCGACGTTAAACAATTCATGGACGATTCCCGCCGCGAGTGGGATATTTACGCCGACATCTTATCTTTTGTGGCTAATGTTGTCACGAAAATCGAGAAGTAGTCGAGCAGCGCACGGAAACCAGAAAGTAATTTTGAGGTTTTCGTTCATGCAGTCTCGAATGACAAAATCTTGTAACATCACTTGGAATTTTCGATGATTCAATCTGGGCTCCTCGGCTCGACAGAAATAATGCATAGACCTTTCAGGCAGTGCCACTGAACTAAGCAAAACATACACATTGCAAACACAGGTGGCTTCTCAAATTTCAATACGTTTGTGCTATTTAAATTTCTTGCGCTTTAGACCTGTGTGGAGATTCGAAGCTTCCGCGTCTCTAGCTTCCATTCGACGACAACTTGAACTTTGCCGTCCTCTCTGGTTAGGATGAGTACCAGACGAGAATTTGTGCTGAGCTTGGCGCTTTGTTGTCGATCCGTTGCCTCCGTAAGCCAAAGCCGACTTGTTCCGTTCCGACACTTCACTGTCTCGTTCGTATCGAGTCTGCTCTTCGAGTTGGGTATCTTTTGTCAAATGGGCATGCTGTGACATAGCCTGTGTATGCGGGCTTCCCTCGGTCGCGCGCGCTGCCGTCATGGGCCGACGTAGTCTCTGAGACTGTCTCTCCCTGCCAGACTTCAATACGGCCTCGTACCTCCATCGTAGTAAAAGTACGATCGTGAGTGAGTTACGGGGGTTGGCGTGGTACGTCCCCTCAACGACGGACGTGTTAGCCCTCTTGTTCTGATTCACCATCATCCAGATATTGAGAACGCTCTTGAGTCCGAGACGAGACGCGCGCACACTGCTGGTGCTGCAGGAACGGTCTGGCGCTTTTTAGAAGTGTCTGTGGATAGATTCGTAAGTGCCGACTCGGGACGTCGAGGGACCCGGGCTGAAAATGGTTGCGTATATGCTCGGCTGAGAAGGCGAGCCATTGGCGGAAGAAGGGGGCGGTCAGCGATTTCGTATGCGAGAGCAGACGAGGCGAAGAAAGATCAAGGGATAAGTATGACGACCCTTAGAGTGGAACGGAGGTGTCCGTTTCCCTAGTACTTGCTGAATCAATGCACGATTTCTAAATTCTAGATAATTCGCCCCCGTAGAGAACATGCACATACCCTGATCATACGCATACCGCCGCACGTACGATCTCCTTTCCTACCGGGTATTCATCTTGCCTGCAGGACCCTACACAGACAGGTCTGCGACTGCGACTGCGGAAAGCAGGAGCAGCGGAGGAGGCAGAGACGGGAGAGGGAACGGGGGGAGGGAGAGGGCGGAGGAGGGGAGCGGCGGGAGACTCACCAAACAACCTAATTCCCTGCGGCCGAGACCCTACGAGAGAGTGCCGAAGCGTGGATGTACTGTCGCCAAGGAATGCATTGAGATGCTTGAGCCTTGGGGAAGGATGAAGGGACCCGCGGCCCGCCACGGCCTGCACGACGCAAGCAGCACCATACTTGCCGAACGTTAAGCACTTTGTGCATTATCAAATCCCAACTCGCGGTCGTCCAGACTCCAGGGACAGGGCGAAGTTAAGCGGTCGGATTGAGAGATACAGTATCGCACAAAATCGTGTGCTTGCCAAAGGGGAGTATGTGCGTCACGAAGGCGCCTGGCTCGCTCTTGCAGCTTGAAGTTTGCGACAAATGCACCGGGGGCGGAGCGAGGCTGTTGACGTTCGTGCACATTGACAGGAGAAGTCGTCCGTCTGAATGCGATGTGGCGTACATGAGCCCCTTTTAGCGAGGTACTGTAGACACGTGTCAGCGACTGCGAGACATTCTACGGGCTAGGATGCGGGAAGCCAAGGGAACGCGGACGGGGGAAGGAGTGAAGGACATGGGAGCAGGGGACGAAGGGAATTGGAGCGGGAGACGCACCGAGCACACCATGCCACGCAACGGAATGTCGCTGTTGTCCTCGAAAGATATGCTAATGGTGATGCTGTGATGCGGTACGCTGGCTTGCGTCCGAGTTGTGCCGCAGTGCGTCGGCATCTGCTTGAGAGTTGCGTCGACAAACGTCCAAAGGTTCCCCGTTTATTAGTATCGTCCTCAGCGGACCCTCGGACTCTGAAGACAACTTGAAGCAGAGCCGTTTTTTCTCTTCTGGGCGTGAAAAACGACTGGAAAATCCTCGCTGTCGAGACTGCAAAATTTCACGTCATTTATCATCCAGATGTCGGGTTGGCGAACACCTTGAATTAAAGAGTATTATGATACCGTAGGAGTTGAATGCCAACCGATGCAAAACGACAGAAGAAAGCGGAAAGAAAGAGGAGTCAGTCGTCGGCATTCTCCGTACGCGTTGATGATGTGATCGCGCGTGAGAACACTTGCGTCCAGCTTCCACTGCCCTCAAAAAAGGGCGCCGACTGGCAAACAACCCTCGCGTGGGTTCGACAAGTCGAATCCATATGGCGTCTTCAAAATCTCGTAACCGCCTTCTACATCACTTAGACTCAATCGTGCTTCTTGGACCTGGAGCCTTTTCAAGTTTTTTGCCTAAGGGCCAACACTCGTGGAGGCTTGACGACTCGGAATCTCCGTCCCAAATTCCCTCGCAGCAACGAGAGGAGTTTTTCGACGGCTCTACGCCACCAGCAGAGGAATCAGGTAAGGCTTGAATGTCCAGCCTGAGATCTTCGGGAGTATTTCTTAGGCTATTGGCGCCAGCCTCTACTTCAACTCGTTCGCCCGGAGACGTGCTCAGCATTTTCCACGTCACCCTACCGCTCGTTTCTCGAGGACCGTTGAGACGAGGGTTGATAGAGAGGTTGTCGGAGAGATGATCGGCCCAGGGCATGTTTGTCCCTCAATTGTGAGTGTCGCGTCGTTTTCTTGCACCATCCTCGTTCCACTCGCGACTTTCACAATAATGATCCCAACTCCCGAACTTTTCGCCAAATTCCGAGCTCAAAATCACAGCTCTCGAACTTTGCGCCTCTGACATCAAAATCACACTGAACGCGCGCGCAATTCTTTCGTGAGGCGCTGGGGCCAAGTTCGTGGTTGGACGAAATGTTATTCCCCCGCAGCAACTTGGTGGAGAAGGATCGGCTGTCGAACCCCATGATTTCGCGTGGGCAGCTGTACTTGCTCCACGTCACCGGTGACATCCGCACAATGTCAGCCCCTTCGCTTTTTTAACTTATGGAGACCAACGCTCATGAATCACATTGAACGCCTTCAATCGGAGAACGTGATGAGTGCTTCCTGAAATTCTGTTAAAGGTGGGACTCATTCCCCGGCGTGCCTCTCATTCACATCACAACGTTTTGCTAAAGTTCCAGCTTGGCGTTTGGTGTGAAAACTCGCAATAAATAGCCTCCTCGTGCCAAACTTCAATTCCACCGATTTCAGATCTGTCCGATAGCCTTCACATATACTTATGTCGCACTCACGCTTCTCCTTTCCTTTTCGACACCCATGTCCGCCTCAGCTTCATACCGCAAAGACCCCCCGGTTGCGATCGGGCTCTGCCACGCACCCCCCACGCTCTCAAAAGAAGCGTTCGAAAACGGAATCACAGCGATGGTCGACACGATGCTCGCTACGCCCGCCATGCAAAAAAACTGCCTCAAACTCGATATGGTATGATCCGTCGCAACGTCTGCAAATTATCATTAACGGTCATTATTATTGCACAGCTCTTTCAGACCGAGCTCGCCGGCGAACAACTTAAGGCTCACGGTGTCACAAAGGGTCCGCATGGGGTGTGGCTGATTGCAGAGTGCGCTGTACGTCCCGGTGTACTAGGAAACATGATATCTTTAACTCATGCTCGTTTCCAGACTGTAGACAATTTTCTGGAGGTAGATCTCGACTGCACGGCCTCTTCTCCGTATGTTTATTTCACTCTTTAGATGTGGCAGGATCCGATGTTCGTGAGTGGTTTTCGGGAGGAAATGAACAAAATATATGGGCATGGGAACGACCGAAGTATCAATACATTCTTGGCCGATGTGCAGACGCGAATCGACCTTCCCCGTAATCGCACCTCGACGGCGAAAGACAATCAAGATCAAACTCGTTTGGTCGCTGCAATCCGGCGTCCAGAAAATATTCCCACTGCCGACGAATTCCGCGAGAAAGTGCGGAGTTTCGCGGATAAATTCGTTGAATACCCGATTTGCCAGAGGCTCTGCGTCAAACACGAGATGGTATGTGTCCACAGCATGGGCTATGAGCGCCATAAAAATGGTACTCTTACTTATACCGACGGCAGTGGACCTCGAACAGCGTCATAGACCCTCATCTACGTGCCCTGGGCCTCTCTGCACCGGACCCAGATGTCGCAATCCTTATGGTTGAAACCGAGGTAGGAAGAACAGCCTTCATGTCTTGATTCCGAACTTGCCACTCATGAATTTAATCTCAGCATCAGGACGGTATGATTCAGGTTGGGTTCACTTATAATTCATCGTGCGGCACAGGTCCAACTGACTCGGACACCGACATCCAGATCCTGAATGACTCCGACTTCAACCAATTTATGGAGGACGCCCGCCGAGAGTTGGATATTCACGTCGAGAGCTCATTCTTTGTGGCTAATGTTGTCACTAAGCTCGACAAGTAGTCGAGCAGCGCATGGAAACCAGGAAGTAATTCAGTCTAGAGGGCTCCTTCGGTTGGCAAAAATGCAGACGAGATTCTTGCTAAATTCTTGCAGCGTTCTAAAACTCCGTTTTTTTTTCACATGCAGAACCTCCGATTCGGATCAGCACGGTCTCGCTTTTCACATGCAGAACCTCAGATTAGTAGCACTCGACTTAGCCCGGACAGCGGCATCTTCGGCATGATGTTAAAAATTGAACAGCCTGGACCTTCTATCCTTTCAGAGTCCGCGCCACCTTCGTCACTTCTTCAGTTCGCTTAAATCATCATAAATGCGGGAAAGATCGTCACTTTGATGGTATTCTGTGAAAGTTCGGGAGTTCACCAATTTTTGGCCAAAGTTCGTCACTTTCCCCGCACGAGGCTTTGTCGACAAATCACGGAATTAGCGGTGTGCCGGCGTCAGCCGGTTAGACGGTTGGGTTAGTGGTTGGCGGTTAGCGGTTAGTGATTAGGGTTGGTGCCAGTTAGTGTTTGGGTAAGGTAACTATATAAAAAACACGCCAGGCCTTGCGCTGAGGTTTAGATCAAGCATGATGATGGCCGACGTTCCGGGATCTTGAAGGTGCTGAGTTGACGAATATCCACAGAAGTGACGAACAATCAGTCAGCCGGGCTAAATTTATCTGAGGTGACGAAGTTGCTCAAAATTAGCCGGTCTGACGAAGTGACGAAGGTGGTACTACTAGACTCTTGGTTTCATGGGGTCAGCTATCTCAAAGTTTATTCGTTCCACGTCACAAGTCGATCCACGCGGTGCCAGAAGCAATTTTCGGACTGGAACCTTTATTCCAAGGGCAACCCTCGGGTCTTTTGCCAAAGGTCTGTGAAAATATGAAGTTGTTAGTCCCTGAGTTCTTCACTTGACACAGCATTCAGTTAATAGGCGCGAAATTGAAACTGTTTCCACGCTCACGCTGCGATTCTCAAACTGTCGAATGACCTCAATGCGCGTTCCGCAGATACGTTATCTGCCGTACAGTGAAGGGGGCATAAATACCTCCATCGTGAGTACCCACGCTACGGCTTTCTGTGCGCCCTTCCTCTCACCATGTCTGCCTCGTACAGCAAAGACCGCGCCGTCGGAATCGCGATCTGGCAAGCACCGCCCAATCTCTCGAAGGAAGACTTTGAAGCCAAGCTGACCAACATGGTGGACAAACTGGTGGCTGTTCCCATTGCACAGAAAAACTACGTCAAGTACGAGATGGTAATATTACTCAGCCTGTTTTGTGCGACCCAGAGTTCACAAGCGTTACAGATGTTTCAGACCGCATTCGCCAGCGAGGAACTAATGGTACATGGAGTCGCAGAGGGTGCACCTAGTGTTTGGATGATCGCGGAGTGCGCCGTATGCGTTTAACAGCGAATATAATTTTTCAAGCCTCACACAGTACATTGTTCAGACAGTAGCTGAGTATTTGGAGGTTCACTGCACTCGCTCAATGCCCCGTATTTTTCCTCACCATTTTCCGCTAGATTTTCGAGGATCCGGCCATCATGAATGTACTCCGGGACGGAAAGGATAATGTCTACGGAGGCCACCCAATAGCCAAGGCATCTTTGGGTGATGTCCGGGTATGGATCGACCGTCCCGTCGCAAATAATCGAGCTCGTTTGGTGTGCGCCGTCCAGCGACCAGGAAATTTTTCCGTGGACGGATATCGCAAAGCAATTGAAGCCTTCGCCGATAGGTTCCCTGGCTTTTCGATCGTGCAAAAGAATGTTGTTAAACATTGGGTGGTAAGTATATGGCCACCGCTGCGAGCAGCGTCGAGATATAACTTCGCGTTCCTATGTCAGTGGTTCCCGCATAACACTGTGGACACTCATGTGTCTGCCATCGGCCTCTCGGCACCGGCCCCGGACTTAGCCATTTGCGTAGTTGAAACTGAGGTAGAGTAACATCCACAATTCAATACCGAAAACTCACGGAATTCCGTCTCAGAGTCATGATGGCATGATTGAGGTTGGCTCCATTCTTTGGCGTTGGGTCGTAACGTGCTTTCTGACCGGTATGGCAGATGCTGAATGACTCTGATTTTAAAACATACATGGAGGATGGTCGCCGCGAGTTGAATATTCACATTGGGAGCTCATACTTTGTGGCAAACGTTGTCACAAAAATCAACAAGTAGTCAAGTAGCTAAGGGAACGAAAACCAGAAAGTGATGGGAATTTTTGTTTATAGTACAGTTTGGGTGTATGCCACAATCTGGACTGGTACTTGGCAAATTTGATGGTTCAGTTTGAGGGAGTCCTTCCGTCGGCAGAAATGATTCACAGACACAGCACAGACGAATTCTTGTTGAATTCTTGCAGTGACTGAGAGTGAACACTGGCATACGTGAACAAAGTATACAGATCCCTTTTTGTAATTCACTCAGCGTAAATATAAGAACATTGCCACATAACCGAGTCCAAGTACTCGCCCAGATGATGGTCATGATATGGCAGCATCAGATGAGAGTTAGCACTGAGCCGGTCTCGATTCGATGACGTCAGTGATTGCCGCCGTAAGTCTGCCCGACTTGTTCTGTCAAAATCATAGAGGCCTACCTCTTGCCTGCGCTCGCGACGGCACCGGAACCAGTTTGGCTGGGATTTTCCACGCAGCCTCTCTTGTTATGTCCTCTTCCTGGGCTCGAGAAGTTGGCTCTTCGGCGGCGAAGATGCGACAGCCGAGCGGCATGCCACAACGGCGTCGGTGACACACTGACACTCGTTTCTGTCGAGTCTGGTCTTCAAGTTCGGTCTCTCTGTAAACCATCCAGTTATCAAAGGGCATATGATCACGGTGACGTAGCCGACGTGTGTCCCGCTCAAGGACCCGTACAGTCTTAGAGCCGCGTTCCGCCCACCTGTCAGTGGCATGCGCTGCCAGTGCCGTCTCAGAATTCACAATACTTATGCACACGCAGCCGTCAGATGCGTACGAGGGCCAAACGTCCGCGCGGCGTGGTACGTTTTTCAAAGTGTGCCCCCTGAACTTCCTAATTCATCGGCGTCCTGCTCAACGACTGCCAGACTGCGCTTGCTGGCCCAGTGCTCATACTTACTGCGCGCATCGGGAAATGTTGCTACTGTAGCTACAAGAATCAAGAACCCACCCCCCAGTAAGGACATGTTTTGCTTGATTTTTTTTTTTTTCCGAGTGACAGCGGGTGGATGTCATCTCTTACTTAGGCAGACGCGGGGGCATCAGCTCCTACCGATCACACAAATTCTCCTCACTCCAGCCGGTGCATTCAAGGTGTCTGCGGTCCATAGTCTTATCGTCTGGAGTCCAGGAATTCAAATTTTTTCGTCGGGCGCTTTGTGGCCTGGTTCGTGGTTGGACGAATGCTCCGGCCGCACCACAGCTGGGCGGAGATGGATCGGCTTTCGAAGCCCCGAAACCCTTAAGGTTGCATGCGGACAGCTGTTACTCGTTCCACGCCACCGGTGGCATCCGCACGAGGTCGTCCCATTCGCTTTCTCCATCTATGGACTACAAATTGCAACACTTGCATCGAACCTAGAAAATGATGTGCATTGTGTGCTGGATCAAATATATACAAAGGTGAGAATCGTGTCTGGCGGCCTGGCGTTCTTTCAAACCTGCTCGATGATGTGAAGAGGTGGAATAAATAGGCTCACCGCGCCAAACTTCCACTCCCCTAGATTCAAATCTCCCCAATAGCCTCCGAGTATATCTCATAAGTACGTCGCTTGCTCGTGGCCACGCTCCTCCCGCCCAGCATCATGTCTGCCTCAGCTTCATACCGCAAAGACCGTGCAGTCGGACTCTGTATCTGCACCGCACCGCCCAATCTCTCGAATGAAGTATTTGAAAACAAAATCAAAGCGATGCTCGACGCCATGCTTGCCCTTCCCGTCCTCGAGAAGAACTACCTCAAATTCGAAATGGTATGGTACTATTCATCAGCTAGTTGTTGCAGCAAACCATCCAGAATTAACGGGCATTATCGTTATACAGCTCTTCCAAACTGGGCTCGCTAAAGAGCACCTGATGGCCCACGGGGTCACGGAGGGACCGCCCAGTGTGTGGTTGATTACGGAGTGCGCTGTACGTCTTGGTGTAGTGGTGAACATGCATTTTCTTGAGTCTCATGATCTTCCGCAGACCGTAGCCAATTTCGTAGAGGTAGATCCCGCCTGCAGTCTTTTACTTGCACGCATTTTTTTTATTCCTCGTTTTTTAACCATTTAGATGTGGCAGGATTCGACGTTGTTGCGGGATTTTCGAGAGGAAATGAGTAAACTATATGGGCACGGAAATCACCCAAGTATGAATGCCTTCTTGGCCGATGTGCAAACCCGGGTCGATCATCCCAGTAATCGCACCTCGACGGCGAAGGATAAACAAGACCGAACTCGTTTGGTGGCTGCAATCCGGCGGCCAGAAAATATTCACACTGCCGACGAATTCTACGAGAAGGTCCGGAGTTTCGCGGATAAATTCGTTGAATATCCGATTTGCAAGAAGTTTTGTGTCAAACATGAGATGGTACGTGCGCACACCTGGCGTTATGAGCGCCGTTGATACCGTACTTATGGCATATGCAGTGGACCTCAAACGGCGTCATAGACCCCTATGTGACCGCCCTAGGCCTCCCTGTACCGGACCCAGATGTCGCAATCTTCATGGTTGAAATGGAGGTATGCGGAACAACGAAGTCCATATTTTGATTCCGAACTTGCCACTCATGATTTTGCTGTATATTCACTCTCAGCATTACGACGGCATGATTCAGGTTGGGTCCATCGATAATGTACTTGTCGGCGCAGCTTCAACTCATGAGAACACCCACACAGACTCTGAGCGACTCTGATGTTAAACAATTGGCAGAGGACGCCCGCGACCAGTTGAATGTCCACATCGGGAGCTCGTGTTTCGTGGCGAATGTTGTTAACAAGATCGACAAGTAGTCGGGGAGTTGGAATTGCAGGTTCTAGTACTTGGGGGAGCAGGCCGTCGCATGTCGCGCGGCAAAAAACGATTACTTAGCTCTTTCTGTACTCTCTATCCTTCTCCCCAACAATTCAGCATTATATTGAACTTCCCCGAACAGTTGTCGTAAAGGTAGCATGCCAAAGGTCCCAAACTTGGTTTCGTTTCTGGAGGAAGAGTTGGGACACTGGGGGCAATATCGTCGCAGTAGGCGATCAATAAAGGCAGGGTAGGACACTGCGAATCTGCATTGGGTGTGTCACGATCGGTTATTGTCAATTGAATAGGAATTTCAAGGATACAGGATCAACACAGCCTCCGATTGACGTTTGGATGGGAGGCATCCGTGTTCTGTGAGGTCGCGAAAACGTCGCACAGAAATAATATAAACGCTTACCAAAGTAATCGTAACTTGTGACACCATGCTGGAATAGTTCATGTTATTCGAGATTCGGCTTTCTCTCATTGCACTCTTTCTGTACCAAGAGAGGCGCCCGTTTTTCGCATATGGCTGGCATCTTCAGATCTGGATCCGCTGGGGATTCGATATCGATCATCGATTCGTTAAGGCTCCAACTGTTTTTGTTTTAAACAGTTTTAAACAGTTATAACTGTTTTTATTTTTGTTTTGTTTACCCAGGCTGACAAACAGTAAACAAACTGTTTAAAACAGTTTAAACAGTTTCGCCGCAAGTGGTGGAGTTGTTGGCCTGTAGTGGTAAGTTTGTTCGGCTTCCGGCAACCTTATAACTCCGAATTCTACATGTTTGTTCGGGAGCGAGTCAGCACGGAGGCGAATCGGTTCGTGATCTTAGCATTCAAGAGTTTGGACAGCTCATATTTACACTAAATATATATTCTGTACTTACATTCAATGCTCTTCATTCCATTTCACCTCTATGGCCCCACGAGATGTCCAGATCCCAGTCTCGCTATAAATACTGTATCATTTCGACCAAGTGTTCAGGTGACAGGTGATGGCTGCGTGTGAACTGAACACTTTTGGCATAGGTGACGGTGACGTCGTCACGTTGCACCGAAATGTCGAATTGCTAAAATGGGTCACGTGTCACATCCCGTGTCGATTTGAACGAAAAAGTACAATACTTGACATCAGGCCAGTCATAGATGCAAAAAAAATATTCTTGAAGGCAAGAAGTACAAGCCAGTACCAAAAAGAGTATGATATCCCTCGGTCTTGTATGCACTATTGACGCCCGCACAAAATACCTAGAAAAATACTGTTTTAAACAGTTTTAAACAGTTTAAAACTGTTTAGAAGCTGTTTCTGTTTAGTTTCCCTGGATTGGTAAACAAAAACAAAACAGTTGGAGCCTTACGATTCGTGCACGACGTAAAAGACGTCAGCATCCACCGGGAAGACCCGGTGCCGCGGACGCGGCGTCTTCGGCATGTTGAAGGATTGCACAGAAGCACCAGCGTGCTTCCGCGCTCAGTCGAATTTGTAGAGTACAGCGTTCATGAAAGGGATCCCAGTTGTCTGAACGCCTTTGGAAAGCTGAAGTTCGTATTTTCCGCATTTTCAACTCCACAAAACGTTCGGTAACGAGCTGAAATAAATAGGCTCACGGCGCCAAAACTGAAACTGTTTCCACGCTCCCGCTTTTCGCACTCTTTGATAGCCTCTGTCTGTCACGGGTGCCAGATCTGCCCTTCGCTCAGCCTCGAGGTTGGCCACTATGCATTCCTACGCAGACTCAATTGGTGGTTTATTTATATATTCCGCAATACAGCCTGTTAATCGATATCATATAGGCATGGTGCGTCCTTTACTCCCACTTGTGTGAAGAGCATATAAGAACCCGATACCACCATACAGCTACCCACGCTTTTTGTGTGCACTTCTAACCATTATGTCTACCTCGTACAACAAGGACCGCGTCGACCTAGACGTCATGGTTATCATGCTCGAGACTGAGGTACAACAGCATACGCAATTCGATTTCGAAGAGTCACGAGTCTCCCTCTCAGGATCAGGATAGCATAATTGAGGTTGGGTGCATTCTTCAGCACCGAACCGTGATACTTACCAGATGCTGGACTCCGGCGTTAAACAATTTATGGACGACGCCCGCCGCGAGTGGAATATTCACATCGGGAGCTCGTTCTTTGTGGCCAACGTTGTCACCAAGCTCAACAAGTAGTTGGGAGCGTGGAAGATCAACCTTCTCATCGAATCTTGCTTCTGGTCGACAGAAATAATGCACAGACCTCAAATCAAAATTCTTGAAGTGCCACTACGGTAGTAACTGAGAGTGAAACGTATAGGTGAGACTTAAATGGAGCTGAAGATGAACCTAATCTCCGTTCCATATTCTCACCTGTGGAATCATTTGAGAAAAATTCAACGATTGTCACCACCCACTTTCCTCGGGTTTATTTCTTGTTCTTGGTGCTTATCCTTCACTCATTCTCACCTCCGTAATTTGTGCGACGATGGTATCTTACAAGTATTCGGACGAGGCAATTCAAATGCTCTTTTTTCTGCGGCTGTAATGTAACGACTCCGTCGTTACTAACCACAGCGCAGCGACTTCGAACAATATGTATTGCTGGTGAAGTACTGCACGTAGTGGTAAAAAGTAAAGAAGAAGTAAATATGACTAAATATGTGACCGTATTTATACTAAGAAGCGAGTACAGCCTTTTTGTAAACAATACTGTACCATTTCGACCATAGGTTCGGCGGGTGTGACCTGTGACCTATTAGGTTCACCTTTCATTAAGTTCGGATTGGGCTGGGACCTGTGACCGAATTCTTTAGGTTCACTTGTTGACATGTTCACTTGAGATTGCAGGATTGACACTCGCTAGATGGGCTCGGTCTTGATTGATGTGGATGAATCTTTTGCCACTTTTCGTTAATCTTTTTTTGCGCTCTTGTTGTTGAGGATCTGCCCATTGTCGCTTGTAAAGGGAAGCTGGTGGTGCGCTCGAGTGGGCGAAACATTAGTTGTAGTACTTACTTCAATAGCTTTAGAATTCAATCAGACCGTTTTTGTGACCCCAAAACACCGAAAATTTTGATTTTTAGAGGGCTTTGGGACGCAAAAAGGTCACCTAGTTCAGCACCTCTGGTGACCTGTGACCACAATTAAATTACGAGTACTTATGTAATCGTTCCTTAATATTTGTACATAAGATAGAGAGCGTGGAACCCCAACACCCTTATGTCAGCTGTCACATGTCACAAAGTCACGCTCGACGACGAGCAAAATAACGCCATGACAGCAATCAGTGGGCCCATTTTGAATCATAGAGGTGGTAGATATAACATATGGAAGTAGCCTGGTTGAAGTACATCTCTCAAAAATTGCTTCTACTAGAAGTTATAAAGGCAAGAAATTTTCCACGTGACTTTTTTTCTGAGTATTGCTGGATGCATTTCTCGTTGAATGGAGCATTTTTCAAAAAAGAAGGCTCGAAATTTGAATGACACAGCCACAGCACAGCCACCTCGGCAGGCTCCGGCAGCTCGCTTAGCGGTGTAATGTTCCCACACAAGCAAGCGGTGACCTCCATGCGACCTTGCTGAAGCCTCAAGAGTGGATCTGGGTGCGCAAAAGCCATTTCAGATTTATTTTATCTTCCAGAAATGTGGCCATACCCTCTGATAAGGGTGAGAGAGAAAAAATTTTCTTCGCAACCCGAGATTTGATCGTGGGAAAGGATTAGTAAGCGGATTACTAAGGGTGTCGGGGTTCCACGCTCTCTATCTTACTCAAAATGTCGACCTCATTTTTTTACGGTCGCATCTGAACGATGAACAGAATTTAGTGGCTGTGCTCCATTTTCAATTAGATTTTTGGCTGCGCTCAGTTCAAATCTAATGAATCTTGAAATTAGAGACTACATTGCTTCTAATAGTAATAGTGGCTGTGTTTTCCGAGTTGCAGATGTCGTGTGTTCGAACCTCAGTCATGTACCCTTTTTGATCTCCACATTTCCTTCGCTTCACTTCCCTCCCGCCTCCCCCTCTTTCTTGCCATCGCCGTACACCGTCCCTTCCTCTCTATATATTATCCCTCCCACAAATACCTCAATCTACGTATCATTTAAGCTATATGGTTATGTACTGCCGCTCACCATGAATACAAGTCCCAGGCTCTCTTAGAAAACCGTAGCCTCTGGTTGTTTGTTGGACCTTTGAGCCATGCCAGCTGTCCTTTTTTTCTCTCTCTCTGTCCATGTTGCACCACCGACGACGACCCACTGCGCTCATCGCATCGTGCCAGCTCCACCAAAGCTCCACATGACCTCAAACTTGTTTATTTGTGCGGTTTCTCCACGTCAAGCCCTCTCTTTCTCTTTGGTCCTGAACCAAAATGTTGTCTTTACCGTTGCAAAAAGTACCGACCCATTTGCTCTCCAAATAGCTGAAGCATCGTCCTCTCCGATCAACGCCTTTGATTGTTCCTTTGATTTGTCATTGACATACCCCTATATGTTATTCATCCAGTGTGTGCATCGTTCCCATAGCAATGTAGGGTTAGTTTCACAGGTACCGCTTCAGCGTTGCTTAACAGTCGAGCCAGCAAGCATGAAGGAACATTGATCCGTGCTATTCAACGTCAGCTTCTGATTACATCTTCCTGTATGAAGTATCAATGATGTCATGTCAAGCAATGTACAGCAACGCTGTGGCTTAGTAACAGGCTCCATTGGACACATGCATTGCACCCTCTTGCCCATAAAAAAAAAAAATAAATAAATTCCAATAAAAACAAGATGTTTGGTGTGCTTTTGTTCAGCTGCGGGCTAGCGTTGAACGACAGAGCAATTTTTATTCACACCGGCCGGAGATCTTATGGCAAGTGACTCGAAGCAGTTGCACTTTCTGTGTGGTCAGGGTGTAATACTTACTCTGTAGCATATTATCTCCAATCCACTACGCCGCGCCTGCTAGAATATAATATAAAATCTGTCAGGCAGCAAATAATATAGAGCTAAGATCACTTGCTTGATCAACCATGGATTTATTTTGGCTGACTAAGCCATGTTGCTTTTCGTGGATATGTATTGATCGCGAAAAGAATTGGGGCTCAGCAGGACATCGCTGTAGATGGGTGCAAAAATTGCAAGTCTTTGAACAGTGGGATAGCCGATCGTATGCTAGTCGGGCTCTGCATGATGAGTGATTCGAAAAAAAAATACCCTCCAATGGCGCACTCTGATCACTGCGGATGCTACTTTAATGTTGTTCACTGTCTTCACTGATGAGGATTATATTACGAGGATGGGGGCGGCATTGGGACTTGATTAGTCTATGTGATAGATATATTAATACATAAGTACTCGTTGACGCCGCGCTGTGCGACGGCCCATACCCACCAAGTAGGTTCAGTTCGGGTCTTGTTGTGACCTGTGACCGAACCTACGGTGGAAATGGTACAGTACTGTAGTATTTCGACTAAGTGTTCAGGTGACGGTGATGGCCTGATTTTTTTGATGTGTTCAAAAATCGCCATAATTCGAAAGCAAATTTTTCTGTCTTCTCGGCGAGTGCCGAAAATTTCCAAAATTATGAACACTTGGTCGAAATACTGCAGTATCCGGGTTTTGATGGGGTGTCAATTTGTGTTTATCTGTGCTTGGTGCTGCGTCGCATGTCGTGAGTAGTCTCTCGCAGCCAGACTTCAATACGATACCATCTCGTACCTCGATCGTATTGAATGTCGTAAGCTACTCCACCACTCGATTTGTCCTTCTACAATCGCTGCTGAATTCTACAGAGCTAGAATGAAGTACATTTGGACAAGACAATGAATTTGGAATCTATTGATACCAAATTCATGCACAAAAAGCCAGGACGCCGTTTGCACAGGGAAGTTTGCCGAAGCTGTGGAGCCACGGCATTGCAGCAATAGTGTGGAGCCAGCCTTTGCCGACGATGCCTGGACAAGCAGGTGTAAGCACAAAATAAACACCAACGATTTACGAAACCCAGATATTGTTTACAAAACGGCTGTAACTCGGGAAACCCCGGAGGGTACGATAACGCAGAGTAGTTCTTCGAGGTACACCTAAATCCAACCTCGTTACATGTAAAGAGGTATATAAACATGGACACTGTACTGCAATACAACCAAAACTACTACACTGCCTTGGAATCAAGTGCTTCAAGCTTTGTATCAATCTTCATAATATCCTTGCCCTGCAACGAGCGCTCAAACAGTGGTCGAGCATCCCTCCACCACAATCTTGCTCCAGATATATCTCCTTGCTGCACAGCTATATCACCAAGGCGCGACATGCAATCAGCCCTTCTCCGATGAACATCCATGTATGTGAATGCCTCCAACGCAATTTTGAACAGACTCTCTGCTGTCAGTTCATCTCCATTGGAGAGAAACATGTCACCCAGACTGCAGAGTGCATTGTACACTCCCAACTTCTGTTTCATTTTCAGCACAAATGCTAGATATACAACGGCGGAGGTGACGGCCCAGTGATGGTAGGCAGGCCCCCAGCGGCCAATATCTGACATTTTTTCAAGGCAGAAAAATGCAACTTGAGTGTGCCCTGTCCAGGCCCAGCGCAAGCATTTCTCGAAACGATTTTTTGCCCCTAGCATGTCCTCTTCTCTAAGCTCGAGGTCCGCGAGCATTATTTCATAATAAAAGGATCCAGTGAAATATTCAGTGCTGATAAGAATTGTTTTTGCCATTTCCAGATTTTGGAGCACATCTTGTTTGCTTGCACCGGTAACCACGCCAATCTGCCCGAGGTTTATCAACGTGATGGCGAGATCTACTTGTTCCTGCTCGACAGACATCTCAGAAGCAATCTGGGTAAACAAGCTTCTGGCCTCGGCATACTCGGTTTTTGTTTCGTGTGTTGATGCTACATTCATCCTGAGTTGAAAATCTAAGGCACCACGAGACATCCCGCAAAGGCTGAGAAGTTCTCTTGCTGTCTGCAGAAGAGAAAGAGAGTCCTGGAGGTTTCCAAGGCTCTCAGCACATAGGGCCTGCACACGAAGTGCATTTGCTTGCTGGTGACAATTGCCACACAATTGTGCAAGTGTGTATGTCTCATTTGCAAGTACTTTGGATGTGCTATAGTTTCCCCTCCTCCAGTTGATCAGTGCAGGATTGATCAAGATGGCGCATTGTGCTTTGAGGTCACCAGTATTTCTGGCCAGTGCTAGGGCCCTCTCAAACCACTGCATTCCTTCATCTGAGTGATTATTTGTGTACCAACAATAGTAGGCTCCTAAGGCACGATATAATTCGACTGTGAAGCAGAACCAGATAAAAGACAGGTCAGAAATATAAACAGGATACAGAGAGTTCACACACTTTCTAGAGCAGGATCATTCGAAGCTCGACAGTGGGTCTTGGCTTCAGAAGCCAAGAGCTCACGATCCTCAATTATAATGCTGTAATTGTTGGAATGGAATACCTCTATGGCAAATTCAACCTGTAATTTATGATCACTCGGCCGAAGCACTGCTTGGATCAAATGCATAAATGCATGTGAACCACATCCAGACAGGCGGCCAAAGGAGTTCAGAAAGAGTGTGCATCTTATAGTTTCTGGTAGGTCAGGATTGTGTGGAGTCAGCCCTCGGGATAAGATTTGGTGTATGTTCCCAAGGTTGACAGTGATTTCTGCTAGAAGTTTGGTGACTTGGTTGGACCCTTGGTATGTCCGATACATGCCCAAAAGAATTTGGAAATGCCTTTGTAAGGGCAGGACAATAGCTGGTGCAACTGGGTGGAAATACTGCAAATATTCCCGGATAGGCACAAGTGATTTCAAACGTTTCTTACTATCAAGGTATGCCAAGGATGTGCTGAGCAATACTGACTTGCATGCTAGAATCTGTGGAATGACTGTAACAAGATTGCTTTGAACAAGCTCAACATCTGAAAGCCCATCTGGAAGAATAGAGAGAAGTTGCAACAAGTCTATGGCCCCAGGCTGGGCAGTGAGACGAGGACTCGAAAGCGATAAAGCAATGGATGCATCAAGGTTGGATCGCTTGTCTGACCCCTCAGATAGCAAAGTTGTCTTTTCAGTCTCCAGCCGAGCCAAGATAGGGGCACACCCTTCATAAGCAACCAGATGTGCCATAAGATCCACTGCCAATGGCAGGTTGTCAGTGAATTGCAAAAGCTTGTCAACATCCTTGGCTCCATTGTGATCATCAGCAATTTCATTGAAGGTGTGTCGAGCAGCCTCATGTGATAATGGTCCTAGTGGTGGGAGGAATGGCCGAGTCCAGCGAACTTTTGCTGGATGTTCAGCTCCACGCATGGTAACCTGAAAATTTAGATTTAATATCTGTGCAGCTGAGACTAACACACCCACAATCAATGCTAGATCAGGGATGTCAGTGAGGTTGGAGAGTAAATCTTCAGTACCACTACGAGATTCAAGTGGGTCCCAAGTTGTTTCCAGGTTGTCCAAAATCAAGAGACAAATTGGCTGTCTCGCAAGAGAATGCAGGACAGCCTTCACTATATTCTTCCTAGGCTTCAGTCCCAGATGAGCTCCAATGAAAGCAGCGATTTCCACACTTGTAGTAGCTGATTCACATGATACAAAGAACCTCTGCCTGTATTTGGTTGCCACATCAGAGTGATGTAAAGCAGCCCGTGCTAGGTTTGGCTTGCCAATACCACCAGGACCCAAAATAGCAATTTTAGCGCATTGTTGAGTGAGCATCTGCACGACTTGTGTGACCTCAGAATCCCGGCCATTGAAAATCTGTGGCATCGAAGGTAGAAGCGAGAAGGATTGGGAGCTTGAGAGACCCAGAATTAGTTCTGCTGGGGGCCTGGAATCATTTCCTACCTTGTTGAAGACTTGTTTGAGGTTTGGTACATCTAATTTGGTTCAAAAAATGTGGTCTCAACAGCAAAATGATTGGACGTACGGAAGAAGCACGATCTGATATCGTCGCATCAGACAGAGTTGAAATCAATTCCAGTAGTTGATCTTGCATCAGTCGAGTCTTCCTTCGCATTCCGTCGAGATCATTGGACAAGCTCGCCTGGAAAATTATCTATCCTCGAGTTGAGCTTCTTCGACTCATAGTGAATATTGAGAACCTACTGCAAAATTGTCAAGGGCCAACTGCAGCCCAGCCCGGCAATCCTTCAACAAGGTGCTCATTTGATTCTGACGAAAGAATTGCTTGAATTTGTTGCTGTCTTGTTGCGCCCCCACAAATGTATGGATTTTATGAAGAGTTCTGGGTGGAATACTATCAGTTACCCGGATTAAAAACAGAGTGGATCAATACTCCGTGAATTTGCCAACGTGTTCCAACATCGCCGGCGGAAGACAACCAGGAGGCTCCGATTGCATGTGGATGTTGACGATAGCATAGATGATACCATGAATATTCTCTGTGAGCTGGCAGCATTCCTCTTTGTTCTTCTTCACAGTCTAGGACTGCATGTCAGTTCTAAAGGACCTTGGCCCAAAATTCCGCACCTGAAGCGCACGAATCAAAGAAACTGCAGTGTTCAAGATAGCTTGGATGAACGGGGGACCAAAACCATCATGGAGTTCCTCGAGGAGCGGTACAACCGCGTTCATGGAGAGGACGATATTGTCGACTAGAATTCCAGTGGCGCTAGACGGGGGCATTTGGTACGAAAAGTGGAGCAGGCCTGCCAAGAACAAATATATCTAGGCCGATCGAGATGTATGTAAAGCATGATAAAGTGTGGGTTAACGACGGATCTAGGGACCAGGGTAAGACCGCTTGTTTCGGTAGTTCATGGGAATCCACGTTTGTCGGTATGTTGTCGGTGAATAAAGAAATCCTCCTGTAAAATTGAACAGTATCCGACGATCCACCTTCCGCACCAGACAAAAGCCTTGGCACGTCGTTCCGGATAAGTATATCGGTTTCTGACAGGATTTCCGCTGATTTCCGGGGAAGACGAGGGAGATAAGTGACTAGAATCCTACCAGAAAGATGGAAGATTCGTATCAGCCCCAATCGGCGACTAGGCTGGAGACCGACGACATCGACCAAGACAGTTCTGTCTGAGACAGTCAGTATAATATATCCCCCTCCTCCTCCAAAGAACTGAAGCGCTTGGAAGAACACGTGTCTTCCTTGCGTCGACATGAACTTGCTACTTTGTTCTTTCGAAATGACAAATCAAGACGGCCTTGGTATGAGATAATGATGCTAAAACGATTCAGTTAGAGAATTAATACTTACTAGGATAAGGCTCAGGATAAATTAGAAGCCCGGCGTTTGTTCGTAGATCATCGATATCTTTGCTTGCGATAACTCAAAAACACATAAATATGATTGGCCATGAAGGCCCATACGTAATTCTCACCTCGAAGTTCCAGAAGGGACGGGTGCAAAATCTCTATTCGTGTTCAATGAGGTCCAAGGATCACTCTGAGTACAGCCATCTCCTTGTCGGGTCCATTCCTTTCAATTCACGATCCAGAATGGTCCGCGGCGACTTGAGTGGTTACTTACACCTGTTCCGGAAAAGAATGGGACTCCGTTTTTTTCCGCACTTTGTAAATTTCGATGAAGCGCTAAGACTTACTGGATTTGGGTTTGGGACCGACAATCTGTCGTCTATGGAAACCGAGAGCACCATAGTCACGGGCAGCCCTAGCAAACGGTGCAGTACGTATGAATGCCAGGGTTCTCAATGTGGCATGGGTTTAATCTGTATATAGGGTCCTCTGGGTGATCAGATGGCAACTAGAAAGTGGTATAAGTTTCAGGGCAGAATTGGGTTCGCAATGGAGTTGCCGAGCAAGCCATCGAAATCATGTACCTCTGCAGAGAAAAAATGATTGGATGCTGGCTCAGTCTGTCTTGTTACTCGCTGCATTTTGCCTTGGTACATCGCAAGGAACTAGGAGTGTGGCCTCAAATTTTATCCAAGTGAATTTGAGCAAAATTGAGGTCAGGAAGTCATTTCACTTTATTTTGCGAAGGAACGCCGATTTTCAAAGGGGGAGATTGGTAGAAGGACAAAGCCGGACTCGAAATCTTCTGAATTGGCTCGAAGGTGAGGACCTACCTGCATGAAGCCGGAAGTCATGCAGTTGAAGACCTAGGCACGAGTGTGATGGATGGATTGTCAATGCGTGTATGTCCGAAAAATCAGGGATCCACGTATTCATTTGATCGTATTTCTCTGGTCCGTATACAGAATCAAAATCGAATTGAGTGATTATAATGGCTTCGTTTGCCGTTGCCTTTGACTCGAGTAATTTAAAATTGTTACTTCCACCAAGAAACAAACCATAAAAATCAACATTCTGGTTGGACTTTTCACTGGAAAGAAAGTACTTCTAGCCGCCGCGCGCAGCGACAGCTTGCACCACACAAGTGATACTGTTTGGTCTACTTATATCTCGCTCAAAAAAGTAATGCGACACATAGCATGACGAACATTCAAACTGACATTCTGTATGTCATGTTTATGACTACTCGGGGTCCTGATGGCCGGTAAGAACGGCCATCATCCATCACGCCATCGGCAAACTCGCTTATCAGCGTGGTGCTCTCGGTTTCCATAGTCGTCCAATTCGGTACAGACCATGACGGCAACCAGCTAGCAAATTTTAATGAAGCGCCAAGACTTACTGGATTTGGGTTTGAAGCCGACAATCTCTCGGGCAGTGGCCTACGCTAGTCCAATTCGGTACAGACACATTGAATGACGGCAACCAGCTAGCTGTCTTCCCTCTCTCGTGGTCTACAGAGCTATTGGCGAGGACCTCAAACTGCGCGCATTGACGGCTACATCAGACTTCGTCTGTGAGCTTCTGGGGGTCTCACGAAACAGCCTTTACCGCTAGAAAGCAAATCAATCCCTCTACGGCCCCGAACCCAATCCAGTAAGTCTTGGCGCTTCATCAAAATTTACAAAGTGTGGAAAAAAAAGCGGAGTCTCAATCTTTTCCGGAACGGCTGTAATTTGGTGCGCCGAAGTTTTTGAAAATAACATGAGCGTATACGGCTTTCCACTCGGGGGCAGCTTGAGTTGAGAAAGAAACCTAAGTGGTTTTCGTGGTTGAATTTCGGGCATCTCGGATGTCATCACAAACACGGGTGGGATTAACTGCGTTGTACGGTATTATTGTGCTAAAGCTACAGCTGATTACAAGTCTAGTCTAATTTCCTGACAAAATACGTGAATTGGGCCTCAAAGTTTGTGTCGTTATTTCGTTTCATGTCGTCGTCGGTGGGTGCCTATAGAACCCGCCGGCCAATGGCATGGGGCGGAGCAGGCCAAGAATATTTGGCCGTTGCCGCTGCCGTGGCTGCGTCGGGAACTCGGTTCCGAGTGCGAAGCCTCATGATCTGCAGTAATCTTCTTTCTACACTGTTGCCTTCTCCGCATTGGCGGTGGCCTTCTCATCCGCGAGGATTTGCGCGATCTTCAAATCTATACACGGTGCGAACTTGCTTCGTGCGCGGATGCGCGCGCCGTATTTATAGAATAGGAACGGCGACGGCGCGAGCAGGAGGCCGACGGCGCCGAGGAGCGTGCAGGACCAGTTGACGCCGAGCTAGAGGAGGAGAGTGTGAGCGACGAGAATTCAGCTTTGTATTGGTGAAGGGAATGAGACGCACCTTGCCGAACATCTGCACCGTAAACAGCGGGAAGGCGGCCGCCACGAGGGAACGGCAGAAGGTGTTTGCTGCGAACGCGGAGGCGCTGTACATCCTATAGCCCATCGTCCCGTCAGCCCCCAAGTCACATGATGAATGAGAGTAAGACAACACACAGATAGGTGTCCACAAGATAGCTCAAAAAAACTGATAAAAATCGCGCTGATGCTCACCCCCACGGCGGTCGTGCTCAACGCGGGCACGTACCACGGCACGCTTGAATACTGGCCGGTCCACCCCAGCCAAAAGATCCCCACAGCAAATGCGCACCCGCCGACCATTCCAGTGTACAGTCGCTCCTCGGGCGGCGGGAACCCGCGCCAGGTCTTGATGAGTGTCGGGTAGTGTCGCGAGAAGTACACGTTGAGCACAGCGCCGAGCGTTGTGCCGATGCCAACGCCGATGAAGATGAGCCCGTTTTGCGAGAGGCTGAAACCTCGCTTCTCGATGAAGATGATGGGGAAGGCCTCAAATACTGCGCGGCCTCGTCAGCTTTCTGAACTGAAGAGGGGAGGAGAGACACGTACAGCAATACATGACACCGTAGACGAGCGAGAGATACACCGTGACGAGCACAAGAATGGGCTCGCCGGCCAGCATCTGAAACGGACGGAATAATGTGCGCGTGATAATGCCCCGGGCAGACCAATCCTGCTTCTCGTGAGCGGCGAACAGGTGCTGCGTGCCGGCGGGGTCCGCCTGGCGCCTGGTCTTGACCTATTCATCCGGAAGTTCGGCATCAGTTAATTTGAGAGGGGGAAGGAGTGCGGACCTTGTTGAGGAGGATGACGGGGGCGTAAGTTTCCGGCAGGATAAGGATCATGATGAGGGTGCAAGCGCCCGCAAAGATCATCATGATCCAGAAAACCCACCGCCAGCTGAGCGAACTCTCAACGATACTGTCGTCGATGTCAGAAACAATGCATCTAAAGGAGGAAAGGACACCCACAAGCCAGCTACAATGGGACCCATGACTATGACATTCATTTAGAATGAATACAGCGGCGAATAGGAGTGGAATGAACTAACCTGGTCCGAGGAAGACACTGGCGGAAAACAGGCTTGAAGCCGTTCCGCGTCGCTCTGTATCCCAGATATCCGCAATCACACCTAGAAAACGTTGAGTGTTGTATTCTGAGGGGAGGCGGAGCACAAGTACCTCCAGCATTCACGAGAGGAGCAACAGCAAAAAAGCCTCCCAGGAAACGAGTGATCAAGAGAGTCTCGATGTTCTGTGCGAGTGCTTGCCCGAGGTGCAGCAGGGTGTACATTGACATGGCGAAGAAGAAAACGGGGCGCCGTCCATACAGTTCGCTCCCTGGGCCCCAAAATAATGGCTATTCCAAGGTCAGCATATTTTAACGAGGCAGCAAGGCAGGTGTAAGTACCCCGAAAACGTATCCCAACAGGAACGTAGTCGTTACGAGATACGAAATCTCCGTTGAGATATCGAATGCCTCGAGGATCGCAATCGTCGCTGATGTTGGCGCGGAAGAACTGAATGTACTGTTTTTTTATTTTCATTGTTTGCAATGATTAGCCTCCCTGCGTGAAGGATGAAGGAAAGAACACGCACACGTTGACGGTCATCAGGACACAGGTCGAGGTGATCAACCACTTTCTTCTATCGCTCCAATTTTGCGGGTTCGTTTGGTCATTCGGACCGTCCCAAGTAATTTCTTCAGGATCGAGAGGCGCAGCACTGAAAATTTCAACTGGTTTTGAGGGCCGATGGGCCAGCGATTCGACGGGTGAAATGATGGGATCATGATGGTCGCCGTGCAAAGTGAAAGACGAGCGGACTGTTTGAACCTGGGAGTCCATGAGAATATTCGTCGAGAGCACAGCCAGAATGAACTGTCCCACATTTTACCCGCCCTTTTATGTGGTATGTGCCATGCAAAACGTTTTGGCAGAAACGATTGGTCAAATACCGGTTATTGCAGTACCGGTTAACTCCGGTGTTGATTGATCCTCATGATGTGGCAGTGCTATAACTTTCCTCTTCACTTTGCGTCCACTGCACATCCTTTTTTTCGACGCTGTTGAATTGTGTTCGCAGTAACGACATTATGGCTGAGGCAATCTGGCGAATTCGAAGAATTTCCGTACGTTGAGAGGCTCTTTCCAGACTGTTCCCTTGAATCCCGATTCCCGACCAAAAAAAATCATATGCAGCGCGCTCAAGGCGGAAGCTTGACCGAGGCCGTCGGATGTCAAAGAAGAAACACGTACTTTTTCCGTTCTCGCCGCATCCTTACTCAGACTGAGTCTGTGCGGCCCATATACCGGCCCGCCTCCGGACGTTAAAAACTATGACTACTTCAAGTACTTGTCTTTCGGTTAGACGGTTACATTCCTTTACTGGTTCCGGCCCCCACCTCTTTTCCAATCAACGGAACTTAGTCTGTGCTCGGCTCCGCGGCCCGCCTCCGGACGTTAAAAACCATGACTGCTTCAGGTACTTGTCTTTCGGTTAGACGGTTACATTCCTTATTGGTTCCGGCCCCCACCTCTTTCACAATCAATGGAACTTAGTCCGATGGGACTCTGTGCTCGGCTCCGTCCTTTGTAGGTCTCCCGGAATTGCTAAGCACGAAACCCGGCTGGCCCAGTGAGTTGACCGACTATCGTCAAACCCTTCTATTCCGACCTTGGTTGTCCAGGGTCCAGGATCGCAACGCTGCCGACTGGAGTAATCCGAGTAATTTTGACATAACCTTTGCCTAGACTGCAACGCTGTTGCCTCTGGACCAAACTAGACTGATCCGTTGGTCGAAACCGCGCACTCAAATGGGCTGTTGGTGAGGCCGCTTCACTCCGAAATTGAGATGATAATTTCGGACCGTCCCGTCAATCTTTCACGCGCAAACGTGCTTACCATTGACTGTCCCCGACACAACTGAAATAGATTGAAGCAATGTCAAGTTCTTTCACCCGCTGTGTGCATCCCAGATTTTCTCAGCACTTATTTTACAGCTTACCAGCATTAGGTCCCAATCCTATCTCCTCCCTGCCGGCGCCAATCTCATGGCTGAAACTAAATGATGGGTCACTCACTGGTGCACCGAAAGACGACTACATTACGAGATGCCCGGACTTGTCACTTCACGGAGCTGCATTATCGACAGCTACAAACCGATTATTTATGAGGCCTACACCGTACGCCCTGGAGTCTCTGTGATGCGGGGAAAGCCGACGCTGCGCAGGCACTCCACTTACTCCATCCGCTATAACCTCGTCACTCTTTCCTCGCAGACTATATACACTGCGGTATTTGCCGATCGCAACATTCAGCGAGTAGATTACAAAAAAAAATATTATTACAAGTCCGCCGAGAAGAAGGCATAGTTCACGGAGGAATGTACACTGTACAAGAAGCTCGAGTGCGTGATGGTCAGGTCCAATTATGCCGAATATATGGCCCTCCGTAGCGCTTCGAAATACAACACCACTGAAAAAAGAGTTGCCATAGGTGGGACTACCTGGGCTACTGACATTCTTGGTTCATGAAGAGTTGAACATTTGTATAAGTGCTTTGGCCTCGGGGGACCGTGGAGAGATGACACATCGAAAGTCGCTCGGATGACTTTAAATTAATGTCAGTTTGATTAGCTTTGAACATGGCCAAGATATACATGGTACTCGCCTTATGAGCCCATCGTTCATAGTTATTCCTGACATAGTATTCCCGTTCTCATCTGCTGCATTAATGATGGTGCAAGTTGCCAGGATAGAAGCTATGGCGATCCACAAGCTTTGATCGGCGAGGTACCGCCCGGTACAGATTCTGTTTCATTTGTGTTAGAACATGAACGAGGCGGGAGTCGCAAAGCTAAACCTCCGGCCGAAACCAAATGCGACGTTGCTGAAGTTGGGCTCACCGCCCCCAGCCGGTTGAGGAAGATAACGTTCTGGCCGGAAGGATGTAGGATCGGAGTATACACTCTCGTCGAGCCCCATCGCTCTTGTGAAATTTAAGGGATTTGACGGAAAATGGTGATGGAGGGATACTTGCCTTATATTTGCAAATACGATAGACCCCTTGGGAATGAACATACCGCAATACATGTCATCCTCCCTTGGGCAATGAGGCATTCCTTCCAAAGCATCAGCTGGGTCAGAGCCGGGTAATGATTCTATCGTGACAACTTACCCAAGGGTACCGCTTTGTACCAAAATGTCAGTTAGAAGTTAGATCGCGATCCTGCTACAGCCAACTCGCCAGGAATCCAACTAGAATGTGTTTGATCACTGATCAATGAGTGACAATATTGTGCACTTGACCCACCGCAGAGTTTCCTGCAGGATGCTCTCAACAAACGGAAGGTCCTCTCGGTCGCGAAACTCGGGCAAGCGCGTATTGCCCACAATCGAGTCAATTTCCTTCTGCGCTTTAGCCTGAGCTGCTGGATGGAGAGCCATGGCGAGAACAAATATCGTCAAGGTCGTCCATGTCTGAAAACTAATGAAACAGTGAGCGAACGACACTAGGGAGAGAATTTCACCGTCAATTCCCCAGCCGCAAACATATTTGTTGCAGCTCCTTTGAGCTGTTCCTCGTCGTCACCGTCCTGCATTTTTTCAAGCTGTTCAAGGATGAAAGATGGCATGGCCTCGCCGACTTTCTAACAAAACAATAATTAAAAAAGCCAAATGAAACGACAGGGCACTTGCCTGTTTCTCCTTCACCATGCGCAGAGGATATTCATGAAGCTCTCGTATTGTGGGTCGCCCTGTTTTCACGATAGCCATATGCGCTGCTCCAGGAAACCACGAGGGAAAGTGCTGCACTGTAGACACATGGCGAGATGGCTTCCCAGGTTGCTTCAAGAATTTGAACCCACTCACGTAGAGGGAGAAAGTCGATCAGGCTACCACCTGGGGGTCCTGTCTTGGCCATGGTCTCGTAAATCGAGTGCGAGATCCGAAGGTATGGGTCGTCATCGGAAGTGATTCGATGGCCCGCGACGATTTGGGTGATTATACCAGTGACAAATCTGCTATCCATTTAGCCCACGTTAATTGGGCGAATGGGTCAACACATACCTGCTCATGAATCTCTCGTACTGTTCCGGCGGTGACTCGAACAAATTTTGCACCAGTCTCCGTGCTTCCTGAGTTTGCGTCGGCTTGAAGTCCGCAATCTTGTGGCGGCTCAAATATGACTGGTGCATTTGCCGTTGTATGCTCTGATTTGTTCCGTAAGGTAGGAGGGCAAAGTCGGGGGTCCATCCAAGACTATCTCGTTGAGGTTCATTGAGAGAACAAAATCGTGAGCTCACAGCTCATAGAGAGTGAACTTTGGCCTATCGCTGTAGATGAGGCCCTTTTTGTCTAACAGATCCAGAGCAGCTTGGTAGGAGTCGAGAATTATCATGGATTGTCCAAGGACCTTCAGGTGCATAACCGGGCCTGAAAAAGAAAACGTCAGTATCCGCGACAACAAAATATCAGTAGAGAAGAGTACCATAAGTTTGCGCCCACCGATGGAATACCAGTGGAGAGTCAGTCGAAGGCATGCGCAGCAGATGTCCAATGAAAGGATCTCCTGGTGGCCCAGGAGGCAGGATAGCGGCTCGTCGCCTGCGCTGGAATACAGTTACGATGATCAGGGTACCCGCAACGAGGACGAAAGAGTACAGAATGAGAGACATAATGCGGAAGTGGGACTAGTGGAGCGAACGTCAAGTCCTTTCTGGCTTTATAACATAGGGAGGTGTTAAATTAGGTTATCTAGTTGACGTTTCGAAGATTGTGCGGCCACTGCGCTGAGATTGGTGCAGTGATATAAGATTTTCAACTCAGGGCTTGATTATAGAAAACCGGGCAAGGTCTCTGGAAAGACGTGGGACGGTATACGATGGGGTCCATGGCGAGGTACATCCTTCCGGATAATTGCAAGCTTCGCACGCGGTCTATTGTAGGTTCGATCTGATCCTACGAGCGGTCACGCCGAACACTTCCGTAAAAGAAAGTCCCAAGTCTGATGACGTCTTCATGACGTCCCACTTTGAATCTGCAGCATGGAAAGCGACCTCAAGCTTTGGATTCCGGAAAGAGTACAACGATTAGGAATAAGATGTACACACTACGTGCGATATTTCTACAATCTCAAATCATCGATCTGTCCTTCTCGACCATACCTCTGCTGGGAATCTTGATAGTACAGCGAGCACTTGGAGTTTAAATGGACGAAAGAGCAGCGACCGAGCACGTATCCGTATCCGTGCTCTGGCCCGATGGCCCGACCTGGCCCGGCATGGACCCCAGACTCGTGTCCGCACAAATGAAGCAAACGCTCGAAATTGGCCTGCATCCGCACGCCGCGAGACGCCGTGGCCACAATACGAAGTACAGAAAGCGTGCTCTCCCTCATCCATCCCGCCATCGCCGTCGCCATGCTAAGCAGGCCGCTCTCCCGCTGCTCACCCTCAGCCTATACGAAGAGAACCCCCCACTTCCACGCCCCGAAGCGCGACGTATGGAGAGCGTGTCTTCCCCCGCCTACCCCGTCGCCACTCCCACTCTCCGTACGCAGGTCGGCTAACGACACCCAATCAACTCTCCTCCCGCCCGCATGCCGCGAATTCTTGCGATGTGCAGAGATTCGACGAAGACCTGCGCAGAAAGAGAGTTGCGACAGGACTGGGGATAGAAGAACAGGGAAATCGTATGACAGCGAGCGACGCAATAGGGAACAGGGATGGAGGAACGGATGTACCACGGACGTGGTGATACTCCGGATCGAGAGAACGAGGACTCAAGGGCCTTCGAAACGAAGGGCTACGCGGTCCAATCAGGCGAGACAGCAGCGCTGGGTGGAACTCCAGATCTCCGAGGCACACCACCGGGCCTGCACAGGGGTCTGCACAGCTCGGTCAGGGCGACAGCGCCACCTCACTCGTCTTTCCACCTTGCTACAAACAGCACACACCCAAGTCTTGCATGCGCTCAAGAGCGATCCTCCTCACTTCCCGCCGTCCCCCAGCCATACCAACGCCCACCTGGCAGCGTATCTCCTGGATGTGGCAGGATGGGTACGCAGCCATTTCACGCATCTCATGCACGTCTTTCGGGATGCAAGCGCGCGCGGAAGTCCCTGGCCTCGCCCGTGGTCGCGCGACTTCTCCCAGACGTCATCGTCT
This sequence comes from Mycena sanguinolenta, assembly GCA_014462675.1. Lineage (NCBI taxonomy): Eukaryota > Fungi > Basidiomycota > Agaricomycetes > Agaricales > Mycenaceae > Mycena > Mycena sanguinolenta. The sequence goes on along the minus strand of JACAZH010000034.1, from coordinate 958,116 downwards.
GCGGCGATATCATCGAGGCGTAGCGGGCCTCCTCCAGTAGCCGCAGCACCTGCACAACGCAAGCCCTCACCAAAGGGCATCACTTCCCCCGCGCACCACATAAGTCGCCCGCAACTCCACATGACGTGAACGGAATAAAGGAAGGAAAGAAACAAGAGGGTAAATGGATGCTCACCGCGGCCTTGGCCGACTCCAGCACTGTCCGCTAGTGGGCATCAACGAGAGGAGCATCTTGTTGTTGGTCTGCAGCCTCTGCGGGCAGACGAGAAGGAGCTAGATGATGGACAGGGTCAATCAAGGATAAGTATGAGAGAGGGAAAGACGCACCGAGCACAAGTCGGGTAAGAGTGTCCGAGCCAAGACGCAGATTCAGATCAGCTACAGACCTGTACGAGGTAGTGGTGAACTACACCAATCAATCATATCGAAAGAGGGAGACGCACGGTGCGGAGTAGGTAGAGCCGGACAAGGGTTTCCGCCATAGGCGCAATCGCAGTATGCACGTCGAGATATTACTGAGAAGATATGAGTCGAAGCTCTAACCGAGATGTGAGACTCAAAAGCAAAACAATAACCCGGCCCCCGACATGTCGAGAACGGAGACGATGGACGAGCTCTGGTGCCCTTCCAAGTCTCCCTGCGCTCGGCCACATGACAGCGCTCCGCCAAGCTTCGCCGTCGCGCACCTATCTGCAGGTCTACGGACTCGTCGCAGGACGAACGTCTCGAGCTGTCTGCTGGGTGCGTGAATGGCATCTCCCCCTCCGTCACAGGCTTGAATGACCGCACGCTCATACGAAACGGGTATGGTACCGACTCTCTCCAGTCGCACCGCAGAGACGAGTACGTGCGAAGAGTTGCAGCGATTCCAATGGGTGTAAATTCCCCACCCGCACCCAAGTCGGAAAGAGAGAAAAGCGGCAACTCACGCACGACCGTAAGCCGATGTTCGCGCACATGCCCCACAATAATACAATTGTCCGCCGACGAATCTCTGGTTCTCGTCCCGGTGTCTGCCGCAGACGGGAAGGGAACTGGGCGGAATGGTGAGACAAATATACATGTCAGTGGCGAGACAAAGACGGACCGCGCGCACGTTGTCGAGCCGATTGGGGTGGACCGGTGAATCAGTGATGCTCTTGCTTCTATTCCATAGCCTTTATGCGGGCTGCAGAGGGTCTGTGTGCGCAGTCAGTGTGATGTCGAAACCCGAGAAGTAAGAGTAAGGACACAAAAGAGACTGAAGTGACGCGCATGGATGCGTCTTGCAATGCACCCTCGTTCGGCGGTCTTGTCACGCCGCCTGGGAGCATATCGTCCAAAGTGGATGACCCTCGACTCGCAAAGGAAGGACACTTTGTGCAAAGAAAATTATCAAGGACACGCACCATATGAAAACCGTGTTATGGTCATGATTCCCGCAGCAATAGGTTGAAGGGCACCCGCAGACACCAACAGGAATCCGCGGACACCAGCTTGAAGTCCATACGAAAACGTATCGAGATCGGCCGAAAACAAAGCAAAAATTGGGCATGGTCTCCCGGTAGCTTTCGGGTACGGTGGCAAGGTCAACGGTGTATCTATATAAACCCATGAACCACAAAGGTCAAGCAAACGCAAGTTTGTCCGTCACTAGCGCATTTTCCGCCGCATTTTCTGTAAATCGTTCGGCAAAGGCGTCGAAAGTTCCGAGAGTCGGAGAGATGCGGACAAGCAGCAATATAGGCAAAAAAAAACTAGGATTTTCGGGCGCAGGGGCTGAGGCCGAAATACCGCGACATTCCACAACGATTTGGGAGGAGGTGAGGAAGGCCACCTGAAATCAACAAATGACAACACCCCTCGGACCCTTCGACATGAGGCAGGATCTTCATAGACTTCATTCTCCTGGACTCTGGAACTCCACCGCTCAGGTTTTTCTCAATCTTTCCTCCAAGAAAAATGAGTCGTACGCTCGTAGGAAATACTGTATCAGATCTCCAACCCCCAATCGCGGACCGCGAACGCCGAATTCTCGTGCCCAGAGCCGTTATCTGCGACGTGTTTCATGCAAAAAGGTTCGTTTGCATATATTCACGGTGGAACCTCGTTAGTTCGAGAATCTTCCAGAATCCAAGCACCCTCAGGTCGCCACGGGTCATTCCGGAGTCTGATCTCGGGAGATATCGGAAATCATCATATCGGACTCGACTGTGTCGATACAAAGTTCAACTCCAACGTCGCATTCCGGCGCACTGCACCAGGGACAGAAGCCATTACTCATGGCGCGAGGTTGGTTGGTCATATATAACTCAGCTTCAGGTTCGATTCCAGAGACGCTTCCTCAGCGCTCAACTCCGGCTCCGACTACTTATATCCTGGTACATAAAGCTCAAAAGATACCTGGTAGCCGATACTTCACGTTTCGATAACGGACCCATTACTATTTGGACTAGGAATACAAGCTTTTTTCGTGGATTGCAGTACTATTTGGTGCACAGTCTCAAGTGTGCTAAATTCCGAATAAATCGGTAGTATTTGGTGCGAATGTTCGCTGCTGAAATTTGAACGAAACTGATTTCTGATCACTGTAGTTCGTGTATATTATTTCAGGATGTTCAATCCATATGGCATGGGCGACTGGCCCACCACACCACATGCAAATACAACCTTCCCAGCAAATACAACGCCACAGCCCTCAATATTCGGCGCCCTGCCCTATCCAACGCAGAATTCGTTATCGATGTTCATCTCGTTCCGCTTCACCTCATTCAGTCCCACGATTCTCAACTCTACGGTCGTGGGGCCCCAAGCGCGGACGTACTTCCGCATCAGCACGGACGTCCCGAAACCTGGGTTCACCGTGTTCAGTGATGCGAAGAACGAGCCCGTTGTGATCATTGAATGGCTAACGCCGCCTGTTCTCGAGATCAGAGACACTGTATCGAAGCAAAAGAGTACGCAGTGGCTCCCTTTGTCGGCAGAAAAAAGGTGCGTCTTTTTTTATTTAAATCAGCCAAAAATAAAAGAAACACTCATTCGTTGTTCAGGTATCGGACGATGACTGCGAAAGGGACGACGTACGTCTGGGCACCAGACGGGGAGTCCCTTTGCGTACGTACTCAAGTCTTTCTCTCTTTCGTCGATAAACAAACTGACAAGCCAAAGCTGTATGCGTCTGGGTTGGGTGCGCCCCAAATCTGCGCGCGGGTGACTCGCGAAGATGGGGCGGTTTTGCTCGAGGTGACAGCGGAGATCATCCGGATTGGCCTGCTGGATGTCTGTGTTGCGGCTGCATTTTTGCTCCAATGTGGACGCACAATCGATTGACGCCGGAGCGGTGTACTTACTAGTGCGACAAGAGTAGAATGATCAGATTTTAGAGGATTTGTGGAGATTTTTGGTTGAATCGTGAGATACTCGCGAAAGTTGGCTCGTTGAATTCTATCTGGTCATTATTTTAGAAGTACTCCGAGATCGAGTCCGTAAATTCCAAATTCCTCGAGCGGGAGGAGAGAGTAGCGACGAGTGAACTAATCAGGATGCGGAACATTAGAAGAGACGCCATATATGTACATTAATCCTGATCTGTGTCGGATGATTCTTTCTAGTATGCGTGAAGGACTGAGAGCTTGGGTACCGCTGACGCCGTCAGGCGTCGGCCTCGAGCATGAACCCCTCTGCGAAACACACGCTGCATACCGCTGTGTCCACTGGGACAGTTTCACCCGCGCACTGTGCCGACAGTAGGCACGGGCGATGGAATGTATGCGCGCACGCCTTCCCACAACCATCTCTGCCACCTAAACTGATCATCCGCCGTGCCGCTTCGGATATTTCCAAGAAGGGATTATCGTCCGATGGCCCAACGCTGCAGCACGTGTCGTCGCACCGAAGCCCAGCTTCACGCTCGTTTCGTTTCACGCGATCGCGGATACTTGGCCCTGGAGCCGGTGGGGGGTGCCCAATGCGCGTACGGAGCGTATACCGTGCGTTCTGGATCGAGCTCGAAGCGGCAGGTCGGGCATGTAGTTCGGTCGAGCTGTTGGAACCACGGAATGAGACACGATGCGTGGAAGACGTGCGCGCAGGGGAGGGAGATGATTGTCCCATGAAGATGCGCGGAGTTCGATGGGGCTGCCTCGACCGATAGCGAGTCGGCAGGGGGATCGAAGACTGCACCCTCGCCGTCCAACAATTTATCCCAGCAAATGATACAGCTTGCGTCGCCCATTCCCTCTTCTTCTTCCTCCCGCCGCCCATTGTTAATACTGTGCTCTAAGCCTCTAAGTGCCCTTGCGCTTCGCTCGAGCCTGCGTATGAGACCCGGTGGAACGTACTCAAGCTCGGCGATGATGCGGGCCGCAGCATTGTTGGCGCGTTCCCTCATGTGCTGCGCCAATGCGTCGTTGATGCTCTCGAGGGTGTTCAATTCGCGTAACACCTGAGGCACCTCGCGCATCGCCTGAGCTTGAGCGAGCATCTGCCTGTGGATGGCGAGGCGTCTCCCCGCGTCAGCCAACGTGTCAAGGAGTGCATTTCGGTCCTGCCCAACCGCGCCAGTCCGTGCGTTGTCTCTCCGGCTTTCCACACGATCCCGGGTGAGCCGACCACTCGGCTGGTTCTGCGAGTTTACGCCATTGCCTTCCGGATTGTTGAAAATGTTAATGGGCACAACTTCGTCCGAGCGGGAATCCGAATCGCTCGAGTTCGAGACGGACTGAAGGCCGGGCATCGATGATGTGATTGAGAGGCCTGAGTGGCTGCTTGTATCATCTTCGAGATCCGAGTTTTCTGAATCGCTAGAGTTAGAGACGGGTAGAAGACGGGGCATCGATGATGTAATTGAGAGGCCAGAATGGCTGCTCGTATCATCTTCGGCGGAGTGTCGATCCGAGTCCTCTGCATCACTAGAATCAGACACGGGTAGGAGGCCGGGCATCCAAGGTGTAGCTGAGAGGCCCGAGTCACTCCCCACGTCATCTTCTGCAGAGTGCCGGCCATCGCTGTCCATCGTCGTTGGATGATCGTCGGTGGCAAAAGAAGAGTGCGGGTGCCAAACACGCCACAACTTTGTTTGCGGCTTACGAGAAAGGTCGCCGGATATTTGCCGGGACTCAGCAAAGTGCGCAGACCGTTCAATATCCGTCTGAAAACTTCCCCTTCATTGTTTTGAATACTTCACCAGATATCCAGTCTGAAGCCCAATACTTATGATCCATATCTGTTGAAACGATGGTCTTGGTCTGGATACCCCCAAAAAGTTTATCTGACACTCCGAGGCGAAACATCAGAGAATCGCGATTCTTGATGAATCTTCGAGAGTCTCCGTATAAAAGCCTACGAATTCTGGCTCGAATCACATCAGAATAACGCCAGAATTGGCAGCGATTCTGAACTTTGATTTGCCCTATTGTCTGAAGCAGACTTGTTCATAGGCGCTACAAGCTTTGGAGAATGCCAGTTCAGCTATATATCGCACAACAGGAGACATCAAGTTCGCTCTGTGATTTGCCCGAAGGTTCAAGCCAGATGAAGAACTATCGGGCATCTCGGAGATGTTCGAAAATTGATTGCGTCACCTGATCACAATGTTGAGGTTCTAATTTCAACTTGAACTTGCTATAGAACGGATCTTCCCATTTCTAGTTTCTTTTTCTTCCACGTATGGGTATTCAAAATAGAATCAAGCATTGCAAAAAACAAGAAATGCGACTAGGCCATAACAGGAAGTGTTCTTAAGGGTTCACTGCGTCTATATGAGTGGATTTAGCACGTAGAATGTGGGGACGAGTCAAATTGCCTTGATACTCGTCGACTGTACATATGTGGTTAAGTAGTCAATGCTACGTATTCAATGCTCGGGAAGCACTCACAGATTTTGTGAGGCGCGGCGCCGGTTACATTCTACCAAATAACGATACTTGTGTTGGAATATACGAGGACTCGTAATCACCATTCGAGGACTTGTCTGGAACGTTGGAATTCCCTGAACTCTCGGAGCAGTTCCGCTGCGAAAATAATTCGAACTGCTCCGATTCGGATTGCGAGGCAACTTTTGCTTGTAATGGTGGATCTTCGGGCAGCATCGCAGCATCCTCGACATCGGAGTCGCCCTCGTCCGAGGCCGACTGGTTCATTGATTCGTAGTTGAGCCGCGATGCAGTAGTTGTGGGCTGATCATGAGGTGTGGGGCATAGTAGTGACTGTTGGACAGACGCCTCAGAAGCCGAATCAGTTCGGTTCTCAACATCACTGATTTGCTTCTGGTCAGAAAGTGACATGTCAAAGCTTGATTCTGACTCCATGCTCCTTGCGGGTGGGTCTGAACGCGAGGGCATCGAGGCTCCTGAGCGACGTTGGGGCGCCGACGGCTCAGTGTCCGACTTTGACCCTTCCGAACTCGAGTCTGATTCCTCTGAGTTCGAGTCGTCCGCATCGGACGGATGGGCATCCAAGACGCGAGGTGAATGGCCAGATTTTGGAGAGGATTTTGGTGCTTCCCGCACCGCGGTGGGCTGTATTTGTTTCCTTGGAGCCGGCACCATTGGCTGTGAGATGGAACCTGAGGAAGAATCGTCTCCCTCCCCGGGCTCGGATGTGGGAACAATTTCCATGTGAGGAGCCCGTTTTCGACTGCGAACACGCTTCTTGGGTGCTATTGCCGGGAGGGAAGGTAGCTCATCCGCAGATGAAATGGCACGACAGCTGCTCCGTTCGTGTTTGCTGGGCCCGGCTGCAGGCTGAGACGCGACATCGTCAGACTCGTCGTGTCTGAAGTCACACATCTGCAGGGGTTCCGTGGCAGTATCATTGCCGCGCTGATCGCGAAAATGTGCCGCTGTATTGGTTAAATTACCATTGCGCTCCCATGTCGCATACACTACTTCGGGGTTGATACCGTACGTTTCACAGAGAAAGTTCACAGCAAGGTTCAAGCCGATCCACTGGTCGCGCTGCGAAAGTTGACTGGGGTTCTTCATGAAACGTTCAAATGAAATTGGGAGATTCCCGAACGTTTCGTCGATATCGGAGGCGGATCTACTGCAAATGTCTGGGACGGGTGTCAAGTATGAATCAGAACTACACACGGTGGAGACTGAAGTCGGGGCTTCTTCCTAACAGGTTCAACGATTGATTCTTCGTCTTCATTTGCCCTTTCAAATATTCAGACACCGTAACGTAAACCACGGGACGTGCTCACCGATGGGTGGTCAGTAGTGAGTTCTTGAGAATAAAACCTTCGATACGGACATCGTAAATTGAACGGAGCCGCTTGTATCTCGATAGCCACGACTCTGCAGAGTGATTAGAACCATACGGCTTCTATGATGGGTGTAGCATTGAGTGAATAGAAACGTCCCAGGCAGATGAGCGTCAAAACGCACCTCCGTCAATTTCCTGTAGGGAAAAATGCCCGCCCTTGCACTGACGTCGTAATCAGCCAAAAAACTCGACAAGATCTTGCTCTTCTGTTTCTGTGAAGTCGTTTCTGACCCGACTGTAGTAGGTGGCATTAAAACACGCCACGTCCTCAGATGAATGTGGGACTTGCGTTTTCTTCGCCGTCTGATGAGACATGATAAACCCGAGTTGCAAAATTCAAGCTAGTAATGTTGAAGCCTCAAGGGCATTCTTGAGCGCCAGGGCGCTCCTCAGATGGACGTGGAAGGATAAAGTCCGCCAAACACCTTCTCGCGTATCAGTTGAATTCGCACGCTGACAACTGTCGAAGATTCAGCCAAAAATTCCTATTCAGGGCCCAAGCTCTCTGGTCTCTCCTAGACAGACGATACAACATGATAACTCGTACCTCGTTATGTTGAAGTCTGTTTGTAAGGGGTAGGGTCCGATCGCGTTAAAATCTTGTTACGTAAGTTGCGGAGTTTGAAATTCGCCTCTTTTTTGCACGGCACATTTTCCTGACTTTTCTTGGATATTAAATAGCTTCAAAGGTATTTTCACAATGATCTGCCTCCTCAGAATTTCCTAAATACGGCTTGAAACATGGTATTGCGTTGTCGTTGAATGTGGTGTGACAGCAACGTGACAAACACTCGCCAACTTTACTCTTCAACAGCGCTGTCAAATGGCGGTGAAAAAATCCGAAAATATTGGGGCACAGAGATTGCATCTTGAACTTGCTGCTGAAGATATCTTTGAGGTTCGAAATCCAGGGGAAGGTTCTCAAAACGTGATTATGTAATAAGGTTTACCCCGATCGCGCACCTGACCTTCAAAACAGACTACAAGCTCTCGGGCGTTATTTGCAAATAATCTCAACTGCTTGAATTGCTTGAGAAGAGCACATTGAATTAATTTTCCTGTAATTACAGGTGTAGCAAGAAAGTCCAGAATGTGAAAAATCGGTAAAGTCCAGTTGCAAAAGTCCTTGGGAAGAAGCAAGTCCGGAGACGCTGTACCATTACACTGCGCCCGTTGTACGGGTCCACTGTTGATTTGGTCCACTTGTGCATGTCCAGATTTGCATCTAATTGAGCGTGCCAAAACGTTAGGCATTGACGTGACAATGATGGGAGATGGTACGCACGACGTTCCCGTTCGTCGTCACCCCCGTTCGTGAGGTCCAAGCAGCTCGAATGCCCACTCCACTGGATCGTGTTCCCCGAAACCGTCCACATCTGATTCGTATTCCCTGTGGCGCACGTCCAAATCTGCAGCAGCGTCCCGTCGGCCGTGGCTCCGTTCGTTACATCCAAACACTTGTTGCCGAAGATCTGCAAGTTTGACCCGGAGATGGTCCAGCCCTGCGACGTTGACCCGCCGGAGACGCAGTCCTCGATCTCGACAACTGCACCGTCGGCGTTGGACGCAGCGGTGAGGCATTTCGTGGTGCTTGCGGTGGGGTGGATGAACGTGGCGGTGGGACTAGGGCCAGAGGGAGTGGTCGTGCTAGTGGGGCCGGAGGTCGTGGATGAAAAGACGGGAGTGCCGGTTTCGCAAGCGATGGACCCGCCGCAGACGTCACCAGGATCGGGCGTACCGTCGCACGTCCATGCGGACTATGGAAAACAATCAGGAAAATAAATCCGCTGTCGAGACGATGTACTTACAGTCTGCTGCTGAGGAACTCCGATGGCCTGATAAGGGTCGACACCGAGACATTGAGCCATCGTCACAAGCTTAAAAATCCATTAAAAAAAATCCGCAGTTAACTGGAGGAGGAATTACGTTGTAACCCTTGCTTTTGAACAGGTTAAGAGCGTAAGGAACAAGTACCGTAGCGGTAGTCTCTGTTTGAGAAGCAATGTTAGGGAATTGCAACGGATAGCACACAAAATAAGACGCCTACCTTCGGTCTCGTGCTCCAAAATTAAGGCATTCTTGACCTTGGCGTTCGCAACATCGTTGTACACCGCCTCGGATTGAGCCGTCGTGTTGCCGTCGGCATCACCTGTTGGGCAGTGTCAACTACTTCCCGCAATATATCAGACTTGTATCACCTGTGTCCCAATCCCATAACGCCAGACTCTGCCCGCGCCCCGCTGCAATTGACTGAATGTTGCTATTATAGTCGCCATACGGCGGGCGCATGAAAGCTGGCTTGATGCCGAGGATGCGCGAGAAGGCCTCTTCCATCCGGAACATGGCATCTTCGATCTGTGCATTCGAAAGCCCGGCAGTGAGGTCCGCGTGCGACCAAGTGTGGCTCCCGATCATGTGGCCGGCGGCATACGCGTATTTCACGTCGGAGATGCGATCAGCGTTGTAAATGCAATCCCAGTTGTTGCCGTTCATGAAGAAGGTGGCTTTTGCGCCGGCCGCGGTGAATTGGTCCGAGATGGATCGGAGGTAGATGTACGGGCCTGGATGTCATGTGAGGATGTAGGAGGAGAACACCAGGGAATGAGATCAGACCATCATCCTACATAGAATTGAATTGAGCGGACATCAAATGACAAGCGCCAGGGAGAACTTACAAAGGTAAGAGCAATGTCGTTAGAGTTGATGCAAGCGTCGTAGACTTGGGGAGTGGCGCGGTATTCCTACAACAAAGACAGGGTGTGAGCTTGGATCTAGGTTCAGCAATGCAGACGCACTAAACCAGATCGGCCGTACACAACCGAGGCGGTCAAAAGAGTGGAGATTACGAGACGCCTGGACATGGTAGAAGTGAGGAGATTCCAAGTGAGTCGAGGGAGGACCAAGGCGACTCAATTTACAGTCCCTCTCCCGAGCTGCATTTAAAGCGAGCTGTCAAAATAAATTATAGCCTTCCGGCTGCACCAATAATATGAGCCGAACGTGCCGCCGTCCCTGGCGCCACTCGTTTGAATGGAAAGATGTTCATCATCCCGTAATCACCGGGTCGCTCACAAGAATAACCATCGTACCCCGGACCCAGCTTGGCACAAAAGCCCGGACTTGGGCCTGGCTTTGGCAAGGTCTGGTTCAGGATTCTTGAAGCCCAAGTCCAAGCCCCCAGACGGCGCTTGGCCTGGCTTGACCTGGGTGATCATCTAATATTAGTCTCGGCTGAAAAGACATTCTCCAGGAGCAGAAGACTCACCATGTTCGACATCTTGACTATTCCGAGAGTCTCCTCTACTGATGTGCTATCTATCGCCACCTCGCCGCTTTGTCCGAGTTCATCTGTAGTGCAGCTCCGGATGTATTAGGAGACCGTTTGGATGATTTTTAACACGCAAGATCCGCGTAAAGAGACGGCGCCACGTCAAACGTCGCATGGCGGTCATGGAGGATTACGGAGAATGAGCGGGCAGACGCAGCGAAAAAAAGTACATCATACGATATGCCGAAATGGCGGGGAAGGATCACCGTCATTGACAAGAAGGGTGAATTCTAAGTAACCTCGGTTGACAGATGAAATTCATTTGTTTCCTTCATTTCATACCCGTCGAGATGCCTACCACTTCCGGGCCATGTCGAGCCAGAAGAGGAAGGTATTCAGTTGGCCTTTGGTGATGATTCAGCACCGAGGAAAGGAAATTCTAGGGTCTTCAGCGCTGAGACATGCACTAGCGGGAGAGAGTATCGAAGTCGAATGCAAATCCATAAGTCGCCGGTTGTGCTCCAAACTGTTCGCCGTGGCTAAGTATTCGGTTCCAGCTGATTCGAGCCTAACCAAAGTCTAGCTTCTTGGGGCCTTCTAGCCGGAGATTGGACGCCTGATAGGCTTTGAATCATACTCCGAGAACAACGCAGACGGAGAACACATAGGAGTGGTGGGCTTGGATGACCGGACCGCGAGCAAGGAGCATAAGGTCAAGGCGGAAAACGACAAAAGCCAAGGCATCGAGCTCGTAATCGTGCGCAGGCGTCGGCGATGAGTGCAAATGTCGGTCTTTTGACCGTAAGCGAGGCTCAGTAATAGGCTACAGCGCGGTTGAGACCGAAGATACACCGGAATGAGGGCGAACATGCAGCAAAGCTTGAGACATTTCTTCCTGGAGGGGAGATGTGGCAACAGCTTCGCGGCCGCTGCATCGATGATGAAGGTCGTTTCAGTGGCTTCTTTTGGCGCGGTTGCCGGGCCGCACAAACGTTGCGCTCACGGGTGCAGAGACACAGCGTGGTCGCGAATTCGATCCTCAGATGCGACGATTACTCGCAGGTCTCCTGAGGCAGCATAATGTTGAGAGGGTAGTGCGAAGAGTCGCGATCGGCATCACGAATGATGTCTTACTCTATCACTGCGGCCTTTTATTTGAACGCCCCTGCACGTGCCGTAGGCTGGCTCGTTCCTCGAGTCTTTTGCAATGTCGACCGCACCTAGATTCGAGCAGCTTCACATCTTCCCCGATTCCCCGACCGACGCTGATGTTCCACTCGCGCGGATCATGGTCCATAAAGCTAAGAAAGAGCTGGAGGAATTAAAGGCGCGAGTCGCGGAGCTCGAGAAATACATCGCCCGGACCGAACGCTTCATTTTCTCTATAAATCGACTTCCTCCCGAGATTCTCTCCCTGGTTTTTCTCTACACTCTATTGCCACCGACTGCGCCACCGCCACGGCAGGTCGTTTTAGCGGCTCCTTGGCTTGTGAGTCAGGTGTGTAAACACTGGCGCCGAGTGGCGTTGGCATCACACGAGTTGTGGTCGTTTCCCGCCATACACCTCTATCCCAACCAATCCATCTCACAATTAAACCTCCACCTTTCGAGATCTGGAAATGTGCGGCTTCATCCTACCTTGGCTGCCGAGCCCCGGACCATGCGACATCTCTCTTATCTCCTTCGTACCGTTGTTGGATCCTCAGCTCGTTGGAGTACTCTCATTTTGGCATTTGATTGGACACTTCCGAATCTTCAGGCCCAACTTGCTTCTTTGCAAGGAAACGTTAGCGAGCTGGAGGAGCTGCAGATTGAAGGCGTTTGGAGTCAAGGGACAGCCCTTGCGGAAGGGGATCGACTGAAGGTGTTCTCCCTCGCACCCCGCCTTCGAAAGCTCAGCGTCAAGAGTGTGTGCGAACCTGTGGTTTCCCTCGTTATTCCTTGGCACCAGCTTACCCACTATCGGGCCGTCGGCACCGCACACGAGCATCTTTCTGTGTTGCGCCGCTGTCCCACCCTTATCGCCGTAGATCTCATATTCTCAACTGCTTCATCCGTGGCTGTCGAAGCGCCCCCAGTGCAGCTTCCTCATCTTGTTCAAATCCGCGTGGACTCAGAATTCCTGCGTGTTTTGTCGCTACCCAACGTCCAGGACATTTCGGTGCAGAGAGGGCCAGAAGGCGACGCCTTCATACCCCTTCTCGACCTCATCCGCCGCGATCACCCGCCCTTAGCTTCGGTTTCCCTCGTTCGCAGCGCTCTCGTGGCGCCAACGCTTGTTTCCGTTGTTGAACAGAGTCCGATGATCGAAACATTACGCATCCACGTTGGCCGTGGCGACACCGCCGCCGTGAATGAATTCATCGCGCGGCTAACCATCGACCCAACCCACGTCGACTGTTTCGCGCCGAACCTTGCGACGCTCGAGCTCAACGGGCGTGGGGCCTACGATCAAGAACGCCTGGTTGCTATGGTCAAGTCACGGCGCGAGTATCCGGCAATCCAAACGGGATGCAGATGCCGACCCATTCGACGGCTTGTAATCGAGACGGCGCCGAACAAAACTCTCTCGTCGACCACAGTCGAAGATCTCCGCGCGCTGATGCGCACCGGACTGTATCTGTCCATCAGCACATCATTTTTATCAAACGGTGCAGCCGATCCGCCATACTGGATAACCAATTTCGCGCTTTGGAAAAGTTGGAACTAGTTCCTCAGACCAGTATACTTGGACTTGGGGCGACAATATCGTACAGTAATTCACCATTTCACTTTTTCCAACGTCTTCGTTTCTTGTTTGTCAGTGAGCACATCGAATTCTTGAGATAGGGCCTTTGATACAATCGCCCAGTCATGCCGCTCACAGCTGGCACGTTAGAGGTGCGTCTGTGTCTCTCGTCGGCGAATCGACACAAACCATAAATCAAATATGACATTCGAGTTGATGTTCAAGTACATTTTTGATCGCTGAGCGAACATTAAATTCAATGCTTTGAATGTCAGTATTAAAATCACAGGAAGAACTCGACGAAAAACCTCCGTTTCAGCCGGCGGTGATCCGAGATGGAAGCTAGAGCGCAGATCAAGTCAAGTAATCAGGGCCACAAGGTTTTAACGAAAATCACAGTGTTCACGCTGCGCAGTATCTAGTAAGTTGTCCCGTATAACATACTAGATACCGAACATCAGTTATGCGATAACGAAGGTGTTCGAGGTTTTGGAATCCTTCGCGGTTCAATTCAGCCACAAGTCATTCTGCAGTGATGTTGACATGTCCGGAGTGTTCCAAAGCAGGAATGAAGTCTGGCTTTCCGGTTTTGCAAGGGATGGAGCTATCGCAGCCTTCACCAGGAGCCGGCGTGCCGTTACACGTCCACGAAGACTACGTGTGAAGCTAAAGCGCACAGAACGATAGAGTTGATCAGGATATACTTACGGTTTGCTGTTGAGCGACGCCGACCGCTTGGTAAGGATCCACACCGAGGCACTCAGCCATCGTCACGAGCTTTATGAAAAAATTATTAAGGACAGTCGGGACCGGATTGGGGAATGAAAACCGCACGTTATAGCCTTTGCTTTTGAAAAGTTTGAGGGCGTATGGAACGAGAGTACCGGCGGTCGATGCTAGCCACCAAAATGTGGTCAGAGAATGAGGATGATGCATACGTGAAGCTCACCCTTGGTTTCGTGCTGCAAAATCAGGGCGTTCTTGGCCTTCGAATCCACAACGGCGTTGTAGACCGCCTCAGACTGTGCCGTGGTATTCCCGTCAGCGTCTCCTGTATCGTGGTCCCACAGAGCGAGGTTCTGTCCTCGTGAAAACGCGATGTTCTTGACGTTGTCGTTGTAATAACCCGATGGTGGACGCATGAATGCGGGTAAAACACCAACTATGCGAGAGAAAGCCTCCTCCATGCGAAACATCTCATCTTGAATCTGAGGTGTAGTGAACGTTCTCAGGTCCGGATGCGACCATGTGTGGCTCCCAATCATGTGTCCTTTGCTGTACACATACTTGACGGACTCGATACGATCCGGGGCATAGATGCAGTCCCAGTTATTGCCGTTCATGAAGAAGGTCGCTTTGGCGCCAACAGCGGTGAATTGGTCGGAGATATTACGGATATAGTTGTATGGACCTGTACATCATGAGCGGCCGAAGCAAGGGAAGGAGGGCGGGCAGATTACCATCGTCCTGTTGGATATGAGTGTAAATCAGGTCCAGAGAGGGCGTCACATACAAAAGTTAAAGCAATATCGTTCGGTTTGATACAAGCCCCGTACACTTGAGGACCGCCACGAGACTTCTAGAAAGCGAACGCCGGCTATGAGCAACAGAGAAAGTCTGCACGGAACGCACCAGGTTCGGATGGCTCCAGGCTACTGAAACAGCCAGAAGGGTACACAAGATAGCACGTATTGACATGGGATGTGGGTTGAAGATGCAGTCTAAAGTGTGAGTAAGTACCAGCAGTTGAATTTATAGTGCGACCCACCATTGCGTATAAAGCGGGTACAACGCTACTTCCGTGGTTAGGAGTCTTCCTTAGAGTGAAGGTAAGGCGGGTACAGAGCTGCACCACTCCGCGGCCGAGACTATGCACCCTTGGGTCAAGGGCTAGGTTCCTGTAAGGACCAGTAAGGGAACCCATACAAAACCCATAGATAGTTGGCGAGAGCGGTATCGACTTGCCCGAAAAAAATCCCGACTGAGCGGAGCATCAAGCGCGAAGGACGGAAGATAATTCCAAGCAGATAGACGTGGATCGAGAAGTTGCCCGGTACGTAAAACGAAGCGTATGAATGCCAGATTCGGTAATTAAGTTATATGGTCAGGAAACTAAAGTGTTGTAATTGCTGCGAGAGTACAAAAAAAAACCCTTGTTTGGCCGGTCTGCATGAGCCACACTTGAGCAAAGTCCTTGGAGTCTGCGTTGTCCAGATGTCAGATCTTGTTGGGTCCAAGGAAATCCCAAGATTGTCGCAAGGAAAGAACTGATTCGCATGGAATGTGAGGCGTAACTGGGTCTATTGTGCGAGGAAAGAAATGTAACGCTTCTACGGCAGACCATGGGTAACATTTGTGTTCAAACAGGGATGATTCTTCTGCAGTTGAGCGAGCGAGTGTACCCAAGGAATTTCTAAGCTATTCGCGGAGCAGTAAATCTGGTTGGTTTACCAAGGGGGTTCGAGAAAAGAAAATAATACCAAGTGCCGTATTTTTCAAGTATTTTTTTAGAGCCTCTCCGGGAACCCTACCACGTGACGTCCATATATGTAAATTTGATCCGTGCGCTGATATCGGCATCCCAAGCAGCGTTCAATCTTTCGGGAAAGACGAGTTCAACATTGTCCGTGGGGATTTCCAAGCATTCTGTGAGGATCAGAGGTGTATGAAATCAAATTGCCCAATGTTCAGCGAAAATTCCGTGACCAATGCTCTCGATTCAAGTTCAGGACAGTTGCAGCCCGTGCCTGTATGTTCTCAAACTGTTTGCAAGCCTGCCACAGTAAATGTCAGCTGTTAGTTACCTCGCTTCAACTTCAAGCTTGCCGGTGTTCAGACCACACTGATGGCTGATCCTTCCCAAATCGGGCGAAACTAGCCCGGCAGGCATCGAGGAACACTGTAAACCTCCCACAGGACTCAGAGGCAGCAAAATGAAGTGTTTTATCACAGTTTTGACTGCTCCAGACACATTTGAACTTTGAAAATAAAAGGGTATTTTTTTTTTCCGGGCCTGGCAGCGGGAACCACCCTCCCTGCCCTTGGTCACGGATTGACCGGCCCGGACCCCCTTGTGGTTTACCGTCCCAACCACCAATATCAAAATTCTGCAACGCGAAGTCCGAGTACTATCTGCGGCGGAGGATCAGAACACAGAATTGAATATTAACGTACACCGTGACCGGAAAGTTCCTTTCGAAGCATGGTTTCAGCCACGCAGCTACGGGGGATGCGTGGACGCAACAAGGGAGAGCAGACACTGCCACCGATGGACTAAACTGATCCGAGTACTCCGATCCAAAGCCGAGCCACGTGGCACTTCAACAGCTCTTTCCGCGCTAGTCCTTAAATGGACTGGACATGGACCCTGGGCTCCGATCCAGCCGTACATCGTCCAAGCCTGTTCAAGCTTATCTTCCCCCGTCACGGGAGAATTTGAATGCGCGGTTCTGCTTAGTTGAGCGGCCACACTGTGTTATCACAATCAAGGGTCTCTGTGACACCAACGTCCACTGCTGTGAGTAAGTACCCTTTTTTCATGCGGCTGTTGTCCTCCATTGCTTTGTTATCACTTTGACTCAATGCCCTTCAGATGACCCTCGGACCGACATCGGAGAGCTCTTAAAATCTGGCCATCAAACGAAAGAAGCGGCGTTGAATCTCAAGCTGTCTCCGCCGTGCATGGGACTGACTATAATGTTCTCTTGACGTGATTGATTAACTTCCCCATATGATGGATTCATTGAGACCGTGCCCCGTGGCCACAAGTATCGCAGAGCTGTTGCGTTCAAGTTTCACACTCCAGTTTCATTGGCTGCATCTGCTTCGTGGCGTGATTAGCTCACCTTGACGTCTTTCTCGCGTGTGTCCGTCTGTAAGGTCTACAATTAACCATTTGTGTACCGCAGGAGCTCCGTTGCCTCTACTGGGTCACACTGGACGTCTACGATGCACGCACTATATCACGACCTCGCACGGAAATCGCCGCGTCACGACGGTGCTAGGAGAACAACAAGAAACCCGTCCTCGATCATCCGATGGATGTTATTCGATTATCCATCAGGGAAAGCCTAGGTACCCCGCATTGACCACCCACTGCCCCGTCTTAATCAACATAGTCGGAGAAACCCGTTGATATATTGCACGGCAATTCGATTTGAGGCGAGACATCCCTCCGAATTCTTCTTTGCCTTTTCACACGCCTACTCCCCGTAATTCTCTGAAGAGCTTCCGCGGGATCCGGGAATTATATTTATCTCCAGCTTCCGATGATCTATCAGAGCAAAATTTGAACCACGTTTCGAGTGGGTCGTAGTTGCCTCTTTGTGCCTTTGGAGGTAACTCTAGAACTCGTGTGCTCCGATGCATCTTCATTGGCCCCCAGCCCCCAGATAACTAGTTCAGGCAATCCCTTCAGTCAATTCGGCATTTTCCATTGATATTTCGGGAACTTGAATATGTACCCGGTTATTCATTTTCTGGGGATCGCCCAATTCGTTCTATCGCGCGAGTTGGGTATTGGAGCCGCAGCTGCAGTTCGCCCACTGTTCAGCAGATATACTGCATTTCGGCTCCCGGACCCACATGGACCCGCAAGACCCCTCATTCCGAGGTTCACCTTATCTAAGGATCTGCCGCCACATCATTTGTGCACAAAATCCGGCCACAGCAATTCCGCCCACCAATCGTCTGTTATTCTGGCATTGTCCGTCCTCGGATAACAATACATGGGATCTTCCAAAGGTAAAACCCGCGGCGCTGGCAACCAGGCACGGCGACAACGGGAGTGGGGAGTGTCAATCAAGATCTATTCCCGACCGATGACGGAGATCTCACGATGACAAGTCACCAGCCGCCGGTTAAAACCACAATCACAAATTCACAATCAAGTTGCCGATGAGTAACTTACACGAATTCTTTTGCCTCGCGTCCCATCTTCCACAGCCTTGGATACAAAAGGACGGAAACGGCCGGCTCTTCCTGGCAAGATCCAGAGATATTCTTCAGTATGTAGGCGTGCTAAACAGGGAAGAACATGCAAGGACATATGGATCTGAACATCGCGACACCCCTATTTCATTTCGCTTCTTGGATTTGCCGAAGGATTCGCGCTTCTCGATCTTGATCTGTCGCCGATCGATCTAGATCGCGAGAATCCCAAGGGCGAATAGACTCTCCATCTCGGAATACGGACATTCACTGTCAGGGAGCTAATCAGTTATAAATACGGGGACGCGCGTCGATTCGTCTTGCCTATCCCCCCCCCGCTCCCACTCACCGTTCACAACTTGAAGCTGCCGTTCTGTGCTGTTTGCGATGGCAGCCAATTCACAATGGACCTATGTGCGTTACATCATACCATCTCAATAGCTGTGGCTCACACCCAACTCAGAGAATTGGTACAGGACCTGCGGGCGACCATACGGTAGGATGGTATTCCAAATCGAACAGGGCTTGTATCCTGACAGTCGGCGACAGATGATTCACATTCAAACTGTGGTAGGAACCATCCAATCCTCCCCACTTACATGCTCAACGAACCTCCTATAGCCGCAATCAGTTGTCCAGCGTCGCACTGTGAGTCAGTTCTGTGTCAGGGGTCGGAAATATTAAAAAGCTGTGTAGGCGTCGGTTCAGTCTACGCGTCAGGTAATTCGCATTGTTGAACGGATTTCGCACTCTGACGGTCGGGATCGATGTCTGTTGTACAGCACCAGGCGAGTGAAAATTAGCAGCTCAAAAGGTCACATTTTTTATCTTTGGAACAGTGTCCACCCACTCCGCGAATTCCGTATCTCGCTCTCCCTGGACAACCTGGCTGTTTCCGTTTCCAAATGCCAGACCTCTTTCCTATCGACCTGTCCCAAAACGGACTTTCTTCGGTACATATGGCTCTGCTTTCCGATTTCATCCCACCATTTACGACGATCTCTATACGGGACACATCCAACTATGTTCTGTGCAACGTCAAAACCGGCTCTTCCGCCATGACGACGGCAGACCTCGTGCAATTCCTCCAACATGTCGTTTGCGCCCCACTCCCATCCGATTCATATAGGAACATGTCGCCGAGTGCTCGGGAGTCCGCGAAAGTCAACTTCATTTCTCGGAATGGTGCGCAAGGACACGACAGATGGGGCCGGTTTGTCAGCGGGTCCCCGCGGTTTGGCGTTCCAACAGGACTTGATTTATTGGTGGGGAAGATCAGACTTTGGATGCTGGATCCGGATAACCTCGGCGGCTGGGTTGCAACGGTTGATGCGCCGCAGCCCCGGTATCCGGGCCTGAGGCTATAACGCAGTGAGCACTTCTCCGGCGCTTTCCGCTCGAAGAGTTCATGACACCTCCGCCCCAGCTCGTTCCATTCGCGCATTCTTCCTCTGGTGCACCGCCTGGCATAGCATCCCATCGCTTTCCATGTAATCCCTGCCACACGCCATGATTTTGGATTGTATGCTGTATACTTCTATGTAGAACTAGTCCACTGTACTAATGTAGTTTGTAGTATGCTGTACAACCCAAACCTCTCACAAATTGTACCTTTCACCCGGACCGTGTCCATGATCCTGGGAACCATGTCTGATGAGAACATTCTCTGATAGACATCTGTTGGAGTGGGCAATACCGCCGGCGAGGCAGTTCGGAAGATTGGAAGTAAATTGAACCATCCCGTGAGCTGCCGCCCGGTATACTAAAACAAGAAGCACGCCACAGAAATGGAAGAACTGCGGCCGGCGCCCGCGTCGCCCGATCAAAAAGATCCCGATTTAGTCAACCATGTTCAATTGATGAGACGGGCATCACGACATTGCACCCGATCCACCACCGACAAAAACTTTTTTGCCAGAGACGCAGTTCCCGAGCCATGAATGGAGGACTCGGAGACTACTGTATCGCGGGCCGAGCGCATAAGGTCCACATCATGTCATGTGTGTCATCACTCCGCATGGAATCTGTACCTTGCCGTTGCCATCTCGGTATTCATTGATGACACTTTTTGGAAGCTGAACCATTCGTTCGAATTTTTATGGGGCCCATCTCCCCCGGAAAACAAGACACGGCGGTCATTGAGGTATTACTTCCAACTTATTGTCGTAACCTCAATGTTTGCAACAAGTTTGCGGTGCAAACTGCTTCATCACGCGGTTGAGAAGACTGGATAAACTCAGAGCCCGCGCACTTGAATCAGAGATTTCAGAAAATTTATATTTATACAAGCTCAAATTTAGTGATGCTGTGCAAGACGACTAATATGCATAATTGATGGGTGGTGCATGTGTAACAGGCGAACGTTGAACATCGACATCCAAGAACCAACGAGAATGCCCATCCTCCCAAATTCCCCACAGGAAGAAATGACCCTGCAAAAGCACTTCGCCTGTTGGCCCATGAGGATGATGATGTCCATTGAGAAAGTCCCGCCACAGTCGCTTCCCGTTGGGACCGCTGCATGAGAGAAAGTAGCGAAATACAGCGTCTTGTACATCGGATGACAGCTCTGACCGATAGTATTGCAGCGATAGTGGCGCCCGCATAACCGAACACAGACGACGAATGAATAAAATCGGCGTTGTTGGCACCTCTCCCAAGCTGATCTGGATGAGAGGCCGATCCCGTGCCGTTGGGACTACATGTATGATTGAGCGGGCAGGAACAATGTGATTACCAACTGCCCGTTCCAGACGCTCAAGGTCAAGGTCGAGTTTGAGGTCAATCGGGAAGGACTCTCGGCGAATCTCCGCCAACTGCCGTGGGATATGCCTACCCTCCACGCTTGGGAGGGGGATAGTCCGGATGCGCGGGGCAAGCGGTGGCTTTGAAATGCGGCGTCAGTCAGGATCCAGTCAGACATGCAGTGCATACCGGAGGCTGTAGAACAGATCTCATGACTACGAGTAAGATTTGTTAGAAAGCTGTCTGAGACCCACATGCTGCGATACAGAGAACTGAGGCTGTCCTACCAGTCAGAAAGAAAAGCAGAATAATCGCGACCATGCTTACCCAGACTGCTGGCATTGATTGTGGTGAAGGCGGACCCTGATTTCAAGGGTTTCATCTCAGAATATGACAGGGTAATAAATCATGCACCTCCAACAGAAGTAGAGTTTGGTGTACATCGACGACAGCGAGGCTGGATTCATTTCCATATCTTATGCGGTTTCGGTGTCTCTCCGGTGTGCGGTTGGACTGTACAAATTTTAACCAATAATATCGAGTGGTAATGGTCATACCAATTGTGCGCAAAAACGAGCAGACATGGTCAAGGAGAGGAATCGGAATGAAGGTCTTGGTTATATGCTTCAATCTCTGATATTTGCCGCGGCCAAGCATGACGTTCAAATATACGAGGCCCTTGTTCTCTTTTCGTGAATCGGCGCTTGTTTCCGCGTGGCTTTCATCAATGACATGATTTGACCGATGGGGTCCCGCCGTGTTCCGCTTGTTCTGCTCATATACAGGGCCCGAGAAAGAGGATGATCGAATTATAGAGACGGAGAGCGCTATTTCAACTTTGATCTGAATCGGTGGAGCGGGAGAACCTCTCAAATCGGTGATTACGCCTAACAGTGCAGGACCGGAACGGGGCGATCCTCCGCTAATAATGCTATCGCCCACCTGCAACTGGGCGTCTGTACATCAACGCTGAGCCAAAGTTATGGTTCGGGGACCGTAGTCAAGGGAACTCCAACAATGATGATTGATAAGTCAGTGTACAATTCAGTCCCAATCCATCTGCCAGCGACTTTGGATGCTGCATGTCGCTCATCCCACAAAAATCAGCCATCTGGCAGTTCTTATTCGGAAACTATTCGATATCGCAGCGATTAAGCATACAACAAGAAAAGTCATATATTTTTGTCTACCGAACAAACTCGGAGATGCCATACCTCATCTTCCGGCTTGATGGATGTCCCAATGTGAAAGAGAGTGCGGAGGCATCCAGAAAGGTCTAATCTTGGCCGTATCAGTGGTCCTTCTCGTCAGATAGGCTTCATCGGCGACTGAAAGACTCCGTTGACGGAACAACTGAACAATTTGATCAGGAGCCATTTCAATCGTTGAAAACTAATTCTTCTTTTGCTGATATACGAATCAGACCAGGTGTGGATTTCCTAGACCCTAAGCACTTGGATGTTTACTGTTGTGAACCCGCCAGAGTAAGGCGGAAAATATCTCAAAATACGTCATGGGTCACTATCCGGGGACTATCCTCATTTGTGCGATTTATATGACCTACGTCGCGATTATGGCGACGAAGCGACGCTCGTGGAAGAGCTAGCTACGGAAGTGCCGCTATGCGAGACTGAAGCGCCGAATAAGAATGTCTCAAGCCAAGCTTGAACAAGTCACAGACCTGAGGAAACTAAGGTAAAACTACGAGTCGGCAAAAATGCGGAAACATTTGACTTTTGACTCACCACCGGCACACATTCCTGTCAGAATTGCGCTGACCTGCGCCTGCTCAGCTTGAGAACAGGACGTGGTCCGAGTGCACTGTATGACATTCGCTGCGAACGAAGTTTTACACAGGCATGGGGTATCCGTGCTACAAGGCTCAATTCAGCACGAGTTGAAGTAGTCGCAACGATTACAAATATGCTCACAGATCGCACCCCGCTTGAATTGCATCCGCCCGAGCGCATCCGATTGCGCAGTCGGGGGAGTGTTGTGGCCTGAGCTGCCACAAAAGACAGCAGGAATAACGCGGATGTGAGGGCTCGCAATAGGATAACCATGCTTTTCCGCTTGCGAAAGTACCGGAAGAGATTGAAATCCAAATTTGTGGAGGAATCGAACTGGTAATGGGAGTGGAGGGAGGATGGGCGCTTGAAATACGCGTTTTTATTCTATAGGAGGCGGTGTGGTGCGGTCCTTGCGGAGATTCGACGTAAGCAAAGAGAGGGATACAAAGATCGAGCCCTGAGTGCAACCACAGGGAGTAAATGGTGATACAGCCGGTTCCTTGTATCGAATTCAATTCGGCGCCGGTATGCTATTGGATTTAATCACCGGGCCGCGTTTCAGGCCGATAAATTGACTTGGTGGGGCGTTGACCTTGACATAAATTTTGAAGGTGTGGTCAAAGTCTGCACCTGGTAAACACTAAACAGCTCAATTGAGGAGAAATGCATTTCGTTCGCTGCCTCTGTGATCCGAGCTAGGATGCCAAACAACGACCAGCGACTCGAAGAGACGCGATCAGCTGAGCCAGTCCTCGACAAAAGAGTGGCACAGGATTGTTCCCCTGCGAATCGGTTAAGTAGGAAGAGTGATAATGAAGATTCACATTCAGAAAAAAAAGGCGGGACCCGAAGTTGAGGATCGGTGTGGTACTACCGTTGGAGGCAAAGAGAGTTTGATCGGGTCAAGCTGTGATCGGTGTGATCCGCGAAGCACATTGCACCATGTCTTCCTTCCATCCGACCTCCAACAACTTCTATGCTTTTCGGTTTTCGGCGTTGGCCGCAGTCATGGCATCTCATGAGCCTCGTTTTCTCGCTTTATCTGTTTCGGAATTTGCCTAGCGGGTTTCACAGTGATTTGAGCCTTTGAGGCCTCCAGCCTGCCACCCTTCCTTCGTCCAGTTTACTGCGGCTGCCGAAAGCCCTTAAGCTTATCTTCACCGGTCGTACTGCCAGTTGGTCGACACAGGTAATTCAGAAATGCTACTGCATGGCCTAGATTATAAGCATGATGTTTATCCAAGCATTCAATTCGGCGCACTGCCTTTTCATTCAACTCAAGTTGTGAGTCGGATTCAATTTTGAAACTTTCGTGCCAATCACCGCAATATCCACGATAATTTGGCAATCAAACGAAGCAGCCCGAAATACGACGGTTTTATACATGGCACAGGTAATTTGGGCATTGGTCAACTTGCCACAGTAAGGACTATACCCTTTAGAACCTCGCAGGTCCACTGCCGCAGCTGAAGCGGTATATTCCGGTCCGTGTGATGTAATTATCGTACTCCTCGGACGCCGACTGATATGACGACTATAAAAAGGAATGCTCCGCTGCGATGTCCTCGTCTCAGCCATGTACTACCACCGGTGGTTCATGGCCTTCCCTGATGCTATAGTTACTGCCATGCGAGCAGCCCCGAGCATGATAACCCGCTTTACGACGCGATATAAGTAGACGAAACGCCGTACAAACCTACATCAGCAAAAGCCGGGCGTCCTACGTAGCTCTACGTAGTTGCCTGTAGTTACTGTAGTAGCTGTAGTAACCGTAGCACAGGGTACCCTTTTACGTAGAGCTGTGTAGTTCCCACAGTCTTACGTAGTTGGGCCCGCTGCTCTGTAGTTCTCTGTAGTTCTTCGTAGTTGGATTGCACAACACCAAAATTAGCTCTGAAAATCCTGCTATTTGAATTCATGATCATCCACCAATGCGACATATAAATGGCAATAAGAAATTTCTATTACAGTAGCTAGAACAGCGAGTACTTCAACAATGCTACCAGGTCTGCAACGTCCAGCACACGTTCATGGGATCAACCAAACCATTCACATAGAATCAGTCTAAACAATAATTATTAGGAATTCCAGAGAAATTGAGCGGGAATAGAGGTACGTACATCAACTGGGCCGAGGCCATACACGTCTAGATTGCAATCTACATGAATGTCAGTCAAGAGAAAAAAGAGATACAATGACTCACATAAGTGACCAGCACTTCATGAAGGAGTGCAGAGGTTGAAAGAGAGCTTGAGGACCTAGGGAAGCGATGATAAGAAACCAGAGGAATGAGCTCACGTATGTTCAAAGCCAGACCCTTTTTTTGAGGCTACTGTGGCAAGACAGCCAAGCTGGATACTCTGCACACATACGAGCACAGTGCAACTCCTAGATGTTCTAATCGCAGGAGGTGGAGGAGGCGTGGTCATCCTCAGTTGCTGCCCAAGTGCTGTGAAGACCTTCACAAAGATCTGCATGCCATTGTGGATATGTATGTATCATTCCATGGAAGAGATAGGATACGCACTCAAAGTCCATGTGCATCTGAGCGCAGGTCTTGTCCGCAGAATATAGACAGCGACCTGCCAGCTCGGCCGAGTTTGGTCCCAGTCAGTGTCGTGGGGAGAGAGAGAGACATGCATTGGTGGTCAGTTGCAGCTAGAAGAATTAAGTTTGGAAGCAGGAACAACACAGTGGGTAAGAGGGGTGATTCGGGTGGAGGGATGGTGGTGGTTAGAGAAAGAAAGACGAACGAGTGCCAAATATTTGGCACCAGCTCAATGGCAGTTGATGGATCACGTGTGTTCTAATCCCTTTGTGCGGCGCAAGTGCGGCGAGTCGCTGTCATGCCGCGGATCTTGTCCACCGCATGTTGCCCAAGCACTCTCCCGGCCAAAGGACAATATGGATTTTATGCCTTATACATTTACAGCTAACTGCAATATTCGAGGCCACTTTGTTCTCGTCAGCTATGGAGCGTGTGAAAGCTCGTTATCGCGTGTGGCAGCGACCGGCAGCCTGCGGACTTGATGCGCCGTCAGGCTCTATGACGTTGTACTGACGTTCTCAATACAATCGGGATTCTCCGGCTCCACGTCTGCGCGAATCGAAATGGCCTCGAATATTGCAGTTAGCTGTAATTCACTCTTATTTTTGGCTTTGATCCATATCGTGTACACTTCTCTTAATTGTTACTGCGCACATAGTTAGTAACTATCCAATTTTGAGTTTGCACTCAAAATCGTATGACTGGATTTCTGAAGCAAGAAAAATTATGAATGAACCAGCATTTGACATTGGTGACTAGTCTCTATGCAATATAGTAGCTGAGCTGCAAACAGCTACTCACCAAGCTCGGAACTATGCAAGCTAGTTCTTCTACTAGTTCTTTCCAAGTCCCATGACCCTTTCGTGTCCAATTCGCGCTTTGGCAGTCACAGGCACGTGGTTCTGTGACATCACGCGTCAAATTCTGCTACGTTGGAGCTATTAGTATTAGCTAACCTTGACTCTTAGGATTTTTGGGATCTTTCTGGATTATCTGCCCTCTTGGACATGAACACCATAGTTTTGAAGCAAGAGTTATGGCTGAGGCACCAACATTGGTCTAGCTTCTGTGCAAAAGGTGAAAGCTACAAATAACTGCGCAGGATCACTTCCAACTATGTGAGAGGCCCCAACTACGACGAACTATGGAGACAGGCCTCAGCTACAGAAAACTACGTCAACTACAGAAAGCTACGTGACCTCGAAACAACTACGTAACATGGCCCAGCACTACGGGCTTCTTCGGAACACTACGTAAAAGGCCCAGACACTACAACAATTACAGTCAACTACGGCAAACTACGACAAAAATCGGGATTTGCTGATGTACTCTCACATCGGTTAGATATTCAGGGTGAGCCAACATGGGCGTACAAAGGCGACTACTACGATCCCGAAACTGAATATACTTCTCACATTTTGTGTGATCAAGAAGCATTGATATCATGAAACTTGAAGAAACAAGGTGCAACGACAGAGCAGATCATGAAGTTTGAACCTGCGTCAGGATTGTTCTAAAAATCCATTTATTTATGTCCCATTACTTACTTGGGGAGCGGGGAAAAAACTTACCGAAACGCCCGGCCCGGTATTGATCAGCTGAGACTGAAGTCTTGAGAATGGCCACGAGCTGAAACTTGAAAGCGACCGAGGATTGACGGATGGGCCGCAAATGAGTGCAGGGGTGAACTAAGAGGCTGACACGGATGGAAACGTGCCCGCGAAAGAAAATGCGCTTTGCTAACGCGTCCCTCGATCCCCCATGTCGCAATCTCGCCGAGACTGAGCCGAATCTTGTGCTGCATCGTGGGAAGGACAAACGAAGATGATCCGTATTCAGCCGAGTGACGCATAGTCACAGCCACCTCTTCCTCTGCCTTCTCGCCAATTTTCCTGCGCGCAGCCAGTCAGCCGAGCGCTCAGTCCTGCTATCCGTACACGAGTTGGACCTGGGTCATGCCGATTCCCCGTTATCCTCCACCTCCTCAGGCGATCTTATCGACTTCTATCGCGGGGCGACACCAATTATCGGCCCTCACTGCGGCCGCGGACGGAAATGGTTTGTATTGGAGCGAGGGGACGATGGATTTTCAGAACCTCGAGATTTTCGGGCGAACCGAATCCGGAACTGGATATGGATCCTCCTCGTTCATCTGTTTGCGTCGAGGAACTTGAAATTACAGTGGTATACTATAATGATAGGGTATAGATCTAGACGGCTTTTCTACATCGAAGGGGGGTTCCATCGCGGCGTTCATTACCGCGAAGAGGCTAGACTGGGCGATATTTCCTGGCTTTACAGTCCGTTGCCGTCTCCGACTATCTGACACCTCCGAAACTGACTTCCAAGGGCGCGCCTTTCAGATGCGCGAAGCATACTCGGGTATATGAACTTCGAGTGAAGGTCCGTGAACAGTCTTTATGCCGTTAGCAATGCGCACGGATCTGTTTCATATGTTTTCATAGGGCACAGCTCTTTCCGTCCGCAGTCTCACTTTCTCAGCCTTTAAAGGCCTCTGGTTTCGAGGACCTCACTTCGATTTCAAGTTCTGCACGCTCACTTTTAGTACCTTCATTCTTCTTTCACGTTCCGCCAATGAACAATGTTCTCCTCTATTAAAGTTGCTAGTCTCACTGCGATTGCTGTCGCCGCAGGTCGGGCTCTCGCTCAGCCTGTCGCTGAGAACCACACCGTCACTTTCAACAATCGGTGCATAATCTGATCGATTTTTTTGCTGCGTATTATTCTTGTTAAGATTTTTAGTTGTGGTTACGGTAACTCCACTCGTTGAATCCAGCTCAATATTACTGACTGACGGATAGCCCACGCTCGTGCGTATAGGCGGTACCGGGCTCGCTAGCGGTGCCGCATACACCGTCACCGGCCCAATCTTTGGCGCCAAGGCGTTCCTCTAAATCCAGACTGGTGAGTTGTGTTGGTTATCGATGTTCCGCTTCTCACACCCAAAATTTCGTCAGGCAAATGCGGTATTACCGGAGAAGGTTGCACGCTCGTTGAGGCCACCCTTCAGAATGCTCATCTCTCGGTCACCGACATTGGTTCCATCTCACAGTTGATTGATTGTATATTCAGGCTCGCCCTCTCGGGTCCCTGCCGGCTTCAGGTAATGTCCCGTGCACTTACCCTGAAATATTCCTCCTGACTCTGTGCCCAGCTATCTTAGAACATGTACTCCGGCCGGTGCCGACTGTGGGTTTCCCTTCACTCGGCTGCTTCGGTTACAAGTTTACTCAGGAGTTTACTGATCCGCTCAGGCACCTCCGCCGATTGCACTTCCGCGCTCCATCTCCCTATCGACAGCTCCGCTCAAATCGCGCGGGCAGAGGACAATGCAAATGTTGTGGTGAGAATCCTCTCCGTTTAACTCGCTCTTTTTTCAATTTTCGGCCAGATCACCCTCCGCCGATCCGGTTTTCGAATCTAGACGATGGAGATGAGAAGAGATTGAACCCATAAATTACGCTCTTTTGTTATCCTACACCCGTTAATTCAGTGTGAATCTTCTATATCTTTGCTTTCAATTGGTCAACGATCACAACGATGACCATCATCTACGAATTCGCACCAAGCCAACCATAAGGTAGATAACTGTTCATGGCCGAATGCCATTGAATTCAAGCTGCATATTGCTGGTGCATCAATGGTAGATGACGGGCCGCCGACCTACCAACCCCGATCAGTGGCATCACTTCCGATATTTTTCTATCTTCCACCGACATGTTGCTGACCGTCGACCATCCTAAACAGACCGGCTTGACGATTATATACTATTCTAGGCGTGTGCTTTGCTCCCCAACTAAAAAAGCTTGGCTGCCTGGCCAGCCAAGGCTAAGACTTGACCGCCACCCCGCTGAAGTATCTTCCGACTCCGGTGCTTTCTAGTAGTTCTCATCTGCACGATGCAGGCTATCATCCAGCCGCTCGGCTTTCCAATTGTGGTCTCGATGTCTACACTCATTGCCTCACGAAATTGAGCCTCTCCTGACATGTTAGGAATGGACCATGCCGTTTAAGCGGCGGAAATTATGGCTTGGCTTGGCTCTTGGCGCAAGTATGCTACTAACGTTTTCTGTTTCCCTCAGGTCAATGGGGTGATTCACATTCAATCCGCCAATAATCTATTATCCCTTGCCTTGGTTTCCTGGTTGTGAGCATATGCCACGCATCTCACTGCGAGAATTGGGGTTCCTCGAGAATTGGTCCGGACGAACTGGCGACATCCCCAAAACTTTCGGCCATGCATCTTCCCGGTCTCAGATTGTCGAGAGTTCAGTCCAACGATTTATGAAGACCGAGTACTATGGCTACTCCCACGCTAGATGGTTGAATCGTTGTCCGGTGGATCATTTGCCCGGACCGGGTCTGTTTTATCCGACGACTTTATCGACGCACAAAGGCTATTGTCGCGGTTCCATTGAAAGCCATGTCGATAGGCAGGTGATGTCCGGACTTCCGTATTTAACCTTCCTTCCACGTCTGACTTCTACCGCAGCGCCAAGGAAACTGTTTTTATGCTCAAGTATCGACAACCAATAGTCATGGGCACATTATGTGCACTCAGCTTGGCGTTTCTCACCGTTCGACCAAAGATCACGTTTCAAATTTATCTGCTGTATGTTCATCCTTGGCATCCGGAACGCAAAGCTCGAACTTGTCGCCATTGGGCCACAAGCAAACGGTATCCTGATGGCCCTACGGCAAAAGCATTACTCACCTTCATTTCGTGCCAGGTTTAGTCTGTACTACAGGCTATGCGCAAGCTTTTCGCATCTCCTTATTTAGATAAATGGACAGGTATGTCCGGTACGTTCCGTGAAGCGCGATTTCTACCTATGTTTAGACTTTTATAATTACAGCGCATGTCCAAGGAATTAATAGTTTCCTCTGCTCCTTCTCCTTCCAAGCGCAAGCGCGTGGAGGAGTAAACAATTTTGGAACCGTTTCAATCTTGCTGCGTTGGTTTGGTGTGGTCTATGAACGTTGCGAGCCAAGTTCAATTGGCTTAGACTATGCGTGGGATGACATCAAGCTTTCGGAAAGGTGACCGGAAAGAATAACCAACTTCGTCAAAATTTGTTATGCTCATGCGATATTCATAGGAGCCACTGGTGTTCTCACCGTTGGTTCTTACCCTTAACGCTCGTGTGAAGGCCAGCGATGGTCATCGAATCACAGAGGATCGTTCACGAATTACTACTTGATATTTGAGCGCTCGCGACGTCATTCACTGCGCTCAGTCCCGCTCTAACAGTGGAGCAACGCACGCGACGGTTGAGTAGAGGTTCCCGCTCCACGACATGCGAAAACACGACTCGACAACTCGTAAAATTACCTCGGTACCACCGGTAGTTGGAACTGAAGATAATCCTCCCGTTTCACGCCCACGAACATTGAAAATATTTGGTTTGAGTCCGGTGTTCTGGTTCAGCCATGTTGCATCAATTGACAAGTGATACATTTAGAGCGTGGAATACCAATCCTCAACACGCCCCCGTGTTTGCTTATCGGGCCAGCGCCCGACGGGGCTTGGCTTTTCAGGCTTCCTTTTTTTGGCTCGGGACACCCATGGCGGCGATGATGTCGCGCATTTCGTGGTCTGTCGGCAGTTCCGGAGAGCATTTCGAAGTAAGTTTTCGGTATCTTTCTGAGGATCGAATTGCATGCGTTCAAACTCCTCAACGGGAGGACAACCGAGTCCAGAGAAACGGTGTCTTCTCAGCCGGAACCCGACAAACTGTTTCCTACACACTCGCAATGTTGCTGCTCGATCTAATGTTACTTTCTGGTGCTGGGACTTGACTGATCGCCAAGATATAAAAGCGTCTGCAAATGGTTCATCGACAGCAGACAGCATCTCTGTTCTCTTGCAAATGTTCCTGCAGTACCTCTCCACCGCACTCTTCTCTCTTGCAACCATCCGTTCTGTCTATGGTCAGAACTATGCTTACCCTTGTGATGTATGCTGGCTCACTTTTGCGCAGGTGCTTCTGCGCCGAAGCGTCGAGCGACTTGTGCAGGCGGGCAGACTGTGCAAAACGCTGCGTGTTGCGCATGGTTTCCCGTTCTCGAAGACATTCTACCCAACATGTTCGACAACGAAT
The DNA here is from genome assembly GCA_014462675.1 of Mycena sanguinolenta. Classification (NCBI taxonomy): domain Eukaryota; kingdom Fungi; phylum Basidiomycota; class Agaricomycetes; order Agaricales; family Mycenaceae; genus Mycena; species Mycena sanguinolenta. The sequence continues at coordinate 926,741 of JACAZH010000034.1, read as the reverse complement.
GCGGTGACGATGTGTGCTTTGTTAGAACAGATTGGCATTTCACAACTGAATGTTCATCTACCAGGCCCATGGTGCATTGCGTTTGAGTTTCCACGACGCAATCGGTTTCTCTCCTTCCAAAGGTGGAGGGGGCGCCGATGGTTCAATCATCGTTTTCAATTCGACTGAATTGACCTATCCTGCGAACAATGGCCTTGATGATCCGGTACACCTTCAGTCTGAAGATTCAACCCATTCAACGCATTGATTCACTATTTTGATTAGATCAACACGGAGGTTCCTTTCATTCAGGCGCATGGCGTCACACCAGGAGACTTTATTCAGTTCGCTGCCGGTGAGTTGGATGCTATCGCCTTCATAGATTTTAGATTGACCCACAACCCACCAGCCGTCTCTCTCAGTCTGTGTGCCGGAGCTCCCAGAGTTGGATTCATGATGGGACGCCCAATGCCGGTTGCTCCAGCTCCCGGTCCGGACGGATTGGTCCCTGAACCATTCGGTACATCTCTCCCAGCCTTGCAGCGAGTCTAAATTCATCGCATCTCTAGACAGCGTCGAATCCATACTTGCTCGTATGGCCGACGCAGGTGGCTTCACTGCTACGGACGTTGTGGCCCTCTTGGCCAGTCACTCTGTAGCTGGAGCGGATGATGTAGATCCGACTGTGAGTCATTTTGAATATCCGTTACTTCGCGACTCACTGTACTCGTAGATTCCAGGGACGCCGTTTGATTGTGCGGTTCCCAGAACCCGCCTCAGCATACGATCTGCTCACTATTTGTTTGATAGCAACACCCGAACTGTTTGATACTCAGATATTTATCGAAGTTCAGTTGAGAGGAACCAAATTCCCTGGGTAAGTAAGTTCAAAATCGCAGTAACCCAGTTCATGAATTTTGAATATGCAGCCGTGATCCTGGCCAAGGAGAGGTTATGTCCGGTGTTGCAGGTGAAATGCGACTCCAGTCGGATCACTTGGTTGGCATTTTTGGCGCAAAGGTTGAAGGTCTTTACTGATTTCACCATAGTTGGCCCGCGACTCTGCATCGAATTGTGCTTGGCAATCTTTCGCTGGTAAGTTGATCATCGCTTCTGCTTGTATGTCGCTCATTCTCTGATAGGAAATCAGGCCGGAATGCAGTCCGCCTTCGCGAAAGCTTTCAACAAGATGGCCATTATCGGGCACAATCCTGCAAATCTTATTGACTGCTCCGATGTCATTCCCGGCGCACCCCCTCTCCCTGCCAATGCCGGTCCCCACCTTCCCGCCGGGCAAACGATGAACGACATAGAGCAGGCTGTGAGTATTCTCGTCAGAGGCTGACATGGTCTTGACCATCTCATAACAGTGTGCCGCCTCGCCGTTCCCCACCTTCACGGCTCAACCTGGACCTGCGACGACTGTCCCCGCGATGCAAGTCTCTTTTTGCTTGAACAAGTAGATCGCTGTGCTAACTCTTCGCTCAGCCCGCAGGCTTAACTTATTAATACTCTTTCTTTGGTTGTGGATTGTCACTTGCGTGTCGAGCTTGTATACGATGTGCTCAAATGAAATCGGTTTGAACTCAAGAATACGTCAAATGCTTTTGAATCGTCTTTGGTGATTTCCCTTGGATGAAGCAGGGAACTTTTCATCAAGTGAACGAATAGGAAAGGCGCGGTTTTATTGTATCCAAATTGTATCCCTTTTATCTCTGCTCTCAAGTTCCAGCTTCTGAACTTGTTCTGAGTTGCTTCTGAACTGGGACGAAACCAAGATGAAACCTTGGATGAAACTCCGAGTCGGTTGAAACGCGGTGTGATGTCACGTCTCGTGACCGTTTCTGTGACAAGCAGGTGACCCTTTTTGAAAAAAAAAGTTTGGGCCCTTGCTCATTGAAGCAGCTAACTTATCCTCTGCAGAAGCATTGGTTAAGCGCCAGGCATGGTCTGGGATTCGAACCCACGCCCCGCGTGACCCCCTTTTTTGAAAGTTTTTACTTTTGCACCAACTTGACCGTTGACGCGAAAACTTGAGCGGTGAACGCTTTTGACTGACAAATTGTTGAATCTCGGTTCAGTGCTTTCGCTATTCGGGACTGGGTGCTTTGCTCCACGAGTCGGCTGTCGATTTCCTGTCGACTTTCTGGAAGGAGTTGTCTATTCTGCCATCTGCGAGTCACCGTTTTTTCTCCCTGACAAGACAGGCCGAATAATGTTTACGATCATCCTCATTCATTATGATTCGTTGCCAGGTACAAAGTGTCGAACCTGGCTCTTGACGCTTAGGAGTTACATCATTTGCTTAAATACGCCTCGCACTTTGAAACGCATCCTTTTTCCTTTCCCTCAATGATACATCTCGTATTGTCCACTCTTTTGGCCGCTCCAGCCGTCTGGGGCTACCCTAATTTCCATGATTTGGTGAGTTTCTCGAACACGAATGTTTCCCCTTGATAAACTGGTGTATAGGAGTACCGTGCCACTCCCCAGGTCTACGACGCTTGCATTAACTCGAACGATATTGCTATCACTTTCGTATGTTCTCCCAGCATCATCGCCGATGTATTGTGCTCATTTACGGACAGGACGATGGTATTCTTCCGATGTTTCTCTTCTCCGTCCCCCTAACGAGCTGCAGGTCCATACATCTACCTTCGGAGCATTTCCGACCAGTTTACAGCCGCCGGCGCGAAAGCTACATTCTTTATGAACGGCAACAACTGGGACTGCATCTACAATCCCGACCGCATTTCCGACGTCAAGTACGCGTACGCTGCCGGCCACATGATCGGGAGCCACACTTGGTCGCATGCGCACCTCACTGAACTTTCGACGGCGCAGATTGAGGACGGGATGTACCGTATGGAGGAGGCTTTTTCGCGGATTCTTGGCATCAAGCCTGCCTTCATGCGGCCGCCGTACGGCGACACAGACAGCAATGTCCAGTCGATCGCGGCTTCGCGGGGCCAGAGCTTAGCGCTATGGGACACAGATACAGGTGACACCGATCGCGATTCGACGGCTCAGTTGGAGACGTTGCTGACGCGGAACCCAGGTGATGCCGATGGAAATACCGTGGCACAATCGGAAGCGATTTACCTTCAGGCGGCGAACGCTCGCGTCAAGAATGCCCTGATTTTGAACCACGAAACCGAAGGTGAGCGCTCTAATTCGTATTCCGTCCCACGTCCCAGTTTACTCAGCACCTGTCCTGACCAGAGACTACCGCGACGCAGCTTGTTCCTTACGCGATCAACCTTTTCCAAAGCAAGGGCTACAACGTATGTTCTCCCATCGCGCAATAATCAAAAGTACCTTAAACGAAATTCAAGCTTGTGACCATGGCTCAATGTCTCGGTGTTGACCCATACCAAGCCATTGGACTTCCGCAGCAGCAATCCGTACGTCTGCATGGTACAAGACATAAAGTATCTTGCTAACTTTCCTCTTCCGTAGTCCTCTTGGACGTGCGACGGGACGCCTGCCCCGGGGGAGGCCTGTGGTGGCTCCATCCCGTGCCAAACTGGTACACCCGTTTTCTCCTCGACGGCCGCCTCTGGTCCTACCGGCAGTCCTACTTCGTCCGCCACTGGCCCTACTAGCACTCCCACGTCGAATCAGTACATCCACCCCAGCGCCAACTCTGCCAAATGTCTCACCGCGGCATCGAACGCTGACGGGGCCGCGGTCGAGATCGAGGACTGCGTCTCTGGCGGGTCGACGTCGCAGAGCTGGACCGTATCCGGGTCGGCCCTGCAGATCTTCGGTAACAAATGCCTCGATGTCACGGGCGGTGCGACCACAGACGGAACCAAGTTGCAAATATGGACTTGTTCCTCGGGTAACTCAAACCAGAAGTGGACTGTTTCGGGTAGCACAATCCAGTGGAGTGGGCATTCGAGCTGCCTCGACCTCACTGGCGGTAGTGTGACGAATGGTAACCTTGTACGTATCTCCCCGCACATTTCATCTCGGATCTTAAATACTGACCTGGCGCTCTAGATGCAAATCTGGTCTTGTAGTGGCGGAAACAACAATCAAAAATGGTCCCTCACAACGGGTCCTGGCAGCACCACCACCTCTCCTCCCGCTTCCGGTCATTCAATCCAGCCGGGAGCCAGCAGCAACATGTGCCTCACTGCACCGACCAATGCGAACGGCGGAACAGTGGTGATCCAACCCTGCAACGGCTCCAGCTCGCAGTCGTGGACACAGAACGGCCAGACCATCGTTGTCTATGGCAATATGTGTCTTGGTGCGTCATCTTCTCATTTCATCCACAGCGCTGAGGCTAACCGTTCCGCAGATGTGACAAACGGAAGCTCCAGCAATGGCGTAAAAATGCAAATTTGGTCCTGCGCTTCTAACGACGCAAACCAGCATTTCACTGTCACCTCTGCCAAGCACATACAGTGGACGAGCAAGAGCCAGTGTCTCGATCTTACTGGAGGAAGTCTTACCAGCGGCAATCAGGTATGCAAATTCCGTACGTGAAACAGCCGCCCTTTTTACCACTTTACCAGATTCAAATCTGGACCTGTGAAACGGGAAACGCCAACCAGGTGTGGAACATTGTCTAAACAAATCTTTCACGGTCTCTGTACCTTACATTCTGTCTTTCCTTGAAACTTCCATCGTGATGCCTTTATTACAGCCAGTAATACACCTTCGTTTATACCTTCATTTCGGGACTTTACGAACAATTGTAATCACACATTCCTTGCAACTAAAGCGAGGCAGAAACTTCGCCCTACTTTGAGCCGAATGACTTTTCCGACATTCGCTCCAGGAGCAGAGAACCGATCGGCGCTTGAGCGTGGCCTGAAGTTCCAGGGTATCTAAGCTTACGCCCTGGTTCAGAAATTCGACGGCCATGTATGAAAATTCGCGACAGCCACAATTAAGAATTGACATTCTTGAAACAAACAATATTTTCTGAACACCAGTGTTCAGTTTGTGAAGCCCGCAATAATTCCATCGTATGCAGGTTTGCGGATGAGGTTCTATCGATGTAAATGAGGTGAAAGAACAGAACAATGCGGTAAAGCACGTACGTCGTCCCAGGGACACGCGGCGCCTTGTCCAGGGAATGTGCCTGTGAGTAGTTCAGTTTCCAACACGCTACGAAGATACCGGATGAATACCTGGAACCCAAGAGTACTGACGGCCAGATCAGTTGTCTCGGATTGGGTCATAAGAGAGCACCTACCTTGTCTGTGTAGTCCTGAAATAGATATATTCTCGATTAGAGTGCATCATGACAAAATAGCAAAGAAAAAATACCCAGATTGTGACCTGTGTACCAAATGAGAAGTGTCGGCAGCTGTAGCCACACATGGAGGTAAATACTGACCCCAACACACTTGGCGACGGCTTTGCACGCGGAGATGACTGTTTGATAGTCTGCTTGTTGCTGAGCCAGCAAAGCCTGAAATAAAAACACTCGACATCAAGATATCGAGTATGCAATGAGACAAATGCACACCGGGGTTTCGGGTAACGTCATGCGAATGTCAAGCTCGGTTATGGCAATCTCGATGCCAAGTGCAGTAAACGCCTCGTAGTTCGCAATGAGGGCTGCTTGCGAAGGTACTTCGCCAACGATAAGGTGACCTTGTATGCCCACGCCATCAATAGGAGTGTCGGATGCCTGCAGGGATTTGACCAGGTTGAGCATCGCAGTGGACTTTGCGCCAGCGGCGTCGATGTTGTAATCGTTGATCTATAGGCGCATATTGAGAAAGATGTGAACTAAATGCGGCTACTCACATAGAGCTTCGCTTTGGGGTCGGCCGCACGGGCAGCGACCAACGCAGTGGTGACATAGTCTAGTCCGAGAGCTTCCGAGAACACGAATTCGCGAACAGTTCCATCATCTTCGAGGAGTAGCTTAGTAGGTTCAACAAACATTCGCTAAAAAGCAACTCACCGTTGAACGGCTCTATTCAAATGTAGAGAATGAGTGAAGATTGCATCACAAGAAACATACCGTTGACGACATCCCAGGCGTCTAGTTATTTGTAATTCAGTATCGGCCAGTTGAAATACACGCAGACCAAACGCACATCTGGGCGAAGATCAATGAGAAAGGCGATTAAGCGATTGAGAATACCTACATCTGACCCGCATAATGTCCAACCTGCCCAGCGAAACCTTTAGTTGGTATCACAGCGACGGCCACATGTACGTACCACCGTACTGCAATGAGTCTGCAGAATGCTCGTGAGAGCACTCGCGTTGAAGTTGCCGGCAGTGACCTACAATCAGGTCTGAGGTCAATACGCACTGACGCATTATTCAAGAAGGGATACGTTCCCACGAGGCCAGTTGGTTGTACCAGACACAATTATGTCCCCTCAAAAGCTGTGAGTTATTCTTCGCAAGATCCGCGATAACATCCCCCTGCAGATTTCAATTAGCTTGAGCCCGAATAAGTGAACAGTGAACAGCCACGGCAGCGAATGTGAAGACGCCTGTGAATTCGTTTGATAAAAGGTCTGTCCGAACATAATACATGGCCCACCTTGCTCTGGTTCGGTTGCGTCCTTGGCAGTCTGAGCTGAGAATAACTCGAAAAAAAGTGATTCGAACCCATTTCATGCTGTTCCCCGGCGTGATTTGCCCAAATAGAGTGTTGTCGCTGAGGATGGTGACATATGCTGTATCGGGCAATTCCGGGTTATCAGTCGCACTAAATCATCATAGAACGGACTCAGAAAGAGGTCTCCCGCATGCACAGCGACGTACGAGCCAAAGTATAATTTTCCGGCGAGTGATTTTGCAACAGTGTTCGTTTTCGCTGTTGAAGTACCAGTGGGAAGAGCCGTGGACGTAGTGCCTGTTCCCGTCGTCGTGGTAGCAGTTCCATCCTTTCAGACATGAGGGACTAGGATTCACGATATGCTCAAAGGGCGTTTACCGGGACGCACTGCGAATAGAATGGATTCTGGAAGGTGCATACAGAACCTGCAGCGCAGGTCTACGATCGGAAAAATCAGTAAAGTACGCCCCAGATACGAATTCATACGTACCGTAGGTCCAGTCCACTCCTCCCCCCCCACCTGTGACAAGCTGGTGGATTAGAGCGCCATGAAGATTCAGAATGATCATCTCATACATTGCCCGAAAATGGGTGACTGGGTTAGAACCGCCGGCACCAGAATGATGATTGCGGTCAACGAAACGAAAACGCTGCGCATCGTGGCTTCGGGTGGATTTGTTTGAGGCATCCTGCTCCTCATACTTTTATAATACACGACAACGCAAATTTCGCCGGCATTTTGCCAGACGGCCCGCAGGCTCGTCAGGATTTGGACCAATGACTAAACGCATACGTTACGCACATCCTCACGACACCGGCCATAAAGGTATTCGATTCCCAGGACACACTCCCGTTAAACGCACTTGACCTCTGTCGGGCAAACATCGGTTGGTGGAGCCTGCGATGCAAAAGATTTCTACAATAAACCGTGGACCCGTGGCAGAGTAACCGTTGCCTCGCCAACACTGCAATGCATCCGTGACCAAAAACAAGTCCGATCGTAAGAACAGGACGCCAAGTGATCCCAACGGGTATCTCGCCCGGAAATAAGCTGAAGCTCGTGGTCTGCACAGGTCTTCTTGGAATGAGAGCGCACGCCGAGGATCAGGGCAGCTGTCTGGAAAGTGCCTAAAATAACACGAAGGGTCTTACATCAGAAACCGAAAAAAAGATACCCTCAAAAAGATATGCTTACTTTGTTCCCGCAAGACATTAATTAAGTGCGCGCAGACCAGGACAAATGGCCGATGCCGGCCCAAGACCCGCCTGTAGAATGTCTCAAGAATTTGCTGAGGACAGTTCTACGAGGACACGGACTCTGGCACAGAGCGTGGCCCAGAACCAAAATCAGCAAGACGGCACGTTGGCAGGCCAGCAGTGGCTTGAGTCCAAAAATTAGATGAGCACCGGACAAACTTCCTACGAATCCAGTGAGTATTGGCTCAAGGTTCGGACGGAAACTGACCTTGAGGAGGCTCGGGCAAAGTCGACATTAGCGTGCACAGCTAAACCCATCCACCTCGCGCAGCCTCGCAGGTCATCATTCTGGATACTCGATAAGAGCGTTCGGTGAAGGGATTAGACAAAGCTGACCATGCTATGTGGAGGATCGTCCTCTTCTGTCTCAAGGCGCCTGATAAGCGCTCGATGGTGGCTGTGTAGACGCAGCTGGCAGGAAATCAGAATCTCGAGGGTGAAGCGTGTAGTCGACAGTTCGCAGGAGCTGGGGGATGGTAGAAGATGATGCAGCGCTTCTGCTGGACCCAGGAGCACGGACACCGGACACCGACGAATCTTGTGCGCATAGTGAAGCTGCTGGATCTGCCTTGTGATCTGCTCTTGAAAATCGTTTGTCGTGCTGCCCCTGTTCGTAGGTTTCGGAATCTTGCAATGATTGACGTCGTGTGTTCTCGCCCTCACCCTCTTCCGGCCCGTTCTCGGTGTCGTCGCGAGGCAGCCCGTGTCGGAGACACGGCGTGGCACCAACAAATCGTGCAAGACTCGAAGCCATACAAGTAAGGCGGGATCCTCTCATCCCGGGCTCGGGCAAGTGGGGGAGAGTCGGATTCGAAGGAGATAAGATCGTCCACCAAGCGGGGGTCGACGTAAGAGGCAGTAGCCGAGACAGGAACGCGCTGAACGGATTCCGGAAACGCTCGCGCGCGCGACGGCAATAATGGGACTGCGTGCGCTTGGGGAGAGGAACGAGTGTTACAAGTACGATGTCGAGGGCATTGCTGCCGGTGGGGGGTAACGGAGATGGATAGTAGCAGCGTCGAGGAAGGGACGGAGGGCGGAAGCTTCAGCGCCATGGAGATTGGGGGAACGCGATGTCATTTACGAGGGTCGAAGAAGCGTGTAAGGAGAGGAGGCGACAGCAGGGCACGAGGAATGTGCTGGCGTGCGTCCCCATGATCTGGATGGGTGCGCCCCGTTTCTATCAATTGAATCCCGCAGCGTGACCCTCTTCATCCTCCCCCTCCGCACCCAAACCAAATCCCTGCGTGCACCAGGAGTTCGCTCACTCGCCGCACCCATCGCAAAGCCACCGATCACGACCTCCCCTTTCTCGTCCCCATGTCCACCGCGGCCGCGGTTCCCATCCGTCGTCAGCGCAGCGCTGAAGGAACCCAACCTCCTCCGCTCGTGGGGGTATCTGTCCCAGCGAGCTGCGCGGAACAAGCGTACCCTCCCCGTCCTGGTTCCCAACAGCGGTGCTAAACACCAGAACCGCATGGTACTGCGCTCTAGACGGCGGTGCAGGAGCTTGTTCCGACCGAAAGACCAGACGACGGCTAGTTGACAAGTCGTCAGCGATAGAAACAATAATGCAAGAACACGATTTGCCTGCCAACAGATCTACTTGCAGCAGGCGAATGCCGAGAGCCATTGCGTTGCGGAGGTGCGCGTCAAGGAAAAAGGGCACACTAGTCGAAGGCGTGGCGGTCTTTGAGCGGTCGCTCCGTCAGATCGGGAGATCGAAGAGCGAGGCAAGCCATCCCCCGTTTTCCTCCTACAGAGCCGCTTTCATGACGAGCGCATGAAAATAGCAAGACTGAGACGCTCTGAGACGACGAGGGTGCCACTGCTCGTTCTGAAGATCACCCCGCCCATGGCCAGTCTGCCACGCCGGGGAGTCAGGAATTCGAGGGTACTGGGCGACGGGGATGGTGGATGCCAGCCCAGGAGCACGAATCGCAAGCACCCAGTGAAGCTGCTTGAGGTGGTCGAAGCGTACGCCATGCTGTCTTCAATCTTCCCAATGATCTGAATCGGTGCGCTCGTCGGTCGCTTCAGATAATCAGATGCCCACCGCTTTCAAACGAATTTTTCCTCATGATTCTAGTCAACCGCACCCGCAGGGAGAAGGGACCAGGGACTAAACGCATCTTGGCATTTGTGCCCCAGCAGCTCGCTCACCCGGCGCTCATACTTCGTGACAGCTTCCACCTCGTCTTGGGCCTGACCGACCCCAATACGTCTACCGCCGCTCGTGGTTCATTCTCCTTCCATCTCCACAGCCCGTGAGGGGCACCAGCGTGTCCGATGGGCGGCACGCAGCCCGCGGGGGAAAGGGGCCCCAAGAACGTCGTAGTGCTGTGGAAGGGTGGTGCGGTGCAAAATAGGCGGTGTGCCTTGGCCCGTCACCGTGCCAAGATACGTCTACCGCTGCTCATAGCTCTTTCCTCCGTCATCAGCGGGCGACTTCGGCAGCGCGACCTCATCGTGGAACTCATTGAGCGCGAGCAGACCCTCGTGGGCGTGGTGCTGTCGAGGATGGCGGTGGTGGTTGTGTATGTCAACGTCGGGGCTGCACAGCACACAAAACCATGGGTTACGGAGGGTTAGGGTGGAAATGCCGAAGTGCGAGGGGACGGGCATGGGTCGGAAGCGTCGTCGGCTTCTGCACCCGAGAATAGAGGCACGGGCAGTCCAATGCGTTGTCGGGTGCGGGTTAAGAGGGAAGAGCCCTGGTCGAAGGGATCGAGACGGTAGCTGTGGTCGTAGTCGTGGATGGCAATGCAGTGCCGAGAACGCATAAGCACGACGCGGCCGCCGGGAAGAAATCTCGCTGTCGCCGGGATTAAGGTTACCGGAGAGCTGGACGTGAATGTGATCGATAGCAGGGGATCAGGCCAGGGCGGAGTGCATGTGGATCGAAAGTAGGGAGTGACACCCGGACGAGGCGTTCGTCTCGCTCTTGCTCTACCGCCCAAGATGCATACGTCGCGGATGGGCCGCACCATCCCACCGCCTCCTTTCCCTTGCGCTCCCGGTTCCCTTCGACACCATGGAGGACTGCGCTCGGTGCGGAATCACTGCAGCTCGTTCGTTCCGTCGGTCAGGGAGTGCGGTGAACCTCGTGATCCAGGCGGCAAAGGCGCAGCCAGGGCTGTGCTTCGCAGGCGTTTGTGCGTGAGCGGAGGGAGCGATAGGATCGGAGAATGAAGTCATTGGGGAGACTGGGAGTCGATGTAGTATGGAGCCAGTAAGGACGAAGTGAAGAGATTTCAGAGCAAGGAGCGACGCTGTCGCGGAAGAGCTGGTGCCGGTCTCGTTTTCCCCCCAAGTCCCATAGCACACGTCGCTGGTATTGTCGCTCTACATTATCATCACCGTGTCTTTTCGCTTGCTGCCCATTCCCTTCCGCGACGTGAGCAATCCCCCAGGGCTGAAAGAACGATGTCGGCGCGTTCGGTCGCTCATCTCGTTGAGAAGCATCAGATCGCGCGCCGGGGAAACCTCGTGATGCGGGAAGCAGAAACCCGCGAGAAGTAGCAGCGGCAGCTGGTGATGATGCGGCCAAGGATGCGGCCTCCAACTGCTTTGGTGTCGGTGACATGACGTGTACGTATTCGGAGTCGCATGCACGCCGCAGCGCTGGTGTTGGTACTGTGAAGACGTGGGTGGACGGAGGAGTATACGGTCTTGTGACGATATTAGGAGAGGCTGCAGCATGTCCATCCTGTGGCTATAGTCATATCGACCGGAAACGAGGTCAACTACGTCTGACCAAAGATTGTCAGGAAATGGAGTTTGGATTCGAGGCATGAATCAATATCTTCGACGTGTCATGAGTCATTCATGAGAGCGTGAATGAGGTAGAGAGGCTCCAAGAGCGGTGTACTAGCAGGATGGGATAGCTCTAGAGTTTGTCCACAGCTATACACAGATTGGTAGGCAGCGTATGCGCCGCATTGTCGGTAAAACGCCAAGCGATATGTGTTTAGGAGCTCATAGTCCATTCGGTGCAAAATTGAATAACGCTCTCCGCTGAATGGAAGGACGTCGTGAGGATTCGAGTTTCAAAAGCCTCAGTTCGTGCCGATGGAGTAAAGTGACGGGCGTGACAGTGACCGTAAACATCACGTGCAGCGCGCCGAATCAGACGCGACGCGTCCTTTCTTTTTTTTCAGACGCGACGCGTTGAAGGTGCCGAAAAAGCGTTACATTACGGATTTCCAGATAATAATCGATCTCTTTGAACTTTTTTGCTAAAATAAAACGCGTACAATGTTCACCACGCTTTTCAAACAGTAAAGCAATCCGGGTCTCAAGTCCCGCTCAAGCGATCCATGATCGGGTTATCCTTGCAGCTTGCTTGCTCCGCGCAGGGACAGAACCGATGTAGCCGATTTTTTTTGGCCCTACACGCAGCTTGTACCGAAACGCGGCAAACCGCAACACAGCCACTGATGACTCGAATCTTCCTTCCCCCGCTCCCTGCAGGTGGACATGAAAGCAAGGGTATCGAATCCGATGCGTCTTCGATAGATTTGAAATGTGCTTCCTCGTAGAAGCTACGCCATACAAGACCGGGACTTGGGCGAAGACTAGGTACGAAGAAAATACGTGTCTGTCAGAGAGACTGCTGATTTGCGGCTTCTGGGGCATGCATAGGCTGACGATTGCTTTCTACACAGAATACGTCCCTTGCGAATGATATCCATGGGACCTGAACTATTCCGACTTAGCGGTCTTTGTTTCAAATTCGGATAGCTCGCAAGTGGCCCGGGCTTGAAGGACGCGTAAATCGAACAATAAAAACCCTATCACTCTCCATCGGCCATTTTCCCCTCCATTCCATTACACTCCGCTTCTTCGATGCGTGCTCTGGTACGCTCAAAATCAAGTTTATTCCCGCCAAATTATGCCAAATTCTGGATCGCAGTTTTAATGATGAGTGAAGCGCCACAGAAAATCGGGGACAAAAATACCAGTGGGCCCATCACCAGACGTCTACCGACTCTCCTATTATCCCGACGGTATACTCTCCTCCCATGGGCACCGATTGAGTGTCGAGCCATAGGTGTGTCACCTCCCCTCGTTCCCTGCGGCACTGCTGTCTAGCCACGAATGCGCTTTCGTGGATGCCGTCCAAAAATCAGATTTCACCCTCGAGATTCGGAATAAAAATCCCGACCTCCCTGCAGTTGCTAGGGTTGCGCGCGCCGATTGATGGAGTGCAGTCGATGGGACACCCACTCATTCAACCAGGCATGTGCAGCCCACTCGAACGCGCTCTCTTCTCGCAAATCAACTCTCGAAAATCGGATCTCTCCCAAAAATTCGTAAAAGGAAAATCCTGGCCCCGCAAGTTGCCTGTCTGCATACGCGTGCGTCATTCATGATCAGTGCATAGTGAGAGTGCGTTGGATGTGTTCACAGCCTGACCGCATTGGCTCTACTGTGACGACATCTGGGAATTAGGATTGTTTGTTTGTGGTCCGCCTAATAGCCTTTGTAACCCCTTTGTAACATGTTTCTTGTTTCTCCTCCTTCCTTCCTTCACTCAAAGCTTTTGTTTTGTTCTTCTTCTTCAAGTTGTTGTCTGTACGCTTACCTGTTTGTTTCAAGCTCGTTTTCATATCCCAGGTATCATCCCGAAGAGGACGTTCAGTTGATCTGCCACCGACGGGAATACTTCTAGATCTGCCGATATGCAGTGGCGTGGCGGCGCCCATACTTGCAGTATCATAGGTTAATCTTCTCGGCCATCGCGAGCCCCCACCGCCATTCCTCTTCTAGGGGTGTCCTTTCCCATACTCTCCGGTGACGACCGACTTAAGCGCCAAATCACGGGGCTATCCTGCTCGTCCGGAATACAAACCCACGAAGGTCTGAACTGAGGTCCCTATCTGCTTACGGGTGAGACAGTCGGTGGATATGGTACAACGGAGGGTGTATTCACAGCTTGACGCATTAAACCTGTGAAGATATTTTGGGATTGGGATTGTTTATTTGTCGGTGTCCGTGTGTCCTCTTCGCCCAACGTCTTTACCTTTCATCCCAAGTTTCCGTAAACGAATTATAATTCATTGTGATTCCTCCCACTATGAGCAGCTAGCATATCCCAGTTGAATTCCAAACCCAAATCCAAGTGCAAGCCTTAATCGCAGCTCCAATGTGAGCCTCGAGCCTCAAGTCCACTTACCCTAATAACAACAATTACATGCTTACATCCTTCGGCCATCGAATCTGAAATCCAACTCGACGCCGACAAATCGCGGAAGGACAATCCGGTTTGACTAACTATGGGATAATAAATTATTGTGGACAAGATCTAAATTATTACATGAATATTCAAGTTTAATTTACCAATCACGACCAGCTAACGATACATAAAGTCCGGGGTATATACGGAAGAGCTGTCTAGATAATGAATAGCCTCGACCTGGTCTTAGTCCGAGTAGAGCTCAGGGAATTCGCGTTCCAAATATTGAACTACAGCCTCGTTGATCCTCTCGTGCTCAACCAGAAAACCGTCGTGCCCCGCCATCGATTCGATGACCACCAGTTCCGCTTCCGGGATGTTCTGCGCGAGAAGCGCTTGTTCGTGCGGCGGACAGAGGATATCGGACGAGATGCTGATGATGAGAGGCCGCGGCGGGAGAGTGGCGAGGAGTGCTGTGAGGGCGGCGTCCGGGTCGGGATTATGCGAACCCAGCACAGGCGAGGACAGGGGTACGCGGTCCCGCGTGATGTCGTGCGTGTCCATCTTGCGGATTATGTGAAGGTAGCAGTTTGCATCGAAGACGTTGGAAAACGAGGCTCCTTTGGCGCGGAGGTACGATTGGGTTGCGTAGAACGGGTATTCCGTATCTTCTTCGGTCGAAAGTTGGATTGCCTGTTGAGCATGGGGCGCTGGCTCCTCCTGAACACGCCGCCCGAAGCGGTCTTCGAACGAATCAGGTGACTGGTACGACATTAACCCCACCATGCGTGCGGTGGCGAGTCCCTGGGTCGGCGGGCGATTGGCAGCATAGTACCCTCCTTGAAACGCCGGGTCGAGCCGAATAATCTGCCGCTTCAGCTCTCCCTGACCTATGCACCATGCAGATTGTTTTGCGCATGTGGCCATCGGTATTGCACGATGCACGAAGCCGGGGAAGCAGAGTTGCCACTCAAGGACGGTCATTCCGCCCATCGAACCGCCAATGGCGACTGCGATGGAAGTAATGCCGAGATGATCTAGAACTAACTTGTGCAATCTACGTGTTCGCTTTCAGCCAAGGGAGATTGAGAAGTGAAAATGGTTGTACCTGACATCGTCGCGAATGGTCGTGGCTGGGAACTTGGGACCGTAGGCTTTGCCGGTAGAGGGATCAGTAGAAATAGGTGAAGTACTTCCGAATGGAGAACCCAGATCGTTTGCGCAGAATATGAAGAAGCGGGTGTGGTCAAATGCTTTCCCGCAGCCCATGAGAGAAGACCACCTGACAAAAAGGAAAAAAGATGAGTGAACTGCTTGAATCGGTGGAGGAACACGGTGAGCTTGCCACTTGTAGACGTCGGCGCTGCCCGTAAAAGGATGGCAGATAAGCATGACGTTGTTTCTTTCGGCGTTGAGGGTTCCCCATGTTTTGAAAGCAACGTTGACGGATTGGAGGGTAATACCAGACTCTAGCTTGAAGTGAGGGAGGATAAAGGTGCAATTTTGGTCCATTGAGGAAGCCATTGACAATCCTGGCCCAGGCTAAGACAGTCAAGCTTTTATGTGTTGGATGGAAGTGCTGTGTTAAGCGGGAGGTAAAATGGGTTAACATTGACAGCAAGTTGAGCTTTCAGAACGAGGCGAGGCGAGCAATGGAAGTTGACTCATGTGGTTGCAAATCGTTCGGACCTTGGCATTGAAACTAACGCATTGTGATTAAGCACGCCGCCACGCCGAGGCTATGTGTTGGTGCTTGGAGGACCCTGGGTAATCAGAATGGAGAGGGGTACGGTTGCCTGTTACGCGGGGGCAAAAGCAATGGCACAGCAGCAGTTGAACGTTCAACTAGGGTCGAAAGGCTTGCCGAGGGCCGTTTGCTCGCTACAAGTCGTAGTGCTCGGGAATGGGAGTCACGGCAAATAACGACGAAGAATGAGGCAATCAGCGGTATCAACAGCATCTTCGTGGCTGAGGCGATTTCGGGGGTACAGGGTCCTGAGAGGCTGCTCGTTGAAGTCGGAGTCGGGCAGTCATAGGCGCTGAAGACAAAGATGTGGACTGTCGGTCATCGCCGTGATGACTCGATATCGCTTACGAGATCGCTCTCTTTGCCTTCCCGCCCAGGCTCCGGTCAAGTTTTGTGTCGAACCCACGCCGTTCTCGCTAGCACGAAACCAAATTTCCACTGGTAAGCTGTAATCTCCACTCTTGTGACACAGACCGGTCCAGTCCTGGACTCGGGATTCGGGAAAGGTCGACTCCGGGAGTCCGATGTAGTCTAGTGGTAACCGCGTCAATTAGCCGGGTCCCTGCGTTATGATGTAAGCATCCGCTTTGGGAACTCACGTGCATTGATCTGCGACGCGACTCGGCTTAATTGCATGACGCGTTGCGGCCTCTCCCCTCCCCGTAAAATGTATCCTCACGCGTAAATCAAGTATATTGCATTTTAAAATGGAGTTTGTGATGCAAAATGCTTGAATTTCCTCTGGAAATAATCATATTCATGCTATTTTCGCACATTTAGCCCTCCTAAGCTGGGCTCACATATAAACCTTGCCTTGTAATTGTCATACAGGTCCAGGAAACTACTGAGACCTTACTAATCTACTTCATTGTAACGCTGTTCTTCAAAAACCTTGTCAAATTCCTCTTCCTCAACTTCAGACAGCTCCTCCTCCCCATCATTGTCCTCTTCAGCAGACGATTCTTCGGTTGCACGCATCCTTGGCAATGCAGCATCAACTTCAGATTCATTTTCAGAGTCCTCTGAATGATATCCCATCCCATGTACACTGGGATCTCCATTGCCCACTTCTTTGACTGACACGTCCAATGTCGTTCCAGGTGGCCAGACGAACATGTTTTGCACGTCCATTTGTCGAAGCACGCAGCTGTGTTATGTCCTCAGGGTTATTTGGGTCATTCTCGGTGAGAATCCCAATTTGTCTGCGCATTTCAGGCCCAACACAGTGCAGAGCCCATGTCGAGAGAGCTGGTTTGGCAAAGCCAATGTCCCAGGGTGAGGCGATTTCAGGGGGAGAAAAAATATAGCTGCGAGTCGGGGGTGTGACTTGGTAGGTCGACTTTGTGGGTGGTGGTAAATTAAATCTAGGATTTGTGCCACCCCAACATTGGATTTCCCCTGCAGGAATGCAGTGACCATGTGCTCGTGGCTCTCAGTACGAGGATCATTCCCAGACTTGTCCTTGATATGGAAAAGAACTTCTAGGAAGGCCCCAAGCGACCGAAAGTCCTTGGTGATGATGTGAACAATGTCATCTACCTTCTGCCATTTCGTTCTTTTTAGGGCGCGAAGCCTAGGCCGGGTGGAAGTAACAGGTGTGGGGGAAGGTGCTGAAAAAGGAGTGACCGGATCCAAGGGAGTATGGGATGCTGTACGAGCGAAAGGCGTGGTTGGGACATTTGATGGTGTAGACGGCAGGCAGGCACTGCCACTAGCTTGCCCGGGTGGTAGATGGCTGTAGAAAGAGTCCGAAGGGAATGTATCCATGATTTCTCGCTAGATGGCGCGTCTTGGGTAGGTTATACCGCTGAAATTCACGTCGAAACAACCAACACGCGTCAAACACGCGTCAAACTTAATGAGTTGTTTGGCTGTGCATCATGTGTCACATGAGATCATTATATAATAAGGCAGGCACCCGGCTAATTTACGCGGTTGCCAACAGACCCATTATCGCGTGAGGCACGAGCGAGAATCGATAAAGGGTCTGTCAAGAGAGACTAAGTCCGATGATCTCGACGACAACATCGGAGCACTTGCCTCAAGCTTCTCTCCGCGTGAATTGGGCACAGGACTCTTGCCCGACTGCGCAGCAGCTGTATCTTCTTGCCTCGTCGTCCATCTGCTGCTGCATAGGCCATTAGCTAGCCCGAGTCTTGATCGGAGACTTGAGGCCCCGTGAAGCTCACGCCAAGGCTTAACCGAAAAATAGGACTTTTTAGAGCGAAAATTGGCCATTTCCTTGTCCGCAAATAGGATTCTCTAGGGCAAAAATTGCAGATCTTTGTCTGCAAAATAGGATTTTTTAGGTCATCTTGGTGATTTTCGCGGCTTCTCGGGCTCGTGCTAAGTGCGTTCAGGAATCTCTCGATCCGATGCTCAGTGAGGCTTACCTTGAAGC
Source organism: Mycena sanguinolenta (assembly GCA_014462675.1). NCBI lineage: Eukaryota > Fungi > Basidiomycota > Agaricomycetes > Agaricales > Mycenaceae > Mycena > Mycena sanguinolenta. The sequence continues at coordinate 908,635 of JACAZH010000034.1, read as the reverse complement.
TTGGAAAGGCCAAGAACACATAGTTTGGGCGGCAATGAGGGCAAAGAGGCTTAAAGTCCAAATTTTGCGAAAAAAATACAATTATTTGAAGGAGGAGGACGTGATGACCCTTGTCCGATATAGGATTTTTTAGGCCTCATCGTCCGCAAAACATAGGATTTTTTAGGAGGTTTTGGGCGGTCAAGCCTTGGCGTGAGCTTCACGGGGCCTGAGACTTGTCCAGACCCCGAAAAAAAATTGCCTGGCTTTGGTGCGAAAAACAGCTATTCATCATCAATGAGTCAAAGCTGCGGTGACTGCTGAAGAGCAGTTAGCTTAGGGGATATAAATCCAGGGACTGGGCTGTACTTGGGCCTCATCACTCTATACCCCCCTATTCCATGGACGCCTTCGGCAACGTGAAACGTTTCTTCCTGTACCCGCCTCATCTCGCCGTCAAACTATCAATCCCCGGTGACTCCTCCGAATTCGACTCTAAATTATCAATGCATTCACCACGGCCCCATTCACAGGGAAGCCTGCTAATGTTCCAAAAACTGCTGCCGACGAAATTCTCCTGAAGTTGAATGAAAACTGCAACCAGCCGATCGTCGTGTATGCTCCATGACGCTGGCCTCCCTGGTCAAGTACATTGCGCTCCCTCATGATCAAAAGCGCTTCATTTCCGGGTCGAGCGATGGGTCAGTTTGTGTGGAATTCCCTCGATTGCAGCTCTGTATCTCAGCCGACGTGCCAAAGGAACGAGATAGTTGGACTCGACATTTTCCGGAATGATGCATTCGTCGTGTCTGCGTCCAATAATGGTTAGGTTTATTTCTAGCACTCAAGACAGAATAAAGGGACGGCGTTGGACCGGAGCACTCAAAAATATTTTCATTAAACTGACGCCCGACGGTTTGATACTGGCTTCGAGCACTCAAGAGAACGCATTCAGTAACAAATTGGAGCGTTCCCAGCAGAACCAGCCGGCTATCCTGTGCAGTCATATACCAAAGTGTAAAAGACTCGGAATCACCCTAGTCGAAGGGACGATTATCTTGGATAAAACCATTGATAACGAAGTCAATCGGTCGGACGTGTATCTCCCGATGATACAGTACGATGTTGAAGACAAGTAGCTAGTTATTCAATATACTATTCTCGGTGTGATCGTCACCCGAGCATTGCATGTAGTGACTGGAAAAGAGTATGGACACGACTCAAGGATTCAAGAATTTCATAGACTTAGCGCCATTTAAGGCCCAAATCCTCCGCAATGGCCAACCAATTCTACGCTTCCCGCAGGACCTCGATCATATTGGCCACCCAACGTAGTGGGAGTCGACAGAGGATATGATAGTGGTTCTGTATATACGAGAACAGTGGGAGTGGGACTCGCTTAAATTAGCCGAGTCCCACTGTCGAGCTTTTCGTATCAGTGGCCATCAATCACATCAACTTCGGCATTCCGCTGCCGATTTCGACATTTTAACTCGTATTCGTACTATTTTGCAGCGCATTTAGACCATGAAAAGCGCTGGGGGGAACGGTGTTCCCCCCAGACTCCCCTCCTTTGGCCTGACGGCATGTCCGAGGATTTTGCACACTGTATAATTTATTTTTTTCAGCTGATTATTTGTAAAATATTCATTGTAGCGCGGGGGAGACCCCCGCGGACCCCCTTGACGCTCGCCGCTGGGCCCACTGCGTGGTGCTGCCGCTCGCCGCGGGGGCCCACTGCGTGGAGCTTTGGAATATTTTTTCCCGTGTGTAAGAGCAGAGAAAATCGATTATTTAATTATTTCTGGCGCGGGGGAGACCCCCGCGGACCCCCCTGGACACTCGCCGCTGGGCCCACTGCGTGGTGCTTCCGCTCGCCGCGGGGGCCCACTGCGTGGAGCTGTTGAATATTTTTTTGCGTCTGCGGCAAAAGCTTCGCCGGCATCAATCCGTTTGATGCAAAAATTGCTGAGTCCCACTGACGGGCGTCAAGCGAGGTTAGCCGACGGAATAGCCGAGTCCCACTGTTCCGAGTCCCATCCTTCTGGTCATTCCTCATAGTGGTTGGCACAGTTTTTGGTGACGCGTATTGCGTTTTCTCCAAGACAACTACATAAACCAATTATCACTTTCCGCACTACAGCCGTATCCCGGTTGAATTCTAAATCTAAATGCAAGCGGATCTCATTGAAATATTCGATGCGCGCCATCAAAGACTCCACTTTGAGATTACTCTGACCACGACAAACACACCGGCAAAAGCAGATATTCCTCTCAGCTGAACTTTTCGCCGAAAATAATAGTTTAAGCTTCAAAATAAATGAGGTTGAAAAGACTGTTGAAATTCGCAAATTCAGCTGCAAATTTTCCGTGTTTGAAAGTGAAGCCCAAAATGATTAAATCAGCAACAAATTCAACATGAGCGAAAATAGTGATTCAGGTATTGCTGAAACTGTAGCTGAAAGGGTCAGTTTCAGCTGCACTTTCACCCAAGTCGAAACAATATGACTCGGCAACACGGAACCAGAAGCCGAAAACAATAGTTCCGGGTCCCGTTCCGACAAAGCCGAATTGACGGCCGAATGTTATTCGTTCGGTCGGGGCCGAGAGTGCGGCTAAAACCACAACCTTCAGCCTGGTGGACTTTTCAGCTGAGCTGAAACAAAGGCTTGGGGTTGCACTTTCAGTCTGCCACCATTTTGATTGTGCACAATCGGTCGCCGAAACTATTCGGCATTGCCGAGTCTTATTGTTTTGACCCAGCAGCTGAAACTGCCCTTTTCAGCTTCAGTTCCAGCAATGCCTGAATTGCTTTTTTCATTCAAGCTAAATCTGTTGCTGATTTGATAATTTTAGGCCTCAGTTTCCAACACGGAGACTTTTGAACTTCTTAATCCCGAGAGGTCATTTATTTTGAGACTAAAACCACTATTTTTGGTAACACGTTCAGCTGAGATGAAATTTCGCTTTGCCGGTGTGAAATCCACTCCCAGTTGACCTACGTGTTCGTCGTCAATATCGCAGTTACAGAAGCCTGCCAACCATAACAGCTCAATTACAATATCAAAATTAATGTTGTGCGTCTCCAATTTAACATCCAATTCAACGTCCATGAAAGGCAGTTTAATTCACTTGCACATTGTCACTTGTTCATGGCAAAAACAAATCGTCAGGTTTCCGGAAGGACAATCCAGCGGTTTGGCTCCTTTGTCTGCGTACAACTTTCATCCAATCGGGTGCAGTCTACATTACAAATATGGGATAATAAATTATCACCGTCGAAAAGATCTAGATTTATTACATGAATATTAAGATTTGAATTATACAATCACGACCAGCTAACGATACATAAGTTCAGGGTATATGGACGAGTTCTCTGGGCCTCGAACTAGCCTTAGTCCGAGTAGAGCTCGGGGAATTCGCGTTTCAAATACTGCACCACAGCCTCGTTGATCCTCTCGTGCTCAACCAGAAAACCGTCGTGCCCCGCCATTGATTCGATGACCACCAGATCCGCTTCCGGTATGCTCTGCGCGAGAAGCGCTTGCTCGCGCGGGCGGACAGAGGATATCAGAGGAGATGCTGATGAGAGGTCGCCGTGGGAGGGTGGCGAGGAGTGCTGTGAGGGCGGCGTCCGGGTCGGGACTATGCGAACCCGGCACAGGCAAGGTCAAGGGTACGCGGTCCCGCGTGATGTCGTGTGTGTCCATCTTGCGGATTATGTGAAGGTAGCAGTTGGCATCGAAGACGTTGGAAAACGAGGCTCCTTTGGCGCGGAGGTACGATTGGGTTGCGTAGAACGGGTACTCCTTATTTTCTTGGGCCGAAAGCTGGATTGCCTGTTGGGCACGAGGCACTGGCTCCTCCTGAATACGCCGCCCGAAGCGGTCTTCGAACGAATCAGGTGACTGGTACGACATTAGCCCCACCATGCGTGCGGTGGCCAGTCCCTGGGTCGGCGGTCGATTGGCAGCATAGTACCCTCCTTGAAACGCCGGGTCGAGCCGAATAATCTGCCGCTTCAGCTCTCCCTGACCTATGCACCATGCAGATTGCTTTGCGCATGTGGCCATCGGTATTGCACGATGCACGAAGCCGGGGAAGCAGAGTTGCCACTCAAGGACGGTCATTCCGCCCATCGAACCGCCAATGGCGACTGCGATGGAAGTAACGCCGAGATGATCTAGAACTAACTTGTGCAATCTACGTGTTCGCTTTCAGCCACGGGAGATTGAGAAGTGAAAATGGTTGTACCTGACATCATCGCGAATGGTCGTGGCTGGGAATTTGGGACCGTAGGCTTTGCCGGTGGAAGGATCGGTAGAAATAGGTGAAGTAGTTCCGAATGGCGAGCCCAGATCGTTTGCGCAGAATATGAAGAAGCGGGTGTGGTCGAACGCTTTCCCGCAACCCATGAGAGGAGACCACCTGACAGAAAAGAAACAAGATGAGCGAACTGCTTGAATCGGTGGAGGAACACGGTGAGCTTGCCACTTGTAGACGTCGGCGCTGCCTGTAAATGGATGGCAGATAAGCATGACGTTGTTTCCTTCGGCGTTGAGGGTTCCCCATGTTTTGAAAGCGACGTTGACGGATTGGAGGGTAATACCAGACTCTAACTTGAAGTGAGGGAGGATAAAGGTGCAATTTTGGTCCATTGAGGAAGCCATTGAAAATATTGGCCCAGGCTAAGAAAGTCGAGCTTTTTATGTGTTGGATGGGAGTGCTGTGCTAAGTGGGCGGCAAAACGGGTTAACATTGACAGCAAGTTGAGCTTTTCAGAACGAGGCGAGGCAAGAAATGGAAGCTGACTCATGTGGTTGCAAGTCTTTCGGACGTTGGCATTGAAACTAACGCATTGCGATTAAGCACGCCACCATGCCGAGGCTATGTGTTGCTTGGAGGACCCTGGGTAATCAGAATGGAGGGGGAGGGTTGCCTCGTAAGTCCTGTTACGGGGGGGCAAAAAGCAATGCTACCAACAGTAGTTGAACGTTTCAACTAGGGTCGAAAGGCTTGCCGAGGACCATTGGTTCGCTACAAGTCGGAGTGCTTGGGAATGGGAGTCATAATAAATAACGACGAAGAATGCGGCAGTCAATGGCACCAACAGCATGTCTGTGTTGAGGCGATTTAGTGGGTACAGGAGCCCGAGAGGCCGCTCGTTGAAGTCGGAGTCGGGCAGTCATAGGCGCTGAAGAGTCAGAAGCCAAGATGTGGACTGTCGGCTATTGCCGTGATGGTTTGATATCGCTTACGAGATCGCTCTCTTCCCGCCTACATCAGGCTCCGGTCAAACTTTGTGTCGAACTCACGCCGTTTTCGCCAGCGCAAAACCAATTCACCACTGGAAAGCTACAATCTCTACTCTCGTGGCACAGACCGATCTTGTCCTGGACTCGGGATTCGGGAAATGTCGACTCCGATGACTTCGACGACGAGATCGGAGCACTTACCTCAAGCTTCTCTCCGCATGAACGGGACACAGGACTCTTGCATTCGGTGCATCCTCCTGCGCAGTAGCTGTATCTTCTTGCCTCATCGTTCATCTGCTGCTGCATAGGCCATTAGCTAGCCCGAGTCTTGATCGGAGACTTGTCGCGACCCCATTCGATGACCGAAAAAATAGCCTGGCTTTGGTGTGCAAAATAGCTATTCATCATCAATGAGTCAAAGCTGCGCTCGCTGCTGAAGGGCAGCTAGATTAGGAGATATAGATGCAGAGACCGGCTGTACTTCAGCCTCATCCCTATCCCATGGACGCCTTTGGCAGTGTAAAGCGTTTCTTCCTGTACCCGCCTCATCTCACCGTCAAGCTACTCAATCCCCGTGATTCCTCCGAATTCGACTTTGAAATTGTCAATGCATTGAAATGTGTGGTGTTCTGACCAGAAAGGCTGGTTTTTTGGCGCGGCTTTTGCGCGTCTTACCTATTGGCATCTAGGCTGCTCTGCTCTTCGGGCTTGTAGCACACGGGTGTTTATGGTACAATGGCGGAACCTTTTAAATGAATCTCAGCTCCCAATGGTGTCAAATGGAAGTTAATTCTAGGAAAAATACGAGGAACTCGCCGAGAAATGCACTTCCATTTACTTCCCTCCTCTTTTGTCACTGGTCATGTCGCACCTTGAGCTGTTTTTTGACACACTCTGGTCTTTGCAGAGATATATTAGTGCATTAGGCCGCTGAGCAAACACGATGGGCTTCACTGTACATGATGGACCACATCACGATTCGTTTCGGAAGACGCAGCCTGATTTCTCCGGCTGTAACACTATCCCTTGTTCTCGTGATTAATCCTTGTAATTTATATTGGGGCTTGTCTAGCCTGAGAAATGAAAAGTGTTGTCAAAAGTGCAGGACTGATAGAACGCGAGGAAGTGGCCAGACACTGGCACGGAGTCGGGCGGTCCGGGCTTTGCTGGTCACATGTCTGCATTGCCTCTGGGTCGGGTCGGGTCAAGTCGGATCGGACCCGACCCAACCGTCCACCTTCAATTTGAAATCCAATTCAACGCCAACGTCCATAAAAGGCAGTTAGGTTCGCTTGGACAGTCACTCGGCGAATCGGGTGCTCTGGTTTGTCCACGTACAACTTTCATCAAATCGGGTAGAGGTTACATTACAAATATTAATATGGGATAATAAATTATTAGTGCTAGATTTATTACATAGATATTGAGACTTGATTTATACAATTACGACCAGCTAACGATACATAAGTTCAGGGTATATGGACGAGTTCTCTGGGTAATAAATAGTCTCGAACTGGCCTCAGTTTGAGTAGAGCTCAGGGAATTCACGTTCCAAATACTGCACCACAGCCTCGTTGATCCTTTCGTGCTCAACCAAAAAACCGTCGTGTCCTGCCACCGAATCGATGACCACCAGATCCGCTTCCGGGATGTTCTGCGCGAGAAGCGCTTGTTCGCGCGGCGGGCAAAGGATATCGGATGAGATGCTGATGACGAGGGGCCGCGGCGGGAGGGTGGCGAGGAGTGCTGCGAGGGCGGCGTCTGCCTCTGCGTCGGGGGTAGGTGAGTTGGGCCCGGGTAAGGACAAGGGCATGCGGTCCCGGACGATATCATGCGTGTCCATCTTGCGAATTATGTGGAGGTAGCAGTTTGCATCGAAAGTGCCGACAAACGAGGCACCTTTGGCGCGGAGGTATGATTGGGTCTCATAGTACGGGTACTCCTTATCTTCTTCGTTCGAAAGCTGGATTGCATGTTGAGCATGTGACGCTGACTGGTCCTGGATACGGCGCCCAAAGCGCTCCTCGTATGATTCAGGAGAACGGTACGACAGCAGTCCCGCCATGCGCGCGATGGCGAGTGCATAAGTCGGCGGGCGATCGGCGGGATAATGACCGCCCATGAACGCGGGGTCGGCCCAAATAATCTGCCGCTTCACCTCCCCCCATGAGATGCACCATGCCGATTGCTTTGCGCATGTGGCGATGGGTATTGCACGATGTACGAAGCCGGGGAAGCAAAGCTGCCACTCGAGGACAGTCATCCCACCCATTGAGCCGCCGATGGCGACAGCGACGGAAGTAACGCCGAGATGATCGAGAACCATTTTGTGCAATCTGTGTGTTTGTTTTCAGCCAAGTGAACCTGAGAAGTGGAAATCAAGTTTACCTGACGTCGTCGCGAATAGTGGTAGCTGGAAACTTGGGACCGTAGGCTTTGCCGGTAGAAGGATCGATAGAGAGAGGTGAAGTAGTTCCGAATGGCGATCCCAGAACGTTTGCGCAGAATATGAAGAAGCGGGTGGTGTCGAACGCTTTCCCGCAGCCCATGAGAGGAGACCACCTAACGAAAAGAAAATTATGAGCGGTTTGCTTGGACCGCGAACACGCTTTGCTTACCATTTGTGGACATCGGCGCTGCCAGTGAAAGGATGACAGATGACCATGACATTATTTCGTTCGGCATTGAGAGCCCCCCATGTTTTGTATACGACGTCGACAGAGTGGAGGGTAATCCCAGATTCCAACTTGAATTCGGGGAGAGTGAGGGTGGGATTTCGATCCAGAGGAGAAGTCATTGGGTGATATCGATTGAAACCAGCTGCTTTATAGTATGTGAGGGGGGCTATGCATGTCGGGGTAAGACCCACGCTGCGCGCTCCTGCATATCTCGATCTCAACAGCTTGAAGTCGGGTGTACACTCATGAACTCTTCGGAACAAGAAAAGCGGTAGAAATTGTCCCATGTGGTCGGGATTCGTGCCGACCTTGAACTCGTTGCATAGCGATGAAACAAGCTCCACCAGGGTACAATTTCGGTCAACGGTCCGCTGTGAGGGAGATCATGTCGAGTCATTCAGTGCGTCAGAATGGAGACGGAACTCGCTTGGTATCTCCTGAGACAGAAAGCAATGCAAGGTACCAACAGCAGTTCATTATGGTTAAAAGGCTTTCCGAGTGCCGGAGCCCGAAAGCGAGTCGGTGCGGGTCGGAGTTCTTGGGAGTCGAAGGCATGATCGTTGCACGGCACTGGGCAGCCATCGAGTGTCGCAACAGCAGGTCTGTGGTTCACTTGCGGCTTTTTCGCCAAGTGGCAAGTACAGAAGCCGACTGAAGTCGGAGTCGGGGAGTGATGAAATGAACGCGGATCTTCCGCTCGTGTCGGCAATCACCGAAATTTTTATGCAATTGCTTCCGTAATCAAATCCCTTTCCTATCGACTCTGCTACTCGAACTCGAGTCAAGGCTTGTGTCGAACTCGCTGTTTTCGCCAACGAAAAAGCCAATTATCTACAGGAAAGCTGTAATTCGCCATTCTTGTGGCGCAGATTGGTCTAGTCCTGAGGCCTGAGTCCGCTCGGACAATCTCGACGCCGATGACTTCGACGAGCACATCGGAGCACTTGCCTTCTCACCAGATGAATGTTCACACAGGACTCTTGCATTCGGGGCATTCTTATGCGCAGCAGCTGTATCCCTTGCTTCATCGTTCATCGTCCGTCTCTTGTTGCATGTGGCCACTGGCCACCCTGAGGGTCCATTGGACACTCTTCCCGAGGGCCCGGATCGATGCCTGACTCAAAAACAGCTGAGAACAGCCCAATTCCACAGCTATAATACAGAAATGGGGGCTTCTGAAGACGCCCTCCGTTATAAAATGCAGATGACGACGGTGAGTGAATGATACACTCCTCTCTGTTCTGTATACTTTCTGTTCCATGGACCTCTTCGGCAGCTTGAAACGTTTCTTCCTGTACCCGCTGCATCTCGCCGCCAAGCTACTCAATCCCCCTGCCTCCTCCGAATTCGACTTTGAAATCGTCAATGCATTCACCACCGACCCTTTCGCCGGGAACCCTGCTGTCATTGTCTTCCTCCATCAAATGCTGCCCGACGAAATCCTCCTCAAGATTTCCGAAAACTTTAACCAGCCGATTGTCGCGTACGTTTCACCTCCGACATCCCCAACGCCGCCTCGGAACGGATGTGCTGTCTTTGGATTGCGTTGGTTTGGGCCGAGAAATGAGGTGCACATCTGTGGCCATGGAACCCGTACGTCTGCTCATCCGACATTCATCGGTGCGAGAACTAACGGTGATGTTCCAGTTGCCGCCGCTGACGCGATATTCCGTCGTCTCGGCCCAGACGCGAACATCACGACTCTCGAGTTCGAAACTTTATCGGGTATCCTCAAAGCGCACCGCGTCGGGGACCAAATCTGCATGGACCTACCTGCTGCTACCACAGTTCCCACCTCCCCACAGGAGACGGCTGTCGTACTAGATATCTTTTCACGCGCAGTCGCCAAGCCCAGTGTCAATATACCATACGTCGGCTACGGTGGGCCCGGATTTGAAAACTATCTGTTCGTTGAAGTGGATAAAAGCGAGAGTTTGAGGGAATGGCGGCCCGATATCGATTGCTTCGTACGTCTCTGCTTCCATTTCTATTAGCAACATTGTTAAATATGATAAATATATTTGTCAGGCCGAACTCCCCTCGCGCATCGATATTCTGGTCGTCTCTTCCGCTTCCCAAGAGCCCGGGATTGCATACGAAACGCGTATGTTCGCCCCTTCCCTGGGTGTGCGCGAGGACCACGCATGCGGTTCGGCGCATTGTCTTAATGCGCCCTATTGGGCTGTTAAAGCCCAGACCGGAGAGACGGATGGAGAATATACGTCCGGCAAGCCGCAGCATGCGAAAGCTGTCAGTGCGCGCGGCGGAGATATTTGGGCGGAGTATTTTGCCGTGGAGAAGCGCGTGCGGATACGCGGGAATGTTAAGCTTGTGGCAGCGGGGAGGATGGCGCAGGACTCGGAACTTGGTGGGGTTGCTGTTTAATCGCTCGTCAGGCTGGCGTGCATGGACCTTCTTTCCCTCTGGACCTCCGGTTACAAGCGAGGGCTTAGTCTTTTCTTTTCATTTACTCTCTTCCTTTTTCAAGGATTTACATTACTGCTAATATTAATGAACTTCTCATCAAGATCGTTGTCTGCACAACGACCAATTCGACTTGGTCGACCCGCAAATTTATCATGCCCCTTAGCTCGCTCAAGACTGACAACACTATCGGCGCCCCAGTCGATACGCCTACAAATTCACATTTATCGCTCATCACGACACACAGCTCTCAGATACACATCGCTGTTCTTTGTGCGCCCACAGAATCAGATCTACAGATGAAATATGTATGTATAAATCAATGATAATTTTTCCCACTACGACCGTATCCTAGTTGAATTCTAAATCCAAAAGTAAACGGGGATCTCAATCAAATATTCGATACGCGCCAACAAAGAATTCGCTTTGAGATTACTAGTACTCTGACTAGGAAGTCAACCACAAAGCCAACCATAACAGCTCACACTGGGGGCAACGAATTACGCATCCAATAGGGCATGCGTCGAACGAAATTTGGATGCGTTAATCGTTACCCCCAGTGTCAGTTACAATATTAGAGCAACAAGAGCGTGGTGGGCGCGAAGTATTTGTGGACGTCAACGCTACCAGTGAAAGGATGGCAGATGACCATGACATTATTTCGTTCGGCATTGAGAGTTCCCCATGTTTTGTACACGACGGAGTGGAGAGTAATCCCAGATTCCAACTTGAATTCGGGCAGAGTGAGGGTGGGATTTCGATCCAGGGGAGAAGTCATTGGGCGAGCTCGAGTGATGCGATGGTTGAATTCAGCTTTATGGTGGGAAGGGCCAAGGCTATGCACGTCGGGGGGCAAGACCCACGCTGCGCGCTCCTGCATATCTCGAGTTCAACAGCAGTCGGTTGAACTCGGACGATTCATCGGTATTGTACGCTAATGGACGAGACCCATGTGGTTGGGATTTTTGCGGAACTTTACTTTATTGCATAGCGATGAAGCAAGCTCCACCAGGCTCTATTTTCAGTCAACGGTCCGCTTTGAGGGAGATCATGTCGAGTCACTCAGTGCGTCAAAATGCAGAGTGAAGTCGCTTGGTATTTCCTGTTAACACGAGGCGGAGAGTAATGCAAGGTACTCACAGCATTTGATTACGCCGGAAAGACTTCTTGCGGAGCCTCGAAGTCCTTGAAACGCTGGAAGTCGGGGTGCTCGGGAGACGAAGGCATGATCACTGCACGGCACTGGCCGGCCATCGAATGCCGCAACAGCAGGTTTATGGTTAATATGCGGCCTTTTGGCCAAGTACAGAAGCCGACTGAGTCGGAGTGATGAGCGTCGAAGACTAAAATGGACGCGGATCTCAAGCAGATCTTCCGCCTCGCTTCGGCGATCAGGTGACATCATCTAAAAATACTGTATTGCTTCCGCCTTTTCTTTTGACTCTGCTACTCAAGTCAAACTCGGGTCAAGCCTTGTGTCGAACTCGCCGTTTTCGCCAACGAAAAAGCAAATTATCTACAGGAAAGCTGTAATTCGTCATTCTTGTGGCGCAGATTGGTCTAGTCCTGAGCCCTGAGTTCGCTCGGACAATCTCGACGCCGATGACTTGGACGAGCACATCGGAGCACTCGCCTTCTCATCGGATGATTGTGCACACAGGACTCTTGCATTCGGGACATCCGTCTATGCAGCAGCTGTATCCCTCTCTTCATCGTTCATCGTCCGTCTCTTAATGCATGTGGCCACTGGCCATCCTGAGTGTCCATTGGACACTCGTCCCGATAGCCCGGATCGATGTCTGACTCCAAAGAACAGCTAACAGCGTTTGCTGCGCCAAAACACCACGGCACGGGGTTTCGGAACACTCATTCCATGTATAAAATGAAGACGGTCACCGCTACATTACTCTTATTCTTCTCCATACCCTCCATCCAATGGACCTCTTCTCCAGCGTGAAGCGTTTTCTCCTGTACCCGCTTCATCCCACCGCCAAGTTATTCAACCCCCCTGACTCCTCCGAATTCGACTTTGAAATTGTCAATGCATTCACGACCAGCCCATTTGCCGGGAATCCTGCTGTCATCGTCTTTCTACATAAACCGCTGCCCGACAAAATCCTTCTGAAAACAAGCGAAAACTTCAACCAGCCCATCGCCGTCTACGTTTCATCTCCGAAATCCCGGACGCCGCCTCAGAACGGAACTGCTGTCTTTGGATTGCGATGGTTTGGGCCGAGAAATGAGATGCGCATCTGTGGCCACGGAACCCGTACGTCTACTCATCTGACATTCATCGGGGCGAGAACTAACGGTGATGTTCCAGTTGCCGCCGCTGACGCGATATTCCGTCGTCTCGGCCCAGACGCGAACATCACTAGTCTCGAATTCGAAACTTTGTCGGGTACCCTGAAAGCGCACCGCGTCGGGGACCAAATCTGCATGGACCTACCTGCTGCTACCACAGTTCCCACCTCCCCACAGGAGACGGCTGTCGTACAAGATATCTTTTCACGCGCTGTCGCCAAGCCCAGTGTCAACATACCATACGTCGGCTACGGCGGGCCCGGATTCGAGAACTATCTGTTCGTGGAAGTGGAGAGGGGAGAGTATTTGAGGGAATGGCGGCCCAACATCGATTGCTTCGTACGTCTCTGTTTCGATTTCTACTATCGACATCGTTAAATATAATTAATGCCTTTGTCAGGCCGAACTCCCCTCGCGCATCCATATTCTCGTCGTCTCTTCTGCTTCCCATGAGCCCGGGATCGCATATGAAACGCGCATGTTCGCCCCTTCCATAGGTGTGCGCGAGGACCACGTCTGTGGCTCCGCCCACTGCCTGAATGCGCCGTACTGGGCTGTTAAGGCACAAGCCGGAGAGACGGATGGAGAATATACGTCCGGCAAGCCGCAGCATGCAAAGGCTGTCAGTGTGCGCGGCGGAGATATCTGGGCGGAGTATTTTGCTGTGGAGAAACGTGTGCGGATACGGGGGAATGTCAAGCTTGTGGCGACGGGGAGGATGGCGCTGGACTCGGAACTTGGTGTGGTTGCTGTTTGATCACTCGTCGGGCTGGCGTGCATGGACCTTCTTTCCCTGACGTGCATGGACTTCCTTCCCTCTGGACTGAATACTACAGGCGAGGGCTTTGCCCTTAATTTTCCTCTTCTCTTTCTCTTTCTCCCTCTCTCAAGACTTACATTACCGATAATATTAATGACTCCTCCCAAGATCCTCGTCCGCAACACGACGCATTCGACTTGGCCGATCCACAAATTTATCATGCCCATAACTCACTCAAACTGACAACACTACGGGTGTCCCAATAGATACGCCTACAAATTCACATTTATCGCTCATCACGGTATACAGCTCTCAGATACACATCGCTGTTCTTTGTGCGCCCACAGAATCAGATTTACAGATGGAATATGTATAACCATCGATTCATGTCAGCTTCGGATATCACTCCCTTCATTTGCACTACTGAAGAAGCCTGTAGGTGCTGTGAGGCCTGTGAATTGCACACAGCGTTGAAGCTGTCGAACACGGTGCGCGGGGTAAAGCCCATCCAAAAATCCCTTTCCCGGACCCTCAGTTAAGCAAGACAAAGTCGCGATCGATTTCGCGCTGTTGTGGAAATTTGATATATGTTTCTTTAACAGCATCTTGAATCCCGCGCGCACAACTAGCAAAGAACGCAAACTCCTATCATTATTTCCTTTGCAATAATTGTGTATTTTTTGTGGCACCTGTGCACGCCAGGCCCTATCTGTATGAGGTAAGCCACGAGTCGGTTCCGCGCCGGTACCGCCAGATTGGCTTTTAGATTTTGGTTCAATCTCCGCAACATGTCAAATGTCGGCTATATGTGCCGACAGCGCTCTCCCCCGCGTCTCCGTGTTTTTCCATGATCAATTTTGGTTCCGCAAAAATGCAGTGCAGATGTGGCTGTGCCCGAAGCGGCAGCTAATAAAACGGTAAGCGGCGCTTATTTTCTTGCTCTCTTGACTCCAGTCACCACCATCCCTTTGGCGGCCCCGAAATGTCGGGGTTGTTCTACTATCTTAACAGGCTACACAGCGGGAGCTCTCCCGGTGGACCCAAATCCCAAGGGTCTGCGCAAGGACCTGGCCACGTCGCGTCCTCTGTCGGCCTTTCGTCGTTTCGGGATGTTATTGCCTTCTTGTCGCACTCTTATGTGGGGTCCAGCCTAAAGCTGCTCGTTCTCGGATCCGTCGTTGAGACTGGCCGTCGGCTTTTTATGTGGTTTATTGAGCGGTTCGCAATTAGTATGTCTTTCTCTTTCTGTGTCTTTTTTACCCCGAATATCCGGCCAAAATTCGAACTGATTTGTGCACACAGAGTACTGCACAACCATCCGATTCATTCAGGGTGACCCCGCGTATGAGTGGATTGTTCTTTTTCTTGTAGGTTGCCGATGAATCCTCATGACTACTGACGCTGACCGCAGTATATGATTAGAATCAAGAGAACGTCTGGCGCCGCTCGCGCGAGTTTACGGTCAGCGCGAGTAACTCGCAGAGAAAGTGGGCCGTAAGGGCGGCGGCGGACGCGACCGTCAAAGCCAACGCCGAATACGTTCCTATGTACACGCAGCCGCAGTTATTCCGGTGGCGCGGTTACTGGGTCGAAATCAAGCGCGTAGGAAATGGCTCGAATAACGAGATGCCCGGACCGTATGCGATGATTCATGGGCGTTATGTAGCGACTGGGGCAAGCATTTCCG
Source organism: Mycena sanguinolenta (assembly GCA_014462675.1). Lineage (NCBI taxonomy): Eukaryota > Fungi > Basidiomycota > Agaricomycetes > Agaricales > Mycenaceae > Mycena > Mycena sanguinolenta. The sequence goes on along the minus strand of JACAZH010000034.1, from coordinate 893,548 downwards.
TAACGTGAGCTGATCCCTTCCCGTGAGCGCTAATGGTAAAGAATGAATATCCAGTGTCTATACCTTGGACATGAGTGTGCTATCTGATCTCGTGGAGGAAGCCCGCCTGCGCTACCTTGAGGTCAACCGTCCCAATGTAGTGATCTATTTGACCGACTCCGTACGAAATATCTTTTCATGGGTGTATTCGTCCGTAACATTCGATTTTGCAGCCTCAGTTCGGCCCTCACCAAACTTGGGCTACTGTTAAGCACAAGATGAGGCGACCTCTCAGGTTCGTCCATGGCATTTCCAATTTCTGAAAATCTTATCGTGTCGCATTTCACAGTTCGATCATTCTTCCCGAAGGCGTGGTTGACGCGCTTGTGAATGATGCCAAAGAGTTCCTAAACACGGAAAACTGGTATAATGAGGCTGGGATCCCTCACAGACGTGGATATCTCTTGTATGGCCCTCCTGGAACTGGAAAAAGTAAGCGTTGGCCGTCTGTACCATACAATTCTCTCTGACGACCTAACCTTATGCAGCGTCAACAATTTATGCGCTAGCAGGTGCACTAAACTTGGAAATTTACTCGCTCTCTCTGGCATCTAATTTGTGCGTATTGTCTAGTTTTTCGCCATGGCTCGACATGTTCATTGGATTGGTAGTGTTGACGACTCATACCTTCAACGGGCGGCGTCTGCAATCCCCAAACACGGGCTTTTTTTGATTGAAGACATAGATTGCGCTTTTCCCTCGCGAGAGGATGAGGAAGAGCAGGAGATGGACATCATGGCGACTATGCAGCTCAATATTCCGCGCCCCCACCGCGGGACACAACGAACGCGCTCCATGGTGACGCTTTCCGGGCTTCTCAATGTAATTGACGGTATCGGTAGTGAGGAGGGCAAGCTTTTCTTCGCAACCGTATGTTTATCCATCCATCCGATCTGCAAAGCTGAATTAATTTTCAACTTTGATATTCCAGACCAACCATATCGACCGGCTCGACGCGGCCCTGCTCCGCCCCGGTCGTATCGACCACAAGGTGCAATACAGTTTGGCGACAGCCCCGCAGGCCCATGCGCTTTTCATGCGCTTTTTCCCTGCCTGGCGCTTCTCGGACATCGCTTCAAAGCCGGGCTACGACATCAAGACAGAGACGGTTTCACAGCTGGCGGACGTCTTTTCTACTGCCGTACCTTCCGCGGAATTCAGCACGGCGGAACTGCAGGGATATCTGCAGGGGTACAAGGCACGCCCGGCAGACGCAGCGCACGGCGTCGGGGTGTGGGTCGAGCAAGTACGCGAAGAGCGCCGAGCCCGGGAACAAAGGGAGGCGGAGCGTAGGGCGAAGAGACAACAGCGGAAAGCAGAATCGTTGGCCGGTTTAACTGTCAGTGTGAATACGCCAGGTCTGCCCGGTGCTCCCGGAATGGTTGTCCCAGGAGTGGTGGTACCTACCGCGAACGGGCCGGCAGTGCCGAGTGACGCTGCACCTGCGACCGTTGAGCCGACGGTGAATGGAGAAAAGACGGAGGCAGTCGTCGTGAATGGCACGCATAAAGAAGAAGTCAAGGTTAACGGTGTGGCGTAAATGCTACTGCTCTCAAGTTATTCAATAATATGTTCTTGGACAATTTTCTCATTTGAGGAACTTGAAATTGTATTGCTCGTCGTTCGTAGTTTGACTCGCGGAAAATATTGCTGAAATCCAGCGAGAATATGTCGGATGAATCATGAGGACCACTATCAGCTCGCGGAGATGGGCTCCCTGGGGCAAATCTGTCGGTCTGCTGAACTCCTTCACGGTCGAGTTTTGATTTCCCGCTACAGGACGCAAAATCCAGAAAATCATTGTCTTCGAGGTATAAATGTGCTGAATTTCAGCTCTACAAATTCTATGCGATCACTTCGTTTGATGGACAAGCAGTCTCAATAACTCGACACCCGTCATTATCAAAGCTTGCGCTTCAATACCTCCATTTCCTCCGGTGTGACAGCTCTGTTCTCCTGCTTCCAAATCTTTTCTTCCTCGGAGTTCCCTTGGGGGGGAGCCATTCCATTGATGTTCCATAGTGACGGCTAGGTGCATAAGGGTGCATCGTCAAGAACCATAAATCAAATCGAGAAGGCGCGTACATCACACTCCGTAACTTGCACTTCCCAGTCAATGCCTCGAGCCTTGGTGAACGGCGCGAGCGCGGTCTCATACCGGTCCATGAAGCGACGTTTCGCTGCGTCACTGTGTGGCCAATTAGTACGGTTTGATAGCGCAGAATAAGTACAGGCTGGGAGATGCAGATGACGCACTCCGAGAAACCTCTTGCAAGGTGTTCGACACTGATGCGAACCATGCGCTCCGTCGCCTTCCCTCCTACGAAGAAATCGTTCGACTCGAGCTCGATGAAGAGTACAACGACGTAAAATTTGGGGAGGAAACTTTCGTAGACGGTTGTGATGGCCTGCGCGAGTGCGGCCTTGTCTGAGGCAGTGTAGAGCTCTTTTGGCACGAAAAGGCGGTGGAAAGGCATCTTAAACTGTGAGTTGGGTGAGTGTGGGAGGAGCACACTTTATATATATATATATAAGACATCAGCTCTCTTCTCTTGGACAGGACTGTCATAGGGAGACGCAGACCTCGGTCTTACACACCTCGGCCGAGGATTACCAGTGGTTGACTGCGATACTCTGACTCTGGGATGGGATTAACGTTACCAAGTATTCTTGAACGAAGATCAGAAATGATGGCTTCGTGCCAGAGCAAACAGCACGATGAACGGCCGACAATTGCCATGCCCGAGTCTGTCAGTCTGGATATGTAATGACCGAAGCTCGCCCGGAGGGATCAAGGTTTAGTTATTCAGAGATTCGTGCTTGGCATCCTGAATTTCTCGTCTTGCATGGTCGCAAGCATTGGACCTCCATAACTTAACTAGCATTCAAGTGAGGCAGGTACAATTACTTCGAAAGCGAACTACGTGGATGCGTACCAATTCGGGTCAGACTCATCCACTGCCGAGTGTCGTCTAAGATCGGACCACCGCCGCGCCACTCGTCATCGCGGCGCGCCATCCCAAACGCATCGCGTTTTTGACAGGTTGATTGTCAGCGCTTGTACGAGCTCGTACAAGCGGGATCAAGTGGCCAAGTCGACAAGTAGACAAGCCATGTGAAAATTCCGGCAAGTTTTTGGTGCCTTTCCTGCGGCCCGTCGAACAAGTCTGCACAAGATCCAACAAGGGCTCAAGTTCGATTTCATTTTCAATCCTACTCACTTGGAATCGTTCCGAAACTCATTCATCGCTCTTCCAGCAAACATCATAAAATTAAGGCTTCTGTATGTGCTGGAGGAATTGTCCATATCGAATATATTCGCTGAAGACTCACCTCCTTGTGAGGCTTGCGAGCTTGAGAGCTTGCCGAAAAGGTTTTATAAACGAGAAAGTGCCGAAAGCGGAACTACTAATCACATTGGGATTACCGGAACTTACCCCCACGTTAAATTGACTCCAATATTTAAGGTTTCAAATCAAATATATATTCATTGGAAATTGTATTAGAAACTAGATAAATCAACTGAGCAGAAATCAAATTAAATGTGTAAAAGTTTCATGATGGATTTCCTGCCCAACAATACTAGAGATATTGGAATGTGTTTCGGCAGTGCGGAAACGGTTCCGAAATGCAAGATATCAGCACTGCCGAAATGGCCGCTGATATGTCTGATTTCCTGCATGCGGAAACGAAAGGCGAAGCTGGTCAAATCAGTTTACATTCCGTTGTTGTTGAAACGGGTCGTTTCGGCTCACATTTCTGATCACCCAAAATTCATGCCGGAAAGATTCATTTCGGGTGTGCAGAAATTTTGATCTGCAGTTGATCAGATAAGTTTCCACTCATCTGAAATGAATAGTTTCGGCATGAGTTCCGTATGAGCGGAAATGTAAGCCGAAATGACCCGTTTCGAGGATGCCGAAAGGTAAGCCGATTCAACAAGTTTCAAGCCTTGTTTCCACGTGCTTGAAATCAGACGTATCAGTGGTCATTTCGGCGGCACTGATACCTTGCATTTCGGAAAGCATTTCCATGCTGCCAAAACACATTCCGATATATCTGGTATCATTCGCCACGAAATCCATTACGAAACTTCCAATATTTGAATTGATTTCTGTTTAGCTGATTGTCTAGTTTCTAATACAATTTCCGATGAATATATATTTGATTTGAAACCTTAAGTATTGGAGTCAATTTAATGTGGGGGTAAATTCCAGTAATCCTGATGTGAATCTGTCAAATTGCTGATGCGCGACCCGTGCAGCAATCAATGTAGGACCGATTCCCTACAAATTGGTTGGGCGAGGTACATCATTTCTGCGTTTGTTTACCACAGATTGTACCAGAATTGTTTGTGAGTAGAACGATCAAGAGGATGCAATTTGGCGCGGCCTATTCAACAACCATCTCGACCACCTGCGCATATCTGTGCGTCTGGCCACGAGCGATGCTGAAGATGCGATATATGATCAGGAGTGTGGCCGATAATTGCGAAGCAAGACTCAACAAAGTATGTCACAACTAGAGGACCGAATGTGCTTTCGTCGAGCGAGATGGAATGTAGCTGCACTTCGGAAATCAAAACGATAAACCCCATCGCTGTAGCATGAATAAAGCGAGACTACAAGGAAGATGCTGAAGGTAGACGGAGAATCCGTGCCTCAGCCAACCAAAGCACAGATTGCGGGCAGAAATATTATCTTCATATTCCTATTCCATACCTCCCTGACAGCACCGCCAAATCTGAGGTTAAATATTCGCCCTCTTTCCTGGTATATGCTGACGAGATGTATTAGAATTCAGTCCGCTGATAATGTGTTGAACGGCAAAACAAGTCCAGAAAGCTTTGGAAGTGGTCTTGAAATGAGATATCCGATTGCGTCCTCTGGAGTTGTATTCTCGATAAAGACATCCTTGGCCACTACCCATAATATTGCTGCGCATACGATAGAGGAGGCATACAGCATCATCGCGATGTGTACGAAGATCCGACTGGTTTTCGCCTGTGCTCTCCCACTTTGAACTGGCGACTCTGGGTGAGCTGGATATAGGCACTTCAAAAAAAGCTAACCGATGCCATAGATCGTCGCGAGGAAGAATAATCCTGGAAGAGGTCAGGGTTAGATGTTAGATCAACATGGCAGAATTGAAATGCCTACCATTGAGGAACGAGGATAAAAGTGCAAGCTGGAGATAAACCTCACGCGAAGGTGAGAGGGATTCAAGTTCCTGAGAAAACATAATAGAGAAAATAAGTTTGTACTCGCTTATAAACGGACGCCTTGAGACGTGCTATCTTGGTACGTGATCATGACAGCCGGGAGCAGATTGCAATTGAGGATGAATTTTTACTGTGGTTCACAACCGTACTATCGAGGAGATGTTTAGTCCGTGGGCCGTGAATGAACTGGATAAAAATGGATATAATCGCTTTTCAGGCTTGTGACCGTCCAGTCGCGATGCAGGAGCCTGCACCGCACTTCGGAAAGCCCTGCATTCAGTTACAGTTCGGTGGAACCTCAACGGTGGCTAACACCATTCTCAGTGTATCGGGACACTCTTCGTTGTTGGCAACCTCGTTGATAAATGAAAAAGTCAGTTCTCCCGCAGTCACCCTAAATTTGCTCGAGGCGATGTCTTTGTTTCTGTATTAAAAAGCTTCTTAGTCTCATTGAATTGAATGCAAACAATATTACTGTAATCTCCGCGTTTGCTAAACAACGGGGTAGCCGCCATTCCATCACGTTCTACTGCAATTCTACTGCTTTCAGGAAATTCCGCGTATCTGTTCCCCATCGTACGTATCCATATTTATAGTTTACGGTTACGAATATGCGGAAACCGTACCGTAACCGTATAGCCCCGGGGCAGGAACTTTACGGATACGGATACGGTGCGCCGTAACCCGTATGGACCCGTAATGGCAATCAATATTGTTCGTGTTATTTTGATGATTTAACCGAGATTGAGCGTACAATTCGCGGCCCGACTTGCCTCGGCAAGCATTCGGCTTCGCTGTTACCATCAAACGTGAGGGAACGATGGCAGCCCCGCCGCAGCCCCAACGCTCCCATCATTCCCATTAGCACCATCAAAAGCGCCGGCCGGATCTCTCAAGCTGCCACAGAAAATAAGAGAAAATGTTGAAATGCACTAGATATTCAAAGATTACAGTATTACACTCCTATACTATTCTGCAGTGGTACCGCATCACTCGGAAGCACCACTGAATCATGTTCAACCACTCGCGCCGTTTGCTGAGTGACGGAAAATGCAAGAAAACAGTGGGGGGACCTTGCTGAGGATTTTCCGAGGCAAGGGATAGCCGTGGGGAAATTTACAGTTGTACATGCGGCCGTAGAGGCCGCCGTGTGCTCTTTCTACTCTATCTGACGAATATGACTGCGAGTAGTTGGCAATTTCTTGGCAATCTATTTCCAGACTGGATGTTTGTTTGAACTTTGAACAACAGTTACGTCTTGGTTTAACCTTTGTGTCAATCTTGCAACGAATCCGCACAGCTGGGGCTTAATTCAGGAATGTGGAGAATTAAGGTAAAATGATAATTAATGGTGTATAGGATAAACGAACATGTCTAACGAACGAGGTCGAAGCGTAGTCCACTGCAAACGAATCCGTTACCACAGCCTAGTATTTCTTTCTCTGCATGAAGGTTATCTGGTTCCTACTGATATCAAAAGTCGAAACCACATTGTGCAGGAAAACATCGCCGCTAACGAATGGTCAAACGCTGCGCTGAACACAAAGATTTGCGGATCCAAACTCACAGAATAAACACAGCTCCGGTAGTCAGTGGTCCCCCATCCTGGGTCCCCGAAACGCATGAGTCTTTGCCATTCTCATCCCTCCCCACCCAGACGACCTGGTCGCGTGGGTCGATTGTGAATGTCTTCCCACCAAGTGTGACGGAAAATGGCGGGGCCTGGGCGGCACAGTCGACATAATACGTACCCGCGCGCCAAATACCGAATCCCTTATTGTACGCTTGCGCAACGTCGCTCGGAACAAGATTAAGTGTGGTCCCGCTGTCGATTATTGTCGTATTGCTGGCGGTGATGATTCCTGAGCTGTTTGGGAAGGTATATTTTTGCACGTCGACAGTGTAGTAGAAATAAGTGTGATGACGTTTTGTCGTTGGTTCGTGCGTCACGAGGGAGTACCCTTGGATGGGCACGGTGACACGGGTAGAAGTGACTGGGACGCTTGGTACTCCGCCAAAAGCAAGATACCCGAGATGCGCATCCCCAGGTAGTGCGTTTGGCTTGGGTGCGCCGCGATTCAGGGCGATGGAAAAATCTATGAAGCGTCAGCGTCGAACTATACAGAGAGAAAAGTACCGACACGGATGAGACACTTGTTTTTCCTGGACGGCGTTGAAGAAAAACGGATTGTACTTCGTCTGTATGCCCTCCGAAGTAACACTTGTGAGCCCAGGATAAGCCAAACCCAACAGTCCAGAGCTGATTCTATCGCCAGACCACGCGGCAGAGGTAACAAGGCCAATTTCTTGATGTTTCACTGGTGGTGTGTCAACAAAGAGCCGCGCGACAGACGGGCAATACTCACCGGTCAGATCACCAATATTGACGGTTTCGAACCCGGCAACGCCGGACTGAGCAGCAGTCTTCAGCGTATGGCCCACCAAAAGTGTGAGTACTTACCAAATATTCTCCATCTCCGTACGAAAGGGAGAACTTGGTATTGGGATCGACTTGAAATGTGTTGGATGTGTGGCTGTTGAAACCGGCGGTGCCAAATGCACAACTTGAGACTGGTTCGGGATGCCCAGTGAGATTAAAACAAGCAAAACCTTTCTCAGCCACCCAGGTATCCGAGCTAGAGGTCCCTTGAGCTGTAGATAACAGCGAAGACAGCACGCGCACCTTCCAGTGTCAACCAGTAGCGTGAAATTCTGGCCCCCCTATCCTGGCGTCTATGAGATACTCGAAGTCGAACTTCGCGCCGATGAGGTCCATTGGGCTAGGGCTGCCCACGGAAACACGAAGAATGTGCAGCGCACGCGTTCTAGACTGTCTCCTTGACGATCGAGAGACTATTGGCGCAGTAAACGAGGCCGGCGGCAATAGAGGTGTTTCTAGAGTAGAATACTGCAAGATGTGGCGAGTCGTGCGATATTGCACAGCGCGGCCAGAGTTGACTATCCCAGCCAGAAGAATGCAGAGGCTCACGCTGAAAGTTGGCATTCGTGATGGTCGAATGGATACGAGGAGGCAAAAGCTGCGGCACGTTTATATGCCCCCCGCGCTCGCACGTATCTTCGGAGCGGTTGAGATATATAGGCCGCGCTTGCCGCTTTTAGACGCGTTTCTATACTTCAGAATCAGTCCTCGGAGCTTATGAGAAGAATAGAAGTGGGTCCATCGCCCAGAAATTAAGAAAATTACCGCCTGGATCGGGGAAACAGTCGCAAGCAATTGGTGGAAGTCGGTGGGGGGGGGAGCGTCTTCGTTGCAGGAAAGGGATTCGTCGGCGTCTCAACCGCCTGATCCGGGAACATCCTTGAAAGAAAGCTAAAACAAACTATCTGCGCGTTGCCGTATCATGAGTGGAAGCTTATATTCAACCTAGCTGAATCGGAGGTGAATTTGCCCCACGCTCAAGCTACAAAGTATGAAAACGCTCGGCGGGAACGTCACGTCCACGTTCAAAACTGAAGAGGCATCCCTTGGATGAGCCTGTTAAACGCATAGGCGGGGTGAGAGGTCGCTCATCAAGGGGAATGAGTGTTATAAGACCCGTTTATCCTCTGAACGTCCTGTGAAATCCTCCGGTGCGAATCCACACGGTCAAGCTCAGAGCTTCTCAGCTCCCTCAGGACTCGGAGGTTGTATTGAGGGCACGCTGGGAGCCGTGAAGTGGTTCGAGGATGAGTGTTGCATGTTGTTTCATATTTGATTTGGTCCGAGTATCTCTTGCAGAGCGGCAGGAAAGGACGACGCCCGTTAAACGAGAAAGTGCCGTCTTTCAGTGAAAGAGCTTAGAGGAGTGAGTTGTTTGTTTGTGTTTACTCCCCCGATCGTGATCTTGGCTCGTCGGCACAAACATCTGGCACAGCGCAGAAACAAAAAAGTACCACGACGCGGTAACGCGCCCTCAATCTCATAAAAGACCCAGAAATAAGGCAAGGCTGATTATTACAGCATAAATTAGGGCAATACTACGAAATCCGGATTCCACACTCTTCATGACTCGGTAAACGTGAAAAAATTCATACCGCCGGCCAGGTACGGTAAATGTCAAGGGATTACCTGAGATTACGCTGAATTTCCCCGGATACGCGTTCCATGCTGCTGCGCATCGCTTCGTGCCCCGAGCTAGAAATTCGGTGTTCCAAGTCGAGGGAACTCGGAAGCACGGCATCTTGTCGATTGCAAGGTCAAATCGTGGCAGAGGCCGTTGAATACACTAGACCCATAGATCGCCGGACTCATCCAGAAAATACTTCCGACGGAAAGACGGGATGTTGTGACCCTGGCGCCGCTGTCAGAATGTGTGCAGATCCGTTAGATACCGCCGACTGCCTGCCGCGCGACTCGGGGGTCGCGAATTCAGCTCAGCTGGTGGCTGCCCGACCCCGAAGCCGCGGCACAGAGGCATGCGTTGGACAGCGTCCATCAGCACCGAACGCTGGTTGATGCGGGAGCGCCAGCCATGCGGGCTGACAAGCACCTTAACGACTGTAAGGCGACACAGCGCAGGCAGAGCTGCCAGTGCCGCATCCAGTGCTCCCCAGGGAAGCAGTGTGAGGACTGGGCTGTCCAGGTAAGGGATTGCGAAATCGAGAGAGATTTCCTGCAGGCAGGAACTGTCGATGTACGAGAGAATTTTAAGGAGAATTTGCGCGGCCTGGGAATGGTCGGCTTGAATTCTAAGCGTTCGCAGCTGCGTGTTTCTATCCAGGTGATTTTCCTTCAAGAAGGATTCTGTGGAACGTATCAGTTCAATTCTCTGCGGAAAAGATGGTAGGAAAGCGTACCTCCGACGTCTCCTTCGGAAAAAATGAGCTCTAAAGCGTGGAGAGTGGTCGAAAAACACCGAAGAGACTCAAGTGCTTTCAATGACTCTAGACGCGAAATATCCAAGCGGATAGCTTGTACAGGAGGTTTGGGGATGGCTGAAGCAATCCAAGGCAGAAAAACAGGATTATCGAGGTCTAATCGACGGAGATTTGGTGGTGGTGGTGGGTGCATATCCGCAGATACATCGCTGAAATTAATGGAGGCTCCGTTCTCCTGGACCAATTTCAAGGACTCCAGGTAAGGGAATGTCGATATGAAGGCTGCTAATCGGTCCGGCGAAGTCCCCTCTTCGAGTCGAGAGGTAGAATTAACATAGTAATTGAAATCCAGATGAGTGACCCCTTGTAATGCATGGGGCAGAGGAGGGGGCACAGTTCCGAAGAGTGTGAGGCTGTTCAGTCGCGGAAATTCCACGACGAACTTCGGAAGTACGTGGGTCGTCCAGAAATCGCGGATAATCGAGTCTTCCAGTTCGATTTCGCGTACATCCAAGCCGAATGTGATGCGCGAGAGCGGAGGATCGAATAGGTGACCGAAGCGATGGGCGTTTGACATGGATATCGATAGGCGGCAAAACATGCGCGCGCGTGCATGGGTCATCCACCGCGTACATACCAGACTACAAGTAGCCAGCATGGTCGAGTCCACCCAACAGATGATGAGGTGCAGAAGCTCGGAAGGCAGCTGCATAATCGGTGACACCCCGACCGCTCGGGGAAAGCTAGCGATTGGCCATTCCGGTTCAGCGGTCCCCAGCACGTCGTACTCGGCATAACTTGACGAAATGCAGACGAAGCTTCGGATGAATGAGAGAAACATGGATGCCCTGGTTTGCGTGTGTGAGAGAGAAATGCAGCGGCAAGTTCGGACCGCAATATCCATGACGACGGCGATCATTGATGGGTATCTAAGTATCGCCGCGGAATGCGGTGTTGAATGTTGGACAGTTCTGACTCTAAACCAGTCAAATGGTGATCCTCAGAAATGTCATAGGACAGAAATACGAACCGTGAGACTGCCATGATACTTAGCCACTATCTGTCTGATTTCTAGAATTGCTGGCGGCGGGAAATTAAACGGTGTCGATATCTCACGAAGGTATTTTTGTTCGATTTGGCGGGATCTGAAACGAACAGACTGCCAGTCCGCAAAATTGGGTGAGTTTGTCGAGTACAACCCGACTCCAAATCAGGAAGAAAGACTTAAATGGCAGGTTTTCGGAATAGTTTCTGGTCCTGTTCGCTTTTGCAAGGTAAAGCAGTCCAGCAAGTTGCAGCACGACGAAGTTTTTCACTCCAGCATTCTTGGCTGCCTCCATTTTCTGGGAAGGGGCTCTCGCTCAATTAACCTCGTCGCAGGTGGTCACCGCCATCGGGGTTGTTGATACCGTGGCTGCCAACTCCAACAATGCTCTCAGCGGGCTCACGTCCAACGTCACTTCTGCCCAGGTTCAAGCCATACTTCTTGTCTGTGCGGTGTCTTCCTTCTCGAGTTTTATTCATCACAGTACAGCCTCTTGGTACCAACTTCAGCACTATTATGAACGATCTGCCATCTGCGGATGTGACCGCAATTGAGGCCACTCCATTCAACGACATGGATGCGAAATCCATTGCTGAAATACCCGTCCTCAGCCAAAGCAGAGCTCCATGGTTTAACGGGCCTCTTATTTGTAGTTCATCACAATTGCCCTGGCGCTGTTGACAACCTTTATCGAAGAACGCAGCATCTTGGAAAACCCTGCATGTGTTCCCTGCTCATGACATTCCTTCACAGCTTTGAAGCTAAGATGGACGTATGTCCCGGTCCCCTCGTGATTACTGGACCGCCCAACGTTCCTGTCCTGCGCAGACCTTTGTGTTAGCCGTGCTTGGCATCATCCCGACCAGGGCAACGGATTTCACCACCGACAAAGGCCGCCGATCTTGAGAACGCAATCACAATCTATAAACAGTCTTGCATGCCACAGCACAAACATGAATGCGTAGCACGTGCTGTCCGACATTTCTGCCTGCTGGTGTTTCTGGTTCTTACAAATTGAAGGGACTGTGGTAGTCCACGGAGTATTTGTCTTTGCCTTATTACGGCCGTCTCGAAATCAAACTGAACTTCTTCATGATATAACCAATTATCAGTTTCCTCGTTATCTAATGACTGAGCGTGCATTGAAAGCGAAAGACCACGATGGTTCGGGGATTGGTTTATTCGTCAATAAGATTAGATTTACCTGTACTGGGGTTAACCACTCACAAAAGAGACAGATTGACGGGTTACATGTATCATTCATCTGCCAATCGTCGAAATTCTTCCGATACTCTTCCACTATGAGTTTTCCTAATCCATGGGTTTCGGGGAGGCGTAGTTCCAAAGCGTCGGAGAACTGTGCGAAGAAGTTCGGCGCTTTGTCACATGTAAAACCAGGCGCCATCGTATACACGATGCCGCACGATGAGTCACAAGTGCCGCATCAAGTTTCATTGGGCGCGTGGCGGTGGGCACGGGAGCAACCCGGAATGCGCGCACGATCTGAGATGAAGCACAGTCGCTCGAGTTTCGAAAAGTAAGGGCGGGCCGCGAAAAGGAAGAGAGGCGAGTAGTAATGTGTAGATCTCATGGCAACGCCGGATAAACAAGTCCCGGATAGTTGGGTAAACGTCTACCGTGGCTTTGGAATACCCGGGAGGGTTACGCGGAAAAGAGACAGGAAAGAGGTTGCTCCAAACAAAACTCCTCCGGGAAGGAGACCAACACGTAGATCGTGCAGTTTCTGGCCCAACTTAAAAGTCGACGAGGGCGTTAGACAGGGCGGGAGCCATTTGAATGATTGCTGGTACCATCAAGCGTGAATTAGCGTACAATCACGAGTCGCGGAAAGACCTATTGAAGATTGTCGGGATCCAAGAGAGGCACGCGAGTCGTACCTTAACAGTCTTTATACTACGCGACAGGCGGCGATTCCCCGAGAAGGGCACGCGCAGGACCGTAGTGCTACTGATTATCGTGAGAGTTACTCGGACCAGAGTCGTTCTTGAAGTGGCGGAACGCTGGGCCCACAGCCTACAGGGGAGCAAGCTTTGAGCAATTCCGAGTCATGAACCTCCGCAATGACCTGATTGACGAGTTCCTGAGGGAAATGCATGTCCGCGAATAACCTGAGGCTTTGCGGATGAGAGCGGTCAAATTGCAAGTCGAAAAAACCTGCTACACGTGATTGACGTATTCGGCGAAACGGTCACCTGACAATCCTTGTTTGACAGACGACATGGTGTTACTACGCGTTTTGATGAGTCGAACACATTATTTTACCTATGAAGGATTTCAGAATGAACGGTGCTCCTGGATTAACGTATCGGCCCTGTTGAAAGAGAGATTTTGAGGCTGCTTTGAAAAAAGCTTCACGCTAGAGAACAGTAAAGATCTGGCTCAGAATAATTATCTGACCCTACAGTAGCTTACTTTGCCTGGTTTACCCGGTGAATCGGAGACACCTTGTGCTCAACTTGCACTAACGCCGACGCGCACATGCATATTTCATTTGCGGTTTACCTTCCTTGACTTTGAATGGAACAGTTACGACTCGGCTAAGTTTTGTCGCCGACCCCGTCTCTGTATTTAATGCAGGAGGCCTTTGGGGGGTTGATGTGTTCAGTGTCTCAGCCCTAGATGCACCTCCTTCCTTTCCTTAGCGTTATCTTGCTCACTGCTTCTATTTCTTCGGCCCAGGTCAGCAGTCAGACCAACACCCGAAATTGGACCGATAGTAATCGTTTAATGCCCAGGGTGCTTGCGGTGACGTCGCAGGTACTATCGCGTCCCAAGTCGCAGAAATGAACGCTTTCAACAACAAGACTCCCCCACCATCCGTACCCACCGATTGCATAAAGGCGAAGGGGCTCAAAAAAGGGATAGATGACTATCGTACTGGCGAAATCGAAGATCCTGGAGACGGTTGTACTGTGAGTGATGACGTCGAGGCTTCAACTGTTCACATATCACAACGGGTATGCAGGGACTATATGCAAATGCGATACGCACGAACACTGCGTTCAATCCTGCCTATTCGAAGTTGGCGAAGTTCGTAGCTATGTGCCCCTGAAAAGAGTTGAAAGAGCTTCAGATCAATGGATTCATATTTTGCACGCGGCCGAGATGATGTTAAAAAAGTCTTTGAAAACGTCCCCTGTGCTGTTACTATCCCCAATCTGTATCAATTCAAAACTGTACTCGTGCGCTGCGTACCCACCAGATTCAAATGAGATGAGTTGGCCAATGCTCGGCACTGCTGGATATCCGAAAGGAAGGCCGTCAGCAGTATGAAAGGAAATTCTTCAGTTCAACCGTGGCTCAGTCTGTTTGGCGCGATATCATCCAGCTGTGGCCGACCTCGAGGAGGATTAATTCAAGAGGTCTTCGGGGTACTTGATTGCTATTTAGCCGAGGGGACACGCGCTGCGTTCAACGCTTCCATAAAGAGTTCGCGAGAAGAACAGAAACGTGCGGGCATTTTACTCCTACGGCAGAAGATACTAACCGTCCTCGGAAAACAGATTCGAATAGGACTTGTCGAAAAATACAGGTGTGATGAAGCTCCCTCGCGTTGTTCTTTGCGTTCTACATATGTGTTACGAGAATGCCAAATGGACATTTTTTGAGAAGGTTTAAACATAAGCCCACCTTCGATGTTGGCAGATTCGATTTTAAATGTTGCGGGAGCAAAACGAGCTTCGGATCAGAGAGCGCCCTTCCTTCGCTTGCGGTAAGTGTACTAATAACCGCTGAATGTAAATCACATTGGGCCCTGGGGCTAGCCCGAACTTTTTCTTGGCTGTTCGATTTCTGAACTTGAAGCGCGGTTTTTTACGGCAGAAAGGCGAGAAATGGAGCGAACAAACTCGGAACTTTGACCACACGGTCCCGAAACTGTGCAGTACCATTCTTCGGGGACACATTCACATGTGGAAGAGGTCTCACAGAATCTCATGGATATCACCCGTGTGAATTTCTCGCGATCACGATGCTACTCTCCGAGTCGCCTTGTTTATTCAAAACGAACCGACGTCAAAGCGGAAAATCGGCCGAGTGTCCAGTGATTCAGTGGATGCGCCTTTCTTGTGGAGGATTTTGGGACCAGGAGGGGTCTGAGGAGGCTGCTAGTCGTCGGTTCGTTTAGCGAACTCGGTGCCGCGCGCTGTAGTGTGCAGATCGCCGATCACTACGGCAGTATAACCATGGTTCATCGCGAGGAATTAGTGTTTGGAAATATCAAGCACATTGATTCGGGCATGTCCCGCAATCATTGGTACGGGAACTGGGTTTGGCGAGCCGCAAGGAACTGAACTAGAGCCGCCGATTACGAACGAGTCAGGGCAGGCTACGGCATTGAAACAGTCAATGGTCATTGAATCGAGGGCGCGTCTGATTGAATCATCATTTTCTAATTTGCCGTGTGATAAAATTTGGTTTCTTTGGAGACAAAGAACTTCAAGCGCGTCCGGAAAGCGCATAAAAGGGCGTTTCAAACTTGAAACTCCACTGCTCGTCCTCGAGTTGCATTTTTTCCCTCGCAAAAATTATTCTACCCTCTAGAATGCTCGCGTTCCAGTTGCTCGGAGCTCTTGCTTCTGCCGCCCTCGTGTCGAGCGTTCCCCTCGTTGCCCGCACATGCGACACCTCAGATGCTGTCATGGATCTCCCCTCGGGACAGACTGCTCTAGTCAGCCCCACAACCGCTCCCTTGTACGTGCTGCTTGGTGTTGGCATCCAAAATTATTCGTGCAGCAGCACCACCTCCACCTACACGTGAGTTTCTGCGAACGTTCACTGAATATATTCTCATGCCACGAAACACAGTTCCATCGGCGCCGTCGCTTCCCTGTTCGATATCTCGTGCCTCATTGACTCTTCGGACTTTGCAAGCATCCAGACTACCGCGTTTGATATCTGGAACGCCGCCCCCAGTGGCACAGCCGCCTCCTCAATCGGCAGCCAGGTCTCTGCCCCGGATCTGCTTGGGGTGCGCACCTGTCTCTCTGGCGGGTACAGAATTTGACTCTAACGTAGTTCCACTACTTCGTCACCTCGCCATCTGGTACCGGCATCTCCCCTGAGTGGGACTTCACCTCCACCACGGGGGACTCCAGTTCATACGTGATCGGCGCCAAGGTCGGGGACATCGCAGCACCCACTGACTCGGCAACCAACGTCGACTGGCTTGCTCTCAACAGCGCGCAGGGATCGCTGGCATCGAAGATCTTCCGCATCGACACTGTTAAAGGACAGCCGCCTACCTCCGTAAGTGTTTCTTCACAGAGTGTGAGGATTGGATTTGAACATTCCTCGATAGTGCGTTGCGGGTTCTGACCCCATTAGCGTGAAATACACTGCCAAGTACTATCTCTATTAATCAACGTCTTCGGGAATTTGACCTGAATGTTGTACCACATTCGTTTGTCAATGTCGTTATATCGATGGAATGAATAATGGTTCTGATCGAATGCCATCATGTCCTTTGGAATTGTCAGTTTGCCTTCTTGAAGTTCAAGTTACTGTATCATTTCGACCGTAGGTTCAGCGATCTGGAAATTTTCGATGGCCGGGATAGATAATTCTATTTGGTAACCCCAAAATCGGGGCTGCCAGGGTTGCTAAATAGAAAAATTCTATTTAGTAGCTCCGCAAGCGAGAATCTTTCGGAGCGGTGTACCCAGCCCATCTCATCTCTTCCTGCTAAACTCACTTGCGGAATCCACCCGGCTCGAGCGGAGTTTCAGTGGGAATACAGGGGACCATCACCTCGCATTCGTTATTTAGAGCCTTAGCCTTCGTTCCTTGATATAAACTTCCAAACCTGGGTCCCCGCATTCATTTATTGTTCAATCGATGTAGTTGTTCCCGAAGTAATACTTGTAGATTGATGGAAACAACCGAGAAACAACTTCGCGACCTTTGAGTCATCTAGAGCAGTCGCCGTCTTTTGAGTTCATGTCAAGTTCATTCGCCAGCGATCTGACAGAGACCAAGCTGTCTGTCAACAAGGAGGTCGCATTGCTTGATCGGCGGAGGTGTTTGCAACCTTCGTTTGGTGTTGCTTGTCATCCGCCAAGTACGGGCTGCTATCACATGACGGCCCTCCGTAACTTTGCGGAACAGCTCGGAGGTGTTCATCACTCGGCAAACAGGGGGTTTCGGAAATTTCCGTTCTTCTTTCTCACAGGGAGCACAACCAAATAATCGAGCCTAGAACATTGGAAAGATATGCAGAAAATATTTACAATAACTTGTGCAAGTTTGTGGCTCAAAGAACAAAAAGGGTATTCAAAAGACATCCTTTAGTTCAGAATGTCTTTTGAATACCATCTCCATGTTTGAAGCCAAAGACATGCAAAAGAAATTGTAAATATGTTCAGCATATCCTTTGTATATTTGGGCATGGGTTATTAAGTTATGCCCCTAGTGTCGCAGGCGGAGCTATCAAACGGCTGATCGGCATTGTTCGGTGGTTGATGATCTACCAAACGGTGCATGATTTCACTGCGCTTTCGGCCGACCTTTATATAGCGAGGTACGAGCGTTTAGAGAGACTACGGCCGACCACCTCTTGGTGACGATCACTTATCTCTTTCTCTTCCTGTCGCCATCGACGCAGCGCGTCCGTCTAGTTTCTGGCGCCACCTAGGCCGTCTACGTTTAGCGCGCCATCTCAGCTTCTGTGCTATACCCACCGTTCGAGATAGTCCGCCCAGATACGACCAAGATTAGCTCCATGCCCTGCAGCGGCAATGCGAGATGCAGATACCGTTGCCAATGAGGCCTGGAGTTTATTTTCACAGGGTGGAACAACATCAGCAAGGATTTGGACGAGCTGTCAGAGAGAAGGACTAGTTGTTCAGAGCCGTGTGTTGGGAGTATGGTGAGTCACGTTTCTCCTCTTCACAGGTTCAAATTTATCCATAGATTGACACGTCCTGGCCCAACACGTACGCCATCTCTGGATCTACGGCCTACGTTACTAGCCTTATTTTAAGGACTGGCCCAACAACCGCGCCACAGAAACGATTACCGAAATCTTCTAAAAGTCCGACGCCACTGCTCCGAGGCGACAGCACACTGCACGTCTGCAGCCAGGAGGAACGGAATTTGATGAGTGCCTGACGTGCAGCATTCAATTAATCGCTGACCTCATCCCCTCCCAGCATACCATTGTTGAACTTCGGACGATAAGCTGAATTCTTGTGGCACTTTAGGCGTGTTGAGTTGGTTCACCGACCTACTGCTCGTTCATGCATCCACTCGCTCATTGGCGCAAGATATTATCTCCGGAGTCCTACGCATGCAGGCGATCCATGAGCTAAAATCAAATGTTACGACTCTTCAGGCGACACATTTGAGCTGCCATATACTTATCCGTGCCACCGTATCCGTTCTGTACGCCGTGGTATCTATTATCCTAATCGCCAGCATTGAAGCCAGTCAAACGTGCGTGGAACACACTTAGTCGGAAGGGTTCAAGCAACAGGTTAAGGCGGGTCACATGCAGCGGGCTAACAGGTTGGTTTGAATTGTGTTAGCACTCAGCAGGCTAGCAGCACGAAGGTTAATCTTGCCTTACATGATAAGTAATTTCAAGGTTGGCTGCTGCACTGCTGTAGCAGTTATCAGGTGCGGCTCTCATTGCATTAACCAGGGCCAGGACTGAAAACCCTGTCGGAGCAGAGACTGACGACTGCGCAGCAATCATCTGGAAAGTCTGCTCCCAGGAAGCCTTCTGAGCCGGATCTAGACCGTACATCTGAACTATATCAGACGTGGAAATGAATGAATCGGCGAAAGAGGGTGCCAACAAGACATGTGGTGCTTCGCCAAGGATAACAGCTCCTAATAAGTATATCTAGATAGATTCTTCCTCGTAAACCCCGTCTTCTCCCGCATCCCAACTACCCAAGTACGTATGGCGGAGACACCATTCGATGAAAAGGCGTCCGCGGACGAAGGATTCTCTGCCTTCAGCTATGACTCCGGCCTCGATGTCGCCGTCGATCTTGCGGCGGGTCATGCGGACCACCCGCCAGTGAGCGCGGAAGATTCGAGGCGGATGCGAGCCAAGCTCGACTGGCATCTGGTGCGTCTGCAATCCTCTACGGAGTCGAGCGCGGAGGTCTGATGACTGTGTTAGCTTCCGTTACTATTCTGCATGTACACCGTGCAATTTATCGACAAGTCGGTTGTGTCTTCAATGATCGCAAATCGCTCACCATCACCTTCCACAGATCAACATTGAACTATACTGCGGTTCTCGGTATTATCAAGGATGCAAACCTCACAATCGACGACTTCAACACGCTGGGCAGCGCTTTCTATATTGGTACCTCTGACCTTGTGTGGAGTGATATCAAATCACTGAGCATCGGGCAGGTTACCTTGTGTTCCAGTACCCTCAGAACCTTGCCCTTCAGTATTTCCCTGTCGGCAAATGGATGACCATCAACCTGTTCTTGTGGTATTTATTATTTTGTCGTATTACCCAGCTATTTCACTGCGAATTAGGGCTCTCTTTCTTGGCCTTCACTGTGTCTGCCACAGCTTTAGTAGCCTCTGTATGCGCTCTCCTTTTATCCTCTTTCCATCATTCCAATTTCCTGAGTTTCAATCTAGTCGCACTCCGCTTCTTCCTTGGCGCAGCTGAAGGCTGCACGACAGCCGGTTCGCCGCTGATATTCTATGTTCAAGTTCCCGAACCCCACCTCACCACCGTTCTTCATAGGCCTTATGCTCATCACGTCCATGTTCTACACTCGCGTTGAAATCGGCGAGCGCATCGGCTGGACTTTCCAGTGCAACGGGTTTGCGACAATCATCGGTGGCTTTCTCGCCTTTGGCGCCGCGCATGTCGCTCCAACTTCCAAGCCGAACCAATGGCAGGCGCTGTATCTCATTACTTGTCTCCTCACCCTCGTCGTCTGTGTCTTGTTCGCGCTCGCGATGCCAGACAACCCGACTACGGCAAGATTTCTAAGTGAAGAAGAGAAGGCGCGTATCTTCGACTGAATATTCATTTTTGACTCGTTCTTACTGTCTGATAGATTCTTGTCGTGCGGAGGGTGCAGGACAATCAAAATGGAATCGAGACAAAGAAATGGAAGAAGAATCAGTTTGTGGAATGTTTGAAAGACTACAAGACGTGGATGTGGTTCTTTTGGTGTGCCATTGCGTGAATAATTTCCTTCATTACATCGGACATTTGGATGCTGATTGTGCGCTCAAATATGTAGAAATCTGCAGAACGGGCTCGGCACAGAGTCCGCACGCGTCATCAAGCTGTTCGGCTTTACGACCTTGCAGACTACACTCCTTAACATTCCATCGGGTGTTACGGTGAGTTCGCAAAAGACCAGGGAATTTTAGTCCAGTTATCGTCTTCAGCAAATCATTAGTATCACTCTCGGGTGCTACATGCTGCGAAGGTTTCCTGTGAGTATTCTCAAGTATCTCTACAGTATTTTTGCGCTTACATTTTTATAGAATGGCCGCGCCTGGATTCACAACATCTTCTTTATACCCAGCATTCTGGCCGCATTCATCCAGGTCTTCCTTCCATACAGCAACAAAATTGGCCACCTTACTGCCATCTACATCTCTAGTAAGCTCCTAATCTCTCCCTCCTCCATCACACCGTTAATATTCCCGTCATTCTCCCACAGACATGGGCGGTAGCACTTCGTTTGTGATGATGCTCTCCTGGGTTACATCCGCGACGGCAGGGCACACCAAGAAACTCGCAACGAACGGCATCTTCCTCATCGGCTATGCGCTCGGACAGACGCTGTGCACCCAGTTTTGGAAGGCACAGTACGAGCCCAAATTCGTTGTGCCGTGGACGATCTGCCTTGCATCCTATGCCGCGGATATAGCAATTGTAACGGCCCTCTGGTTCCTCCTGCGTGCGGAGAATGCGCGCAGGGACGCCCTTGCGGCAGAGAAGGGTGGTAATGCAGCGGCCAACGACTTTGGGTACCTAAGGACCGTAGACGCGAACAGACGGGAAGTGAAGGTGAAGGTAGAGAAGGGATTTTTGGATTTGACGGATCGGTGAGTTGATGAGGTTGAGCTTTGAAAATTACAATGCTTATAAATGTGACTGCGTAGACAAAATTTGGCGTTCAGGTATGTGCTGTAAGATATAGTTGGTTGAGGGATGGCTTCCATTTTCACGTATTTCATGAACCTGTATTTCTGGGGCAGACCCTTTCACCGTTCAAAGACAAGTGTCCGATATACGAGCGGCTCGGTCTTGAACACGAACGACACGCATGGTTGCTTAGCTTGCCATGCGACCAGCATGAGTCTGAGGATGCAATGGGGCCAAGTGTTCATTCCTTGGTAATCATGGGAAGTTTCCGGGCTCCAATTTTTGACCGTTTTCCATCTATTCGAGGACCAACATCTCAATAACTCACGGAGCAGACAATATGGACGCAGGACGGTAAAGGCGACGAGTACTATGGAAAGAAGTCGTTCGCTGTCGCTCGATCGTCACTCGCAGCTTTAGCCAGGGAGCGGGCTGCGAGTATGCAGGGCGGTCTGATCAACCCTTCCCAGGCTGCCTACAGAGATTGGTGTCGAATGTTTGTCATGACGCTGGGAGTCCTGGAACCTTTGTGGTGGCTGGCGGAGGTCTGTGGGCTCTGGCGCGACATCTCCACAAGCTGTGGAACGTTACCGGGAGCAGCTACCTCTACTGTGCGAACAGTATTTAGATCCCGTCCTAGAGGCTTGCGAGCGATAGGAAATGTTATTAATTTGCAAAACTGCGCGACTGATCCGTACAACGTCTGGCGCTGTGTGTAATTCATGAAGGGAGTCTCGATGAACCAAATATGGGGGTACTGATTTGAACATGAACATCTTGCATGGTCTGCTTGCGTCCGAAGACAACGACCAATAGACTCGCAACGGCAACCGCACTCGCCGCATTGGTTGGTTATCTCGTAGGCAGGTTGGTCATGACTCTAAAGGACCCGACCGTTTCCCCCTCGCCATCCCGATCGTTTGGACGGAGATCATTTCGCATCTGGTTTGAGACCAATATCTTATCGTTGTGGGCATACATTACGACTCGGGTTGAGTTTTCGGACTTGAAAGTATCATACAATTTCTCCGAGGCGAGTATAAGTATACAAGAACAAAAAACCAATGAGATCTACGGAGGACTTGATGCTTGAATCAACCTGGTTTCCTCCTTCACCAAGGCATACATTTTCCCATTCACCCAAATCCCATCCAGGCGCTCCGTCGGCTGGATGGCTTGCAAAAGACGTTTTACGCCGAAGCTGTCCGGATTCGAAACTGTAAGTTCTACGCGCTGCACGCGGCAAAACAGGGCAACCCAGCTCGCCACATCTGCGATGTCGCCATAGAAAAACGGCGTCGCAGTGATCTGCAACTCCTCGACGCGGTCGATGAACTCGTGCAGTCCGGGGGCGGACTGATAATGTGTGAGACTGAAGGAGGAGTGCATTAGCGTGTCTGCTGAGACAATTAGGCGCGGGGCGCGGGCTTGCGCGTCTAGGTTGCGAATTATGGTGCGCAGTGAGGTGACAAAGGCATCGACGTCATAAATTCCGACCCATAGGACACAGATCGAGGTGATTTTGGGAAGCGGATACGGGTGCCGGACGAAGTACTCGATGAATGCCGGTGGTGCGCGGAGGGTCTCGACAGCGCGGAGGGGGATAAGACGGCGGATAGATTCTGAGATCCTGTTTTCCCGCCCAGAAGAGATGCTGAGGTGGCGCAGGTGGGGAAGGCGCGCGATGAAGGTGAGGATATCGGTGTCGGAGATGGATCCGGAATCAAATTCGATTAAAGTGAGGGAGGTCAGGCTGCGGCCGGCGGAGGCGATGAGGGGGAGCACGGTACTCCAGATGGCAGCACCCTCGACACCGCGGCCGAGTGTGAGGGATTTTATGCTGCAGTTCCGGAGCGCTGTGAGCGTCCAGCGCAGACCCGGAGGGATGACGAGGGTTGCGGAACGAATGTCCAGCGAGGTAAGAGTCGTAGAGCTATAGCAGGAGCCCATCTCGATCCGTTCGGGTCCTTGGTGCGGAGCTCGGCGGAACTCGTGCGTTTCGCCGTTTTTTCCCCCAGGAGCTTGGGCAGAGCGGAAGACAAATTTTTGATGGACCATTGGCGCCCAATGTTTGTAGCGACCTCGTAGGTTTTGGTGAACTGCCCGCCATTGCGGACAGTCAACGAGGAGCACTGTTTCTTAACGATACAGTTCAAGAGGCGCTCCAGGTGGATGGACCAGGCACGTAATGCTCGGTCGTTTCCAACTGAAAGGCATGCGCTTCCTGGGGAATCCAGGACGAGAGTAACATGCTGCACAGATCGTAGACGCGAAATGTAATTCTCCAGGCGGTCGAAATGTGGAAGGAGAGGGAAGATTGACGTACAACTCGGATGGGGGAAGACACATGTAATCGACTCTGGCTGCAGGACAAACAGTGCTATGTTCAAGGCGGCCAGACTATCGCGGTAGTCTGCTTCCATCTTTAGATCGACGGAATTTGAGTCGGGGGCGACGCCGTGCCGAGACAAGAAAATCGGGAGAGCGATGAAGTTGAGCCTCCGGGATAGAAGGGCGAGAGCATAAAGTGTGTCAGTTGGGAATGCACGGTGCTCGAAAATGGTCACCAGAATCTCGGTAGGGAGGTCCACAAGCCCAGTCATATTGGGAGGGCAGTGAGGGAAAGGCGAAGAGCAACTGACGAAAAGATGAGATTCATCAGACACAGCATATCTCTTTTCGGGAATATCCGGGCTGAGGATTGGTGTTCTCGTCGAATTGAGCACGAGGCGAAAGAACTTGATGGAGGATAGAAGGAGTGCACTCGTCTCGGTGGAGATTTTGTTGAAGGTTGAACCTTTGGACTTGACTTGGATTTTTTGCATGTTATGCTACCGAATCCAATCTTCAAAATATAAATAGTCGCATTGACGGGGAACCACGGTGCAGGTATAATCTGGCGGAGAAGGGCACCAAAGCTGTAGGAATGCATGGTGTTCTGCTGGTAGCTGTAAGGGAATCAAATCCGACGTCAGAACTCACCCAGGCTGTTGCTACGGTCCGAACCTGGCTGCGGATCGTCAGGCCAACGGACTTGACCGCTCGTCAACTCCAGACGCGTCGAGGCGGTTGGCGGGGTCTATAAATTCCGGTGCTGGAAAATAGGGCGGAAAATTCCAGGCTCAAGCTGAGCTCAATTTCAACGCGCTTCGAAGAAACATCAGCAGAAACTAGCAAGAAACAAGGCCGACGGTCGCATCAGCCCACGCGTGATCTCTATTTGCATCTATTTTTTTGTGATCCACTCGCGCTCAATCACTCATTATTTCGGCGCAGTCAACTACCCGTCGTCTCCTGCTCTTATCTCTTTTGCGCTTTCTTCCCGCCCCAGATCCTCCAAAACAATTGGCCTTTCCGGTGCTGGGTGGCGTTAAATACTCAAGGCGACAGTGTGGCTTCCATCGGATTAGGAACTCCTTTCATCGTGGCACGTTTACACTTCTGGGTTATTCTGTGGCACAAAGCTCAGCGTTCTTTGGGGTCGTGGATATTCGAATTGCACCTGCACGTGTAGTAGGACCAGCTCGTGCTCGCTTCGCGTTCTCCTCCAACGACAACGCACACGACGAGGGGTCATTTCTCTCGCGCGCTTTCGCAGCCATGATATCTGCTGTTGTCGATTTCAAGAAAGGTGTGTGGTGGCATCTTCATTCCTCTCTATGTTGCGGGGGAGAATCAGCTGCTGTAGAGGCTATAGTCGGAACTTGCGGGCTATTTTGGTGCCCTGACCGGGTGCGCTTAGCCGCGCAATTGCTGCGGCCGGGGCCAGGAGGATGACGCATTGCACTCGCGACTAACCTCAAAGTCGCTGGTGGCTGAACAAAGCATATGTTCTCGCTGGGCGCTTATTTTCACTTTTTGGGGAGAATCATGATCCCCACACATCTTCCTGTTGGCTGTTGATCCTGTCTTTCCGCCGGGATGGGCGTCGGTGCGTGGGCTGATAAGGCAGAAGTGAGGGGGAAATGAAGAAGAGCTGATTGGCATTCGAATCATCTCAGTCGGCCTATTCCCGGTGACGTTGCTGTCGCTGTTGCTATGCACACGCTGAGCACCCCACCTTCTCATTTGCGGTCTTTCCCGCCCGTCACCTGGCTCTGCTGCTCTTGCGCCTTTGTTTCTTTTGTCCTGTCCTATTGTCCCTTCTCGATCCCAAAATAGCCACTCACCGACTCACACAGAGCCTCCATCCTCCTCTCCCTCGACGACCACTTCATCATCCTCGACAAGCTCTAACTCTGCGCTCGCTTCGACATCCTCACCAACGGCGTCCACAACGACCTCCACAGCCACACATCCGCATCTCTCCCTCCTCACAATCGACACCCCGCTCAATTCCTCGCCGTTTCCGAGCCCATCGAGCTCCTTTTTGCCGCCGCCCATCCCGGGCGCTCACGAGTTTGCAATGACGCCTGCGCCGGTTGGAAGGAAGGGTGCGAGCTCGGTTGTGAATGGCTCAAGTGGCACAGGGACGAGTACGACTGGAGGTGTGAATGGCGTAAAGGATGTCGCTGCCGACTCCTCCAGCGTCGCGACCCCGCGTGCATTTGGCGGTATGCTTAGTCCTAGTGTCAATTCCTCCTCCACCAACGACTTGCCTTCATCTTCGCCCGCGCCCACTCTGTCAAATCCAGATCACACGACCACCTCGACATCTACCTCGACCTCTACATCCGCAGGGAAAAATGGCGCTCCGCCCTCGACGTCAGCCCTTCCAGCGACATCCCCACTAACGCCCACCCCCTCCGCCATAACACCGACCGCGAAGCGCGTATCATTCCCTCCGCCTTCCTCTTCCCCTGCTGCATCCAGCGCAAACCCCACCCCTTGTACCACGCCCATCACTTCCGCATTCATGATCGCCGCTGCGTCCGCAGCAGGCGACGACACGCTCAACCCGAGCAGCTCGCGCCCCGCGCCGCCCTCGCCTGTCCTTTCGCGGCGCACGTCGATGGCGCGGAGCGAGAGCCGGCGAAATTCGGCGCAGATAAGAGCGGAGGGGGACAGCAGGCGCGGGAGCCCGCGGTCGTCGCGCGCCCTCTCTTCTGGTGTAGGCTCAGCCGTGGGCGGTGCGGGGGTAGCGGCAGCGGTGAGCCCAAGTGCACGACACCGCCTGAGCCGAAGTATCAGCGCTGCCGAAGTGGAGGGCGAGGCCATGTTTGTCGACGCCGTGGCGGAATCCCCTCAGACCGCATCGACCTCCGCTTCCGCTGAGCCGACGATCAAGGGGCCGCAGAAGAGCCCGATTACGATCCGCGACTTTGCGTACCCGCCCGCGGACGTGCGCTACGCGGGACCTAGGCCCCGACGTGCCCACCCCCTGCGACCCCGCGCGACTCGCGCGCCGGCTGCGGGGTGTTGCGCGGTTGTCGGATTATGCCAGCCCGGGGTCGCCCGACCGGGACGACGACGACGACGAGAACGGATGGGGGAGCGGCGGGTTCATGTGGGGGCGCGGGCGGATGACGTTCGGGGGCTCGTCGCCGAGTATGGCGAGGGAGGATGGCGTGGGTGCCGCGGATTTCGCGCGGAATTTTGGAGATCCCGACGATGAATACGAGGAGGGTGACGAGGGGTATGTGGAAGGCGATGTGGACGGGGAGAGGAGGAGGATCTGTATTACGCGGAGGCGTACGACGAGGTGCCGCCCGGGCTGTATCGTGCGCAGTTCGCGTTTGAGGCAATCGACGCGGCGGAGATGCATCTGCAGGAGGGGCAGCTGATACATATCGTCGGGAGCGGCGCGACCGCACCAGCTGACGAGAACGGCGAGGGGGACGGTGGCACCGGAGCAGGGTGGGCTGTCGCGAGGGACCGGGACCCCCCGCTTGTCTTGGACGCAGGGGTGCTGGAGGTAAACAAGATGATTGGGTCGCGAACGGACGCGGGGGCGGTGTGGGGGGAAATGTGGGCTTCTGCTGCCGCTTCGACGAACCCCAACCCGACGGAGCGCCGGGCACTGGTGCCGGACAGCTATATTGTACTAATACGCGGGGAGGGCGAGCGCGAGGCCGATGCGCATGCACGGCTGGTGCGGTATCTCGAGTGGGTAGAGCGCGAGCGGGCGAGGCAGGAGGAAGAGGATGCAGCTGCGGCCGGGGACGCGTCACCCAGCTCCAGCGAAGAAGGCGAGTACGAGGATGCGCAGGCTGGGGATGAACGCGGACAATTGGTGCAGACGTAGTTTCACGCATACACACATTCATTCATTGACTTTCCCTCATCCATACTTATTGTTTTCGATCTTTCATACCTATTGATCCGTACATACATATCTTTCTTTCTCTTCTTTCTCGCCATGCATCCAAACCTGCACTCAACAAAGTACATATAGTATTAGTATGTGTTGTTGTATTTGATCTGCCCATGTCTCATATATCTATTTACATCCTCTTTTTCGATGAGTTTTTGAGCGTACTTATTTATTCACGCGGTGTTGTGCTCTGTTTCCACTGCTACGAACGCGTCGACTGTACACGTGCGCATAATCGAAGTACGTGATCGAGTCATCAAGTAAGTATGCCGAATTCAAGTCGAAATTCTGCCATCCATCGAGAAACCTTTCAGTTCATGCACTAGCGCTTTGCGAGGCTGGTTGTAGCCAGTTCCGAGACAAAGCACAAATAAGCAGTATATATCCCTGGAAATAAAACACAGTGCTGATACAAGTCGTTGTACCCGATTCCCACTTGTATTGGAAATTCTAGGTATTCAGTCTAAGAAAGGGCAAGCTTGGGGTCCGATCGGGACAATGCTTCACGGGTAGGAAGGTAGGTAGGTAAAATTACATGGCACGGTCCCGCTCAGGAACGCCGGGTCCACAGACTACTCCGAAAAAAACACAATGCGAGATGTCCACCAGCGACGGGACGCGCTTGGAAACCGACCCACGCGCGGCCAGTGACAATGTCGTAAAGGTCGGGGAATGGCTCTGAATTGGGATTGTGAAACCTGGGGCGGGAAAGGTGACAGCGGCTACCTATTACTGTTTGTCTGGCTGTTCAAAATGAAGTCCTGAACAGCGCCGATGAATAAGTATGTCGCGAACAGTGGTGCTAGTGACGATAGAGGCTGTCCAGAGCTGCCAGTCTATTTGCGTGGGCGGCACGCAAGAAGGATGCATACACACAACATACACAAGCAGATAACGGACAGTCTTTGCGTATGTGTCCTGCACGCCATAGACTTCTGCAAGGAATCAGAGATGTTTCTGGATGGTTAGACGGGGTAACTCACTCCCATGCGCCTGATACCATGTAGTTTCTGTTGGAAAGAGGACTTGCAGCATGCCAAAAGCAAGGAAATAAAACTCCGCACGTTCGGTGTAAACCGATGATATCTTCTCGTCTGCGCCGTCATTGTGTCCCGATAACTGGAACCTTTGAAATGTATGAGCGTTACCTGCGGGGAGAGTACATTCTAAACCAACCAAGATCGTGAACACTCGACTTGTTTCTGAATATTTCATTGGAAGGCTGAAATGAAGGAAATAACCGCACGGGTATTGTTCAGAGGCCCGATAGTGAAAGAGTCCTTCAAGCAGGGTCCACAGGAGGATCAGCCTACGTAATTCGCTAGACGCCAGTCGTAAAAAGGGGAAAGAAAGCTCACCAAGCAGGGAAATGACATCGACAGTATTCACGTTCTACAGGGAAAAATCAATGAAAAGCTCACAGGACTTAGGACGGCACGTCGTACGCCATCGCCGGATATCTACGGGCTCGACGTTAGCCTTGGTTCTTGATTCCCGATTTTTTTTTTTTTTCTGAAGACCGATCTCATCGATAGAATGACTTGGAGAGTGCGACCAAATCCTTGCATAGAGCGTAATCCGCGGAAATCTTCGGGGCATCTGCCTGGACTCTAGTATTAAACGCCTGAGCACGGGCGAGAGCTGCATTGTAGTCTACCAAAAATGTTGAAATCTGTATAAAAACTTCAACAGCAGATCGGACAGATAGAAGCGAACTGGACGAACCATGTCGGACGTGATGAACTGGCTCAGGAAATACAGGCTTCTGAGTTGAGTACCTCCGCCGGCAACGATGTACTCCACAGCAGGGACAGGAATGGCAGTTGTAGTGATGGTACCCAGGTCGTGCGCGGAAGCCGAAGACGGGCCAGCTGTCCTGTATCGCACGGAAGGCCGTGTCGAGAGTGTTGGCGGGTTTCCCGTTGTTGATGAATTGCGCCCGAACGTTGACATCGGCACCGGTTTGGTACGTCGCGCCAACGGTCCTTTGGTGGGGTTAGATCTGTCCGGGCAGAGAGCGAAGCTATACTTACTTTGAATGTGGAGTAAAATCCAGATCCGTCTGGGAATCAAGAAGTGAGTTTACATTTAACTCAAAAAAGAAAGGGAAGCTCGCACATTGAGAGTGGTCGTTGACCTCTGCAAAGGTTGAAGGGCTGCTCAACTGGACTTGATGGGACAGGATGGACGATTTGAACTGGGAGGGAAATATTTAGTCGCCAATCATAACAATGGAAAAATGGGCGTACGCTGGACCTCTTTTTGAGTAGCTTTGGAGAAACTTGCGCTGGGCACTGAGGGAATACCAATAAAGACGTAGGAAGTCCCATCCACTTTTGCAACCCTGCCCATCCTGCGATCTCTCGAGACCTTTCAATTTGTTTCACATAAGAAATGGGGAGCACGAACCGTTCCCGTCCAAGGGGTTGCCTGCGCGTCGCTCAGGGCCGCACCAGTGCCTTGGGGAAGCCTACAGATGAAGGTTCGTGATTTTTGTCTGCATCGATCAAGTACGCCGTACCATGCACTCAGATACGAAGTACGAACAGTAAGCGGAATCGATGCCGGGTTGAACGGGGTAGCTGTCCAGGCAGTAGCCTGTGCTGCTGCAGAAAAGAGAAGAGCGAAAGCGCAAGTTCACAAATGCATCAGCCTCGCCAACTTTTGAACGATGTAAGACAGCGACTCGAGCAGCGGGATCCACTTCCAGGACATGACCAAAATTAGTCATCAACGCGTGCTCGCTGAGTTGGTTGCATGCTTGGTTCGCGGTTACGGACAACGCGAACCACCAGAGAAGATGAGACTGAGGAAGGACACAAATCCATTGTCTTGGCGTGAGACGGAGGCGCATTTCCATCGATGACCCCGATCCGGCTGATCCGCACGAGTCGCTACGTAAATATTCGAGCGAGGTGGCCCTTGAGGTGGCCGCACTGTTTCTCCATCTCTCACAACTTGTGCAAGACCGTCAACGACGTTTCGAAGCAACAGAGAACGACTCCTTTCCACAGCACTCGCCGCATTTACTGTCCTGCGCGCATATTGTCTGCTCGGTGCGTCAAATGGAGATCAACAAAGTTGTCCGAAACCTTTTGAGGTGATCTGACTGCCTGTGGGCCAGCTGGGCGGCCGCATTCAGAACTTATCTCCGTCCAGGAACTTTGAGCTCACATCGGGAAGCTCGATGCCATTCAGAACGAGCTGCCTAAGAAGTTGGAACACGATAGAAATCTGGCTCGACACCAGCTCAACGCTGTTCTTGCCTATCTCCTCTGTGTGTGTATCACCACACGTCTCAACTGTGGCTCTCAGTTTTTCATGCTTGGGCCTAGATTGCGCCGTCTACACCGGTTCTTTGAACAACCACACGTATTCAATGCCGCTGCGGTGATGATCTGGCGGAGGTCCTGCCGATCTGGTTTCAGCGCATAATCGCCGTTGGTCCATGCTGACACCCTCTGCGGAAGCTCCGTCGAAATTCCCGTGTTTCTGGAAACATGGGGGAAGATATCGGACAACGACGATTTTCCTAAACAGAGGCTACAAGGAACTCGATCATTTCGGGCGGACGATTTGTGTGGCTCTACCATTGCTTGAGATGTTGACCATTCGATCCCAGCCTCGACAGCAAATATACGATGGGCTCAAATTCTCGAGCTACTACGCCGGGGGCTCAGTGTTGTGGAGTACAACGTGATAGGTTGTTGCTGAGCTTCACCGTCCGGTCAAATCGCTAGCCTCTAGGCCTGAAATTTGGACTAGAGACATCGAGCTAGGAATCGTCTTTGATCATCATCGTTGACACTTGCCATATGTTGGCGGAGGTGGTCGCAGAGTCTAAATAGATAATTCAGAGAGACAATACAATTGTACACAGGCGACGGGTTCAGGTCATAATGGGTTCTTGTAACCACCGGGCTTGTACCTAGGAATTTTTGTCATCTCAGGCCGGCAGCGGAAAGAATCATGCGAAACACACCATTGCCATCCGACTGCAACAAACGGCAATGCGAATCCGAGCCCCATGTAGGCGATGCATTTTACAGCGAACGTCTTGCGATTAGAGTAGTCGAAAGGTAAGTTCTGAAAACGAAGCTTTAAATGCCGTATGCAAAGCTTTAGGTCACATACATGATACTCTGGCGCTGACGCATGCACCATTCTCCTCGCAGCCGGATATAAAGGTCGCCGAACCACAGTGGATAGTCTATGGGAAACTGCAGAACGCATGAGGGAATTCATTGAGATATGTGTGGGCCAAGGCGCATCCGTGGACATTATATACCGCGTCCTGATAACACAGGATATGATCTAGACCCCAGATTCCAGACACGAGCCGCGCTAGGCGGCGCTGCGTCAAGGGTGGACCAGATTCCCCAAATAACCTGGCCAGGGCGACTCCTCGTTCAAGAATGGACTTTTTCTAGACCCAAGGCGGGATGGACCCGCTCACATCCGGTCTGGGCAGTAAGGTAAGTCTGGACCGTACTCGATGACCCGCCCGGGATCATCGGTCCATTCGAGGCGGATTTTATCTTGAACGTTTGCCGCAAAAGAGGGGCCGGAATGGACAAAAGCCTCTTGGGAATCAGGATGAGAGTGCTTGAAATTTGAATCCGTATCAGGGCCAGCAGGCTTGGTCATTGGAAGCGCCGCTGAGGGCGATTGTGGTCGAGAAGAGTTGGGTTTGAGCAATAAAAAAGTATCAGTGATTGCGAGCGAGAAACGATAAAGAGTTTGTCAAGACAGACTAGCAAGTCAATGGCAGAGGAAGAACGGAGAACGGAAACCCCAAGGAAGCCACCTGTTTGCCGAGTGATGAACACCTCCGAACAGTTCCGAAAAGTCACGGAGGGCTGTCATGTGATGGTGGCGCGCACTTGACGGATGACAAGCGACACCAAATAAAGGTTGCAGACGACGTCCGCCGATCAGTAAATGCGACCTTCTTGTTAGCTGACAGATAGCTTGGTCTCTTTCAGATCACTGGTTAATGAACTTGACATGAACTCAAAAACGGCGACTGTTCCAGACGAAAGGGCATCCGAAACGCGAAACATCAAACGGGATCGCGAAGTTGTTTCCATCAATCTACAAGTATTACTTCGGGAACAACTACATCGACTGAACGATAAATGAATGTGGGGACCCAGCGTTGGGAAGTTTTCATCAGTACAAATAGTATTTTGCCGTGTACTTGACCTCGATGGGGTCGGAGCCAGGGACACACTGTAGAGTCTTTGTTTCAGCCCCATGCTTTTAAAGATAATAAAAATACAGAAAAAACTGACGGAGGCAGGCGGCTGTCCGCCAACGGTGTCAATACGGAAGATTTTTGAGGCAAGGGATCCCTGGACATTATTGAGGGCGAGCCAGTCCACATTGGTGGTGGGGTTAGTTGGAGCCGGGATGTCTCCGACCTTGGCGGCAATTACATAGCCTTTGCCAGAGTGCGTAAAGTCCCACTCAGGAGAAATTCCAGTGCCGGATGGCGAATTCACGAAGTAGTGGTACTATTCAATGAATATTAGTGAGTGACAAGCTTGAGCGATGCAAAATGAAGCGCACCCCCAGCACCAAGGGCGCAAGGATTCTACTACCAATGGACGTCGCTGTCACGGCGGGCCCAGCTTTGTTCCAGATATCGAAGGCGACGGTCTGCAAATTGGCGAACTCAGGTGTTTGGTCGAAGCATGAGATGTCGAAGAGGGAAGCAACGGCCCCGATTGAACTAAACGGCACACATGTTAGAATGTGGTGAGCGCTGGCATGACAAAACATACGCATAAGTTGAAGTGGTGCTGGAACACGAGTAGTTCTGGACGCCGACACCGAGAGCCACAAAAAGAGGCGCAGTCGTGGGGACGACGAGGGCGGTCTGGTTTTCAGGAAGGTTCATCACGGCCTTGGAAGTATCGCAGCAATCCTCTTTGGTCAGAGGGGTGCTGGACACAAGAAGAGCCACAGAGGCCAGACCACTGAGCAACCGGAAGGCGAACATTTTGTGGGGAAGCAAGCACAAGAAGTAAAAGAAAAGAATGGGGAATCTCAGGACTGAGAGGTTGCCGTTCCATGTTGTTTGGCCGCCGTTTTATACGACGAAAAGTTCCAAACGTCCAAATTAGGACTTTTGAAAGCGCGGAAATTGTCCCCTCCGGATCTGCCATAGAATCAGATCAGGGACGCGCTGGATGATTTTCTGATTGACAATACCGTAAAGAAAAATACAAATCTGATGGGCATGTCAGTTGTTGATTCACGCTTCAAAACTTTCGAAACCCGTTCCCATTCAAGTCCAGGATTGCAGTTGACCTCCTGCAGAAATTCTAATTTCGTATATATAGTCTCGCGCCGGTCACGGCACCTCGCACTGTGTTTCATCTTCGCCGGCCCAGCTGACAATCATCTACGTTTACATTCACGAGATATGTCATCCTCTACGCGAGTCGGGTACTGGTCCTCTGTCAAGGCTGAATTCAGGTTGAACTACATAGGAATGTCGAGATAATCCCGTTCATGTGTGAACTCCGGAAAAGAATTTACGCCTCGCGTACATAAAATCAATGAGAACAAGCGAAAATAAGGTTCCGAAATCCGTACAACATACGTAACTCTTCCTACATTCCAACCCGACAGGCCATAGCAGATGTACAGTTAATTCACAGTCAATCCGAAGCAAGCACCGCCTATGGAGTACGTCAACCTCTGAAAGACAGCAGGCAGCCCGCGTTCGCCGTTTGTTCGGCATCCTTCGCCGACAAAAGAATCATCCTGGGATAGCTTCGTGCGCGTTTACTGCGAGCCCAAACGCGTGGAAGTATCCGCAAGACCGGTTTATATTGAAATCCGGAGGCCGTCGCTCACTCGCCGCCGCCGCAGTTGCCCTGACAGTCTGGTACATTCAGCCAACAACCTGCTATCTCCTCCTATCGTCCCTTACTTGCTCTTCGGTCTAATTTACGTTCAAACAGTCTGCCGGTGGTTACACCCTGGATGTCGGTTCAGCATCATGAAGTCGTCAAGGGGCGTAATAGGTCTCAAAACAAGACAGGGATTAATTGGTTGTGATGACTGCCTCGGCTGAACACGAGCACTAATTGCAAACCCGAAACCTGGAGGTGCCAGAGAATATATTCT
Organism: Mycena sanguinolenta; assembly: GCA_014462675.1. Lineage (NCBI taxonomy): Eukaryota > Fungi > Basidiomycota > Agaricomycetes > Agaricales > Mycenaceae > Mycena > Mycena sanguinolenta. The sequence goes on along the minus strand of JACAZH010000034.1, from coordinate 858,930 downwards.
GCTGTTGTAGGTGGCCGAAGTTTGATGCCATGAAATGTTGAACCCCTGACGATTTTTTCCCCAAGGGAAGTCCAAACTTGGTAACTTGTTTGCCGAATTGGGCCAATGCCTACCACTAACTAGTTGCTCTGCCAGTTGCTTCCTTGCCAGTGATATCCTAACAAAACACAGCAGAAATGGCTCGGATGGTCATTCACTAGCGCGCATTTCGATTTGGAAAAATTGCAATGAATAATGATATAATAATACAAGTGCGTTTCTGTCCGCATTCAATCGGGAGGCTCATTCAAACCAAGTTAAACGACGTTCTGTTATACACTGCTTTTTCAGGCTAAAGAGTAACACCAGCGTTAGTAACGAGCGATGTGGGTATCCCGCAGATCTAAAACATACCACTTGCAGGTACTGCGCTCTCGGAACGCTGCGTACCAAAGGTTGATGGTCGTCCTCAATGGTGCGAGTGATTTCAATCGTCAACTGTTCCAATATTTCAGGCGATAGAAGCGAAGAGCGGGAGCGGAAAGTATACTTTTGGACTGCGCGGGGGAGTGACGTCCCACGACTTGGGCGATGGTGCACGAACGGTGTCGCGATTGTGCGGGCGGGCGTTGAGTCTTATTAAGTTAATAATTGCGAAGATTCCACGAACGATGAGACGCACGACACAAGTAGAGAATTTGAATACACTGCAAATATATTAGATCCTCCTTGAGAGCGATGGGGAACAAGAGTGGAACTTACGTTTTGCAAGGAAAGGTATATAGTGCCAGCCAGACGACTAAAGCATGACAATGAGTACGGATTGGATGAGGGGTGCTGGAATTTACAGTTATGCTTCATTGTTTGGAACTGAATGCGAAGTTCAAGTGAGCAGAGGAATTTGGAGAGCACAGGATACGTACGGCAATAACAACCGCAACCGACGTGAGACTGAGGAAGGTCTCAGTAACCTCCTACATGCGCAAGAATCAAATCACCTTGTAATCAATCCGGTTTCTGCGTCGCAATAAGATAGCAAAACGAGAAAAAAGGGGGGAAGCACCCACGTATCGTGAAGGTAACCAGACGGTGGATCAGTTCCTCACTCCTTCGACAACAGTCAAAAATTGTAAAGATGAAATACAACAAACCGCTGACTTTGGCAAGTTGTAGGGGGTATACAGTTTACGAATGTAGACGGACAGCGAGACGGCGACAAGAACATCCAGTACGGCGCCGACATTTAGCGCAGAGGTGATCACCCAGCCATAGGTATCTTGCAGATGAAAATAATCCGGTTCAAGCGGAACATCGAGGAATGCTATCACGGCCATTGCCATCCCACCCAGAAGCCGAAGGAAACCGAGACCCCAGCATACCAGACTGATGTGTATGCGGCCAGATAATATCCAGATCCGATAAGCAAAGAATCCCTGTGACTCAGATCAAAGACCATTCAAAAAACGAGTATAAGAAATACCTGGACTGCGGTGGTGATGAGGGTTTCAAATACGGGAACTAAGGACAGGGAATAGGAATTGGCAGGCTTTTGTAATTCTGGAACCCCAGCCAAAATGACGGTGAAGAAATAAATCGCATGACAGGACACGACCGAATGGCAGAGTTCGAAAAAGCTATGTTGACGTTTGAAGGATCTATTTCGAGATTCACGAAACCGACTCACAGGACAGATCCCACCTAACGTCACGCCAATTAACTCTGCAGCGTGCTACGCTGAGTTTCAACTCACCAAGACCCTGAGAGCAACCGTATCTGCACGGCAGTTTCGAAAGTAAAGGTAGCCCTGGAATGCGACGACGCCGAAGAGCACCAAACTCAAGAAGACGCCTATCTCAATTACCCCGAGGATTAATGGTGAGTCGACTCCGTATGCGATCATGGTTGCGGAACTAAACGAATGTGTATGAAGTGGAAAGCAGCAAAAGGAAAGTCTTCAAGACTGAGGGAGGAGGGGCAAAAGAAGGGCCAAGGATCCTTCTGTCCATCATCTGTCCATATAAATGAACAGTTCGGCCAGGTCCCACGAAATTCGGCAGACGATCCGAGAAAGGTGGAAAATTATTTTCGTGCGATTCGCTATCACCCCCTTATCTCACGCGCGACACATTTGACCACCATGGAAGCGAAATGATTTGAGCGAAACTGATGAGTGGCTTCGCTGATATCATGATATGATTACCGCCGAGATGACCGCCCATAAAGCCCAGAAAAAAGTCGGAAGAAATCTGGATTACCGTTAATCGAAGAATACGAAAAGATATGGGAACTTGCCATTCCTTGGCGCTGGTAGAAGTACGGTGACGATACAGAGGAAAGGGATTTTGAGCGTCAAAAAATCAATTTGTGGGAGCCTTTACTTGGACGACGAAATTAATCATTGTTCGAGTCAAGTTTGAGTAGAGACAAAGTTGGGGATCACCGTGGTGGTAGATACTTGAATGGGATCTTGAGCAAATCATTTAAGAGGATTGGCGGAACTGATAGTGGGTTGCGGAATAGGGAGATTGGTGCAGACAAGGCGCCAAGGGGATCTGAAACCTAAAGGTGGAATTAATTGACAAGGGTCGCTGGGACGATTGTCAGATGCGCAATTTGGAGTTACTACCGCGAAGTTCGAGTGTGGCAAGTCGAGATCAAGTTGTACTCCCGTATCAACCTTCGCAGAAACAGTAGCACTGAGCCTGAGATAGAAGGACCAGGTCACCCAGGCGGCCAGGCCAACGGTAACGGGCAGGCGAGCGTACCGGCTGGATCCATAGATAGGTCGGGCTGAGCATGGTTTCATGAGCAGCTAGATTATGCATCGATTATGGCTGAAGTCGTCCGACGACATCAACTTGGTCTTGGAAATAAAGATTGGACGGTGAGCAAGGAGGAGCGCATAGTGGCTGTGTCTTGATGAACTGTCAGGAGTGTCACGGACATGTTACACTCGCTCTTCCTTCAAACGATCATGATATGGGACCTGGTCTCCCAAGGGTGCTGGACACGATTTTCTTCGCGGAACGCCAGTTGAAAGGCGTTAGCGACTTTATCTATTTGAGAACAGACTTCCTCCTCCGGCACTGCTGAACGGATGAAAACGATCCTGAGCTGGAAGTCGGAGGAAACAGTAACTCGCCTATGCATCCGAGACTCTGGCAAGGAGAAGGTGTGTCTCAGAAGCTCCGTACAGTACCATCAACCAACCTACTTCTCGAGTTGTTCAACAATTGGAAGGGCAGTCCGGATCGTCCTCGGTTAGTCGACCTTCTTCCCATCCCTTCCTTGGTTATAATTAAGTTACAAGGTAGAGCTAAATAGGTATACTTGTAGGTGAATATTCCGCGGAAATGGTATCGTCAGGTATTATTGAATTCCGGTGCGAATCAAGGCTTAGGGGCTTTTGCAGCAGCAGCTTGAGACTCCTCGTCCTGCATTTTCTTCATCTCCGTGCGCAATGCGGTGGCGCGCTTTATTACGCTCCGCAATGTCTCGACGTGGTCAGGGTGCCATCCCTCTGGCAAGCGCTCGTTGGCGAGCCAGGTTCGCATCCACTGGAGGGGGGCACCTTTCTTCCCATCGACTGTCTTATTCCATACTCCGAGTATAATAGCCATCTCCCCGCGCGCGATCTCGGCGTGCATGGAATCCAACGGTCTGCACACTTTTTCGCGACGTATCCGCGCCCGAACAATATCGTCGTCGGTTACGACAACATCGGATTCGCTTAACCGACGACCAGCGCCTTCGGAGGCCGCTTTCATGACGTGGGTGGCGAACTCTTCCACTAGGTCCGGTTGGATCTTGATTGGCGCGTATTTTTGCCCCTCCGGACAGTCGACGTGTACCACGCTCGCATCGTGCTCTACAGCGTTGTGCAGCCCGAGCTCGAGGAGGGTTATCCGAGCGATTCGCCTGATAAGAAACCACCCGCCCACAGTCAAGAACATGGCAAGCGGGGTAGACAGCCCGTAGCACGCTTTCAGGCCACGGTACATGGCGAGCGGGCTAATCTTTTTCCCATCTCGTCGGCTGTCATGGCCGATGAGCAGATGCATATCATACGCGCGAAGGGTGCTCACATATACCCATGGTTGGCCATGGTGTTTATGGCTGGACATACGCTACGGATATCCCCCTCCGCCGGTGGTTGGTATTCGTGCGACCTGCCTGTGACGGGGCAGGTCTTGCCGGCCTTTGCGTCAACCTTGGGGTGCGTGGCAGGGAGAGACATCGGTGCGCGGTCGAGGTGGGAGAGACTTTGTCGGAGGATAAAAATTGGCGGAGGACCTTTTGAAGGCCCCGGGGCCTGAAAATAGTCGGGCCTGATGTTCGAGCGATGCCTGGGAATTGATAAATCCAGGGGCATGCCGCCCTAATAAGCCTGTGCTGCAATGAGGCGATGCGGGCGCAAAGTTTCAAGTTTCAACCGATGTTCACCAATATCGTTCTACATCTTGGAAGGAGTGGAGAGAGGCGACAAGGAAGAAAAGCGCGCGTTTCCTGAGGGCGTCATTTCAAATGCCGAGGTCCTGGACCGTGATTTTCGCATTGCTCGGCTAAGTGACCGCCTATCAGCGCTCAGTTCACTGTGGCAGTGCATCCGGTTCTTTGTTTGCCGGTCCATCTCTCGCTTCAGCGCATGACAGGAGCTCATGTACTACTACTATCCTCCTCCTAAGAAGATACCTGTGACTCCATTTATCCTCGCGGGGGAGCGAGCAAGGATCCAAGATTTTTTTTCTTTTCGTTTTGAAATTCGGTAGTTATCCGAGCCCCTGCGGGTGCTATTCATGAACAGTGTTGCTCCCACCTATTTAGTCTGCCCTGGCAGCCCGCTATTCATATGCATGGATGCAGTGTGACTGATAGGATTTCGTCTACGGAAGGAAGGAAGGAAGGCTGTATTACCGCGGCGGTCCCTAAAAGGATACCTTCCATTCCATTACCCTGATGTTTTGTTTGGCAGATGTTCGGTGCGTTGACTGCTGCTTCATCTCGACTGTTCCTTTGTAATAAATTTGGTATTATTCTTTACATGATTTGTGAAGATCAATCAAACTGCGGAATCATCGATTCACACAGCGCACAACGGTTTTCTGAATGTTCAGGCGCCATAAAATTCAATGACATCTCCCCCGGGCGTTTGAAAACCTGTGAGTAAATGGCGAGATATGCAGCACATCGTTCAATCGAGCCGCGAGCGGTGAAACAATAATTTCGACGTAAAGTCAGCAGTATTTGTAGTCACTCAGTGAAATGTATGTTACATTCGGGGCCCTGGCACCCCACAGTTCCAGTTTATTATTTCTACAAAGACTACAGCTCAACTGAAGTTGTGCACAATGCGCATTATTAAAATTCAGAAGAAAAATTGTACGGCATCACTCGGCATCCCGAACTTGATCGGACACACACCGTGGCAGTGTTTCGCTTGCTTTCTCTTTATTGCTCCATAGCGGGAGTTAGCTCCAACTCGCGCCGTTCTCGTATTTGTCTCGCACTTATCCAGAACTCACCGTAAGTAATTCACACACGAAGTTTGTGGATACAGGTCGGTGGCTATGCTTGATTGCTTCCCCTTGGACGCTGGTGGGATTATGGCCCCCAAGTACGTACATAGGGCTTGGCCGTTTGGGTGTGGCGCGGTGTCCCCGCTGGTACCGATCGATGGGGCAGTAACATGATGACACACCTCCGTTTCTCTTGTTAGTATTACAAGCCAGCCGGCGTTTTGCTGGCCACTCAATCGGTGAATTATTGGTTGATTGGGGTTTGCAATTTTGCAATAGATTGGCTGAAAACCGCAGTTTACCGAGCTCGGTACTTATGTCCGCCATTTACCCTTCCTCTCGGCGATTATCCATTGCGACAAATGAATAATTGACGGAGGTCCAGTATATATAAATACTACGCCTTATATACACAGTACGATTTATAAACCGTACTACTGTTGGCTTTTCGCAACTCTCACCAGTACTCGCCGGTGAAGAGCACTTTTGCATCGGCTAAACTATCGCTGACACGTTTTACTATCGCTGTAGTGACTCTTCGAGACAGCGGCTATTCAGCGCTTACCTCCGGTCCTCCACTTCGGCAGTGCACGATTGTGGGTCCCCAAAAAGGCTAAACATTATCTGTCTGTAGAATTCATTCTCAGAATGGACATATGGGATCTGCCGTTCCTGCAGTATATGGCCTTCTTCGAGCTCGGTTAACCTTGACATCTCGAATATCGCAGACACTTTCTGACATGATGGACAAAAAGGGCATTGCCCAAAGCAGGCACTGGCGGATACCTCAGGATTTGCAACGCCCAACTGCGGTAAATGGCAGCAAAGACTTGATGCTTGCGTCCTCCACACTCCGCCAACGCTCGCTTGGCGCCCTGCACCGGCTGGCTGCACCTGATTCATTTTTTACCGTTTCAGAGAATCTATTCATCGTTCCGTGTAAGGGAAGTTTCATTCCCGGGATAACTTCTTGGTCAATGCCGTATGCTTTGAGCAATTCAGATATTGCTATTAAACAGCGAGGGAAAGCCACCTCCCTTCGCACACCGCTGCGCTCCGATGACCCCATTCTACCTGGATTCCATGCTTGGACTAGGTGCCACTGCGCTTAGGCTTTTTTTGGCACTCATTCTGTTCGGAATACTCATTTCTCAAGTATACATCTATTATCTTTACAGCCCGGATCACAGCTACGTGAAAATTCTGGTCAGATACAGTATCAACGCAGTGGTAGAGAGCTGACATCAGAATTCACAGGTTGCTGTAGTCTTGTGAGTTGTTCCGAGGGATCTGAGCGGATTTGTGACGCCCTACAGCATCCCTGAAGTTTGCCATACCGGTGCAATCATCCAAGCCATATATTATTGGACAGTCATCCTAAGCCGGGAGCTGTTGTCGGGCTCAGTTTGGGGATGGTATTCGAAACTTTGATCACGTTTCTTGTCCAGGTGTGCCCTTCTTTGCTTTGCCAAACACAAAGCTGATTTTGTTTGAGGCCTATTATATATTATATCGTTCGAGTATATTGCTTCTCGAAAAATGCGTGGATCAGTGTGTTTCTATCTACTCTGTGCCTTCTGCGGCTCGGTGGAGGCTTCACAATCTCTGCGGAGAGCTTCATGAATCTCCGGCACGAGCCAGACTACTTCAGCGTGCAGAACCGCTTCGGGCGGTTAATCACGACCGTCTTGAGTGTCGGCGCGTCTGTAGATATGATGGCAGCCGCGGCACTCTGTGTGTGTGTGCTGAAAAATGGCTGACAGACACTCTCAGCATTAAACGGGAATGAAAATTCGTGGGCAACTCAGCTGCAACGACCTTCCTTTCCCGAGCACGAAACCCGCGATTATAAGTGGAAAAATGTTACCAGCTGCACCAACTGAGATACATCACGTGCTCTTTGAACGCGTTCTCGGTTGGCCACATAGACACAAACATAGTGAGATATAGAATACTGTACTTTTTCATTCAAATCGACTCGGGGTGTGACGCGTGACCCATTTGAGCAATTCGACATTTCGGCAGCCACCAAATTTCTGTGTGACACTGCAAAATTTTCGACATTCGCACCGAAAATTTTCGTTTTTTTTTGCATCTGTTCCAACCTTTTTTTTTTCATTTTAGGACCTGCGTGAGCGCCTGGCGGTTCGACAGAGGTCTGTATGATGCGTGACTCCGACCAAAGTTCGTGATCGACACAGGGGTGCGTGACGCGTGACTGCCGAATTGAATGAAAAAGTACAGTAGTGCAAGAAGCCCCGCTCCATTGGACCTAACACTCTTCGAATAAGCAAATTCGAAGTAAAATCTTGGAAGTGGTATCGTGACTGAAACAACGAACCCTTGATCGCAGTTCCGTACGATCGAGGTACGAGATCCTCGGTATGGAAGCCTGGCTGCAAGACGCTATGATTACAGCAAGCCAGATATCTTTCGTAGACCAGCGCAGTTCGGTTTACCAGAAGCTAAAAAAACTCCGACATAATTTTCAATAATCTATCCAACACTCGACCACTCGACAACGGGGTATACTGTGTTTTGGAGCCTACCTGTTAATTCACCACATTTACATCCTTTTCACTGACTAGCTGCACTTGAGAGATACTCCGGAGGTTCGTCTTCGTCTCCCGGTGCATGGTCACGGGCCCCATGGTGCTGAGTCCCTAATTTGCCCGTCCGAAGCGTCGCCCGAGGAGGCATCGCGACCCTGTCCGACTGGGAGAACTGGCTACCGGACATCGCCGGCGTATTAGTTGAATGCAAGTCGAAGGGATTAATTTGTCTCGTGAGACCTGTGTCAGAACTCCCCGGGCTCGTCGCCCGGGAACCACGGCGGCAGCGAACAGCCCCCACGACCGCTCCCAAAGGATCACCACGCCTCCAAGTGTTCCACCAATGATCGGTCCAATTTTGGCTGCTTTCCGTGGAGGCGGAGATGTTGAAGAGGGTGATGAAGAGGATGGGGCTGAAGAGGACGGTGATGAAGCAGAGCTCAACGCACTGGAAGCAAAACCGTTTGACGTTGCCGTTGTCGCAGTGCCATTGTCTAAATTTATGGCGTCAATAAGGACTTGAATCGCGCTGGTTTGATTTGACGGCGAGAAGCTCGACGATGGGGGCCCGTTCCAGGAACCTGAGTAGATGTTACTTCCGCTGGCGGTGGCGAGCTCAACAACAGCATTAAACTGGAAAAAACATTTGTCGATTTGTATGTATTCTGGAATATCGCACAGACCTGAACGCTCAGATAGGACTGAATATAAGACTGTAATGCAGGTGTGGTTGCATTCCTCGCATTGACAGCAGCAAGGGCACGAGGCAACATGCTGTCTCCTAATTTTGAGGCTAAGGCGACATTAGAATGAACCTAAGCCTCAGCGGCAGAGCATACTGTACCTCCATTTCCCATGATTCCATTGCTTCCCTGCCATCCTGAATATCGAATTACGGCTGGCATCATTTCTTCAATCCTGGAATACCCGGTAAGATCAAACATGGGGAGTAAAATCGAAGGTTAGCTCACAGGTTAAAGACCGAGGCATTCGATGTCACCGAATAAAGAATGGCCAATCCTTCAATCATGAGACCCGAGTTGTAAGATTCTTGGTCTGTCTCCAGATTGAGCGCGCAGGAGTCGTTTGTGCGGACAGATATCCCATCTTGGACTACGTGATTCGAATTTAACAAATGATTCTGAATAAAATCGGCAGAATTCTTTGCAGCATTCAAATAAATGTCCTCTCCAGTGGCTTCGGCAAGTAAGGCGGACAAACTAGACGGTATCTGTAAAGACAACATCGTTCACTGAAAGAGCGGGACGTACATCAGAAAGCCCCTTGTATATTGAAAGATGATCAGCGCAGATAGTGATTCCAGCGGTATTATATGCTCACCCAGTAGCCAGTGTATTGATGTCAGGAGCCGTCAAAGCTTTTTCCTGAAAAAAAGGATCCGTTGTGTGAATTCAAAATGAGACAAAAAACGTACTCGAAATGTGCCTCCTGCCATTTTAACTGTCTCAACAAATGAGATCAGAAAGTGGACCTTGACGATAGACTTACTGCCTTGACAGGTAGGTGTCATGGAGAAATTCTTGAGAGATACAGTACCAGCATTCAGTTCTGATTGAGACAAGGTATAGCTTTCGGCCATCCACCACCCTTCCTTGGCGTAATCCAGAAATATTGGATCCTTATACGTCGCAAATGCCATAGCTGCTCCATGACCATAGTTCCTGCAGGTGTCTCAGCATTTGTGAAAGGGTTGTCGAATCATCAAGACTCACAGACCGTCGTTCAACTGTTGAGTCGTTGTGTCTAGATTAGCAATAGATGAATGCCACTTGAGATTAGACTCACGCTGTTAATGGAAAAAATCATGACACAATATCCCGAATAGTCGTGAACACTCACTATTCGCCTGTGAAGTTGACTGCGCCGTATTGTTCGAGATTCTCCGCGGCAAGTATAAAGTACTGCTGGACATCACTGGCATACTTGGTCTGGTTGGTAGCCAAGTCAAACTCCGCCAACTGAGAGTAAAATGCGCCGGAAAACCCATATGAGTCCCCTGCCATGATCGTGAGTACAGGATTGGATTGTCGATATACAACAGCAGTACCTGGATCGGGGAAAGACCGGTGGTGCTGTCCAGAAATGTGATCGCTTCCTCTATTGCGGCCTCTGCGATGCTGACACGGTCTGCGCGCGGCATGGTGATATTCGGGTCCTAAGAATCTGCCGATCAGCTGGGCGCACGAAGACTGGACATTTGGGATCGCACACGCCATGTAACTGTTGAGCGGTAGCGAGGAAGGGTAGTATGAAAGCTGTTAAGGTGAGAAGAGAAATCATGTGGACGATCCCAATTTCAGCCCCTCTTAAGCGCAACGGGTCGAACTACAATCAGTTTCGGCAGCATTGAAAGCGCTGTTAGTTTCATATCACGGTACAGCATCTTCGAATGGGCCGTGCGCCTCAAGGCTTGCCGCCATTCAAGACAAGATCACGTCAGGGAAAAGCGCATCCAGTGACCGGGATTGAGGGAACATCGCGGCAGACGATTTGCGAATCCTAAGAATTCTACTAACCACTCAGAGTTGCTGGAGATCTCGGAGTTCAGGGGAGTCGAACAAAACTCAGTGCAAGAGCGCTTGTCAAATTTACTCACAAGAGCAACGAACAAGATGGTCTTGAGTCATTTGGCTCGTCAAACGTTGAGTACTTCGCACGGTCACTGCCGCTGATAAATATGAGTGTGAATCAAATAGGTGTGAGAATAGGGAGTTCTCAGAACACGGAGATGGTGGGGATAGCACTATGAGCTCGCATTGGAATTTGGAGCACCAAAGATGAATGAACGATCGCAGTGAAATTTGAAAATAGCTATCCAAGAACAATAAATCTGTGGATAGGGTTAGCTCGAAAATAGAGAAGGCCAGGAAGATCGTACGATGTCACACATATGGCAGTATAGGACCCCGAAAACAAGTGTAGCAAAGAGCCGCGATTTCAGGTTGTACGAGTGGACACCATTTTTGCCAAAGAAAAGTTGATACAGGGAATCCAGGGCTGATGGTTCGATCTTGCATGAAAGGCAAAGGTCACGGAGTGGCCAGGATGGGAGCCACGAACCGGACAGGCATGTGATCGAGCGCGCTCACCGATGAGCCAAACAGACGATCAACTCCGGGTTTCGTAAATCGTTGGTGCTCATTTTGTGCTTATGCCTGTCTGTCCAGGCATCATCGGCAAAGGCTGGCTCCACACTGTGCTGCTCGTGGCTCCACAGCTTCGGCAAACTTCCGCTGCCCAAATGGTGTCCTGGCCTTTTAAATTTGTGTATGAATTTGGTATCAAGAGACTTCAAATTCATTGTCTTGTCCAAATGCACTTGATTCTGGTTCTGGAGAATTCAGCAGCGGTTGTAGAAGGACAAGTCGAGTGGTGGAGTAGTCTCTGTTACAGAACCGATATATTGATGACGAACAAGTAAGTATCAATATATGGTGGTGGAGTGGGTGACAACACGCGACGCAGTAACAAGCAGAGATGAACACAAATCGAACAGCAACACTCCATCAAAACCCGGATATTATTTACAAAACAGCTGTAAAAAGTGATACTTTCGCCGACAAAACCTCGGCCGAAAGTCGGGTGTATTTCTGTTTGAGAATGGAACAGAAACTATTGCATATCGACAACACAGCAATGACATCTGTGATCCCACTCGTACGGCAGTTGTTCAGAAAGTTGGAATCTGTGCTTCAGTCAGTTGTCAATTTAAGCTCCGTGGTAGCAGAAGCTCACGTACTTGAATTATTGAAAATTTGAATGCGAGTTCGGAATGGATCGAGAAATTGAAACACGAGCCATAAGCCGTTTGAGTAGATCTATGCGCCTTTGATACGAGGCTTAATCTTGTTCCGCCTCAAGGATAACGGCCTGCTCTTTCCGTGCAAGCGCAGATATACTCCACAAGCATTGCAGAGCGGTGCACCTGCCTTACTTCGCCGCCACACGGACGTCTGCCGCGTCAAACAATGGCTACATTTTCGCCCAGTGTACTCTGAATCCGGGATCCGGAACAACTCGTCCTCATCGATGTCTGCATCGATGAGGGCCTGGGGGCGAGGGCGATGGCGTTGCTGTAAGTAGAGCCCTGTTGACACAATCATCAGCCCCATAGCACCTCACACTGGACTAACCAAAGTAGTGCTCACCACAGGCGTTGCAAAGAGTCTCATGAGTCGCTGGGTTGCGGCGCCAGAGTGGGGTTGAGGTGACATGACAGTGCGCACAAGTTTTTTTTGGCTAAGGCCCGATCAACAACATTGGCAGCTGGTCGCTGCGTATAGGGTGTGGGTAGATTTGGATGGTACGGAAAGTCTGTGGGACGGTCGACAACCAGATCGACCAACGAGTCGTCCCACAATGAAAATGCAGCAGAGTGGGATGGCGCGTGGGGCATCGAGCTAGGCATGTAATTGGTGGGGCCAATGGGTGACACTATCTCGGTGTACATGGAAACGAAACCGGAGGATTTGCGGTCGTCGCTAACGGATCGAGGATGACTGGATAGCTGGCCCGGAACTGGGGGTGGATATTGAACTCCTGGGTCTGTTCTGCTGATCGAATTTGCATTTTCACCACTGCCGTCTTCCAGAGCGGGAACTACTCGGATATCAGGTACCGTCGAGACCCGTAATTCAGCATACTCTGACCCATTCCCCAAGTGTTCGACTCCAAGGAGGAGGAAATAGGCGAGGATCTGCACCTCTGCGACGAAAATTGCCAAGAGGATCTGAGGGTTCGATGTTCCATAGTACGAGGGAATACTTCTGCATGTTCTCCTAAATAGCCGGAAGACGGTTGTCTGGAGCCCCCGATCGAGGCGTTTAATGAGCCGAAAGCCACCTTACCTCAATAGATGATTATCCGACTTCAGGGGACGGATTGATTGTCGCGAGCAAGCACTTGACGGGACGGAAGCTAATCTGATAGTTCCTGTCGCGGAAGAAGTGGGCATAAAAGTCGAAAACTCGAAGAATTCAGGGTATACTCATTGTGTTGAGCAATACTTGGACCCCAAGTCTGTTAAATTTTCGACCGCTGTGTTGAGTATGAATGAACTCTGGAAGGGCTCTGTATAATGACGGCCTCGTTTAAAATCGATCTAGTACCTAAAGTTCTGTCGTGTGGTCCGCCTCGAGATCATTCGGGTGTGAGACTATGGACGTTAACCCTGGACGGATTTTTTCATCATTTCCCTTTCTTTCTTGCTGCGTCAGAATTAGTCATTTGAAATTTCGGATGACGGAAAGCATTCAGCGCCCACGTCGTTTGTGGGAGGGAAGCGACGTTCAACGCCGTCGAACGACAGCCAATCAAAAAGCCAAGGCCGCGCCAAGACCAAGCCACCAATACGGGCCTAATTTGCACAGCGGTATCGTTTGGGTATCGTTTTTAATTCCGCAGGCGTGCAGAGTCAGAGCCAAACCCGAAACTAATACAAAATATTATTCGCTAGGTTGAACAAGACATTCTGAATATGAAACGCTTTTTGGAAAGCGATGGGCTTGCGCGGATTCTCGGAGATAGGTACAGGTCAATGAGTTTTACTAGTAGAACCGGGATTTTGCTCCGAACCACGTCATTTGAATTGATTCTTTTTGGCCGAGGCTTTGGGTCTAGTTGGCATTGCTGTGATTTCCTGAAGGTGGACTGCAAGTTTCGAAACACAAGTTTACGTACACCACGCTCAGGAATGTCTACCTGTTGACTAGCTGTCTAAGCCGAGAATCCCATGCTGTGCAAGCAGAGCAAGGCCAAGGAATTCATGACCAGACCTGAAATTTATGCCCGGAAACTTTCATTCGATTCACGGCGTGTCGTGAGTGAACAATCAAGTAAAATCAACTGAGCCCAACTATTTGAGAAGCAAGCTGTTTGTACGAGTGCGTACTCATTCGAGTCAAACTCACCGACTGCCCAGTGCCGAGTCGTTCCCAGAATTGGATTACCGCTTCACCACTCGTCGTCGGGGCGAGCCATCCCGAACGCGACACGCGCAGTAATGTAGGTCCGATTCCCTGCGAACGTGTGGCGCTCAGCTCTGGAATATATATACCCTCTTCGTTCGCTTACCACGGATTGAATCAGAATTGCTTGTGGGTAGGGAGCATTGAATGACGAAGTTTCCGCCGCCAAAAGGGGGAGCAGAAAAATAAGCAGGATGCAGTTCGATGCAGCCGATTCGACAACCATCTCGACCACTCGCGCATATTGTTGTATTTGGCCGCGGGTAACACTAAAGATGCGATATATGATTAGGGGTGTGACGAACAGCTGCGAGACAAGAGCAAGAGCAAAATATGTAACGAGAAGAGCGACTATGGCACTATTGTTAGATCCGATGAGATTCAGTCGGAATTCAAAAACTTCAACGACAAAGACTATGCCTACGGTACAGATATGATAAGATAAGGCGCTGAAAGTTGACAAGAATACGTGCCTCCGCCGACGAAACCACGCAAAAACCACGGGTTGCGGGTGGAAATATTATCTTCATGCTTCTATTCCATGCCTCCCAGCACCGCCAAATCTGAATACGGATTCAGTCGCGTTCCCTAAAATGCAGTCCGCGAGGAATATGTTGACCGACAACGCGACCCCTGAGAGTTTTGGAAGTGGGCTGGAAATCAGATATGCGATTGTGTCTTCTGCGGCGCCATTCTAGATAGAGGCCTTCTTAGCCACCACCCATAATGTCGCTGCAGATACAACGGAGGAAGCATACATCATGAGGACCGCAATGTGCACGAAGATACGACTTGTCTTTGCCTGCGCCCTTCAGCTTTTGACTGCCAAATCCGATATAGGCAGTTCAGAAAAGGCTCACCGATGCCATAGATCGTCGCGAGGAAGACTGCTGTGTATAATCCCGGAAGAGGTTAAGGTTGGATCAACCTCGTACAATTGAAATGCCTGCGATTGAAGAACGAGGACAAAAGTGCAAGCTGGAAAACAACCTCACGTAGAGGTGACAGAAACATAATCAAAAAGTGGGTTGATACTGGGTTATAACAGCGCGCCGTGGGAGCTGCTATCTTTGGTGCATGACACTGGCCGGGAGCAGATTGTGGATGAAGCTGATTGTGGTTTCAGAGCCGTACTACAATGAAATATTTAGTCGATGGATTCACTGGATGGAGATGTGTACATGCTTTTCAGGCTCGCCCAGTTACAATGCGAGAGCCTACACCGCACTTTATGTAAAAGGCCCTACATGACTGATACGGAGTCAAAATTCATTGGTAACTCAACGGTAGCTAACGCATACCATCCTCAGCGGGAAAAAGGTCTTGGCTATTAGCAGCTTCATTGATAAATGGGGGGAAGTTCTCCGGCAGTTCAACCCTAATTTTGGTCGAGGCGACGACTGTATCCTTGCGTTAAAGAGCTTTTTAGCATTACTCTTGAATGAATACGAACAATGATATTAGCTGTCTGTGCCTGTGATCTCTGCGTCTACCGAACGACGGGGGAGTTGCCAACATCCCGGAGTCCAGGAAACTCTGCGCGTTGAAAAATGAAATGCGCATATCGTCGCGACTCCGTCGAGTGCACAACAAATGTGAGGTCTGCTAGCGGAATGATGCGTGAGACCTGTCGAAGACCCCCCTGTGACATTGTCTACTGCAATCGCCCAACCATTGCCTGGTGAGCTGAGGCTGGATGGTGGCCGGTAGTGACCAAGCGAGTCGGCTGTGACTGTGGAGGTGGCGGCGGACCCGGATCAAACCGGGAACGCCGTTACCCTTGTTGAATTTTTCAGTGACTCGGGTTTCGAGGAAAAACACAGGGAGAACATTTGAAAGGCTCGCAACATACCTATGCCGCTGTAGCTCCAATTTCAATCACACTGCAGACATTTTTGCCAAGCCGGATTGACTCATTGAGCGGTTGATACCAAATTTGACGTACTACTTATTCCACAGTCACTGCAGAAGGAAAGAAATTGTATTGATGTAAAGCTCTCAAGGTAGCTCCTCTTTTCATGGGATCCCTAGCTTCTGAATGTTGAAACTTGACGGATGGCAGGAGAAAAAAATGGTTCGCGCATGGGTTCGGCCAAAGGATCAGGTACGACAATGACCATGTCCTAGGAATTTGTATCATGCATTTTTTTTTTTTTTTTTAATTCCTCGTTTTATTTCCGTTGTGCCTAAGGCATATGGTAGAAAAGTAAAACACTATCTAGTCTCGTATCTGGCTGTTTGTGTGGTCCTCTATGATATCTAGTTTATCAGCTACTCGAAGGCGTGCAGCCCGTGACAGGACGGGAGCGTCGCGGGAATCCGCAGGGTATGTGGCCAGGCCTATACGTTAGTACGTGGTTGGGTAGGGTCCGTGATGTAGGTACGTGTGTTAAATAATGAGAAATAAAGATGTATATCGTACAGGTCTACTTGACTTTTGGGCGCTCTAGCTGTTTGAAGTCTCCAAATACTGCATGGAATCGTCCCGTGCGCTGAATATAGCGAAAAAGATCTGGTTGAAGGTCGGGACTGGTCAAGAGGTGCTTGCTATGTGCCGCTAATCGATTAGCTGCACGTAGTTGTCGTCTGGCGTCGTCATGGGCATTGCAGAAATGCAAATAGTGGTCCACCGTCTCCTCGTGTAGACCGCAGCAGGGGCAAATCGGCGTCGGGGATTTGTTCAGCCGATACAGGTGTTTGGCTAGCGGCGCATGGTGAGATCGTAGCTGAAATAGCAGCGATGCGTGTTTGCGCGGGAGGAGCTTCGTTAGCCTGCGGAATGCAGGTGACGGTATGGTGTCGTCTACGGCTTTGATTCGTGCATATCGCTTCGAGCGCCTGAACTCCTTCTTCCTCGTTTTCTGTAGGACTCTCGCGTGCGTCAATGCTAGCGCTGACTTGCTGTAAGGTAAGTCCCTCAGGAACTTGGGTGCCCCTCCGAAGCTGCCCTCTTTTGCTGCTCTCTTGGCTGCTTCATCTGCTGCTTCATTGCCTGGGATTTCGACATGGCCCGGGGTCCAGTCAACGCGGAGACGTAACCCTGGGTGTTCCTCCTTCGCCGCCGTTAGACGCCGATGGAAGAGGTCCCAAATGTAACGTCCCACGCCCGGCCTCGGACACGTCGTAGCCCGTATGGCTGCAGTGTTGTCGAGTCCCAGAGGTACAACGCCGTTGATCCACTCGTCCACCTCCACCCTTAGACATTCAAGCGCCAAGATCTGTCCCACTCCTTCCGCCTCGTACACCCCATACCTCTTCATTGATCCCAGCTGTAGTCCCTTCACCCTCTTGACTACCCCATCCACGCACAGCAGTCCCGCCGCTCCTACCATGCCGTCTATCAGTGACCCGTCAGAGTATAGGGTCACCTTTGCTGTCTCCTTCATCGCCCATTCTTTCGCCTCCTCCTTCGACTCTGCCACCTGTACATCCAGCCCCGCCGTCCAATCCGCTGCCATCCTCGCTGCTGGGATTTCTTCTACCGTCTTCTGTCTTACGTCCTTGTACGCTGTCATCAAGAAGTGTAGCGGGGAGGGGGTGTCTTTTCACGTGCCCGTACCGCGCCACATTCGCCACCGCCGCGTATAGAGGGTGCGTGGGGGGTAGTGTTGCATATCGCAGCGCTGCCTTCTGTAGTTGTTTGTCGATGACTAGGTTAATGGGCAGTAGGTCCGCGTGCGCATCCAGTAGGTCTCCTGGGGATGATATCATTCCTCCGACTATCAGCCGTGCTGCCCGCAATTGAATTGACGCCAGCTTCTTGACAGTCGCGCGCGTGTCCTTTCTTCTATTCGCTCCCGGCACTCGCTGGTAGCACGGGGGTTAGCCATACTTCGGCACCGTACAGCATCCTGGGGATACAGATCGCCAGGTATAGTTGCCGTATGTGGTTCATCCCTGCTCCGCCTGCCACTCGTCCCAGTCTCTTGAAATTGACCACCCACTCCTGTCCTTTTGCTACTGCTGCCGCCGCCTGTTCCTTGAATGTCAATTTCTCGTCGAGCCATATTCCCACCAACTTCACCGCCGTGCTTGGTTTCACGACGTGTCCATCTATCACTAGGTTCGGCCTCTTCTCCGGTTCCCACACGCTCTTCTGCCCGAACGGCCGGTCTCGCTGCACTCTTCTCTGCGAGAAGTGACATGCCTGGTCTTTCGCCGCCCCGAAAGCACTGTTGTGCGTCACTCCCCACTCGTTCACTCCCCCTTCCTTCGTCACCAACTCCGTCACCATCCTGCTAGTCTCCACCAGTGTGTTCCCGATCGCAAGTATATGGTAGTCGTCAATGTAGATTCCCGAATCATCGTGTACCCGTGCGAGTGGGGAGTTGTAAAAGAGGTAGCAGATTACCGACTGCGGGTCTCCTTGGTCTAGTCCATCCTCGATGGGGAACGGATCGGAAACGTAGTCATCGAAAAGCAAGCGTGTCGTTCGCCCTTCGAATCTGCGTGACATCCAGTCAGTGTGTTCTTTCGGGACACCCGCCATCCTCATGTTGTGTATCACCCTCGAAATCATGGCACTCGGGAATGCACCCTTCACGTCACGCAACAGTAACGTCGCCACCTTTCCCTTTCTCCACGCATCCTTGACCTTCTTCACCAGGCCCTGTACCATGTCCACCCCCGTTCTCCCTGGTCTCCCCCCGTAGTGATTTGCAGGCAACATGTTATACTTTTCCGCATTGGTTGCCACCTGAATGGTCTTCGCTGCGTTGCGGAGTCGTGCATGTCCATGCGATAATATCAACGGCCTGTGCGCCCCTACTACGGAGTAGTCGGGTTTACCTGGCTTGCGTGCCACTATCGTTTCCGTGCGTCTCCAGTCTTCTGGTTCGTGCTGATATACATCTAGCGCCCGATAGATCTTGCACAGCCTTGGTACCAGTAGTCCTGCACAAAACTTGTAAACGCAGTTCGGGAAGGTCCCTGAGCGGGTGGCCTTCCATGGCTTCATCTTTCCTATCGCTTGGTGTAGCTGCGCCTCCGATATCGGCGTGTACTCCCATAGCGGTTCTGGGTAGACTGTGTCTGGTGCCGGGTCTGTGGCACCCTCTCCATGCTTCGGGTAGAATTCCTCCACCATCCATCTGCTCTTCTGACTGTTCGTTGCAGCTACCTCTGTCTCCCCATTCCCCTTCTTCCGCCTGAGGTCAGGCACTCTCGTTCGCCCTCCGTCCGAGCCTGATCCCTTCATTAGCTGCCCCGCTGTCCAGACGTCTCCCCCGTCAATCCCTTCCAGCCACTCCATCCAATATTGCCGACGTGCTGTCCTCACTTTCGCCGAGAAGTTATTCCGGGCTACTCGATACTGTTCATGCGCTGGGCTCCCCGGTACACCCCGCTGTTGGTAGGAGAGTTTCGCCAGCTTCTCCTTCTCCTTGCGCATGGCCGAAAGCTCCTCGCTCCACCATCTCTTTGATTGGGGACTCACCTGTACCCTTGGCACTTTCTCCTTGACGCAACGCCATATCGCCCGATCCAGGTTCTGTATCGCGGTCATGACCTCGCCTGCGCTGGCATATCCGTCCGCATCCTCCACTCCTGCTAGCTCCTCCGCCAGCATCTTTGTGAATTCCTCCCAGTTCGTCTCCCTCCAGTTCCACCGCTTCTCTTTCGCCTTGACCGGTGGCACCAGGTCGATCTCGCTTATTATGGGAAAGTGGTCGGTGGTGCCCGGGGTTAAGTGTGGGTAGGCGTCGCACGATATGAAGAAGCCTAGAAAGTCCTCGCTGCAGAAAGCGTTGTCCGGCCGTGTCAAATTTCCTGTCCTCTTGGCTCGCAAGGTCGGTATCCCCTGCGGTAGTGGCATTTTCATGTTGTAGTGGCCCAATAACTGTAGTAGCGGGGCTACTGCACGCGCCGCTTCTGCTGTAAACAAGTGTGAGTTCCTTATCTCATCCCAAAGTGCGCTGTGCCGATTGAAATCCCCAAGCCATAAATAATACACTGGCCCGGCTGGTGGCCGTTGTCTCTGTGCGCTGCGCATGAAGTCGCGCAATGCCTTCAGCGTCTCGTCGTGGCCTCCATCGTTATAGATGTTGACCACTCGCAAGGTCCCGAACTCCCCCCGGATCTCTACCGCCACCATATCCGGTGAATCTAGCTGCATTTGCGACCATAGATCTGTAGACAGTGAAACATTGACCAGCGTCACCGCCCTCGTTCTCACTCCTTCTCTCCCGTGCGGCGTGGGGTATACTACCCTCCATTGGGCGTCCGCTCTTGTCCATGCTCCTGGTCCTATGCACGGCTCCTGTAGGACCGCCAGTAGGCATGATTGGGTTAGCAGTAGGTTTATCAGCTCGTGCTGATTGTCTAGTCCCCTGTCCAAGTTTTGCTGCCATATCCTCATATTCCTTGGCTGTGCGTCCCCTCCTCCTTGCGTGCTCATTGTGCACCGCCCATGGATTCGGCCGGGCCTACTTGAGTTTGCGATGCACTTTCTGCTCCTCCCCTTGGCGTGAACCTCTGTGCCCCCATATCATCGCTCATGCGGAACCAGCTCGTGTTACTGTCTGCATTCGTGACCGTCCTGCCCAATGGACTTGGTCCTGGTCCGCCTCTCCCCCGTCCTCCATGACCGCCCTGCGCTGCGCTTCCTCCCCGCCGTCCGAACGTATCCGTCAGCGTCGTTTGTCGCAGCCCACCTATAGGTGCTGCGTTCGCTCCCGTCACTTGAGGACGATCGCGGCCTTCCCAGTGGCTATCATCTGCCCCTCCACCCTGTCCTCTTTGTCCACCTGCTAGCCGTCCCCAGCCTCCCGTGCTGCTCCACATTGGGACCTGCTCGTCCCCTCTCTGTCTTGTGGCCGCAGCCGACATGACCCATGTCTTTGGATCCGCTGTAGGGATGTACCTATACCCTGCGGTCGGATCCTTGGCTCTCCTTTCTTGTACCGCCTTCCGGAAGTACGGGCACGCTCTGTCCACTGCTCCATGCCCTCGTACCCCGCAATTCGCACATTTTCTCTCCGTGGCCTCCGCCACCGTGCACTCTGTCGTCCTGTGGTGCTCCGCACAGATACCGCAGACATCAAAGGTCAACTTGCATGCCACAGCAATGTGGCCGTCAAAGCCTTGGCACTTCACACACCGCGAGGGCTCATCGTCCGACCTACGTACCTTGATGTTTCTGCCCTGCCAGTAGATTCCGTTGTCGATGGCATGGTTTGCCTCTTCCGGAGACGTGAAGTCCACCTTCAGGTGTGCGACCTTCTGTCCTGGGGTCCGACGCGCTAGCGGTTTGACCCATCGTGCTCCACAGATAGCGCCGCTCTCCAATCCACTGTCACCTTCCACCATCCGCCAGGTTCCCGTTACCTCGATTCGGAGGTCCACCGGGACCATCTCCGCGATGAGCGTGACACTTCGCGGGCGATATACGACTGAACCGCCAAGGCCCGCCATGAATTCCTTCATCACGTCTCCACCCTTCATCCACTTCGCCATGTCTTCGTCCTTGCAGTCGAGGATCACTCCCCCATTGGTGAGCTTCCTGACCCCTACGAATGCTGCTCCCTCCCTCTTCTGCGTCATCAAGGATAGTGCCAAGTTGGCCTTCTCCTTCAGCTCCAGTTCAGACAATAATGCTAATGCATTGACCGCTGCATCCTTATCCTTGTCCACCAAAATCTGTCTGCGCATGCGTGCGTCCCTGGCCACCAGCGCCGCTTGCTCCGAGGTCATAGCGGTTGTCGCCACTGCTGCCGCATACGATCTCGGTGCGGTCGGAACCGCTTTGGCTGCCGCCTGAGCCTCCGTTGCCGCACTGGCTGCCGCAGCTCCAGCCTCCTGAACTGCCGCCTTCAACTCCATCACCTGCTCCTTCAGAGCTGCCACTTCCGCCTTCGCACTCTCTGCCGCTTCACAAGCAACTGAAGACTTACCTGCTATATCCTTGATTCCCTCCGTGAGGTTCTGCATCACCGGCAGTATCGCCTCGCTGACGGCAGAGCCACACGTCTCTGCTACATCTCGTGCCACCTGCTCATCGATCTCTTCGCTCATGAAAGCTAACGCGCGGATCGTGTGCGACATCTGCCTGATGGTCCTCTCCGGGAGTAGTGAGATCTTCAGTAACGTCGAGAATAGTTCTGCCCTCGTGAAAGGTGTTTCCTTCGCTATCCACTGGCTGTCCTTGAGATACTGTCTGGCTGTGTTAGCATCCGTAATATTATTTGTCTTTCCTTTCTCTTTCTCAGCTTCTACTAGCTGGCTGCGTGTCATGTACGACCCGATTTTTGTCTGCACATCTTTTACTATAGCCGTGTCAAGCGGTGTCGGCTTTGGGGCCGGTCCCTTGGCATTGTTGTTCATCTCTCCTAAAGCAATCCTCTGCTAGTGAACAGTAGTGTGCCGTCCGAGTAGATACGGGTGTGCAGCGCAATGCCTGCACGTAAAACGACGCGCCGAGTCGTCGAGTGGCTCTTGTGATCCGGGGTCCTAGTCGGGGTGCCACGTGGTAAAGAAGCAAGAGCGGTCCTTGTATCATGCATGTAATCGCATCCGCCCTCACGGACAATCCAAGGTACCTTGGCACTTCTTTGAAGGATCTGCGATGTTTTCGGTTGGCCACGGAGTGCCGGGCTCGGAGATCCACTGTTCAGCGAATCAGCGGACGACCACCAGTTTTAGCACCAGCGGTATGCTAATAGTAATAGAACCTCAAGAACTGATATTCACTTGGATCATGAGCGACACCATTACTACTCTATCGTATGACACGGCATTTTCGGCAATTTTGACAGCTGAATCCGACGGACACATAGCAGTGCACACCTTCAAACAGTACTCATCAAATCTGCGTAGTACAACAATCAGCTCATGTACGCCTCGCAGTCTTAATTTATCGGCATCATCTAACAACTCACCGACGCCGCAATTTTTGGGCAGGGAACTGACCTGTTTTCTTTTTTTTCGTTCACACTAGTGTGAACGAAAAAAAAGTACTCCATCCTGGTTCACTTCATCAGGCGGTCCAAAAGATTTCAGTAACAGTAGAGATATATTCTGGCTGACATGGCGATCTCCGGAACATCTGAGAGATTCAAGGAGCCCGAGTCTTTCCACTCACGTGCATTGCTTAACTTCAACAATCGCGGAAAGCCATGAGGCTGGAGCTTGAAGCGCAAGTCCTAGGTAATGTAAGAAAGTCTAGAGCTGAATTTCGGGATTCCTACCCCTGACGCGGCCAATGCACCCCTCGGGACACAACGCCAATCCTCCATAGTGGCCATTTTGACGCCGAGAGTGGATTCGATCCAACCATCGCTTACCGTGACCATTCACAGATAGGGAAGCGTTATTGTAGTGCCTCCAAATCCTTCCCTCACTTGGCGTTGCCTCCGAGATGCAATCCTGGGCCAAAAGTTCTACATGTGCACGAGTGGCAAAAGGGAAGAGTCACCTGAGATCCCATAAATATAACAGCGGTGTGGCACGCTAGCGGCGGCCGCTCTTCTTGCCGATCTGTTTAGCATCTGGCAGATTTTCCGTGCGCGCACGTTGTGGCTGAGCTTCGGGAATGGGTGGACAAGACGTGAATGAAGATCGACGCGGCAAATCCCGGGCAGCTGACGGAGAAGAACATGAGTGGTACATGCAATGGCCGGAGATGAGCGTCAAACGACGTGTGGACATGATTTGCGAGTAGGGTAACGATCTAAACTGCCAGCCTGGAATGAATTCAATTTGATATATGAATTCACCGGTTTGAGCGTCGCTTAGTATGAAGTCTTCAGGGTCGACAGTCGGTGTACACCAAGTATTCCTGCGAAAGATGGAGCCATTGAACATATCCAACATTGAAATATGAGACGACTGAGGAAAATGAACCCACTGCGAGATGTGCCACTAAAGGGTTGTCCTACACGAATTCCACATACGAGATGAGAGCTACGAAAACAGTGAGGCAGAATGAATAGATGGAGCGTGACATGGATGCCGCAATAGAATAGTTACTTCGTAGTTAGGAAGCGATAGCGGGAGCAGCTGCTCCATGTGTAGCTGAAGAACACGCCGTAAGATGCGAAAGGAGACACCGAGACAACGGGCGGGAAGAAGACAAAATCCCAGAGAACACCAGAATATGGAGAAAAACGCGGGCAATTTGCGGACGGGTGTACAGCGGAAGACCGACATTTACTGGTGCGCAAAAATATCAGACAACGAAGTGTTCCAAAAATGTATGATAAGGTTAGGCAGAATTGCAGGGCAGTGGAATCTGTCGGGCCAGACCTTCTATGCGAGGCCCGGGTAAAACTTGCACCTTGAGCAGAGAATGACGTCGTAGGCAATAATAAGGGAATGCATGCGGATGCACCCAGCTCACGTCTCACAAGCGGTCGGCCTTCATCTTGAATTCTTCGCTTACTTGGTACATGCGGTATGGATTCCGTTTTCTCGGATTCGTGGGTTGCTGCATCGATCCATTTAATCGCTCGGGAAGGAGAATTGGATGGGGATACTGGCCCAACGATCTCGTGTACTAGTATAGAGCAGAGCAGAGTCCAACATGTGAGGCGACGAGAACAGCGGATTAGGGGAACGCACAGGAATTGTTCTTCATTAGGCACCCTCGGCGCCTCCTGGATCGAGCCATGAAGACGAATTACACGGCGTTCCAAAAGATCGCAACGACTCTGGCTCAGTAAATGGTTATTGCGGCGGGGAGCGCTGATCAACGTGGCTTTGGGAATCTGCGAGATTCAAATTAAGATCAGCGTTTTACCTACGTGAGGCACGAGCGAGAATCGATAAAGAGTCTGTCAAGAGAGACTACATTTACCTCTCCCCGGCAACTTACAAACAAGCGAAGTATGAGCTTTTGATGAGCTTCTATGTTTGTAGCGTCTGTCTACGAGAGACTACCGGCAACTCCCCGGCTTTTGGATATGCTTGCGAATCTGCAATACCCGTGTACGCCGGTTTCATCAGAGGTTCCTCAAAGGCCGGAGCAAGCGGAGGACGGTCATTGCGGCAAATTCTGCCCGCGGAGCCCTGAAATCACGAAGTTCGGAAGCAAGACTTATTTATTTGTGGTGGTTTGTTGTTCTGTGTTACCAATCAGACTTGATCCCAAATATTCATTCTAACCATACTGATACTGGATCATCGCGAGACGAAGTTGAAAACAGCTCTCACGGCGCGGTTGGAAGACGAGGCAACTTGGCAAGGACCAGGCATTTGGAGAAAACAAATCCCACGTCACGGATAAATTATTGCCTGGCCGATCAGCCCTCACCAATATCTCGTTCCGGCGTAGTTCCGGTTCTTGACTAGAATTTCACTGAAATGGTAATTTCCGTGGGCCATCCGATCTTGTCAACATTCGGTACAGTCTGCTGCTGTAACCCCCACCGAATCCGTGGCTTCTAGACCAGAACTGGTCACATAAACGCCCGACGTTCTTTAGATGTTTCCTAGATGTTCGACTGTAGTTTGTTCAATTGCAACTTCCCAGTCTAAGCCGATATTCTGATTTCTTGGTATACATAGTAGCTCACTAAAGTGCGTTTTCTCCGTTTTCTCCGTCTTTGCCGCCTGATCCACTCGGTCACAAGCCGATCTGTGCCCTTCCCAACCTCCGAACGCAGATCCTTCGCATAGGCGGCAGGCGCCCTGGATTGCGTTAGACGTCAGCGATCCGCATTGTACGGCATTTTATTATAACCTGGCTTATTTTTATCAGATCCGCGTATGAGCGCAAATCATCTATGATCTCGGGCGGCAATTACGAGGTCGGGCGGCTTACAAGCAGTTACAGCGGAAAAGGTGGTCTTTCACCTTATGGAACTACTACAGCTACCAAGTTACTCTGTGTTCTTTCTTCTATTTATCGGGTTCCCGCGTCCGGATATTTTGTCCGCGTCGAACGAGAGTCGGTCCGCAGCCAAGTGGGTCAACTCGTAATCACGCATGGTACGGCCCCCGAGCTTCGGGCCTCCGCAAAATAACGCGAGGTCATCTCGGGAGCGGGATCAGATTCGCTGGATCGTGGCGACCGAAACCCTTCATGGTGCAACCGCAGCGCGAACGCTCGCCACCAGGCGCAGCCATCAACACGAATATATGCATGTCTAGGGAGCAGATCGGCTGCCTCGCCTCCGTAGGCGCGCGCCGTTGGAGCACAATTCAATGTGAACCGACATGGGAACGCCAAGGTACAGAGTGGCTCGCTGAATTATTGACAAACAGCGAATGATACAGTATACTCTGTCCCACGGTCACCCGGGCGCTCGGGAGTTGCATCAATCGTGGAATAAATACGTATGGAGTGTACCCGCGGGCGGCCGCTGTCAATGTGTGTCAGTGACAATCCTTCCTGTTTGGGTTCAAAGCTCAAGCTTGATTTAATCAAGTCGAGGATGGGGAGCAAGCCGGAAATCTGCACTGCATCGATGTGTACCATTCCCAGCTAGATCGCCACTCTACGCGGAATTAGGGAACCGGGCTACTGCAGGACGCCGTGACAGATGGCTACGGCATGCGCGGGGAGGCTCAGCGACTTTGCCAGTCCACGGGTGAATTGATCGCTTGCTTATCACTTCGTGCCAGTTGCGATGAACTCGGAGACAACGACAACGTCGATCTGTTGAGACGCCGGATGGGTGCAGTACATGACCCAATGACCATTCTCGGTGTCGAAAATCCCGCGCCGGCTTTCTCTGGTGATTTATCCTTGACATTGACAGTCGTCAGGTTGATTGGGATTTGCGCGGCTGAGTCAAGCATTTCTCGTTGAGAATTGACGGCATCTGCTGGGTTGCCGGAGATATTCTAGAGCACAGCTCCGCAGTACCAGCAATTCGCTGTCTATGCCTCGGGACGGTGAGAAGAACCTTTGTAAGTTTTCCCTCCTTCCCGACGGTCAGTTTGCCTCCGTCTCCCCCGTTCTCCCGCAGTGTTCATCAAAATTTCTATTCATTCAAACCAATCACCTAACAAGTAAAGTTGAGCATGATGCAACACAATAATTGATTGAGACGGCCGAAATCCTCGGGAGAGCTCGAAATCCAGCACGTTCATCGGTTCAGCCGGAAATCCCCGAAGGAGTCCATGCCAATTGCGCACTCTAAGTACACAGCGAGGCACATAAGTTGCTGCAAATGAATTGCTCAATTTGAGTACATGCCTTGTTCAAAGTCGAGCGAATCGAAGTGGAAACTTGGAATCCGTACATTTGGGCAGCCACAGTTCATTGAGTAAACCATCAATTCACCTCCCAAGCCCGAGATCCCCGATTCACAAGTCTAGCGCGCGCGTCAAATCCAACGATGAGAGAATAAGTGTATGTTTATGAGAAGGAAGACCGTTTCTCCCGTCTGCGTTTTCTACCAATAGGCGCACGTCTCAGATCCGCAGGATGGGAGGAGAAGGAAGAGTCTCAGCCCAACAGCTTTCAACCTCAGGCTGTACCAACACGACCCGCTCCGTCTCCAGATCGGTCGCGGTCTCGACACTCGTCCACTGTTCCCGTTCCCGACGTCTAGGAATCGCGCTGTCGGCAGTGAGGGCCATGCGGTGCCTCAATGATCAAATAGGCTTGCCAAGATCGTTGGATTTCGTATTCGAATTTCCGCTTCTCAGGCCATTTAGCGAACATTCCACCGCAGCACGAGCGACACCTAACCACTCGTCAAATTATCCATCTCAAGTCTGCCACCGCCCCCGATTTGAACACGGCCCGCTCGGGGAGCACACTCGAAACTGAACTACCAACGTCGGCCCAGCCCGCCTGGGCTAGCCCGAGATGCTCGGGAATGACGCCATGATAGGATTCGTGCTAGCTGGAACCTCGATCCGATGAGTTGCGGAAAAGAAGAGCGATAACGAGAAAGCAACACATGGAACCAACACAAGTTGCTTGCATCCAAGTAAGCAGAAAACAAGTAAAACGAGTTGAATCAGATTCAGAGTTACGATCATATGATGTCGTTGCAGATTGAACTTCAACCAAATATACCGCACCTCTATACGAATATGTACTAGGGTTGCGTTCCGAGTGAATTCCGACTTCCGACCACCTACAAATCCTCCGTTTAGGCGCATATCCCCATCCCATTCCTCCCACCTTGACGATTTCCGACAGCCGACTCGAGAGATTTGCGCTCCCTCGTTACTCGTGAATCGGAATCGCGATTTGCAGCGAGGATACGTTGCAAAATAAGGGTTTCAAATCAGTGGAAGGCTAAGACCACCTTTCTAGGGAGATCATACTCGTGGGTGGAAACATTTTAATCTAGAATTTGCACGGGACGGAAAACTGTAGTGAATCATTGTCACCCATCGTTCGGGCGACGCGATTCGAATTCGTGCACAGTTCGAAATGGGCGTGGAGGTCGCTGAGATTCTTAAGTACTTGGATTTCTGTTGAGCAACTTGAATTAGTGAACTGGGAATGGGCCGCAGCCGGCGTTGCCAGTCATTTGGAGTCATGGCAAACTTCCACTGGGTAAGATCACGGCGGCTGAATCCTACTCAAGCTTACAATTTTCATTTCATCTCAATCTTGGGCTTTTCATGCGAATTCGTAGTCACACGGAATCGTATGCTCGACTCCAGTCTCCATGGCCAAAATTGAAAATTTTCAAGAAGATCAAGTGGAGTTGTTGCGGCCTGTAAATCCGCAAATCCCTGACTGGCCAATATGGCCTTGGCTAGTCACGGACTCGTTACACCATCGCGTGAGCGACATCGGATCAGCGGAGCTTCAAACTCAAGAAAATCATTGAGGCATCATATTTCCTTTTCCGGAGGTGCAAGCTTTATATCCGGACAAGATGTGACCCGTGCCTTCGGCGCGGAGGTTCCCGCATGCTTATGGCTCGTCGTCGGACGCTTCGTTCGACGGCTCGCTGGCGCTCGCCGCCGAACTCGCGCCCTCCTCCTCGCACCCGGGGATATCAGGAAGTCACGGGAAGATCATGTGGTCACCCCGTGACTACTCGTGACTTTCCCGTGACTTCGTGTTTTTATGTTATTGATTGATTGATCTCGGTATTATTCGGTCACTTGATCAGAAAAGGGGCGAGGCGGTCTTATCTGCAAAGTATCTGACTGCGCGCCATGAGCTCCGACCCCCGAGATGTCAGGTTTGCGGCCTACATCGTCCAGTAATCAATTTAGCACCAAACCGAGCCGTCCATGTATCCCTGCTGCACCGATAATCAGACTCTTCTACCTCTTGGGTGAGCCGGTCCTTCGAACTTCAATACGTGAGCTTTTGAAAATTCTTGAGTGCAAAATTAGTGGTGCTTGGCTCTGTGGCGAGCACTCCAGCCACCTCGCCTTGCCCCTCGTGCAGAGCGGCAGCTGGTCCAGCCATTCTCGCGTCGTCGATGGGGGGTTCAGAGATAGGCGTAGAATGAGCTATATTAGTGATGACGAGGGGGTCGGCGGCCTTCGGCCGCCTCCCAACCTTTTAAGATATGAGTTGGAATGGCAGTCAGCCGGTGTCTGCAGGTAGGAATCAGAATCAATGACTCCAATTATCCATAGTATGGCAGTCTTTGTTGGACAAAACCCAAGTGGGCATGCATGACCCCAACGTGTCCATCTCGTGTGCATTCCCCTCAGTTTTGTCCCGCACGCAGGGCGCATTCATACCGGTTTCAGGCGGCTTTGATCACGGAACTGTCACTGGAATCTGATATCCAAGCCGTATGCATACCGGCATCAGCTTGGGTATCGTCTCAATTCGTCGTCTTCAGTCCCCCTTTCGGTCAAAATAATTTTGAACCGATTCTGACCCCTTTCTAGCAACCGCCTTTTGGTAGCCAATAGCAATAATTAGGGCACAGAAACTACATGTCTTTTCGTGTAGTGTAGTTGAGTAGACAAAATGGTGCGTTCCTCATGTTAAATGACGCGTAAAGGACCGCAATTGAGGGAACAGCCGAGGATCTCATCGGCAATCAAATCGCGATTGATTGCTGTGTGAATGGCGAGGCCGCTCGCACGCGTCCCCCCCCCTATCTGTTTTCCCGGACTTGTATCCAAAAGGTACACATCAGACGGGAAACGTCGAAATACAACCAATCACCTTCCTAAAAAAGGGAATGCCAAAAGCATGGCGTAATTTTATAAAGAGTTTGAAGAAGCCCGTTGGCGCGTCGAACGCAGTCCTCGACGCGAAAGCGCAAAGCGTTGAAAAATCGATGCCTTTGAGCGCGTGACTTTGACACATTCCATGAAGGGTGCCGGTAACCTACCGAATGAAACTCTGCCCATCAAATGTCGCTTCTCTGAGGACCCCCGAGATTCACATCGGGATTAGCTGAATTTCCCTACTAATTTTACTTCCGTGTTTCAGCCAGGATGTACCGTGGGGCATGGGCAGACTCATGGTATCTGCGACCTTGTTCTGGAGGGGGCATGGGGGTCCAGGGGCGAAGGTGTAATTTAACTTGCTTTGTACACTGGGATAACTCCTGGGAACCGGCGTTCGTTATCCGGACCGTGCCGTGTAATTCTACCTACCTACCCTCCACATTAAATTGACTCCAATACTTAGAGTTTCAAATCCGTATCAATTGACCGGAAATTAGACCAGAAATTACAAGTATGTGTCGTAAAAAATGCTTCGGCCGAAGCATTTCAGCGCCGAGAAAACGCAAAATATCCTATCAATTGATACTTAATTTGAAATTTCAAGTATTAGAGTCAATTTAATATGGGAGGAAATTCAGCTGATCCCGATGTGATTAGTCCAAGACTTTCTTTCAGTGTGAACGACTATCTTCACAAAAAGTCTTGTATACGAGACTAGGCTTTGGCTAGGCCGCTAAACCCAATTTCGACAATCATGTTTCGGATGAATCACGTTCAGATTTCCTCGACTCGGGTACGTGTGTCCTGTGGGCGCATAGACTAGTACTTGTGGTTCAAACGCGAAGAATCTGGATTTTCGAGGACAGTTAACTTATGTTCAACTTCAAGGTTCAATTTATTCCGGCTTAATATCAGGCAAAACGACACAAATCTCCACGCGACTCGTCATTCAACCTGTCCGAAACCCCCGGTTTGACTTCGGGTACATATCCTGTCGTCTGCAACCCGATCAGATATTCAGCGGCAACTGAAACTGTACTGAAGACGCAAATACAACTGCCGACCACTGGCACAAATGATACTCAAAAGTCAAAACGACTACTTACTCGGCTCGGATCGTTCGCAAGCAAGTTCAGCCGCTGCTGAACATTTACCTATTTATACAAAAGCAAATCAGACAGTGACGGATCCGAACATGGCGTCGGGCGAGTACTATGAGCGAACACTTGTAACTTGTCTCTGGGTCCCGCACATACTCACATGTACACCTGATCCCGGTTCTGAACCCGAGTACGACGTGAACTCCCTCTCTTCCTTGTCTTTTGCCTGTTCGTAGTGTAGCCTTCTGTATGACTGAAACAAAAATAAGTTTTGACTGAAACGAATGCGTTGAAACCAGAAACAGCCTCAGCGTTACGCGTGACAGCGGAAACGGACCGGAATTTTTGGCATGTTTTTTCAGGCTTTTCCAGTGAAATTTCGCCCTTTTTGGCAGGTGTAACGGAAATTTTGCCTCAAACGAAGCCTTCGTTATCTTTGACAAGGCCCAAATTTTGAAAACAAAACGAGGCCAGCGTGACGCGTTACGTTTCAGTCATACAGAAGGTACAGTAACCTGAAGCAGACGACAGCGACGACTCCCGTGAGAAAGATTAGAGAAGGATAAAAACGAAAATGTGACCCTGGCCAACACTCCGGCCTTCTCATACTGCTGCTGCTTCTGCTGTTGTATAACGAATAACAAGAACAACTCGGAATTGTCCCTGCTTCTAATTCTTTTCT
Source organism: Mycena sanguinolenta (assembly GCA_014462675.1). NCBI lineage: Eukaryota > Fungi > Basidiomycota > Agaricomycetes > Agaricales > Mycenaceae > Mycena > Mycena sanguinolenta. The sequence continues at coordinate 827,061 of JACAZH010000034.1, read as the reverse complement.
TTGATCACTTTCAATTCCTTCTTTTTTCTCTTTCTTTTCTTGAATGCGGAGTTTGGGAACTTGACAGAGTACAGATCGACTCCAAGCCTGTGCATGTACCTGCTTCTCCTGTACGGATATGCGGTGGGTTAACATACATATACTTACACGGCAATCAAGCATTGCCAATCACTTTGGTTAATAAATTGAATTGCCCTCCTTTCTGACCTCCCTCCCCACGCAATGGATAGCAGTTGCCTCCGGAGCGCATTTTCGGATCGAATCCGTTCAGCCGCACCTTGACCACAAGGTTGAATAATATCAAACAAAAAGAATGGTTTTGATTTTGGCCGTCATTCATATAACTAAAGGATAAAATACTAACTAACAGACAGCTCGAAACGTCCAGAATTCTTTTATGCCATGAATCCGTGTTGATCTTGAAACTGAGATTCAGGTGAAATTGGGATACTCGCAAATACAAGTAGGCCAGCTGGTCGCCATTCACTTGAAATCTGAATTTGAACCAAGCGACTCAAGCCTGAGGAGGCCTAACTCAAGTTAGGCAGTCGTTTGGTTCCACACTAGCTCCCAGCATCTGTTAATGACTCACCCCCACGTTTATTGGAAATTGATTTTCATATGCACGCACTTGGTATCGACATTGTCCGTTCTGCAGATCCTGGCAAATCCTCGTATCTAGTCGCCAATCAACACTCTGGGATTAGCGCTCCGATGCGATTCGTCCTTCGGAAAACGACGAGCGAATCTCGGCGCTCTATCAGATGTAAAAACAAATATCAGCATCGCGCGCGCAGTTCTAACCTAAACTCAAATGGATGCGGTTGCCGGTCATTAGTTCCGTATTACGGCCACATTTTCATGAAGTGCATGTCAGTGGCCTCGAGGGAGTCCAGCCCTGCGCCTTTCATTGAGTTATGACTAAACTAAAATCGACGAATGGAACAAGGTCATTCGTTCAACCTAGCCGAGATGCCCGAGTATCGATCGCAAGGTCAATTGAAGGTTGCCTAGAACCAGAGGTTGAGTTTCCACACCAAATCTGAATCAATGTCCACTGCAATCTAATAATGCAATGCCAATTTCTGACTACATAAGGCTGTCATCGTATTATTAGCCGTTGTTCTGGATATGTCAACGATCCCGTGTTTAAGACAATACCTACGGAGACAGCAGACTAAATCCTAGTGTTATTGGTGGAGCCACCTACCCTCTATGAGGCCGCAGTCCCAGGGTTGAACTTGACGGGAGATCACCGCATCTTGGACAGTTGCAGCACTTCCCATGCCAAGAATCGTTTCGCTCAAGAGAGGGCTCCTCCTTTTCATCTCATAAGTATATGCATGAGATCTAAGCCCCGGAGGCCTGACCATGAACAAAAATCAATAGCAATGGAACACGATCGTTCCTTCGTTCAAGCCTGCCCGAGATCCCCGTGGAGACTCAACTTGAGCTATGATTACGGTGGTACCTTGACAGCGGACGGGATTTGGTCTATCGCAAGTGGATCCGACGGCTTGCGGAAACGAGCTGACGTATGAACAGGAAAGGTGTATATGCACTAATCCAAGATTTTAGAAGCAACATAATCCACCGAGTTCTACGAACCCGCCCGAGAGCTCCGGAAAGACCCGACTCAAGCTGCTGGGATGATTCAGAACCAAGTTCAAGCCTAATGTTGCTGATAAAAAAGCGAGGCGTGAAGTTGTACTTGTGACTTGAATAAATTGATTTCAAGTTGTAGGGATTGACACGAGGTGTGATCGAGTGACTAGGTGCACCGTACCAGGCCGAGTTCGTGGGCTTCTCGCACATACACGTACCCTTCCTACGCATCTAGGCCTGATCCCACATACAATGAATGAACCCTGAACGTGGACACTGACGCGAGTCCAGAGGGGATTTGAAGGAAGGGAAAACATAAGCTCCCCCGCTTTTTTCGCTACTTATTTCTCACCTTCCTTAAGGTCTCACAGAAAGAAGAAGAAAAAGAAAGAGATAGAGAAAAAAAACCGTACACCAAACGAAAGAGAACGCGACCCTGGCGAATGCTTCAGCCTACTCATGCTACTGCACAACATTCCGGAAGCCTCCAGGCTTCTTTTTTTCCTTGACAATGCTTCTGAATACCTATCCTTGCTTCTTTTTCTTTTCCTCTCTTTGATCCCCGGGAAGCTCGGGAGCTTGGCGATAGAAGCCAACGCGGATCGACTCCTTGTACGTACCGCCTCCCACACCCACTCCCACTCGCCGCCGGCGCCTGAACGTACTTCTACGGTGATTAAATAATTGGCACAGCTCTAGCGTTATCATATTCAACGAGTGAGGTAAGCAACGGACACGTCCTCCGAGCGCGGGACTGTCAACTTCAGAGCCGGTGACAGTGAAGGCTGTACTGCATCGACTTGATCACTGTGATTGAATAGGTGAGCGACTATAATCGTCACTGTTAGACTCACTCAAGATCGGAGCGGAGCGGAGAGGTGGAAGTTGGGGCTGATTTGGCCGACATGCTTAATCATTCACTATTCAGTTGAATCTAGACGGACAGGAGGCGACTGATTCCAACTAAATTCTCAATTTTGAACGGAACTAGAGCGAGGGAATGAAATCTCAATTCGAGCAGAAGTAAATTCCGCTCCAGCCCCCGCCTGTTTCTGCCCTCGGAATGTCGTAAAATCAACCCCACACACCACAATACACATTGCATCGCCTCGCGCAATATTATTGGAACTGAATTCAAAAAAAGATATCACTGTACTTAATTCAATCGAAACAAAGGATCGGTCGTTCCGCAGCCGATCCCAGCCTCAAAATTGAAAGAATCAGCCATTCACGCGCATCGCCTCGGAGCTCACTACTACTAGAGTTCAATCAATTCAATCAAGTATTTGAATGTCGTGATGCTTGATCGCGGGAAGGCGGGACGGGATGCTGCGACCAACGCACGAAAATAGTTTCAATGAAGACTTATCTGTCTGAATATTTGATATCTGGAGATCTAGACTAGTTGAATAAATACCACCGAGAAGGAGCCGTCCACTGAATATAATAGATGAAAGAATCCAAATTTGAACTTCGCCAGACCTGGGCCGTTGAACCCGTATCTGGCGAGTACATTAGATCACTGAGAAGGCGTAGGATCGTCTCTAGAATAGAATATATTTAGAACCCTGAAACGAACTGGGACCTCGGACCGTGTAAGTGAATGAGTGTGAATCTCATGAGTATTTAAAAATCACGGACAAGCGGCAGGAGCTCCCCGCCGCGCAGTGGGTAGTTACTGGGGTAATTCAGGTTCCTATGGTATGATAGTATGGCATAATGGTAACCCTAGGCCGTGGCGACGAGTTCAAGAATGTTCAAACCCTGAGTAACATCGCAGTGAACTTAGCGAGTTTAGAACTTGGTTGAATTGAAGTAGGAGAGGAGAGCCGAATGTGTAACTTGGGGTCAGTGGGTGTTGCGGGGAGCGTGGGCGGCGGGATTGAATCACTACCAGCTGCAGTGAATAAAAACTTTACGCGGCAGATGAATGCAAGGAAGTATTGCTATTGAAATAACTACTTATCTACTCTGGAGATCTAGACTGAGTCGGCGCATCGAGCAGACTAGGACTTGAATTGAATAGTTTAATCGGAGCGAAGAGAAGTTTCGCTCAACTCAGCTGTTGAATACGATCAAAAAAGCAGCGGGTTCGAGTTTGGAACTGCGGAATGGGAATGTGGGCACGGGCACGTTCGACTTTGATTCGAACTTCGGTCTGTCTGGCCGAGACGGCCCGGGAACCTGGGTGTGTGTATGGTGTGTATGTACGACCACGGTCCACGGGTAACCCTGGGTGTTGGAGCTTGTATATACTCCGGGTGTTCTGGGAGCACGGGTAGGGGGGATGGGGTTATAACTACACAATTAATTGATAAAGGAGTGCGAATATGAGACTATACTTACTTTACCTTGCTCTTCGAAGTGTAGAGCAAGTAGCGCCGACGAGCGGCAGGGCCTGCTGCCTTGACCGTCTTTCCAATTGAATGGTCAGCACCTTTCTTCCAAAATTCAAGCCACCAACTTTCAGTTTTGTAGATTTCCGAGTTCACTGATTCAGACGTTAAAATCACTTAGGTCTTTGCGCTTGAGTTTCTCGCAGTCCGGTGATTTGAATCCTAATTGTGTTGCAAAATCCTATTTTGCGGATTGATGCGCCTTGAGGCCTTGAAGCGACTTCAAGGAGATTACAAGGCTCCCACGGAGAGGCTCATAATCCACTGTAAGCCGTTTCAGTTACTTTTAAGCTCTGGGATGGCTCGTAAGTCTTCCGTGGCTGGGTATATTTTTTCATTCATACCATCCATGTCATGGAATTCAACTCGGAAACTGAGTTACAGCTCTTTGCAGAACTTAGGGCACAGCCTGTTTTTTTTTCTGATTTCAATGCTTTTCACCAGGTCTGCTGCCCTGAGTGCAATTTTTACCGCATTGGGTTGGGAATTGGTGTGTTGGAATCATATTGAAAATCCGCAGTCAACCTAATACCAGTATTTTTGATGCCATCAGAAAATGCCATTTCTGCCGAAAAATCTCGGCTTTCAGCAAGTCACCTGTAGCAGGTGAACTACTCTTCCGATTGACCTAGTTTTTGGATAGCCCATAAGTTCAGAGTCCAAGTATTTCCCAGTTTGTGTTCTACTTGAGCTGCAGTGTCAAGTATTTTGTTCCTTTTTGAGTTTCAGCGTGCTTCCAGCTGCGGGGACTTCGGGTGGAGTTCTGCGGAGCGGCTCCAATTTAAGTTGGAGCCAACTCGGCTAAGTGTATAAGAGACGAACATTCGGATCGCAAAAGTGTGCATTAATGCAGTGCAATGCATTTTTGCACAGTATAAATTTGTTGGTTGCAGCAAGTTCAATTTGATGCAACCACCTCAGTCTATATGCATTTCGATTCCGCGAGGTCGCACTCCCTTAGAAGTGTGCATTATACTGCACCCTTTGCATTCAATTGCATTTCTGTATTCGGTCTTGTAGCGCCTAACGGTTCCAATTCAGTTCGATATAGATCGCTCACTGTTCCGTCGCACGGAATACTCACAGCCTAGCTCCAACGGCCGCCGATGTTGCAATGACGACCACAAGAGGCCTGAAATCGTATAAATAGGGCTGCAAGCGTCCAGTATCTCTCATTATATTCCATTCCAAGTACATTCAGCACTCACAGAACCTAAAATGAACTCTTCCTTCTTCGTCAGTCTACCTCCATTTTTCAAACGAAACTCTTTACTGACGAATCATCTCCCCTTCCTGAACAGAAAGTCATCGTTGCCGTAGCTCTTGCTTTCGCACCGTCAGTTGCAGCAGTCGGGTGCTTCAGCGGCGGGTAGGGAATCCGATTTTAGCATGGTTCAAACTGCTGCTCACACCGCCATCAGACAAGTTGGCGATTGCTCTGCTGCCATTGGCGGTATCTGCGGCATGGTCAACGGCGTCTCCGTAAGTACTATTCTCGAGCAGCAGTGTACAGGCGGTCCTGAATAAACTAACCCATGCTTCAGTTCGGCGCCGGCCAGACCATTTCCACGTGTGTGAACACCAACGGGTTCCGTTGCAAGTGGGTTGACTGATCTTTGCATTTTTTTGCATACGGCCGCTGACCTTGAAGCGTCTCTGCAGCATGGCCGTGACCAACACCGGCGGCGGAGGCTCCCAGATCGGACAGCAGGAGTGCATCGACGATATGACGGCTACCAACAATGGCTGCAACGGCCATGGCGGTATTCGCGCTGACGGAAACTTCCAGCTCACGCTTGACCCGAACACGGGGGCTTGCTAGACGGAAAGAAATTCTACTGAAACAATCGTAGAATAAACCGAGATATTGTTGGGTTTCATATAAGTTATATAACTCTTGAACATGTAAAATTTTTTCCGCTTGAAAACCACCAGCTCGCTACGATAGCGCACGTTTCTCGAATCTAAGATTCATGCAACATTGTTGGTTTAAGTTGGACCGGAGTTGGCTAAATATATGCCATATGCCAATAACGCGTTACTAGTAGTACATACCTAGTAGTGCTGATGAGTACGGTAAGCAAAGTCGACCCCGGGGAGGAGTAAGCGCTCGCGTTAACACTGAATTGCTACGTAGTGGGTGGACACGACTTGCGTGACGTTGAACCCGATCGGATATCATGATGCCCAGGAGACACGACTCAAACCGCTGAATACTGTGGTGCCTTAACAGTGCTAGCGCAGCGGGACGAAATACATATAGGAGAGTATTTGCACCCGGTTGCGTGCGTCGATTCTAGGACAGTACTTCAATTTAAAGTCAAGTATTCAGTCTCAAGCCGGGAAGCGCAACACTATTAATTTTGTTCTTTCTGCATGCCCCACTCGGTCCAAATTTTATACAACAATAGTATGGCATCACACGATCCTGCCTACAAAAAAGATTTGTGCCAAAAGCTTCTGTGGGGCTCTTGGAATTGCAATGTTTGTTGCCGCATCTCACAGCCTTTGATGCCAACAATCAAGTGCTTCCCACTTTCACTGTTCACAGCGTCAGTAGATACCAATTCTTTTGAATTGGGGGTTTCTGGCACCCCTTATTACGGATATGTAGGTTAAACCACTGAAATGGACGGTCCCAGAACTACAATCGATCCCGTCGAAGTGTTGCGCTTTCGCGTAGTATTTGGCCATATTTGAGTTTCAGAGAAAATCGGCCTCGTTCTCAGCAACTGTGGACCGTAGGCCTTGAGGGTATATTGCAGCATGGACCTGACATCCAAATGCTTTGTTCCAGGGCATAACCCATGCAATTTGGCCAAAATTGCGGTCTAGGATTGGCCGAACACGCTAATTGTTGCGCTTCTCTGAGGTTTGCGACTGTATTTGGATTCAACGACTCGACCGGAAAGTCGACAGAACATCAACAGTGCTAGCGCAGCGGGACAAAATAGGAATAGCTATAGGAATAGGAGAGGATCTGCACCCGGGTTGCGCATGCGTCGATCCTACGACCGGAAAGTCGACGGAACACACTCTGACTCTGAATCCACGATCATCTACCTCTTTATAAAATTACGCATGTCTGTCCGAAGCCTTTTCAAACTCCGCTGTCAGCGCTCTCAATTCCACTTCCGACGTTTCGCCGCCATTTAGCGCCAACTTTAGCGCCCACCATTATCTGGGATTTGGATTCAATTGCAACTTCTTTAGCCGAAGTGGTGGGCCGCGAAGCGGCCCACCGCGCTCTTGTTATAATACAATTAGCGCTAAGTAGCGTAAAGCCGACCCCGGGAGGAGTGAGCGCTCGCGTAGACACTGGATTGCTAAGTAGTGGGTGGACACGACTTGCATGGCGTTGAACCCGATACAGTATCACGATCCCCGGGACATAAACACAACTCGAACCGCTGATTACATTACCGTGATACCTCGACACGCTTGTCAGCGGGACGAAATAGGAATATGAGAGGATCTGCACCCGGGTTGCGCATGCGTCGATCCTACGACAGTACCTCAAGTCAAGTATATTTGGACCCGCGGCCGACGACCGGAAACTCGACGGAACGCACTCTGGATCCACGATCATTATATTACAATTAGCGCCAAGTAGTGAGGTTCGTTGGTTCAACGGGTGCTCCGGCTGCGGCTCCGGGTCCTGCGAGATTCGACTTCAGAATGACTTGAATTCTTGGATTTAGATCTATTGTAATTCGTCATTCGGAATACGCAGTATTATCAAGGACGTGCATACTAACAATTGGGGAAGGGCAGAAGCTGTCTCAGCACCCTCAACAGCCTCAGTTGTCTCTTTTCTTTCATACCAAAAAAAAAAAAAAAAACGATACCGCGGCCGAATCAGACTCCGAGCCCACCACGCCCACGCCCAACATACCCGAGATCCCCGACGCGTCGTGACTTGAACTTCCGATCGAGTCACGAGCAGTTGACTTGACTTGACTTGACTTTCACACATGGCCATGAGATTCATTCAACTCGTCGTCTCACCTCGGACGTCACTCACTCACTCACACGTGCACGTCCAGGCAACTCAGACCCAAACTCAACTTTCAACTTGCTCATGTCAAGGTCTATATGAATGCGTATGCAAGCATAAATTTATTCTGTTCGATACAGTACGTGGTACACTTCTTATCTCATCCTGATCCTTTAGTTAGGAAAGTGGTGGTAGGCTACAATACAGAATATGACACTGACACAAAGCATAAGTAAGTGACATAACATATGTGAACGCGTCGCGGCTCGCGCGACGGGCGGGGCGGAGATGGTGGGCGTGTGTGTGTGTGTGTGTGTGGACCGCTCAGGCCGCGTGGGGGGACGCGTGCCCGGTGGCGAGGGCGGGGAGTTTTGTTGGGTTGGGTAGGCTCTATCGTCTGCTCCGCACGTCGCTCTCATAGTACCCCATCCCACCCATGCCTTTGCGTGGCAACGGCGGGGCCCAGTGCGAGTGGGGCGTTATCGGCGTCGCGGGGGACCAGCCCCGGGACGACGCCGAGCTCGACGAGGTGGCGGAGACGGGGGAGAGTGACGGTGCGGGGGAGATGGGCGAGCCCGGGGACGCGCGCCGTTGTGAGCTCGAAGTGGGATGTGATGATGAGGAGGTGTGTGATGATGATAATGAGGATGAGGAAGGAGGCGCAGCGGCGTGGTTCCGGAAGTGCCTTCGCATGTTGGAGTTGACGTTGAATGCACGGCCGCAGGAGGGGTGTGGGGCAGCGGAAGGCTGGGAATGGATGAATGAATGAGTCAGCGTATGTTCGATAGCGGTTACGAGGCAAGGGGAGAACGGGCAACAAGCGGCGGGAGAAGGGGAACGGGGACGGGAACGGTCACACTCGGGTGCGACGGGTACGGGTACGGCAGAAGTGAGATGGGGTGGGATGGGAGGGGAGATCGGGATGATGGGAATATGTACGCATATCAAGAAGCCCAATTAGGCCAAGAAATGCGCGCGCGCGAGGTAACGGACCGCGAAAGGAAAAAGTGCGAGGTGGTTATGTGCATCACGAATTGCGCCATGCGCGCCAACGCCCACGCGCGCGCGGCAAATAAGCGAATCTGAACTGCAGTGCCAATCCAGCGAACGCCGAACGCCGTGTCGGCCGAGCGGATGACATACGTCATGCACGTACGCCATGCAGATCACCAGCTGCGGACGGGAGCAAGAGTGCACGCAAATCCAGCGAACGCCGAACGCCGCAAGGGCCGCGCCGCACCGACGGGAGGCTGCGCAGCAGGTCGGAATGCGGACGGAACACAATAGGCGCCGCAAATACACCCAAGGAGGCCGATCAAGGAAGGACGGGAGGAAGCAATAGGAAGGGATGGAAACGGGAATAGAATCAAAGAAGGGCACAGGAATGAGGGACGATGGAAGGTAAAAGAATCATAGACAGAAGGGAGGAATGGAGGGAGAAGAAAGTGACTCACGCGTCGCGCCCGTATGCGTATTCACATGGATCCGCAGGCTGCTCGGCCGGTTGAAGCGTTTTGAGCAGGTGGGGCAGACGTGTTTCTTCGCGCCGCCGTCTGCGTCTGCGTCCTCTGCGCCGTCGGCGTCGGCGTCGGCGCCGTCTGCGTCTGCGCTGTCCAGGGGGTAGTCCTCCTCCATGTCGGCGTCGCCGTCTGATGACTGCGAGGAGGAGGAGTGTGCGGGCGAGCGGGCCGAGCCGTACGCCGAGGTGGATGTGTAGGAGGACGAGGCGGAGGGGTGCTCGTACGGCGAGCGTGCGCGTGCGCTGCTGGTGCTGCGCGCCGGGGCGGTGCGCACCGCGGGCAGCGCGGGCCGCCTCTGCGCACTCGAAGAGGCAGAGAAGGAGGAGGGGCGCTGGGGCGGGGCTGGCTGAGTCGTAGAGACATGCTGCAGCGACGCGCCGCGGGGGTCGCTCTTGAGGACGTCAAAGGAGAAGCCGCGGCGTGGCGGCGGAGCGGGGTAGTAGTCGCGGTGATGGGGGTGCTGGGCGTGCGGGTAGTGGGCGGGGTGCTGCGGGTAGTGTCGCGAGTGTGCGCCATGCGCGGGCGGCATGAGGTGCTCGGGGAACATCTCGTGGATGCTCGGCAGCACGATCGTCGCAGTACTGGTCGTCATTTTTTGTTCGTGTGTGTCGTGTGTGTTGGCAGGCCAAATGAGAGTCCGCGCGCGCTCTTATATATCGCCCGGGCTCGGCCCAAGACTTGGCCCAAGCTGTATGGCAGTCTGCGCTGTCATCATCTCATCTAATTTGCGTGCTTGCATCGGGCGCCCGATCTGCCTGCCAAAATCGAAATCGTGGATCTCGCTCTCTCGATTGATTGCTTACGTACGTTACTCCGCGGAGCCAGGATTTGCCGTCTGCCATCGCCAAATGCGGGGACCTGACACCGGGACGCGGTCGTCCCCTTTTGGACAGACGCGGACGCAGATCGTCCGCGATGCTTTGCATGCGACGTCGAAGCTTGCGTGACGCACGACTGGCAGGCAGGCACACCCACGACTGAGCGGCGAGCAAAGTGGTCTCCGAGCCGATCGCGGCATCCCAATCTCGTCGCAGGGGGCTAAGTATAGCCGAGAATGGGAGAAGCTAGAAGGTTTGATCAGCGGGGAGGAGACAATCACAGTTCGAAATTGAGCGAAAGAAAAAAGTATACGAATCCAGTAGCCGAACGTCGCAGCGTATGTAACGCAATTATAATCATAATCTTGCCGAATGCCCGAGATGGTGATTTGGTGGACGTGGTCGGCTGCAAGGAGATGATTTGATTGCGATTCCGTCCCGCCGATCCATCGCTATGGCGACATTATGTGTACCATACAACGCGCCGCTCCGTATGTGCGCGCACTACACCGCACTTGACTTCAAGTCACGTATTGTATGTTATTGCACTCACGTCAAATTTCCTTTTGTCAGCTGGAAGTAAGTACTGTACGTACCGCAGTGATACAGACAGACAAACGGACAGAACGGTGGACACTATCAGCGGTGGACATTATCAACGGGTGCAGCTATTATACAACATAACTCGAGTCAAGTACGTACGGGACACCCACGCTGATTAGCATCTTTCAAATTTCGTGACCTTCAATGCCAAACATACCCTCAATTAATCCTCCCAGCAACGCCAGCGCCGCCCGGGGCCCGCCGTGGCCAGTCATGGAGTACGCCGCAGTCAACAAGTCAATGAGTGCTCCGCAGCCAATAAGTAAGTAATAAGTATCAAGCCGTTCAATGCACCCACACGGTCACCGCCTCTGCCCTCGCGTTGTCTCGCCTCGTCTCACTTCGCCCCGGCACGGCACAGCACGCGACCCGTCGGGCGTCGTCGCGTTCCCTCGGCTCCTTTCCGTGCTACACGACACTTTCCGCACTAGACTACGCTACAGTCCGGAACGTAGCCGAGTGTGTACGATACAGCAGCGCACAGCATGGCGCACATTTAATTCTTGAACTTAGACAAGGATCCACGACGGCGACGTTCCGGATTTCCGACACTGGGCGTTCCGTCGTCTTTCTCTATGTGCTCTGCTCTGCTCTTCTGCTGTGTTCTCGTCTTGTCCTGCATTGACTTGATTTCGTGCCGATGCACAGCGCAGCCGCAAGCAGCTAGCTACAATTACAACTCATCTGATCTGTTCTGCTTACCGAGTTTCTGTTCCTGTTTCCGACACCGCGCGCGGGGCGCGGGGCGCGCCGCGTGCCCTCTCTGCTAGCGCCCTTCCAAGCTTGCTCTTTCCTTTCCTTTTGTTTCCTCGACTGCAAATCAAATCCAATCAAATGCGATGCTGTGGTTTCTCTGGACTCTGATAGCGATTCCGAGTTCTTTCGACTCTCGTCGTGTTCGTGATTCCAACTCGACGAGAGGCGATGCTGTGTCTGTGTTGTGTACGGCTGGAGTTGCGGTTCTTGGTGATGCTATGTGGGCGCGCGGGTAGGCGCCGAGGGTGGGAGTTGACTTGACTTGATTCAATTCTCCCTTCTCCCCGTTTGTTGGTCGCCCGTTTCGCCCATCCGTCTCCCGTTTCGCCCGTTCGGCCAGCCATGGCCGCACGGTCTCGCTCGCTCGCTCGCTCCATCAGTCAGACTCACCCTCTCCATCCATCCGTCGGTCCGAGTCACTAGCTCGCTCCATCAGTCGGGCTCGGGCTCACTCGCTCCAAATTACTCGCTCCATCGCCCGGGCTTACTCGCTCCAGATCACTCGCTACCACGCAGCGCCAACGGAGTCCAGCGCGCACGTCGACAGACAGTCTCACGCCCCGCCCCGCACGTTTTCTTAAATGTCAATATTCAATTCAATTCAAGAATCAACCGAGCTGACATGTACATGTACACCCAGACACAGACAGATAACATAAACAACAGCGGGCGGGGCGTTCCGTCTCTTCTCTTCCCTTTTCTTCTCTTCTCTCGCCTTGAGGCTCTGCTCTTGCGTGTGCTGATCTTGCGTGCTCTGCTCTTTCTCTTGCGTGCCTTGCTCTTGCGTGCTCTGCTCTTGAGGCTCTCCCCTTGAGGATCTGCTCTTGCGTGCCTTGCTCTTGCGTGCCTTGCTCTTGCGTGCCTTGCTCTTGCATGCCTTGCTCGTGCTCTGCTCTGGAAGTGAGCGATTCCGACGAGACGAGACGCTATGCGCGGCTGGAGTTGTGGTTGACGTCGACGTCGACGTGCGTGCGGGGAGGTCCGAGACTTGGCTTGACCTGCATGATTCTCCCTCCTCCTTCCGCCCCACCCCGCCTGTCTTGTCTTGTCTCCCTTTCCTCCTCGGTCGATAGCTTAGCTACCTCAAGTTCCATCGTCTCCGTGTGCCTGCCCCTGCCCCTCCCCCCGCGTCGCCTCGTCCGGGCCCTGGCGATCTATCCGCTTCGAATTAAGAAGGCACGGTGTACCAACAAATGCCGAGACACCGACTAGGTGGTGGGCCCTGTGCCTACGTGACCTTAAAGTTATTCTGTTTATTTTCCCGACCCCAGTCCAAAATGTACATGTTTGAATGTCGGATAGTAGAATTCACAACCGCAGTTACTCCCAATTTGAATATTCAATTCAATTCAACCGGGTTGACACCCGCACCCGCACCCGCACCCGCACCCGCACCCGCCACCCGCACCCGCACCCGCCCCCGCGCCCGACGGAGGGCATTCCGCACTTCCGACAGACAATAGACAACACAACAGGCTCGGTGGACGATCCGTCTGTCTGTTGTCAATATTTAATATTTGTATGCTCTGGAAGCGAGTGAGTGAGTAATTCCGACGCGATACTGTGAGTTCTCTGGACTCTGGAAGTGATTCCTTCCGACGCGATGCTGCGTGCAGTGTACAATGTGCGGTTGTGGTTGGCGTCAACGGCGCCGAGGCGTATTTCTACCGCCCGTCTCCCCCTCCCGTGTGCCTTCCATCCATTCATCGTCTCCTATAGCTGCCTTCCATCTATCTTCTTCGTCTCCCGTGCGTCTCCCCCCTCGTCTATAGCTACCTTCCTTCTACCGTCTCCGTCTCCACCCACCCTCGTCTCCCGCCCCTGTCCATCGTCTCGTCTCCCTCCTGTCCGTCTCCATCTATCTATCGACCCCGTCTCCATCCCCACAATAGACGACACAACAGTCTCGGTGGGCGTTCCGTTCCGTCGTCTCCCTTCTTTTTCTTTTCCCTTGAGCTTCTTCTCCCCTCCTTTTTTTTTTTGGGATCCTGGTCGAGTCAATTGCAAAGCGACGCTATGCGCGCGGGAAGGCCCGAGACTTGACTTGACTTGACTGACTTAATCCTTCCCCCGCGTCGCGTCGCGCCCTCTGTCCTCTACGAATTAAGGCGTGCACCAGCAAAAAATGCCGAGACACCCGCTAGCTGGTGGGACCTCAGTCCAAAATGCGTTGACAATGGATTTTAGATAATAATAAAAATTCCACAAATATACTTATACACCGAGATCTGATTCTTCTGGGCCCCATTGTCAATCGAGAATCTGTTTCGGTCTGCGCGCTTGCGTCATGTCAAATCAGCTTGAAACCCAGATATCACGCAATGAAGTTGGAGCTTTCTCTTTTGATTAGTGAATCGAGCGGGAAATACAGCGCAATTTTTTGTAAGTAGCGTCATCTGGGTGTGGTTCAACTTGTAGTAAATTTGGAGGGAAAAGATTGTCTATTGAACCACAGATACATCCAGTATTTATACCTCCAGAGAACAATAGAGTAGAACAATGTAAAAACCAAGATAATGCTGAGTCTGAAATGTATGACTCGAGGAATAATGGTAGGTACGACGAGGTACAGCCTTGGACGCGTCGCGACGCGTTTCACTGCATCGCCTCCACAACGTGGCCTTGCCGGGCTGACACGTTTACCTCCCAATCCTCCAATCTCGACACTCCCCCTCAGACCGGCAAGAGCCCAAGTCCGCGTGCGAATTTCTCGTGCTTGGGTCTCGCCAGTGGCTTGGTGAAAATGTCGGCGAGTTGGTCCTCAGTAGTGCAATACACCGGCTCAATTGTACCATTCTCAATCTTCTCCCGAATGAAATGGTTCTGGACATCGAAATGTTTCGAGCGAGCATGAAACTGAGGGTCTCGAGCAAGCGCCAGCGCTGCTTGATTATCCTCATAAATCACCGTGGCATCGGCCTGAGTATACCCCATTTCGCCAAGTAAATATCGGCTCCAGACTGCGAAGCGCGTCGCGTGCGCGAGTGCGGTATATTCAGCCTCAGTAGATGAAGTTGCCACAGTAGTTTGTTTCTTCGAGCTCCAGGCATATGCTGCTCCTCCGAGCATGAATGAGTAGCCAGAGATCGACTTCCGGTCGTCTGGGTTGGCGGCATAGTCCGCGTCGCTGTATCCCACAGAAACGACCCCATCATCGCCAGTATTGCCATAAACCAGTCCGTAATTCCTCGTTCCAGAAAGATAACGGAAAACTCGTTTGCAGGCACTCCAATGCTCAGGTCCCGGGTTCGACGAGTACTGGCTGAGTGCAGTCACGGCATACGCGATATCCGGGCGTGTACAAATCGCGGCGTACATCAATCCGCCAATCATAGACTGATATTGTGCGCGCAGATCCGCTGGTGCTTCGGGGGCATCCGCTGGTACTTTGCGCAGTGTGGTGTTGGGGTCCATCGGAGTTGTGAGAGGTTTAGCATCGGTGAGCCCGTATTTTGCCAGCAGCGTCTCAATATAGTGGCGCTGAGAAAGGGAGATCGTCCCGGACTGCCGATCACGCGTGATCTCGATCCCGATGATCTTACGTGGTTCGCCGAGGTCCTTTGTCTCAAATAACTTCTCGATTTCCTCCCTCGTTCTCTCTGCTTCTTGCCTCGACGTCGACAAGATCAGCAAGTCGTCCACCCAAACAGTTATCCAAGTCCGCTCGCCGTCCCGTTCACGGAAATAAACGCAATGGTCGACGGCTGTCTTGATGAGGTGGATGGAGGTAAGCTTGTTGTCGAACTCGCGATTCCATTCGCGTCCCGACTGCTTTAACCCATAAATCGTCTTCAATAGTCTCCAAACACGTCCGGTTCCGTCTTCAAAACCTGGAGGCTGCCGCATGTAAATTTCTTCTTTCAGCTCGCCATTAAGGTAAGCACCCCGAATATCCATCTGGATTATCTCCAAATCTTCTAGGGCTGCGATAGCGAGGTGCGGCGCGCACCGATTCGAGACGAACTACGGGAGCAAACGTCTCTGTGAAATCCACTCCGGGAATCTGCGAGCAACCGAGGGCAACGAGTCTGGCTTTATGTCTCGACACTCGGCCCAGCTCGTCAACCTTCTTAACAAAAGTCCATTTACTTCCAATTGCTTGGCGACCCGCCGGTAGCTCCACGAGCTCGTACGTCCCTTTCTCTTTCATCATCTCTATTTCTTCTCTCATCGCTTGTCTCCATTCCAGCTGCTCACTCGACTTCACCGCCTCGTTATACGTGCGCGGCGCGCCGGTTGCTTCGAGGATATGTTCTCCCAAGAATGCATACTCCGCTCGCTCTATCTCCGCTTCTTCCACGATTTTCTCGCGTGACGGGGGTGCCGATCGCGGACCTTTCGCTGTTCTCGCATCTGGGTTGTTCAGCTTGCGGTAGTCGATGTCGGTGGTTTGGCGGGATGAACGGCGTAGGGTTTGTTCAGGTGCGTCCTTGCATTCCTCGGTTGTGACTGGTGGAGTTAACGATGTAGAATTTGCCAGTGGAGGCTTGTTCAGTGACTGCGACGGCTTCTGCGCCTGCTGCTGCGACAGTGTCTGCGCACGCTGCTGTGATGCTGTCTGCGTCTGCGGCTGCTCTCTCTCTGGCGCTGTCGGCTGGGGGTGTCCTTCCACGAGCGCAGGTTGTGCAGATTTTTCTGTGGGCGATTGCTGGCTCGGCTTCCCCAGCTCCCCCTCGAGCTGCACATCGACCAGGGGCTGGGAGCTCGGCTCTACCCATACGACATTTCTCGACTCTCGAATTACACGGTTCTTGCCGTCATAATATCTCACGATGTCTGTATGTTCTCCGAAACCCACGAATATAAATTTTTCTGCCTTCTCATGATCTCCCCCTAGCTTCGACAACTTCTGCACTGGCTCGCGCTTCACCCATACCTCACACCCGAACTCCTTCAAGTGCGATACACTGGGTTTCTTCCGCGTCCATGCCTCTCCTGGCGTCTTTCCTTGGAGTGCGCGCGTCGGTGCACAGTTTCGGATATACGCTGCATACTCGACAGCTGCCTCCCAAAGAAAGGCCGGTAAATTCCTCGCAATCAACATCGCACGCGCTAGCTCAACAACCGTGCGATTAAATCGCTCCGCAACTCCGTTCGATGAGTGCGCGTACGGCGCGGGGTTCTGTAGTGTGATCCCACGGCTTTTCAGCCATGCCTTCACCGCTCCGCTGGTGAGTTCCTTGGCATTGTCCACTCGGAGGACCTTTGGCGTGTATCCATACTGACGCTCAACCCATGTAATGTAGTCCTTTATTTTCCCAAAGGCCTCGTCCCGGCTCTTCAAGAAATCGGGCTTACAATGCCGTGTTGCATCGTCCGTAAACAAGATGGCGTATCTTGATTTATTCAATGATTCAACTCGCGCGGGTCCCCAAATGTCGCTGTGAGTCAACTCCCCCGGGTCCTCGCGTCGGTTTTTCGCCTCTTGCGGATACGGCTTCGCTGTCATTTTTGCTTGGATGCAAGCCTCGCATTGGCTGAGTGGCGGAGAATCTTTGTCCACGGTGAGTCCCTCAACAAGATCTTCCCTCACGAGTTTTTCTAATCCACTCTGGGCCAAGTGTCCCATCCGGCGGTGCCAGGCATCCCACGTCTGATTGCTCACCTCCGTGGCGGCATGCGCGCTCTCACGCGCCTCATTTGGCACCTGCTTCCGGGCTCGCGCGGCCATCGGGTACAGACGTCCTGTCTTGCATCCCGTTGCCATCACTCGATTATCGGTACGTCGCACAAATTCTACTTTGCCATGACTGAATCTGGCTTCCAAACCAGCATCGTCGAGTCGACTAATAGATAGTAAATTGTGCGAGCATGTCGGTGCAAACAGCACATCAAGCAATCGGTGAGTGATTGTTTTCCCATCGACTTCGCAGTCTAACAGGACTGTTCCGCGTCCCAGAGCGTGCAGTGGGGTGCTTCCAACGCCCTCAACAGGGATATTAATCGCTCGCATCTCAACAAACATTGTCCGGTCGTTGCAAATGTGGGAAGTGGTGCCTGAGTCGGCAAGCCAGGAATAAAGGGAAATATTGTTGAATTTGGCAAGGTACGTGGTCTCCACAAAGTCTGTGTCTACGTCCTCAGCCTTGTTCGCTTTCTCTTTCTTCCCGCGTCGTCCAGGACCCTTCCCCTCTTTACCTCCGCCTTTCGACCAGCAATCGGCGGCGATGTGTCCCATCTTGTGACAATTGTAACATTCCACCTTCTTCTTTTCTCCTCTTCCATTGCTCCGCTCTGCTCGTCCGTACATCGCCGAGTTCCCGTCACCGTTCTTCTCAAGTCTCCGACGATATTCCTCAAGTACCAAAGAAATAAATTCGTAGGAAGAAATGGTTGGGGTGTTGCTCGATGCGCCCAAATATGCCGAGGTGAAGTTGTCCCAGGACTCGGGGAGCGAGCTGATTATTAGCAGCAGAAAGTCTTCATCCGAGACGACGCTGCCAAGGATCGCGAGCTCCTCCTGGATCCGGCGCAACTCCGTGACATGAACAGCGATGTCCGTCGCGTCATCGGCTATCGTGCGGTATAGACGGCGGCGGTGCGAAAGAATTCCCAACTTTCCACCCCTCTCCTTCACCTGCCTAAGCTGCGACCACATTTCGGCTCCAGTCTTGGCGCCCGCGATATGGACCATCTGTGAATCACTCAAGGTGCAACGGTCGCAGCAGATATGATTAATTTTTTGCACGAAATCGTGCATCATGAAAATTAATTTTTTACACAAATTGCTATGAAGTTCCCAGCTACCCAAAAAGGGAGCATCCACCCACCCAGATTAATCTTGGAAGAGAAGTCCGCTGTTATAATCTTCTCTGTACTAGTATCTAAGATTTAATCTGGGGTCTCTTCCTTTGATCTGAGCATGTTTATATCTGAACAAAATCATTTCATTGTGAATTAAATCCTGAGATTTTATTTCGACAATGATAAAAGATTGATCTTGACATTCCTTCTTGCATTTGATCATGCGTAGATATAAGAAAGAAATCCATGATTAAATCTTCGGTGACTGTCAACACGAAAGCTCAGGATTTAATCCAAATCATGATCATGCTCACGAAACTCGACGCTGCGCTGACTGGCTAGCATTAATCTTCAGCGAACGACTCAAAATATCCCACACGGGCTCCCTTCCGACTGAGAAATTTCATCTCCATCTCCGATCTAGCGGTTGATCCCCGATCACAGTTCAAATGCAGTAAGCTACTACGACAGCTCGAAGTTTAATTCATCAAAAGCATCAATCTAGCCGACTTGACGAGATGTGCACCTTCTGTCAGGCCACATACTCTTCGGGGTTAACTTCGTTTCCATCCTCATCAACGGCGGCATATCCCCTCCAGCTGTTTTCCAAGCATTTCGGGTCAAAATGGGACAGCAGACCAAATCATAATTGCATACCCTCGGATGTTGCCGGACTTGTTCACCGGTTTTGACGTGGGCGCGGGGCCTTTGGCCTTTGATCGAGTGGACCGTCGCGGTTCAGCCGCCACATTTTTTCTTTGATCATCCTAACGAACAGCTGTCAGCTCGGATCACTCTGAATTTATGGAGTTCATACAGAGCTTGACGTTTCACCGACTTACCCGCACACATGTCGTCGTGTACCATTACCCTGAGAAATGGGAACTCAGTTTAGGCAATGTCGTCTGCGCAGAGTGACTGTGAATCTCACCTCTTACGTTTCCCAACGGGCAGGGTATGGGCTACATGCTCCCCAAGTGTTGACGAAGAGGTGAGCTGTGGCTGGATATCGTCGAGATTGGTTTCGACTGCGACGTTGACAGCCGGAAGAATGACAGGCTCCACGTTGGGGATGTCGTTACCAGCGCCAGCGAGAGTGGTGTCCTGGAGGAAAGTTGCAGGGTCACCCGAGCCGGTGCCGCTGACAGGAAGAGTACTGACCAGCGTGTCAGCTCCAGCCCCAGCGAAAGTGGTGTCCAGGAGGAAATTTGCAGCGTTGACCAAGGTGGTGGGGACATCGGTGGTGTCGCTGGCAGGAAGGTTACTGATGGGCACGCCAGCTCCAGCCCCAGCGAGGGTGGTGTCAGGGAGGAAGGTTGCAGCGTCGCCCGAGGTAGTGGCGACATTTGTGGTACTGCTGGCAGGAACAGTGCTGACAGGTGTGCCAGCTCCATCGCCAGGTTGACAGGATGCCCCGGAATGTTGACCATCGCCCGGCGGTTTAATAGTGCCCGCCATCACAGGAACTTCAGTACCAGCTTTACGAAGTTGGCGAATTTTATTGTAAAAGAAAATGAGCTCCTCTCGGCTAGCATCGTCTACATTGACTTGCGAGCCTTCAGCGTTGACGAGAATGACACATGCCGTTGCGGCCTCTATAGCCTCAATTAGACGTTGTCAAAATAATTAATCCCCTGAATGTACAAACCAGGACGAGTGATTGCAGCATATCCTTTCAACAGCTGGCGCAGAGTCTGTGATGACGTATTTTGGGTCTTGATCTTCGGAAGTACAGTGTTACCCGCGCCGTCTACTTCCAAAGTGGGCTCAATGGTTGGAGCCGCTGCGTTACCTCAAGATCAATAATGACGAGAGGAGCGAGAAAGCAAGAGGGATAACACACGAGATAGGACCTTAACTGCATATTCTGCAAACTCCTTGGTTTCTTCATCCTCACGTGAGGATGCATATGGCTCGACAGTATATTTGGGACCAACGGCGAGGCTGGACGATTTGTGTCAGACAATATTACTTCGTTGGTTCAATTGAACTTACCACAGTGTCGCGATTTTATTGTCACGGTTCACAAAGCCAGCACGCACGAAGAACACCATATCGCCATGGCCAGTCCAACCGTGGCCCATTAAACTTTTGAGCTTCTTGGCGATGGCTTCGTCGATGGTTTTCTGGTTCCTAAAGGGCAAGTCAGAGTGAGGGAGCCGAGCCATGGAAAAAGCGAACTTGGCGATATCATCTGCCGTTGGCCCTGCGTCAATGGCCTGGTTTGGCGGGCGCGCTTGCTCCTCCATCTCCGCCTTGACCGAGGCATCACTGCCCTGGTACATCTTGGTCAGTGTTGCATTGTAAAGGGCTAACTGGTGGGTGGGGGCTTCCCCGCTGCTGCCTGGCGCGCTGCCTCGGCGTCGCGCTCCTGCACGATCTCCGCCTCGTGCTCCCTCTTGAACATGGCAATTGCACTCGCAGCCCGAGGCTTTCGCTCGGCGTCGCTGTCAGTGTGCTTGCCAGAATGAGCCGGCTTCAAGTCGGTGGTATCATAATGATTTTTAATCATGAGCCACAATTTCTAAGGAGGTGGGACGATGAGAAGACGCTCCGAGGATGATAAATCCAGATATGATACTCGCCTCCTTGAATGCGGCTATGTTGTAGTTTTTGCTCTTAAACTGCCATGTCTTCTCGAAGATATCGAAGAGAGTCGTCTTGACGTAGGCTGCACGAGCGCGGGGAATTGAATTCGCATGTATGGCTTCCACGTAAAGTGGGTAAAGCTCAGTGATGACCCAGTGGCGTACTGGGTCGTCATTTAAGCCCAATGCCTTGTACTCCTGTGCGCTCATCTTCTGCCACACTTGGAGTGTTGTGGGACTGGAATCGTCTGGTGACACTGGTGAATGGAGCGGCAGTGTCGGAGGTGGGGTATTCTGTGGTGAGGACATTGTAGAGAGTGGATACTGTGGACGTCTGTAAGCTGGAAGCAGAAGGCGACTCGAAAAGAAGTGGACGTCAACCCTGAACCACAGTAACCGGATAATAGTGCTCGGGCCTTGCTGTTCTTGCAAAGTTCGTGTCATTCGCAAAATTCACGGAACCGAGGAACACTGTTCATAGTTCGCCATTCAGCTTGGCGCTGACAGCATCGGAGAACATGAAACTTTGCAGGCAAGCAAAAAATGTCGGTCATTGAGTGAAAAATGGAAGCGAGATTATCCGCCTTGCAAATCGGGACGGTGGTTAGTGTCGAGTCGTTGACCCTAGAACCGGGCTCATGACCCTGAGCTCATACGACCTGTAGGGTGGGGTCGGGCGTCTTGCTTGACCCCAGTCCGGTGCGATGATGGGGGTTTGTTTGTATTGACTCTGTAGTACTGAGAGCAAGAACATTATTCCGCAGGCTAAATGCCTGTGAATGTATATAACCTCCAGGAAAGGTAGGTCTGCCATTTCGCCAATTGCCATTTCCGAATTTGGGAACTTTACTTCCCAAAGCGTGTTTGTACCAGTTCTAGGGGCATGAGCTTAATGGTGAAAGATATACAATGTCGATTAGCGAGTATCATTTCGCATGCATTACAAATGTAAGTATCTGCGTTAACGACTCAAGTTCGGCGGGCTTTGAAGCCCGATCTAACCCGAAATTTGAAGCCCAATCTAACCCGAAAAGCACTACTGCGGAATGATAGTCTCAATGATTCAAAATTTGTGGGTCAGAACCGATGCTTAGTACGTCCATTTTCTAGGATAGAAAACAAGTATAAATCCACCTTTAACTCATTTTACTAAGGCCATGGCTTCTCAGACACCTCCTCGTATTTCTCGTCCTCGCACTCCTGCCCGATCACGAATACTCGAGCTACGCACCTCTATCGAGCACCAACTCACTGCGCAGATCGAACAATTTGCCGGGCCTTCTCCACCTCGCCCATATGCACCGGACTCTTGCCGCATGCGAGTGGTGTTGAGCTACGGACGTGGAAAAGATTTTGAATTTACCGTTGCTCGCTGGAGTGCATTTGTAAGTTTTTTTGTTGCTTGAATTAGTCGGGTTCTATCTAATGTGTACTGACTCAGTGTGTCGCACATCCCAAGGCGCAGTGCGCGAAGGTTCAATTGCTCTCTCCGCAGTTATTTGGCTGGAAGTTGGAGGTTGTCCGTAACTTGTGGATTCAGTATGCACTCACCGGCAAGAAATGGGGAAAGCAGGATGTCCCGGCGCATTTGATTCCTCGTGTTTCTCCACCTCAGCATCCCATTCCATTCACCTCCCGCACCCCTAGTCCTACTCCGCACCTTGGACCCTTGCTTGAACGGCGTACTACAGCTGCTCCGCCGCTTCGGCTTACACGCAAAAGGAAGCACTCTTCCACTCCTCCCCTTCCTCGCATCAGCCCTTATGTCATCGACCTGACCAGTCCAGAGCCGAAGAAGCGCAGAATTGTGATTGATTTGGAGGAAATTGACCTTACCGAATGTTGATTTACCATACTTTATCCATAGTTCTGGGGTGTCGGATAACCTGCTTCCACCAAGCTCAATTGTTGCGAACATTTGAAGTATTTTATTAGTCCCGAATAATATTATACAGCGTGAAGCGCACTCGCGAACAGTCGCCGGACTTCTTGGGTTGTGTTTGCAATATTTCCGAAATAGCCGGCCGAAAATATCGCCTTGCATGCCCCGCCATCTTGTTGGAAAAAATCCAAAGTTCTGCAGATCAAATTTTGCTCATTTCAGCTTGCAGATGCTGACGCCCAAGGAGTGCGGCAAGTAAATTTCTCGTATATAGCATAAGTTGTGGCTATCCCAATCTAGAATAACCTCGCCGAGATCAAGATCTGTCGTGTCAATCCGTCGTGTGATATACGGGTGGCCGACTTGATCTCCTCGGAAATGGTGCTCACTGTTCTTGATGGTCTGGTAAAGGGAGAGGGATTTGGTTCATGTCGAGCAGTATTCAGGTACAGTGACGCGATTCAGGGGAGGAGAACAAGGCCAGAAAATTCCAGATTCGTGAAGATCTGACTAAGAAACAGCGGCGGTAAGTAACCGTTGCTAAATTTGGTGTGAACCAGCACTATAGGTTGTATTTCGTCCCTCCATACTCAACCAATCATTATTTCGAGCCCTAGTGGTGTATTCTTTGAGTGGCCGACTACCTAGGGGTGGCAGACTACCCAGTCACATATACATAAATGCAGACTAGCGGACGAACCGAGGACAAACAGATTTTTCCAGGAGCCGGTCCGCTGACCATTATCGAGCGTGAACTACGAGAGTCGGACGCACACGAGGCGTTGTCTGAACTACGGACATCAATCCGTACGTTCAATTGGAACCTCTCAATTAAGAAGAAAGACATTCATGGGATTGAATCCAACACACGTGCTGGAAAATTCCTTCAAACTCTCAGCAACAACATTCAGGTTGCTGGGGATAGATATCGCCGCATCCGCAGCGCCCTCATTTCCCTGGGAATGGCTGAAAGCAATTCTACGTTCCAGGTGCTCAATCGCAAAGAGCAATACGGTAAGGGGGGGCGTCAACCTCAACTCGGTGACTCACACAAGCGTGAGCCCTGGTTTTGGCATTCATCTCGACCTCTGGGTCTGAATTCAACAGAGTCACAGGAATGGGAAAAAGAAAGTAAGCAAAAAATAAGATCTGAAGAAACATAACTCATGAAGCCTTTCAAGTGGATCGTGTCCAATGGTTCCGAGAACGTGCCCTGCTTGAACGTGCAATTGAAGAGGTTGAGATTCTTGATGCCGAATTTGAGCGTGCAATTATCTGGTTCGGGAAAACCAGCGAAATCTGGACCAAGCTTGCACTTGAAACTGGTAGCATGGATCTCGGTATTGCTTTCTCTTCAGGGCCCAATGATTACAATCCCTCGGTGGGTGGGTGGCAGGCGTATGCTCACAAACAAGCAGCAATGTACCTGGAGCTTCGAGTTGGCTGCGAGCAAGCAAAAGCGGATCTGGAGGGGATGATCAAACAAGATTCGGAGAAAGAGAATAAAAAGGCCACAGAGAGGGCCGAAAAGGAAGTAAAGAGTGGTAAAAATCCACTTGAGAATGACTACTCAGTGAGTATACTATTTGGCGGTTATTTTTTTTCTCAACTTGATTGCTCAGGAGTACTATACGGGACTGTTTGCTGGACTTTGAGTACATGCCACAGCACTGATATTTATCAATTTATTCTGGATTGAGGAAATGTTCGACTTCGGAGTCTCCGCATGTCGAGGTGAATGAGTCAGGGCTCTGTTGAGTACTGTTCCTCGGAGGTTGCGACGTTTGCCAGCCATCTGATTTTGCTGATGATTTGTTGCAAATTTATTGAAATTGTTATCCGGCCCGGTCAGGCCATATTAGAGGCCCTAACTCAAGGCCATCAGTCTGACCACTACCCGATGCTAGAGAGTAATCTGTTGAAATGTGCGAATCAGTCATTGGTCGGGTGGCGGTCGGGCACCGATAATGCCGTCAGGTTTGACAACATTAAGTAGGTAATCATAGATGTGTGTTGCATTCCATCTGACGAGGCCAGTGCACGGCGACAGCGCGACGTGAAAGAGAGACCCGCATTACAGCCATGACGGCTATCTCCGAACCAAAAAAACACGGGATTAGTGTTATTAATATTAATAATGCCACTCCAGTGGCACCGTTAACTTTCGTCGCGGATTGTGCTTACGTCCCGGACCGCTTATAATGTTAACGTTGGCTTGATATACATGGCTTTCCCGCCCTGAATTTTGGGTGTTGAATTTTCAATAACGCCTTCGCTCGACGCCTCCCAACAAACAGATATCACGCAAAGTCTTGAAAAACGGGAAGTACATCCCGAAACCTGATGCACCCTGAACAGTGTTGACAGCCCTGGCCGCCGTCTGACCGCTTCTTCATCGCACCCGATATTGCCCGACTGCATCATCGGGCACGATACGCACCCTGACCGGGCCCAATGAGGCTGTCAGGGCCGATAACAAAATAAATAAATTTGCGCCATTGAGGGCTGGAAATCGACAATGATCGGCTTTGCTCTATGGAAATCTACATGCGAAAGTGGAACGGAAGCGAGTAGAAAGCCCAAAGGAGTAAGATCTCTGATCGGAATTCGCGTCGAAATTTGATTCATACACCCCCATTCCATCGAAAGACCCTTGTGTACATTTTGATGGGAATTCCTTGTTTCCGACCACCTCGCTTGCATTGGGCTGGCTGCACCACTGTGCTTGTCGCCCCTCCTGAATCCGCTGCATCCTCCATCCCAACCCAAGACGAGATGGTAGTCCTGCAGGACTATATCTGTTCACGACCGCTGCTGCCAGGCATGGGCCTGCCCAATGAGCTAGCCTGGGTTCGGTCACAGCTTGTACTCCTGTGCAGGCATTCTCCGAGCCTCTCATCTACCTCTGTGGCCTGCTTACTCCGCAGCGCGCTCTGCCCTCATTACACCATGCGCATCTCTGTGCTTCCGTGCTATCTACATTGCGTGCTGCCGTTGAATCTTTATGAAGATACTATGCTGGCGCCTCAGCAGTCTGCGCAGCTTCTGTTAGATCTGTGATTTAATTTTCCGCCATGTTCGCACTGACGGTGCCCCAGATTAATTTCTCTTCAGTTGAGCAAAATGAAATCTGTGCAGTCACTGCCGTTCAATGTTTGTCCCTGTTCTATCTTTTCATTCTCCCTAATCTAATCCCTGGTTTTCGCTGCTGCTAGATTAATTTTGTTTTGAAGATTAAATCGCCCGACCCTTCCAAGAGTGTTGCTGATTTGAGCGAGATTAATCCGATGACACAACTTCCCGCAGAATAATCTTGGTACCTGTGATGCCTCACTCAAGATTAATCTGGGTTGTGAAGTATCTGATTTGCGATAGCTAGGAAATCCAAAGCAAACTGTGTGAAATTTAATTTTGATAATGCTCAGTCAAATCTCTGATTTGATTTTCCGTGTTGTTCCCACTGACAGTGCGCCAGATTTAATTTTGTGAACAGAATTAAATCTGTGCTACCACTGCTGTTCTATGTTTGCTTTTTTTCTCTCTGTGCATTCTCTCGGATTATCTTAATCCTTGCTTGAATTCGTCACCTCTAGATTTAATTTCTTTGAAGATTAAATCGTTGTTGTCTTTTGTGAGTGGGTATTCAATCCTGTCTCCAGCATTACCTAGATTAATCTTGCAAGATTAATCTGGGTGGCAGTGGAGGATCCTTTTTGGGTGGCGAGGAACTTCATAGCTATTTGTGTAAAAAATTAATTTTCATGATACACGATTTCGTGCAAAAAATTAATCACATCTACTGATATCACTGCAAGGTGAGCTCAATTTGCGTCTGCGCCTTGCCGTCTAACTCTTCCCAGCGCTCGATTTTCTTCTTCTCATCTGCCGTTGGCTTGTCCGGATCCGCGGCGACAGGCTTCTTCTCGGTTCCCTCGACAATCTTCAAGAGACCACGCTCGCGAAATATGGCAGTAACACGGCGCTTCCAAGGAACCCAGTTGCTGTCGTTGAGTTGCTCGATCCGGAACAACGACGATGGAGTTGTATCGGCAGCGGTTGTAGTTGACATAGTGGTGTTGGTTTTATGAGATAGTGGTGAGTTGGATTCGGTTTAGGTTGGATAAGCGCAGGGCCCGATAACCTGTAGTAAATTTGGAGGGAAAAGATTGTCTATTGAACCACAGATACATCCAGTATTTATACCTCCAGAGAACAATAGAGTAGAACAATGTAAAAACCAAGATAATGCTGAGTCTGAAATGTATGACTCGAGGAATAATGGTAGGTACGACGAGGTACAGCCTTGGACGCGTCGCGACGCGTTTCACTGCATCGCCTCCACAACGTGGCCTTGCCGGGCTGACACGTTTACCTCCCAATCCTCCAATCTCGACACAACTCAAGTTCTGGGTACCGGCAATACAAGGTCGATCACCGCGCTATTTGGTCGTGTTTGGTCATCGATTGCAGTTGTCCCGAGACTCAACGTGGTCCACAGTTGGAAGGAGCTCACCTAAAATTGCCAAAATATTTATATAAACTGCCTATAGTGTATTCTAACAGGTCTTGGAAGCGGATTGAAAATTATTGCTCAAAGACTGACATTGTGGAAATCTGCGCCCTAATACGACTGATTTGACCTTTATATCTTCGCAGATTTGCTCGTGAAAAATTGAACAGCATTTTGAGACACTGAACTTGATATTTGGGCGAAAACTTCGGGCAGATGGCTAGGTTCTGAGAGGCGTCTTTCGACCTCATGAGTCGGTATTGTGCGTGATGTCACGACGTGACTGAACAATCGCGCTTCTCTTTCGACGCGCCTCTGGGCAAGAGGTGCCAAAATGCGGCCTATAAAATTCACCAAATAGGTTTCAAAGGCCTTCAGAACTATAGAAACTCACTTTCATGGACTTGCGGACCAGAATGGCAATGAAAGTTCAATAAACTCTGATCCTGAAGCCGCGACAGATTCTGGCTCATCTGCCCCGCATTTCCCCCAATATCCTGCGACATTTTTAATGAGCCGTTATTTTATGTATTCCTGATTGCTTTTCAGGCGTTTTCGCATTTTTACTTGACACTTCTGTGTTATACAAGCCCAATTTCCGCAGAACCTGCAGTGTCTGTGTTGAACACGTTATAACAGCCCAATGGGAGCATTTAAAAAGAAAAGCTTTCCTAGACCTGTTAGCGACACATCATGACAGTCTGCATGTAAAAAATCTAGCCAATATATGGAGTGGTTCTCTCAATAATGTCGATACGGTGATGAGATTGTAAAAGTGATCGTTTAATCGAGAATAAACAAGACCAAATAGCGCGGTGATCGACCTTGTATTGCCGGTACCCACAAGTTCAGACGGCAAAAGCGGCACAAATGATGGCTACCCGATTTGGGAGATGGCTGTGCTGTGGCTGTGCTCGGCTAATGGGTGGGTCGCGAAGGGTTTTGATCCACTTTTCTGACCTGGACCCAGTGTCCCAAATTTTAAGGTAAGGGTGCACACCTCTTGCTTGCTTCGAATTCCCCTCGTCCCGACTCTTCAGTCAGCCTGGTACGTACTCTATACATAATCGCGATGATTAACGCGCAAGCGGAGGCCTCGAGGCGCAATTCTACCGCCCATCCATCGTCTCGTCTCCTATAGCTACCTTCCCCCGTGTCATCTCCATCCAAACCATCGTCTCCCTCCTGTCCATCGTGTCCCAGGTGCTGGATCCGTCTCCTGCAGCACGGGGGTCACACTGATCTTCACATCACATCAAATCAATCAACCTAACTTCGAATCCTTATTTTTCCCTCTCTTGGCTTCGCTTCGATTCCCACACTCCCGCGCTAGGATTCCCACACTCCCGCCCTCCCGCTTCAAGCTGGCGCCGTTTCGTGCTATACTTACTTGCTTACCCGCGTACTTGGTGACGCTGTCGTGGTCGTCGGGTTTCGAGTCCCTCCTTCTATTTATTGTACTCTCTCCTTGATTTCGATTTCGATTGCGTTCGTTCGTTCCTGATCTCGATCTCGATTTCTTTACGTTGGTTCATTTAACAATTCCCTCCTTGAACGTCAACGTCGGGGGTCGTACCTCTCCCTTCGTGGTTCCTATTCCTGAGTCTCGCCCTTGCACCGAAAAAAAAGAAGCAAGTCAGTAACGAACGGAAAGAAAAAAAAAAGAAAAGTCTGAGGTAACGGAAAGAAAAGAAAAAAAGAAAAGTCTGAGGTAACGGAAAGAAAGAAAAAAAAAAACAATTACTAGGTACCAATAAAAAGAAGAACTTCGACTTCCGAGTGCGAGGCGACGAGGCCGAAGCACCGCGCAACTCGTACCCACGCTCCGCTCGGATTGCCCTCTTCCAGTTACCTCCTGTCAGCACAATTGCAATTACAGTTCAACGACTGACTAATTCCGACCGACTGATTCTGCTTCTCGTTCTCTTGCCTTTTACGGTATGCATCATCGTCACTGGCGCGCAGTAGCGGCTGCAGTTGCGGGAGCGGGTGCGGTTGTGGATGTGGATGCGGTGGTGGATCTACGTATCCTTACTTGAATTCACCCGTTGATCCACGTACATACATTCATCCGTTGATCCGTCTTTACTCAACTCGCCGATATTGAACTCGGCACTCATTTATTCGACTTGCCGACAGTGACGAACTTGATCAGCTCGCTGATATACTAGGTGCTGCCCGGCTACCCGCGTCGGGCCGCGGTCCTGTGTATCTATGTAGTCACCCCACAGCTCCTCGATGTCGACGAGTACTGACAGATTTGTGTTCATTCGTGCATTTATTCAAACTTCAAGCACCCCACAATTCCCTCGCGGCCCGGAGCTTGGTTCGTTTGTGTCCAGTGTTCAGTTCCAAAAATTATGGTACTGCTTCTCCGGCCAGGTTTGATATTCATAATTGAGTGCAAATCTGGGGCTGGAATTAATGAACCCATCATGATGGCGCTAGCTAAACGGGTTCGGGGGTGTTGCGAGGATCCAGATGAATGTGTGGATGAACGGTGAACGCAAATCTGATTACATTCATTAAGAATCACAGAGAGTGTGGATCAAACAGGAACGTGGCCTTCAAATAGGCCTGCAACGAACGCGAATCTCATGATTACTTGCTTAATTAAATCTCGGAACGCGGGCATGGGTTGTGCTGCCGGAGCGAACGGACAACGCGCGCAAACCATAACTATGGTTAACACATTTCAGTAAGTGACAGGCGGAAAGCATCGAGGAGTTGACCGGATGAATGAACTGCGGACGTAAACCTCCAACTGATGATGTAGGTAGGACACGTCTTCGGAACTGGCTCTACTGCACTTGATTCAAGGTAGAGGTAAGACAGGCATCGAGGTGTGTTTTTTTGATGAGCATCACTTGGAGATTTGCATTCGCCCATTGATCTGCAGGCAGGCAGGCAGGCTGGCTTGCTTCTGCGTGATTTTTTCAACATCATTAGTTGAGATCTACTCACTCATTATTGGTGCATTCGCTGAGTTCCAAGTCAAGTCAACATCATGATTGATATTGAACCCCCGCTACTGTAACTTCCGGCTCGTTCTCGTTCCGGTGCCCTCCGAACTGAAGAGTAAAGCCCAAGATTTGTATTTGCCGTTTATCCACGGGTCAACTCGAGCCTCGTTCCAGTCAATCTTGAACTATATCATGTCAGATTCGCGTTTGTCGAACTCCTGCCTCGGGTGTTGGAGGACTACGTCCCTGATCCCGCCGAGTTCTGACGAATGAATGAACTCCTGGCAACTCCCAGTCGATACTTAACCGTTCCGGTTTGATCCAGTCCAGTTTCTCGGAAGACGAGGGTTAATCAGATTTGCGTTCACAGTTTAAACACTTCGAGTTCCAGCTCCATGAAAATATTCGTCCACTTCACTGCAAGTCGCCCATTGTACCTGTGACAACTTAGAGTACGTACGTACGCCGGTGATACAGCAACAGGTGCAATTGACATGAGTTATTACTTTCACTCAAGGTGATTAGCATCTTTTGATCTTCAATGCCTCCTCAAATTCTCTCAGCAACGCCAGCAGCCCCCCGTGACCGATCAGTCCCTCCCGTCGGCACGCGACGCGACGTCGGCCACCATCGGGTTCAATCCGTATACATAACCACAGTACCCTTCTTCTACTTCCTATAAGTAAAGTTACAGCATAGCGCGGGGCGTGCGACAGTCCCAAGTCGCTGGTTGACACCCGACCGAAACCATTCCGACAGTAGGACAATTCCCGCTCGTTACTTGAAACCTTACTTCGTTTCGGTACTTTAGAATTGTAATGTCATTGTCGATACGTAGGGAGGCGCCGAGACACAATTCTGCCGTCCGTTGGAGGTGCGCACTGCATTGATGTCCTTCCTTTCACATGCTCCCGCATCCTGCTTCTTTTCATGTGAGTCCTGATTTCGTTTGGGTTTCGTACTTCACTCTTCGTCCGAGTCCTGGTTTCATTTGAATTTCGCATTTCGCACAGTGCTATACATACCTATAAATTCGTTCTGTTTTCTTCTCGTCGCTCGATTGTTGGGTTTCGTACTTCGTGATTTCGATTTCGCATCGACTTCAAATTCAAATTCAATGTCCTTCTCACAGAGGCCGGAGAAACAAAGAAGGACTTCGACGAAGGGAGCGTTACTGCTTACCCACGTTCCCTTCGGATTGATCGCAAGTAAATGCCAGCGCAGTTCCAATCTAAATTCGTTCGGTGCTTCTCACTGATCTTGAAGATTTTGAATATTTATACTATCTTCACTTGAAGGTTTATGATCTACATCAGTGGATTGGCATCGTACTTGGAACCTCGGCCTCCCATATCCGGTACGTATACCGGATTACCCTACCACAGCTCCATACATATATACATACGTTCTCCGGGCCGCGCCTATAAATTCCTATTCGTCCACC
Organism: Mycena sanguinolenta; assembly: GCA_014462675.1. Lineage (NCBI taxonomy): Eukaryota > Fungi > Basidiomycota > Agaricomycetes > Agaricales > Mycenaceae > Mycena > Mycena sanguinolenta. Next base: position 795,235 of record JACAZH010000034.1, on the reverse strand, counting down.
GTTCATATGTCCTTGATGCCGCGCCATCTCAAGTTTTTTTTTCGATGATCATCATGAGTTGTGGATCTGCATTCATTCACCCATTGATCTACAACTGTCTATCTATTTATTCAGCTATTCGCTACCATACCAGGTACCCGACTACCCACTGGGTGTTATCATTTAAATAAACACTTGATTCAACTCCCGCTCCGCCTAGGCCGGTTAACGGGTACTTAAATCATGCAACGAGTATCAGTTCAATGCAGATTTGCCCATTCTTCGACTCCCGCTCCAGCCCAGTACCCAGAACCTGTTATAATACCATACCAGGTACCCAACCACCCACGGCCCCACTGTATTCACGGCTAGTGCTTTTGCGTGATTTCTGTCTATTGAATGATCATCATCGAATTCAATCATGAGTTGTGGATCTGCGTTCACACTCCGTTGCCGGTGATCCGTTCATTCATTCATTTATTCAACTCGCCGCTATAGCAGGCATGGTACCTCGCTCGCTGCCTACTGCGCAAGCGGGCACTGCGTGAATTCTGTTTTTTTTTTTTTTTTTCTTTTCTTTTCTTTTCGACATTAACGGGTCATCGGCGGCGAGTTTCAGTTCAACTTTTGCGTTTTACTGTGATGTTGCAATTGAATCATTGGAAGATTTGCGTTCCTTCGAAACATTCAATTCGCCGCAGCACTCAATCCAGTCGATGGCCGCGTTCCGGTTTGTTTCCGTCCAGTTCCTTGTCAATTCCGAAGGCGGGTGTCCTTCTTCATCCGTTGTAGATTTGCACTTGCCGTTCATTCATCCGTTCAACTCGCTCCTGGATGCTGCTCGTCTATGATTTAATTTTTGAGTCATATGATTTGCGTTGCCCGTTCGCCCCGTGTGATAAACCCCAGGCTAGCCCAGTCGATGCCCGCGTTCCGCTAATGTCCATGATTTAATTAATAAATCATGAAACTCGCGTTCGTTGCCTGTTTGCGGGCCAGCCACCCACTGCCTAGAACCCATCGTCACACTCCGCAGCAAGTACTTGAGTGCTTCTACCCTAGCCATGGCTATATTGCCTACGTATATCTCTTCCGGGGCACAGTCTTGCTCAATCTAAATAAATCTTTTACTAGATCCTCGGTTTCCGAATGGGCCTGCTGTGATATCATCTGGCGTTCGTTGTTTGTTTGGGTTTTTGGCGCGCGCACTGTTGCAGATGTACAGTGCTACGTATACTCAAGTCTGACACTCACATCCTGTGACATAAATTCATACTCCTTCCTTCTAGATTGTTAGGTTGGGTTTCGTACGTATGTCTTCCTTCTTGATTCGTATTGCATTCGTATTCGCGAGTTTCACAGGCAAGAAAAATGTTCAGCACCCGCGCCAACGGCTACGTTCCTTCGGAGCCGATGTGGTAGCTCGGTGTAAGCACCGAGTTCTAAACTCCCTCGCCAGTTCTCTGTTCTTTTTAGTCCTGATCATCATCATCATCATCAATTTTGGATCTGCATTATTAGCGTTCACCCGTTCACCCGCCGATCCATCAATTCCTCGCGTTCCGCGGCTGCATTTAATTCGCACTTCTTTGCCTATTCTGTGCCGTACTATTGATGAAGGATGGGGGTGCGTGATTCCATTGTCCGATTTTCAACGATTCCTTTCCACTTACTCGATGATCATCAGTGTTAGATTGGCAGCCATCCATTGAATATACGCTAAAGCACCCGGCGCCTACTACTAAGTATCAAGGCATCTACCTAACGACTCACTGAGCAAGCCGGCAGTGACCACGGCCAGTTTCAATTTGCTGTTCATTCAACATTATTATTGTAATGTCTCTCCGTCGGGCGAACGACAACTAGATTTTCGTTCGCTGTTTGGACTCGGAGTGCAGTGAATGAACTCGCTGCTGGGGACATCCCAGTCCAGTCGATGCCCGCGTTTCGTTCCGTTCCCTTGGTGATCAGGGTTCAATTAATGACATGGATGTCGGATTCGCATTCATTTAACAGTACTCGCGCCTCGCAACTGACATCCTATCCACTGGCCCGGGACATTCGCGCTCCTGCGGTTCGATTCAGCTCAAGGCCACGTTCCGCCATGAAATCAGGGAGACAAATGAATCGAAACCAGGGTGCTGACTACAAACGAAATCTAGGAAAGAGTGAGAGAAATAGATTCATTCCGTACGTACGTACATATGGATTTATTTTTCTTCCTGATTTCAATGTGCAAATTCCTTCTCACAAGTCACGAAGATAAAAAAACTTGGCGGGTAGTTGGATCAGCATCAGCGCGTCCCCATCCATACCCATGCTAGCCAGCGACGCGGTCAGCAGAAGTTTCGGATTCAGCTTTTTTTTTTCATCGGCCTCGGGTTGATTCGGTTGTTTTTTACTCGATTTGATTCGGTTCTAATGCCTACTGGTTGCGAAGATAAAACAAGGATCGAGGACCAGGTGGCTTTCTTTGTTGATGATCATCAGTGGTGATTGGCACTCATCCGTCAAATAAATATATTCGACCCCCTGCTAGAGCACCCGGAACCAGCTAAAGTACCCGGTGCTTGCCATACCATACCAGAAACCCAACTTGCCACGTTCCTATTCACTAGCCGCTTCTCTTCGATTTCGTTAATTGTTTTTTTTGTGAAATATCAGATTTAGGGTCGTTCGCCGTTCATTCACTGATGTTCAACTCGCGCCTCGTTGCTAGCTATACACCCTGTTCAAGGCGCAGTCAATGGCCGCGTTCCTATCTGATCGGGTTCATTTCGCAAGGCAAGAGTTAATATGAATCAGATTTGCGTTCGCCGTTCATCCGCTAAGTATTCAACTGGCTCCTAGGTCATTTCATCAGATTTGCGCTCGCCGTTCGCAGTGTTATTCACCCGTTGATAACCCTGTTCCGGCTTGATATAGTTCACTTCCGCAGATCTGCAGTCATCAACTAGTAGTTACAACCAACTCGCTCCTGGATGCCTTACTGTGGTATAATTTTCTAACCTACCTGCTATAGCAGGAACCCGAACTACCCGTCAGGTTTCAAAAGTCCCTATGATTTTTCAGCGATCGTCAGCCTCAGTTTTTCGGGGCATTTATTGAACACGGCCGTCCCGTACTCTGCGGAACACCCACTGGCCCAGGGTTACCGTGATGCCGGCACCGTACCCAGCTCTCAGCCGAAGCGAAGCACAAAGCCACGGTACTGTTTGGTTTACGCGGTTCTACACTCGCTCCTTCTCCGTGATTCAACTTATCATCATGAGAATCGCGTTTTCCGTCCAACTCCCGCAGCGCGGGCCCCGGTTGACGGCCGCGTTTCCTTCGTCCCTCCAAGTTTTAATTAGTGATTATCAGCCGCGGACCAAATTTTCGTTTGCATTTGCACTCGCTTCATAAACATTGACCCTGGCCGCCCCGCGCAACACCCGTCCCAAACCAAGGGCAAGGCTACGTTCATCTTGAACTCGCTGCGTCTCCGCGATGGCTGACCAGCATTCAACCATACCGCTTATGCCGTACCAGCTACTCACCCACCATTCACAACGTCCAGCTAGCCACGTTCTTGCTACTTCAAGTTGTGATTTCTAATCATGAGATTTCCGTTCATCTGTCAATCCATCCGGTTTTGTTTCAGATCTATTCTTAGAGACGATCCCCCGATTTTTATGCAGGAAGGATTAAATCAGATCCGAGTCAAACAGTGATGGGTATTTCCCCAACCCGCCGCCCCACCCCGCCCAAGAGGACATCTTAACCCCCGTCACCATCCTGTCAATGGTACCATCAACTGTCAAACGGCGAAATCAATTCGACTCGACTCAATTGAAGTTGTGCTGATTCGTTCAATTGTGAGCAAGGCGATGCGCCTGCGATTGATTGGTTCTAGCCGGTAATTGAGGCAATTGGCTGTGCCTAAGTTGTTCATTCAAGTTGACATTTGGAAGCGATGCGCCTGCGACAGATTCTTTCATTCGATTTGTGTGTGTGGGGTTGATTTTACGACATCCCGCAGAAACTGGACGGGGATGGAGACGGGAGTTACGTCTCTCGAATTCGGATTAAATTCACCTCGGTCTGGGTCCGTTCAGAGTTCAGCATTTGCGGATCAATCGCCTCGCGCGTCGATCTTGCCGCCATGGATCCGACTGAATAATTAAATATGTATGTATGGCCAATCCAACTCCTCTCCGCTCCGTTCCGAGCTTGAGTCCAGGTCTAGAAACGTCAAATTCATACAGTGGTATTCACCTACTCGCAGCAAATGAATTCGGGCACTACAGCCTTTACTGTCACCAAGCGGTTGAAAGCTGCGTATACGGCTAAACGGCTGTGAGGTTGACAGTCCCGCGCTCGAAGGACGTGTCCGTTGCTTCCCTCGCTCGTTGAATTTGGTAACGCTAGAGCTGTGCCAATTATTTAATCACCGTAGAAGTACGTACAGGCACCGGCGGCGAGTGGGAGTGGGGTGGGAGGCGGTACGTACAAGGAGGAGTCGGAGTCGATCCGCGTTGGCTTCCATCGTCAAGCTCCCAAGCTCCCGGGAGATCAAAGAGAGGAAAATAAAAAGAAGCAAGGATAAGTATTCAGAAGCATTGTCATGGAAAAAAAAAGAAGCCTGGAGGCTTCCGGAATGTTATGCAGTAGCATGAGAAAGGTTGGAGCATTCGCCAGGGTCGCGTTCTCTTTCGTTTAGTGTACTGCTGTTATCCTTTATCTCTTTCTTTTTATTCTTCTTTTCTGTGGGGTATTACGGGAGGTAGAAAACAGCGGAAAACGTTGGAGAGCTCGTTTTTCTTTTCCTTCCCTCGATGGCCTCAGAGTCAGTGTCCACGTTCTGGGTTCATGGTCGATGGGATCAGGTCTATATGTTTAGAAGGAGTTATGTGTATGTGTACAAAGGCCTCAAACCTGTTCCCTGAGCCTAGTTCGCTCACATCTCGAGTCGCAACTCGACGTGTAGCTTTTTGATAAGCATCATTTGTCTTGAACTTAGTTCTGAATCATTCCAGCAGCTTCAGTTGAGTGTTCTCGGGCGCATTGAACTCTGTCAATTTTTGTTTCCTTCGTAGCCATTGGCATCAGTATCAGGCTGCACTCTGACTGGGAATAGACTCTCGCGTATATAGATCCGTCTGTCCTCTCCGTGTGTCGTCGGATCGTTTCCGCAAGTCGCCGGATCTACTGGCACTTGCGCAAATCCCATACTATTCCGTCCGATGTCAAGGCACCAGAGTAAACCAAGAGTAAACGTGACTTCGATAGCGCAAGTTGTGACTCCCGGGGATCTCGGGCCAGTTGAACCACGGATCCTGGTGGATAAATTTTCGTTCCGGTTCTGGGCTCGCAGATCTTATGTACGCAATATATACTGAGCAGAGCCTTCTCGCCGGTAACTTCGTTTTGACTTGCAGACTTAGGCGTTCAATTCGGGTCAGTTCTTGAACAATAGATAGTGAATGAGGTCGGAACCGTTCTGTAGTCACGGCTAAATTAGCGGAGGCAGAGGGGGATTCCCGTTTCTTCTTAGTACTCGAGGATCCCCTGAGCGGAACAATTCATGTCATGGTAAGTACTGCAGCCGACACAGATGCGGTGATCTCCGAACAAGAACAAGGTCGTCAAGTTCAACACTGGTACTGCGGCCGTTCCTCCAAACAAGGTGTTGAAGCGAGTGCAAGTCTTGTTTTTTCACTTGACCACAAGGTAGTCATAACAACGGTTAGTTCACATCCAGAACAAGGTAGCCAATAATACAAGTGTGATAAACGCCGTGGCCGGTCCGCAGGATTTTGCGGGAGAATTGCGCTCTTCGTTTCCGGGAGAATGCGAAAGCCGATTCTCAACAGGTGAGTGCAAACTCTCATCGTCTCTTTGTCATCGCTGGGCCATCAACTGTCATCGACCGTGTTCTCAGCTCAGGTTGATGAGCTTTCGAAGAGTGAAACGGAATCTAAGCGGATAGAGCGCAAATCCCAAAGTGTTGATTGGATACGGGGATTTGCCCGGATCTGCAGAACGGACAATATCGGTGCCAAGTGCGCACACACGAAATCAATTTCCAACAAGGTGGGGTGGAAGGAAACGAACGCGCCTAGCTTGAGTAGGTTGATTCAAATTTGAATTTGAAGTGAATGGGGACTGGCTGAGCCACTGGAATTTGCGAACAGTTCATTTTCACGCGGATCTCAATTCCGAGATTATGGGTTTAGATTCCCAAGCCATGTCCGCACGAGCCCGAACAGGAGTCTACAGTGCAGCGCGGCATATAATCGCCATTCACTTTTCCTCCAAACCGTTAGCGCCGCAGCTCTTTGGAAGTCCTACTGACGCAAGGAAAATCAACCCGCAAATGATTTAACACATCAACCGGTCACACTCAGAGGATCGTCCCCTCGATTTGCACGCGGGCACGCGAACGCAAATCCCTGACAGTGAAATTGAGGATTTGCGTTGGGGTTGAGATGAGATCATTTGATGAGACAGACGGGAAAACGGAGTTGAACTTGATTTACGCCGCGCGGAACTACGAAAATTGAATCAGATCAGATCGTATTACCATCCATGTCTGGCGCACTGTCCGCCCATCCCCGACCCAAGTCGACGTGATTATTTTGTTTCCAGATCCACGATCGAGCATACAACGAGTCTTTGTTACCTATATGATTCCGTATTCCGATCGAACTCCAGCTTCTAAATATTCATGTAATGCCCTTTTCATGTATGCACCCAGACAATTTAGATCATGTTGTTCAATGTTGAGTCAAATCGCCCTCCGGGCACCCCAGGGACTACACTGCTAGCCCGACTGACACCGAAATCCACTGGGGCGTATATTCAGTGGAATCCAAAGAGTCGAGATGGCATCAGCTGATATGGCAGATTTTGATGCTTCGATTCCTGTAGGAAACCAAAGGAATTGATGGGGCCGACTGGATCCCAGACATTTTTTCCTTGGATTCGGGTGGATATACGAATCGTCGGAAATCATTGTAAATGATCGGCCAACCACTGGATTCCTGAGTTTCCCGGGATAGACGTGTATCGAGTTTTGCACATGCCGGTGATCATATTGAACAGCGGTAGCGAGATTGATAATCCCAATGGAATCGAAGATTGAGCGCCGGGAATGTCCCGGAGCGCTCTTAGTATTTGATGTAGGCTGCAACTCAAGGCGTCATAGCTCAGCTGGGAGAGCAACAGACTGAAGAAGATTCTCATATCTGGAGGTCCCGTGTTCAATCCACGGTGATGCCACTCTTTTTGGCTTTTAATTTTGGAAGGGAACTTGACCGGTTTCTGCCCTGACACAGGGAGACCTCAGGTTGAGGTTGTATTCGATCGTTGGCATCGAGTTGATGCCCGATCAATTTTTCTGTCTTCAAAATACGTGAGGTTCGACCAGATTGTTTTCGAAACACCACGGGTCCAGAGCCGATATATACAAAAGGTTTTACCCGGCTCGTAGTGGTCCGGAGGCAGCCATGATAGTCAAGCCGTGGTAAGCTGCAAACCTACTGCAGTAGTGTCCCGATTTCGAATGGAAGCACCGGGCGTCGGATTTCGCGGAGTGTGAAGTTCGAAGACTTCACCAACAGCCAACCCTGTGAAGTTGGGAGTCAGCTCGGGTTTTTCGATCAGAATCCAGTAACCGGAGGATACGTTGGACGTTTGCGAAGTGCGGCAGGAATTGTGGAGTGTGCGACGTCGACATTCCCCGCCGTCGGTGAGAATTTCAACCCCTTGCATCGGCGCGTATGATTATTAAATCCGGAGAGGCTCGGCCGACGTCATGGTGGGGACCCTGTTGTCAGTGGTCGCCGAAGTTTCGAGACACTTCCCGTACCTTATTCACGTCAGAACAATTCATTTTGGCGCCGCTGGCAGCGAGCGAATACGACTCAAGGTCTGTTGCTCTCCAAGCTGATCATGAGTTGTGATGCTTTTGAAAGACGATTGAGTGTGCACCAGTAGACTTTGGATGTTGACAAGCGACGAGTCTTTGGTGAGTTCAAAGATGAACGTTATGTAAACCATAAATCAGGATGCGATTCGTCATAATTACCTCCAAGTTGGCGCCGGGGACGAAAATGATCAGCGCAAGATCGGCGCGTACCAAGCTCGAACGTAAGTTTCAGTCGAGACCGATGTCACGCTGCGAATGATACAATTGGCCGTGCCAGAACAATCAGTTGCAGTAGCGCTGAGATACTTCATTTACGTCAGAACGTTCCTAGCACCTGCGAGCAGATAGGAGCGGATGCAATTGGTCATCAAGCAGAGACTTCAATCAATATTGAATGCACAGATAGCCGGCGAATTATGACGTTTTTGATCGGGAACATGGGAACTTGGGAGACGAAGCGCCATGTGTTCCCGTTTTACCGCCCTGTGAGCAGAAGATAGCAGAAGATTCACACTCTCTCTCGGCGGACACCAAGGTGTGAACGAGCGGAATAGTGGCTGACCCCTCGAGATTATTTGTTTCGGTTTTCCGAAGGAGCCAAATATTACTCATCAGGCTCACCGCCTTGGGACGGGACGCTCAGAGATTTTCTGCTATGCTGGACGAACGGCTTTCAGGTAATTCACATGTTTTTGAACGACAAGAAGTTCGAATTGAATTGGTGACAGTGCGGGAAATTGAAACCATCACATCATTTCTATGGAGGCCCCAAGGCACGGAAGTTTTTTTGCGGTCCAGACCCTCCCAGATACGCCAGTGCAGTGAGACGCTGTATTTTAGGCTCTGGGGATCCGTCGATCCGAATTTGTAGCTGTACAATGAGTTCCCCGCGATCGTTGATAGAAAATAAGGACCAAGAAGTTGATTTGGGTTGATTAATATCACATATATATCAGATCTGCATACTCTTTTCTGGTTTGCATCCGTGACTTGTCGTGACTTGTGTGGGGGGAAACGAGCGGACGGGCCCCGGTCGGCGTAACTAGGATTTGAGCCATCAAGGAGTGGAGAAGAGCTGGAGAAAACGTTGGAGAAGATTTTTACCATAGCAAGTGAAAGGTGGCAACGTTGTGATACGAAACACAGCAGTGTGCTCTTACTAGTGTGAGGAAACAGAGGCGGATTTGGATTCAATTGACATCCATCTTATTATCATTTCAACATAAATAAGGGACTTTATTGTCCCATAATTTATGTAAGGAAGCCCACGCCAGTAAAACTTATCGGGCGTAGCATCACACCGCGGGTACGAGAGGTGACGGGAACTACTATGACCGTGGTCTCTCATAGACAGACTTTTTTTACAGTACACTCGCACCTCGGGTGTCACAGCGTTCAAGACTGAGCACATGGATGAAACGAAGTTCAGAGATGCAGAAGCGCTCATCTATAACAACGGAAAATTTTGCTGAATTCAATCGCCTCACCAGAGTGCATTGTTCCAATAATTACCCGCGCGGAAGTTGCGGGAGACTGTCGAGATGAAGGTCAATCAGTATCCAGGGTATTCGTATTGTTGAGAAGTACGAATCAAAGATACCTGGCATTGAGGAATCAGCCTCCACGGAATGAATTGACCTATTTTTCCAGAGGAGGAATGGGAGTAGCGAGGAGACACTGAACAATCAGCCGGAATTTCCCCGCCTCCGAGGGAATAACGATGGGGTTATGCAATAGGTGGAGAAGAATTCACTCTAAATGATTTGGGGCACTCAACGAACGCACTACAACCATTGGGCAATGGTTGAGCGAGCTAGAAGGCGTTCCAGGAGCCGCAATTCTGGGCGAGGGGCAGAATGAAAATAAAGAGCTACGTCGCTAAATGCTGCCTCCAATAACTGCGCACCCAAGCTGCTGGGACGTGCGTGCCACTTTGAGGATAGCTTGACAGTTTGCCTTCGCAAGACAGACGGCCATGGAATCCAGGAAGAGGTGAAAGACCTGTGGGAGGAGATGGGAAGAATTTCGAGGGGCCGCGCTTCGATTGATGTTCAACTGAAGAGAAAGAAAATGGCCATTTATTTCGTGGCGCAGTTCGATTGATGCCGGAGAACGAACGAACAGGTCGGAGAACTCCAAGAAAGTGTACACACCAATGGCTCGCAGTATATTTCGCAAAAGAGACCGGGAGAGCGCGAGAGTCCTCAGTTCGCAGGCTCTCCAATTTTCGCCCGAGCTAGGCTGGAATGGGACAGACTAGAAGCAGCGGGAGCGAGACACTCGTGAGTGTACCGCATAATTATTACTGCTACATAGCCGTGCCCGTTTGGTGCCCGCGACTCGTGTGGTGAGGCTGTCGAATTCACGTCTGTTCGGCAGCACGGGCCGCTTTTCTCTCGTAGGCGCTAAGCTCTTTCCGCCTTCCTGTGATTTGGATCCCTATCGCAGTCCAATTTTCAGGGCTGATAAGTACACTGTTGTCACGGAGATATATCTACGTCTTCAGATCAGTACCGGGATGCGAGGTAGATATTCTGTCCCTGAGGTTCTCAAAGGTCGAAGGTAAGAATTGTGGAGGCAGCAAAGTTGGAACCTCAACCATCACGGCAGGGGTGTCGGCAGTCGCCGGTCATCCTGCCGACTTGAACTGGGAAACTATACTACCTCAACAGTGAGGAGCGGGAACTCAAAACATCATATGGTCCTTAAATTCTCCTTCGGAGCAAGTGCAAATTCTCATGCTCAAACGCGCCGTGGGTATTGCGTGGGTAGGAACGCCGCGCAGTAACGTGCCGCTACGGATAAGCCGAGGAATGGTCGACGCACGGATCAAGGCCGTTCTGATTTCCGGGTTCAGTTGAAAAGCACTGGCAGCCAGGTCGCCTTTCCACTAGCTATCGATGGTGCCCACGACGGGAGCGGTCTACGAGAGGGCAATGGAGATGACTTTGTGCCGCGGATCGTTGAAGCTGGGACGAGACTAAAAGCCTGTTGGGGAACTTGACCGCTAGGTTTCCCACTGCCGGGTTCTTCGGCGGATTGACCTGCCTCAGAGTCAGAATCATGCACTGTCGATGTTACTCAGCTAGACGTTTACTTGACTGCGCACCAAAACACAGGTACTGGAGGTGTTGATTTTCATTTCAATTTTGTGCAATCATCCACTTGCCAACAGCATTCTCATGGCCAACTTGTTGCGATCAGAGAATTAGGGCGGCGGGGATGGAAGGACCTCGCGAGTTTCAGGTTGGTACTCGCGAACTTCCTTTCCAACGTCGTTACTGTGCACACTCTAAAACAGGATTTCACCTCGGTGAAAGCCCTTTACGCAACTTACCCGTGCATTTTAACTGATTCAACCCCATGTATAACACCTTCAGTAATACATGCCCTAACCGGTGCAACGCGGGAAACTGTACATTTCGCCGTCCCGGATCAAAAGGAGGATACTTCCCATCAATCATCTTGCCAAATAACAACCCAGAAATGGGATTACTTACCGCAAAGAAATATCAAGCCGCCGATTCCAAGAAGGACCGGATAGCCATTCCGTACAGATAAAATGCTCTGAACCAAACAAATAAGGACGCTCCCCCGAAAAATGACAACTCTCAGCTTGGCACAGCAGTACTAGTAGCCCAGTGGTCACCGCGGGTTGCTCTTGATGAACAAGGTTACCGAGATCGTGGACAGGACCTGACCATACATGTGAGGATCTCTTCTAAGTGGAAAGCACAACATTCACTGCGTGGCAGTTATTTGTTTATCCACCATGGGGTTCAAGTAGTAGGCGATAAATCAGAACCCGCAAAACCTACAAGGTCAACCGGAGCGAAGTTTGTGGACCTGTGAAAACCAGTCTATTAACGATTTGAAAGATTCCGCCATGACATTCGGCCTAGTTTGTGCGGAAGCTCCGTACCGGAATGGATTTGAAACTGCAAACTAAATATCGAGTCTTCCTTCTGATCGTCTGAGTGGGCCGCACGAGGAAGAAGTGACGATCTGAGATAAGAGTGCTTTGAAAGACGGGCACACTGCTAAATCTATTGCATCATGTACGATACCGTATTATACAGCGTTATTCTGCATGGTTAATCTTGGTATTCATCCGTCCCAGCGCAAGGTCCTCCAGCTGTACCGACTCGTGCCGCTGGTTGGATGAATTAATCTCCCAACACTCGCTCTGAGGGCAGAAGAAAACTCACTGAGGCGGTAGACTGCAACCCGTCAACATGAACAGATTTCGAGGTCGAGGCGTTCACTGGGGACGATGCACCTTCGTCATCGGCGTCTTCCTCCGTGCGGTCACGGAATATGACTGTCGTGGTGTGCAAGATGCTTGTCCCGAGGCTTAAACTGGGGCTCGTCTCCTGTTGCACTCGCGCAGGTATGCCGACGAGGAAGTTGCCCAAGAGTGTGAGGGCGTAAACTCTACCCTGGCACGAGAAGAAAAAGTTGAACACTGGGAGAATGAATAGATAAACGCGCTGGGGGCGGATATCAACGCAGGCAGAGCGGCCCGCACCTTCGCTGTCCTTGAGAAGCAAGATCATCATCAGGAGAGTGTTACCCGCGCATATTGCCCCAGAGCTGACAGTAAGAATCAGAATTCGACGCAGAAGACTATTGAAAAGTCAGGTCAGTGAGTATCAATCAAATGGGAAATTGGCGGATCCGGAAGGAAACTGCGCTAAATAATACATACCTCCGTGTCGACCGATGCTGGCGCGTCCCCGCCATCATCTGCCAAAATTTCCACGCAAGACACACGGCGATGATAAGGTCCGTGGCCGCACACGAGATTGCACCAACTCTGGCCAAAAGAACGGGCTGTTGGGAAAGAAAGAAAGAGGAGAGGAGCGGCGTACGTGGTAGTTGTCAAGCCGCCAAACGTCTTCAGCAATATAATTGCCGACGCCCAAGAGAACGCCAGCTATCAAAGGGGTGAGTTAAATCGACGGGCGGGTGGAAGGACGGACATGGACGAAAATTAGGATGACTATGATTCCGGCCACGATTTTGTAACCAGTCCTAGACAAGCGCCGTGGCAATGAGGATTCAAAGGCGAGACAGAAGGTATTTGCCTCACAAAATAAAGTACAAATTACACAGAAAGAGCTGCGATATGATGGAGGAGATGTACGTCGTGATGATTTGAGTTGCAAGCGGGATGAGGAGGAGCCGTATGTTCGTCGTCGTCGGCGGCGCGACTATGATCCCGACGTCAGAGCATACGGCAAGCGTGCAGACGGTGTCAAAGAAGACCAGGATGCCGACGCCGATTTTGTGAACGAGTGGACGGGCGGGGCGCGCGAAGTAGCGGGCACAAAGGACGAGCTCGAAGCAGTAGAGGCCGATGTTGAGCCAGGAGGCGATGACCACGATGCTAAGTGGTTGATTAGAGGGCGTGAGAGATGACCCGTCAGATGTGGAGCGAAAACTACATACAGGACAGTTGCCTCTGAAGTGCCAAATGCGGTCGTCATGATTGCACGCTGAAGAAGACGTCCTCGACCCTCGTCGGCACTCGAGCGTAAAGCAGCAGGAGCAAGGCACGCGGGTGCGGCGGATGCATGCAGGAGGAGGGAAACCTGTCTCAGCCGAGATTTGCACGTTTAAGAGTCGGCGGGCACTAGCGCGGGCCCCGGCGGCGATCAAAAAAATATGAAAAATCATAAGCGCTTTCATTCGTCTGATGGCGCAGTGGCGCTTTGAGCCGGCGGTACCGTGCTCAAACCCCCAACAGTCGTAGTTGGTGCCGAAGTCAAAATAGGGCCACTGTCGAAGCATAGAGCGGAGGGATGGGCGACCGTCTAGCCCTCTCCGTTCGCGTTGAGGCTTTGGGCTGCGGCGAAATTTCGCAACAGGGCAGCACCGACATCAGTCGCTTAGTTGAGGTTCACAGCAGATTCTATGGCGACAAAAATGATGATTGGCGTACCGGTGGCCCATGGTCTCATAATGCCACAGAATTTGACCCACATCCCCCTTTGAATGCCTACCGTGTGGGATGACGCCGCCCGCTGCGCGGTGTACAAGGTTCAGAGTCTAAGAAAATCGACAAAGAAGCAATCCAGATGCGCGATGCCTCGGGTCGCATAGGTTCGGCCGCCATGTCTGGCAGGCCATTAGTGGCACGGAAGTCGTCGGAAGAACGGCAAGCGCTGGACATGCAGCAGCCATGGACGTGCGGGTTTGCGTTGTCGTGGTGGTCAGACCGTGATTGAAAGGAAGAACGATGTCATCAATGTGTGACCGAATGTCGTCGGAGTTTTGCAATCCACTGAGAGTTAGAATATCATACATAACCTGACAACCTCAAAAGGACCTTCGCGCCCTTCTGCTCGATGACCTTGGTACAGAATTGACGGATTTTGGTAGCTGGTCCATCCGGAAATTCGGAAGCATAGTTTAGAATCAGGACGGACAACACGGCCTACGAGGATAGATTCTGGAGCCAGGAAACCTAGACGAGGAGTAGCAGAAAATACCTTGAACTCCATCAGGGCAAATTCTTTTCCCAAGCATGTGCGCGATACGTCAGGGAAGGCGAGTAGACGGCAGTAGCCCTGGAGGTCTCTAGTGCCAACGGACACGTCTCTAAAATTAAACCTGGGCCCTGGATTGAACTGCTTCGCTTCGGGCCTTCAAACACCTCAGAACAATTCATGCCAGGTCCGTAGTAGCTTGACGATGTCAGTGCCTTTGGCGACGGTGATGTGGTTTTCCCCGAAGAGGTGACTATTGGCGTGCCGAACGGAATCACGTCGTCCGGCGCAGTCTATGACCATCAACTTCAAGTTTGAAATGCTTTTAGTGCCGGTTCACCAGTTGGGGCGTCTTCGGGAATCGATATAGAGCAGGTCAGAGGTCGAGGGAGGTTCATCCCAAAATAAATATATTATTAAGCCAAATTAGTGAGCAGTTAGGTGGACAAACCTCTTGCGCACGTCGCCTTCGGCCGACAAAACCCCGCGCTCTCCTTCAAAGCTGCCCGGCAATTGCGGCGAGCTAGCTAGCTTTTGAATGAATTGAATATCACCTTCAATTCATTCACAAAAAAGCTAGCTCAGTTTGGTGGACTTGGAGTTCGAATCATTATCATTCCGATTTTCCGAATGCCGTCCAGGCGGAGAATCAGTAACCAAGGAGTAAGCCCACATCGTTGCCACAGCCACAGAAACGTTGAAATTTCTGTTACGTCCGCGCCGACGACCCGCTTTGTCTTGGTCTTCCTGCTTTTTTACGTAATCTAAGTATGGTACTATCACTGTGGGGAAATGCAATGGTAAACAGTGTCAGCGGAAAATCCGAGGCAAAGCCAAGCTACAGACTCACACTGGACAGGTCAAGTGAGGGGAGATCCCATAACTCGAGCAGTTGTGGGCGTGGTTCCGTTCCAGCAGGCCCAAATGCGAAGTGCGACATCCCGAGAGTCGCGTTTGATGGGGGAGTGAAGAACTCTGAGTTTTAAGAAAGTGGCATCCGCGAGCGTGGAGTCGAAGAGAAGCGGGTCGCAGGGCGCGAAAACGAGCCGGGTTCGACTGGGCCGATTGAGAATTTGAGACAGATCGATTTGAGAACGGGTGTAACGCCACACCCAACGCCTCGGAGCATGGATGGAGATGGAAGGGAAGCACAGACATTTTGATGTGTACATGGTAAAAGCAGCGCTGGATATAGGTGGTGATTCAAACTCGAGGGGCAAGGTTCTGACGGGTAGAACAGGGAGAGGTAAGACGCATCCGTCGATTAGGGCGCGTGGAAAAGCCTGGTCCTGGTAAGTAAGCCATCAAACAGGGTGTGCTGGGAGGAGCAATGGAGGCGAGCAGGATCGCAATGAATTTGGGGTAGAGCTCTGAGAACCCTGGCAATGGAAGAGTCAGAAAGAGAGATCAACACAGTACGTGATTTGTGGTATCGAATTGATGCGGCCGCGGGCCGGGTTGCCGGTCGCAGACCAAGTAGTACCTTTTGGGTACCTTACAGCCGGTTTTGATGAGGTGTTGCTCCTCGATTTGTGCTTATCTCTGCTTGTTGCTGCGTCGCATGTCGTAAGCCACTCCACCGCTCGATTTGTCCTTCTACAATCGCTACTGAATTTTACGGAGCTAGAATGAAGTGCATTTGGACAAGACAATGCATTCGGAGTCTATCGATACCAAATTCATGCACAAAAGGCCAGGACACCGTTTGCACAGGGAGGTTTACCGAAGCCGTGGAGCCACGGCACTGCAGCAACAGTGTGGAGCCTTTGCCGACGATGCCTGGACAAGCAGGTGTAAGCACAAAATGGGCACCAACGATTTACGAAACCCGCATATTGTTTACAAAACGGCTGTACAGGCATTGCTCATTTGCCGCTCCCAGGAGCGGAACTCTCACAAATTATCCCGTCATCATCCCATTTATCGTGTTTCCTTTTGGTTTTTCTGGAACAAACGAACCAGCAATAAATCAAAAATTCAATCCATCAGTTTCCCTGTGGCTACTTGAGCGGGTGGATATTTATTTCGGTCCTTTGAATTCTTTATTCACTGATCTGGACACCTATTGTGATGCGCGCAAAGGCAAGGATCAAGTTGACAGAAACAGTCATGATCTATGGCCAGCGAGGACTTGATGAGAACCTCGTTGATTAAAGCAGAGTAAGCGTCCTCTGAAGAATCCGTAGGGCATCGGATCTTCTCCACCTCTTCAAATTGAACGCAGCAGGTTGGGGGCTGAATTCTGATTTCTGAGATTGGATCGGGTATACGTAGTGAGTGTTCAACGGTCCCGAAATGCTGACACGAACAATGACTTACAGCACCTCTCGTTATCCTTGGATGTCTTACTCAATAGCCAACGTAAAATCTGAGACTCCTTCAGCTTTAAAAATCTTTTTGGCTCAATTGAAGAACTGTGCGCGCGCCCGAACCAGCCGGCCACCGTATCCAAGGCACTAGTGGCACGATATCTCCATCCAGAGGCGCACCATACCGTTCGTGCGAGAGAGTAAAAAACGCGGAGGAGGCAGAGGATGTAAATCCAAGCCTCGGAAAGGATCAAGTGAAAGGCTACTCAAGGCACCCGTAGACGAGCTTGACGTGGGGATCGACAAAAGATTCACTCGTCGATCCTCGGTTGAACTTGGTTGCCGTAAGCGCGTCTTCGACTGATTTGACACCGGGTCCGCTGCGCGCTTTTGATTCGAATACGTGCTAAAAAATTTGAAATATAAATGCTATATCACACCATGTAAGTATCGAGTGGGTCGTCTTACACGAAGCGCGTCGTGGGGCTGGAGCTGGCTGGACGTTGAACCCGGGATTTGCGTCGATCGGCACCCAAAAGGGAATAAGCCGTATCACCATCAGATTCACGCGTGGCAAGATTTGCAATTATTCATCCGTTTCGTCTCTTCCCCTTGCAACTTGTCATCCATCCCAAACTCAGCCTCCACTCAGACGCTGCAAATCTCCCGCAAGGCTCGTTCAAGTCCGCTATACCCGGTTTCCTAGTCTGCTGGCTTTTTTTTTTTGCGAGAAAGCGAACGACGTTGCGATTTCGCGATTGGGTCTGTTGCTGCGGCTCGCTTGACTACCAACCGATGGCGACTACCTCGAGTCTCTACTCCCAGCCCGCTGTCGTCCTCCCCAGCCTGTCCAAGATGTTTCCCGAGCACCTAGGCGCACGCCCGACTTCTACCTCGCGCAGCGGAACCCCTTTGCCTATATCGATTCCGAACAACCCATACTCCTGGCACGCCGAGTCCGAGGCAGCGTTCATGGACAGCAATTCTCCATATACGCTCGAGCCGGGCGTGCTGAAGCCCGAGGACACAGACGACGCGAGGCTGATGGCAATGGGCGGCGATGTTGGTGTTGGCGGCGGTCAGACTAGCGCGCGAAGGCGGCGGAGCGCCTCATCAGCCGTGGCCTTGGAACCGGAACCCAGGAAACACGTCTGCTATACGTGCGGGAAGACCTTCATGCGCCCGAGCAGCCTGCGCATCCACGCCAACACACATACAGGCGCTAAGCGTGTGTATCGCCTTCTGTCTTTTCTGAACGGAAATCTAATCTCAATTTGTGTCTATAGCGTACGAGTGCCCGGTCCCGACGTGCCGCCGCGCGTTCAGCGTGAACTCCAATATGCGGCGCCATTTTCGCAGCCACGGTACCTCCGCGTCGGTCGAGGCGTTGGGTTCGGCGTCAGGGTTGACAAAATCGTCGACGTCTAAATCCACATCCACATCCGAATCGACATCTGCATCGACATCGACATCGACATCTACATCACGCACCTCTTCTGCCTCGTCCCTGTCTCCGTCCCCAAAGACACCGCTTGCCTCCCCGTCGCCTGACGAAGTCGCCGTCGCGGGAGCGTCCTCCTCGTCCTCCTTGTCCTCCGCGTCATCCTCCTTGTCCTCCGCTTCTGGATCCGGGTCGTCTGCGTTAGGGCCCTTCGACATGCGGGAGCACATCTCGCCGCTTGATGCCAAGACGCACGGCTTCGCTGTGAGCATCCCCAACCACCAGAACTCTCCTGCGCACGTCCACTCCAACGCGGAGAGCCACCCGTCTCCTTCTTCCTTCGAGTCTTCGTCCCCGCCGTATGCCACCGCAGGTGCAAGTTATCCGATGTACGACGCGTACGGCGGGTACGCCCAGCCTTACCGGCCGGCACCGAAGTTGCACCTCCAGTATGCATCGGTGTTTGACAATGCGTATGCGGACCGAGGGGACGCGTACGCCTACGCGGACGAGGAGGACAAACAGCTCGAGCCGGGGTCCTGGATGCCGGGAGCGGGACATGGACACCACGGGCACGGGTACACTGATGCGCACGAACACGGACACGAGCACGGGTATGCGGAGTACGAGTACGAATACGCCTCGGACGAGCACGGGCATGCGCCGCAGTACCACAGCCATGGGAGCTGGTATGCGGATGCCACCGCCGACCCGCACGGCAACGACGCATACCGGCAGGACGACGCATACGGGAGCGGGAGGAGCGAACACGGGCACGGCAGGGGATACGCAGAAAGGCCAGGTGGGAACAACAATGGATACTCGGAGAGCGATGTGCGGAGCGAGCGGTGAGGTCAGTTAGCACCGAGTGGGCGGGCGCACCCATCTCCATCACCGCTAGTCGCTACTCGCAAATGCAAATGCAATCGCTCCCTTCTGCGTTTCGTCGACTACGACCTGCAGCAACACAATAACATGTATTACCACCACCCTCCGCCACCTCCCTCCCTCCCGCGTATTTTCAGTAATCCCATCCGCAATTCTATCCTATCATGTACCTTCACCGTTTATAGCAACACTGTTTATCCATAAGTAATTTTTTGACGCCTATAGCTATAGCCGTGTAACCTACCACCCAACCAACCAAGTAGTACGTATAATGAATGTCAATATCGTCGAGTCGAATGGACCCGCATTATTGCTCTACATATGTACTTCCTACTTCCCATACGATGATGTGCTTGAGTTACACGAAAATAAAAGCGAAAACAGAAGGAAAGGCCGTGTAAGTACTTATGTTGGATTCATGAACTAAACTGAAATAATCATCAAGAAATAATACATATTAGAAAGTTTCTGTCTGCGAATTCGAACTGGAGGTTGGGTCGTTGGTATGTAGTTGCTCAGGGCGCGCGCGATCTAGAACCCGAGTCCAGACCCGGGCACGAATTTCAGCAGAGTTACGGCAACGCTGATTGCCCTTTTGCCACGACACCACCAATGTGATCCTGCCCCCATTGCTGTTCTAGATCTCCCCCACAATCGGACTGTTTGCTGGCTGCCCACCCTACTCTGGTCTACTCGGAGATGGATGTCAAGCGCACCCTGCGCGGGTCTCTCTGGAATCTTGGCCCTAGAATCTGCAGCCCTGTTTTCGCTATAATTACGCGTCGGACTTTCGGTGTTTCTGAGAGGTTCTGCCGTTCTGCTTCCATCCATGACATTCCACTCTCCTTGTCCTGGAACTGGTTTATTTCGAATTCTCATTGGAACGATACTGGGCCCATTGAACCCGGCCACGATTTCCACCACGGTCACAACCATCGACCCCTGCATATGCACGCACACGTTCACGCTGTTTCCGCATATGCTCACTTCGAAGCCATCTGTCTGTTTGCTTTGTGAATTTTTTGTCGCTCACATTACATGCTTGATATCAATCATTCTATTACTTAGTCAGGGCTCAGGAGGTGCAAATTCGACCATGCACCACATGTCAATGTATCCTTCTAGATCTGTACCCTATCTATCCTCCTCCTCCTTCGGAGTTGCAGAATGGTTGAACCACAGGACACGGGCCCCCAATATTGTTCGACGTCGCATGACGAAGACCAGAAACTCGACGAAACTCTGCGATTCGGGGTTCAAATATGAATTTGGTTGTCGGAGGATCGCCCGCTACGGCGCCCCCGACGCGCAACCACCGAAATCATGCTCATTCTCCTTTGCCGAAGATCCACGCTTCTGTTCCTCATGCCGGCGTCGACCCCTGTCGACCCCTATGCGAAGGCGAATTTTCCATTCTCAGGAGGCTGAGGAGCTGTGGATTCTGGAAGGCACAAGTCGACCTAAGCGATTGATGATCGCAGCTAAATCTCAGGTCTAGATTGAGGTCACGGCATTGGCAATGGCTCACTAACGGCGACGATGGCCGATTTGACTTTTGTTTGTGGGTACTTCTCTGTCCGCAAGTCTTTCCCATCCGTCCGCTCACCCTCTGGTTCCTGAATACCAGGTCAGCACCCGACACGGCTCGACTTATTATCTTTCGAGAGCTTTGGCATGGCGATGTCCATTCTCTGATCCCCGCTCCCGACAGGTCGCAGACTGAGAGAAGCAGCTCAAAACTCTATGTTTCCGACCAGTCCTTTATGCGTGCGCTGCCCCGTGACTCCCTTTTTTCCGCAGCGCCGACGAGGCTTGAGCAGCCATGGCCCTATCTGAGAACGGAATCCTTTTGTATGTAGTCCGCACCATCACTCGGCCAATCTAACTGCATCGCGGCGCTAGGATAACCGTGATCGCGTCCTGGCTCAACACCTCGCTCTATACCCTCGAGCTGGTGCTATGTGTTCGCTATTTCGCACGTCCCTCGCGTCCGCGCATGCACCAAATTGGCGTGGGCGTTCTGATCGTTTCCGATACCCTTTGCACGCTGGCTATATGCACGAACGCCGGCGCAGCTGTTGCACCGCTGCCGACAACGAACCCCCCGCCTTCTACTGATCCCGCTTGCGACTCAGATCATCACAACATACGTCTCCTCAATGGTATTCCAACTCTTCCTGTGCGATTTGTTCTTCGTTTTGTGAGTCTCCCGCACCGTGTTTTTTTCTGCCCTCACGTTCGAGTTTCAAAGAACGGGGAAGAAAATCGTCTCTGGAATAATGTTGTTCTTGATCGTCGTACATGTGAGTCTGCTCAGCTGCTTTGGCCTTGGTTGCAGGGCTGGAACTCGACAGCTTGGATTTTCATGGGGGCCGAGCGTCATAATGCTCATAAACGGGAACCCTCAGGGTTGGGCATTCACCGCTACCACGTGAACCTTGGATTTTTTTTCCTCCTTGTTTGACTGAACTGAGAGTTCTGCTAGAGTTGGTGCCGTGTCGTGCGCAGCTACAGACATCGTCATTTCCTCATGTCTCTCGTGGAAGTTCTGGAGAATGATAGCAGTTGCGAAGGATAATCGCTCGACGCGAAGGTCCGACCGGTTCCAGTGATTGTAGTCTTGGGTGAAACTTATCGACCATTGATAGTATTTTACGGCGAATTTTGATTTTGACCGTCAGTTCTGGGGCGATCTGCTCCAGCAATACCCTCCTTATGATGATCTTACTCTTGAAGGGCAGCTCAGGTGCGCTCAACTTTTTTTTTTCATCTGGGCCGGCTGACTGTTTCTCTTCTCATGCATAGGGTTCGACTTTTTCTTTGCTATCCAGGGACGAGTCTATGCCCTGACAATATTGGCAAACTGATCGAGCGCGCGTTTCGATGGGAGTTTTACCGGAACACTGATGTTCCGCACCAACCATACGAATCCAGACTCGCCCGAAAATGCGTTATCTCCTACTCGCCCAAACTCTCCGGACCCTTTATGGATGGTGAATTTGTTATCGTCAAAGCACAACTGGTGAGACTAATTCGTACGGCCAGCGCCACGAGTCGGTGCAAGTCGAGCAGCTTCCGACGCACAGCAAAGCGGATTATGTGTAGCATTGCATAGTAATTTGGCGATATCTGAGCCGCTATGGAGCGGCGAGGCAAGCAAATTCTCGATTACAACGTCTGAGACAGCGTTCATCTCGCCGAAAGTCCTCGTGAGACTTGTGCCGGTTGTGTCGTGGCGGGAATGTGGAGTCAACTTTGTCGATGTTTACATATCCTCGACATCATCGACAGCAGCTGCCGGACTCCAACTTCAAAAAAGATATGTACAAAAAATGTATTTCTTGGAGCAAATTTCAATGCAACTGTGCTTGCTATACAATCAGTGTAACGGCTATGATAGACGTTCGAGAATGATCCAACTAGTTAAAGTCGAGGGCGAAATACAATCCGGAGGTGCGTACGACGACTCGGAGTTCGAAATGAAGTGCAGCTACAGCAATAAGCTATCCGTACTCCCTCAGTTTGAACGAACGTGGAGATGCAACGCTAAAGGCCATCTCGGACATAACTTTCGCGGCGAGCAATGTACGCATCCCACACTGCAGGGCCGAGGGAAGGTGCGGGCGTCCACGCACGAGTAGGCACATAAGTATAGGAGTCTGAGTTGGCCACCCTGGGTACAGGGGATGCGTATGTGGGGCCCGTGTGGACGTGAGACGCTGGTGAATAATGCTCCAGGACGGGGGAATATGACACGGGTAAATCCATGTTAGACGTCCGAGATGAGAAGCGCGAGATGGATAATTGGGATGGAGATATCACTTTGGGGGAGAAACGGCGAGAAAGCGGGGACTCTATGGGTGAGGAAGACCGCAGAGAATAGTCGGAGGAGGCGATATCTTCCGGCCTGTGCGTGCGCCAATGGCGGCGCATGTTGGAATTGACGTTGAATGCACGGTTACAGCTCGGTACCGGGCAGCGATACGCTATTGAAGGCAGAATAAAAATAATATCAGTGAGAGGTTCTTTTCCACAGTGGATTGCGGGCAAGGAACAAAACGAGCACACCAGATGGTTCCTGATGAAAAAATGGAAACGAAGCCAAGGAAAGATGACACTCACGCTGAGCGCCGGTATGCGTATTGAGGTGGATCTTTAGACTGCTTGGGCGATTGAACGACTTGCCGCATTTCTCGCACACATGCCTTTTGCCCTCATCGCAGTCGTCAACCAATCCCGTCTCTACTTCCTCGGCTTCCCCATGTCCGTTCCCGAGAGCGCCGGAGTATTGTGCCACTTCAAAGACAACTCGTGGGGGTGGCTCCTCGATGCCTCGGATGATGGTTCCCAAAGCCTTTCCTGCGAGCGTGACGTCGCCAGGCGCGAGCTCATGAGCTCGGGGAACATCTCCGTCAAGCTCGGGAGCCTAGGCACAGTGCAGGAACATGGAACTGAACTTGAACATGCCGCTGAATGCATAGGCACTTGGAGGCTGGTAAGAGTGCAGTTGGAGCGAAAAGAGTGGCACTTGAGCGAACCCAATGGCACGATCAGGATTTTCTCCCAAGAACTTTGGCGGTGGATCATTCAGGACGTAATGTGTAAGTCGCAGGCGAATAGATGCAAGAAAGAACCGCGAGTGCAGGTGGCAAAAATCATGGTTAAAAACGGCTTCTACAGAAATGCTGTACAAAGGAAAAGGGCCAAAAACGTATGCCGGATTGCGAGAGAAAGAAAGAGGAAACACAAAAGCATGTTTCCCACGGATGATTCTGCGCCACACATCGGACGGGTTCATTGGTAAATGATCGACGGATGCCAATCCGAGAAGGCTGTCAATTAGAGCAATAAACTTACAAACTGGGGCTGGGATAATCTCCGTGCCGTTCAATTACCCTTCATCTGGTACTCATCGTCTCATGACTCAGGGCTTATTTCCTCCTCCGCCAATTCCGCCTGTTCGCAATCCAATTTGAACGTAAGTGCTACCATAGTGATCAAAATTGAAGCTGGGCAAACCAACTTCCGGTGACGATCATCCGCGGCGATTGGCATGCGTAATCGAACCTTGTATGAGAATGGCCGCCTCGAGGTCGCCGATTGGCCCGAATGTTCGAAATGAGAGAAAGTTCGTAGGCCGCTGGTGAGGGACCAACGATTGGCTCCTGGCCTCATTTGGGCCCGATTTTGTGCCAGCTTGTCCCCGAGCTTAAGATATCCAATAAAAACCAATGTGGACACGAGAATTTGGAAGATTCAAGTTCATTTTGACAGCACACGATGATCCGATCGTCAACCCAGCGGCCGGGAACGCGGCTATTTGGCATTTTGACCCATCCAGAGGCAGGAACGAGGCAGGCGCCAGCGACATAGAATTTCCGAAATTAATTCACAGAGAGCGTGGGCGATGTGATTGTGGTAGCTTGGCCGGGAATTTTGCGAAAAACGGCAAAAACAAGTTCGTCGTCCTTGTGCCCAGTGATGAAGGCAGTAGGAGAGTGCAAAAAGTGTTTGGTTCGCAGGCTGCTGCAAGCACAAGACAAACAGAGCATTGATTTGGCACTGCCACCTCAGCGACTCTTCGATTTGACGCTGATCTCCTTGTCTCGCTGCAGTGCCGGGAAACCTCCGAAACTGCTGCGTGGCTCGTCCACTGGAACTGAACCGATCAGGCTTATCGCTTGGCAAGGCTCTACGAGGCTTTTGTCTTTCCTTTTCTGTGGAACTCTCTGCCACGGCGCTGGAGGCACTCATGATTCTCGGACGGTCCCGAATCAAATATAACTGAATCGGGAGGCCGTCTCCAAGATTACCTCCCTCGATACTCCCATCCTGCCCATCGAGTCAGGATCCTCTCGTGTTATCGCGAATTCGGATTGCTTTGTCGGCTCCTGATCTCAGGGAGGAAATCGCTCCACACTTTCTGATAATGAGCCGCAAGTCGACCTTTCTCGTGGACCTTCCTGCAAATCTCTGCTATTCATGGCTCGTTTTCCACGAAGCCGATCCTCCGTTCGTACTTTTAGCTGGAAAGACATTAGGCGCCACCCATGCGGCCCTGGACTCAAAGTTTAAATGTGACAGCCGCGATGTCCAGGCCCAGGGCCTGCCGTTGGAAAGCGCAAAAACCTCCGAAATTGGTGCAAGCTGTCTGGTTAAGCATCTACATAACCGATGTGTTTCTTCCTCTGGCCCTATCCACCGCCACATTCTCCAGCTTATCCGGCGTGAACCGAACTCCGTCATGTGTCTTCCATTTCTATTTTCAAGTCGATGCCGAAACCTTCCTATAACCCCACAACCTTGTGCGCGGTTTCTTTCCCGCGACCCTACAGCCAGACCCGCAGAGGGTGTCGTCCTCGCCTGATCAATACCAGATTTTCATGATCGGCGGTTCATATTTGACAGGCCGCTTGCAGCGTACCTTGAAGCAGGCGGATGGCCGATCGGTAATTCGACTCCATGTACGTTCGTGCCATCTACCGATTCAGCAGTCCGCAGTAAGGTACACATGAGCCGGGACGGGACATATTCTAGGGTCATCACTTACTTATGTCCTTTGCCGTCGCTCAGCTGGTGCACTTGGTCTTGGAGCATGACGGAGATTGAACGGAGACTTTTTCTAGGCATGCGCAAGAAGATGACCTTTTCCACGGTGAATGCATTCATTTGTACGTATACAGCGATCTCAAGTCAAGCGCTTAGTTGCTGAATCTAAACAAGTCGATTGTTTGGGAGTTATCACGATTCGATTCTCACCTACTTTGTTGAAACCCGTTTCGCATGTATAACGTACCTACAAGATACCCGACAGATTTTACTCCTTTTCTTAGTTCTACACCGCGCCAGATTCAGAATGACTTTCACAACTCACCTGTGCTAGTTCGTTTGCACCGCTTTTGATGAGTTAGTCGGAAGCCCAACGCTCTATCGTTCAGCTCTGTTGAAGTAAATCCTCGTCGGCCATGTTTGAACCGTCTTCAATTATTCGATCTTTCTTTGTCATATGTATGTACTGTATGCTGAAAACCTTGTACGGATCTCGCGTCTGACGTTGCCCAGCTTGCTCTGCCCAGGATAGCTTCTGAACTGTCGTTAGGGTCTTGAAGAAATGTTTCATCATTTGGGTGCTGCATACGGTGCTCCACCTTCGATTGAAATAGTTCCACATGTCCAATGGGTCGAATTTTGGCTTTCCATATTGTTTAGCTGCGCCCGCTTCCAAGGACTTTCAAAGTACTGTACTTTTTCATTCAATTCGGCAGTCACGCGTCACGCACCCCTATGTCGATCACGAATTTCGGTCGGGGTCACGCGTCACGCAAGCCTTTGTCGAGCCTCCAAGCGGTCACGCGGGTCCCAAAATCGCCACAAGAGCTCAAAAAGGCGGAAAAAAAACGAAAAATTTTGTGTGGGATGTCGAAATTTTTCAAGGTGTCACGCAAAATTTTGGTGGTTGCCGAAATGTCGAATAGGTCAACTGGGTCACGCGTCACACCCTATGTCGATTTGAACGAAAAAGTACAGTATACTGTTTGAACCTCCTTATTTCACCGTCTCGGGTTAGACCACGATTCAGAATGATATCGAGCCGAGGTTTCTTACAGCTGGATGTATAACCCTTGATATATTCTGTCACTCGATGTCAAGACCCGGGAGTAGCGTTGCTCTTGTGAAACGCGGGTATTGCCTTGCCGGGCTTGCCGAGCAACCGATGATCTGTCAATCATCCATCAACTCTCGCTTTGCTTCGGACCACAACACTGGCACCAGCTACATCCGCCCAGAATTCTAGCCATCCAATACTGCGGACGGGAGACCTATTCATTTCGGCTTGCACCATGATATCATGGCAGCCACACGATTTTTGATGTCCTAGCCCCACCGACGCACAACGGTACCACTCTGTTGGGATTCGAAAAGAAGTTGTCGGCGGAGCTGCTTCCATCTGTACTAGGTCTTCAGGCTAGTGTGCAGATTCTCTTCGAGGATATTTTGTGCCCTTGCAGCAACGCTTCGCAGCAGCTTTTGAGGTCGTGATCCACGCTCTGGGTCGTATCCTCAGTCGATATTCTGGAATGATATGAATCATGCCGGCGATCCGATCCCGCTCGACACCCGTTTCCGGATTCAAGGGTGTCTGTCTGTCCCGAAGACAATTTGAGGAACTCAACTTCTCTAGTCGACTCAGTCAGCAGCCTGCGTCGTACTCTTATTTTCTGCCCCACATCAAATGCGCTGTGCAGGCGCGACCACAGATTTAGGAATTTTTGTTCCTGTGTATGATCCAACTTAGGAACGTGATGGGATCTTTCGAGGGATGCTATATCTTCTCAGGGTCTTTGATATAAGGCACTTGACGGTCGTTTCTACGTTCACACCACCCGCCCACTTGCAAGCAAGGTGGATAACATGGTAGCTAGGTTCACTGGTCGAAGGAAGGAAGGTTCGCTGACATGCTCGTAGCAGGTGATTCCATTCTTCAACACACTTGGGCTGGTCTCGATTTTATCATTCTTTTTTGGTCCGTTGTCCATGCATCTCTCCCTTGTTCCTCCATCTGCTCACCTCTTATAGTGCTTACGCTGGCGCAAGATTCTGACAGTTCGGAGATTGTAACCCTTTGGCAGTTTGGTCAAGGTCGTTTGCTACCCGGGCAGGCTACTCTGCCCCTGGTGCCCCTGATAACAGCCAGCGATGGCTCGGCCACAATGTATCTCTACGAGGTCCTCAATCCGACGGTTGTCACCACCGTCGTCGATGCCACCTTCACGACGCAAACTATCCCGATACCATGTAAATTCCTTGTTCTCCGCATCATGACAGAACCCTCATGATTAACACTGCAGCATCGCGAACCATCGTCGCCTCGGCTTCTGGATGGGTTGAGCTGTTTGGGCCCGGAGACAATATCGCCTGCGGTTTCATCGATTCAACATTTGGGGAATGCTTTATCGGCACTTCCACAGCACCCGCAAACAGCGGTGCGCCAACGCCGCAAACCGTGCGAGTCGGAGTGGCTGCTTCAAGTAAGCAACCTATGCCTACGCTTCATCCTTGAATAGCCCTTGATGTTTCTATCCCACTAGCTCCATCTTCCTCGCCTGTTGAATCAGTTTCAACGTCCGAGAAACAGCCACGGTCAGTTGGGCCTATCGTCGGCGGAGCAGTGGCAGGATCCCTGATTTTCATTATCGGTCTTGCCCTCTGCGTCTTCCTTCTGCGACGGAGACGACAACGACTGCGGGATGCTGAGGACGTACTCGCTCCCCGTGTCTATAACGAACCGGCGGCACCCGAACATTCTCGCATCTCAGGAAAGCAGATTCCATTCGCCCCCTTTGCAGCCGGCCCTCACGTGGAACTTGCACTGGGGGTTCATTCAAGTGATGTCTCCCAAATTTCAGTCGCATCGCATCATCCCACGTCGTATCCCGTTCTAATAGTTCGGAACCATGAACGCACCGAACAGGACGAGTTGCCAGCCTACCCCGGACGTCCGGTGAAAAGTTGAATTCAACGGTAACAATTCACGAACTATGGAGGGGAACTCTGAACGCACACCGCACAGACGGTCGTGGTTTGGTACCTGTACGTAAAACTGAGAACGAATCTTCTTGGTGTACATGTCATGTCCTGAGCTGACTTGCTGCGCGTCGCAATGACTTTGAGCGTCCTCCATGATGGAGAGCTCGGCGGAGGAAAATTGGCGTCGATAATGGTGCAGGTGAACAGCTGTTCAGTGTTAGTGCAAATCGAATGTATTGACCGTATAGAATGATCTCTAACCCGAGAGGTGAAAGGTGTCAACAAGACTTGTCAACTCGCCGACGCAACGGCCGAGTCCAATGATGATAACTATCTTCGGCGCAAGCTGCTCAGCCTTTTGCTTGGTCACGGCCACATATTCGGCAATTGTCGGCATCTCGCAGTCGCAACCCGGACATGCCAACACCGCCATATGGTGATCTCAACTTCTGTTCCGTCTTGGGTGGGCGCATCAAAGGCCTCGTCCACGCTCAGCTGTCATGTATCTGACGCCCAAGTCAACGCTAGCCTGAGCACCACAGTCTGCCAGCTGTCGCTTCGGCGCTGCTGCATGACGGTGGATGCCTCATGTAGTTCGGCGTATAAATCGTTTGTTGTATAGATCTTTTGCCCTCACTTCCTTTCCTTTTCTCTTCGCAATTTTCTTGCTGATTTCAACCGACTTTGCGATGTTTCGTATCTTTGCACTCCTTCCAATTTTTTCCGTTGCAGCGCACGCACGTCCGTCGGATTCAGTATTTTATTTTGCTTAAAACTCACGTTACACGCAGTGAACCCTCTCTATGCACGCCAAAACGTCTCAGCCTCGGATGCCTCTGACTGCGACGACGTTTGTGACACGCTGAGCAACGCCATAGCTGTGTGCATTGTCACCCACTCCCTCAACTCCAACTCACAATTTGATAGACCGCCAGCGAAAGTGGAATCGGCGGGGAATGCACCAGCGCTATCGTAACCGATTATGCAAATTGTTACTCCTGCGACGTCAAGGTTTTGGGCATGACGCAGGCATCCGCACAGCAGGTTATAGACGGTGTGTTTTGCTCGGTTCTCGCCGACAGGGTTGTCCTCACAAAAATGCAGGTTTCGTCGAAGACTGCAAGATTGCCGGTCACCCAGTGACCGGGGTTACCATAAACGCCGACGGCAGTGTAACCGGAGCCTCTGGGTCAACGTCCACTTCATCTGGTGCATCCAGTTCTTCAGGAAAGACGGGAGATGCTGCGCAGACTCCAGTCAGCATCCTGGGCGTCGCATCCACACTCCTCGTTGCTATTGGGATGGTGATCTAGTCGAATCATGCGTGCTGGACGCTAGCTGGCTAATAGGTCCTTGATGTCATGGCTGTTGGGAAAAATCTTTGAATTCCGAACGAACTGTGTCCGGCCGCCAATTGTGAGGTCATTTTGGGAGGACTATATTTTATTTCGGTAGCGTTCATGCCTCACTTATTGAGCATAATTCCGAGAAGTTTTCTATGGATGATCAAACCCACGTTTCTGGACTTCAACTGATCAAATCCGGAAACTACCGATTCGTGGGATTGTTTGGGCTTGTTGCTTTAAATTTGAAAGACTCGCTTGACGCACTTTTTTGCCCACAACAACCAGCTCAGAGCTGTCACGCCGCGAGAGAGAAGTCCATAGGATTTCCCGAACATCGGAACCTAGAACGCTTTTGGACACTGGATCGGGTTACGGGAAGCATAGATTCGGTGACTTCTAAGTCCGGTCTGATCGTGACTCGATTTTGCATTGCTTTATTTTTTGCAGGCCAGCCTTAGTAAATGTCGGTTGATCCTCCTCGTTTTATTTTCTTCAAATCACCACAATTCTCGGCTGAACTTTAATCCGACTTCCTGCTTTTGAACGCGTTGCGGTCGAAATCGGAGAATTCAAAGGTCATTCAAGAAGTAGATCCGATAGTAAGCCGTTACCTATTGAATGAGACTTGGTCAAATGCTCCTGTATTCTAGGATATATTTGTCTAGAACAACGCAGGTGTCGCCGCGTTCATTAATTCTGCTCGGTCTGCCAGATACCAACCAACTTTTTACAATTTGAAGGGTTCCCTTACTCCATCAGTGGTCAGCTCTTTCGGCAGCAGAACACTCATAATATATAACTTAGTACACGGACAACTTTCCAAGGAATTGCGGCGCCATCCACGAGCACTCATTTAGATCAGAAACATGACGTCCCCTGACGCTTGACAACGCGGTAAGGATAATCATCCCATGAATGCCGTTCTATCGGAGACCTAGTGTACCGGCTAGCGTCGGGTGGTGACTCTTAACCCTTTAAACCTTTGGTTCTGCTGCTTACTTCTGTAGGCTTAACGCACCACCTCTGCCTCGGGGCAACCCATTCTACATTGTGGCTGACGACATGGGCTTTAAATCGCGACTTCGTCTACTCCCGTCACTTTAAACACCATTTTTACGGTCCATGACCCATACAGTCGGATAGAGCATTCACCATCGTCCGCGAAATCCGGCCTTCAATCAAATATGATGCCCAATTCTGGGTGTGCGGTCTTCCCAACAAAGCAAGAGGTTAACATTAATGTTGCATTGCCGTAGATCACGGCTACTACTTACGCACTATGGGGATGACCAGCGATGGTCCGTCGTTTTTCCGAGGTCTTGAGTTAACGAGGCCAAAGCCACACAGGAGACGATTCTCTGGCCGCACCCTCACGAGTTATGCTACCCGTAGTCCATCGGATCTTTTAATCATTTTCGGGGCTGAGCGATCCTGTTCTTCTAGATTCCCTAGGCGTACCTTCTCGCACCACTCCTGCATGCAACACAACTAGCAGGCAACACGCCGATCAGGCGGCCTATATGCCCGCCATCCGGATTTACATGCGAATCAAATGAACTGGTGTGTACTGGGATTGACTCCGAGGACTACATTACCGCGTTCATATACCTGCTGGGTCAAAGCGTCAATCGGCGGCCACTCTATGGGCGTCCTACCATCTCCCCGTGCCTGCCGTTAGACGTGTGCACATTCATTCAAGGGCGTTTATTGACTAGCCTATTTTTCATCGTCGCACACAGGAGGTTTATTACATAGGTCCTTCACAAGCACACCGTCGGTAAAGTCATCGAGCATTTTGGACTGAATGTTACAAAATTTTAATGGGCAGCACTAGCCCTATGTGAAGGTCGTTCAACGTGCCTCCGTGAAGTCAGCAGGTGCGTCGCCCCTTACAGAGGTTATCCAACCTAATCGTACGAATATCTGCACCTCGACTCAGGGCGTGTTTACAGCTCGGCAATAACCACAACGTAATTAAAACACCTACTGGCCCGTGGAATTTTAATTTTTTTCTCTCGTTGAAGGATCCGTAAATGCCGGCGTCCGCAAAAGGCATCCGTCGAGTTCGGTGAGTCTTTTTGTGCGTCGATGTGGCGTGCTGTCAATAAACTTGGCTGTCCTTTAGAGTTTGATTCCCCATGCATCAGACACGGCTACTACTTACGCAGGTACGCCGTGCCAATCCTCGGATCGGACGGGAGAGTATTAATACTCATGTGGCTCCAAGGCGGACAAACGCTAGGATTGCCACACTCTATTG
Organism: Mycena sanguinolenta; assembly: GCA_014462675.1. Taxonomy (NCBI): domain Eukaryota; kingdom Fungi; phylum Basidiomycota; class Agaricomycetes; order Agaricales; family Mycenaceae; genus Mycena; species Mycena sanguinolenta. Next base: position 763,081 of record JACAZH010000034.1, on the reverse strand, counting down.
ACACCTGATGTTGAATCGCTTGGTTTTTTGCGCTCAGTCCTCGAAATTTCATCGTACAAGCATGCACCCGCCCCCGGCCTCTTTAGGTTTTGAGAACGTTCGCCTTCCTTCCCGGCGAATTTATAATTCTCTTAGGATTAGAGTACCGTCCGTTACGGATAGACTAGTTCGACCTCATTCTTGGGCAGAGTGCGGCGTGAAAATCTAGTTACTCACTGGGACCCACGCTCGAACGATCCGCGGCCCTAGTCAATGCGAATGGCCGCCTCATACGGATGGGATCCGGACATGCTGATCCCCGCCGTCGTCGGTAGCATTGCACGAATTGCCTCCGTCCATTCTGGATCAGTTGACCCCCAGTGTCAGGGGATTTGGTGCGGAGTGAAGTTTTTTCATCCCGTCAAGTTGGCCAATTAGCGTCCTCCCTGTGCTTGAAATGTTATTCGGTTCCCAGAGTAAGCTAAGGGCGATATCTTGGTTTCCGCGGACCGCCCTCTAAGCCATCCACCTACATGAAATTCTTCTAGGGGTGCCGATCTTCTGCGACGCTGGCTTGATCTAATCTTACATTGTAGCATAAACTCATTTCCGCAAGCTTGCATTCGATTCAAAGTATTTCACAGACGAGCACGCAGGTTAAACGTTTGACTTTTCCAACTCTACGAGTCAAACAGTGGGCATAGCTTGCATTGAGATTGAACAGTGCTGGGTCGGCTCGGTCGAACATTAGGCTTTCTTACATGGCCGTGAACTAGAAGATATTTTGATTCTCCTATTCAGGTCCTGAAAGGAATACTACTTTTTGAAACAAGATTTAAGCCTCGTGTGTCTATCGGCTATCGACTATGATATGATACAGTGCGAGAACAAGAGATACAAAGGGACAAGAAGGATGAGTGGTCAGGAGCTACCGTGGACGGTCGCTGCGCACATCGCTCTCCAGGTACCCGGTTGGCGAATAGGCGTAATGCCTTGCCTCCCTGTCAGGCTTCTCGGAGCCCCACCCGGATACTGGTGCGAATGCCGAGCCGGTGCGGTTCCCCCGGGAGGACGTCGCAGATGAAGGTGTGACAGGCGATGTCAGGGTGGATGCTGAACCGGAGGATGCGCTCCAGCTCGCACTAGGCGGAGATGACAGCGCCGGGGATGATAGATGTGATGGGGAGGAGGGGTAAGGCGAAGTGGGGAATGATGTCAAGACTGCCGGCGGGTTTGTGCTAAAAGATGGAGAGGACGGGGACGTGGGGGAGTCGAAATTATTTTCGATGGAGCTGGAGTTGTTGGAATTCAACCAAGAGCTCCCGAGGTGGTTCCTAAAGTGGCGACGCATGTTGGAGTTAACGTTGAATGCACGGCCGCAAGAGGGGTGCGGACAGCGGAAAGCTGGGGCGAAAACGAGAGAAATCAGAATCAACTTTATTCCAGCACTGTATTACTCACGCGTGGCGCCTGTATGCGTATTGACATGAATCCTAAGACTGCTAGGGCGATTGAACCGTTTCGAACACGTAGGGCAAACGTGCTTCTTGCCCTCTTCTGCTCCCCACTCTCCTTCCTCGCTCTCCTCCATCGTGTCGACGTCCATGTCCACATCCGCCTCAGACGATGGTGGGGCCTGCTGATGCGCAGCAGCGGTAGGTGGGTTCCGCCTCCGGGCCATTGGGGGACGGCTAGACGCGATATGTTCCAAGGAGGAGGCGTATGGGTCGCTTTTGAGAACATCAAAGGAGAAGGACGGATAGACCTGAGGTGAGATTGGCGGCATTGGCGGAAAACTAGGACGCGGCACCCGGCTTGTGCTTTGAGTGGCACCGGGGCGGGACATTGATGCTGAGCGCGGGATGAGATGCTCAGGGAACATTTCGTGAATACTGGGTAGAACGACGGGTACATCTGTGCGTGGGGGACGAGATGAAGTGGAGGTGGAGGCCATCACTAGTAGCACCCAATACCAGAAGTATCGGAGGCAGTTCAAAAGTGGATGACTCGAGTGGCACGCTATAAGTAGGGACTCGGGAGCCAAGCTGTTCTCGAAGCAGAGCCGGGTTCGTACTTATGTAGCAGTGGGCGTCAGGGATGACAAGGAACTTTCCGACCGGCGAGGGACAAAAGGCAGGACGGACCGGAAGCAAATCTGCCGCGGACCCAAATTGGCTCCCACGTCATGCCATGGATCCGCGGTTGCATGGGGTTATAACGGATACCCAGGAACCCGGCCACACACGCCACTCCAGGTTGCAGCACCCTTACCTTTGCTTTTTTCCAGCTAGCTTGCGCATGGATGCCGCCATTCCATCGTTGTCGTCATGCTTGTCCTTATTTTTATGAGCCACGAGCGGATGATCGACATGAGCATGATTTCAGACGTGCCTCGAGGCCTCGAGATTTGACGGAGAACATGCTTGACCGCGCGGATGGTCACACTTTGCATTCTGACCGTCGACCGTCGACTTTCTTAATCAACGGCAGAAAACAGCAATTATCAGCTATTCTAAGCTATGTCTGCGGGTCTATACAATTCCGATTGTCAACGCCACACTCGCCATAACGACTTATGAAGAGGGAAAGATCGGCAGACGATCTTGGCCGTTTTCGGTAAATAACACTCCGGTGGCCGTAGATCGTGCAAGAGGTCCATAATCACAGTGCACTGCACTCGAGGTCGCGGAGGTTTGCCAGTCCAGTGTTCCTTGATTGGAGATCGGCACGTCAAGAAGGTGATCGGTATTAATCCGGGTTCGTAAAATTGCTGTGTGCGTACTGGCTTGATCCTATATTTGATGCATGAATTTATTCAAGAAATGTCATTGTCTTGGGATCCCTGAAATAAGCCGGGCCGGGTTTGGTAATTTACCCGGATATGTTTTTTTCAAGGGTCCGTAACACTGCATGTTGAACGTCATTGAAAGCAATAATGTTACTGTAAGCAACAGTCAGGAGAATGAATGGAGAATTACGCCATGAGACCTACGCCCGAACGGGTCTTTAGTGGGCCGGTCGCAAGTTTCCACATGGTAAATAGTACATGTTAAGGAGAATGAGGTCGAAAAAAATGGCAGTTGATTGAGTTCGAAGAAAAGTATGTTTTTCCTTCACTCGGCCGCTGTAAATTCAAGAGAAATCTGAGATTACTTGGGGATGGGATAATTAGATGCATAGAATGAGAACTACTGCTTTTATGTCGTTTTGAAGCAGACGGGCTGTGCCTTGAAGACAACGAAATTCTTCAACCGAATAACGAGCCTTCGCAACTAAAAGCATGTGGCTTCGAGAGTGAAATTGTTCTGGCTCCTTAAATGATAACATATAAGTGCTCGGTGATTTCTGGAGGCGCGCATGTGTAAGGACGTGTTCAATTGGTGTGTTCAACTTCCAGTCACATCAGTCACGATATCACGTGCTTGCACATAACGCGACGCGACGCGGCGCGTCGCAACCCAAAAAATTTTCTTTCTCTCCAACCTAAGCATAGAAAAAGCTTGATTCGCACCGAAATATGCAACTCTTGTAATTTTCTATACTGCCGCACCACTGCAATTGACTCTTTTGGCTTTAAGTACCTTGCATGTGGAGCGTCGCGCCGTTAGTGGCCCTGCGAGCGTCGGACACATTCATTTCAGATGGTTCCAGCAACACTGGCAAGATTAGAGGCTTTTATTTTTGCATTCATCCCGCAGCTACGAGTCAACAACTGTACTGATCGTGTCTCCGAGTAATCTTTTTTCCGCGTCGGAACCTGAGGGTGAGCTTTTCGCAGACATTTCTTATCAGCCGCCACGAACAATTTCCTATGCTTTGCCCATCATGGGAAGCTCATTCATGACTCGTCCAACGCGATCGGGACTTTACTCAGATTCTACGTGGCAATTAGTCTAATCCCTAAATGTTTTTGCTGTCACGAACAGACCTTCTTCCTGAAGAGCAGGCATTCGTTCCAAACACTTTTTGGCCTTGAATGAGCCCCAGCGGTTACCTCCAACATATCAAAGTCACTTTCCAATCTTGGCCACCTGGCGATCGGTCTCACGGCGATATTGATTTGAGTCATCAATTCAACATCAAATCTACATTGTTCACACGTGAACTCAAGACAGAACAATGGGTGAAATATTTATACCCGAGAGTATATAGGCCGCGTGTCCCACTCGGGATCTTTCCTGGGATGCCCCATGTCGCTCTCCCAGCTCGCCCTTCCGCCCGAGCTCTGGGACGCTATCCTCGACCATTTGCACCATGATCGCGCTACCCTGCGAGCCGCGGCGCTAGTGTGTCGCACGTGGGTCCCGACCTCTCGCTTTTATTTATTTGAGGATATTTCCCTCTCCCCAAAATACCCCGCCCGGGCGGCATACTTGAACGCCCTCCTGATGAGCCCGCATTCAACGATCGCTCCAGCCGTCCGGAAACTCGCTCTACCTGGTGCCCTGACCCCAATTCAAGTGTGCACCCCCTCCGGCGTACGACAGTTCACCTCGCTCATCGGGCTAGTCCCCAGCCTTGCGTATCTCCCGCGCTTGGTGGAGCTCGAAGTCTCTGACCTCGCGCTCGCAGGCGCCTGGAAAACAGTAGAACGTCTAACTCTGACGGGCGTATGTGCCGGTCCAGGACTCCTACGCGTCGTCCAGGCGCTTCCGCGACTCACACAACTAACCCTCGAGTGTGTCACTGCCATTGTGTACCACGGGGGTGGGAGAGCCGTGGAAAGTGGTCCTCGGACGGTTGCCATCTGTGGTTCTTCCCTTGCGTTCTTGGGATGGGCTGCGCTCGCTGCACCGCACGTGGTCACGCTTTCGGTGGATACGCTCGTATCAGCCGAGCTTCACTTTCTCGCCGAGTACCTCTGTGTACTCGGGGCGACGCTGCAGCATCTGGATCTCACCTTCTTTGATCTGGACCCACTCGGTAGGTTTTTGCCTTCCGATATCACTGGAACTTATTAAATTTTTGGCAGACGCATTCGCCCTTCCAACGATCCTCGAGCCATGTATTTCACTAGAAATGCTTCGCCTGCATTTCAACTCTGAACACGATATACGACGCTTCTTCGCATTCGGCTGCCAAGGGCCTTGGCCGCCAGCAATGCGCATTGAGATCGTTGTCGACCATCCAACTGAGTTCGAATTTGATAGCGACTGCGAAAATCTGGACGAACTGTTCCACGACTCGAACATCGACGTATGCGTGGTGCACTCTTCCGCCTAAAAAAGACAGCGTGTTTTTTCGTTGCTTGCTCCTTTCAACTTCGGCTTCGCTGTTCATTTTTTCGCTACTCGTAGCTCATTTTATGCGCTCAGTTAGTGCTGATGGAACATTCCATAACCGTATTTAATTTATATCGATACTCTATGTGTGGTGTTCATGATTGCGTGTTTCAACTGGTGCCATACCATGGCCACCCGTGAAGCCCAGATGACAATGCGGACTCGGATATGGTCAGCAGGTAAATCAAGATCGCGGAATACGACTTGCCAGTGGAAGGATTACAATAAATAGTGGTATAATGATACAAATGAGTTTTTTACGTGCTCCCGAATAACTCGGGAGGGACAGGAGGGAGGCGCGTTCAAACCAGGTCCAACGACGTTTTATTACACACGGTCTTTTCAGACTAAAGAGGAGTCTCAGCGTCAGCAACGGTGTCCCCACAGAGGAAGCCAATACATACCACTTGCAAGTACTGCTCTTGGCACGCTACCGATCGGTCATCGTCTACGATTGTGCGAGTAATTTCAATAATCAACTGTTTCGTTATTTTAGACGATTGAAGCAAAAAGTGAAAGGCATACGTTTGGGCTCCTCGGGGGAGCGACATTCCATGATTTGGGCGGACCGCCTTGAACCCTGACCCGATTTTGCGGGCGGGCGTTGAGACTTGTCAAGTTAATCATCGCGAAATGGTCACGAATGATGGGACGCACGCCACAAGTAGAGAATTTGAGTACACTGCAAAAGTCATTAGAATGATCCCCCTTGAAAATAATGAAAAGCAGAAGTGGAACTAACGGTTTGCAAGGAATGTGTAGAGTGCCAGCCAGATGACTGAAGAGAATGAGCACGGGTTGTAATAAGGGCCACTGGAATTTACAATTATGCTTCATTGTTTGGAACTAAATGCGAAACTCAAATGAGGGGGGGAATCTGGAGAGCACAGGATACGTACGGCAATAACAACCGCAACCGACGTGAGACTGAGGAAGGTCTCAGCAAATTCCTACATGCGCAAGAATCAAATCACCTTGTAATCAATCCGGTTTCTGCGTTGCAGTTAGAAAACAGAACGCAAAATAGTGTAGTACCCACGGATCGTGAACGTAACTAGACGATGGATCAATTCCTCACTCCTGCGACAACGTTAAACGATCAGGAAGATGAAACCCAACAAATCGCTGACCTGGGCAAGTTGTAGGGAGTATACAGTTTCGGAATATAGACACACAGCGAGACGGCGATGAGAACGTCAAGGACGGCGCCGACATTGAGCGCAGAGGTGATCACCCAGCCATAGGTATTCTGCACGTGAAAATAATTCGGTTCAAGCGGGACGTCGAGGAACGCTACCGCGGCCATGGCCATCCCACCCAGAAGACGAAGGAACCCGAGGCCCCAGCATATTAGACTGATATATATACGGCTGGATAATATCCAGATCCGATAAGCAAAAAATCCCTGTAACCCATATTAGCGACACTTCAAAATGAGTATGAAAAAGATAGTTACCTGGACCACGCTGGTAATGAGGGTCTCAAACAGGGGAAGCGAGGATAAAGAGTAGGAGTTGGACGGCTTTTGTAGTTCGGGAACCCCAGCCAGAACGACGGTAAAATAATAAATTACGTGGCAGGACGCGACGGAATGGCATAGTTCGAATATACTGTGCTGACGCTTGAGACGTACACTTGAGACATACCGAGTATGACTCACAGGATAGATCCCACCTAAACACCACGCCAATTAGCTCTGCCCCACGTTATACTGTGCTGCAACTCACCAAGACTCTGAGACCAACTGTATCTGCCAGGCAGTTTCGAAAGTAAAGGTAGCCCTGAAAGGCGACGACGCCGAAGAGCATCAAGCTCAGGAAGACACCAATCTCCATTACCCCCAGGATCAATGGTGAGTCGACTCCGTATGCGATCATCGTCACGGTTGTGAGACTAAACGAATGTGTAGAAGGCAGAACGAAAGAAGGAAAAATTTACACACTGGATGGTGCTCTGCTCTTTAGGCTAGAAGCTCGGGAGGTGATGCCCAGCCGTGAAAGACTATTTTCATGCAACTCCCTACCCACCACGCGTATCTCAGGCGCTACCAATCTGACCACCAAGGAAGGCAAAGGGGTTGATGTGACTTCGTTGTCATGATGTTTGACGCCAACACATGGCTGCCTGTCAAGCTCAGAGAAACTCGTAAGTTGTCTGCATTATCGTCAGCCGAGAGATGATATGATATTAGTCCTGATCCTCCACCGTTTGCGTAGGCACGGCAAACGAGAAAAGGAAGACGAAATTTCAATCGGTGGGGGGACGACAAATCAATCAGTGTTACGAGTTGGCGTGCCGTGGGCGATATTGAACAACCCATTCAAATGACGAAGTGCGGGAAGACCGATGATGAACTTTGGGCAGGAGCTGAAACCAAACCTGTGACCAACGGCGATCAGATGCCCAGCTATGAGGTTGAATGAATCGAAGGTGAAGCTCGAATTGGGCGAACTCAAGCTGCCGTCCGGTACATTAGCCTATCGAGAAAATGCATACTGGTGCCAGGTGGGGCGCAAGTAGATCCGAGATGTTCCACTTCAGGCAGACATACCTGGGCACCTAGTTAGGGTAGTTTGTCCCTCAAGAGATGACTACCCTAAGAGGGGTCCAATATAGTGGGGCTCCCAAGCACCTGCTCACTCCATGGGAGCTCCCACCCCACCTATATATTCTGCTTGGGAGCACCCAGCACAACCTTTGCTGGGAGCTCCCACATATTTGCTGGGAGCTCCCACTTTCTTGCTGGGAGCTCCCAGCCATGTCATGTCACGCCTGCCCGGCAGGGCGGCGAAAAATGGATTTTTGCCCCTGCCTGGGGCCTGTTTGCTGCAGGATTGGGTTACTACTTGCAGCCTTGTGTTCAATACACTTCTTGGTGTATTTGGTGTAGTATTGTCCGTGTCACGCCTGCCCGGCAGGGCAGCAAAAAATGGATTTTTGCCCCTGCATGGGGCCTGTTTGCTGCAGTGTTGAGCTGCTACTTATAGTCCTGGATGTAATACACTTTTTGGTGTATTTTTTGTAGTAGTATGCCCAGGCCTGCACACAGCACCAGCCAGCCAGCAAAAAATTGATTTTGTGAGCTTGCACAGGACCTGTTTGCCACTGCAGGTTATATCCCTGCATTTGATACACTAGTGTTGCTCTACACTGGCACATCACTGTTCATAACCCTCAGTGGGCTGTGGTTCGAAATATCACCGTCAACAGTCTCTGATTCTGTTATACAATCCAGTAGTATAGCCAGGCCTAGACACTTGAAACACTGCAAAAGTATGTAGCTAACAATAATGCATTACAAGTAGCAGTCTTGTTTTCTACAGAACAGTTTTGTATTCATGCACCATACTGAAATAATGCATTACAAGTAGCAGTCTTGTTTTCTACGGAACAGTTCTATATTCATGCACCCTACCGCTATATAGTCATGTATATGTTCAATGCACCTTTATATATTATGCTAAATATGCTCATTTTAATATTCAAGTTGGCCCAGGCACTGGTTGAAAAACAGCTTCCTTTTGAAGACGGGAGCTCCCATTCACATTCATGGGAGCTCCCATTTGTGTGGAATGGGAGCACCCATTAGCTCTACTGGGAGCACCCAGCAGCATGTTCATGGGAGTGCCCAACCACCTACTTCACCAGACATGGGAGCTCCCATGAAAACACACTGGGAGCACCCAGGCACTCTATGGGAGCTCCCCCACTCGACCATGGGTGCTCCCAGGCACTCTATGGGAGCTCCCCCACTCGGCCATGGGTGCTCCCAGGAAAATACATTGGGAGCTTCCAACAATCACCAATGGGAGCTCCCGCGCTGCCAGAAAAACCAGTGGGAGCTCCCATATTTCCCGCAAACCAGTGGGAGCTCCCATGCAACGATTGGAAATTCTGGGAGATCCCATGATCCTTCTTGGGAGCTCCCATATAATTCTTACATCTGGGTGGGAGCTCCCACCACATTACCATCGTTCATGGGAGCTCCCATTCATCGGCCGGGAGCTCCCACCCAACCCTCACCCGACTCCACTACTCACTTTCTCACAACTTGCTAATTCAATAATGAAATCAATGGATTTGGTAGAGGTTATGAGCTATTTCATTGTCCATATTCAATTGTATATATTGGTTGGAACAATATATCATCATACCAATTTTATCTCAATGTGAATCCTTTATTACATGCTAAACCGAAAGAATTTCCTTTTTCGGTTGCGATACGTTGTTGTACTTTCTTTGGTCCTCGGTAAATAAATATCCACTGAAGTCTGTTTTTCTCCCGACCTATTATCATTTTACCAGACACTTTGCTAACTTGCAATTTAATTGTGATTTTTTTGATACAAATACAGCATGCTGCGTAGTTCGCCAAGCCTTGAAGTACAGGCGTAATGTCATATTTGGTGGCTGTGCTGGCGCATCTGTCCGATTATTGCGTGAAGCGCCTGACAATGAGTAGGTGAGGTAGATGATCATAATTCTTTGGGTTTCCTGGCTATGTAAGGTGTTGTGGCCTAAGGATGGGCTGTCCTGAGATGTGGCTCTCAATGCTTTCGCTGGAGTGCAGAGGCAATAGTGATGTTCAGGGCCCGGCTCGGCCTGAAAGCCCGGGCTCGGGCTCGGCTTGGGCGGGCTCGGGCTTCAGATTCTTCAGGCCCGAGCCCGAGCCCTGGGTGCAGGGCCTGAAGCCCTGAGCCCGGGCCCAAGCCCGGGCTTTTTCATAGCAAAAAAAACACTATGCTGGATTGTACATGTGTGTTATATGTCTGTAGAAGATATGGTTGCAAGCAGTTCTTGATTTTCTGGGTGGTCGACTATTAAAATGTCCCAACTAACCTAGCTATCATCTTGTCCGAATCCTATGACAGTGATGGCCGTAGCTCGGTTGATCGGCAGTCCGCATTTGTGAAGTTGAACACGCAAGCAATGGACAACTTCTTTGACGGTCCTATTAGCTCTGAAACGAGAAGGTTTAAACAGCTTAGTTCAATTTGTTTACGACCCCCGTGAACTAGTTAAATATATATATCTAGGCCCGGGCTTGCCGGGCCTGGCGGGCCTGATATTTCTCAAGCCCGAGCCCTGGGCCCGCCAAAGCCCTGTGCCGGGCTCGGCCCGGCTTGCTCAAGCCCGGGCCCGGCTCGGCTCGGCCTGCGGGCCTGGGCCGAGCCCTGAACATCACTAAGAGGCAAATTTGCTCTGTTTATATCAAGCAAGACTTGCGAAAGTCAGTTCACCCGGCGAGCTGAGGACGCCGTAAGGGCAAGGTCTCGGTTCGAGTCTGGGCGGTGCTATGGCTTTTGCCCAGTATTCGCCTTTTTGTTTTTGCCATAAATGATAAACTCGAGAAATCGAGAATCTGTGTGATCTCAAGTCAGTTGTCATCCCATATGAATCTGATTTAAGGGATCTGAACACCTTCAAGTCGACACATCTGCATGCGCCTTTAGAAAGCAGTTGATCTCAATTGGTCCCGTCGCCCTGTGGTAAATTCACCCAAAATACACACCCGTGTAGGCACGTTATCAGGTGGGGTTGCACAATGCATAAAAAAAACATCTAAAAGAATAAACAAATGGAACGCGTCTCCGAGTCGTCTGCGACGCGAAGATTGGGAAGAACATACCGCGAGATAACAGCGGCAGCGCTCAAGAATATCTTAACTCTCCCAGTCCTCAAGTTTCCATAGTCTCTCGCGTTAAATAAATGATATTCTACATTATATGCCCGCTGTCTCGTATGATATTGTGAATTGAACTCAGGCCGTAATATCTTTCGACCTTTCCGGACAATAGATAGGGGGCCTGTGGTCTAGTTGGAAGGCACGTCTGATTCGTGAAGTTGGTCAAGCGATTTCAAGACGAGGTCGGGGGGTTCGATTACCTCCGGGCCCATCCTATTACAGCGCCAGCCGCCTCTGGTTGTGACTGTGAAGGAAGTTTTACTTCGATTTTTCGTCCCCATCAACGCCCGCGATATTCATGGGTCTCTGCAAATGGCAGGTCAGAACGACATGCTCGACAAAGAAAAATCCATCATCGGACCAGGCAGCGCAGGCATTTGTCGGCCTCGCACTTTGTCCCTCATATTCGATTTGCTGCGGAGCGCTTCGGGTCAGGATTGAATTAGAAGAATCAATTCAATAAACACACCCCCTTTTGATGCTCGCCCCCACCCGAAAATTCCCCCAGTCCCACATGGAATGATGGCCGTGCATATGATACTGCTTTTAAGGAGCTGCGCAGGATCGCACTCGACGCTACTGGCGGATGGCAGCGCCAGCAGTGATGTGCCTTCCCCTGTGCATTTTGAGTAATGCTCCTAACTGTACAACACTAGACGTTAGCGTCTAATAGTAAGCGATACATCATCATTGAATACCTGTATGGCCCTTCCGTTCGTCCAATCCAGCCCACTTTTTGGACTAATTTTTAGTGCCCGAGAACACGTACAAAACTAAGTGAAGTAATCACAATTGACCCTTGCTATATCACTCTCAAGCGCAGACGGCGCGCCCAGGTAACATAGATATCCTAGCTTCTAGAGTTCATAAATAATACCATGGCGCCGAAAAATGCTTAGAACTACCCAATCATCGTTGAGACAGATACATAAAAGCGTTACTTGAGTTCATAAATAATAACATGGCGCCGAAAAATGCTTAGAACTACCCAATCATCGTTGAGACAGATACATAAAAGCGTTACTTGAGTTCATAAATAATAACATGGCGCCGAAAAATGCTTAGAACTACCCAATCATCGTTGAGACAGATACATAAAAGCGTTACTTGTCATTTCATTCCACAGATAGACCCACTCGTCCATCAGAAGGCATTCCTCGCCTTCTTCGTCGCAATCTGCTTACGACGCCTCTCCTCACCTGCAGCTGGCGATCCGTACGTGTGACCCGCTGCAGTCGCAAGCGGGTTCTTGCGGCGTGTAGCACCTCGGAAACGAGAACCTAAATTGAGAAACCTCATTAATCGGCCTTAGTTGAAACAAATTTATTCACGTACCTTCAGCGCGCACTGGTGAGCAAGAACCTGCAAAGCCAAGATCCGTCAGTGGATCGTTGCACGACTTGAGAGATCAACATACCTGGCGCGTCACTCTCCAACGTCGCGCGGTAGCGAGCAGGGAAGTCTCGAGTTGGGTGAGGGTCGTCGCCAAGCTAAGAGGAGGACCGGGAGCGCAGACAGCAAGTCTCCGCGGAATCCCGGCGGGTATGGCCTGTTTTGCAGGTACTGTGCACAGGATGTCAGTTACGGACACGACACAGAGGGGGGGACAATAGCTCAACACCAGTACGAACTCACCGGTATGAAGCTTGCACACAGTCTCCGCATCACTACAAGCGACCGCGCCGGCAGGGCATTGACACTCCTGGCAAAGACATTAAGGTCAGCCCGCTCAAATCCAAGAGCGAGCCATGAAAGGAATAGCGGCTCACCGGAGGATTAACGAAAGGGGAATAAGGGTTCACTGACGAGTAATACCAGCACGCCTTGCATTCATCGCGAGAAATCAGAAAGCAGCCGTCACGCCGCTCGTACAGCGCCCATCCCCAGGGGTCGACCTTCCGTGTACACGTCCTGCATTTCTTGTCCGCGTAACGAGCGAGCTGCTCGGCGCCGACGGCGAGCTCTTCTGCGGTGCAAAACACCATCACAGTCTCCTTCTGAGCGGTTAGGCCAACGTCGAACAGCTGTTGGCGGTGGCGGCGGACTGCGGAAGCGGCGGGCGATCCAACGAATAGAGCGGAGGGGGCAGGCATGGAGAAGAGAGGCATGTTTGGTGGGGAGATTCTGAGGGGGAGTCCCTTTCGTGCTGCATTAAATAGCTGTGGACAATGCATGCCACCCACTACCTGCAAGACAATCAGAACTTCGGCTGTGGCACGAGTTTCCCTGATTGGGCGTACGTTGTGGCTGAACGCTTTAAAGCGTCGTTCGTCTGTTAGCTTCCCCCGAAGGGTACTAGTCTCTTGGGCCGCGGAGAGGCCAGACGCCTGAACCATCACGATGATAGTTCTAATCCAAGAGATATTGAAATTATTGAAAGCAGTACTCTTCGTTGTACACTATCAAACTTAAACTCCTCGTATTTCCAGTCCGCTTGTTTTCATAAAACTATCGAAAGTACTAGTCTAGTCCTCGTCGCTGCCACTACTATCGTATGTGCCACGGTAGACATCAGCGTTCTCCATCGCGTCCACCACCTCACAATCCTCGTCCTCGAAGTATTTATCTTCCCCCTCTTCCAGCCGTTCGCGCCTCGGCCTTCGCGTCATCGAGCTCTTGTCGCGATGGTCCCCAAGGTGCGTCCCCAGGCTCGTCATGAATGAACGCCCGCCAGGTGGCGCACAGCCGTACCAGCCGCTCCCGACGAAGGTGAAACTGATACCGATCTTGCTCGTTCGCTGGTAAAAATCAGTATAAAGCCGGGGCCAGAGAGCTGAAGACCTACCCGCATCAGCCATGGCCATGTTTACAACGTCCCATTCCTCAATAAACCACGCACGCATGGACCGGCGTTCCTTCGCCAGCATGGCATCCTCCTCATCGGCGCGATCCAGCTGAAGGACCGCCCGGATGCCACCCCCGTACCTTGTCGTCCGTCAGCCACGGGGGGCTCCGCTCTATCATCGTCATCCTCGAGTCCGACGTCCTGCCAGATGGAGTCGTCCACATCCAGCGCGTAGACCTTCTTCGGATCGATACGGTCTGGCGCTATCGCGCCGCGCGGTGCTTTTCGGGTGCGAATTTCGTGTCCCATAGCGTCGCAAAGCTTGTTGTATTCGCGAACCAGATTCGATATTTTGGGCTGTCTTCGTTTCACCGCCGCTTCGGTATGGGCTCGCAATTTCTGGTCTACGGAATCCAGCGTCAGCGCCAGCGGGAACATTGGACTCGAGCCTTACCTGACGCCCGATGCCTGCGCGACGTTCGTTCCACCCGATCCCACTCGAATTTCCGCGCACGTAGAAGATTACGGAGTCGAATTTTCTTGGCTCGCGCATCGTATCGCAATTGGAAGTACTTCGTCTTCATTTGCTTCTTCACCTCGGTTTTCTCGTCCAGCCCGAGAGCCTCCTCGCGGCGGCGCAGTCGGTCTCGCGTTTTCTTCCAGGTCGCGCGGGCATCCTCCAATGCTTGTTTTGCGTCCTCCACCGCGTTCTCGTCCTCCTCGTCGGCCTCCTCGAGCGCCTGCTTACAGCTGTCGACCTCCGCCTTCTCAATTTCGACCGCATTCCACAATGCAATCACTGTAGCGACTGCTTTCGCACTCTGTGTCTTCGAGCGTCCTATACGATATTTAATAACCTTTTAGGAGTAGCGATAGAGAAATAGAGCTTCTTACTCGGGACGGGCTTCGTCTGCGCTTTCACCTGCGCTTTCCACTGGTCCTTCAGGTATTCACTGGAAAGGCCGCATTTCTTGAGGTCGCGTTCCGCCTCTTCGCGTTTGTTCTGGCTGAACAGCGTGCGGCGGTGATTCCATTCGGCGAGCTTGAATAGATTCGCCTCGTCGACCTGCTTCACCTGGCTGTCGAGAGTGTAGATACGGTGATGATACTGTGATTCATCATTAGCATGATTCGATTTCACGCATACAACCGACTTACTCCCGAGATTCGCAGGTGGGCGATGAGGTGGCTGATACTGTGCCAGAAGCGCTCGCAACCCTCCCCGTTCGAGAACCCAAACCCTTCACACTTGAGTGGGTGGTAGATGACCTGGCAAGGCCAGTCGTGCCCGAAGGCGTGGAATACCGACACGGCGAATCGCAGGCGCTCGATAAATCTAGCCATGAAACCCCACTTGCGCGCCGAACGCTCCGCTTGACAAGCGATATCGTACAAAACTCCCACCAAGACGTCGAGCGGGAGGTGCTGCATGAGTGTCTCCAGCAGTAGCCAGACGTTGAATTGCTTTTCGCCCGCTGAGTGCATGTTGACCAGCCAAAGAACACGGTCGTGCCGGCATAACAAAGCCATTAGACCGGTGTCGTCGTAGAACTGGCTGCTGGCCTTCTGGCGGTTTTCATCGGCAGCTTTGAACGACGCCTCGCACGCGTCGAGGACTGACCGCGGCAGCTTCAGCTTCTCGTGCTCGTAATGATCGTCCTCGTCTTGATCACCTTCCGTCGCGTCAGCGGCTTTCCGACGCTTCTTGCTGGGCTTGGTATTCCGAACGCTGTCCACGTATTCCTCCATTTGAGCGCTAATACTCTCTGGGATGAAGTGCAACTCGGGATGGAACTTGGGGGGATCCGTCGTGCCTGAGTCTGAGTCTCTTTTCTGGTTGAAACAAGCGTCCATACAGCAATGGATATCCATCCTGGGTAGCACATTAATACATCGCGTTCAGAAAAGGACTGCGCGACTTACTTAACGGAGCCGTCGCGCACGAGCGCCCCAAAGCAGGCCGGACAGCGCTGGCGGAGATATTCGCTCGGTCTTGTACGCGGCGGTGGATCACCGAACGGATTTTCCACTGGGGGTGTCGTTTCCCGGGCTCGTTTCTTGCCGGCAGATCGTGACGCTGGAGGCGGCGAGCTCGACGAATCTCGCGACGAGTCCTCGTCGACAGGCTGAGGCGCTGGCGTCCCGGGCGTCGGCGTCGGAGTCGGAGTCGCGTCTCGATCCTCGGTATCTTGCCCCAAATAAGAGCGCCGCGTGTCTTCGATGATGTTGTCGAAGTGACACTTCACTTGATTACGGAGATGAGTGTACCATTCCAACGACGACGCGAACATTCGTCGCATTGAACCCTGTAATTGAATCAATACGGATTCGTTCAACGCTCCAGTTACCGCTATTGCTTACCTCGTTGTCCAGACTAAAGCCCAGATCTCTCAGAAAACTTTCCAGAGTCGCCGTCCAAGCCGTGTTGTTCGGCGCGATCCTGCCAAAAAGGTTTCTGGCGAACTCCAGGACTCGAATATCCGCTGCGAAGGTAGGACGCCGGGGAGCTGAAGGGAATAAGCCCGCATCGAGCAGTTGCTCCGCCGCTGGAGTGCAATTGCAAACGTCGATCTCCACGTCGGAAATAGCTGGGTAAAAATCAGCGTTATGAAATCCCAGTGTACCTCATTCACAATCTCACCTGTGAACCGCACTACAGATATCTTGCAAAGCGTGGTCAAGCCACAGGCACAGGCCGATCTGCCTGGGGGGTCGTAGCGCATCGGCGTCTCGTAGTCCGCGCGTCCGGTGCCATAGCTTCACGAACACAGGTACCAGCGCCGGTATAACCTCGCGTTGCCACGTTTCGTTCTGATTTTCGCGGTTGGCCTGATGCCTCTTCTTCGTGGGGGATTCGCGGCCCTTCTGCGGAGACGAGTATGTCGAGAACGCCTCGTCATCCTCGAAGTCGAAGTCGCTGGAGGCAGCAGCAACGTTGTGGGCGATGTAGGAATCCTCAGCGAATGAGGTGATGGGGGGAAACTCTTGCACCAGCGGCGGACCACTTTTCTCGATTAGCGTGCGCCGGTGTGGCAGGTATGCGACGGGTTCCTCCCTTGGCTTGTGCTTCTTCAGGTAATGGGCGTTCTGAGGACCGTCCACAACCGTCGGCCGCTCCTTCCTCTTAGCCTTGTTCTTTTCCGACTTGGTGGGTTTGCCATACGCCATCGAGCCTGAGAAGCGTTGAGTACGAGTACAAGTTTCAAACAACGCGGATGCCACTCACTCAATGTCACGTTCACTTTGCTTTGTTCCTTTCCGCGTGCGATCACAAGTGTACAAGACAAGATAATTATATTCTAAAGGATTCTAGTACTTTTGGTCGTTCTTTTATTCTCCCGGTCCATCACGCATGGGACGCGCAAGTGTCCCAGCTAGTATGAATCGATTTTATATTCGACTTAAAAATTACAGTGCAGCCGCCTACGCCAAAAATCAAAATAATACATTTCTGCATCTACTACCGCTACACAAGCAGCTCTCTGCGCCCGATCTCAGACGCCTCCTGCATGCGATCACATTGAGAGAATAACCCCACTAGAGATAGGGCAGATCGCTCGACGATTCCGTGCCCGCCAATCGCCAAAACCGACCTGGTTGAGGGCGAGGCCCGGGAGGAGAGCGGGGGGCTCGAGGTTCCTGGCGCGCGCGGAAGAAGCGCTCCCATGCTGCTCGGATCTCCGTGACGTCGGGATTGCGGGCGCGGCGCTCGAGGTCTGCCCAGGTGATTGGGATCTGAGGTGTGGTGGGCTGAGCCGGCACCGCGACGTCGGTAGAGTCCGGGCTTGCACTAGTTAGAGTCAGTAAAGGGGGTGAAATTGAAAAAGAGACACGTACGGATGACCTGCTGACTGGTCCCAGGCTGGCGTCTGACCCGAGGTGAGCGACTGACCCCACGCCGATTGTCCCCAGGCAGGTTGTCCCCAGGCTTCGTCACCGTACCAGTTGGTACCTGGGCCCCAGTACGCCTCAGATTCGGTCATCTTCTGGCAGCGTCGACGAACAGCTAAAAAGAGGACTCAGTTGAAGAAAACAAACAGGAAGCACACCAGTACAACGTACCGGAATTTTCGATTTTAAAATGACTACGGGAGGAGGTACAATTCCTGACATGGTGGAGTTAAGTTAAGAGTGGGTGGCAGTTAGAAGAGCGTTCACACACACCTTTCAATCCAACCTCGCTCATTGTCCTACGCTTTGATTCCCACTATTACCATTTTTGGTCGTCGTCGCGCCTTTTTGGATAATTTTCGCCTCCTCTCTGAATTCCACCCAGGCAATACACAATCGCTACGCGCTACGCGCTACAGGCTACAGACCACAGGGTACATCTACATGTAATAGGATGAATATCTGTCGTCTACCGATACATTGAATGTCCGATTTATTATCGCAAATTGTAAGGTAGCATGCTTTTGGTTGGATATGTGCTTGCGCATTCTCCGTAAGCCCGGGCCCCGACGACAAGGGAAGCATGCATGCCCGGGGAATTAACTACCATACATGCATCGTATTTGACATTAACCCGAATTATACTCTAATTGAAGACCGTGTCGTGTACTATTCCGTAAAATCCACTACTCGATATTGGCTGCAACGACGTCTGCTTTTGAAGCGCCTTGATCTTGGCCGCAGCTACGAAGGACTCCATGTCCGAAATCCAAAGCTCCTCTGGAGGACGAGATATCAGGCCACAGACCAGAAGGAAGCAGGGACAAAAACACGTGCGTTTGCAGTACAGCTCGTGACACTTGGTGTTGAAGGGCGTGGTACGGTATCTGTTGTGGAGGCGGACGGTGATCACGTCGCATTCTGGGGACGAATCCAATGCCTCGATTGAGAGACGCCTGTACGCTGCGACGCGCTCCCGCACTGGCAAAGATGAAATGTCAGTAACGCTAAACAAATAATGGGCGAATGTACCTTCGAGATCAAAAGCTACGACGATCGTCGAGAAGGGGGAATGGGTTCTTGATATCCAGGACTCTCATGGTGCGTTGAGCGAGCTGCAGGCGGTCCGCACGGCGCAGCTTCAAGAAGCGTTTGTGGATCTGGCGCAGACCGCTACTTGGTGGCGAGCAATTCGTCCATACCGTCGGCGAAGTCGCAAAGGTAACCGTACTCGTCCCAGAACGCACCAGCGGAAGCGAAGTACGCGTCGAGTGGGGCGGGATCGGTGTAGACACAAGCGGAGACTGAGGACGACATTATTAGCTGATTTAGAACAAGATGTAAGATTACGCACTCGCGCGATGTCTCAAGCCGTCTAGCTTATACTCGTGCCTCTCCTTCGCCCCAATGAACGCAAGGATGAGCTTGGATTCTTCGCGGGGCAAATCGCCAGAGTCCGGCTGGAACGTGTCGTGGGTCTCTGCGTATTTAGCAGCTATTTACAGTGAGTCTATGCAAAGCTGGCGGGCACTAAATGGCACTTGCCAAGGCGAAGATAATGTAGTTTTTTGCCTCGGTGAACAGGATCAGCAACTGCAGGCTAAGTCAGAAGAAGAATACCAAAACAAAAGCCAAGGGTGCGCACGGTATTCCTCCCTCGCGGCGCAGACATGTGCATTGGCAGCGGCGCCGCGCACGGCTTCGTCGTTGTCCGTCGAGCCTTGTGAGGATGGGGCGACCGCGGCGTCCGTATTTACCGTCTTCTCAGGCAGGCTGAGCGCGGGAGGCAGGTGCGCCGAAGCCAGAATGAAGCCGGCGGGATGCTGGGTTGTGCGAGTAGCTGGCATGGTAGGTGTAAGTATGCAGTCGGTGGCAGCATAACGGGTCCCGGCGCACCATTTAATCGACCGCATTGTTCTGCGCTTTGAAGCCGTTTCCTTTTTCGTCGGTCTTCTCCACACGTGAATCTGCTGCCAAGACGGACGGTCGCTTCCCAAGTTCTCAGATGTACCTAGTACAAGTGTACTCCTACAAGAAAACGTCAAAACTACTCTAGATACTCTACATACTATATACGGCACCTGCACACCATGGTAGCTAAGGCCAAGAGGCCGAAAAGCTTCCAAAACAAACAACGTCCAACTTGATTCGCCAGTGTCGGAGAAACCGATAAGATGAGATAAGAGTTTCTCCGACGCCAAATCAAGTCCGTTAACGCTTAGCGCCCGTTAAGCGCTCAGCAAACGCAACCGCAAAAGGCGCCGTTTAACGCGTCTTCACGCGTCAAACCCCTTTCCGAGCGTTCAGTCCATCACGCATGGGGCGCAGCGCGTCCCAGCTAGTGTAAAATATATTTTATAATCTTATCTAAATAATACATGCGACGTGCATCGTCCGAGGACAAAATGAGATTCGTATAGTTATGTACCTGACATAATGAAACACGGAGGATGAAATAAAACAGTGTACTGGGGAAAATTCTAACAGGTACAGGCATATAGGTATAGCGTAAGTTGAAGTGGGTACGTCCAAAACTCCGTTGTGCTGACTAGAGACCATGCCCAATGAGAAGAGCGCTCGTCTGACGCGCTTGAACGTCGTGGGCGGCCGCCACAACCTGGACGACACATTCCACCAGTGACTCCAAAGAATCGACTGGGATTCGTTTTGCGCCCCGGGCGGCGTACTGACAGGGAGAAAGGTGAGATGAAAGACGGAGGGGGAAAAAAACCGCACGCACCTTCGAGAAGGAAAGCCACCCGGCAATCGTGCATGAGCGAGACGCGATTTCTCAGGACGATAACTGTGAGGCGGTAGTGTATATAGTGGACGGCTGTGGACAGTCAGTACCAGGGAAGTATGGGTGTGCGAGGGGACATACCTGCTGGCAGATATTCCACTCTGCGCCCGCTCCTATCGTCGAAGAATCCAGCTACTGAACCTGTTATCAGCGACTCGAACTTTGAAGAAATTCAGAGCGTACGGGGACCGAGGACCAATGCCCGAGACGTTGACAACTGTCGCTCGCAAACCTCGCCGTCGGCAGGCATTCCAGTTGCAGCTGAGGGCATCTGCCTCGCAGGCGAGTGGTGTGCCCAGAGATTGTAGATGAATCTGGCCCTAGTAGCCCGAGTAATGACTGGCATGGTGGGGTAAGTGAAGATAGGTGGGTGGCACTGACGAGGGTACGCACTTTGAATAATGCAGCGTTGTCCATTGTCCTACGCTTTGAATCTCCTTTTTCGTCTGCTTTGCGTCGGCCGTCAAGTCTTTAGCGCCCGTTAAGCGCCCACAGACGGACACACGCCTTGACGCGTCAGGTCCATTCCAACCCTTCAATCGATCACGTATGAGACACAGGGCGTCCCGGCTACCAGCTAACCCGAGGATTATGGTGTACCTGACAATCGACAATTTCTGAAAATAAGGTTAGGGGCGGAGGGTCCGGTAAGGTCGAGGACTGACTGGCAGCGCTCAGCGCCCGGGAGGTGGTGGGCATGCATGTTCTTTAACTCGTAAGGTCGACCCGCCCCCTCTGCTGGATGTTGGCGACTGACCAAATTTTGTATTGTCAGGCGTCTTTTCGGATGTCGGTATGGCGAAATTAACCGACCTTCTTCCCAATGCGCCCGCAACCTGTCCAGGGTCGTTAGTGTTTTGCCTCAGCGAGAAATAGGGCGTTTTACCGGATTGCGCAGGTTCAGTACCTGTAAATTGACTTGAATTATTATCCCACCACAAAATACCGCGACTTATCTGTGCGATTTAGTATCGTGTAAAGTTCCATGCATGGGGTCGGTCGTGGTTATTCACTCTCAGTAAACCTAGAATAGGATGAGAAGATAATTTGTCGGCCAATTCTCGAACAGCCCAGTCCATTCACTTTTAAGCGCCCATCGACTCCAACTCCAGAACACACGCCGTTACGCGCCTCGACGTGTCCAAGTCCTTTCGGCGAGTTCATTCCATCACCCATGGGGACGCAGCGTCCCAGCTAGTGTAAAGTACATTATATACGCTGTACCAGTAAATTACATTCATTGTAACGACTATTTATTTCATCAGTGTGTACGTGGGGAAATTGGTCTTGTCAAATACTTTATTGTCCTTTATGATCTTCTCGTTTTTAGCCATGCATAGGCTAGACTCATGAAAATAACCCCCGACCCCTTGCTCAAATTTCACAGCAACGACGTTTTCACCGTAGAGATGCTCGTAGGTGGGGACGGTCTGTCCATACTCGCCGATGCGACTCGCTTCGAACTTGACGTCGGGCCCGACCACCACTACACGCGTTTCCCACCTGCACCAACCGCTCCTGGTCATTCCCTTCGCGCCGAGGTTTGATGCAAGTACGAGGGATCTTGAACTTGCGCTGGGTCTTTCCCGCTCCGCAGACCTCAACTTCGCTGTCGTTTGAAGACACCGGGGCGGCGCTCCGATCAACACATGACAAAATGTCCCATCCAGGGCAAGCTTCGCGTCGGAGAGGCGGACTGTCAATGCCGTAGTCCGGCGATCTTGACGTCCAACGCGCTTGTTCGCCAAGTCGGGCATGGAGAGCCACTGTCCGTCGTCCTCGCCTTCACCACAGTCAGTCATGGTCATATAACAACAAAAGCAAAGGGAATAGTACCAAGTATGACCGGGACCTCGTTACCCAGGCTCGTGGGCGGTGTGCACGGGCGCTGGATAGACGTGTCGTTCGGGAAAGCCCCTCGATGAGTGGGCTGGTCTCCGGTGGCGCTGCACTGACCGAACAGTATTTTTGAGGGTAGCCAGCGCGCCTGACTCAATGGTAGCATGGTACTAAGAATTAGTTGGTCAGAAAAATTCGTACCACCGAACGAGAATCGTCTACGTACAATTCATGGACAACATGTTCGATGGGTACGTTCTCGACTCTCTCGTTGGACATATCTTTTCCAATCGTGAGCAGAATTCCTCGGGACTCTTTCTGATCAATCCAGGCGTGCTTGTTCCGGCTGTCCATACGTTCGGACGCGAGCCTCACTGTCGTGGTCGCCGACCACCGTCCCACGTAACCCCTTGAAGCTGCCGCCTTGACTTGGACCTGGACACCCTCAAATCTACGCCCAGCGCCATATTTCAATCTTGACTTCGAAGTCACCAACTCCACCTCGGCGGATTTCACGTAAAGCTGATATCTGCGTAAGTAGACCATGCTTGCAGAGAATTAGATCGCTTACACGGGTCGAAGCATTCGTGTTGTCTTGCAGCTCCAGTGTATCTGGGTCGTGAAACGCAAGGAGCGTGCACACCCGATTAAAATACTTTCGTTTCGTTACTCGTACCACGTCGCCGACTTGGAGTTCACGGGGAGCGCTGTTTTTCTTCGTGGCCCATGAGGGGCAACAAGTCCGTGGATTCGTGGTAAAATTCGAGGGCCGGTGTCTCGATTAATATCTGGTCCGGTGCACGTTAGTAAATCTAGTCCTCAGAAATAGAAGGGAGGACATACAGTCCCAAAATTTTGCAGGTCGCACATGCGAACGAGCGGGCCCCTTCCAAGACCACTATGGCTCCAAATCGGCCGGTGTGCGCGCCTACTTTCACATCGACCAAGTCGCCGAGCTGAAATTCTCGGATAACGTGGCCGAGCGGGATTTCGAAGGTCTTGAGGTCCGCCCAGCGAGGATTTGTTTCCAGGGGCCCTATTACGTGTGTAATCGATGGGAACCCCCGACGACGACGTGGGGGTACTCCACGGTACTGGCATCCCTCCGGGTGACAATCTCCATGACGTGCCCCACCACCCCGTCGTACAACGTCCCAGACACGACACGGACGCGGTCGTGCTCGCGAATCGGGTAGCAAGGATCGAGCATGTGGCGCACCAGATGGTCGATCCTGACGCGAAACGGTGATCGTCGAAAGTTTTGTCCCAGCGTGCGCTTCACCTCGGCGTACTTGACGATGGTCCCGTTCTCTTCCAGCTCCCCCAAGCGGACGATGATTCCGGCGCGACCTTTGTGCGGACCATCCACAGCCACAACACGCGTTCTGGGCTCCGAAAAGGCGGGAGTTGGCCATTCGGCGGGCAACGTGAGCAAGGACGAGTTGATGCAGCGGAAATAGGGGAAGAGCTGCTGGGGCGAAGGTCGAGGAACGATTTTGAATTGATAGTTGTTGTATGGCTCCCCGTTTTTGCGCGTCATGGTGAATCCAAAGTCTGACCACCCTGGAACCTTCGTTCTCTCGCGAAAGTGTTCGTAGGCTTTGTGAGAGCTGGGAACATACAGCACCTCGGTGAGAGAGACACGTATAGGAGTTCCCCCTTTGACTGGGCTACGGATCCCCCGCACCCAGGTGCCTGGTACCACTGGATCTCCTCGTTTTTCAAAGAAAGCGGGGTTGGCGGAGCCGGCGGGTGCAGCTGCTGCATACGATGTCTGTTTATGCCGTTCCTGTTCTTGTTTCGCCCGTTGCTCGTAGTGCGACGCTAGGGCAAGCGCCTCTTCGTGCTCTTTAGCCTCCGAGTTTGGGCGAAGGCGAGGGATTTCCTGTTGAGGAGTATCATCCAGAAATTCTGCGAGAATGATTTAATTAGCGTAATTCAAGTCGAGGGCGAATAGCGTACCTTTATCAGCCAAAGTCTCCTCGATGTCCTCCTCCTCCTCCTCCCCTTCGCCGTCCGAATCATCCGCCGCCATGTCCAGGAAGACGCACACCGGCATTTCCTCCTCCACATCGTGGTCGGAATCGGCGCCGTCAGAATCCGGGTTGGGCGCAAGGAAAGAAGCTGGAGTCAGGTTGCCCATCGTCCTTCTCTTTATCATCCTCGCCCTCCTCGCCGTCAGACTCCTCGTCGAGCACCTTACGCGCTCGTTTCTTGGGGCGGAGGTGGATCGGCGCATCCTCGTCCTCACTGCCTTCCTCTTTCGTCCTCCTCGTGTCGACGTTTCTGCGCCTGCGGTGTGGGATCGCGCACAAACGAGGCCCCTGGAGCAAAAAGCTCGGCGGCGGATGGCGCTGGTGCGGCTGAAGGCTGCGGAATTGACGAGGTTTTGGGCGGAGATCGGCGGGCGGGTAAGCGTGCGGCGTTGGGTCGGGGTCGGGCAACATTGACTGGTTGTCAATCCAGCCGTAAGCTGCAAGCGGCGTAGGGTCCCGCGAGCCCGGCAAAAAACAGCGCGTCGCCGGAGTCCGTGATTGGAAGAGTGTGCTTGCGTACGCGGTATGGCGCTGCGGCACGCAAACGGTCTTCATGCCCGGCGAGTATAGGTGCCATGACGAAGTCTTGATGGTCGACCTGGCGCACCTGCGCCTCGTATGAGTCGGGGTCGTCCTCGACGCCCGGCATCGTGCACTATCATCGAGCTTGTGAGTATTATGAAGTTTTCTGCGAGAGTGACTCACTCTCAGCGTCGTGGTCAACCTCAGCGCTGTCGTCGATGTACTTGCTGGTTCTGTGACGTGGTCGCCGTTGTCAGCGTCGGTGATGTATACGCCACGCGCATAATAACACCAAAAAAAATTCTCTTCTCATTTATTTCCAATTCTTTGATGCGCTAGACGCGTCGTCTCACATTCCATTCCGTTCCTGGATTCTCTGATTCATTTCGCTATATACTAGACTACGCTACTACTTACCGGCGGGACATCATGGTAGTAAACGAAGAGTGTGAAGGGCTTACATAATGATTGCGTGCTTGCCTTCCTCGGATTCGCTCGGATGACGGTCCGCTATCCGAGCGATACCGAACAAGGCAGTCACTCTGTGACATGCACAGCTTTTGGCCTCTTGCCCTCCGCCGCCAAGGTGGTTACGGGCAAGAGGCCAGGCGGTGTGTGGGACGCACGCGAGGCGGGGTATGGGTGAAGGAAGATGTATAACGAGTATATAGATAGAGTCTGGGATAAATACAGGCCGTTAGCACTCATGTGAAGGAGAGAGTAAAAAAAAGCGAAAACGCACGAGATAGTGGACGATCGGCGGGTAGAGCATGGCGGAGAGTGGGGAAGGTGAATCCAAGGCGTCGCGCAACCCAAGGGGACAACTACAAGCACCTAGAAGGCTCTACGACGGGTTAGTGAGGGAACTGAGGGACGGGGAAATATTGAGGCGTACAGTGAGCGAGTCCACGAAAAAAGTCTTCCATCAACTGATGATAATTAGCGATGCGGATAGCTGCGAACACACAGCCCGGCGTACGTGCACGAGAGG
Organism: Mycena sanguinolenta; assembly: GCA_014462675.1. NCBI lineage: Eukaryota > Fungi > Basidiomycota > Agaricomycetes > Agaricales > Mycenaceae > Mycena > Mycena sanguinolenta. The sequence goes on along the minus strand of JACAZH010000034.1, from coordinate 737,270 downwards.
TAGGAAGGCGCAGAGCACGGTGAGTGCATGTTAATCTAAATAGCGCCACGAAATCTAAAAGTTAAGTTTTCTCAGAGCGAAACATCCTGCGATGCAATTGGAACGACCAAACCTGGGAGAGAGTAAACATGGAAGGATGCTAGGTATGTGATTTTTCAGGGCTTTGGACGCGTCTGACGGAACGTGGGTCAGTATACGCGTCGAGGACTCCAGGAGATGGCCAGAGAACGTGCGAAGTGGGGGAGAGCAGATTACGCTCTGCCGTGGTGTAGACCTAGTGGTGACAAAAATTCAGTCGCGGTGCATCACGTCGAGCGAGGTACATACCCGACTCTGAGTAAAGTTTTGACTTGATTCTGACCGCCAGAAAGGTCAGCATACTGAGAGGAACACGAAACACGAAGCCGACGTACTCGAATTCGCGAGCGGAAGAAGTCCTAGACGAAAATTTGGCCAAGAAACTGCGTTGGGATGTGGTGGCAGAGAGGACTTGGGAGAAAATTGGAATCGTAGGGTGAAGAGAGAGAAGTTAGTAGAGATTACTCATTGTTTGAATCAAAGCGCTCTGATGCGCAAGAACTATTGTGGACCCGTTGTGACTACAGCGCTTTGAATTTCCGGGATCACGGGTCGGTTGAATGCCACTCGATCCAATCTCTCTCTTACTTATCCCTCGAATTTTATCTGCAGCTTCAAATAATGTCTGGGCGCCAACTCCGCCCTCGCGCCCAGAAGGCGCCCTCGACCAATGCCAAATCCCGAGCACCTCCCAAAAAGTGAGTCCCTGTTGGTTCCCAGGCGCTCGATATTCACTCATAAAGTCTCAGTCTCAGGAACGTGCGGAACCTGCGCCTACTGTACCAAGTAAGCGTAAGAAAAATCACGTCGAAGAGGGACGACGGGCGCCGCTACCAAGAAAACCATCAAGAGTACGAAAAGATCTGCGAGTGCGAAGAATGTGAGTTAACTGGCCAGTCTGTTCTATGGCGCGTTTTCTGACAACAGTCCAGGCCGGCGACCCGGCCAGAAGAGCGTGAATGAGACAGCTTTACCCCGGTGCCTGTAAATTTGGCTTCTGCGCCGAAACAATTGGTACTCAATTCCTGTGGCGATATTTAGGTCCAAGAGAACCGGTCTCGTTCTCGCAAGAAGGCCAGGAAGAACGATCCAGCGGATAACGTGGGTTTCACCCGTCGTTCTATTTGTAAATTATCTAACAATATTCAGGAGGAACCAGCGGCTGAAGCATCTGAGCCGAACAAAATACTCGAGCCGGTCTGTCTTATTTTTTCCCGCTGCAAGCAGGAATATTGACTGTATTCAGGTTGATCATAACGTGCCGGAAGTCGGGGGTCAGGAAACCGAAGTCGCCAAGCCAGTACGTTCATTTTTCTTGCCCGTGAAGACAGACCATTGATTCTTTGATTGTCTCAGGTCGAAGAGAATGTCCAAGAAGTCGAGCCCGAAGAAACCCCAATCGCTCAGCCTGTACGTTCATCTCCTTCTCCCTGAAAGACATTATTGATTTTTTATTGCCACAGTTCGAAGAGAACGCCCAAGGAGTCGAGCCTGAAGACACCGAAGTCGCCAAGCCGTACGTTTATTTCCTTCTCCGTGAAAGGACAGACGATTGATTTATTCATTGCCACAGGTCGAAGAGAACGCCCAAGGAGTCGAGCCTGAAGACACCGAAGTCGTCAAGCCGGTACATTTATTTCCTTCTCCGCGAAAGGACAGACGATTGATTTATTCATTGCCACAGGTTGAAGAGAACACCCAAGGAGTCGAGCCTGAAGACACCGGGTTGCCAAGCTGGTACGTTTATTTCCTTCTCCGCGAAAGGACAGACGATTTATTTATTTATTGCCACAGGTCGAAGAGAACGCCCAAGGAGTCGAGCCTGAGGACACCGAAGTCGCTAAGCCTGTACGCTTATTTGCTTGCCAGCGAAAGACGAGAATATTAACCCATGTGTTTCCAAAGGCCGATGAAGACATGCAAGGAGTCGAGCCTGCGAATACTGAAGTCGCTAGACCGGTAAGTTCATTTCCTTGCGAACGAAACAACTGAGTACTGATTCATTTCAAGGACATATTTAGCTGGCCGCCGCCGCCGCCGCCGCCACCGTCAGCCAGAGCTTCACCCTCGGGAGGCGTCGCGTTCACACCCCGACACCGCCCGAAGTCGCAACTCCGATGGGCGTCGACCAGGACTCGGGCCCCGCTGTTCCAGAGACCACTGATCCGGCAGCCGTGCCTGTCGAGACTGTCGTGGACAACGAGGCGCCAGAAATCGCCCGACCACACGCATAGCGACTCGGACGAGAAGGATTCGAATTCCTCGGGCCAGAAGGATTCGAGTTCTTCTGGCGAGAAGGATTCGAGTTCTTCTGATGAGAAGGATTCGACTTCCTCTGAGGAGGAAAAGCCGACGGCCCCTGTCGCAAAAACGCGCCCATACGGATTCCCGAGCCCAAGTCCCCGCCGCTGATAACAAGCGCCCTGCCCCACAACCTCTGCCTCAGATCGATTTCACCCAGATCCAGAGTGCCCCGACTCATCGCAGAGCCGCAGTAAAGGCCAAACCTCCGGCCCCTGCAGAGGATCAACCGCCCTCGGATCCTTCGGTTCCACCGCGCGATCAAGACAAGTCTCCCCTCCCTTACTGGACGACGGAGGAAGCCGCTATCGCGCAGCGGGCTGGCCTGGCGTCGCCAGAACCAAGACCGAAAGATCCGGACGGTGTTGTCCGATAGCGATGACGACGGGGGACAAGGCGGGGGTACCGCATGATTTCGAGGAGGAAGAGGACGAGGACGAAGCAGCACAAAGACAGCGGGTCCGAGTCTGACTGGTCGAAGGACGCGAGGGAAGCAGCCAGGCTGCGAGCCAAAAACCCGAGCGAGTTCACCACTCAGGAGGAAGACGACGAAGAAGATTTGATGAACTTTGAGCAAGAAGCGGTGAAGGATCGGAAGGCGAAGCACAGTAAGAGCCGAAAAGCGGCGGACGGCGGCGGCGACGACGGCGACGAGGAGGAGGAGGGAATGTCCAGATCCAAGCCCAAAGCCAAAGCCAGAGGCAAGGCGCGCGCCCGGAGGGAGCTCCGAGGGACAGTCGAAGCAGTCGCGAAAAAGGCAAGGAGAAGCAGGCGACACCAGCCAGCCCCGACGCCCGACCACGCCATCCACGGCGGCGACGGGAAACGATGCGGACAACGAGGAGGGAAGTTCTGCGCCCTACAAATCCCGGACCCGATTCCAAAGGCCGCGCAAGGCGCCTTGTTCGCGCTTGGGACGACTTGGAAAGCGGTGACACGAACAGCCGCAGAGATCAATAAGCCCGAGCAGCTGCTGTGGAAGCTGCTCGGCACTGAGCCGAACAAGTCAGGGCGACGAACTGGTGGAACGTATATCAGATCTACCTGCCCCGGAGGACGGTGGCAATCAGAAATATCCCGAGAATCGTAGGTGATTTAACTGATTTTCCCGAACGATACTCACGTCGCATGTCTACAGTCAGCGCAAAGAACAGAACTCAACTAGACGGGCTCATGTGGAAACAAGAGAAGGAAAAGGCAGGGCTCAAGGACGACGAGATAAACGAGAAGACAATTCGCCAGAAGATGCCCTGGCTGGCGGACTGGTACGACAAATATCTAGCCAGCATTACGGAGAATCGCTCGGAGGAGTCCGCCGACCGCATGGTCGTCAGCGTTGTGGAGGATCTCAATAAAATCGTAAGTGAATTAATCGAGCCGCGACGACAATTGATTCACGGTATTGGTCGGCAGAGTGCGCGGCGTGCCGGGACGCGAAGGTACATTCTTTTGGATGGGTCATCAATCCCAGGGGGAAATCAACTCCCTTTGGATCCACCGCGGCGTATAAGCTCGTGCGGCAACGAAATGCGGGCGTGTGGAAACGGACGGGTGCAGAATACAGATCGCTCATCCAGTATGTCTCCCATTTCGTTTGTATTCCCAGCCAGTCGTTGACGCAGATGCACAGCGTCGCCGAGATGGAGCTCGATGGATCAAACGCGAGTACCGTCGTTGGCGCCGGACGACGCCACGAGTTGGAGAAGCAGCGTCCGCAATTTGACGAGGGACGGGCAGCTCCTCTGCGTGTCCCCGACGCCCGGCGGAAATTCATCAAGGACTGTTTGGTGACAGATATCGGTATGTTACTCACCGTGATCGGGTAGAGTCCTGCTGATGCATCCTCTGAAATTTCAGTACGCATACTCGTCGCACGGGGTAAAATTACGATTCTCGAGGCTACGACAAACCCCCCACAAATGCACTGGGCATCATGGCTCGATTTCGCGTACGACAATAAAATGCGAATCGAAAAATGGGACAACAGAATGGCATCAGAGGGGAGGTATCCGAAAAGTGGCTTCAAAATCACCGCCTTCCAGGATCGCGATAACATGCGCATTATTCCTGCCCTCGACGCGAGGCACTTCCCTGAAGGAGACAACGAAGATCGTGCTAAATTAGCCCAGCAATCGCTCCGGATCGTGTCGTGGACAGCGGGTAGGTTCCCACATCTCCCTGAGAGTTGTATGAGGAAGCTGACCACGAGTTAGACGAAATGGCTCGGCCCGTTGAGGAGCTCGGCGACATCCCGATTGTCGTCTCTAAAGCCGGTACCACCCTCCGAACCGTCACAGACTCGACCAAGTGGAAGAAACAGAAAGCGAAGGCGAGGGCGAAGGACCTGGAAAAGAGCAAGAAGCGCAAGAAAACCCAGCCAGATGCACCGAAGAAGTCAGTTCCTGCATCTGACGACGAGGAAGAGGAACCGAGGGCGCCAAAGAAATCGGCAGCAAAGAAGAAACCTGTGCCAAAGCCGAAGCCACCCCCAAACCTCTGACGACTCGGAGGACGAGGCGCCAGCACCCAGGAAGAAGGTCCGACTTACGACGCGCAGCCACTCCAGCTTAGCGACTCGGAGGAGGAGGCGCCAACGCCCAAAAAAGAAGGTCCGATGCGGCGCCGCAGCCCGTTCAGTCTAGCGACGGCGATGAGGACGAGGACGAGGGTAAGTACCATCGCCTATGATACCTGCGTTGGTCGCTGATGAGGCTACAGAGCGATCCAGCGTCGCGACTGGTCAGAATCTGAGGAGCCCGATGCTGATACACATAAGAGTAAGTCTCGCCGAATATCAGATAGCTCGGTATTGACGGCTGGTCTACAGAGTCTGGGCTCGACCGAGAGGACGAAGCGGCGCTCGCGGTGGCCAGCCTGTACGCACGTATTCCAGGAGCAGGAGTCGCGAGACCCGCGTCCGGCGTATCTCGAGGGAACGAAGCGGCGCTTCTGGCGGTCAGCGCAAGGAATCTCGAGTCCAGAAAGCAGGTCAGTCTATATTTCAGGAGGGGTGGCGTAAAGACTCAAGAATTACCAACAGGCTCTTCGGTGCAACGGCAGACATCGGGCCACAAAAGCCGTGCTGTGGACAACAAGGAGCACGAGAAGGTCTTCACGAAGAAGCAGAAACGCGACCTTGTAGAGTTCTACCACAGTGCCGAGAAGGAGGACGAAGAAGCGGCAGCGGTAGCTCACCGCGACCCCAAGATGAAATGCCGCCTGCAAGTCGGACAAGACTACAGCCCACATATCTACTGTCGGGTGGAGAAATTGAAAGACGGACAAGTACAAGCGTCGATCGACAAGAACACATTCTTGTGGGATGCCATGGGACGGTTGGCGCCCTCTTGGGCGTAAATATCGCTGTGTTCCGGACTCCAAAAGTCGAGATATTTATGATACCTGGGCGCGGCGTCTGCGCTTGACAAAGTGAGGCGCCGAGGCTCAATTATGATTACCTAGTTCTGTATACGTTGTTTATGCGATAGTCGTTTTAACTCTCTCCCCGCGGGAACTAAGAAAGCAAATCAAAAGGTGAGCTAGACGGAGGGAGGGGAAATACAGGTAAGCAACAACGCCCGTTTTGCTTGCTATTGAACGCTAACGCCTGCTTATATAGGGTCCCCGGCGCCACTCAAGACGAACACAGCCACAGGAAAGGCGCATCACCGTTCGCGCCACCGTCGGCCAGCCGCGTCAAGGGCGGTCCTCAGATGCTCCCTAAAGCAGCATAACATGCCCACCCATCGTCTCCTGGAGCGCTGAGATCCCTGCGTCAATGGCCGAATTTTGGGAAGCGGGCGAGCGTCCGAAGGGGTCCGTGCACTGTTTATTGCATTATTTTCCAAGACGCTATCCTGATCCGATATGCTCTACAGGAAATGGAATATGAGGGAGGAACTGCCACGCACATACATGCTCGCGACGCCGGGGTGCGATAATCAATTTTTCTTGCTGGTCGGGTCGTGCTGACTGAAGATTTTCAGAAATACATCAATGTCTCCGCCGTCGCGAACGAGGAAAGTCGTTCGCTCGTGGTGAGTATTTCTAGCATTACGTCCCAGCTTCTTATGCTAAAACGAGGCGCATATGGGGTCATTTGGAAGTGTCGGCACCAGGGTACAGCCACAGCGAAGGCGCATCACCGTTCGCGCCACCGTCGGCCAGCCGCGCCAAGGGCGGTCCTCAGATGCTCCCTAAAGCAGCATAACATGCCCACCTATCGTCTCCTGGAGCGCTGAGATCCCTGCGTCAATGGCCGAACTTTGGGACGCGGGCGAGCGTCCGAAGGGGTCCGTGCACTGTTTATTGCATTATTTTTCAGGACGCTATCCTGATCCGATATGCTCCACAGGAAATGGAATACGAGGGAGGAACTGCGACGCAGATACATGCTCGCGCCGCCAGGGTGCGATAATCATTTTCTCTTCTTGCTGGTCGGGGCATTCTGACTGAGAATTTTCAGAAATATACCAATATTTCCGCCGTCGTGAACGAGGAAAGTCATACACCTGTGGTGAGCATTTCAAGTATTCCGTCCCGGATTTCTATGCTAAAACGAGGCGCATATGGGCTCATGTGGAAGTGTCGCCACCAGGGGGTACAGCCACAGTGAAGGCGCATCACCGTTCGCGCCGCCGTCGGCCAGCCGCGCCACAGGGGGTCCTGGGCTGCCCCCCTAAAGCAGCATAGCATGTTCACCCGTCGTCTCCTGGGGCGCCGGGCTCCCTGCGTCAATGGCCTAATTTTGGGACGGGACGAGCGTCCGAAGGGGTCCATGCACTGTTTATCGAGAGAACGCGATTTATTCATGGCTCATCTTTACTTCTTTGTTTCATTTTCCATGTTTCTTTCCCGGGGACGGGTGTAAGCTTTGCTGCATCCTCGTGCTCCCTTGCCGTGGGCCCTGGGCTTAGTACGCGCTGACATTTACCGGTGCGCGGAAGCCAAATGCACGTAAAGTCTTGTAAGAAGATTGTGGATTTTTTGGTCTTAGACTCAGATTGTTTAAATGAAAGGTGTGTGTAACCCTGCTTGGTTCATCCCCTGTTACTGAGCCGTGTTGTAATGGGGCAGCCTGGAGAGTCGAGGTGAGGCGGGGGCATCATGGCGGAAGGAGGTAAGGAAAAAACACTGAGCTTTCGAAGGGACTCTGAGCTAAGTACTCGATTTGTAGCTGCAGTGAGTCTCACAGATGGGTGGGGTCCGGACCTGCAACAAACAAAATAAGAATACGCTGCCAGGACTTGTCCGAGTCGAGTCGCGCTCGGAAGCCTCTGGGACACGGCGGATGCGCGGGAGAACAAATATGGGCGCTGGTGCTATGTGCAAAGCGGACGTGCCGCAGCAGGCGCGACGTTCGCGGCCGCACCGCATGCATTCGGGCTTAGGCGCCTTCGGCGCTAATCCGATATCGTGGGTGATTTCGTGTTTCCTCCAGGTTTCGAAGGAGAATGAGACTGTTTGCAGCTGTCCTGACGCTCGCAGAGTGCTCCGAACCATGAGTGGGGGCTCGACCTTAGACGAAAGATAAAAAAACGAGCCGCTGGGAGTCCTCGGGGTCGCGTCTCAGAATCGTGTTTAGCACACGGCCGATGAGCGCGAGAACGGGTTTGAGACCCCACGAGTGTGAAATAAGTGACGACGCGTCTCGCCGAACCCAGCGTTCGATGTGGGAGAGTCCCACAAGCATTGCGGTTTAAGCGCCTTCGGCGCTAATTTGAGATCGCGTAGCCGAGCATCCTGATTCGGTCCGGGCACCTCCAGCGAGTGCCCCGTCCTTGGCGTTCTTGACCGGAAGCCGTTAGGCTGCGTGCAGAACGCGCGTTGTTGTGTGCGACAGTCGCAGACAGCACTGTGACTTAGGCGCTGTTGGCGCTTAATTGAGATCGCGTCGCCGCGAGTCTTGGATTGGTCGGGACACTTCCGGGAAACGCCTCGTGTTGGGCGTCCTTGACCGGAAACCGCTGCGCTGCGTGCGCAACGCGTTCGGTTCGATTATGCGACGGTCGGACACAGTACTGTAGCTTAGGCGCATTTGGCCCTACTCGAGTTCGCGTCGCCGCGGCGTCTTGGCTTGGTCGGGACGGTCCCAGGAAGCGCCCCGCCCATGGCGTCCTCGACCTGAAGCAACGGCGCTGCCTGTAGTTTGCTGGCTAGTTTGTTTCTGTGCAAATAAGCAGAACCTCAGGTGGCTGCGCCTGCTGTGCTTGTCATCGTTTACTGGGACGATCCGCCGCCTACTCACCATCACTTCGACATCGTCCAGCTACTTGGTGTGGGTTATCACTTCGATTGCTTCTGCCTCCACAATTCTCGACGCGCCGATGGTCCGACTACGCCCCGCCGCCAAATCCATCGCGCAGGGGGACCCGAAGACAACTAATTGGGTACGCCGCCACTCACTGTCGCTAGCGTCGGCTTGCTTGACCTCCACCGAGCGGCGTATCCGGACTGGGCACCCCCGCCATCGACAACTTCATAGCTAAACGGAGCTGCCGTCCGTTCTCGCTCGGGGTCCGGGCGACGTCTACGTGGTCGCGCGTCGCGCATACAAACGCGCAAAAATTCGGCAAATTGGAAGCGGGACAGCGGGCGCAAGTGATCGATTTGAAGGGCGGCCACACGAAACGTATCGGCGTCGTCGCCGCGAGTGCGAGACCTGCGAGCGGGGGGCGCCAGAAGATCGTATGGATCTGCAAGTACTCGGTGAGGCGTCGGTACTACTGCGGTACGGCGTCTTCAGCGTTTTTCTTTGCTTTTTATGTGATGCAGTTGATCCTAATTCCACTCAGAGCGCTTGCTTCACTTATGTCTTTTCGCCGTGGGAGGTGTGCGTGCTGTCGGGTGGTGCCCGTGCGGCACCCTTCATCGGGAGTTTTTGCTCTTCAGAACCGTCGGCGGTCTAGCGGTATTTCATGCAGTGATGAAGAGAGTCTTAGATTTCATGGGAGAGCGAGTGAGAAGGTATATCGCCCGTAGCGCTGCCATTTTCGATTCGTGCTAATATATTCTACAGATCTTTTTTCCCTCCGGCCCTGGAGACGAAAGCGATTTACGATTACATTTGCGCTTCGTAATGAGACCTCTGATTCGCTAGGACCTACTGAATAGCCCGTGGCCTTTTACCTCGCAGAGTAATTCGTTTTTTCACGTTGTGTACGCGCGCTCGGGATATCACGCGGCGCGGGATATCACGCGTACAGCTATATAGTTACTGAATCTGGTATATACTTATTAGCTGGCGTCTTGTACGTTTTTACTAACTTTGTAACGGTGTTCAGCCATTTTCCAGGACTGATCTGTCGGGTTGACTGGTAGAAATTTGCCCAGCCGCGGTTGCACCGCGTAACAGTCGGACGCGCGCTAGGTGAGGTTTCTCTCTGCTGGTATGGGGATTATTTTCCGTTGCTTAAAATTGGTGTCATAGATCTATTCAACTAACCTTTCTCTCGTCGCGCAGACCCCGTACTTATTCCGAGCTGGCGTGAACATTTTATTGAGCCCGCGAAGTGGATATCGAGGTGGGCGCTGTTCAATTTCAATTCTCTTGAAAATTACTGACCTAGCTTCGTTCGTCGTTCTTCTCTGAATCGTTTGCCGCGGCGTTCGGTGCGTTGTTCTTACTCCTGGAATCGCTGACTTTGATTTTCGAGAGGTTTGGAGTTACCAGGATAAAATATTTCTGCTCGTTGCTACAAGCTCAAAGTCGTGCTGAATTGATATATAGGTAATTGAATCGAGATTTGTTGAGGATTATCGAATAGAGTTTTTTTTTGCTGAAAATACTTGTTACATGACGAAGCTCGAGAGAGCGCTGGTAAGAACAAACACTCAACAACAACCGCATAGCAACCCAATTAGGAAGGTGTGGTAATTAGCCTGGAAAAGCACGTTCCAACGCATTTAGGAAATTTTGACTTTACAAATCTGGGCCGCGACGCCAAGCACGGTGATAAAACTATCTTGGGAGGTGCATTCCGACGCATTGGTTGAACGTGTCGACCTAGAAGTCTAGGAAAATGTTGATGCACGACAACCTCAGACTCGACCTTGATGGATGGATATGTCATTAAATTGAGATTTGCTGAGGATCATTGAATTGATTTTTCCTGGAAATACTGTTACATGCCGAAGCTCAATACACAGCGTTGGTAGGGACAAACACTCAACAACAACCGCATAGCAGCCCAATTAGGAAGGTGTGAAGAATTGAGTCGCAAAGTCAGGGAAAGTTGGACGGGGAGCTCACCCCTGGGTGGATGGGAGCTCCAATGGGTTGCTAGAAAGAGGTGGGAGCTCCCACCAAGATATGCAAGTTGAATGGGAGCTCCCACTGAAGGTGTGTGGCTGGTGGGAGCTCCCACTGAAAATGTGTGATTGGTGGGAGCTCCCACCGGTTTTTCGTCGCAACATGGGAGCGCCCACTGGTTTTTTGGTAGGAGCATGGGAGCTCCCGCCAGTTTTTGGCCGAAGCATGGGAGCTCCCATGGTCTATTCATGGGAGCTCCCGGGGTTGTTTCCATGGGAGCTCCCATTGTGTTCAATTGGGTGGTTGGGTGCTCCCCCGCACATATCACTGGGAGCTCCCAAGACTGGGTGGAGGGAGCTCCCATGCGGTGAGGTTGGTGCATGGGTGCTCCCAGGAATGTTATGTTGGGTGCACCCAGCAGATGTGATGGGTGCCTCCATTGCATACAAATGGGTGCTCCCATTGCATACAAATGGGTGCTCCCATGCATGTGAATGGGTGGTCCTATGAAATTGAAACTGTTTTGGAAGAGGTATGTGGGTCCAAATGAACATATATAATATATTGGTGCGGCAAACATATACATGAGTGGATGGTGGACCAATACAAAAACAAACCATTTTGTGCAAGGGAGAAGTGAGGCTGCTTGTAATGCATTGTTGTATGTATGTAGCAGCAAGCCAGCACTATGTACCCTGCTCCTACGAGGTCTACACCCAAAGATTATTTGTCAAAACAGCTGCCAACTAATGTAGTGAACAGCAACATTCATCATGGCCTGCCCTGTGCTATGCACAATATGCACAAGCTGGGCCATAACACATACAGAATGTTTCCCAAGTAGGGCATTAAATGCAATGCTATATGCAGCAACTCAATGATGCAGGAAACAGGCATCGTGCAGGCACAAAAATCCATTTTTCACCAGTCTGTGCTGTGTGCAGGCCTGGGCTTATCACTACACTAAGCAGTTCACTAATGCAAAGCTGTATACAGCAGCCCAACAGTGCGGGAAACAGGGATCATGCAGGCACAAAAATCCTTTTTTCGCTCTCAAAATGTGATTTTTTCTTTGGCCTGCATGCAGAGCAGGGCAGGCCTGGGCATAATACTACATCAAATACACCAAGAAGTGTATTAAATGCAAGGCTGCAAATTGTAGCCCAATGCTGCAGCAAACACGCCCCATGCAGGGGCAAAAATCTATTTTCTGCTGCCCTGCCGGGCAGGCGTGACACGGACAATACTACACCAAATACACCAAGAAGTGTATTGAACACAAGGCTGCAAGTAGTAACCCAATCCTGCAGCAAACAGGCCCCAGGCAGGGGCAAAAATCCATTTTTCGCCGCCCTGCCGGGCAGGCGTGACGCGTGACATGGCTGGGAGCTCCCAGCAAGAAAGTGGGAGCTCCCAGCAAATATGTGGGAGCTCCCAGCAAAGGTTGTGCTGGGTGCTCCCAAGCAGAATATATAGGTGGGGTGGGAGCTCCCATGGAGTGAGCAGGTGCTTGGGAGCCCCACTATATTGGACCCCTCTTAGGGTAGTCATCTCTTGAGGGACAAACTACCCTAACTAGGTGCCCAGGTATGTCTGCCTGAAGTGGATGTTCAAGGCTGGGGTCGGAAGCAATTATGAACTCGTTCTCGAAGAAAACAGCTAGATACATGCATTGCTACTGTCCCGGTCATGATGGAAGTCAACATAGTTGGTGTAGTCGTGTATTCATGATCTGTCAATGCGGTCTAGTCTCTCGCAGCCAGACTTCATGCGGTGCGATCTCGTACCTCGATCGTATGAAGCTTCGCTGTTCTTTTTTTTGCTACTCGTAGGCCTTTTCATGCGCCCAGCCAAACGCTCATACGACCGTATTTACTTTGTCATGATATCCATGCTCTATGTGGTGATCATGATTGCGTCTGGAGGCCCAGGAGACAATCCCCTGCCTAATATCCCAACAGCGCACGAACAGTGTTCCGGTTCCGCGGACGAGCGCTGAGCCTTACCAGATTAATAATTGCGACGACTTCGTGAAAGACAAGACCTACGACACCAGCAGGGAATTTGAATACACTGGAAAGACAATGAGAGCATTCCATCATGAGATTGCCGGTAAACAGACATTTTGGAAGAACAATGTATAGCGCCAACCAGATGACTAGAGGATAACTGAATACAGTTTGGAGAGGAGAGCTGAAATTTACGGTTGTGCTTCATCGATTGGAGCTGGAGATGAAACTCAAGTGAAGGAAGCCATCTAGAGAGTAAAGGATACGTACGAAAATAACAATCACGATCGACGTGAGGCTCCGGGAGATTAGTAACTTGAACGTCCTACACACGCGTAAGAAATCACCTTGTAATCAATCTGGTTTCTGCGTCGTAATTAGTTGGACAGCGGAACGCAAAAGACTAAAAGCACTTACGGATCGTGAAGGCAGCCCGCCGGTGCATGAGTTCCTCACTTCTTTGGACAACGTTCAATAACCGTAAAGGTGAGACGCAACGGACCCCTCACCTGGGCAAGTCGTATGAGGTATACAATTGACGGATATAAAAACCGAGTGACACAGCCATAAGGACATCAAGAACGGCATTGAAAGTCAGCGTAGAGGTTATCAACCAGCCATAGGCATCCTGCAGGTGGAAATAGTCCAGTTCAAGCGGAACATTCAAGAACGCTTCTACCGCCATTGCTACTCCACCCACGAAGCGGAGCAAACAGAGCCCCCAGCAGATCAGACTGATATGTGTACGACCGGATAATAACCAGACACGACAAGCAAAAAATCCCTGTCGTTCGACTCAGGTCAGTCATCTTCGAAGAAGATGGGGATATACCTGGACCAAACCGGTAACAAGCGGCTCAAACACAAAAAGCAAGGCCAAGGAGTAGGAGTTCGCCAGCTTTTGCTGTTCGGGAATCCCAGCCAGAGTGACGGTGAGGAAATAAATCGCATGGCAGGACGCGACGGAGTGGCATAGTTCGAAGAAACTATGCGGACGCTCGAAGGGCCCTACATTTCGAGATGTGGCTGACTCACAGGATAGATCCTACCTAATTGCCACACCAATTAGTTCGGTAGTGCTGCACTGAATACATGCACTCACTAATAGCTTGAGACCGACTTTATCTGGGCAGTTTTGGAAGTAAAGCCGGCCCTGAAAGGCGACGACACCGAAGATGACCAAATTCAGGAAGACCCCAATCTCCAGTGCCCCGAGAATCGCCGGTGAGTCGACTCCATATGCAGTCATGGTTGTGGGAAATAGAGCAAAGGAATGAAGGTCTAAACTGGGCGCCTTTCTCTTGAACACTACGAATGAACATCTCGGCCAGAGGCAACGCGCTGGTGTGAAGGGCTATTTTCATGTGAGTCATCACCACCCTCATATCCATACGCTACCGATCTTGCCGCCGTGGATTGATATGAGGATTCATTGTCATAAAGAGTGGAGCCGAAACACGTCCGTATAGCCCAGAAAACCTCTAGATTATCGTCAGTTGAGGAGTAATAGCAGGATATGACTCTATGAGCCCTGCCGGTCCACCGTTGGCGTCGGCAAGTCCAGCGAAGAAAAGGAATGCCGAATTTTCATCGGCGAGAACTTCCACTTGACTTGAACGACAAATCAATCATGTTGGCAGGAGGTAAAGTTGGTCTGCGTGGAACTATCACAGCTGTGCACGGTACCAAGGGAACTTGATTGATGGAGAAACCTGAACCGCAGCCAGAGCTGGGCGGGCAGATCGGCGTTGAGATTATCAAGCGTTGTCGAGAACAGCACAGCAAATGCAGTCCGATAAGGACAAGAGCCTCAGTCTCAGTCGCTGGTTTGGTTTGGAAGCAGAGTTTTGTGTTGCGACTGTCACGGTGGTCACGAAATGATGTCACAAACCGGCAGCCTTGCGAGCCGGCCGCTGTTTGCCAAGGTCTTACTTATCATTTGTCAAAGAGTTGCAATCTTATAGAGAAAAAATATACTAAGTATAGTATGTCTGTAAAATTCAAATTTGAAACAACTCTCAAGACGCCTCCTCTACAGTCTCTTCAACGGAATCAGTCGACCTATTTCCCTCTCGTGTGGCCTCCGCAAATTCTTTCTCTGCAGCTGCTTCCGCTGCGCGCCTCGCCGCCGCCTCCTTTCTTCTCTTTTGCTTCAATTCCTCTATCTCTCGCTTCTCCTTCTCCTGCGCCTCAATCCACGCGCCGATGCCTGCGACCGCGCCCTCCGGGTCATTCTTGGTATTCAAGAGATATCCCTGTAGCTGAGCAATGGAATACCGCGCTGCAGGGATCGCAACCGCGAAATCCTTCGCAAGCCCCGAGAGGACCTCCGGGGAAAGTCGCTCGCCTGTCGTTTTGGAAAAGTAGCAACCGATACTTGGACCAAGCTCGGGAAGTATTTCGTCATTGTATGGGTAGAAACGCTCAAACATCTGTTCGAGTTGTTCGGTGGTAGCGAGCCCGTATTGAATCTTGAAGAATTGGTTCATCAGTGTACTCCGTGAGAACGTGGGGAAGGCACAAACCTTGAGATCCATGCGACCAGGACGGATGAGTGCTGTCAGGAACGTGAATCTGTTTCTATTCGTTTGAAAAGGAGATGTGGACATACCAGGATCTAGTTGTTCGATATGATTTGTCTACAATGGATTCAGCTTGAACCAGAGGGAAAGTAGGTGGCTGTAATATACCGTAGCGAAGGTCAATCGACCTTCTTCACTGGCAACGGAATCCAGGACGTTGAGCAGGCCCGCGAGCGTGACCTGAGAACGCGGGGGAATTGGCTCCCTTGGTATCGGGATGCCCTTAGCGTCCAACAGAGGCTCCTCGTCGGGATCTTCTTCTCGAGAAGGAAATGCGCAATCAATATCCCTGTTTGACCAAACGAGTTCAGTAAGCCAGGGAAAGTGGAGGAATTCAGCTTACTCGATGAGAAGGATGCACCGTGATGGTGTATCTCTTATGAGACGACCAAGAGTGTAATCGTCAATCCTGAAGAGTCACAGTGTTAGTATTTGCGATAAAAACGGCCAAAGGGATTTACCCGGGTGCGGCGAGCGAAATGAAATAGATCTCCAGGCCGAGCTCGCCAGCCTGTCGGATTGTCAACTTTGACGAATAACTCCGAGGACGTGTAATCTTACCAAAGCATGGATCGTAGAACTTTTGCCAGTGCCTGGTTCCTGCAGGATGAAATTGAGCAAATGGGAAAAGATATCACGAACGCCAGATTTACTCCATAGAGAAGATAGCCTAGGAAAATAGGGTCAATCGGTGTAAGACGAGAAGAAGGGTTTGCAACATACCGCGTCGATGCGGGACACCAGCAAATGTATACCTAAAAGCGTTGTCTATCATTCAGAGGGAGTGAATGAGAGCAAAAGAACGCACCACTCCTCGCTGGCCAAAAACTCCTTGGCGTCGGCAAGGATGAGTTCTTTGATGCCATTCGGGAGAATCAGCGTCGAGAATGCACGCCTGTTTTTCGTGACCGCGCGAGCCCAGCTTCCATAGTTGTCGGTAAGATGAACCGTGACGCGTGAGATGGACGCATTCGTGTAGTGTATGCGAGCGGCCTCGATGAATTGCCCCAACACGGCTTTGTCGCAAGAGTGCAGCATAATGTTAATTGAACCACCGCTGGTGCGCCCATTTCCGTCCTGAATGAGTTTTTCAATACAGGAATGCTTGAGTTGAACGAGCAAAGAAGGCACACCTCGTAACCAATGACGAATTCCACTTGCATCCAGATGCCGCGCCAGCGCAGCCGCTGTTTTGTGTTCGACGAAGGGACATACCGGACGAGTTGCTTTGCATCATCACGATTCCAGCCAGCATCCGTCTGTTTTGTCGAGACGGTGAATTCGTTCGCATCGGCCATCACGTTTTCTGACTGGAGATAGTCAAGAACCCAATCGTAGCTGAAGTCAGCTGCGCAGGAATTAGCTTACAACGCGGCAACGTAGGCAATTTTTGTTTGATTACCTTGATTGAAGTGGCCGACAATTAAAGATTGGGACTGAAATTACGAAAGATGAGCGGACGATTATGACATCTAAATCCCACCACTAACCCAGTCGTAATCCTGCCTTGGTGGCGGCTGAGTGGAGGTGCGGTAGAACGTTCGCGCCTCTTGAACAAATTCATCGAGAACGCTCCGGTTCCGACTCCACACTTGCAGCGTCAGCGAGGTGGCGCCCTCCTTCTCGTCCTTGCTGATGGTGATCCAGTGTTTGCCGCGCCAGTGGAAGAGCTCGGGGTCTTGTGCGCTCGGCTCGTATACAGCATCCGGATATCCGTCGGCGCCGTTCAGCGCGAGGTCGCGGTTTGCGAGTTTTTCGGCATTGCGTGCGACAACCCGGAATGTCCGAGAGCGATTCCAGACTTTGTGGTGGTCGATGTACGCGGATACCCACTCATAGCTTAACTCCCCCTGTTTGAACGATGCCTGGGACAAATACGGTTCACATTTGCGATTACCGAACGGAAAAAATCGTACCTTGACAAGGAAAACTGAGTTGAATGATACCAAAATTAGACCGTCTTTAGATGAAAGGGGAAATATCGAAAGGCGCACAGCTATTGACCATCGAAACCATCTTGGCGCCGATTACGCGGCCCCTGACAACGGATGAGTCTACAAAGAAAAGGGAAGAACTGAGAACGACACGAACGTCTCTACGACGGTGCCTAGAAAGATGAACCGCAAGAGTTCGGCGACCTGAGGGTTGCCCAGGAGTCGCTTGCACAACGCAATTAGTGCGCGGAATATTTGCTTCCATGAGCGACCAGATATTAATTTGACGTGGCGCAAGCCGCGAACGAGTGCTTGACCAGACATGATGGGAGGAGGAAAGAGAGCGATGGAGAGGAGCTACGATGAATGTCGCCCTTAAAACAACAATGTCACCCCTAAATGCGTCTTGACGTTGACTGACTTGTATACTCCGATGACTCGAGCTTGTCAGGAGTGCGCACGGCGGCACAGGATGAGGAGGAAGCGAAGTGGCAAAAGGGAGTCATCAAAGGTCAAAAAAGCCGACGTCGGCTATATCCGACGGCAAACGCCGACATCTCCGATCTCAGCATTTCAACTTGACTTCAGTCGTACACTTGGTCGTGCATTTGGCATATGTTCAAGCTGAAAGAATTTCAACTGCAAATTCCATCGATTTTTGACATATATTTTCACCCCCAGATATGTATTATGTACAAGCGTCAAATAAAAGACAGGATTTATTCCGATTCTCCAGGTTCAACATTAAACGACCAACGGACTATGCCTCGGCCTCAAATAACCATTCCACCAGCTAAAAATACGAGGACAGTAGTCAAAGTGAAAACGCTAACGGAACTCTGCATGGCGCCGCCCGTGTTAGCGGTTTGAGTGGATGGAGTCGACGCAGCAGATGAACCTCCGGAAACGCCAGTGGAGGCCGGCCTCCCGGCGGATGCGCCGCCAGTCGCAACAGGCGCTCCGCCAGTGGCAGCAGCGGCTCCGCCAGTGGCAACAGAGGCGCCCCCAGTGGCAACAGTGGCTCCACCAGTGGCAACAGACGCGCCTCCAGGAGCAACGGAGGGACCAGAGGTATCTGAGGCACCGCCAGGCGCATCAGAGGCTCCGCTGGAGGCATCAGAGACCCCAGCAGTGGGTACGGATGAGCCGGAAGTAGCAGTGATTGTGATGCTGCTGACAGGATTGCCTTGGGCCGCACAACCCGAAACATACGCTACTCGTCTGTCAGCGGGTAATTCTGTCATTGAACAAGAGAAACAGATAACACACAATCAACTGCCGATTGCCCGGCCTCCTGCGTTAAAGCCCCGATCGAAACTTCGCAGTTAAAGCATGCAACGTAGTTGTTCGCCACATCAGCTGTGCAAATGGATGCGAGTCCGCCACTGCTACCGGCCTGAGGATGGAATTCAATTTAGTCTTGAATGAGAGAAGATAGTACGGGGTGACGTACACCGAGTGAAGTGCTTAGTGCATTGCATGGTGTGGTACACACTGAACCAAGTGTTTGACGCGGGAGTCGGAGTCGGCGAGAAGAACCTATCCGTAGGGTTAATTTGAGCAAAGTTGGGGTCACGGGCGACAGACTTACCCGTCTGCGCAGCAGCGGAAAGAAGAGGAAGAAGTGCGAAGAAGAACAACATTATGAAGAATGAAATTTATGAAAGGGAAAGAAGGTAAAATGCGAAAGAGAACGAAATCACCCCGCAGATCTTCCAGTGGCCGATTTATATCGGTTGGGGTACAGGACAGGGTATTGATCGTCGAGCGCTCAAATTAGAAGGGCGTTGGTTGATTGACTGACAGAATGTTCAGAGATGGCAGTTTCACGCAAGGGAGATGAGGTCGCCCAATAACTGTGGAGAGCGCCCTTGACCGATGACAAGCAGAGTTGACAGAGGATTGATGCGCCCTCTGTCGTCGCTGACTCCCTCTTCCAACGATTTCGAGTCGAAAGCTGCGGAAACTTTCAAAGTTGAGCCACAGAACAGCGAGGGAAAGAGGGACGTGGGATGGAAGTGTGCTAGGCTCAGTGAGCGGGCTACGAGGAAAGAATCTAACTGAGATCAATACCATGCTGTCCGACCAAGAATAAAGACCTTCGTCGAAGTTGAGGCTGCCATTGATACAAGACAGGAAGTAACTTGTCAGTGCCAAAGAACATTTGTTGCTGCGCTGTCGCGACCTGTGATTCGTGCGGCGGATAGACCAGCGCCGCCAGAATGGCAGCGAAAAGAGAGAGCTTGAGAAGTGGGCCGATAGCCGGTGTTATCGGATGCTTGTCTGAGTTTGGCTCATTTGATCCCATCAAGCATCATCTTGACCTTTCTGCCCGCCCACCACTGGCTCGTTCACCGTCTCTGCCCCGGAGAGCGATCCGACCCGCGTCACGCTCGTCTTTAACGCTTCATACTCTTTCATCTGCAGCAGCGTTGCACCACCGTCGCCTAGGTGGCATACGTGTCCGGCCGAACGCGCTCTGACAATGACACTCTACCCTTACGTCCACACGCTTGGCCTATGCCTCAGCATTACATGGGCAACGTTCTTTGTACTTTCCCCTTGCCCCGCATCTTGCATGTACATCGTGTACGTTGGCGGACGTTCCTCGTGACCGCAGCGGGCGTTGCGGTTCCCCCGTCCTCATTTCCTTGCGTGTCCTTGACTCCTTCCCGTGAAGATCTGTGGAACCTGTTACCTCTACTTGTTTGTTATCTCTGACCCAGGATGTATCTTCATTCCCCTTTCGTGCAGAACTCTCGACATCTCATTCGCTCTAGCGTCGATTTCACGGACTTGACTTGAAAATCTCAATCGACGGTCCCTCGGATTTAGCGCGCCGCATTTAACATGCGCATCTTACCTCACGATTTCTGTGGATCATGTGTGGAACAGGCGATGCTGAACAGTATTCCCCAGGTCCGAGTCGACCGCGTTGTCTGTTGCAACGTTGACCAGCTAATCGTTGGTACTGTCACAGCTTCTGTAGCTGCTGCCCGAAATACTTGGCCTTTATATATATTACTTCTAATCCTGGATTGATCTGTTTTCAGCCGCGCATTGATATCGTGACGGTGCCTGTGCCAAGGTCGCAACGCATGCCGTTTTGCCGGTGCACGGCCATCTTCTGGCGTGTATACGCGTGAAGAAGCATCATGAGATGAACCGATGATCATGATGAGACGGATTCTTCTGGATGCGCTCCCGTGGTTGGCACCCCTTTTATATTCTCAGGCGACCGCCTCCAGTGCATAAGGTGCTGTACTGCCCTTGCCGAACTTCCCTCCCTCCTTTCCTTCCCGCTCGTCCACTTCAGGCAAAGTGGTTGACACGGTAGGCTATTCCTGCCAAAGGAATTGCCGCTGTTTCACTGAAAGCGCTGTTTCAGCTGGTGATGTCATTCATTATGGTGCTGGTTTCGCTCTTTGCTTTCTTCATAGGTGCGTATTCGTGGATACTTCGTGTTACATTGTTTTCTCATCTATCTACATCGTAGCTGGTACTTCTGCCCAAAAGCAAACCGCAGTTACTTTGTGGCAATTTGGTCAAGGCCGTTTGCTGCAAGCGGATGTCACTCTTCCACTAGAGCCCTTAGGCACAGTTAGCGATGGCTCTGCCACAACGTATCTCTACCGGGCACTTAACAACAACTTTGTAACGACAACCAACGCTGCTGGGATCACAACCCAAACCATCCCCAAACCGAGTGAGTCGTTCGTTTTGGATCGAAATCCAAGGTGATTGGTTGAGCAATCCCTGTTCCAGCTCCTCGGACCGTCGTCGCCTCCGCTTCAGGATGGCTTGAACCTAGCTTTGGCGTTAGTTGTGGACTGGTGGACTCGACATTTGGCCAATGTTTCCTTGGTACAAACACGGTGCCCGCCAACAGCGGTAAACCAACTCCGGAAGTAATTCTGATCGCAGACCCGACATCCGGTCTATCCAGTCAATCCAGTAAGTCAACTTGGTTGTATAAGCTCTGCATTGTTCGATATTGATATTCACATTCGCGTTCAGTCCCAACCTCATCTTCGCACTCATCTTCGCACCACTCCAACCACACACCACCCGTGGGCGCCATTGTGGCGTTGGTGTTGGCGGGATGCGTCGTTCTATCTCTGGGTGTCGCCATTTTCATCTTATTGCGGCGACGACGTGTACAGCAAGCGGAGTTTGAGCAGACTGCCGCCCGCAGCTACGACCCCGACAACATTGGCGACTTCCCGCAACCGCAGGCTCCGTTCGCAGTTTACACAGCCGGACCACAAGCAGAACGCGGGTACGGTACCAAGGGCCATAAACGCGAGTATAGTAGGGGGAGTGAGCCGGAGTCTCTGGTTGCATCGGAGCTTCCGACTTCAGATCTGGTTCGGATGTTGGTTCAGCGGGTGAACGATGAACAAAGAGGACTTGAAGCCCCGCCGCCCGCATATCCAATGACTCCACATCCGTGAAGAGATGCACTCGAATTGCGGTATGGACTTGGGGAGACGCGTTGGGGAACCAGAGCCGACGTGCGCCGTGGCTTCGCTGGCACGCATTTCACGTCATCGGTGTGATGAGGGGGGTTCCGATCTGAGAGCATTATTTATGGCCATGCTACTCAAGGGATGGGGTTGGAAGGGTTCCGCTCCTAGCGGTTATTATATCCTCCGCTGTGCAGCGATGCAGAAAATTTCATTCAATTCCGACTTATTGCTGTATTCCTTGGGTACATCCCGTTCTCTACTTTCTTAACAAATGGTGCGGAATTCCGGCCCATTCTGGGGTTCTGGCACTCTCACACAAGAGTTTTAATTGTCTACGCTGAGCAAAGAAGTTACGACATAGCCAATTGGCAGCCAGCTTCGGAACACAGAACGAGGCGTACCAAAATTGCAATCGTGTACCCTGCGTGCAACGAATATAATCTGCTCCTTTACCTCAAGCATATGAAACCAACAATGAATCTCCTCATTCTTGACCAAGCAAAATAGGTTTTACTCCAACCGGCGATCAAATCGCGATTCGCGATCATTGCATATTGGCAATACCATCGGACCGAAATCCTGACTCCTTTTTGCTTTTATCTCTCCATGTTTCCATGACTTCCTCCATGTTTCGCCTTCTCTTTTGCTGTTGCTCCCGCCTACAGGCCGAGGCTGACCCCACCGTAAGTTTCCTCCTTTTTCCCGACCCGATGTTGACTGAAGCAAATCGGGAAGGTAATACCCACCGAGACCACCCATCTTATCGCAGGCGTTGCAGGGTTTCCATCGTAGGCGCATCTCTTATTTCAGATCTTCCACGAGTTCTACTCCCTTTCTCAGCCCAGGTCACCCAGAAACAATCGCAGCAGACCAGTTGCAGCACATGCAAGACAAAATGGGCACGATTGTTCGGTCTACTGAAGGGTAGGTATATTTCCCGGAGCAGCAGCCGCACTGACATGCGATCTATATCTCCAGCAAAATGGTCAATGTCAGTGCTCGCACGCCATTTATCCTCCAGAGCGCACCTGGAGGCAGTCGTAGCTCGGCTATCGCCGCAGCTCCATCAATCGTCGATCCGTCCTCCTTG
The DNA here is from genome assembly GCA_014462675.1 of Mycena sanguinolenta. Classification (NCBI taxonomy): domain Eukaryota; kingdom Fungi; phylum Basidiomycota; class Agaricomycetes; order Agaricales; family Mycenaceae; genus Mycena; species Mycena sanguinolenta. The sequence goes on along the minus strand of JACAZH010000034.1, from coordinate 714,556 downwards.
TCACCGATACCTACATTGTCTGTGGAACCGACCGATCCCAGTATTAGTCGCCGCCCGCCGGTATTCACTATGACTCCAGCTTGCGCACGGCTTCAGAGCCGGTACTCCTCGCGCACTGTCTCGCGCTCGTCCTCTTGCCGAAGAGCGGACACTTCCTCTTCTGACCGATACACATTTTATGCGTATTCTTCTGTCGAGCGGGGACGGCAGGTGCCTGCTGCGAACAAGTGGTTCAGCGAGACAGATACTGGAGCAGAGTTTGAGTCGCCTGTCTCGCCAGATGAGGCGAGTGGTTTTCGACATCTCAGATGGGGCGGCGTTGACATTTTTGGGTGTAGTCTGGTAGGAGCATGGTCATTCCGGCCCCCAATCACAACAAGAGCGATACCTCCGCTGACACAGATGATATCATGTCGATTGCGTTCTCGTGGGGAGATGTATAGAATGCCGGTACCGCCAACTCGCAGTCTGAATATACTGAATGAATGCTAACCCACTGGGAACACTCCTACATGAACCTCAAGCGTTCATCATCGTTGGAGAAAAAAGTGTTCGTCATTCCTTGCCTGCTTTCAATTGTCAATGCTTCACTACTATCTCACTTACACACCGTACTTCCACCTATCTGCAAGCGGCAAGCCGACTCTCAAAAGAAAGGGCTCTTCTCCGTGAGCAATGCCGTTTCATCCCGGTTATACGGCGGAGGAACGACACCATCGGTGGTCGATCCCTTCTCTTTGCATATCTTGAGTTGCAACTCGAGCCACCACTAACAAGGAACATGAAATTGAGCGCAATCGGAATGATGTGGAAGAAACACACCTCAGCTATCCTTCTTACTCCTTCATCGTAAGATACGATTGGCGCATAGCCGAGGACTTCTCGCGCGAGGCTGATGTCGTATGTACGATTGGCACACAAAAATTCCACCTTTGCCCGTGCATCTGTCTTACCGCCCTTCAAAGCGCCGACCACATCTTTTACCCCCCGCAATAAACATCATGGTACCCTTCCCCGCGACGTGAGGAGGCGGCGGTGCGCCGCCCGTGGCTACCCACACCTCGCGCATGAAGTCCCAAAACGGGCGCGGTTCATCATTTGTGATGAAGAACGCACGGCCGGCGGTTGCGACGTGCTGGGGGTGAGCGGGTGTAAGTCGGTCCGCAGCGAGGATGGCAGCGTGGGCGACATTGGCGACGTGTGTCCTGTCCACGAGATTAGATTTCTCACCGACCTGGAACCCGGCAAGGCTGGGACAAGCTTGTATTCGTCGAAGGATGAACGTGTTTCCGAGGCTTGGGCTCAAGACGAAGGACAGGGTCAGAGAGTACGGGACACCAACAAGGTGGGAGAATGCGCACCCAAAAAGCATGGAGGGTCGAATTACTGCTGTTCGCAGCTCGTTCAGACCGTTGAAACTGAGCACCATGCGCTCAGCGTGTGATTGCGACTCCACTTCCGCATTTAAGCACTTGGCTGGGTACTGTGCTTCATCCTCTCGCAGCATCGGGCGGTCGCGCCCGTCAAATACGATGTCTGCGTTTCCCACGTACACCAGCTGCGTCACCGTGGTTCCAAGTGCAGCCGCGAGCACATTGCGCGTGCCGTCAGTGTTCACTTTCCGGTGGTACTCCAGCTGCTGCGGATATTTTTCCTTGACATCGGCGAGCGACGGTAGTCCTTTGAGGCCCGTGGGATAGCGGGCTGCGAGGGCGAGGGTTGTGGACACCATCCCTGAATGAATCACACAGGTCGCGGCGCACTGCAATGGATCACTGGATGAGGGAGCAGAGAGAGCATGGCGTACGAACCGATTTGACAGCGTCCAGGATGCTTTCCGGATCCAAGATGTCACCGACATACGTGCGCACGGCAGGGCCGAAGCGCTGTGCCTGTTCGGTGGCGAGCGGCTGGGCCTCGAAGATCGTCACACGGGTCTCGCCGCGGCGGAGCAGCTGCTCGACGATATTCTCTCCACAGGACGTCCCTCCTCCAACCACGAGATACGATTCTTGAGTCGGGACCGCCATGGACGAAGACAAAAGATACTTAGTCTGGCCAAGGCTGTAAGCAGATCAACTTCGGAAGGCTGTGCACCTGATTCCGCTAGTCACCCGAATTCGCCGGGCTGATGAAAGAAAAAAAGGTGAAAAAAACTCTGAAGGCAAAGAAAACCACGTCAACTGGTAGCCTGGGGAACCAGAGACTAGGAAAGCCAACCAGCCAACCAGCCCTCAGTCCTGTAATGCCCTGACGTCATACTAAGTTCAATTTACTGCATTTACGTGGCTTTAGATGAGTGGTTTGGACGAAGGCTCATCGAAACTTGATTACTTGCGCCTTTGCTTTGTCCGTACATGGTGTCAGCATAAAAAGAAGGTACGGAGGCTGCGACGAGCACACGAACAACGTCTCGTCTAAGCGCGACCGCACCGTGTCGCTATATTTACCGGCCGGAGTCCGTAAGAATGCGGGAAGTCTGTGGGTAGAAAATTGGACGACAGGTCCGAATAATGCGGAATGGTGAGGTACAATCAGACTTTCCGTGGAGTACCTCGGCGGACGGAATATCTGTTAAGTACCTCGCTCGTTCATGGCCCTGCTTCATGGCAATTTCATGGGTCGTCTTGATTATTCGGATCGCTGGTTCCGAAATTCTCGGTTAAAACAGTGCCGAGCGACCTCAGAGGTGCTTTAATCCGCTCAGAGCCTCAGAAGAATTGCTCGTAACTCCTTGGCGATTTGGATACCCAAACAAATTGCGGCAAGTGTGCCACAAATTTTGTATCGACGGACCATTGAGATAGAGATTGTAGCTGATTGTTGGGACGGAAAATTTTCCCTGGGCCATGGAAAGAAAGGGAATTCCCTCCTCATAAAAGACCTCGGATCAGCGAATATGAGCAAATCAGCGTTACGAAGAGCGGGGTTTTCTGCATGACGTCCGAAATGTCCACGATCCTAACCAAGAAAAATGACCTCGTATATTTTGTGAGGTTGCCCAAAAATATATTGATCTTCGTTCATAGAAGGTTAGACGTCAATATTCGCATGCTCATTCGCTTCATTATCACAGGTTATATTTGTGCTGTTGGCCTCGCTGCTATAGATTACGCTTGCTATTAGCAGAATTTTAGAGATGCCCACTCTTCAGTTTATATCCAACTTACGGCAGGGTCAGTCAAGTCATACTATCCGGCCAGGATGCGGCGGCCGTGTAGATGTGCACTGGCTAGGGATAGGCAGGTGTTCGGAACAGGCTCAGTTGTCAAGTTGAATTAATATGGTGACAGATAGTGCATTGTTCCCGCCAGGTAATTTTAATGTCTGCACCCATTTTTTTATTATATGGAGGCAAAAAAAAACATAATTGGAAAGTCTCCGATAGCCAATGACCACTCTGCGGTATCCAGCAAGCAGTTGAATTACCGAACTCCTGGCGATCCGGGCTCGGAGCGGCTCGTAATTACGCAACGATCCCGATTGGTTGGGGGGCGATCGCGGAGACATGGGTAGTTGCAGATCTCACCCGATACGGCGCATATGCGGCCTGACGTGAGTGCGCTGGGCTGCTGGCTGCAATTTTACTTCCACATATATACCTATGTCGTTGTCTTTCCCGTTCGCCATCCTGGATAAATACTCCACCGTCACATAGAAATCTTCCGCAGATTCACGAAATCGAACGGCCTCCACCGCGATTGCCTCTACGCGCCCAGCTCCCCGACCCCAGTGGAACGTCTTTCTGCACCATTAACAGTGGCCATGGCTTTCGCTACATCATGCCCGCAGCCACCGCCGGTCGTGCTCCCGAGGCTTCGTGACATGTTTCCCGAACACCTTACGCCGCGCGAAATCGCTGTACCGCAGGGTACTGTGATCACTGAGCCTAGTGAAACTGCAGCCCAGCGAAGTCACTTTATTCCATCTGCACCACGTCAACCACTGCACCCCTCGTTCTCGTTCGATGTCCTCAAGAGCCATCCGCGTGGAGTCTCCTTGTATCATATTGCCTCTAGCAATCCACAGAGCCGCGCAGGCCGCAGACGGATCGCCTGCACACAGCCCGATGTCCATTCGAACTACTTCCGCTGGAATGTCAGCGACTCCGACCGCTCACGTCCAACCTCAGGCTCCTCGGACGAAGAGGTCGAAATAGACGATGAAGAGGACGACGAAGAGAGCGAGGAAGGCATGAGCTTTGAGGAGAAGCGGCATGTTTGCCCGAATTGCTCCAAACGCTTCAATAGGCCAAGCAGCCTCAGGATCCATGTCAACACCCACACCGGCGCAACCCGTGAGTGGCGTTCATTGTCACATTTCTTTCTATAATGGGCTTGATCCCATAATCTGTCGCACTCTTCTCTCCCTTACCACCTCGCTCTATTCGGAAAGTTCCAGCGTTCTAATACGTTTCTGCAGCCTTTCGTTGCCCATACCCGTCTTGCGGCCGCGCGTTTAATGTCAATTCCAACATGCGCCGGCACTTTCGAAATCACGGACCCTCTGTGTTCACTTCTAAACCCGCCTTGAGTGCCGATAATTCCGCCACTCTCTCCCCTTCCACCACGGTGGAGGTTGACTCAAAACCGCCGATACTACCCACCTCGTCCATTTACCGGTCTGTTCCTCCCTCACCGAGCCCATTCTGCAGATCGACCTCTTCACCTATTACTCCGACATCACCATCAACGAAGTTCTCGCCTTCCGCCGTACCCATTCCATTTCAGCGCTGCCCTGCCCAGTGGGGCATCGCACAGTCGTCCATGTTGAGCGACGAGAAGCTTCATCTTAACAGAGAGACAGAGTCGGCGTTACGGGGCTACTCAGAAAGTGATGTTCGCAGCGAGCGTCGACTTACTGCATCTTGACTTATGTCTTCTTATATTCTATCTTCTACCTCTTCTGCTGCTGCGTACTATCTGTTGGTTATATCCGCCTTCTGCATGCATTGTATCATATCATCATCCAATTTCAGTGGCAATAAATAAGAGGAGGGTGTGGTGAATTTAGTTTTGAAATGAGCTCACGAACCTTGCGCACTCCTTCCACTGCGACGCGGTCTTTGTCGGATGGGAAGAGCGGTATGCGTGCTCAATCGGATCCTGCAAACCGGTTAGTATGTGCTTGCTGGACATCGAGATTCAAAACTCAAATTTATTACTGTGACGAACGAGGTATGGACTGTATTCCGGACCGAAAGCAGCGTGTTACATTCCAGCCATATTTCTTGCTCCGATTATGGCTCCGATTATAGGCTCCTGACCTGGTGAGAGACATACGTTCAATTCGGGATATTGCTCCGCCGAAATTTGCGACGAGTGCGGCGTTCGTGGATTTATCGAAAGGCCGGAAGGTCGCACCAGAAAGGGCGATGGATATTTGCGGAGATACCTTCATCTGGAATGGTTATTTCTGCGCTTCTGCTAGAGATGTAGAAGCCGGGGCGGAGACCGAGGTAGAGGCCATAATTGAAGACGGAAAAGCGCGCTGCAGAACAATTTTGATGCTAGTAGTTGGTGTTAGACCCTCCTGGTTCCATTGTCTTTATTGAGTCTGAACAAAATAGAGTTGAAGTCTGAGTCGCACGCAAGGAAGCCGGAGACGCCGACTGAAATGAGGCACTGGACCGCTGAATGGCAATAGAATGCAAGCTCGAAGTTTCGGCCGAAAAGTTAATCCAATTCGAAGGCAGTTTCAATGTCCAAGAATTGACGCGGAAGATCCGGAGAACTATGCCCAATTTACGACACGGCGATTCCATGTTTGGGGAGCGGCGTATTGTGGATGGAGGCTCGAAATGACCGCCATCGGAGATCACAGGCGGGAAGCTCAGAGCATATCTGGAAGCTGCTTGAAAGAACTTGTGGAAAATGCTACCGTATTGCCCATAACTACGGAACGTGACAGCGGCATTTTATTCGGCGGAGGGAGGATATCAGGTACATATCGTGACGAAGCGAATCAAATCTCGATGTAGAGCATAGGGCGGCCGGCGCCATCGATCATGCGGCCCATTTGGCGCCTGTAATGGTAGCGAGGAACTTTGCAAGGTCTCGATGCATTGCGGAATCCAGATACTTACCAAAGAGTCCAATTTCCCACCGCAATGCCAGAATTTCTGCGGTGGGGCGGTCCGAGCCGTCAGCCATTGGCGAGATAGTAGCGAAGACCTTTGCAGAAGTCTCGATGCACCGCATATCTCAGAGGTAGGTAAGTAGGTATATTACGGCGCGGTCCCGTTAAGAAACCCAAGTGAAATGTGAGGGAAATGCTGGCAAAATGCTGGTTGACAGCTTGTTTCGTATCAGCCGGGCAGCCAAGCATTCGCAAACATGGTCTTCCACTCCCACCAGCTTCTATCGCACTCCCGCGTTCCTGATCCATTTCCCTCGAAATATAAATATCATTGTCTTGTTTTCAATTAATACGGCCCCAATCTACCCGGAAGAGCCCCTGCTACCTGGCACATGGCGCGGACTTGATGGAAAACCCGCAGCGGCGCTTAAACTTTACTCTCTAGTCAGATGTGCTATCTACTACTGTGGATCCTCGCACGCTCCGGATCCAGTCCCCGGTATGCAAGTGCGAAGGTTTCCCGGACGGAAGTCTATCTAAGTATGTCGTGCGGCGTGAACGGTGACAGTAGGCCTAACGAATATCTTCTCCCACGACCGGAATGTAACCCGCTTGGTTCCGACATTGGTTCTTGACACTCGTCATCGTTTGGCTTTGTCTGGTTCGTCTAGATAATGTTTCGTTCCACCAACAATGGCCAGCCAGCTATGCTCCTTCAAACGTTGATCTCAGCACCCACGACTCGTCTCTTTGGCTCTCTTTCTGTCCTATCTTGCCACTTATTGCCACTATGAGCCAGACGGCGACGCGGAGTATGCATTTGTGGCCTGCCTTCTTCGGCTTCTCCCAGCAAACACATGTGCTCACCGATCCATACACTTTGTTGCACGATGTCTTTCCAGCAGAACGAACACATCGAAGAGCTAGGAATAAGTCTTGCACTCCTTTTTTGGCTTCCGTCGACGTGGAACGGCAGCTGGACTTTACCTCGGATGTTCTCCGTCAACGGCGTATTTTTTTTGTGCCGATGTCATTGAGGTTCTTCCGGCTCCATCGCTGAAAGGTACCTCCCAGTGCCTGGAATCATGCAAGGTGCACGCTCCACTGTGATCGGACAGAAATCCACGCAAAATATTTCTTTCTCCCGTTCGTAACATGATGAAGCATGCTTTCAGCAAGGTGTCCGTTTTTCTTCCCATAGACTTTCTTGAGGAAAGCAGGCCCTAGCCGTAATACACGGAACAATATTCGTGGGCGTATTCCGGGCCAATAGCTCATCGACTTCTTAGGGAGAAATTCACCCTCGTATCCTGGCCTACAATTATACGACTCGGACTAGCGCATGCATCCGAACTCCTGCGCCTAGGACTTGAAGCTATGACATGTGTCGGTGTGCGGAACACAAGTCTTCCGCTCAATTTGCTTCGCGGATAGATCGTTGAACGAAAGAATAGAGATGCGTTCTTCGTGTTGGACGCTAATTCGGCTTGGAATCGGCTTTCTTCTCCCGTGAGCTCGACTTTTGCGCATGGGAAATGTTCATAATCAGCTGCAACTCAGTGGTGGGAGTTGGAAGTGAGATTGTTGTCCGACTCGAGTTCTAGATTTGCAGATGCTTGAACTAGGGATCCACAACGCGCCGTAGTGTTCGGAATACGTCTTGAAGACTTCGAAGGTGGGCTGTCTGAAGGGTTCGACTTCCTGAGGGTGCCTAGACTTCAGTGTCTTTTTCTTTTATTTTGTTATTTTATCTTCCAGAGTTTCAGAAGCGGGTTGGGTCTGGTTGAGCAATTTTGGATCTTAGTTCAAATGAGGAGGTAGAATCTGGATGCGGTGTTCAAATAGATTGGATGCCCGGCAATTGTCTGTCCTAGCCCAAAATGCTGGAGGAGTGATCACGGCACTTGAACCGAAAGCTCACAATGAGCCCTGGTGTTCGAAACATACGTCCTTCAATTGCTTGATGTCGAATAATCTTGTATATCTACGAATGGGGGTTCAACTCCCCGGCGACGCATGCCGAAGCTCTTTCGTTGCTTTATCTTTGCCGTTTCTCATTCTTCTGTTCTTCCGGTTCCTTTTCTTTTTTTTTTGAATGTCTCGCAGGTTGATGACTTTGAAGTCTTGGAAGGGTTCAGTTCCATTTGAACGAGTACAATGGGCGATTCGTCCGAGATTTAACTGCAGTCTAATTGAGTGTACAACAGTGGTACAGGAAACTAAGTGTACGAAGGATACAACGTGCTCTGGTGTTCGGAAGACACGTCCTTCCAATGACGTAAACGTTGAAGAGCTCGGAAGTTGAGGACGGATCGGGGTTCGACTCCAGATTTGCGCTTGAAGTTTCCTTCTACTTCTGAATCTTCTTATGTTTCATTTTGAGGGTTCGCTGGTTGGCTTGGAGGATTTTAAATCTTCAGTCTCAGGTCAAAGCAGGAGGAGCAACAGATGGGTTGAAAAATGTCCAAATTGAATATCCTGTAGAAGTATTAACGAGAGCTGACACCGGTGAGACCGGGAAGACTGGGGGTAAGCCAAAATTCGAACAAGGATCCTACAGGTTAAATGTGCTCTGGTGTTCGGAACATGCATACATCTTCCCAATAGCAAGTCTGTTATAAAGTGTGGATGACCTGGGGTTCGACTCCCTGAGGGTGCATGTACTTCATTGAGTTCCTTTTGCATAACTTGCTTGTGGTTCGTGATTTTTCCCCCTGCGTAAGACTTGTCGCTGTTTTTGAGGCCAGACTTTCCATGTCCCATACTTTTATACCTTTTGTGTTACAGTTTCATTCAACATCGAAGTCCTTCGCCTCTGCCTTTGGAGATTGTCTTGGTGTGGCAGATGAAAGATGTTCGACTGACTTCCGCAATTTAATCCAGGTAAACTTCGAAACATATGTCTCAGTTAAGTGCTCATTTGGGCTATTTGTGTGGACTGGTCGGGGTTCGACTCTCCGAGGGTCCATAGAGTGCGCAGTTGGATGTTTTCTCTTTTTGGCTCTAGGTCTTTCTTGCGGTTGGAGGGGCGCTTCCGGTGGGGTGGAGGATTTTTTGAACGTTGGATCATCAGTCCAAGGAGGCGGTGCAGTGAACGGAACGATGTCCAGGCGTGTCTGAATTGAATTTCCTGTGATCGATGCTACTAGCTATAATTCGCGCAGGTAGCTACTGAGGCAGAGTTTGAAGCAGATACTTGCAGTGTGCCCTGGTGTCTGGGAAACACATCCTAAATTTCCAGTCCATCTGAGGAAACTTATTGCAGACGGTTCGGGTTTGACTCCCCCGAGGGTGTATTGGTAGTAGCTAGCATGATTTTGTTATCTGTGGTTCGAAATCGTAAACCTTGATTTAGTTCCCATATTTCTAAATGTAAGTGTAGGCTGTTTAGTACGGCTCGAGTTGTAAAAGTTTTTAGTCCAGTAGGTGAGTGCAGCCGATGTCTAAATTCATGTGGTTCTAGAGTTAGAGCTAGAAAGTAAAGTCGATGTTTGAATTCAGGATCTGTAACTACTAACGCGTCCTGCTGTTCGGAGCATATGTCCCACTTATGGTTCCTCGAGTCTGCCCATCTGTGTGGATGCATCAGGGTTCAACTCCCTGGGGGCGCATGACTGACTTGCCATTTGCCCTCCTTTTATCTTCTTTTTTCTCTCTTTTCTTTTCCCGGTTTATTTCTACTCGGAATGTGCGCTTCACAGTGAGTCGGGTTTAGTTAGGAAAATTTGGAACCCGTTATATACAGTGGAGTGCGCATGCAGATCTGTTCAAATAAATTTAAATGAATACAGTACCCTCGAGTCGAGCATTAATAAAGAAGCCAAGTGCGAGGCAGGGGTGCAATGCGCCCTGGTGTTCGGAACACATGTCCCATTTATACTCAAGGCAAATGGCACTTGTCTGCCCAAGAATTGGGGTTCGACTCCTCAAGGGCACCTGAAATGGCCGCGTAAGGCGTTCCCTTTTGCCTTCCTCACTTCCTCTGTTCAGCGTTTCTTTCTCCTACCAGGGCTTCTTTCGTTCTTTTTCCCCAAGGCGGAGAATGTGCCCCTGCAGGTTGCGTTGAGTTTTAATTTGCCGAGTCGTGACCGATTGCGTAGAGCACAGTGGTACAGAAAGCCAAGGGTACCATTGGCAAGGATATGTACAACGTGCCTTGATGTTTGGAACACACGTCCCCTGATTATTGCGGCTGATCGAGTGCGTATTGTGGACGGAATGGGGTTCGACTCCCCGAAGGTACCTGTTTTTTATTCCGGTCTATTTTTCACTCGGAATGTGCGCTCCCCATGCGGGCCGGGTGGGTTGGAGGAGTTTGGAATCTCGTCGTATAGATGCAGGTGTACTAGTATCAAATTTAAACGACGGTACTCGAGTTTCAAGTTGAGTCAAGCAACAGATACATGAAGCCAAGGATGCAACGCACCTTGGTGTTCGGAACACACCTCCTACCAATGATGAATGACTTTTATTCCTGTGCGGGGGGCATCGGGGTTCGACTCCTCGATGGTGCATGGGATAGTCGGTTGACATCACCCTTTTTTTCCTGGACCTTTGTTCTGTTCAGTGTTTTTCAAGTTCTTTTCAACTCTGGTTTGTTTTTCGCAGGTGGCCTTACGAGCTGGATCGGGTTCTTCGAGGATTTTCGAATCATGATGTTGAATGTTGAGTAAAGTATCGAAAATTGAATGTGAACTACTGATTTCTTCAACAGCTGGCATTCGGTTGAAGTAAATCATGAGGGACGTTAGAGTTGAATCTGACCGATTGGTCGCCATGCACGCATCCAATATTAATTTGATGCGCCTCACATGTGCGATCCTCGGGCCCGGCACCGGTCCTAGTTGCAATTAATTAATTAATTCGGCGCAGTTTCCGCTCATACTGTATATGTATGCCGCACAGGCCAAGGACCGAGGTGAGCAAGCTGTCGAGATGAGCAAGTGGTATGTAAAGCCGTTATAGCTGTTAAATATCTTATGATAATGGGATCCGGACAGGTACAGCTTTTACATTTTGAACAGTGCCCGCTTCACATATGATGAAGTTGTGTTGAGTGTGTGTTGTGTTGCTTCCCGCTCCCGCTGTTGAAGTTGCAAAATCACTGACAAGAATAACTCGAGAAAAAATATCGATACCCCGTCGCAGGGAGGAAAAATAGACCAGTCGCGGAGGGCTATAAATCGCACGAAACATCCGAACGACGTCAGCAGACGGCCGACATGGCAGTCGGTAATTGCAATTGGCGTCAACTGTGGCGGGCTCGGAAATCACCGTTTGATTGACGTGCGCCTTGCCCACGCGTGCCTCTCACTCTCCCAAGTCGTCGTCGCCCTCTCTTCCGCTTTCCCGTCGTGGTGCATGGGCCAGCCCTTCTCGAAAGAAGTACGTGGCGACAAAGCGCGCTCAGACGCCATCGACCGGCAAATCAGCGAAGACTCGAAGTGGTACAAAAAAGAATGCAAGATCCTTTTTCTTGGCTCTGGCGAGTCCGGCAAATCGACCATAGTGAAGCAGATGAAGATCATCCACCAGGCTGGCTTCGACGCGCGCGAGCGGCAAGAGTATCGGACGACGACACAAGAATGTGCTCGACTCGGCGGGGACGCTGGTTGGCAATGAGGTGGCCCGGAGTAAAAAGAAATCGAGACGCGGTTTTGGATGGATGATTTGGGCGTGCCGGTCTGTTGTTTTCCCCACTATTCTACTCGACTTCCTTTCTTTCCTCTCCTCTGCTCCTTCTTCCCTTCCCTCTTCCTGTCATGACTCCTTTTAGAAAAAAAAAACGCTATTGCTAATACTGTGGTTTTGTGGGGAGTGGAGAGATGGGATGTTCTGGGTTTGGGTGGGGAGCAGAGAGGAAAAAGAGGTAAGCTTATACTGCGTGCAGAGCGGAATTGATTCGCTGTGTCGCTGAGCAGCGAGACGCCTCGTCAAGTCGATTCGGTCAGGAAGCGGGTAGGCGTCGGCCGCGCGGACGCTGATCGATACCGAGCCGGCTGCTACCCATCTGCGTTTCGTCTCGCGCTCCGTCGTCCGTGAAACTCGTCGCGATGGATATGTACCCAAGGCAGAGCTGCTGCCTCAGCTGCACGCACGGATCTGGCTCTTGGAGGGAAGGGAGTCGTCCTGTGCGGTACGTTGTGCGGCGGTCCGGGCTTGTTGAATGCTAGCTCGATTGTTGCTAGGTGTAGCTGCATTTGGGGAAGGGTTGGGATGCTGCGTTACCCAGGCTCTTTTTTTCTTTCCTTGTTCTCGTCATGTCCGGATGGACGGCTTCGGCTTCGCGGCTTTCTTTTGGCTGGTGGCGCATTTGGGAGAGTGCGTAAGCGCCTGCTGCGGCGCTTCGATGCGGCAATCGCGGGAAGAGCTTGCTGCTTCAATGTGGCGGTCTCAATACGTGTGGCGACTTCAGTGTAGCGTGTGCGATGTTACGGCGTCTGCGATACGCCGGGATTTAATAAGAGCTCGCGGATATAGCGCCTGCACCCGAACCCCAGGTTTTCGCGGGCGCCACGGCTCCGGTTGTGTCATGCACCATACCTCTATTGTATGGCTGAATCAAAGAGTATTTATGCTGCATTCTCAGCCGCCACATTTATTCCCTAGCAGTTTAGTTTGTGGGTCGTACATTCAATCCAGAATAGCTTGTTGCTATCTTGAAATGACATGCGGGCACGTTTTCGTGTTGTGGCTCTTTCGACCTTTCGAGGGTAAATACAACCCAAGTGTGCATTAGCCGCGGCCGGTTGATATTTGTAGCAAAATATCACTTTCTTCTAGGACATTCTACTCTGTCAACCTCAGTCGAAGCTCATGAGTTTTGCTACTGAAGGCAGGAACACCAGGACTCTCGCCACGCCTCAGCTTCTGGCTCCATTGTTCGTCTGGATTTGGACGGCGACTCGTGTTCCTGGACTCTTAGTTGGCGACAGTCGAGTGGATCTCATTATTTTGTGGTGCGCCGGTTTACTATAGAAGTTCAACAAGTTTGAAGGCATGGTCCTAATCCACACTCTTTCAACAGCATGAACAACCAAGGATCATACGAGGGTGTGGTCATGCGTCACGTCTACGAAGTCAACTTTGTGTTTGAACCATGTTCAAATGGACCGACGGTGGGTCAGAAAGTCGAAGTCGCCGACGCAGGAAGTGCGTTGAACTGCTTCAATACGTTTGCCTCCTGCTAAGCTGGGTGTTATCGTTATGGAAGGTCGTCCAATGGCACGACTGGGCCGTTTAAAACATCCAGCTATCCTGCCGCCAACCACCAGACTGCCAAAATTCGCCATCAATACACATGACGGACATCGTCCTCGACGCCATGTCGACGTCTCTAAGCAATAACGGCACACAGGTAGATCTCATGAACTGTCAAATAGATGACGTCTTCTGGGGAACGCAAATCCAAAGGCAATTATTGCACTATCATTGCAATTTTCAATACATGACCGAGACCGGACTTGAAATCAAAGAGTTCACCTGTGTTGGAAGTCCAACGTTGATGGCAAGCCGACTTGACCGACGTCCATCGGGAAGAACCCGCAGCCGGCGTTTAGACTTTTCTCTCTGGTCGGATGTGCTACTTATCAAGATCCCGGCACGGTCTAGATCCAATGCCTCCAAGGTCTTCTCTCGGGAGTATCGAAGTATATCGTGGATCAATATGAACGGCTGATCTTCTCCCATGACCAGGAAGCTATCTGCTTGGTTTCAACTTTGTGTTCTTGGCAGTTTCACGTCTCACTTTACCAACACCCGCGAGCCCTACTGTATTTTACGCCCCTTCCGCTAAGATCGACCTCAGCATCTTCCAACTCAAATTGTCGGTCTGGAATCTGGATGGTATACATCCTTCGTGACAGAGGTTGGGTGAAGCATTCAATTCGCTGTCAGGCATCTGCAAATCAGGGATCCGGAATCACTCTCGAGGACACTGTCTCCAAGTCGCGAGTATCCAGATGACAAACTTGAAATACGCGTACAGCTTTGCGCGCTAAAACCCTTGTCTTCTCTCAAGATTTGACCAACTATGCAGTTTGATCCCCGCACCAACCAACTATGCTTCTCATTCTCGCCGCCTTCCATCTGCTGTCTAAGAACAGCCACGCTCTCTCGCACCCTCAGGCCCCGCAGGCTCGAACCTCCTCGGACTCTTGCGACGATATAAACAGTTGCCGCACGTTGTTCGATATTGTGTGGGGCTGTCTCGCGACAATCTTCGCTTGCACTTGGGTGTCGGTTCACCCAAATGTGCCGCCGCCTAACCAGAGCTCTGTGCAGTTCTTCTGGCTCAAACTGAAGATGATGCTCATCGCAATCGTCGCTCCGGAAATAATGGTTGGATTTGCAGCTAGACAGTTCTTTGCGTCCCGCGAGTCGTCGAGGGGTAAGTCAACAAAGATATCCTCTACACATCCTCCCCTCAGTGTTTTGGTGCAGAATTTAATTTCTCTACGGCACACGGGTTCTTTTTCTGCATGGGTGGATTCGTTTCGTCGACGGGGTATCCTATCAAGACCAGGGAACAAGTTGATGATCCAGCCCTCGGCTCAGAATTCCAGGACGCTATCCGAAATGTCAACGAGGAGGATATCATGTACAAGAGCAAAGGAGACGCACTATCCAAGGGTGTAGCGCTCCTACAGGTGCTCTGGTTCACGGTGCAATGCTTCGCACGAGTGCATCAAGACCTCGTTGTAACCCAGCTCGAGGTTGCCACACTCGCATTTGCCGTACTGAACATATTCATCTGGTTCCTTTGGTGGAACAAGCCTCTCGATGTCCAGCGTCCAATTGTTGTCGGGCCACCTACACCCAGGCTACCAAATACCGAAATCACATCCCATGTTGACCTTACTTGGGTGATCCAGGCCACCTTTGGGTTCGATAGGCTCAATTGAACCAGACCGACGCAGAGACCAAAGCATAACTTGATCAAGCAGAGTGAGTTTCGGAGAAACCAAGGCAATCAGAGACCAGATCTTCAGAGAGCATGCAGAGAGCATGTGGTCGCCAGAAGCTTTGGGAACCGACCTCTGCTAATGTTGGTACGCGGTCCCGTCTCGATAAGTTATGATTTCACGATCTCTTTCATTTCAAAGACGGCCCAGGGTTGATATTTCCAGGGTGCCTTGCGAGCTTACATTGATAATTGATTGCTGGACTTAAGATCTGACCAAGAATGTTATTGTCGGGCTGTGCTCCACCACCACTTTGAACATCTCCGAGATCGCCGAAAATCTAACGCAGCCCATACAAGTTTTGTTCATGTTCATCCCAGAACCGGCAACTGTAGAAAATGTGGTGGGCCGAGAAGGTACAGTGCAGTGCAGTTGAAAATATTACAGCTACACAACATTTATCTACCTCTTTGTCCGATGAAGGCCGTGATATATAACATCTTCCAAGGTTGAGCTAGGCCCCTCCGGATTTGCTCTATGTCAATATATTCAGCAACGTCGCCGGCGACGCAACCTTATTCTTCAACTGCCAGATACGCTCCTTTCAGTTCCCCCTCTCGTGCTGCCTCAGGCTGGGCCTTTCTGCACGAATACCTCACCCTGCGCAGCTGCTGCAAGTCTTGGTCATGGACCGCAATCTCTCGACGCTTACTCCCGAACTCCTGGTTGGGAGTTGCGTGATTGTGAGCGGTGCCGCGGTGTGTATTCATTGCCGTCAGACACCCTATCTCTTTCTTTCCATCTCTGCCAGATCCTGACTTGCATGCATACCATTCAGGTATTAATCTGGGACATTCTGCACAGTCTCACCGAGGATTATTATATTATCTTCAAGCTCAGATTCCAAATATCTACTGCAATGTACCTTATCTCCAGGTGAACAAACCACGTTGCCCGGCACTGACAGAAACGTTTTGCTGATCGAACTGCATAGAATTGCAACTCTAATTTATGCGCTTGGGTTCAGTTTATTTGCTCGTACGTGCCGCTTCTGCATGAACCGTGCATTTTCTCATATATCTCGTTCTGCATCTCATCACAGTATATCCCCTTCCTAACTGCCAAGTCGCCTTCAACGCCTTCTACCCCCTCTCCACTTCCTCCACATCCCTTCTCTTTTTTTTTCCGCGTACGCGCCATCTACGCTGGACGACCCCTTATAACATATACCTTCGCATTCCTATGGCTTTGCGCGCTCGCCGGCGCGCTCACCGTTCCTCTGGGCAGCAGCGCCACCACAGTCGGCCCTGTATGCATTGCCAAGCGGTTCGCCCCGTATCTGGGTGCGAACAGCGTTGGGATGATGGTGTTTGACACGAGCGTGTTTTTCGTAATCTCGTATCGTCTGTTGGCGAATCGGCGAGCGCTTACGGAGCGCGTCTTCGTTTGGCGAGGCGAATCTAGTTGCATTTTCAGAGTCGCTCTTGAGGGATGGACAGAAATATTACTTGTGCGTCCGCGTCCCATACGGTGCTTCTATAATTCCTCCTCCTCGTTTATTTCTTGATTCCATTTCGAGGAGACAAGTCCTATTTCTAATAGTCATCCTTTCGTTTCAATTGCAGAATAGCAATATTCACCAACACTCTCACCATCCTAATGATGTACGTACCCGGTGTAGCCCCGATCTACCGCGGCATGTGCGCCGTTCCGAACATTGCCGTAACGAATATCATGGCGTTGTGGGTGTTCCCTTGGGTGTTCCGCAACATCAAAATTTGGTTCGCAATGGAGCGGCGGTCAACTACATCCTTCATGATGCGCCTGATCTCCATTTGACGCTACCGGTGATTAGCGTTGGACTCGACCTGTCGGCTGTGGACTGGGATCAGGTAGTGTTGGACAACTTGCGGCCTCCTAAGCCAAGCATTCAAGTTGTATGACAGAGATGGGTGAAGGGAACGTAAAAAGCAGGATGAAAGCAGCAATTTTTTAGCGCTGATTGATTTCGAAAAATAATTTAAATCAACCGCGTAGAATTAGACCTTGAGCCAATGCACTGTATATTTAAGAATTGTTCAAGAACAACAGTCATCCATCTTCAAAGGCTCAAGAGTCGGAGAATCGAGACTGCAGAAGAGACGACTCCTGTGCTGGCGTGTGGCGTTTTCCAGAGCATATTAGTTGTGCCACCAACACCTGCCGGTCCAGATCTTCCCGGAGTGTACAGAAACTTCAAGAAAGGCCACTATATAGGAAGCAGACCTGCGGCTGTGCACATACTGATTATGACTGCACGTGAGTTGACGCGTGCCAACGATGAAACCAAGCACTGGCAAATACACTCAATCTCAACAATTCTGATAGAAAATCGTTCCCGACGATTGACTTGTCAGGGCTTCAACTGAAAAAGTCAGCGGTACCATGCTGCCAGGTGAGTCATAAATTCGCTATAATACAACAACAGCGAGTAGAAGGGGTGCGGAAATTGGAATACAGGATTTGAAGTTGAGATGCGTATAAGCCTGCGGCTAGGGGCCGTATCTAAGTATAACTAGGTATGTGGCAGGGGAGTGTAAGGATATATGGGCATATAAATGAAATAGCATGAATTAAGCCGCTGTACATAGATAGGCCCGTCACAGAGATACGTATAGAATGAATGTAGATAGTAGATAGTAGGGAAATAGTAGTGAGTGACCGGATAGATGAGATGAGATGAGTAGCAGACCAGAAAATCATACAGGTAAGAGGTAACAGAAGGAAAAAAACACAAGGAAAGTGAGGGAGATTCAAGTACTGTAAAAAGTGAAAATAAGCGGATAACGAGCAGAGCGCGAGAGCATTGCATCGCATCGCGTGGGACGTGGTCCGCCGTCCGTCCGTCCGTCCGTCCGTCCTTCGTCCTTCCTTCCTCCGGAGCGACCTGCGCTGGGTGCGTCGTCGAAATCCATCGCAGCGTGCTGGCAGGTAGGTGCGAGGCCAGGGTGGCAGGCAGCGCGCAAATCGGGACCGAATATTGCTGCGAGCGTCCTCCGTGGCGTCCGTTCATCCTGTATCTCCGATTGGATGCGAGGAGGCATTAGGGTATCCGAATGGAGTCCAGGCACGCATTGGGTATCATCTCCGAGTGAGAATGAGTGCCAGAGGAATCTATCGCGTCCGACGTCGTCCTAGTCGGGGAGCCGCGCAGGCAGGCGCAGGCTACAGAATCCCCGAATCCTTGAGGGCGTTCTGCAGGATGGTCTCCTTGACGGCGGCGAAGACAAGCCGGATGTTCTTGGTGTTTGTGGCTTGAGTGACGCTGGGTGGAGATGATTAGCGGGCGCGTAATTAGATGGACAAGGGAGTAAAAAGAAGATGAGGAGGGAGGGAAGGAGGGAGAAAGAAAGAAGAAGTGTTGGTCAAGGGCAGGAGGGTATCGTATAAAACGATGCAGAAGCTGTAAGAGTCGTCGGCGCAGGACTGCAGATAAAAAAGAATGGTCCCTCGACCTCCTAGATCCCTTCCGCAGCACCCCCGAGAACAGCATCTATATCCAACGAGGTAGGAGCGGGAACATCATACAAGAATGGCCTCCTGCACCCAAGGGAAGCGGGAAGCGACAGCGGAGGCCCGGGGCCGACCGAAGGACTTTGAAGTCGATGAGCGAGCGTCGTCGACTCTCCACGCCTTGCACTCCATCTCCCTTCTGCTCACCCTCCAAAACCGAGGATTGAGAAGAGAGCAAAAATAGGCATCCCACTTGTCCACTAGCTCGTCCCCCGCAAAACCGCCTACGCACCGTCCTACGACGGAAGCGGGGGAAGCATGGGTGCCTTGACAAGGACATGGCGTATCGCATCTGGGATGCCGCGACGCCGCACTCAGCTCCCTCCCTTTCGCACTATGAAGCATGGTGAGGGGCGGCCCCCTTTGATAGACGTCGCGCGTCAAGATCGAATCGAGGATGTGGCAACGCCGCACTCTACCAGTCCCCTTGCGAGCCACCACACCCGGTTTGCGGCCCTACTCAGTCTGGGATCACATCTAGCAGGGACGCAGACAGCTCCCGCTTCGACGCCGGTCGAGCGCTTCGCCTCGTCACCCATTCATGCCATTCTACCCACACGCAACACGTTTGGGTCCACGACCGCCCTGCTCCATCCACACCCAGTCCATGCGACGCCCGCAGTCCACACTCTACTCCTCCACGCCCCGTCGCTCCACACCCATCTCCACGACGCACACCCGAGAGTCACCACGCAGCCCGATAGCTTTGTAGCACGCACGGAGAGAGCCACAAGCCAACAGGGAAAACCCGCGTCCGCGTGTGGGTTGTCTGCTTCGGGCTCTGTCCGCAGCAGACTCCGAAGACTGCGCTGCATAGCACGGAGTTCGCCAGCATAGAAGTCTGCACCCGCGCGACCCAGAAGTCTGTACCCACAGCAGCTGGGAAGACAAAGACGAAGGGACAGAGGCAGGACGGCAGGATGAAAGCACTCTCCATGCGAAAGGAAAGGAACTCCACACCTCCAAACGAAACGAACAAGCGAGCACGATGGTGCACGCTCGCCACGCGTCGCAGTCTTCCCCTCGAAAGAGGGCCATTCTCTACCCTCTTCCTACTCTCCGCTCCCCGTTCCCCATCCTCCCCGCTCTGCACCCTCGAGGTTGAGAACGAGACTCGAAAAGCCCCCGTCACCAAACCGTGCCGCTCCCCACACCTTCCCCCTCAAAAGAGAAAAGAAAACACTCCACTTCCCACCTTCCCCTCACAAGCACAAGAAAAACACAGGAAATGAAAACGCCACTCACTGCGGATACACCGTCAACTTTGCCCGATTCTCCTGCATGAACTTCCACAGGATGTATTTCGCGGCCTTCTGGAGGTCGTTCCCGCCGGCGTATTCGGGGAAGTAGCGGCCGAGGGGGATCTGTTAAGGCGTTAGCAATTGTTGGAGGACAAGGGTGGGGAGCATTTGTTGTAGGGCAACGGCGGGGAAGAGGGGAAAGCGAGGAAGGGAAAACGGAAAAGAACGGGGAGGGAGGATAGTGAGCTCGACACTGGCGTACATGCATTCGCACCAGGGGGATGGAGGGACTTGCCCGCACTGCCGGTCACCAAAAAAGCCCAAGGACAAGACTGCGAAGCGTATCCCAGCCCTCCTGCGTACCCCGCATGAGACGAAAAATGGAAGACCGCAGAAATAGCAGCTCCCCTTCCGCAAACTGGGCCTGCATGCGCAGCCGTCGTGCCCTCGTCCTGTGCCCTCGACGCCACAACGCCGGACGCAGCCCATGCCTCGCCGCGGCCTGACTGCCAGCCAGCAGCCTTGCATGACACTGGCACCAGGCAGCCGAGACCGAGAGGAGGAATGAACGCCCGGACTTGGAGAAGAATATGTGGGAGGGGGTTATCGCAGTTTCGTTCTGCGTGCCACACGAACCGACACGAGACCACCCAACACTGTCCCCGTCCCCAGCCCGCCCTCGACAACTCCGGCCTCGAGAACACGAAGACCTTCAACGCCGGAAAAGAGCAGGCGCAGGTGCTCCGGGTGCATCGCCTCCACTCCTCGCGTCGCCTTCTCTGGAAACGGAGCGTGGAGCGCGGCCGCCCCTCGACACGTACGCACGGACCCCACTCCGCCGGTCCTGTCGCCGCTCTCGCAGAGACCCAGCAGGACGCCGAGCCTCGCGCTGAGGTCTCGACTTGGCGCGCGGCGGCCCCATTCTGTTCCCGCAGGGCGAGTCGAGCATCCTCTTGGACACTACCTGCACGTCGCCCGCCACCCCGCCTGCTTCTACCTCGCGCATCTACTCCCACTTCCAGCACAGCACATCCGCGCAAGGGCCGTTCCCACCCCCCCACCTCTCGCTCCGTCCCGCTCCCCTGCCGCTGCCACCCGGCCCCCACCCTCTTCCGCTCCGTACGAAAACGAAAAGGCACAAAACGACGCTCACCTTCGGCAGCTTCCTCTTAAACACATCGATCTTGTTCAGAAAGAGGATCACGCTGGTGCGGAGGAACCAGCGCGAGTTTATCACGGACTCGAAGAGGTAGAGCGATTCGCGCATGCGATTCTGCGATTCGTGTTATTAGTATAGTGTTCCGACGCGGAGGGATGCGATGGTGAAGAGAAAAGATAAGAAAAATCGGGCGAAGGGAAGGAGGACGAAAAAAGAAAGGCGCGGCGTCCTGCACCTTACATCCATCCATCTTGCCGACCAAAGCTGGCGTAGGATCGGGATTCCCGTCTCTCGACGCCCGAAACCTCACGGACACGCGCGCGTCGGTCTTGGACTCGACTCGTCCCCACAACGAGACTATCCCGAGCGCCACCCGAAGACGAAGACGACGGGTATGGTCGGTCGGGCTCTACTGCACCGTCGTCGCGTCGTCCCGTCCACCCCACCTCCCTCGTGTGCCTGCTCCGTGGACGCCCGGACGCCTGCCCGCCTTAAATCTCTTCCCCGACTCGGACTCGCAGCGCCGACGCGTGGCCCTCGCTTCTCGCCCATCACCCACCGTGGCGTGTGGTACACATGGAAATGGACACGTCAAGCTCTCTCCACATCCGGTCGAGCCCGCGGAACAGCCGCCGACGCTCTCGCATGCAAGGTCCCTTCCCACCGTGCTCGAGGCTCACCCGGACGCCCGCCAAACGTCGCGCACTGCCGCCAGCGCGTCAAGCGGCTCCCACCTCACGGCTCGGCGTACCACAATGCGCACCCGCACGACGCACTACGCGCCACCCCGCCTCACGCCGCGCCACCTTGTATCTGTACCCCGCTTCGCCGGGCTACACCTCGTCATCGTCGCGCGGCGTGCGGGCAAGCCGAAGACGACACAGTGCTACCAGCAACCGGATCGGCGGGTGCGGGTACGGGCGGGCACTCCGTCATCGACGCTGTGTCTGCATCTGGGACTTCGTCTACGGCTTCGTCTCCCTCCACATTTCCCTCCGCTCCTGTCCGTCGATGGGCAAGCGATGCAGCTCCGCCCTGCCCTGCCCTACTGGCGCGTCGAACGTCAGTTTCCTTTTCCCCTCCCCAATCTAGCCTACGTCCCATGGCCAGACCAATCAAGCCCGCGTCCAATGGCCTATCAAGCCCGCGTCTCACGTCCAATGGCCAATTAAGCCACGTCCCACGTCTCAACCCCGGCCGCACCATCACCGCCTCTTCCCCATGGCCACCCCACAAGTCCCGCGCCGTCATCGTCATATCCAATTCCACGCCCCACTTCCAGAGCTCGGGAAGGAAAAAGGAAAGGGAAGAAACGCCGAAAAACACCTCGCGCCCGAAAAAAAAAAACCTCGTCCCATAGGAATCCTCGCCACTCGAAAAACCCCTCGCCATTCGAAAAAAAGTAGAAGCAGAGGAAAGCCGCGAGGGGACGACGAACGAAAAACCCGCGAGGGCGAAAAAGCCACGAAGAAGGGGAAACCAAGGGAAGAAGCACAGAAACTCACCACCCGCCGCTCCTCCTCCAACATCTGGTCGTACTCGCTCAGGGCCGTGCAGAAGATGATGGATGTTACGCTGTGGGCGGACGTTAGCGAGCGTAGCGTAAGGGAGCGTTAAAAGGGAGCGTAGGGTAGCGTCAGAAAAAGTAGAGGTAAAGTCGGAGAAGGAGAAGAAAAAGCGAGCGTATGAGTCGCAAGATAGCACAGGGTAGATTGGATAGAACGGCTTGGATGCGATACACCAGAAGTCCACCGCCTGCTACACAAGCGCAAGCGCAATAGAGCAGAGGCGCCACCCTGCACCGCCGCCAATCCCATCCCGCCCGAAATCCAAAAATTTAAAAAAATAAAGCGTATCGTAAGAAATCCAGAAATGAAGCAGGATAGAGTATGAGCCAAGAGCCCAGGCAAGGAACATGCGCAGGCCCAGGCAAGGAACATGCGCAGGCCCAGGCAAGGAACATGCAGGGGCAAGGACACAGAATGTGCCTATGTTCGGTGTTTCCGTCGACGCCACCGGAGACGTCGCTGCGAGAGCCACCTCAGGCGCACTGCATCGGCGCCACCGGGGACGTAGCCAAGACACACAGCCCCCGCCGAAAAAAAAAGAGAACGAATGCTGCTCGAGGGCTCACTCGACGAAATAAGGAAGGGTAAGGAGATAACGAAAGGAAAGGAAGGAGGGAAAGCGAGGAGAGGAACGCACCTCTCGAAACAATGAATCCACTTCTTGCGCTCGGAGCGCTGGCCGCCTACGTCAAACATGTGAATCCTGGGCGGGAGAGGTTAGCTCGTACACATTTTCAAAATAAAAATAGAAAATATGGAGTGCAGAGTAGAGACGAAGGCACAACGAGTGCAAAAGATGAATCGAAGGGAGGCGTAACAGCGAAAACGGTAGACGGAAGACACGCACATCAAATCACCCATCATAAACCTTGTCTCGATAATCGCGGTGCTCTTCGCGCGGGCGCGGAGGACGTCCTCTTCCGAGGGGACGTAGGTGGGCGCGGCGACGCGGTGGATCGAGGAGAAGAAGCTGGCGAACGCATATTAGCACCCCATACGAAAACCTAGTAAAAAGACAAAAAGGGGAGGGACTCACTACCCCGCACTATCCATCAAATAAAACTCGCCCGGATGCTCGTCTACAAACCTCTCCACCACCGACGCCCTTGCAACATGCCATATCGCGTCCGCTAATGCGGGTGTGAGGACCGCGTGCGTCTGCGCCAGGACGTCGGAGACGGGTGTGGGCGTCTCGGCGGTGGCGGGGCGGGCGGAGACGCGGCCTGTCTTGCCGGGGCCGTAGGACGAGTTGGGGATGGGCGCACCGGAGAAGGAGCCGTACGCGCGTTGCTCGACGTACCCGCCTCGTTCTCGGTCTCGAGAGTAGCCTCGCTCGCGGGAGTAGCCGCGCTCACCGTACCCGCGTTCGTCCGCGCGAGTAAACGGCACCGGGTCCACGCCGACCTCAATCTCGCTCGTCGCAATGGTGCTGGTGTACCCATAACTCCCCCGCCTCCGTCCCATCGCTCTCCATCTCCACGCTACTCGCCCCATCCCCTCCAAACTCGAACTGCTCCTCCCCGGCACCCGGCACAGGCGGAAACGCCCTCAACACCGCCCTTGCGTACTCCCGCTCGCTCCTTTCCCCGCCCTCATCGCTGAACGCTCCCAGTCCCACCCTGCGCACAACCCTTGCCAGCGTCCCCGCCGAGTCGAGCACATTCTTGTATATCGTCGTTCGGTACTCCTGCCTCTCCTTTGCGTCAAAGCCATCTTGGTGGATGATCTTCATCTGCTTCACTATGGTCGATTTGCCGGACTCGCCCGAACCAAGGAGGAGGATCTTGCATTCTTTCTTGTACCGCTTCGAATCTTCGCTAATTTGCTTGTCGATGGCGTCTGAGCGCGCTTTGTCGCCGCGCGCTTCTTTTGAGACAGGCTGACCCATCCCGAGCGCCCGAGTAATGCGAGGGTAAGCGAGGTGCTCAAGTCAGAGTTGCGAGAGCAATCAAAGTACCGAGACCGATTTGCGAGGTCCTCGAATTATGCGAGAGAAGCCACGAGGAGAGACGGGCGCGAGGGCGGGAGACGACGACGAGGGAGAGTCAGAGTCAGGACAGGCACGCGTGTGCGTGCGCAAGACGCACGTCAATCAAACGGTGATTCCCGATTTGCCGAATGAGCCCGACGCCACAAGCGCCAAGCGACGACAATCGCAATTTGAATTGTCGTCGCGTCGTTAATGTTGTCGCTGTCTGACGGCTGCTGACGTCGTTCGACGGAGAGTCCTCCGCTTGCAACTCGGATGGGGTTTTTCTTTCTTCTTGAATAGTTGTTGAGTTGTTGAACAGCGCCAAGCGGGAAGTAAGGATCTACATTCTACACCCATATATGACAAGCGGGACTGTTCATCCCGGATCCAACAACTACAATCTACAGCTATGTGTATGATTATCCTGTCGATCTCCCGCTCATCTCGGTATACAACAACACGACAATACAGCTACCTAAGCGCCCCACCCCAGGATTCATGTTTTCGGCACATATGTACAGTTCATGTTTTCGCTTGAGTTTGTACAGCACATACTTACATACATACTGAGCGTCAGCGGATCCCGAATTAATTAATTAATTGCAACCGAGGATCGGCGCACATGTGGGGCGCATCAAATTAATATTGGAAGCGTGCATGGCGACCAACTCGATCGGTTTCTTGCTGATAAATTTTGAAGATTCGGGACTCGGAGAGAAATAAGTACTCTGCTGGACCCGGTGAGCTGAATTTCAGTTTGGGTAATAGTGCGATCCGTCAAAACAAGCGAGCCGAAAATTCAAGTTCAACTTCAAGTTTTAAATTTTCCCTGTTACTCGGGTCAAAAAGTGCTCCACCCACACACGCAAGGCCACATCCTATATATCAAACCGAGGGACATATTTGCAAAAGGTGGATTCAAAAAGAACACAAAAGAAAAACGTAACGTGAAGAGGTTCTCACTATGCCCCTCAGGAAGTCAAAGGGGCACTTGAACGACGTGTATTGCACTATGTATACTTAGCACTACCCAGTATGCCGTGGCTTTCCTGTGGCCTCACGATGGTTCCTGGCGCATAGGCAACAGTAAAATGTACATTCTCTGGTAATATGGTCTGGCTGAAAGAGAAAATAAACTGTCTGAATTGTGCCATACGTCTTCCTCAAAGAGTATTAAGCAAATCAATGCTACGCGTGTTAACATATCTACGGTGTTTGCGCAAGAAACAATGTGCGGCAGCGACTCCTCAGCACGCCGCACGTTGGTCGAGAAGTTAGAAATTTGGAATACTGTATCATTTCGACCAAAGGTTCACAGGGTGTCACCCGTAACCTTCATAGTTCACTCCTCCGACCCGCTGTCGTGCCTACTCTTTGACCTCGCGATAGAACCACTAGCTGAATCTTTGCGGCAGTCAGACTTTAAAGGTATTAAGATCAAAGGGAAAATGGACAAACTAACAGCAACATTATTTGCCGATGCCACGATGGTATACCTGGACACCGACGACAATTTCGGTAAACTGCTAGAAATCCTTAATGAATGGTGCATTGCAGCCGGCGCTAAATTCAACATTAGCAAGACCGAAATGATCCCGATCGGGAAGATGGACCACCGAGACAGGGTACGAATGAATCGCTTCGCGAACGGAATAGGTGGGATGATGATCCCAGAACACATAAAAATCGCCAAAGAGGGCGAACCCATAAGAACCCTAGGCGCGTGGGTAGGAAACGGTATAAAACAAGTTGATACATGGTCACGCACACTCGAGAAGATTGACGAAGCACTGGAACGCTGGGAAATGGGACACCCGACGATGGAAGGCCGTCGCCTGATCGTCCAAATGGTTGTAGGAGGTATGACACAATACCTTGCCACTGTCCAAGGTATGCCGAAAGAAATAGAAAAGAAACCGGAAACTTCCTATGGGCTGAAAAAACAAACGTCACAGTAAACCAGGAGACTGTATACGCGCCAGCAGACATGGGGGGCAAAGACCTTCTAGATATCATAGCTCGGAATGAGGCAATTACGATAACCTGGCTCAAGACATACCTCAACTTCGGCCCAGACCGCCCCCTATGGTGTTTCGTAGCAGACGAAATCCTAGCGAGAAAAAATAGATAGCAAGGACGTGGCAGGAGTACGTGAGGAGATGAGAATGAACGCCTACCTTCAGTCCTGGACACCCAAGAGGTCTGCACCTTGGGTGGGCAAAGACCTTGCCGATATGATGAAGGCAGGCCGAAAATACGGCGTCGACATGGATGTGATGGCAGTATCCCGCGAGATTCAAGAGGAGATGACTATCTGGTACCACCGTAAGTCATATGCAGACAGGTCGGTATATAACACCAACGTACACGTGGTTGCTTGCCTAAGAAATAAACACAACATCCTCACGGTCAGGGACACGGTCATACTCGGGGAAAAGGGGACGCACCGCGACACAGAAGGAACAATAGATGCCGATGTGACACCTGCCAGGAGGAAACCAGAAGAACGACGGAATGCCCAACACCAGATAAGTGCTTCACCAAGGCACGAGAGCTCTTGGAAGTCCTCCATGAAAAGTGGGACCCGAGGAAACCACAGCCAGAAAATTACGAACATGAGCAGGAGCCGCAAGACGACCCAGAGTCCGAGTCAAGAGAGTTCGACCCAAAAATAACCACGGCACAATAAAGGACACGTTCCGCATCTTCACAAAAGGACACCGCCACAACCTCTGAGCCAAAGCCCCAGATACGAAGTTCGAGCCGGACACGGAAGCCGAACCGATCTCAGTGTACACTGACGGCTCTGCGATCAACAACGGGAAAGAGAACGCCTGAGCAGTGGCCGGGATCTTCTTTGGCGAAGACGACCCGAGAAACAGGGCAATCTGCCTACCCCATGAATTAGGCCATACTAATAACGCTGGGGAAATATTAGCAGTAAAAGAAGCATTCGAAGCATGCCCAATGAACACACCTGTAGAGATATACAGTGGCTCCAAAATCACGATAGACGGCCTGATTAAGAACTTGCAAAAGTGGGAGGACTTGGGTTTCTACACCACCACGAACCCAAAGATATTCCAAAAGACAGTAGCGAACCTACGCAGAAGGAAAGCAAAAACAACCCTCACCTACGTGAAAGGACATGCAGGCAACGCGGGAAACGAAGGTGCAGACCAGTTAGCCAGAGAAGGAAGCAGGAAAGCTGAGGCGGACGAAGTTGACATGAAACCCAACCCCGCGCTCCTACTACCAGGAGCGCCACTACAAGCTCTGAAATAATCATCAGAGAAATTAAAATGAGCAAGAAAACGTACCAAACAAAACTGAATAGGAAAGCAACAGAGAAGAATCTCAAGTTCGCCAGAGAAGCGATAGCCGATGTTGAAGGAGATACGCCCCAAGACACGAAGATCTGGAAATCCACAAAGCATAAAGATGTGTCGAGAAATATCCGCTTCTTCCTCTGGATGCTAATCCATGACGGTTGTAAAGTTGGCAGCCACTGGGAAAGGATAAGCGGCCATGAAGAGAAAGGGACATGCGCACATTGCGGGATCACCGAGTCGATGGAGCACATTCTCACCAAATGCGAGGTCCCAGGCCAGAAAGAAATCTGGGAGCTCGCGAGCGAGCTGTGGAAAATGAAAACGAATGAGGATCTACCGACGCCCACGCCCGGTCAGATCATGACTCGTGCGCGGCGATCAAACGTCAAGATGCAGGCACGACAAGACTCTACCGTATCCTCGTATCCGAATCAGCTCACCTCATCTGGAGGCTGAGATGCAAGCGGGTCATACAGAACAAAGGCCCCGCCTCACTCCGTGAAATAGAAAACCATTGGATTAAAATGATAAACAACCGTTTGACAATGGACAGGATGCTAACGGATGCTAAGAAATACGGAAAGAAGGCAATGAACAAAGCGTTGGTTCTGAGCACTTGGAAAGATGTCCTGAAAAACGAAGGAAAGACTGGACGAGGGAGACCGGGGTTTTAGTGGGTGTCGGGTAACCATCGATGATAGAGCTGCTCTGCTCGCAGAGTTCTCTTGAGCTGGTAAGCCCGGAGCTGCGCATCTCCTCGGGTGGTATTGAAATTCCGTCAGGCCGGGTTCCAAGTCCAAGGCCTCAAACCAACGCGCTGAAGGTGGACGACATTGTCGGCCTCGATACTCGAGACGTGAACAAAAGTCCTTGAGTGGAGAGGTAGCCTATACGGCTGCTACCCGGAAGCCGCAGCACAAGAGCTGCAACGTCCCACAAAAAAAAAAATAGTTCACTCCTCGGCAATCACATCGAAATTTCTATATATGGAAGCCCGGCGAATGCCGGACCGGAAATTTTGGCATTTTCTCGCTTGTTCAAACCAGCATAAATTCATAAATTCGAAAAAAGAAACCTCATGTTGTAAGAGTAAGACGTGTAATCAACCTCATTTACCAATCTTCCTAGCCTTCGACAAGCATTTCTGTAAGCTGTCCGCAGTTTCCCAGCTTGGCGTCACATCCCATCTTGCCTTTTCACAGTACCAGCAGTCAAAATCTTTCCAGCACCTATCAAATTCTTCTTCAAAATCTAGTATTCGTACCGGGGGACCGATGACTGCGCTCCAAAGGGTCCAACACTTATCCCAGCCACAGACGTCCGTACCTGCACTGTTAGGATGCGTTTTCATTCGATCTCTCGGCTCTTTGAGACCCCTAAGTTTCAGCGCCATGTGTAAAGCATTTTCTCGATAGCGCTCCCGGAATCTACAAAATAACATAGTCCGAGTCAGATGAAGTAGTGCTGAAGACGGC
Organism: Mycena sanguinolenta; assembly: GCA_014462675.1. Classification (NCBI taxonomy): domain Eukaryota; kingdom Fungi; phylum Basidiomycota; class Agaricomycetes; order Agaricales; family Mycenaceae; genus Mycena; species Mycena sanguinolenta. The sequence continues at coordinate 685,276 of JACAZH010000034.1, read as the reverse complement.
AACTTGAAGATGACCTACGCATGAACTGCTCCGATGACCCACGGTGGTTCCGCGTACAAAAGCTGGAGAGGGATTTCAATACTTTTGAAATCCGCGAGTCCGATGGGTTTCTCGACGTCAGGAAGCAAATCATCATGACCATGTCGTGTGGCATAGATGAAGACCTGAATGGGGTACTCGGTTGCTAGTGATCTGTACATGTCGACTTTATTTGAATAACATGGCAGGCTTAGAGGACACATGCTTACCGCACTCGTGCTTTGACAACTCCTTGAGCAGGGAATATCATGTACTTTTCAACAGCTTCGGCGAGTTGCCACAAATTCTCGATAAGCCAGATGTCAGGCTGACGTACGCCAGGGTGCATAAACTGCACCATGAGCCGGACAATATCAGCCGTTTCGTGAAGTACGGTGACTTCATGTGCGGCGGTAGGGTCCGCGTTAACAAAACTAGGTGCAGGGAATGCTCCGCTGAACCTGTGGAGATTACTTGCAGAAACTCCAAATCGAGTGCCATCTGAAGCTTCGAGTATGACGTCTGGCTCACAGTCGTTGCAGACTGCAAAGCGTCGATGAACTGGTTAATCTCTAGCATGAAAGCTGGTGAGAGAGGGAACACACCTTCGCATTTTGGAACGGACGCCTCCATTTTTGGCGGTCAAAGACAAAGGCTGAGATGTCTATTTCATCGATAGCAAAATTAGACTGACGCTTCTGCCGAGTACCGGAATATCACTGTTCAAAACGCAAATGACCGAATTTCGGGTCAGTCGGAATTAGTTACGGAACGCAGTGACCATATCAGACAAATCAGTACTAGTTCGTTTATCCCGGATCCAACAGCCGAGCCTGTATGTCGATCCCATATGATGTATAACAGCTATAACAGTTATACTACTTACTTACCTCGGTGCTTGCTGTGGGGAGCGCATACAGCATCAGCGGAAGCCCAGCCGAATCAATTAATTAACTGAAACCGGGATCGAGCCCGAGGATCGCCAGCGGCGGTGCGGAAGCCGGAGGCGCATGAAAGCGTGTATGGTGACCGATCGGTCAGATTCAACTCTTGCAGCTGGTAACCCACCTCGTGAGTTATCGACCTTGAACCAATTCAACGTAGTTCAAATTTTCAACTCATTCTGTAAACAGTATTCTACTTATGCCGGCGCCACACCTTCAGTGTGATCGCATCCAAAAATCCTCTAACCTGCAACCCCAGCCAGCCCGTTCAAAAAGTAATCGGAAGGATAAATCCGTGCACTAGAAAAAAAAGAAAGGCTAACAAAAGCACTGAAGCAACATGCACCCTCGGGGGGTCGAACCCTGTACCATCCCAAATGCCAATCAAGCCACAATCTATTTTGCTTGTACATCCAAATGCCTCCACATCATTCTTACACCATTGTTTGTGGGATGTCTCCCAACCCTTCTCTGAAGGACAGCGCAATGTGTGGACAACGACATGTTCCGACATTAGTCACTACAGTCTTCGAGCCGGAGGTAACTCGTATTTGCTCCCTTAGTTTTGCGAAGAAGCCAAGCAGAATACCAGTTGGTTTGGTTTATCGTGCTCTTGTGTTGACACTGCAAGACGGCCGTGCTATGCGTTGCGCGCACTGCATGCCAACGAGTTATGTGGCGGGAGAGGGGACTCTCGCGCGACTCCTGGTTGACGATGACCAGGTTTTCGTTGGTCATGCTGCCCCCAGGTTCGCCTGGAAGGGCCAGATGTTCGTGGTATATAGTAGGCAAGCATGTTCACAACGGTGGAGATACATTAGCATCCGTAGCGTATATGTAGGCGTCACATGTCACGATTTTGCCCTTTTTCGCGACATCTTATCTAAGCGCCGAACACGTGACAAGATACCACGGATAGACGCTAGACAGATTAGATGTATGTAGACGAAGGATAAGTCAACGTCAGAACCCTCAGAGGGCAGGCAACAGGGCGTGTTACACGCGGTGGCTCTATCCTTGCGAGTACAAGGAGGCAGCGCCAGAGTTTCGGACATTAACTAAACGACACACGTCAAACGTGTTGTCATGGCATGGTTATTATTCAGAACACATGTTAATGGAACGATATTTGATCGGACCATACATACAGTCGCACGGTCTTATTGTTCTAGTATATTTTCTCACGACTCGTAGCACAGTATTTAAACAGTAGCACTTTCGACTGTATTCTTTAGTCTTTTATTCCATCTCTTTCGAGCCTCATACCAAAGAGCCCACCGAACCCTTCTGCTTCGCCAGAGTTCGACCTCAAAATGCTTGAACGTGACATCACATTTACGTAGTACGGCTACCTACTGTTTCAATTTGGGACCGCGCAGGCAATCCTCCTCCTCCTCCTCCTCCTATAATTATGAGGACGTGTGTGCCAAACACCAGGGTGCATTGACAAGATCCAGGATAAATGGTACATCTCCGCTTCAAACTCTGTCTTCCATACTTACTAGTGACGGCTCTAGCCACATGATATTCAACACAAGATTCAATTTGATCACGCCCACCGCCTCACTTGAACCAAGCCGTCCCGTCAGCGTCAACGCACCCGAGTCCGAGACCGATTCAGCCGACCAACCAACCGAGCAACCCACTGACCGGAAATTCATTGTCAACCTGATCCTTTTTTCTTTCCATGTTACAGTTGCTTTCGGAAATCCTCAAACCCATCCCCGCTCTGGAGTGCACCAACGGCAAAATGAAACATGAAATACTTGGGATTCCCAAGAATCCACATAAGGAAGCCAAAAAAAGAACAGATACCAGACACATGCACCCTTGGGGAGTCGAACCCCAATCCATCCTCAAGTATACGATCATCGGAGATTGAAAGGACACGTATTCCGAACACCAGGGTGCAGTGTACACCTCTAGTTTAAGCCTCCCCTCACTAGCTCTAGCGAGCTACTGTGGCTCATCCTGGCAACCCGTCCCTTCCTCACTTGAACCAGGACCCGAGGTTCAAGAATCCTCCAACTCGTCCACTTAAGCCAGCTTAAGAACATTCTGAGTTGAAAACAAACCGGAAGAAGGGAAAAAAAAATCAGACATCGGGAAGATGCACCCTCGGCAAGGGGTTTCCAAAAAAAAAATTAAGGATACCGTGCCGGATTCTGAAATAAGGGCCTGACCAGGGGGACCGACCGACCAGCACAGCATTATATAATCACCAAATATGGTAATTCCCATCTGATGCGTACTCATTTTCGTGCACTCCTGCTTCGTTTGTACCCAACCATGCCATTTAAAACACTTTACAAGGCATTTGAGGTCAACACATCCAAGATACAACTGCTATGACAGCATGTTACCTGCTGACGAATATTTCTTGTCATTTGGAAAGTTACTGTATATTCCTGGGCTTCAAGCCCATAGCTCTTCAGACAAAAGCTCCAGATGATGCCAAGGTGTTGCCAACACTTATAATAGCGTGTCATATGATTGTTCTAGTGAGAAAGCCTGGAATAAAATTGAACAAGCACATTATGGATGAGAAAGCTTCACAGCCACCTGTCAAGATTGCCGAGGTACCTGCCATTTCGGGCCGAAATTCTCGAAATTGTGCCCAGAGGGCTTTTCAAGCATCAGGGAAGAAGTAATTGAGCATTTGGATGCCCCCAAAGGTCTCAAAGATCTTGGTCAAAAAAAGATTTTTTAAGGGTTCCTCGGGGGGACCGACCGACCAGCATCATAGCATCAATTTGACACGTGGAAACCCCTTGACCCTCGGGGAGTCGAACCCCAATCGATCCTGCCACACATTCGCTTTATGACGAATCATCAAGACATGTGTTCAGAACACCAGGGGCACGTTACGCATCCAAGGTTTAAGCATCGATGTTAACTTGTAGTACCACAGGAGATTCAAGTCAGAAATCCGTCGACCCATCTGTTGCACCATTTAAATCTGAACCAAGACCCCGAACCAAGAATCAAGATTCAAAAATCCTCCACCCCAACCCGCAACGGCACGCAAAAGGAAAGGATATTGTGAACAATTAGACTAGATAAAAAACGATATCTACGGCTGCAAATGTACCCTCGGGGAGTCGAACCCCGACTCACCCTTGCTACCAAAGAATCACATCAATCGTGGTGAAGGCTGTTCCGAATACCAGGGTGTTTTGTACCATTGCGTACACTTGACTCTTTGTACCACTCGACTCTACTGAAATTCGGTATTTTACTCATTCTTAGATGAATCTGCATGATTGTACCCACACTTGGCTTCTTGTACCTTTCAGACTCAGACTCTCTGAAACGAAACTCGAGCACTTGTTTATTTAGATATGTCAATCTGCATGAGCGACTCGATTCCTTTCCATATGTAGCGGATTCCGGATTCCCCGAACTCAACCCGAAGACAGAACAAGAAGGGAAAAAAAAGAAAAAGGAAAAGGGAAAGAGACGGGAAGTGACAATGCGCCCTTGGGCAGTCGAACCCCAATTCATCCACAAATGGTTAGCACCGCAGCCTTTGACAAGTAGGATGTGTGTTCCGAGCACCAGGACGCGTCATATAGCTCTGGTTCATCGGCTTCACTCGCTGGCTCTAGTGACTGTAGTACCACCACAGGTCATAGGAGATTCAAGTTAGATATCCTTGACCCATCCGCTGCATCATTTAAATTTAAACCAAGGCCCTGGACCAAGGATCAAGATTCAAAAATTGTTGTGTGAACAATTGGATCACGGACAAAAAGTAACAGATACAACTATAAATGCACCCTCGGGGAGTCGAACCCCAATCCGCCCCCAAACTTTAGGCGGCCATCAGTACAAGTCGGGACGTATGTACCGAACACCAGAGCGCACTGCATACTTACGGTTCAAGTATCGATGTTACTGGGGAATTTGAACTGAGCTCAACACCATCTTTATCGTCGCCTCGCCAGGAAGTGTCGTCGCTCACCAAATTCGAGTGCCGGCTGTGGTTATTTTTGCTCTCCTTTCTGGAACAACGGGGAGCGGGACACAAACTTGAGTAAGGGCTAAATTAAACATCTGCGACAAGAATGGGACTGTTCAAAATGCGGGGCGGAAGGTGTATCATACAGATTCAGAATACAGAGAGATACGATCTAGGTTCGGGGCTCTGGGATCCGGACCGAGGCCTAAATCTCCACAGCAGCCGACGCCGAGCTCGAGGTGCACGTCTTCGCGCGTCCAACTTCAACCATAGCGACCGATGTCGCTGCCCTCACAACAAAAAGCTCGCCTCGGCTCGAGCTCATGTTTTGAACTGCTCCAATAAACGGTTGGCACGTAATATAAAAATTTGAATTCAACCGAACCCTTTAAACCAGTCCTGCGCTTGTACTCAAGTCCACCGAATCGAACCCGTAAGTGCAATTCAAAACGGCCGGAAGAAAAAGACGTTGACACAATAAAAGAGCCAGTGAAGGCTTCATGCACCCTCGAGGAATCAAACCCCGATAAGTACGTCCACTATGCCCAAGTTTAGTGAGTTCTGCTCATTACACCGAGCCTTTCTTGTGCAAAGATTACTGTATCTACTACTGACCTCAGGTCGAAGGTAACCGTAGAACAGTCTCACTATCTCTGTCAGTTCAAGGTCATGAATTTGGAACATACATTGAACGCCAAAATCAAGTCCGAGTCGCCCCGGAGTGCCGGTTGGCAGCAAGGTTGATACCCAGAGACATAATTCTTGCATGGAACGCGAGTAATTATATGGCTCATGGATACATTATGAGGCTTGCTCAATAAAAAATATCAGAGCCAATCTGAGGAGGGCTACATTTAGGGGTTACTTCCGAATTTGGGAGGAGGAGGTAGCCTTCACGTGTCGGCGTGGCGATCAGTGTGCAAGATCAGTGATCCGCTCACCTCTTGAATCAACTTACTTGAAGAATTCCTCCTTGGCTCTGGCGAGTCCGGCAAATCGACCATAGTGAAGCAGATGAAGATTATCTATGAGGCGGGGTTCGAGAATCGACACGCGCGAGCGCAGGAGCACCGGATGACGATAGACAAGAATGGACTCGGCGGGGGCGCTGGCGCGGGTTGTGCGTGGGGCTGGGTGCGTTTACTAATAGCGACGAGGGCCGGGAGCGGAGCGCGAGGGAGTACGCAAGGGCGGATCCGGTGTCGTTACCCGCGCGGACGAACGGGGCGGGCACGCTGAGCGCGGGTACTCTCGAGATCGAGAACGCGACCGCGAGCGGGTACATCGAGCAGCGCGTGCACGGCTCCTTCTCTGGCGCACCGATCCCCAACTCGTCCTATGGCCCGGTGAAACAGGCCGCGTCTCCGCCTGCCCCACCACCGTCGAGACGCGCACGCCTGTCTCTGACGTCTTCGCCCAAACACACGCTGTCCTGACACCAGCATTAGCGGACGCGATATGGCATGTCACGAGGGTGCCGGCGGTGGAGAGGCTGGTGGACGAGCATCCAGCAGAGTTTTATTTGATGGATGGTGCGGGCTAGTGAGTCTCTCTCTCTCCCCTTTCCTATGCTCTGCCATTGGCTGGTGCTAATATGCGTTGGCCAGCTTCTTCTCGTCGATCCACCGCATCGCCGCATCCACCTATGTCCTATCCGAGGAAGACGTCCGGGCGCGCGCGAAGAGCACCGCGATTATCGAGACTAGGTTTTGGATGGGCGATTTGATGTTAGTGGTCTCTCTTTTTCGTTTGCGTTTCGAGCCTTCATTTGTGCTCGATATTATTTCGAAGATGTGTACGAACAAGCTAACCCCTCGCCTCCCAGGATCCACATGTTCGACGTTGGCGGGCAGCGCTCCGAGGGCAAGAAGTGGATTCATTGTTTCGAGAGGTGCGTGTCCCCCTTTCCTCTTTCTCCCATTCCCTTTCGTTCTCGCCCCTCTCTTTCTTCTCGTTTCCTCGAGCGGCATTCATCCCGTTCGGTTGACGCCGAGGCTGTGTATCAGCGCTCACCCGTCCCGGGCTGCTGTCTGCGCGAACGCCCAGTGCGTTTCCGGAGCGCCGATGCAGTACGTCTGAAGTGGCGTCGACGCCTAACATAGGCACATTGTGTGCCTGTCCCTGCATGTTCCTTGCCTGGGCTCTTGACTCATGCTACACCCTGCTTCATTTCTGGATTTTTACGATACCGATGCCCTCTATTTTTGATGTTTTGGCATTGGCATGGCGGCGGTGCAGTGCAGTGCGCCAAGCCGAGCGTCTCTTGGGCTTGTGTTTGTGTGTCAAGCCGACAGACGAGGGACGAGTCACAGGGAGTACTGTCTTGGCTCTCGTCGCTTCAGTCTCTTATTTTCCCTCTACCTGTTTTCTACTATGCTATCTTGCGACGAGTACGCTCGCTAACCCCCGCACTCGCAGCGTAACATCCATCATCTTCTGCACGGCGCTGAGCGAGTACGTTGGAGGAGCGGCGGGTGGTGAGCTTCCCTTCCCATTTCCTTCAGTCGAATCTTTCTTCGTTATCCCCTCTATCTTCGCGCCTTTTTCGTTCCTTCGCGACTTTTCTCCGTTTCTTCCTATTCGCTTGGCGTCGGGCGAGGTCTTTTCGGTTTCTTCTCTTTCGACTGGCGAGGGTCTGGCGCGAGGTGTTTTTCGGCGTTTTTTCTTTTTTCCTTCCCGGGCTGTTCTTCCCCGCGTCATCCATGGAGGGTGCGGTTTTGTGGCGCGGGGGGAGATGGTGCGGCCGGGCTTGCGGCATGGGACACGAGCTAGATTGGGGAGGGGAGGGGGAGACAGATGTTCGACGCGCCGGCAGGGCTGGGCCGGGCGGAGCTGCATCGCCTGCCCGTCGACGGACAGGAGCGGAGGGAGATGCGGAGGGAGACAAAGCCGTAGATGCAGACGCGACGTCGATGTGAGAGTATCGCCGTACCTGCACCCGCATCCGCCGCTGCTCTTGCCGATAGCACTGTCGTCTTCGTCTTCGTCTTCGTCTTCGTCTTCGTCTTCGTCTTCGTCTTCGTCTTCTTCTCCGTCTCGGTGTTGTCTTTGGCTCGCCCGAGCGCCGCACGACAAAGGCGAGGTGTATCCCGGTGAAGCGGGGTACAGGTACAAGGTGGCGCGTCGTGAGGCGGGGCGGCGTGCGAGTGCGCATTGTGATACGCCAAGCTGTGGGGTGGGGGAGACGCTTGGCGCGCAGACGGCGGTGCACGACGCTTGGCGGACGTTCGCCTGAGCCTCGAGCACGGTGAAGAGGGGCTTTGAATGCGCGGCTGTCCTGCGGGCTTGAGCTCGAGTCGAGCGGATGCGTAGAGAGCTTGACGTGTCCATTTCCGTGGCCACGACACGACACGGTGGGTGATGGCGGTCTCGTGCGCCGGGTCGTCTGTCGGCGCGAGGGACTTCGACTACCGTCGGGGAAGAGATTCAAGGCGGGCAGGCGGGCGGGTGTACACGGAGGAGATGGGACGCGAGGGAGGTGTGGTGGACGATACGACGATGCAGTGGAGCTCGAGGTGATGGTCGTGGCCCCGACCGTACCCGTCGTCGTCATCGTCTTCGAGTGGTGCTCAAGGATGATCTTGTGGACGAGTCGGGTCGAAGGATCGAAGACGAGACGCGCGCGCGTCCGTGAGGTTTGGGGCGGATCGAGATACGGAAATCCCGATCCTGCGCGAGCTTTGGTCCGCAGGATGGATGGCTGCAGGGTGCAGGACGCCGCGCGTCCTCCTTCCCTTCGCCCGGTTTTTCTTGTCTTTGTCTTTTTCTTTATCATCTCTCTGCGCCGTAACACTATGCTGATAACTCGACACTATACTAGTAACACGAATTGCAGAACCGCATGCGCGAATCGCTCTACTTCTCTTGGTGTGGGGCCAGAGGAACCGGGTGCTGCAGTCTTTGCTGCCTGCTCGCTCGGTCTCTTCTGCTTGGTGCTGCTGGCAGTTCGGGACCGCACTGATGCTCCGTGCTGGTGGGAGAGCGCAGCACCCTTTCGTTCTTCGCTTTATGCGGGAAAGAGGGTGGGCGCGGCTGGGTGGCTAGGATGCCCTACGAAGTCAAGCGGCTACTCGCTTCTTTGTATTTCGTTTGTCGGGCCTTACTGCTCGGTGGGGTTCCGCGTCGATTCGAGGATCGGGCGGAGGTGCTGGCAGTCGTGCGCGGGGACAGGCGCGTTGACGTTCGGCTTTGGCGTTGATCCAGGAAGGAGGGAGGATATCATTTTTCTGTCCTTATGGCTTATGGAAGACTTTGTCGCTTTCTTTTGGCTGGCGGTGCGTTTGGGAAGGGGGAGTGGCGGGACTTGTGGCCGCCTGCTGCGGCGCTTCGGTGCGGCCACTGCTTCGTGCTTCGATGTGGCGAGCACCGCATGAGCTTGCTACTTCGATGGCTGCGCTGTGAGCGCGCTGCTTCGATTTGGCGAACGCGATACGTGCGGCTTCTTCCGATCGCTGATGGGGTGGGCAGTCTGATTATTGATATGAGCTTGCGGATATAGAGCGCGGTTTTGTTTTGTGTGGATAAAATAGCACCACGGCTTCGGTTGTGTTACCCTCATCAGATGCTATGACCAAAAAGTATTCTTTTGGTGCTGGATTCTCAGTTCCACATTTACTCCCTAGCATTTTATTCACAAACAGGTATGTGCCTATTTGGGGGGTTTCAAAGGGGGGAGTGTCAAGAATGTCCGCTTTTGGCTTATGTAAACCGGACGGCCCCGGCCCGCTCACGGTCTACTGTATTCCGGTGGTCTGGACCATGAGTTTGATGCGACCCAAACGCGACCCAATGCGAGCTGGTCGACGCGTCAGCGTCGACCGAGCGAGCGTTGAGTGCCCATCGACCAGCTCACAAGAACTCCATAAGCACACGAAGCTTTACATCAATGCATTTTAATGTTCACAATTACTGAGAGAATTCACAATCCAATTAAAGGCTCATGAAAGGAACTAACTTTTCACAAACCTTCCTGGTAAAATGTCTCGTTATTCTGTTCAAGTTCTGTTTGTGCCACGCCGCTTGCCGGCCTCTCTCCAAATCATAGCTTGTTGCTATCCTTGAATGACATGCGGACACGTTTTGGTGTTATGGCTCTTTCGAGGATAAACAAGAGCGCGGCGCTTCGCGGCCCACCACTTCAGTTGAGAGACCCAATGGGCGCGCGATTCGGCGCTTGATTGAGCGCTAATTCTAAAAGTGATGTTCCATCGACGTGGAACGGATTAACCAAAAGCAGGCGTGAGAAGGCTTCAGACGGACACAGATAATTTTATAGAGGGACATGCAGCCCGCCACTTCAGTTGAGATACCTAGTGGGCGCGCGATTCAGCGCTTGATTGAGCGCTAATTCTGAAGGTGATATTCCCAAGGGGGGTAGCACGTGAGCAATTGATGATATGATGCTGGTCGGTCGGTCCCCCCAACGGACCCTTAAAAAATATTTTTTGACCGGTGTCTTTGAGAGCTTCTGGGGCATCCAAATGGCCAATTTCTTGGTTTTCACCAGTGGAAAAGCTTTCTGGAGACGACTTTGAGGATCTTGGCCCAAAATGGAAGATTCTTCGGCAATCTTGACAGGTGGCTGTGACACTTTCCCAGCGGCTCCTGCTTCTTCACTTCATTCAAAGCACTGGAATTACATGATAGGCCAGTCTAACCCATTCAGAAACACCCTCCAATCTTTTGAAAAGAGTTACAGACTTGTGCAACCTGAATTCCTCCTGACCATACAATATATTCCGTGAATCACAAGAAATATTTACCGGCAGGTATCATGCAGTCATATGGGTTGTATTCTCAATGTATCGACCTGCCATATCTTTTGTGTGGTTGGAAATGGCATAGTGAACTAAAAATCGCACAAAAATGAGGAAAATTGCGGACAGATCAGATCAAAATTACCATATTTGTGTATTACATAATGCTGTACGGTCGGTCGGTCCCCCCGGTCAGGCCCTTAATTCAAAATTCGGCACGGTATCCTTAATTTTTTTTTTGCTACCCCCTTGGATATTCCATCGACGTGCAACGGATTAACCAAAATCAAGCGTGAGAACCTGCCTTCAGACAGACAGGGATAATTTTATAAAGAGGGAGATAAGCCCAACAGTAACGTCAGCTGGATCAAATCGTTCGTTGCTCAAAATCTCTGTTCAATGTGCTGTAAAGTGCTGGCTTATGATTACAATTCTGGAGTGCTTCTGATGTCTGCCGTGAAACGGTCAATTATATACAGCTTATTCTTCAGTGCTTTCGTGTGATAATCGGTGGCAATCCGAAAAAGACTGTCCAGACTTTGAAGCCTTTCCACCTGCCACGCACGTTCCCTCAGCACTTGCACAGCTTGGCTTGTAACAGCGGCAAGTAACTGCGCCGGTGCATTAAACCATTGTGGATGCGCAGCGGAATGAACAATAGTGGGGTGGGCTGCCAGTGAGGCTATGCGTCTGCACGATGCTGCATCTGCTGCACTTGACGTTCCCGCCTACGAAGATGACCTATTTCAAGAGTCTGAACCACATTCTCCCCGCCCACACTAGGAGCCGCATGGCTTCTCCGAGTCGTCGGCGTGCGCATGATCTCGAATGGCTGCTTCTTTATAGAATGAGCCTATTTCAAGAGTCCAAACCGCATTCTCCCACCTTGGAGTCACACAGCATACTGGATCATAACCTGATGCCCCAACTAAACGAGTGGGCTATCCTCTCCTCCCACTCTTGTTCCACGGCATCGAAATTGGTATGGCATCATAGACGCCTTCGAATTACTTCGACTTGTGGAAGCTGGAATTCCTCAGCCGAAACAGTGTATCTAATATCGGCTGGATCAAATCATTCGTTGCTCGAAGTCTTTGTTCAATGTACCGAGAAGCACGGCATCAACTTTTTTGGTCTATGATTATGCTGATTCCGCAGCCTCTTTAACGACTTCTGACGCCTGCCGTGAGACGTTTGAACTTATTTTGCAGCGCCTGTATGCGGAAGAACCAATGAAACTCCTAGTCTGTGGCTAATTTTGGCTCCAACATGGATCTGGCGGCAATCTGCGCCATCTTGTGGAGATGACATAGATCTCATCCAGCCTATATATATGGGTTGCAGGATCGTGTGTCTCATCTTTCTTGTACTAGATGCCCCCATCAAGTGTTACTGAAATTCTAGTTGACAATATTGTCACCTCCGTGAGCACAGTTGTACCACTGCTGGATGAACTTCATGACGGTCTTTGTCCCCCATTCGTGCAAGCAATCTCAACCACTGCAGTCTCTTTGATTCGTGGACTTCAGGTATGGAATTTTGGACAAAGGACTTTCAGAACTGACATGAAATCCTAGAATGTGAAGAGAAACAAGGAAGAATGTTGTCAGCTCATGCAAAATATTCATGGGATCATCTATGCTATTGTCGATGCTCATTTGCAATCGGACCCTCCCGGCTGTCTTCAACCAGCAATGTTAGAGCATATTGGTAACTTCACTGAGTATTGATCTGCTATCTCTGTCTTGCGGGTGACTGATAGCATTTCAAGAACTCTTCATAAAATCCAAACATTTATCCAGGCACAACAAGGCAACAGCAAGATCAAACACTTCTTCCAGCATAACCAGATGAGTGCCTTGCTGAAGGATTGTCAGGCTGGGGTGCAGCTGGCCCTGGACAATTTCCCAGTGAGCCCTGCAATGATGGTGATCAGCACAAAAAGCTTAACTCATGGGCAGATGATATCTCTAGCAACCCTGTCCCACGATATTAATGAAATGCGGAGGAAGACTCAGCATATGCATGTTGAACTGCTTGAAATGATTTCAAGTCTGTCAGACTCGGCAATTTCGGATTGCACCTCTTCTGTATGCTCAATATATTTTCATGGTGATATTTTATGTGACTTTTTTTTTTGCCAACTTAGACCTTGAACAAATCACAAGCAAGGTAAGACCCTGGCCTAGATTTTGGACACAACTAATTTTTGTTCTCTCAAGCTCCCAATCCTTCTCACTTCTGCCTTCGATGCCCCAGATCTTCCATGGCCGTGACTCAGAGCTCATGCAAATTGTGCAGATGCTCACTCAACAATGTGCTAAAATTGCTATCTTGGGCCCAGGTGGTATTGGCAAGACAAACCTGGCTAGGGCTGTCTTGCATCATCCTGAGGTGGCAGCTAAATATGAAGACCGGCTCTTTGTTTCATGTGAATCAGCTACTACCAGTGTAGAAATTGCTGGTTTCATTGCAGCCCACCTGGGACTAAAGCCTGGAAAGAATATCATGAAGGCTGTGCTGCGTTCTCTTGCTGGAAAGCCAATCTGTCTATTGATCTTGGACAACCTGGAAACAACTTGGGACCCACTGGAATCTCGAAGCAGTACTGAAGATCTCCTTTCCAGTCTAACTGATATTCCTCATGTGTCATTAATAGTGAGTCCATTAATCTGATCTGTGTAGATATACATTGAAGTTTGAATCTGCAGGTTACAATGCGTGGTGCTGAACATCCAGCCAAAGTCCGCTGGACTCGGCCATTTCTTTGGCCACTGGCACCACTATCATTAGAGGCTGCTCAACAGATGTTTGTAGAAATCGCTGAAGATTGTCATGAACCCAAAGATGTGGATCAACTCTTGAAATTCACTGATAATGTGCCACTGGCAGTGGATCTCATGGCACATCTGGTTGCTTCTGAAGGGTGCTCACTAGTCTTGGATCGATTGAAAACTGAAAAAACATCAGTGCTATCTGAAGGTTCAAATAAGAGATCAAACCTAGACACATCTATTGCTCTGTCACTTTCAAGTCCTCGTCTCACTGCCCAAAGTGGGGCCATGAATTTGTTGCAACTCCTGTCTATTCTTCCAGATGGTCTCTCAGATGCCGAGCTTATTCAAAGCAATCTTGTTATTCCACAGATTCAGGCATGCAAGTCTGTATTACTTGGCACATCCCTGGCATACCTTAATAACAAAAAACGTTTGAAATCACTTGTCCCTATCCGGGAATACTTGCAGCATTTCCATGCAGTAGCACCAGCCATTGTTCAGCCCCTGCAAAGATATTTCCAGAGTCTGTTAGGTGCATACCAGAAATATCGAGGATCTAACCAAGTCACCAGCATTGTGAGGGACATTACTCTCAATCTTGGAAACATACATCAAGTTCTATCCCAAGCATTGATTCCACATAATCCTGATCTACCAGAAGCTATAAGATGCACAATTGCACTAGATTTCTTTACCCAACTGACCAGTCATGGCCCACATGTATTAATGCATTCTATTCAAGCTATACTTCCTCCTAGGGATCATAAACTGGCTGTTCAGTTCATCACTAGGATGTTGTCTGCCAGTGATTACAGAATGTCAATCAAGGATCGTGAATGCCTTGCTTCTGAGGCCAAGGCATACTGCCAAACTTTGAATGATCCCATTCTAGAAAGTGTGTGGAGTCTCTTTGTATTCTGATTATAGTTTTGATGCCTCTGTTTTACAGCTGATTTGTATTGTGAATTAGGAATCTACTATTGCTGGTACACAGATAATCGCTCTAAAGGGATACAATGCTTCAGTAGAGCCTTGATGTTAGCCAGAGACACTGGCGACATGAGAGCACAGGCCTCTAACTTGAATTATCTTGCACTGATCAATTTGAGGATGGCAAAATACAATGCATCCCAGGTGCTTGCAAGTGAGGCATATGTTCTGGGACAATTGGGTGGAAATTGTTATATTCAGGCATATGCATTGTGGATAAAGGCCCAATGTGCTAGAAGCTTTGGAAGCTTTCAGGACTCATTTTCTCTTGTGCAAACAGCAGGAGAACTTCTCAGGCTTTGTGGGATGTCTCAAAGTGATTTGGGGTGTGAGCTCAGGATGACTGTGGCTAATACACACAGAGATAAATCTGAGTATACAGAGGCCCAAAGTCTCTTTATTAAAATTGCATCTGAGCGGTCCACTGAGCAGGAGGGGGATGATTTGGGTATTACTCTGCTGAGTGTTGCACAAATTGGTGTGATTACTGGTGCAAGTAAACAAGATGTGCTCCAAAACCTAGAAATGGCAAAGATGATTCTCACTAGTCTTGCACACTATACAGGGGCTTTTTATTATGAAACAATACTTGCTGAACTTGAACTGAGAGAAGGGGATATAGTGGCAGCAAGAGATCGTTTTGAGAAATGTCTACAATGGTCTTGGACAAGAAAGGCTGAAATTTCAGCCAACTGCTTGGAGAACATGGCAAATGTTGGCTACTGGGGATCTGCCAACTTTGAATGGGCTGCCACCTTTGGTGTTGTTTATCTAGCATTTGCATGGAAAACAAAGCAGAAGTTAAGACTATACAAAGCACTATACTGTCTAGGCAATAGGTTTCTCTCCATTGGAGATGAACTGACTGCAGAAAGTCTATTCATAGTTGCATTAGAAGCATTCACAGAAATGGATGTTCATCGTTGGAGGGCAAATTGTATGCTACACCTGGGTGATATAGCTTTACAACAGGGGGATATATCAGGAGCAGAAAGGCAATGGGGAGATGCTCGACCACTGTTTGAGAAGTCATCACAGGCCAAAGATATAGCTCACATTGACTCTAAGCTTGCCAGTGTTAAAAAAGCTCATGAGGGAGCACTGTAAGGATTCTGAGTATACACAACTATGCACTTGAACGATTATGCTACCTACTTGTGTTTTTTTCTATTTGTATAGCCGACGCGACTTACTTACCATATGTAGTAGTCGCTTACGACATGTGCTGTCAAACAGTAACAATCTATCTCATCTTGCTCACACACTCCACACTCATTGAGCGCTGCGTCCTCATTGAGTAACTCCGGGACATAGGCACTTGGAGGTGAGTGTAACCTTTGCTAACCTTTGTATTTCAGCCTAGTAGATAAAGATCTACACCTTTGAATCCCTCATATTTGAGAGCCTTAGCTACCTTGAATTACAGGTAGTTAAATACCTAATAGTTGTCCTTGAATTACAGAACAACAGGTATTGAGGCATTGACCGTACTCTCAGGGTCTTTACCACTCAGTTCAACATCCGGAGTTCGCCAGAACTCAGTGCAGCTGTCACTCAGCGAGACCCCCGAGTCTCACAAGCACTGGCAACACTTGCAGAATTGCAAGCACCTATCCAGCCATTGGCTGAGTAGTCCACAGAATTTGCCCTTATGTGATACTCTAAAAATAGTTACCTCCTACTTATTCCAGCTCTGTTCAAGAGTTGTAAGGCACTCATCCCAAGAACAAACACAAATTAGTTATATACTTGATGTTGAAGTATGAGTTGTATATATATATTTATTTCAAGCATGTGTCAGTGGAGCTATGCTGGGGTCAGAACCACTTGATCTGGGGTCTAGAAGTCAAAATAAAGCTCATCTAATGAAACAAGTAACATCATACCTGAGGTAGGGATCAGAGTGAAAATGAAGATGCTCACTCAAGCAATTATAGCACACTTTGCAAAAGTGTTATGAGTGAATGCTGGACTTGGTCTGTACAGAAGTTCAACAAGCTGGTAGCAGGCTCTGCTGATTGCATTTGTATTTGAATGTGAACTGCACCACCAACCTGAGCAGATGTTAAATTGAAATCAGCTAGGGATGTCAAGTTGAGATTATCTGTAAATGTACCAATGATGTAAAGCTAAAGCTCATTTGATGTCAGTGCTCCTACTATTGAATTAGCAAGCCGAGTGAACCTTGTAGAAGGTTCTTGAGCATCACAATAGTTGAATAATGCATAATGAGCACAGCCTCAATAATGGATAGTTTCAACAATGAACAATGGATTGGGCTGTGTTGTAGCTATCTTTAGATATATTCTCTACACTATATAAACTGGCCATTTGGCCTCAATAAATATCATCTTCTTGTTCCCGTATTTCTCTCATCTCAAGTTACTGCACTTACATATCCTGCTTCGGCAGGATACACAGCAGCACAGTGCAGGGTGTGGTGTGTTGTGCAGGTGTGCATTGCGGTCCATTGAGCTGTGAGGTGGGAGAGACACTGGACACACAGGTGGTGGTGCATGATGCTTGGCAGATTCTACTTGTACACTCTCCTTATATACTACTGCTCGGTTTGATAACTATATAAATATTATGAGAAAAGGTTCGTGCACCCAAGAAACTATAACTCGAATCCCCTGCACGGGTATTGCTATTGGTTCCCCCTAAACGTTGGCTGTCATGTGTTGTCCAAACAATCGAGGATCTCCTTGTTGCGGTATCAAGGAGACATTTCCAACCTTCCTGCCCTCAACAATGCTAGCCCTCTGTCCTCCTGCTATCCCTCACTTATTTCTTTTTCGTCACTAGCCCGCCCACCTGCCATGGTATGCTGGGGTCTCGTCAAGATAACTTGTCCAATCTTGGAAAGTGGCTGAACCAGCAGAACCCTCCGCTGTGATCGATCAGTAACTGCCATGATTGGACAGCTGTCCGTAGCCATGCTGCTGGTGCCGAACGCTGACGTGTTTGACTGCCATGCTCTCCTAGAGGAGCCCAGACCCGCCTGGGTCCAGCCAATCTCTCCATGCGCCTTCCTTGCGCATCGCCCCATGACCTCTGGCACACATATGTCCTTGTCAAACTTCCACAAACACCATTTGTTACGGAGGCGCTCCCAGAACCCATTCATGTCTTTCCTTGGAGTGCCAATATTATGTTTTTATCCTCTTAGTCCGAGTCTAGTGTCAGTGCTTCTGAGTTATAGTAACCCAGGTACTGTCTGGTTATTCGAATAGTACCCTTGATAGTGTCAGGCTCTGCACTTTACCAGCAATGTTACCACAGATATCCTTGGAAACCATTCTAACTATATGACCGGTAGTTACCTGTCCGAGGCTCACAGTAACCCTTCTTATCAAGGAGAGTGCATGCAAGGAAAGCGCAAAATCACAAAATTTCCTGTGTGTTTGCATGGCTTATCAGCGCATCGGATCATCATCTATTGACACGAGGGACTTCAAGTCCAAGTTGCAGCGGAGATTGACAGTGGGTAGACAGGCGGGGGTACATGGAAAACACGGGACATGAGAGTGGCATGGTGGATGACATGGTGACAGTGCAATGGAGCCTGAAACAACCAACCATACCTGTTGTCTTCATCTTCAGGTGATGCTTGAGGATGGTTTCATAGACTCGAATCGAGTCAAATGGACCGAGACACATGCATGTCCGTGAGGTTTCAGGCGGATTGAGATACGGGAATACCAATCCTGCGCCAGCATTGGTCTGCAGGATGGATGGGTGCAGGACACCATGTGTTCTCCTTCCCTTCACCATTTTTTCTCGTCTTTGTCTTTTTTCTTCATCATTGCATCCCTCCACACCATAACATTATACTAATAACACGAACCACAGAACTGCATGCACAAATCGCTCTTCTCGAGTTTGTGATCAACTTGCACTAGTTCCTCCACACAAGCATGATTCTGTTCTTGGACAAGATCAATGTGTTTAAGAGGAAGTTGCCGAAGGTGCATTGTCTCCTCCATCTTGATGTCCTGGTGGGGAGAAGGTGAAGTGGGGAGAGATTGGCTTACATGGGTGTCCCGGAATGGGGAGGGAAGGAACCAGATTGCATGGCATGGTATACAGGTAGAAGGGACATTGCATGGAGAGCGCCTGTGGGACTTTGCCGTGCCAGGTGCCTCAAGGAAAATGGCGGGCACTGGATGAGGATTGGTGTCGGTCTCAGTGGGAGGGCAGTGCTCTTTGCCACATCTGGATTCCTTTCTCAGGATTACAAGGAGGATAGGGCAAGTGATGGGTTGCACAGGCTTGCGGTTCTTTTCTCCATGGAAATGCTTGATGCTGCAGGTGAGGCACTGCACAACAGGGGCTTGCAAATTGCAAAAGGTAGATCAGCGTTGATATGGAGGGAACAAATGCCAGAGAGGTATGCATTAATCATTTTAGGCTGGACTCAGCCTTGCAATCCAAGACATGATGGCAGGCTGGGTGGCAGGAAGGGTGGTACTGTCAGTGTTTGCACAGGCTGTGGAGTTTGCAGAAATTAATGAATGATTGCTGGCTGGTGGAATATGTTGAAAGCAAGCCTGTGCCAACGATAAAATAAGATGGTTTTTGGCCATGCAGTGTGTTGTTCATACCACCAGTCTGCAGGTGCTTCAAGGACAACTGTTGGTTGAGGTATGGTGCAATTTGGAACATGTGTGTAAAAGAGAAGTGGGAAGCAACATCAGCGATTGGATTCTCAGAAGAAGACAGCCAAACAGAAGAAAAGGAAAAATCAGGCAGGCATGCAAGGGCTAGGAAGCAATGCAAGAGCCCCATTGTCAGGGCAAGCAGATGGAAAAATTAGATATGCCATTGTGCACAGCCTCATTGTCGACATGGAAAATGACATAGGTGCCAGTGAAGTCCTTGCCCCAGCATAGGACAGCATGAACAACAGCAAGCATCTCCTTGACTTGGATGTGCTGCTTCCAATAGCAACATGGACAGCATACTGAAAACCAGTGGTTCCCAAAATGTCCCCTGAGACCTTTTGGAACCAATGGCATCTGTGTAGACATGAAGGATGTGGCATTGTGGAGAGAGGAGGTGAATCTCATTCCACTCCACAGCAAACATTGCCCACCAGGCAATGTTACAGTGAGCAGAACAAAAAGGCCAACATCATGAGAAAGGGTTGCAAAACGGGCTGCACAGGAAAGCACAGGCTGTTGGAATGACTTGCAAAGCAAATTACAGGAAGCCAGTGAGCTCTTGAATTTTGTGCAATGTAGCATGGGTACAAAAAGGCCACTCAGCAAGCAGCTCCTTGAGATAGGAAAGCTTCTCAACAGGGGGTTGCACCTTGAGTGCAACTGTGTCAAGTTTGATGCTGAGAAACTCAATTGCCACAGCAGGACCGCACACCTTAAGTGGCTGGAATTGAAGGCTGAGTTGCTCACCAAGAGCCGTTGTCCACTCCAGTGCTGGTTGAACTTTATCCAGAGGGATGTCAGGCAAAAAGATCTTCAGGAAATCATTGAGATAGTGACAAATGTATGCAGGCAAGTTGTGCTGCAGTATCAACTCTGACAGCAAGAATGAATGGTCATGTGAATATGTAAATCATGACATGCACCGTGTTTATCAAGATCTTCTGTCTTATCAGCCACCATCTTCTTGGCCTTTTTGCATGGCTCTGGAACAGCAACAACATCGGAACCAGATTCATCCGAGCTGATGGGGTCTGACTTGGTGGGTCTTTTGAATGGTTTAGGTTTGGTCAGGCTCAATGGCGGTGGGGGTGTGACATATATACTGCTGTGAGACTAGTGACCATCATCTGCCTTGTTGGAGACAATAAATGGGGATTGCTGCCTTTCTGGTGGAGTCTGGGCGGTATCACTATGGATGGCTGGCTCTGCATTGTTGCTAGCCTGCTGCTTTGTGAGGCATCTGGACCTCTTGCGGGCCAACATACCAGACTTGTTTGCCATCTTGTTGAAGAACGAAGTCAAAGAGAAAGCCACTCGGTGACTTGTAACAGCACGTGGAGTGACTGATGTCGGAAAGACACATCGCGCTACAAGGCAATGTGATGGGCTGATTTTTTTGTCTAACCAAGTACTAGTACACTAAAGATGGCTGGAGTCAAAGGGCGCCGCGCGCGACCCTTCGGGTTGCGCTTTGCGGCGGCGCCCGTCTTCGGATTTTCGAAAAATTACACTGTATTACCCTGCTTGTCCCTCAATTAATTCAAACAACCAGTTTTTTTCACCCTTCGGGGACCCGAGACAATGCGATGCTCATCTTTTACTACCTCTGACCAGGTATTCTGAGTCGTCACATTTATTTTGGGGTAAATCTGGATCTATTGATTGAAACTTGCACATCCCGCTATATATTTTCCGTTATTGTACGGCTATACGAAAAATAAGGGTTCTGCAAGAGATTGAGGTAGTAGGGTCTCTGATACGCGTCGAGTCCGTGAGGATTCCGCACTCGTCCCTACCTGCACGCGTCGACCAAGCTTCTGCTGGTTAACCGCCAAATTTGGTAGGGGACATATTCACCTGATGAGTCACAAGTGTGACGAAACGTTCTTGCGCATTCCCAGCAACGTCGTGTGGTCCCGCCCCGTTTCTACATTCGACTCGCCGTACATCACCTTGCACCCACGACGGCCCGCTTCGCGGACCGTTCGCAGGGCTCGCTAAAGCTCGCCTGTCTAACCAAGTACTAGTACACTAAAGATGGCTGGAGTCAAAGGGTGAGCTGGAGGCAGCAGATACTGGCTGGGAATATTGGTCCATGATGAGGATAGAATATGTTTGTTGTGGCTGGTGAAATATGTGTACAGACAAGCCAATACAGTGTAATATATTGAAGTAAGGCTACAATTGACTGTAAAACATGTACTGTACTATTACAACCATAGGTTCAGTCACAGGTCACAATGCTGGCTGAACTGAACCTATTTCAATTTTGGTCACGGTCACAGTGCCAAGTGTTGGCAAATTCCGAAAAATCATCCCAAAAAAGGAAATTGAACATATCAAAACTTGAACCTAAGAGGTCACAGGTCACACCCCTTGAACCTATGGTTGTAATAGTACAGTATGTAGATGACATATCCAAATACTGGACAAGTCAGCCACCTATAGCCAATACAGGACGTGACTTGTGTAGAAATACACGAAAATCATTGATCCTGTGATACAGACTTGTCCAAAGGACAGAGAAAAGGTTCTAAAGAGGCTGTTGACTGCATATTATCCGTGTGGTTCTAATGAGCATATTCCAAAGGCAAATGGCTCAGAATTGAAGGAGCTACAGGCAACTCACTCAAAACAACCAAAAACAGCCCAAAACGGGGAAAGAAAAAACACCCATGCCCTTTCCGCAAACAGCTGTAACAGTATATAAAATTGATCAATCACTTCTGCAATTCTTCAACAATATTCTATACCTTGCTATGAATGCCCTCAAGGTTCTACAGTGCTCCAGGGAGCCTACAACAAGTGTATTAGAAGTCTGAAGAAGTTGATGCACTTTAAGTGTGGCTGTGTCACAATCCATCAGCCCATCTGATCTCTAGAGCTGCCCAGTCCCATCATGTGGCAATCTCATACTCAAATTTAGCATGAAAGCTTTATATTTATGGTACTCACACAGTCTAGTTTCAGACATTTGAAGGGGTATTCATTGTGGATGTTTTCTCATGTTGGCCAGCACAGATGCCAAGTTTGTCCGGAATATGCCAGGTGTGCATGGTTCATTCACTATGTATTTGGTTGATTATTATGCCTGAGAGTATATAAAGAACCATACCTTGGTCTCAAGAACTGATGAAAGTCTGACTGCTGCCTGACAAACATCTGAATTGCTATCCTTTAGTAATTGCTTTACTATGGGAATTGCTGTTCAAAGGTCTGATTGGAGCTCATCTGCAAGGCAAGTTCAGTTGGCCAATGGATTAGACAAGGAACTGTTAACCATGTGTTCCAAGACTTGACAGGCATTCAATGGAAGCCTGACAAACACCCAAATCATTATTCTTCAGTAATTCTACCACCATGGGAATCACTTGTTGGATGTCCCAGTGGAGCTCTTCTACAAGGCAAGTCAAGTAAGCCAGGAGATAAGACAAGGACTGCTTACTATGTGTTGCAGGACTTGACAGACATTCAGCTGAAACCCGACAAACATCTGAAACATCCAGCAGTAATTCCACAATTGTGGGAATTGCTGGTCGGATGTCTGGCTGGAGCTCTTCTACAAGGCAGGTTCAGTCCACCTGTATATGAGATGAGGGACTGCTTACTTTGTGTCCCAAGACATGACAGGCATTCCACCGAAGCCCGATGAACATCTGAAACATCATCTAGCAGTAATTCCACCACTGCGGAAATCACTGGTTGGATGTTAAGCCGGAACTCTTCTACAAGCCAACATCAGTCAGCCTGCAGATCATACCAGGGACTGCTGACTGTGTGTTCCAAGACTTGAGAGGCATTCAACTGCAGCCTGATGAACATTCCAATTATTATCCCCCAGTAATTCTGCTACCATGGAAATCACTGGTCGGATGTCTGACTGTAGCTCTTCTACAGGCCAAGGTCAGTTGGCCTGCAGATCAGACAAGGGACTGCTCACTGTTGGTTGCAAGACTTGACAGGCATTCAACTGCAGCCTGATGGACCCCCCAATTGTAATGCTTTAATAATTTCTCTACCATGAGAATCACCAGTCTGATGTCCAGCTGGAGCTCTTCTACAAGGCAGGTTCTGTCAGCTGGCAGATCAGACAAGGGACTACCTACTGTGTGTTGCAAGACTTGACAGACATTCAACCGAAGCCTGACAAACCTCCCAATTGTCATCCTTCAATAATTCTGCTACCATAGGAATCACTGGTTGTCTGGATGGAGCTCTTCTACAAGACAAGTTTAGTGAGCCTGTATCAGACAAGGGACTGCTTACTGTGTTTTCCAAGACTTGATAGGCATTTAAGCGAAGCCTGGCAAACACCTGATTCAGAATCATGAACCTTCAGTAATTTCTCTAGGATTAGAATTGCTGGGCAGATGTCCAGCTGGAGCTCTTCTACAAGGCAAGTTCAGTCCAGCTGCAGATGATGAAACTGCTTACTGTGTGTCCAAAGGCTTGACAGGCATTCAACCAAAGCCCGACAAACATCCAAAACATCATTCTGCATTGATTCCACCACTGTGGGAATCACTGGTTGGATGGCCAGCTGGAACTCTTCTACAAGCCAAGGTCAGTCAGCCTGCAGATCAGAAAAGAGACTGCTTACTGTGTGTTCCAAGACTTGATGGGCATTCAACCGAAGTCTGACAAACCTCCCAATTTTCATCTTTCAATAATCCCACCACCATGGGAATCACTGGTTGGATGTCTAGCTGGAGCTCTTCTACAAAGCAAGGTCAGTAAGCCTGCAGATCAGACCAGGGACTGCTTACTGTGTGTTCCAACACTTGACACCCATTCAACTGCCGCCTGACAAACATCTGAGCTATCATCTCTCAGTAATTCCACTACCACGGGAATCACTAGTTGGATGTCTGGCTGGAGCACTTCTACAAGCCAAGGGCAGTTGGTTTACAGATCAGACAAGGAACTTCTTACTGTGTGTTCCAAAACTTGACAGGCATTCCACTGCTGCTTGACAAATGTTCCAATCATCATCCTTCAGTAATTCCTTTACAATGGGAATTGCTGGATGGATGTCTGCTTGGAGATTGTCTACAAGGCAAGTTCAGTTGGCCTGTGGATCGGACAAAGGACTGCTCACTGTGTGCTGCAAGACTTGACAGACATTTAACCGCAGCATGACGAACATCTGAATCATCATCCACCAGTAATTCCACCACCATAGGAATCGCTGGTTGGATGTCTAGCTGGAGCTCTTCTACAACACTTGTTCAGTTAATCTGCAGATCAGGCAGAAGACTTCTTACTGTGTGTTCCAAAACTTGACAGACATTCAACCGAAGCCCGATGAACACCGAAATCATCATCCTTCAGTAATTCCAGCGCAGTGGGAATTGCTGGTCGGATGTTCAACTGGAGCTCTTCTACAAGCCAAAGTCAATCAGCCCTGCAGATCGGAAATAGGATTGCTTACTGTGTGTACCAAGACTTGACAGGCACTGAACTGAAGCTTGACGAACACCCGAATCATCATCCTTCAGTAATTCCAGCACAATAGGAATCACTCTTTGAATGTCAGGCTGAAGCTTTTCTAAAACTAAAGTCAGTCGCCCAGCAGATCAGAAAAGGGACTGCTTACTATGTTCTCCAAGACTTGACAGGCATTCAACCGAAGCCAAATGAACATTTGAATCCCCATCCTTCAGCACTTCCACCAGAATGGGAATCACTCTTTGGATGTCTGGCTGGAGCTCTTCTACAAGCCAAAGTCAGTTGGCCTGCAGATCAGACAAGGGATTGCTTACAGTGTGTTCCAAGACTTGACAGGCATTCAACTGCAGCCTGATGAACATTCCAACTGCTATCCCTCAGTAATTCTGCTACCACGGGAATCACTGGTCGGATGTCCAGCTGGAGCCCTTCTACAAGCCAAGGTCAGTTGGCCTACAGATCAGGCAAGGGGCTGCTCACTGTGTGTTGCAAGCCTTGACAGGCATTCAACTAAATCCTGACGAACATCTGAATCATTATCCTTGAGTAATTCCACCACAATAGGAATGACTCTTCGGATGTCCGGCTGGAGCCCTTCTACAAGCCAGGTCAGTTGGCTAGTAGATTGGACAAGGAACCACCTACTATATGTTCCAAGACTTGACAGGCATTCAACTGAGACCTGACGAACCTCCCAATTGCTGTTCTTTAGTAATTTCCCCACTGTGGGAATCATTCTTTGTATGTCTGGCTGGAGCTCTTCTACAAGCCAAGGTCAGTCATCCTACAGATCAGATCAGGGACTACTTACATCAGACTTTTGACATGAAACTTTTTACCTTTTTCAAGCTTGAAAAAGATCAAAAAAGGCTGATAAAGGTCCGAAAGGTCGCCAAGGGGACAAGGCTCCAAGGACTAGACTGATTTTCACAAGGTCCGCAGATCCTGCTAAAAATAGTTTGATCTCAGGCTGTTCCCGGTGGTTTTGGGAGTGCTAATGCTTGTTTTGAGCGACATGTAGGCTGGCACAAGGCCACTGCATGTATATTACACAAGCATCTACATAATTGAGAGAGTAAAATATTGAGGTTTTCGCCTTTTTGACCTTGCGAGCTTGGTGCCAAGCCGAAAAGGTCACAAAGGTCACAAGTTATTTGTCAAAAGTCTGATGTACTGTGTGTTCCAAGACTTGACAGACATTTAACTGAAGCCTGACGAACATCGGAATCATCATCCACCAGTGATTCCACCACTGTGGAAATCACTGGTTGGATGTTATAGTGCTTTTTGAAATTATACAGAAAACGGAAAACTTTCTCAGGTTGTTGGGCCTTGTTTGCATGAGACCCCAGAACCGATTTGTTTGACATGCCTCATCGACTGATCTCAAACAACCTGAAGGCATGAGTTCCTGTCCTTTTCTTTGACCAGGACAGATCTGTCTGTCAGCAACGGCTCCTAGGTCGGCCTGACAGTGAATAACCCAACGCAGTACCCCAACCGGGATAAACCACAGAACCCTAGTAACTGGTATGTTCCCCGAGCAACAAGACTAGTTGTACCAACTCTGGATTAGGAGGCAGTATGTAGTAAGGTGGGATGCGAGGAGGAACCCGGAACGAGTCGAAAGCGGAATGATATCTGCTGAGGATTAGAACCTGAGGTCTAGTTACAACCCGGAGGATGGTGGAAAGGAATGGTTCCAGGGTGGAGATACAATCCAAGCATAGGCCAAGGTAGGGCCTGTGTATAGATGAGGTAGAATCTACTGTACATGAGATTCTACCGAGTTTATATACTAGTCTAATTTAATAGCGATCACGATCGTGTCCCTGTAGCTAACATAAAGGAGTCTATATAATAAAATACCTGTTCCCCTCTATGTTGGAGTTAAGCATTTAGGGTTTTAAGGAACCCGATCCCCAGGGGCATGGTTCCCTATATGTTATCCCCCTGGTAACTCAGTGACTGGGAACAGGTTTCAACTATGGGATCGATAGATCCTGTGTTGCACGTGACAACGACACATCAGTACATGTTGTCGGGTTATCCATGAAAAAAGGCTCATGAAAAAGGACGTGTTGGTCCAATTCATGACACTGTCCCAGAAATCTGTACCATCCTCAGGGTCAAGAAGTCTTTCGTTTACACCTGTCTTGACAACCACACATGATATGGTGTTGCACACAATCCCAATGCCCGCCGAACTGGATGCCCCTAGCACCTCACAGCAACAGATATAAAATACTAGGGGGTGCGGGCTGTCGCAGGCGCGCGGCGATTACAAATACTTATGGTTTGTTATTTTTTTTTTTCATGTACATGGATAATCTGCGTGTCATTTTCATGTCAAAACCTCCCAGCTGTCCACAATAACTCAACATATAGATGGAGAGAAACCCGACACAAACAAGCATGGCACGCAGCATGCCCAGTTTCAGGTTCTACTTTCTAGATCCAAGATATATAACTTTCCTCCATTTTCTCCTTCACTCGCGTTTTCACACTGCCAAATAGTCAGGAGCACAATATAACAATGGAAATGAGAACGTACATCATGTAGAAAGTACCAGAGGAGTACAGGTCAAGGACTGTTCTTGAAATCCAGGAAAGTCAAAAGAATGAATGAAAGATATGTGGAACAAAACATCCTTGCATTCGGTGAGGACAAGAATGTACTCGATCAACGTACACATAGAAAAGAAAGAAAGAACAGCTCATTGGACCAAAGAGCACCTCTTAACAAGAGATTGAATGGATTAGAAAAAAATATCATACTTTATGCTGTCTGGACATAGTTTAGTAGACGGTTAATGCACAAAACTTATAAAGCCTGCGTGTGCATGTTGCACGGATTCTGATACAAACGGAAATCTAGCATCAAAGATCCTGATTTTTGGGCAACTAGTCGAATAGAGCCGGGACATACCTGCGTGAATCGAGTATAGGTGCAGGCTGTCAGGGAAGTCAGTGTTGAAGTCAAGCAAGGAATTGATGCAGGCACTTACAAGAAAGCTCAAAAGACTCGAGGACGAGCAAGGGGAGGAGATCATGGGTCGTTTTTCAGACAGTACAGCAAAGTCTTGGTCTGTAGCAGACCGTCTGTTAAGAAAGTCAGATAGAGGTCAGTGAAGTGAGTCAGAATCAAGGTACTTACAAAACCGCCAGATACAATCCCGCACTGAGGGATATTCAGGACAAAGGATCCAGATCTATTAGAAATATTGAATTTCCGGCTACTGATCTAAGCAGACGCGATACATACCTTTGTGAGCTGCAAGAAGTTTGTGCCTATGGAAAATCAGTATGCACCTCAGTACATAGCTGTCGCAGCATGCACACCTTGACTCGTAATGTGAATGGACGTGTTCGACGATGCCAAGGGATCTGGAGTGCTAGGGAAGTTGCTCGATGCGGGTGCAGGCCCACGCGTACTATCAGGCACACACACGCAGACCACCATGCGGTAATTGATAATATTAAAATAAACTCGAACGAAACGAAGCACGTCACGCACCAATCTCTCGAAATGTGCAAAACCTGCCCGCACTGCATACATCCCTGGGTGAATAGTTTAAACACGGCGATGAACTGTTGCCACAAGCATGGCTTTTTTTTGGGAAAACCGAGGAATTAGAACTCTCCCTCGGACTCATCGCAGATGGGGATGAGAGAGGCAACAGCCACTGCACCCATAGCACTCGTGCACTCTACGAATGGCCACGGCGCCACCACGCACGATACACCGTCCTGGACAAACACGAAGATGAAAACAAGAAGGGAAATAGAAACGAACAAACCTACGAATCCGCCAACACCATTCTCCCCCTTTCCAACACCCCTGAGCCCTCGCGCATCAACACCGGAAATCTCTTTACGCTGTGAAGATGTACAAGGTTTAAGATACAGTGACCATGCTGGCTTCTGAACGGGTACTCGACCTTTCAAAAACGACAAGGCAATTCCATGAGAAATTGGGTGAGATTTCAGCCAGAAAGCATCTGGACGGGAGTGGTGATAAAGATGTTCCGGAGCTTTGCAAGCCAGGGCCATACAGCAACCGTTGGAAGCCAAAGGATCAAAGGTAGATTTGGTTGGAGGCATATACGGGGCATACGGAGATGAAGAAAGCTAAGAGTGCACAGTAAGATTCCATGGTGCTGATAGGAGCCGAGAACTGGAAGAAAAGGAGTCGAGGTGTCGCTGGTGATCAGGGGTATGTTTGCTATGCTGCTGTCAGTATCAAATTTGCTGCTAAAGGAATTACTGAAAATGACCGAGAAACAATCAACACGGCACAAAGAGGGTTGGTCGGACCATGAGGCGACATCCGGCATGGCGGCCGTTGATCCCTGGTTTGTTTTGACGGAGACAAAGTTGTCCGTCTTTACGAGCAAAAACAATACACAGACCTCTGAAAATCCAGTACACTTCAGTAATAGGGTGAGAGAGATGCTAGCTCCTCCTTTCACTGCTCAGCCACTGTGCGAAATGTGAACGAGACAATATTTGGTATTGTTGATTGATGCAGACGAATGATCATCACTTTACCGCCATGCTTCGCCGAAATGTTGAAACAGAACTGGTACCTATAGGTAGGCAATTTAGCAACGTAATAATGAAGAGGAACACCCGCAACGACTTGCCTGTGCACTGTTTATGCAGTAATAGACGACATTAAAGGTGCTAGTATTGTTTGACTGGACGATCACTGGAAAATACGGAAAGAGTGTTAATAAAAATATTCAAGGCACTCAAGACAATACCTTGTAAGTCAATCTTTGTTAATAGCCAAGGTTTTCGGTTCTTGAGGGAGACGAAGAGGAAATATAGCAAAAGTGAAATCTGTGACATAAGCATTTCTCACACAGCCACTAAATTCATTAGATTCTAATACTGATGATCTGGATCATCTTTGTTCCTCCTAATGGATTTTGAAAATTTGATCACAAAATACTAATGAAACTGGGGCACTGCCACTATTTTCATTAGTCGGTTTTCTCTCTACCGTGAGTGGAAAGGTGTGCAATTTGGCCTTGCATGATTTGTAAGAACGATTACATAAGTATTCATAACATCGACAAATTGAGCCTTTTTTCTTTCCATGTTACCGGTTGTGGTGCTTTCGGAACTCCTCAAACCCAAACAAATTGACCTCTGCTCTAGAGTGTCCCAATGGCAAAATGAAATATGAAATACTTGGGATTCCCAAAAATCCACATAAGGAAGCCAAAAAAACCAATACCCACAAGTCACATGCACCCTTGAGGAGTCGAACCCCAATCCGTCCTCAAGTATAAACCATCCCAGAGATACGAAATTGAAAGGACGTGTATTCCGAACACCAGGGTGCAGTGTACACCTCTAGTTGAAGCCTCATCTCACCAGCTCTAGCGAGCTACTGGAGCGCCACCGTGGCTCATTCTGGCAACCCGTCCCTTCCTCACTTGAACCAGGACCCGAAGTTCAAGAATCCTCCAACTCGCCCACTTAAGTCAGCTTGTGAAGAACATTCTGAGTTGGAAACAAACCGGAAGAAGGAAAAAAAAAAAAAACAGACACAGGAAAGATGCATCCTCGGGGAGTCGAACCCCAATCTATCCTGCAAGACACTCACTAAATGGGGTATCATCAAGACATATGTTCCGAACACTAGGGCACGTTACACGTCCAGGGTTTAAGCATCGATTTTACCTAATAGTACCAACTACTGTAGTACCACAGGAGATTCAAGTCATACACCCGTCGACCCATCTGTTGCACTATTTAAATTTGAACCATGACCCTGAACCAAGTGGCAAGAATCAAGATTCAAAAAAATTCTCCACCCCAACCCGCAACGGCACGCAAAAGGAAAGGATATTGTGAACAATTAGACTAGATAAAAAACGATATCTACGGCTGCAAATGTACCCTCGGGGAGTCGAACCCCGACTCATCTTTGCTACCAAAGAATCATATCAATCGTGGTGAAGGCTGTTCCGAACACCAGGGTGTTTTGTACCATTGCGTACACTCGGCGTTTTGTACCATTGAAACTCAGTATTTTACTCATTCTTAGATGAATCTGCATGATTATACCCACACTTGGCTTCCTGTATCTCTCAGACTCAGATTCTCTGAAACGAAGCTTGAGCATTTGTTCATTTATATATGTAGATCTGCATGTGCGACGACTTGATCCCCTTCCATATGTAACGGATTCCGAATTCCCCAGACTCAACCCGGAGACAGAACAAGAAGGAAAAAAAGAAAAAAGAAAAGAGACGGGAAGTGAACCCCGATTCATCCACAAATGGTTAGCACCGTAGCTTTTGATAAGTAGGACGTGTGTTCCGAGCACCAGGACGCGTTATATTATAATATCTGTGGTTCAATGGCTTCACTCGCTAGCTGTAGCGACTGTAGTACCATCACACGCCACAGGAGATTCAAGTTCGATATCCCTGACCCATCCACTGCACCTATCTACCTCATTTAAATTTAAACAAGGCCCTGGACGTTGACCAAGAATCAAGATTCAAAAATGCTCCAACCAAACCCAACCTGCAAAAGGATGTTGTGTGAACAACTGGATCACCGATAAAAAGTGATGAAGATAACGAAAAATGCACCCTCGAGGAGTCGAACCCCGATCCGTCCCCATACATACATCAGACTTTCGATACGGCTAAGGGCCTGATCGGCTGCGCCTGAATTTCCTTAGAATCGCTTAGAATTTTGGTTAGAATTGATCTGCCTGAATTGCTTGTCACGCTTTGTCACTCTGCTTCTTCTTCCTCTTCCACCGCGTCCAATGCCACCAAAGCCTCAGAAAGCATCCAAGGACCGAGCCCACTGGTCGGAACCCGCGACCAATGCGCTACTAGACACACTTATCGAAAAGAAAGCTACCCACCAAAGCGGAAATGGCTGGAAGCCGGCGGTATGGACTGACGTCGTAAAGAATGTACAAGCAGTCGACTCGGATGCACAACCTCCCAAGGATAAAGGCATTTGCCAGAACAAACTCGGCTATGCATGTTTCTATTCACAAAAGACAAGACATGCACTGAATACCATCGCAGCTCAAAGAAACTTACGAGTACTATATCTTTGTAGCAAAATTCAGTGGCAGCGGTTGGGACGAAGAGGAAAAGCATGCCACCAACACACCCGAATATATTGCAGACTTCATCAGAGTACGTGGTCTTTCTGCCTTCTCAAGTATGCTTCAATAAGACCGTATCATTCCCCAGGTTCACGGCAAAGACTACGCACGATGTTTCAAGACTCCCTGCCCCTACTACGATAAGCTGGATATCATCTATGACGGCATGGTGAACAAAGCCACTGGAGAGAACGTTGTTCATCTGGGAGTGAAGAAGACCCGCAGACGCAAGCGCCAAGTCGACGAGAATGCCAGTTCCAATCAAGCAGGACCAAGTACCATTTCTTCAGACCTCTCTACAGCCCACGCACCTCGTTCCGGTTCCAATACAACTCCTCCCGACCCGCCTACAGCCAATCCCGTTCGCACTGGATCTACTACAACCCTCTCGGACGCACCTATAGCCGATGGTCATCCCACGGAACCCAGTATGACCCTCTCGGACGTATCTACACCCAGCGCGGACCGTCGTCGACCTCTTGCTGCACTGAATGTTGATGGGAACACTGGAGGGACTGGGGGAGTTGACGGAGATACTGTCGGGCTCTATGACAATGAATTGGTTGCAGTGCGTCGTCTCACCTCTTTCTGTTCGCAGCTCATACTTGCACAGTCTCCACCGAAGCCGCGCCAGCCCTCTCGCCGCCGTACACGTGCTGAGTGCGAAGACGACGAGGACGATAACACTGCGAAAGGCCGCAAACGCCACAAGTCCGATTCCAGCAATAGTTCTGTTGCCCGTACCAACGCTGCCGCTGGAACTCAACTTTCTCGGGCTGTTGAAATACTCTCGGAAGCCATGGGCAAGCCTGTCGTGACAACGACAACGACAATGGAAGATCTTACGCACGTCGATGCTGTCCTTGAGATTCTCCAAGACGAGACTTTGCTCCCTCCAGATCCCCGCGGCAAAATCTTCCGTGCTGTTTCTCAAGCTCTGCGCGACCCGGTCGCTGCCCGCTTCTTCATCGCTGAAACAAATCTGGTGCGACGCAAAGGCATCATTGCTGGAATCATGGAAGATGCGGGGCTTCCTGTACCAGATGACTACTAGGTGAGCTGCCGTTGCTTTTCCTGGCTACTATTATAATCAAGTGCAGCAGAATCTTTCTTCTCTTGGGTTTGCTTTTCTGTCTTGTCTCACGATCCATTTGCGCACTCGGACTGTATTCATTGCCACGTACCATCACTTGCACTGTAAATTGCCTATCATCCTCCCTTGCACTGTAGTTCACCGTAAGCATTGTTCACTGTATTCTCGTGTCATATAGAAGCTCTCTATCAGAATTCAAAAGTTTTTTGCAACGAAAAAACACATTGACTATTGCAAGTCGGGGTGGTCGAGTACATATTTGTTCCACATGGCCTGCGCTATCCGATCACGACGAGCGTCCGCCCTTGTTTTCTCCGCTGCATTTACCACAGGACTTCCATCTACCACCTCACCTTCCTCTCGCTCCGCAAGGAAAGGATGTCCGTCAATATCATATTCTTCATCGTCATCGAGATCATTAATTGGTTCGTGGATGCGCAGAAAATTGTGCAGCGCTGCCGCTGCACCCATCATCAGGGCTTGCTGCTCATAGCCGATCTCCGGTCGAGAAAGAAGGATATTGAAGCGTCGTTTGTTCACGCCGAAGCATCGTTCGATAGCAACCCGGAGCTGAGCATGCCGTAAATTATAGAGCTCCTGCGGATTTTGAGGTCTGCATTATTGGATGAGTAGACATAATCAATAGAGGCCGTAAACTGACCGCTGATTCCCTTGCTTCCATTCTTTCAAGTGGTACCGGACACCACGATATGGTGTTAGCAACATGTCACAGTTGGGGAAAGCCGCATCTGCGAGATAATAACATCCTGGAAGCAAAGAGAACCCGTTTCGGCGTGCACATTCAAATAGCAAACCATCTGCAGCGGTACCCTCATATCCCGGCATGACAAAGGTGAATAGCAGATCGAAATCGCAAGCAGCAAGCACATTCTGGGTGATAGCTCCATGACAATCGCGGCAACGCAAGATGTGTTGCTCTAAAACATAGGCAAGGACGTGCACCCCATTGATCGCACCACGGCAATATCTGGAGGTGAAAAGACCGTCATTCGGGATCTTCTCTCGTTGTCTCAGCAGTACCTGAAGAATGGGAACCACCGAGGGTCATTCAAGATCTTTGCAGACGTGTTATCGACAGGATCTTTGACATATCTGTCGTAGAACGAGCTTGCTGCGAAGAGAGATAGCCCCTTGTTGATATAACGGCTAATCGTGTCACCGGATCGCTGAAACCTTTCCTGCAACTCCCGCTGACTGCTGCCATGTACCATCCAGTAAACGAAAATAGCCACTTGTTCCTGCGCAGTGACAAAACGACTGTCCGCAAGATCCCCAGCTGCGACAAGTTCCGCCAATAGAAGGAGAAAAACCGGTGCGGACATCCCGATTTCACGGTGACAACGCTCCGGATGGCCCAAAAGAATCTCACTGATCCAAAGGCTGCCGGAGAGAATGGAGGTATGCATCGGCCGAGGTAGCGGTCTTTCGATTCCGAGCAAATGAGATGCGAAGAAGACGACAGCAATGATGGTATTCAAGACTGCAGATTTGCGACGTTCGATGATAGTTGAGAGGTTATGAGCCTGACTGCGAATGCGTCGTACACGATGAGGAGGCATGCCGGATGTAAGAAGGCAAGAGATGTCGAAGAGACGTACAGTAAAGCAAAGTGTGACAAAGTGTGACAACTATTCTAAGCGATTCTAAGCCGATTCTAAGGAAATTCAGGCGCAGCCGATCAGGCCCTAAGACGTGTGTACCGAACACCAGGGCGCACCATATACTTATGATTCAAGTATCAATGTTAGTCGAGGATTTGAACTGAGTTCAAGTCCATCTTTATCGTCACCTCGCCAGTTGACATTGCTCACCGAAAAGTTTGAGTGGTTATTTTCGTTTTCCCTTCTGGAACAACGGGGAGCGGGAGACAAGAATTATTATCAGACCAGGCGTCCACGACAAGAATGAGAGTGTTCAAAATGCGGGGTGGAAGGCGCATCCTACAGATTCATCTTCCGCCCAATAAAGATAGGGAGATACGATCTGGGTTCGGGCTCTGCCATCCGACCGAGGGCTAAATCTCAATAGCACCCGACGCCCAGCTCGAGATGCACGTCTTCGCGCGTCCAGCTCCAACCATAGCGACCGATGTCGCTGCCTTCTTCACAACAAAAAGCTCGCCTCGGCTCGAGCTCATGTTTCGAACCGCTTCAATAAAACGGTTGGCACGTAATATAAAAATTCAACGCGAACCCTTCGCAGTAAACCAGTCCTGTAGTTGTACTCAGCATTCAAGACCTCCACCGAATCAAACCCGGAAGCGTCATCCGACACAGCCGGCAGAAAAAGACACAAGATAAACACAGCGAAGACTGCATGCACTCTCGAGGAATCGAACCCCGATACGTCCATGCCAAGTTAAGTTTCATGAGTTCTGTTCTGCTCGTTATACCAAAGCGCATCGTCTGATCCTGTGCAAGGATTACTGAACCTGCTATTGATCCAAGTCTTCTCGAGGGTTCCAACAGAACCATCTCACTGTGAGCAAGGAGTCCATTGTAGGCGCAGATAGTTTCGGAGCTAGAATAATTAACACAGATCTCAGTGGGCGTAGAACCAACTGTATTGAATATATGTACCTAGAATAATTAACACAGCTAGGTATGATAAGTATATGTGGACGGAGACAATGTAACGAGTGAACTCACATCTCAGTGGGCGTAGAACCAACTGAGATGTGCACGTGAGGCGAGAGAATTTAGGGACCGAACGGGAGCCGAATTAAAAGTAAGTAAGTCCATAAGGAAGGTAAGTAAAGAGAGACGCCGTTAGGATTGATACCTCCAACACTCCCCCTCAAGCCGTAGGCGGCTCCTCGACTCCTAGAAGATCACGGAACTTCTCGATCTTCGTGCGTGCAAGGGATTTTGTGAAGACGTCGGTGATCATGTCGTGTGTCGAACAATACATAACAGATGCATGGCCATGGCGTATGGTCTGCCGAATGAAATGAAAGCGGATGTCGATGTGCTTGGTGCGTGCATGATAAGTTGAGTCTCGGGAAAGAACAATGGCGCCCTGGTTGTCGTAGAAGAGAGTGGTTGGACCGGTGGGAAGTAGCCGTAGCTCGGAGAGAAGCTTCCGAAGCCCGATGAGCTCTTTCGAGGCGTGCGTGAGAGCGACGTATTCGGATTCGGTGCTCGAGAGAGTGACAATGGGCTGCTTTTTCGAGCTCCAGGAAATTGCGCCGTTGCCGAGGAAGAAGCTGTATCCGGAAATAGAATGACGGTGGGCTTGAGAAGCCCAGTCCGAGTCCGAGTAGCCAAAAAGGCTGCGGCGGACACCACCGAGAACAAGGCGGAGGTCGCGCGTACCCTTGAGGTACTTGAAGATGCGCTGTACAGCCTTCAGATGTGTGGTGCGTGCGGCATCGCCAAATTGGGCAACGTGGGACAAGGCGAAGGCGATGTCGGGATGGGTGCCACGCGACACGTACAAGAGCCTGCCTATCGCCTTGCGGTAGTGCCTGTTCTGCGCGGGTGAGAGGAGCTGGTCCGAGACACCCGGTGCGTCGTAGCTGAGGTCGACGCCGGGCTCCATCGGAGTCATGACCGGCGCGGCGTTCTCAAGCCCCATCTCTGCAATGATCTCGTCAATATAGGACTGCTGTCCCATTGAGAGTGTCCTTGCTTCGAGATCTCGGGTGATATGGAAGCCGAGAAGCCATTTGACCTCACCAAGATCAACCAGCTCGAAGCGCTCGTTGAGCTGCTTCTTGATGAGCTCCACGGCGGCGAGGGTGTCAGCGACGATGGTGAAGTCGTCTGTGGCCACTGCGACGATGGTGTAGTGGTCTTCCTCGAATTTATAGAAGACTGCCTCGTCCACGGCGCAGATGGAGTAACCAAGCGAAATAAACTCACTTGAGAGTGTATCATACCACTCATATGCACCCTGCATCGTTCCGTAGAGGCCCTTGTTGAGTTTAGCAACGATACGGCGTCCAGCATCGCGTAGTGCTTGTAATTCCGGGGGCAAAGTCCGAAATTTGTCGTAGTGTGGAGGTAACTCCATGTAAAGATCGTGCTTGAGTTTGGCATTCAGGTAGGCGCTTTTGACGTCGGCCTGATGGATAAAATCGCCTCTCGAAGCGGCGGCAGAGAGGATGGCACGGAGGGTCTCGAGGCGGACCACGGGCGCGAATGTCGCGTCGTAATCCACACCGTGTACCTGGGTGTAGCCTTTGGCAACGAGTCGGGCCTTGTATTTTGCAATGGCTCCGGTGGCATCCCGTTTGACCTTGAAGACGTATCGGCACTTGATGATGTTCGCGCCGGGTGGGGCTTCGACGAATTCCCAGGTGTTGTGTTGCTCGATTCCCGTGAGTTCCGTATCGATCGCAGCTGACCAAGCAGGTGCCGTTTTAGGATCTTTCAGCGCTTCCTCTACTGTCATCGGCGTAGACGCCTCATCTGCCGCCATCCCGAACTCTTCGACATCGTCGAAATCGTCCAGCTCGACTCCCCCTGGTTCCTCAAAGTCTCCGGCATCCACAAAGAACGCGAAGTCCTCGGCAGCAACTGAAGTATTCAAATTTTTGTAATACCCTGCTTTGGGTCGTTGCCGCATTCCTCGACCTGTACCAGGTTCTGGCTCAATCAGCCCATCAAACCTGACGCGTTTCTGGTGTGGTGGAGGTGCTGGAGGTTCGGATGGAGTGGGAACAGGCGATGGAGGTGATGGAGTGGGATTTTCGAGGTAAGTCATCGACTTCTCGGGTGTTTTTGGAGTTTCGTCGTGCTGCGGTGGTGCTGCGTCGGTCGTTTCGACCTTCTGTAGCTTGGGGAGCGTCGCGCTTGGCGGCGTCGAAGGCGGTGCGAGTGGCGGCGGCGTTGCAGCGGAGACGGGTGGAGTGACGGAATTTCCGTCTCCCCCTTCAATCTGCACGTCTTCCGGCTGCAATTTCTCGTCTTTATTGAACGAGACGTCGCGCTCAACGGTTACCCTGCGCTTTTCTGGCCAATAAATGCGCAGGCCGTCCTTCGTTTCCTCTTCGTACCCCACGAAG
Source organism: Mycena sanguinolenta (assembly GCA_014462675.1). Classification (NCBI taxonomy): domain Eukaryota; kingdom Fungi; phylum Basidiomycota; class Agaricomycetes; order Agaricales; family Mycenaceae; genus Mycena; species Mycena sanguinolenta. The sequence continues at coordinate 647,446 of JACAZH010000034.1, read as the reverse complement.
CGCCCTTCGATGGCGGGATTGGTGAGTCGATGGCGGGATTGGTGAGTTTCTTTGATTTTGTTCGCTTCACCCACACCTTGGACCCCCACTCAATGAGATTTGCCAGATTCGGCTTCTTCCCCGTCGCCATTTCGTGCGGCGTTTTGTTTTCGGGGAGTGCACACGTCGGCGCACGGTTGCGTAGCCACGTCGAGTGTTGCCAAGCCTCAGCCCATAGGTACTTCGGCAGGCCGCTGGCGTCGAGCATCGCCCGACTGCACTCTACGTGCACACGATGGCTGCGCTCTGATGCGCCGTTCTGCGAGGGCGAGTCGTGCACGGTAAGGTGCCGCACTGTCCCCTTCGATCGCAGGTGCTTATCGAACTCATCGGATTTGAATTCGCCTCCACCATCGCTGCCGAATATCTCAATGTCACGCTTGCGCTGGACCTTCACCCACGCCTCGTAGTCTTTATACTTCTCGAAGGCTTCCGACTTCTTTTTCATAAAGTAAGTCTTTTCTTCGTGGGAGTAACGGTCCTGAAACGTTAGGCTATAGTCTTTCCCCCCGAGGGAGGTGACCTCTGCTGGCCCCCAGGTGTCGCCGACAACTTTGCCGCCGTACACGGTGCGGCGCGGACTTTCGCTCTTTTTGGGAAACGACTTGCGCTGAGCCTTCGCACGGGTACACGGCTCGCAGAACTCGGGTTCCGAGTCCATGTCGAGCTCGATGCCCTCAACCATCCCCTTCCGCACCATGTCGCGCAGGGTGTCGTGGTTTATATGACCCATTTTGCGATGCAGCTCCGAGATCGACATCAATCTGGAGGTGCTCGCGGCTGCGGTAGGTGTTTGTTTATTGGTGGGAGGTGTTACGGCTGATGTGCCAATGCGATAGAGTCCACGGACAAGTGGGATACGGCCGACGATACGAGAATTAGGACGTGGTGTGCCCAGTACACACGTCCCTTCCTCGATATGGGTGATCCAGCCCTTACGGTCGAGGCTGCTGACCGAGAGGAGGGTGAACGCGAAACTAGGTGAGTAATATGCGTTCTTGAATAGCGCTCGAGTCGGCTTTTCGCCGTCTCCCATCGGGAGCAGTATCTCGAGGTCCCCACGACCTGTCGCGCTTAGTGTGCGGCCATCGGCGGCGTGTATGGGGAGCGGTGGAATCTCCACGAAGTTGACAAATTTTTCGCGGTCTGGGGAGAAGTGGCGCATCGCGCCGGTGTCGATAATGACATCTCGTTTCGAGGATGGTGTAGCGGCCGCTAAGGCCTCGTCGCTGTCCTGGAGGGTGACGGAGAAGGCAAGGTCCCCGGGCTCATCATCGATGGTGCCCAGGATTGCTGACGCAGCTACATCGTAGTCGCTGTCGCTGTCGCTTTCTTTCTTCGCGCTATTTGCGCTTTCAGAATTCTTTTTCTTCCCTTTCTTACTCCACGGTGACTGACCCTCTTTTCCTCCCCCTTTTGACCAGCAATCCGCCTTTGAATGACCAGTACGCTTGCAGTTCTCGCACTTGGTCGAGTCACCGCCCTTGTTCCCACCTCCACGTCCACCTGCACCTCGGCCCTTTCCTTTCCCCGCTGATGCAGCCATGGCCGTTTCGGCGATGGCGTCGGACTTCGCATGGATGGCGCTCTCGTCAGCGGTCTCGAAGATTTCCTGGACCAGTGCGGCGCTCGTGATGGGACGTCCGGCAAGTCGGGATGCGGTGGCGATGGTTGTAAGGAGTGGACGGAATTTGGGAGGGAGCGAGGCCTTGATGTACGCGGCAAATTGGGCGTCCTCGAGCGGCGCGCCCATGGTGTCGAGTGCTTCCTTGAGCCTCTGCATCTCAGCGATGTGCTTGACCACGTCATCGTCGTCGAGACAGCGCATGGTCTGCAACCGGGTGAGCGTGTCCATTTGGACCATCTCCCCCTTGTTTTCGAAGATGCTAATGAGTTGGCCCAGCATCAGCGCGGCCGTAGGCTGTGACTTGATTCGCATGAACGTAGCCTCGGAGACCGTCTCGTAAATGATTTGACGGACTTGCGCTTCCTTCTGTAAGTATTCATCGACCTTGGTCTCGTGCTCCTCTAACTCGTCGTCGGACAGGGCTGCCAACCGATTCGGGAGGAAGTATTCCCCATCACGGACGGTGAGCTCGGCGGGTTTTTTCATGGTGCCGAGCGCGGTTCTTCGTAGGCCTTTAGCCGTAATAGCATTGAAAGCCATTTCCTTGTAATTCCCCCAATTTGAGCCATCGTCTTTTAACTTGGCAAGTTTCGTGAGCTTCAGGAGAGAGGACGAAGATGCGTCGGTGCCCATAACCTGTAGGCGCAGATAGTTTCGGAGCTAGAATAATTAACACAGATCTCAGTGGGCGTAGAACCAACTGTATTGAATATATGTACCTAGAATAATTAACACAGCTAGGTATGATAAGTATATGTGGACGGAGACAATGTAACGAGTGAACTCACATCTCAGTGGGCGTAGAACCAACTGAGATGTGCACGTGAGGCGAGAGAATTTAGGGACCGAACGGGAGCCGAATTAAAGTAAGTAAGTCCATAAGGAAGGTAAGTAAAGAGAGACGCCGTTAGGATTATACCTCCAACATCCATCTCAGTTCAAGCTCAGGAATTTGGAACACACATTGAACGCAAAAATCAAGTCCGAGCCGCCCGGAGTGCCGGTTGGCAGCAAGGTTGAGAATCAATATTAATCAATATCTACCCAGAGTCGACATAATTCTTGCACGGAACGCGAGTATATGGTTCATGGATGCATTATGAGGCTTGTCCGATGATATCTGGGCCAATCTGAGGGGGGAGGGCTACACTTATATCTGTTAAAATCCATACCTAGGATGTCGTACGGTCTCGTTCCTTCCCTTTTCTTTACTTATTTTTACTTACCGCGCTTACCGCAACGATCACTCTTTCCATATTCACTCATTTGTCACACCTGTCACTCTCAGCGTCGTTTTTCTCTTAACGCGTTCGCTGAGAGTGAGTACCATATTATATATTCATTCTATACCTTACTTACAACGCCCTAGAAGGGACTCCGTCTTTTAGGTATTTAATATAGCGTCGTTTTTCTCTTAACGCGTTCGCTGAGAAAAGGGACTCCGTCTTTTAGGTTATGGGCCCCGGCGCCGGCTACTTCTAGACAACCCGTTGAGCGCATCGCACGTAAACGTACGAACGATCCGAGCGACCAAACTTGCGAAATCGCTCCGCACCAGCTTGCGCGACTCCCGTTCTTCCTCGATATCAACTGCCACGTCATCTGGAATTTTTCTTCCAGCTGTGCAACCCCAAACTAGCCAGCGAACGCTCGACTCCCCCTCGTTCTCTTTTCAATCCTCTCGAATTCAACCTCTTTTGACACCTCTGGACCCACGGTTGTGTTCTCGCTGTCACTGATGTCCTCGGAGTCGACCACCTCGGATTGGCGCCACATCACGCCTCTCACCGCCGGTACCTATGCCGAGTGGGAGCCTAAGGCGATCTCCGAGCTGATGCGCATCGGCGTCTATCGCCTCTGCACCGGCGAAGAGATTGAGCTTGACAAGCCGTCTCCGCCGGTCATCGCCGCAGATGCCACGGCTGCTGTTAGATCTACCATGCAACGCGAGTACAAGGAGGATGTCCGCGCATACAATGACGGCCTCCGTCGCCGTGACAAGGCCATCGGCACCATCCGTTCCATCATCGCCGAGGATCAACTCCAGCATCTCGAGGGCAAAACTACGCCCCCAGGAGGTCTGGGAAGCCTTGAGGGAAAAACACAAGGATGCTACCTCAGGTCTCGCCGCATATTACATTAAAATTGGCATCCTGGAGAAGAAATACAACGAGGATGAGAACATGCATACTCATCTTTCATTCATTCAAATGGAGAATCGCAAGCTCCCAATAAAGCAGCGCTTCGACGACGAGTTCCTCGCGCAGATCATGCTCATGTCCCTCCCGCGGGAATCTACCTGGGAAACCTTGCTCGTCGCACTCCTGCAATCCGTCACCGACAGCAACACGCTAAAAACTGTCGATGTTGTAACCCGCCTCATGCAGGAATACCGTCGCCTCACCGGAAATGACTCATCCCCTTCCGATTCGGCCCTCCTTACCAAAAACAAGGAGAAACCTGCGAAGAGCTCGAAAAAGCCTCGATGTGGTTACTGCCGCTACAAGGGCCATCTTGAGGATGATTGCCGTAAAAGGAAGCGAGACTTGAAGGAGAAGGGCAAGGCGAAGGAGGGGAAGGGCAAAGGAGACTCTGGACCAGTTGCTGGTGCCGCAGCTGAAGTCTCTGACTCAGACTCTGATTCGGAAAATAGCGAGACCTCGGAGCGCGCTCATCTTGTATCGCTCAGTGCCGAATTCACTGCCCATACTGAGCAGTGGGAGGATGGCTCGATCCATGTCTTCCTCGCTTCCACAGTCACTGCGCTGCTCGCGAAGTCTGCCAAGTCAGATGCATTCATTGATTCAGGCTGCACCCGTCACTTGTCTCCCTGCCGTGAGCATTTCAATGACGCCACTTACGTCTCCCTCGAGAAGCCGATTTACATTCATCTCGGTGACTCGTCCGTCATCAAGGCCATCGGACGTGGGGACGCTCCAGTACCTCATGGACTGCCCCGATGGAGTTATTCCAGCCCTCATTCCTGAAGCTCTCCATGTTCCCGACCTTGCCGCCACACTCCTTTCGGTCTCTCGCTTCACAGACAGGAAGCATGAAGTCGTCTTCAAAGGAAAAAAACTGCCGTTTGTTGCTCCTTCTGGGCGTTGCGTCGCTACAGCTACAAAAACCAGCGGTGGTCTTTACAGGCTGCTTGCTCGCCCAATGCTCTCGAAAGAGTACGCAAATCTCGCTGCTACCTCCCGCACAGTCGACATTAACCTCCTTCACTGTCGCTTAGGCCATCTCGGCTATGACAATGTCAAAAGACTTGTCGATAAAGGCATGGTGGACGGTGTCGATTCAGTGGGAGGTCGTATAGAATTTTGCGAGGCCTGTGTAAACGGCAAACAACATAGATTTCCTTTTCCCCCTTCCCCAAAGCGTGCACGGCACAGGCTGGATCTTGTCCATTCAGATGTCTGCGGCCCTTTCCCGACAAGCATCGGTGGCAAGCGATACTTCATTACCTTCACAGATGATCACTCACGCCGAAGTCTACGTCTACTTCATGCGGCACAAGCATGAGGCATACAAGAAGTTTTGGGAATTCAAAGCTGAAGTCGAGCTCCAGACCGGTCGAAAGATCAAAGTCATCCGCACTGACAACGGCGGCGAGTACACCTCCGACGAGTTTGAAGAATATCTCAAAAACGTCGGAATCATTCATGAGAAAACAGCGCCCCGACACTCCTGAGCAGAATGGGCTCAGCGAGATCATAAATCGCATCATCGTCGAACGCGCACGCTGCATGCTGTTTGCTGCAAATCTGGCCGCAGGTTTCTGGGCAGAGGCCGTACTCACTGCAGTCTACCTCATGAACCGATCGCCGGTGTCGCGTGTCAAAGACATGACCCCTCACGAAGCTTGGTCTGGGGTGAAACCATCTGCTGCAGCTTACCGCACATTTGGGTGTCCTGCATACGTCCACATTCCGAAATCCAAGCGGAAGAAACTCGCATTTAAGACGCGCAAATGCATCTTATTGGGATATGCACCGGGTACAAAGGCATACAGACTCTGGGACCCAAGCAAGCGACGCATCGTCACTTCACGCGATGTCATCTTCGACGAGCGCGTAGACCCTCCAGCTCCGCCCGGCACCCAAAGTGGACCTCTCTGAAGTCGTGTGGAATGGGGAGAGGGACTATGAGGAGGTTAGTCGAGTGGGAGACTCATGGGACGACAGCGTGAAGTCACACACCAAAGCTACATCGAATTCGGAGCTGCCTCCGACATGCCCAGCTGACCGTGCACATACCGAATCTCCTCCCGCCTCGCCGCCTCGTGGGTCAGTTGAGTTACCAGAGCTTGAGGTTCCAGACGAGCCCCCAGCACCTCCTCCTCCTCCTCCACGACGTGCTCGCCGAACGGAATTGGAGATGCTCGGGCCACCTCCCGATATCCAGGGACCCCGCGAGCGCCGATTGCCTGCTCGTTTCCGCGAGGACGAGCAACCGCCGGCGCCAGGGACGGCCCTGCCGCTGCCGACGAGGAGGACGGTGCTTTCTTTGTTGCCGTGGATGCGGGCAATGTGTTTGCGCAGCCCCAGTACTCGGACAGCGAGGAGGTGGCACTTGAGAACATCGCCTTCGTCTTTGCTGCTGCCGCACATGGGTCTGGCACTTCACATTCCGACCCCCTCACGTGGCGGGAGGCGATGCGCCGTCCCGACTGCGCGGAATGGACAAAAGCTGTCTCAGCTGAGCTCACATCTCTTCGTGAGACTGGGACTTTTGAGGATTGTGACAGCTTACCTCCAGGTCGGAAGGCCATTGACGCGAAGTTTGTCTTCAAAATTAAGCGCCAGCCGGACGGATCCATCGAGCGGTACAAAGCCCGACTTGTTGCGAAGGGGTACTCGCAGATGCCTGGTGTCGACTTCGATGAGATCTTCTCGCCGGTGGTCAAACTCACCTCTGTCCGGGTCCTCTGTGCACTAGCGGTCCAGCTCCAGCTTCATTTCCACCACCTTGACGTTGACACAGCGTTCCTGAATGGAGAGCTAAAGGAGGAGCTTTACATCCGTCTTCCAGAGGGTGCTGGGCCGGATGCAGGGAAAATCAAGCGGCTGGGGCGTTCGATTTATGGGCTGAAGCAGGCTTCGCGGGTGTGGTACGAGCTGCTCGACAGCGAGCTCAAGCGCGTGGGGTACATCCGAATCCATGCCGACTTTTGCATCTATGTGTTTCGGCGGGGAACGTCGTTTGCTTCTTGGCGGTGTATGTCGATGACATGGCCCTCTTGGGGAACGACCTTGCCGTGATGCAGGAGCACAAAGTCTTGCTGGGACGCCGCTTCAAGGTGAAGGATTTGGGTGCTGTCAGGCAATTACTCGGTTTGGTAATTGATTATGATCGAGACGCACGGACCCTACTTCTCACGCAAACGCGCTATGTCGAGGAAGCTCTCGCGCGTTACGGCGCCGACGACGGCCGCACTCATCTCACCCCACTTTCCTCTGGTGTTAAGCTGACCAAAGAAGACTCGCCGAAAACCGAGGCTGAGATGCGCCATGCTCGCAACATCTTTCCATACCAAAGTCTGATCGGGACGCTGATGTATGCCATGCTTGGGACACGTCCTGACATTGCGTATGCAGTGGGAGCCCTCAGCAAATTTTCTTCCAACTTCGGTGAAGCTCATTACAAGCAGGCTATGCATTGCCTTCGATATCTTGGCGGCACGAAGCACTACGGCATTAAATTCGATGGCAACCTCGGACACGATGTGCCACTACATTTTTGTTTACCATTAACATGCACACAAGGAAGTACAAGTCTAACGGACGAGAATTAGAGAAAAACAAGTAGTTTAGAGAGGACGACGAAATATGACTCACATGAGTCAAATTGAGTCACATGAGTCAAAACAAGTCATATGAGTCATAATGAGTCATGTGAGTCAGAATGAGTCATGTGAGTCAGAATGAGTCATGTGAGTCAGAATGAGTCACGTGAGTCATATGTAGTCATGAAGAAATGACTCACTCCAGCAGTATATAAGGGCCAGGGCCCCAGCATGTTTTTCCCCAAGTTGCCCCCACCTGTACTCATAGGTAGTCAACTAACTATTAGCTTTCTGCTAACTTGTGTGTGTGTGAAGCCTATCCGTCAAGCCGTTTAACGAGAACACTGATCCGTAACGAGAACACTGACCTGGAAAGAGAACACTGACCCGAAACGAGAACACTGACCCGACGCACCTGACTGACCTTACGAGAACACTGAACCGATACACGAACACTGACCCGACGCACCTGAACAACGTAACGAGAACACTGACCCGACGTATTTGACTGACGTAACGAGAACACTGACCCGACCGAATCAAATATTACTCCGCCAAGATCCTCGAAAAGGAAATTGTTGGAGCACAAACGAACACTTGAGTGAATCTTGCGAATAACGATATTTCCCAAGCACTCAAGGGAAACAAATTTTCCTCCGCACATAATTGGAGCCCACCGCGAGGGATTTCTTTGCTCCAACGACAGGAATCTCCTATTCTCGGATCTAACGACCGAATTAAACACGACACGACGAAACATTATGACACAAACCACAACAGAAAAACCTGTTTACGTATTCAAAGACTGGGATGAACGACGACAGTATGAGTCTATGGATGCTCAGACCCGGCAAGCTTACGAAGAATTACATGGAGAACCCATAGGTCCTTTACCTGATGTAATGGGGCCACCTCCTTCTAATACTGAAGCTGGACCATCCCATAGCCGAGGTGAACCTAGTACCTCTTCCACAGATAAAGGTAAGGGAAAAGCAAATGATACGGAGAATACTTCAACTGCCTTTCAATATCGAAACCAGAAGGATCATGATTCTCCCTCATCATCAGACTCTGAAGATAGTTCCTTGAGATACTCGCCTCCTTCACCGCCACGAAGACGCGCCCGTTTTCAACCGCCGCCTACACCTAACGCAACTCCACCTCCGATGAATTCTTATGTTCCTTCCTCAGTTCCTCTGACTAGTTACATGATGCCCACAAGCATGGGTCCGACTATTCACGACATGCCTGTGCAAGGAAGCAAAGACGCTCCTAAGAAGTTTCGAGGAAAGTATACAGAGGTACAGACATTTGTGGATCACTACGAACGGTTGCTTAAGAAGTGTCAAATCACTGACGACAAGCAGAAATGCGAACACGTTTTGAAGTACTGTGCCATTGATATCCAGTATGTGATTCAAACCTTGGACGGATTCGACCCGCCACGCTGGAGCCAGCTGAAGAGAGAGATTTTGAAACACTTCGATGCAGACCGGATGTACCAGAAGTATAAGCCAGTGGATGTGGAACGCTTTGCAGCTCAGCATAGCCGAAAACAGTGCCGTAACCTCACTAACTGGAAGAAGTACTTCATCAAATACAATACTCTTGCCGGTGGGCCACTAATGAAAGGATATCTAAGCAAGGAAGATTACAACGCATATTTCTTTGTTGGAATTGAGAGGTCCTTGCGGCAGGTCTTGGAGAACAGAATACTACAAGCTAATCCGTTCAGAGATGATACTGCCCAGTATACAGTGACTGAGATCAACACTGCTGCTGAATGGTACTTCCGACGCAATAAATATGAAACTCTAATGGTTCGAGCAGCAGATTGGGGAGACGAGCTGGATGAGGATTCTGAGGAGGAGTCAGCAAGTGATTCCTCAGACAGTGAATTTTCAGACTCAGACTATGAGAAGTACCGGCTGAAAAAGAAACGCCGCGTAAAGAAACGCAGAGAAGAAAGGAAGAAGAAACAAGCTAAGAAAGGATTCAGTGGAAAAGGCACACAGCAGTATCAAGGGACAGAGGAAGAAGTGACCACCCTGATTCGGAAGTTAGGGACAATGAAGCTAGATGACCCGGAGTATGCCCCTGTTTATTACAAGGTGATGGTCATGGATCAAACAGGCCTAGCAGGAAAGTGTGTGAAGCCGCCGGAATGGAACCAACGCACATCCTTTTACCCGGAAGTGCCACCACAGCAGAATCAGTCACGACCATCTGCGGGACGAGAGGGCCTGAGCAGTAACCCTGCAACTTATCCCAACAATATTCCTCTAGGTGCTGCCGGAGATCAGGCCTGTTTTGGATGTCAAGAAGCAGGGCATCGGATGTCCAACTGCCCGAGCATTGCTGAGCTTATTCATAAGAATATTGTGACATATGACGGACAAACGCGAAGACTGGTTATGGCAGGAGGACAGTGGATAAAACGAATAGGAAATGAGTCGCTGGTACAAGCGGCTGAGCGAATCTCGGCAGGGACCGCACCAAGGGTAATGTATACCAGCACGAACTGGGGTGCTGAACGACAGAGAGCAGTGGAGCAGTTTTATTACACAAATATGGACGAAAGCACTACTGATGGGGAGGAATCTTGCGGGGACATGAGCGAAGAGGAATATTTGCAACAGGGGGGTGTACTTGACCACCCCGAAGATAGTGGAGATCACATCTCCAATAGTACAGGCAGCAGAGCGAACTGAGCCAAGTACTCGCAAGGCCCGCCGACAAGTATTCGACGGGGTGTACCTACCCAGGCGTGAACGAGCTCGGTCAGGGGAGCTTCGAGATTTGCAGGCAGAAGAAAAGATGCTAGAGCAGAAATCCAAAGAGGAGGAGCAGGTCCAACCACCAAACTCGCCCGTTAACCCGGCTGTACCCAGCCTTTCGCCGGGACCTCCCGGAAAGTCACTGGAGGCGCCTGCAAAAGCAACAAAGAGACCGCCAACCCCGGTACCCAAACTCAATCCTACAGGTTCTGAGATCAAACCAATTGATGCTCGGAAAGTGCGTTTCAGTCCCGACGAAGACAGTGGGATGGAGGATAGTACAAGTTACAAGAATTCTGGCAAACCTGAGGTAGGGAGAGAGGACAAGCAAGAAAACAACAGCATGAAGTCCCCAACCCGGCAGTCAGAGCTAACAGTGACCGTTAACAAGCAACAAGTCATAGACCGAATCTTGGATGTTCAGATCCCCATGTCCCTTCGGGAACTAATGGTGACTTCGAAAAGAATTGCGCACGGAGATTCAAGACTTGATCAAAGTCAAGAACGTCCGCGCCGTACTGTTGGGGAACTCCCGGGATCACCCATTAATTGCGAACGCGAACTGGCCCAGAAAGGATGGAATCCTGATCAAAATCGACATGCAGACAAGCGGAAACTCAGTTTGTGCGATTATAGACACAGGATCTCAGTTAAATGTTGTCAGGTCTGACGTGGCTGCAAAGAAGATACAGAGAGCAGTAGATATGAGCCAGATGACGAATATGAACGACGCTAATGGTGGTCAGGGGGCAGCTACAAGGGTGGATAAAGGATGTTACCTTCAACTGTGGCGATGCGACCACCACTACCGACTTGTGGGTGTCTCAAACGGCACCATTTTCGTTATTGCTAGGACGCCCCCTGGCAGCGGGAAATTTAGTCAGCATCGATGAAAGGGAAGAGGGGACGTACTTGATTTTCAAGGACCGTGCCTCCCGCCGTCCCTCGATACGAGCTTTTAGCTGTGCCATTTGAAGATTCCTCAGCCTGCCTAGCCATGAGCGGGGTTAACCTCTATCAATCATTCGCTTATTTGGAAGACAGTGCACTTACGACGGAAGGTCGGGCCCTGTCTGTATATGAGAAGGAGTCACACGAAGCAGTGAAGCCGAAGTTGAATGCCGAAATTCTTCGAGTGGCTGTTGACGCTGGGTCGCCGCTGAACCTTATTAGTTCGGAGGTGGTGGGTGCGTACGCTTCAGGAATGACCGCCTGGACGCCGGCTATCGGTGTAGAAGTGGGTAGTGAAGGCATGAAAGAAGTAGCAAGGCGCCTGGAAAATGTGAGTCTCGAGTATGGAAGCATGACGGCTGAAACTGATTTCTGGGAATTACATGACGCGCCGTTCGATATACTTCTAGGACAGCCCTGGAATAAGACATGTCACGGTGCCTGCAAGAATGGAACGCAAGAAGTAGGGAGCGGTCCCGGCAACCAAAACTTTCCAGTGCAACGGCGACCAGTAGACCCAGACGATCTGCATCATGATATAGGCGTCAAACTGCCAGACAATCAGAAAATGCTTGAGGAATTAATGGAGGGAATGGGTGCCGTAGCGGGCGAGTCCCGCCGACCGAGACACGAGGTCACGTCTGTGCAGGATACAAGGCGGCGGGAGAACGAGCATCGCCACGAAAAGAAGAACCAAGGAGGTAATAAGCGGCGGTGACAAGAGAATTGCGTCGGGGCGGACAGTGGCAGGAAGGGCTCAGCGACCCCGAAAAAGAAATGCCCACTGCACAAGACATTAATCAATGGCTGTCAAATAGTGCTCCGGGAGAAGACGTACTTCCTGAACAGGAATCGACTCAATTCCAGGAACGAAATGAGCGAAGCACGCGCCCTCCACTGAAAGAAATAACAACACCGAGTCGGGCGCAGATGATAACACATAGAGCTTCTGAAGAATCGAGTCAAGGCGGCGACCAATGGGCAGCCAATCATCTGCGGCAAGACTTGGTGAATAGCGGTGCACGAGCCTGGCGACGTGCGGGGGGAATTGCAATTCACCTTCTGTCGATTTTGATTGGAGTAGCGACGCTGTTCGGAGCCTTAGGAGGAATGGAAGATTGTCAAGCAAGGAAGAGTCATGATAGCAGCATATATAAAGAGGAGGACGAAAGAGGGGTGAGGGTGTTTCTTGTCGCCCCCAGAAACAGCTACAACGACGATGACCGACTCGGATACGATGAACGACACGACCCCGGACGCGGACGAAGGACAACTGGACGCCTCACTGGTCGTGGCCCCGGGGGAAGGGCGCGTTCGTCACCATCCCCAAACCCTCTGACGGATCCCCCGCCTTGAAGGAGGCGGCCGACACTGCGCGACTCCTAGACGGACGCATTTCGATTCCACCACTTGAACGGGTTCATTATTTATCCCGACAGTCAAGCGAGTCACTCACCATGCCCATCGCGAGGTTGAGTACTGAAGGACCAATTGCCGCAATCACGGAGGCGGTTGGACGACAGTGGGAGAAATATGTCGACCGACAGCCACTGGACGTAGACCCTACATTCCTGGCTGCGCCGCAGACCGAGTACTACGGGAGCACCGTTTTGCCTAGTGGAGAAGTCCTACACCGCAGTGCTGCGATGAACGCCCTCCGCGTCTTCAAAGATCGGGAGACGGGTGGCCCCGTATTTCTTTCCTGCCACGAATTCACGTTCCCACGTAGCGGCCCCAAAGGATCCGCTGCAGGTCTGGCGCTTGGAGCTTTGTTACCCCACCAAAGAACGCCTACAGTCGGTTATGAGGCTCTTGAATCCGGTGGAAGAGGACGGCGGCTTTCCTATGCACGCTACCATCTCCCCGCCGCCGATGCTTTCCCTGCAGGAGCGAGTTAAGCTTGCGAGGGTAGGGAGCTCTGCATACATGACGTACCCCGGAACTGACAGATTTCAGGGGACAAATTCCGCCACCGAGACCGCAGAAGACGTACTTCATGGCGAGACTATCACTGTCACGCCCGCCGACACACAGCCCGAGATACCTGGAACGCCATGCGTGTACTTTCAAGACCTGACACCTCAGATCAATCAGCGTCAGGAGGCCTTGAATCAGGAAATGCAGAGGAGGGCGGCCAGGAATCTAAGGCTGGAGGGGGATTCATTATACGACTCCGACACGGACAGCATTCCAGACCTGGTATCGATCGTATCCAGTTCTGACTCAGAAGTCGCTCTTGAACCCGAACGATGCGAATGGTGCCACGAACCCCAGCACCTTCTGTTCCAGTCGTGTCCTTACGAGGACCATGCGAAATACGAGGATAGGCGTTCCGTGCTCATTGCGAGCGCAGCCGATAGAGAAAGGGAGCAAGAGGTGCTTGCAGTCGCTCAGATGACGGAGACGTTGCAGCGATTTTTCGGACGAGAGCTGGATGCGAGTTGGACGGATTGGGTGGCACAGATCGCGGCAGGATCCCACTGGGATACCGAGAAACAAGAAATTAAGGACGCCGTGGAAATCTTCAGACGGGAAAAGACGAGGAGTGAGGAGATAGGCGAGGAACTGGAGCGGCAGCGTCGATCCTTTGCGGTGTTGGAAAGAGAGGTGGCTGAGGCATTGGCGGCGCTGTCCAGCAGCAAATCAAGTACGAGTACCGAGTCAGAAGGTAGCGAGAAGCGTGAATCCCACGGGACGGAACGGAACGGGACGGAACGATCCATCGCAGCCGAGCTCGAGCCTCCGAGCTTCTTCCGTCGCGGACGACTGGTCGACCGCGACGGATGGTCTAGTTCCTCGTCTTCTAACTACGCCACCGACAACTCCAGCAGTAGCGACGACGAGGAAGATGGATGGAAGACTTACCGGCTCAGAACCGTGGACCCGTCTAGCTGGTCGCCTGCAGTAACTGATCGGTCAGTCGACGACTACCCCCTGCACTGCCCACAATGGGATATTGAAGAAGCCATATTTAGGCTCAATACCACGACTGATCCAAGGCCTCTTTCTCTGCGGAGCGACATCATTTTTGAGACTGCCAGCGAGCCATCTAGCACGAACGGGTCTCCGGAATCGGGCACTGGTCACCAAGCGTTCTCACCGACATCCTCGACCTACTCGGATGACCACGACGCCCTCCCTTCCTTATACTACTGGGCACACGAGGGCATGGAAGAGCAGAAACGCGTTCGCCGTTTTGAAGATGAAATGAGCCTGGACCCAGCCAACTTGACTCTGCGCATGGTTTACGGACCGCTACAGCCCTACATTGATTTCGTTGCTATGGCGGCGGAAGGTGTAGAAGACCTTCATCGCTACTCGCCTCCCCTTCCCGCCTTTTCTGCCGATCCTACATACCCACACGACATTGCCTCCGACGAAGGATTGGAACCAGCTCATGGACTCGCGCCTCCGTATGGACCTCCTCCCTATACGGAACAAGATCATAGCGACGTCGGCGCTGTCGTTGGTCAGAAACGCAAGGCGCGAGATGATGGTACAGGGCATACGGGTAAACGGCTCTGTAACGGACAAGCTGTCGCGCAAAGGGGATCCACCGAGCTCACCGAAGCGGAGGTAGTTGGACTATTTGCTGGGGTACGACTAGGAATCCTGGAGGCAGCACAGCGCATGGAGGATATCGTATGGTCTCTTTATGAAGTAACTCAGGTGCGGACATTTCTGGGGTTATTTCGAAAAGAGGCGCCTCACTTTGTCGCACCCTGTTTACAGAACTGCTTCCCACACAGTTTTCTGCGGCACCCCTTACTCTTCCAGTATGAGTCTGCGAAGCTGCAGACCATTTGGTATGTCCTGCATGAAAACGGGCGTCTGGAGTTGGCTAACAAATTACGGGAACTACTTTCAATTCGCCTGCGTCCTGGACGTGCCGATTTGGCACTTGTTAACGCGGACTACTTGGACCGCCATTACCCGGAATCCGAGCACAACTATTACGAGATGTTACGCCAGTCTGGAGATCCATCGCCATTGGGGCGCAGTCGCCGACGTGGCAATTCAATTAGCAACAACACCTCGGATGATTCGGACGACGAACTACAACTACGTTACCCCCGATACAGACCCGGATTCGGACGACGAGATGGGTCCTGCCCGTCCGGAACCCTATGTCTGCCCAATCCACGCTCCCCTTGCGCCGTCCACCAAGTACAGTCACTGTTATGATGATCGCGGTCGATTTCTTGACGCGGCTGTCCCAATCTGTTTCGATGAATTCGGGAGACCCACGTCCTTCAGCTGCTGCGCTTGCCCGAGGACGTGCACGTGCGATTTGAGGGTACCTTGCCATTCATTCTGTTCGCCGCGACGGCGCTAACTGTTTACAGAATTTATCAAGTACTGTGTTTCACGACTCCTTATGTCTATCAACGCCCACATTCGATGTTCACGCGCCACACCGTTGTTTCTATCATGGCAGCGGTTGTAATTTTAATTGCAGGAGGAACGGCAGGACTGGGGTGGAGAACGTCTCGCTTGTATAATCCTTCACAAGGCTTTGTTCTTACGGTTACGAATCGATATCGGTGGCGCACAATTTTACATGACGCTATGAACAGGAAACCATGCATTTCGGCAGAACCATCTAGTGAAACTATGAGTGGAGAAGCTGAAGAACCGCAACTCCATTGTTTTTCGTATACCTTAGCAGCGGCTGAGACCGGGGTACAGTGGTCTCGCATGAGGATTGAGGAGCAACTTCGGAAGGACAGGGAGGAATTGGAGGACGACGATGAATATGTCATTTACCCTGTCCCACTCTATGACGACGAACATCGGGAGTTACAATCCTTCACCATGTACCATCGAACACGGCAGAACATAGAACAGGAAGAGGCATATAGGACTGACGCTTATGCCACAGGGGACATCTTCACTATGTACAAACGGGTGGATAAAAAAGATCCGGCCTGTTTCTACAACCTTTTCTCCAGATTATGAAGTTCGCCGTACCATTCCCCGAGACCCCATGGAGACTCTTCCTGACTTGTCGGCAAATCCACCGCCATTCCAACCCTCGGAGAGACTAACCTGTGAACGCCTCAAAATTCTTGGTATTAATGCAGATGGATTCCTAAGTGTGGAAGAGGAGAGGCTATTTGTGCGAGTGATGGAGTTAAATCAACACGCATTAGCCTTTGAGGATACAGAACGGGCACCTTCAAAGATGAATACTTCTCGCCGTACAAGATCGCCACTGTGCCGCATGTTCCCTGGGAATACAAAAATATTCCAATCCCACCCGGAATTTTGCAGAAAGTAATTGAGGTTTTGAAGCTGAAGATGGAGGCAGGCGTATACGAAATGTGCCAGTCCTCATATCGATCCCGATGGTTTTGCGTAATGAAGAAGAACGGAAAATTGCGCATAGTCCATGATCTGCAGCCTTTGAATAAGGTTTCTGTCCGAGACGCAGGCATGCTTCCCATTGTGGATGATTTCGTCGAAGGTTTCGCAGGACGACAATGCTACACTGTCTTTGACTTGTATTGGGGATTCGACGCCCGGAAAATGGAGCCAGAAAGCAGAGATATGACCGCTTTTATGACACCACTGGGCTTACTCCGCATTACCTCTATGCCAACAGGATATACAAATTCACCTGCAGAGTTTCAGAAATGCATGGTCTTTATTCTACGAGACGAAATTCCGCATGTCGCTAATATCTTCATTGATGACTTGCCAATTAAAGGACCTGCCTCTGCTTACCTTGACGAGAATGGGGAACCGGAATGTTTAAAAGAGAACCCAGGAATTAGGCGATTTGTTTGGGAACACGCACAAGATGTGCATCGAATTATGCATAAGGTAGGGTGTGCGGGCGCTACATTCTCAGCCACAAAGGTTCAATGCTGCTGTCCAAAAGCCTTGATAGTTGGGCAGGAATGTTCAGCAGCTGGGCGAACTCCAGATCGCAAGAAAGTTTCTGCCATTCTCGACTGGCCAGCCCTTAAAACTCCGCATGAAGTACGCCGGTTTCTAGGACTTACTGGGACAGTGCGGATTTGGATTCCAAGCTATTCAGACTTGATTAGGCCATTGACCGAGTTGTACCGCAAGACGGAAGAATTTCTCTGGAATGAGCGTCGCAAGCATGCCTTTAGACGAATTAAAGCCCTGGTCGCATCAGCACCAGCACTGAGGCCCATTTGTTATGAGTCATTACAACCAGTCATCTTGTCAGTTGACTCCAGCCGTGAGGCTGTGGGGATGATTTTATCGCAGCTGGACGAACAAGGAAAGCGACGCCCGCAAGGTATGGATCCATTCCCATGAGTGAACGAGAGTCCAGATATTCGCAGCCGAAGTTAGAACTATTTGGATTATATCGTGCACTCAGACATTGGCGACTGTACATCATTGGCGTAAAGAATCTTCAGGTCGAGGTGGATGCCAAGTACATCCAAGGCCTGCTGAACAATCCCGACTTGCAGCCTGACGCCGCCGTAAACCGATGGATCCAAGGTATCTTGATGTTCCATTTTGCACTTGTTCACGTACCTGCAACTAAGTTCCAGGGCCCAGACGCACTTTCTAGGAGAGAGCCGGGCGGAGGGAGAAGAAGTCGAGAGCGACGATGACTCATGGCTCGACGACATTGCACTGTATGCCGCGGCATCAGAAGGCGATGTATCTGACCTTGTCGCCAAATTAAATTTGCCCCAGGTAAATTTAGCACGGCGGGGGCAGGAAGAATTCCTAAAGAAAGTATACCGATTTCTCACTACCTTGGAAGCCCCTATCTTTGATAAACCACAGAAACACACACGCTTCATTCAACAAGCCACACGATATATGGTCCACGAGGGAAAATTCCTTCGACGAAACAAGAAAGGGCCTCCGCTGAATGTTATTCTGGATCCTGAAAAGCGTTTGAGAATACTTACGCAGGTGCATGACGAACTGGGCCATCGTGGCGTTCAGCCTGTTTGGGACATTCTAAAGCTTCGATTCTTCTGGCCAAAGTTATACAATGATGTTCAGCATCACATCGCGTCTTGCCACCGATGTCAAGTACAAAGCACCAAGAAATTGGAAATTCCGGTTACGGTGTCAACTCCAGCAGTACTGTTCCAGACCGTTTATATTGACATCATGATGATGCCGGAATCATCAGAAGGGTATCGAATGATTGTGGCGGCAAGAGATGATCTGTCAGGAACATGTGAGGCACAGCCTCTGAAGACTAAAACAGCCGCGGATCTCGCAAACTTCTTCTGGGAGTATATTTACTGCAGGTATGGATGTCCACGCAAAGTCGTTACTGACAATGGACCTGAAGTCAAAGCGGGATTTAGAGATTTGATGAAGCGAATGGGTATTCCACATGTAAAAATTTCAGCATACAACAAGCATGCAAATGGAGTGGTCGAGCAAGGTCATTTTACCTTACGAGAAGCACTTACCAAAGCCTGTGGAGGAAAAATCCACATCTGGCCCGAAAAGTTGGCGGCCGCGTTGCTTGCAGATCGCGTGACCGTGAGTCGCGTTACGGGTTTCTCACCTTATCAGCTTCTTCATGGTGTCGATCCCGTACTGCCTTTTGATCTCGCAGAAGCAACGTTTATGGTAAATGGGTTCCGCACTGGAATGACGACAACGGAGTTATTAACCCTGCGCATCCGTCAGCTTTCGAAGCACCCCAGAGATATTAACAGAGCCAAAGAGGCTCTCCGGAAAGCACGTTTTCAGTCTAAGCAGCAGTTCGAACGGAGATTTATAAAGAAGCTGCAGAGAGAAGAATATTTGCAAGGAGAATTAGTTCTGGTTCGCAACGTGGGTATTGAAATGGAAGTGAGCTCACGAAAGAAGACCGATGATAAATATTTCGGGCCATACGAGGTAGTACGGAAGAATGCGGGTGGGGCCTATATCCTGAGAGAATTGGATGGAACTATGTTCCGAAATAACCCGACCGCCGCTTTCCGCTTGCTGCCATATATAACTCGAAACCATTGGTTTATGCGGCAAAACGAAATGAGTGACGAAGATGATGAGTCAGACTCAGACGACGAATCGGACGACTCGCTGGAATCCGAAGAAGAATAAAATAGGAATACTGAAGAATCCCAAAAATGGAGTGCCTGGGAATTGAGCGGCGATCGTCAATAAAACAAACTTTATTGCTGAAGCCCTGAAGCCCGCAGATCTGGAAGCTTGGCCGCGGCCACCTCTCAAATAAAAACCCAGGAGCCCAATTTTGCATAACTTTCTTCGCTCCTTTTACCGCTACTACGAATACGCTTTTCCGCGCTCGCATCTCTTACCTATGGACTTCATCGAAAAAAACCCTCTATGAATATGCACCCTTCTCTTTGGGAACATCGTCCACGCGCCATGTATCTGATCCAAGAAGTTCCTTCGCCGAATGCACCAAGCAGCATCTCGGTAAGTGGGGACAAATAACTTCTCATTATGACTTTCATGATCATGACATTCATGACTTCGTAACTAGAGTGTGCACTTCACCTCCCTGGACAACGACTCGACGCCTGACGGGATTCCTCGAACCCACTCCTCTGCTAATCACACCAACGAGGTCTTGATCCACGCTCCTCCGACCTTCGTTTCAGTTTCCGCTCCCAACGTCGCACTCCATGATGCCACCGGCTCCCCTACCCATTCGATCGAACTTCCTGAGTTCTACCTATTCGGGTACGATCCCAACGAGCGGTCGGTGTTCTCCCCTGCATCCTTGGACCCCAGCCTTCAATTCCGGGAGGACTTGGAGAAGGTGGTTGAGGAGCGCCGCTTGGGCGAGCGCCGATCTGCTGAGGCCGTTCACAATCAGCTCCGCTATAAGCCCCTTGGCGTCAAACCTCCCTACCGCGTTTTCCCCATCACGTTTTGGAGGCATGTCAAGCCTCTCGAATACGCGAACTCCATCACGGAACTCGACGACCGCCGTGCTGCCTTCAATCAGTTTGAAAAGGACCTCGATGGGTACATTGCAGGAGCAGCGACCTTGGGACACCCCACGGAGGACGTTATCTTTCCTGACTTCCTCTGGCGTAGCAGCACCGAGGAGGGAGTCTTCGAAGTCCGATCCCCGCCCAGCAGGCGATTCCAGCGAGGAGATACGATTCTTTGTTACGGTGGATTGCGTGGGTATTGGAGGCTTGGGGGGGCCAGTAAAGCGCTACTGGCTGAAGGAGGATTCTTGTGATCTGACCGCGACCGAGTTCGTGCAGGTCATGGGTTATGATGATCAGACGCATTCACAGGCTTGGTTCAAAATTCCCGCATATTTCTTCCGCGCCACCACCCTCTCGGACCGTTTCAACCGGTTCGTTCGCAGGTCCTTCCGCTCCCTCCGGGAATCCTTCCTTAAAGACGACAACCTCCGTCGTGAGTCGACTGATCTCTCCGAGGCCGTTGTGAAGTTTTGAGAGGCTCTTATATTTGAAACACATTCCTTGATCGTTCCTACTACTGTTACCAGGAGATCGCTTGCTACCAAATAACGTACTGAAAAATTGTGGGCTGTGACAATTGACTTGACTTTCTTGTGTGCATGGAGCGATGGGGGACCATCGATTTATTCTGTTCGCCGCGGATGTGCCACTACATTTTTGTTTACCATTAACATGCACACAAGGAAGTACAAGTCTAACGGACGAGAATTAGAGAAAAACAAGTAGTTTAGAGAGGACGACGAAATATGACTCACATGAGTCAAATTGAGTCACATGAGTCAAAACAAGTCATATGAGTCATAATGAGTCATGTGAGTCAGAATGAGTCATGTGAGTCAGAATGAGTCATGTGAGTCAGAATGAGTCACGTGAGTCATATGTAGTCATGAAGAAATGACTCACTCCAGCAGTATATAAGGGCCAGGGCCCCAGCATGTTTTTCCCCAAGTTGCCCCCACCTGTACTCATAGGTAGTCAACTAACTATTAGCTTTCTGCTAACTTGTGTGTGTGTGAAGCCTATCCGTCAAGCCGTTTAACGAGAACACTGATCCGTAACGAGAACACTGACCTGGAAAGAGAACACTGACCCGAAACGAGAACACTGACCCGACGCACCTGACTGACCTTACGAGAACACTGAACCGATACACGAACACTGACCCGACGCACCTGAACAACGTAACGAGAACACTGACCCGACGTATTTGACTGACGTAACGAGAACACTGACCCGACCGAATCAAATATTACTCCGCCAAGATCCTCGAAAAGGAAATTGTTGGAGCACAACGAACACTTGAGTGAATCTTGCGAATAACGATATTTCCCAAGCACTCAAGGGAAACAAATTTTCCTCCGCACAACGATATGTCTTCGATTATCCTCGGCTATAGCGATTCTGATTGGGCCGGAGACA
Source organism: Mycena sanguinolenta (assembly GCA_014462675.1). NCBI lineage: Eukaryota > Fungi > Basidiomycota > Agaricomycetes > Agaricales > Mycenaceae > Mycena > Mycena sanguinolenta. The sequence goes on along the minus strand of JACAZH010000034.1, from coordinate 625,912 downwards.
TCGACACCCGCCGTTCCACTGGCGGGTACGTCTTTTTGATGTCTGGTGCTGCTGTGAGCTGGAGCAGTAAACTGCAGCTTTCACCTGCGCTGTCATCGACCGAAGCAGAGTACATGGCCGCTTTCCCGAGCTGCACAGGAAGCTATCTGGTTGCGTAAGCTTCTCGAGGAGCTTGGCTTTCCCCAGAAAGAGCCCACGGACCTCCTTGGTGATAATCAAGGCTCCATCGCGTTGGCGAAGAACCCTGGTGATCACCCACGCACCAAACACATCGCATTGCGATATCATTTCATTCGCTTTGCCATCGCGGACGGCAGCATTGATCTGGATTACATCCCGACCAACGATATGGCTGCTGATGGTCTCACGAAGAATTTGACTGGCGCAAAGCATGACCAGTTTGTCCGGTTACTTGGGATGGAACCTCGCCCAAGTGGGAGTGTTAAAATCCATACCTAGGATGTCGTACGGTCTCGTTCCTTCCCTTTTCTTTACTTATTTTTACTTACCGCGCTTACCGCAACGATCACTCTTTCCATATTCACTCATTTGTCACACCTGTCACTCTCAGCGTCGTTTTTCTCTTAACGCGTTCGCTGAGAGTGAGTACCATATTATATATTCATTCTATACCTTACTTACAACGCCCTAGAAGGGACTCCGTCTTTTAGGTATTTAATATAGCGTCGTTTTTCTCTTAACGCGTTCGCTGAGAAAGGGACTCCGTCTTTTAATATCAGGGGTTACTTCCGAATTTGAGAGGGTGAGGCGCGCGTCGTAATTAGGGTCCGCTGACAATTGCGTTCTGAGGAAAATAATTAATTGTCAGTGACTAACAATCCCAATTGTCGGGCTGACCGTCAGGATGACAAATGACAATCTGACAATTGCCCGATTTGGAAAACAGCCCAAAAAATACCTCAAAAACCTCTGGCAATGGCCTGAAATCTTGCTGGAACCTGAAGCAGAGACATTGTGGCCTCTTCAGCTGCAGCCAGCTGTTCTAACAGCAATGGACGGCCAAAACGGGGACTATGTTGCTAACAATTGATGGTATCAAAAATACAGAATGCTGTGTTGCATAACAGTTATTACTCCGAGTAAGTTCCAAGTAAATTTTGAGTAAATTCAATTCCTCTCTAGAGGTCCGAAGTTCAAGGAGTCAAGTTCTGATGTAGCCAAAAGCACTGGAAAATTGGGCTTTGAGAGGGTGCAGATAATTGTCAGGTCGGAATTGTCAGAGCAACTTTGACGGGCTCTCGAAAATAATTAATTGTCAGGGCCTGACTGACCAATTAGATTGTCAGAATCTGACCTCTGACATTAAATGTCAGCGGACCCTAGTCGTAATCAGTGTGCAAGATCAGATCAGATCAGACGCTCACCTCCAACAAGATCCTCCTCCTTGGCTCTGGCGAGTGCGGCAAATCGACATAGTGAAGCGGATGAAGATTATCTATGAGGCGGAGTTCGAGAACCGACGCGCGCGAGCGGCAGGAGTATCGCACGACGAGAAACAAGAATGTGCTCGCTTCGATTCGGCGGGAAAGCTGGCGAGGGTTGTGCGCAGGGTGGGATGGGGTGCGTTCAGCGATGAGGGCGGGGAGCGGAGCGAGCGGGAGTATGCCAGGGCGGTGTTGAGCGCGTGAATCCGGTGCCGTTTACCTGTGCAGACGAACGCGGGTACGGCGAGCGAGGGTACTTTCGAGACCCAGATCGAGAACGCGACCGCGAACGAGGCGGGTACATCGAGCAACGCGCATACGGCTCCTTCTCCGGTGCGCCCATCCCCAACTCGTTCTACGGCCCTGGAAAAACAGGCCACGTCCCCGCCGCCCCGCGAGACGGCCACCCCATCTCCGACGTCCTGGCCCAGACGCACGCAGTGCATTAGCGGACGCAATATAGCATGTCGCGCGGGCGCCCTTGGTGGAGAGGCTGGTAGAGGAGCACTCGGCCGAGTTCTATTTGATGGATAGTGCGGGCTAGTGAGTCTCTCTCTCTCCCCTTTCCTATGTTCTGCCATTGGCTGGTGCTAATATGCGTTGGCCAGCTTCTTCTCCTCAATCCACCGCATCGCCGCACCCACCTATGTCCTGTCCGAGGAAGAGGTCCTCCGGGCGTGCGCGAAGAGAACCCGATTATCGAGAGTAGGTTTTGGATGGGTGACTCGATGTGAGTGGTCTCGCTCTCTTTTTTCGTTTGCGTTTCGAGCCTTCATTTGTGCTCGATATTATTTCGAAGATGTGTACGAACGAGCTAACCCCTCGCCTCCCAGGATCCGCATGTTCGGCGTCGGCGAGCATCGCTCCGAGCGCAAGTAGTGAATTCATTGTTTCGAGAGGTGCGTGTCCCTCTTTCCCTCCTTCCTCTTTCTCCCATTCCCTTTCGTTCTCGCCCCTCTCTTTCTTCTCGTTCCCTCGAGCGGTATTCGTCCCGTTCGTTTGATGCCGAGGCTGTGTATCAGCGCTAATGCCCAGCGCGTCTCCGGAGCGCCGATGCAGTGCATCTGAGGGGCGTCGACGCCTAACATAGTCACATTGTGTGCCTGTCCCTGCATGTTCCTTGCCTGGGCTCTTGACTCATGCTATACCCTGCTTCATTTCTGGGTTTTTACGATACCGATGCCCTCTATTTTTGCTTTTTTGGCATTGGCATGGCGGCGGTGCAGTGCAGTGTGCCAAGCTGAGCGTCTCTTGGGCTTGTGTTTGTGTGTCAAGCCGACGGACGAGGTACGAGTCACAGGGAGTACTGACTTGGCTCTCGTCGCTTCAGTCTCTTATTTTCCCTCTATGATCTCGCGACGAGTACGCTCGCTAACGCCCGCACTCACAGCGTAACATCCATCATCTTCTGCACGGCGCTGAGCGAGTACGACCAGGTGTTGCAGGAGGAGCGGCGGGTGGTGAGTTCTTCCTCCCTTCCTCAATTCCTACCCGATTTCCCTTTGCGACTTTTTCGTCCCTTCGCGGCTTTTTTTCGTTTTTTCCACGTTGGCGGGCTTCGGTGGCGAGGTCTTTTTTCCGTTTCCTCTTTTTTTATTCGATCGGTGACGAGGTGTTTTTCGAGTGCGAGGGTTTTTTTTGCGGGCAAGGTCTTTTCCTGTTTCTTCTCTTTCGACTGGCGAGGGTCTGGCGCGAGGTGTTTTTCGGCGTTTCTTTCTTTTCTTTCTTTTTCCTTCTCGAGCTGCTTTTCCCCGCATCGTCATCCGTGGAGGATGGGTGGTTCCGTGCGGTTTTGTGGCACGGGGGGAGATGGTGCGCCCGGGGTTGCGGCGTGGGACGTGGGCTAGATTGGGGAGGAGAAGGGGAGACAGATGTTCGATGCGCCGGCAGGGCTGGGCCGGGCGGAGCTGCATCGCCTGCCCGTCGACGGACAGGAGCGGAGGGAGATGCGGAGGGAGACAAAGCCCTAGACGCAGACGCGACGTCGATGAGAGAGTATCGCCGTACCTGCACCTGCATCCGCCGCTGCTCTTGTTGGTAGCATTGCCGTCTTTGTCTTCGTTTCTGTCTCGGTGTCGTTTTCGGCTCGCGCGGGCGTGCGGCGCACGACGAAGACGAGGTGTATCCCGCCGAAGCGGAGTACAGGGCGGCGCCGCGTGAGGCGGGGTGGCGTTGTGCGGGTGCGCATTGCGGTCCATCGAGCCGTGAGGTGGGAGAGACGCTTGACGCGCAGACCGCGGTGCACGACGCTTGGCGGACTTTCGCGTGAGCCTCGAGCACGGTGGAAAGGGGCTTCGAATGCGCGGCTGTTCCGCGGGCTTGAGCTCGACAGGCCTATACGGCACTTTGATACATCAAGTGTCTCTCGGGAGAGATAAAACTTGATACATCCTGGACTCTCAACTCGATGTATCACTTGAGAGATCCTTCCTTTTCGGTTTGCCGGTGGCTCCCACGATGCGCTCGTTGTTACGCGCCGCACCCGTGCGCATGCGCGTGCTCTCCGCAATTGATGGCGCAACAATGGCGCATTCTAAATGGGTCGTATTGTTTATCCATGTTACATTCACATTGCTTCCCATCATTCTTCCTTCCTCCTCCCCGCAATCCGCTCCCAGCCGCTCTGCGCCCTCCGCAGGCTTCCTTCCTTTGCTGGGCCATTAATATAGGTCTAAACTACAGTCTCGCTGCCTTTCAACACTCTCGGGCCGTGTCAACACTGCAGGATCGGTGCCAAATCAGCACACAGATCCAGGCTCAATTTTCTGGAAAAAATGCTGTTCGCCTTTATGCCCTCTGATACTTGATCTTGGGATTTTGCCTTATTTTTACCAAATCTTCCTCATCTTTTGGCTCCTTAAACCCACCCTTGGGCTCGTAATCGACCCCGCCGTCCGCATTATTTTTGCCCATCTTTTGGCAGCCCTGGGACCACGCTGGCAGTAAAGCTTTGCCATACTCATGCCTCAGTATTCTAATTCAGTCTCCCTTCAAGCCGCTCTTTTCTGTCATCCCATTAATGCGCTGCTTCGTATTTGCACTCGGCACAGCTCCGCCCAATATTCCTCCTCACGGTTGGGGTTCCCAGACGCTGCCATCAAAAATGGGTCTGCACATCCTAGCTTCAGTTAGCTCCGTGGACCGCCACCTTGCTCATATAGCGCTCGTTCCCGTGCGCTTCCCCACACACCACAGCGCATCGCTTGTGTACATGCACCTGCCGCAAGCAATTTTTTGGCCTGCTGTTTCTGGCATGAGCACCGCTCTCTTTGTATTGGGCTCGTTCTGGCCATATATTCCCTCCGCTCTCCACAATTCACCCTGGTTGAGCATCCTTGGAGCTCCCCGTGTTCGCTTCCTTCGTGGCTGTCGCCCTCGCTCTCTACTGTCGTGTTTCTTGTCTTCTGTGAATTGTGTGTTCGTTCACTCCCATCACGCTCGGTTACACCTGCTGCCATCACGCTTGATCCCACGGTGCGTTCCATGCTTCCGCCACGCACCATCCTGCTTGCTTCTCCTTGGGCCATACGTTGCCCTGCTGCGTGCGGTGCTATGTTTGCCAATTTGGGTGTGCCTGACCCACGCCACTTTGCGTGCTTGTGTCTTTATTCCCTCCGCATCTTGCTCGCTTTGTTTTCCGCTCCTTTCCCTGCATGAGTTTCTTGAATTGATCGCACTTTGTTCTTATCCCGCTCCATGCTGCTCTTCCCAAATTATGTTGCATTCTATTCCCACCTTTCTCATCTTCACCACAAACTTTCTGCTGCACATCTTTTATGCAAGCACGTCTCGAAAGCCTCAATCTTTCGACACCTGCATGACCTGCTCAATACATACACTGTTTGCAAAATAGTAATACTATTCCCTTTGCTTCTTTGCCAGTTCTAAAAGCGTGAATGAAGTTTGGACCCCTAAAAGAGTGAGAAGACACGACGAAATCACCGTCGGATAGCCGTGCCGAAGCAGTCGGACGCAAGTCCGATGGGCGCTTAATGAGCGCTTAGTGGCCGTAACTCAGCTTATCTTCCCGCACTCCCGCCCCAGATACCAAGATAAATGACCCTAAATCTTCGGCTAGGTCCCCTGAGTCGCGTGAACCATGGTTCGACGCATATATAGGCCTATTAACAAGTGTTTAGTTGTAATTTCTGAATTTCTCATTTACCGAACTCAAATCTTGAGGCTGCGATGCGATTCCCGGGGCTATTGGCACCGGTGTGTACCTATAACATTGTTTTGCATGTCAATGAATCCACATAAACCATGAATTTCACCTGCAAAGTTTGACGGGTTCGTATCCGACAATCACAGCTGCATTCTAACTACTATTTCGGGAATGTGGTTGTGATGTTCAAAAATTCGTTTGCTTGACACAAAGCCGCTGGTGCCGCCATTTTTTGTCACAAACTTCGATACGATCCCTAATGCCTACTCGACGTCTTTCCCAGCCAATAATGCTACGACATGGGCTGTATTCAACGAAATCATGTTGTAGACCTTTTGGAGCACCGACGCGCAAATACCAAGGTAATGGCCATGAAAGGTGCTCTATATTATTCGGTTCGTGAATCCTGATCTCCAGCACACGAACTTGGAGTGAAAATGAAACGAGGAAACTCTTGTTTACCTCATTCTTTCCAATTCTCATGCATTTCTCATAAATCTCGTCCTTGGGAACCAGATATTTGGATCCTGCTGCTGTGTCTCGACGGGTGTATTGTACTCACAATGTTACATGGTTTGTTTGAGCCTTAGAACGCATCTGTCGTGACGTTTAGTGGAATCAACGCCTATACATTTTTTGCTCACACACTGCTGGTTTGTCGAATGATTGACATTATATGTAGCTGTTATGATTCGGTTTAAGCTTCCCCACACCCTCAGAACGCATTTCAAGTTACCTGTTGATCTTCACCCTGAATGCCAGCTGGGTTTTCGAGATTCTCATGCCGTGAGCATCTTTGTTTTTTCGAATTGGGCGACCTGCGCCTCCTTGGGGCTAATATCAATTGGTTTTTAGTGCTCTCCATGGAGCTCCACAGGATCACCGTTGTTGGGTTCGGACGGCTGAGATTCATCTCAGTTTCTCGATTCCTCATCAAATCTGGCCATAGAATTTGACTGAAAACTCCAACAAAATTCGGTTGCAGATTTGGCTGATTGATACAAGGAAATATACCCAGTTAGCATGGGTGAAAACCGCGTCAACGTTGGAAACAAAAACGAACTGAGTGTTAGTGATCAATTCGGACTTATTCCCGAACCTGTGACCCGATGTGACCAGCGTGATAATTCTTGTCCCAAACCACGACCCCTCGTCTTCAGGACACCTCATTTGCCTCATCTCATCTTTCTTCTTCGTTCATAACTTCATCGATGTTCTACCCCGACTTCTTTTTCGCTTTTTCGGCACTTTTGGCCCAACAGGCGCCTTGCTACGGATAGTTTCGTCAGCGTGAACATCTGTGGCGTGCAAAATCGTCGAATTCGCTTCAAACTCCACAAAATTTCTTGGAGAACCTGTGTTCTTCCTGCATCTCTTTTTGAGCTGTCTGGTCGTGGAACTGGAAAATATAAGCATTGTTGACACGGTCATCACATTTGACCAGAGTTGCGACATCGATGGCGAGGACAAGGCGTTCTAGTGGTCTAAGGTACATCTGGAGTCGATCTATGGGTTTTCAAGTTGCTCATTTGGTGTTCTGTTTCGCCATTTGCAGTTTGGTGTCACCATCTACAATGTGTACGCACCTTTTCCGTGCCACCTCAGACGTCCTCGGTACTGTGCTGGCTTGCAGCCAGTGTAGCCCCGAGCCTCGCCGATACTCTGCATGTCACGCTGTACGATTCTGTGCCCGTGGCGCCTCGCTCGGCCTCACAAGTGTGTAAACTGGGGCAGCATTTGCATCTCTTGTGGCTGCAGCCCAGTTTTTGTTCATCTCTTGTGGCTGCAGCCCAGTTTTTGTTCATCTCTTGTGGCTGCAGCCCAGTTTTTGTTCATCTCTTGTGGCTGCAACCCAGTTTTTGTTCCTTTCCCCTCATCATCATCTAGATGGTGTCAAGTGCCAGCATTGCTCGGTCATCTTTCGCAGGACGCACCGCACTTCGGTGCTACACAGCGCAGAATCCATGAGCAGTGTGGTGGGTTGGTCGATGTGCGTCACAGACTGCTTTTGTGGCACATCACACCCAACCAAGGCGGCCCGCGCCGAGCCCCAAACCATGCATGCGACGGCTATGAAATGCTGGTAATGGTATACAGTTCTCAATATATATTTCCTCAAGCCTCCCCTTCTCACTGTCTCGGCCACCGCTCGAGAGATTGGCAGGCGGGAAATTTGAGGTGACACGATTTCGGGATGAAAACGGGAATTTATGCAGGAATACGACATCGGTTCTATTTCTTATTCAGTAATCCTGCATTATGTTTACCTACACCACGTATCTAATTTTTTGGCGATTTTTGGAGCACATTTCGTTGTCGTCGTCACCGACAGTGTCAACGATATTTGATCGCATTTGATCGCGACGTCGAGAAGAGTTGATCGACGGCATCCAGATTTAGAACACCTGGACGGTTTGCACACGACGACGAGGCCGGGCGTTGCCATAGCATTGGTGGTCCGTTCTCACAGTGCACCCTACGCGAGAGTCTCTCGTGTGATACATCCTGAGACGTCTCTCGCGACAGTCCTGGGATGTATCAAGTTCCATCTCTGGGGAGAGATGGTGATGTATCACCCTGCCATCTAGCGGTGAGCTCGAGTCGAGCGGATGCGTAGAGAGCTTGATGTGTCCATTTCCGTGCCCACGACACGACACGGTGGGCGATGGCGACCTCGTGCGTCGGGTCGTCTGTCGACGCGAGGGACTTCGAGCCCAAGTCGGGGAGGAGATTCAGGGCGGGCGGGTGGCTTACACGGCGGAGACGGGACACGAGGGAGGTGTGGTGGACGACACGACGACGATGCAATGGAGCCCGAAGCGACTGACCGTACCCGTCGTCTTCGTCTTCGGGTGATGATTGAGGATAGTTTCGTAGAGTCGAGTCGAGGGGTCGAGGACGAGTCGAATCGAATCGAGGCCGAGACGCGCGCACGTCCGCGAGGTTTCGAGCGCATCGAGATACGGGAATCCCGATCCTGCGCCAGCTTTGTCTCGCAGGATAGATTGGTGTAAGGTGCAGGACGCCGCGCGTCCTCCTTCCCTTCGCCCGGTTTTTCTTGTCTTTGTCTTTTTCTTTTGTCATCTCTCCGCGTCGGAACATTATACCAATAACACGAATCGCAGAACCGCATGCGCGAATCGATGTACCTCTTCGAGTCCGTGGTCAACTCGCGCTGGTTTCTCCGCACGATTCTGTGCCTGGACAAGTTCGATGCATTTAAGAGGGGCGAAGTGTCGAGAGATGACATGGGGACGGTACTTGGCGTCTGCTACGGGGAGAGTGCAAATGAGGAGACAGTGACAAGTAAAGAGAGCAGTCGGAGCAGCGTGGAGTGGGTGCGGACCGCGCGGGTGCTTCCCAGAGTCGGCGGGGTAACCAGGCGTTGGTGGACCCACGGAGCCGCGTCTCACTGAGGTGGCGAAGTGATGAAGAGACGGCATGAGACTTGCTGTGGTCTTGGCTTCTTGAGGCCGGAGCCAGGAACGGGCGTGAGACGAGGCAGGGCGTACACGAGCAGCTTTACATCGTCGGTTGGTCGGTGTGGGGCCAGAGGAACGGGATGCTGCGGTCTTTGCTGCCTGCTCGCTCGGTCTCCTGCTTGGTGTTGCTGGCGGTTCGGGACCGCGCTGATGCTCCGTGCTGGTGGGGGAGTGCAGGGAGCTGCGGCCCCTATTCGTTCTTCGTTTTATGCGGGGAAGAGGGTGGGGCGCGACTGGGTGGCCAGGATACGCTGCGAAGTGAAGTGACTACTTGCTTCGTGTTCTTGGTTTGTTCGGCCTTGCTGCTCGGTGGGGTTCCGCGTTGATTCGAGAATCGCGCGGAGGTGCTAGCAGTCGTGCGCGCGGAGACAGGCACGTTGACGTTCGGCTTTGCGTCGATCCAGGAAGGACGGAGGATATCATTTTGCCCTTCCTTGCGGAAGACTTTGTCGCTTTCTTTTGGCTGGCGGTGCGTTTGGGAAGGGGAGTGGCGGGATTTGTGGCCGCCTATTGCGCTTCGATGTGGCCACTGCTTTGTGCTTCAATGTGGCGAGTGCAGCGTGAGCTTGCTGCTTCGATGGCTACGCTGTGAGCACGCTGCTTCGATTTGGCGAGCGCGATAGGAGCGGCTTCTTCCGGTGGGGCTGATGCTGGGGGGAGTCTGATTATTGATATGAACTTGGTTTCGTTCTGTGGATAAAATAGCACCATGGCTCCGGTGGTGTTACCGCTCTGCACCCTCATCAAATGCTATAACCAAAAGTATTCTTTCGGTGCTCGATTCTCAGCCACTACATTTACTCCCTAGCATTTTAGTTTGTGGATCATGCCAGAATAACTTGTTGCTATCCTTGAATGATATGCGGGCACGTTTTGTGTTACGGCTCTTTCGAGGATAAAAAGCCCGAGTGTGTGGCTCTTTCGAGGATGAATAAACTCAACAGTAACATCAGCTGGATCAAATCGTTCGTTGCTCAAAATCTCTGTTCAATGTGTTGTAAAGTGCAGGATCAAGTTGGTCTATGTTTACAATTCTGCAGTCTGTTCAACTGCTTCTGATGTCTGCTGTGGAACGGTACAAATTATATACAGCTTATTTTTCAGTGCCTTCGTGTGATAATCTGTGGCAACCCAAAAAAGACTGTTCGGACCTTGAAGCCTTTCCGCCTACGACGCACGTTCCCTCAGCCCCCACATGTGACACAGCTCGGCTCGCAACAACTGTAAGTAACTACGCCGGTGCATCAGACCATCGTGGATGCACAGCGGAATGGACAATAGTGGGGTGGGCTGCCAATAGACAGGATGCGCATGAGCCGCACGCCGCTTTTGGCACTTGCGCAAACCCGCACGGGATTTTCCCTTTCTTGCAGGTGAAACATGATTATTATACACTCCCATTCCATGCCTACAGCTTGTGAATGCTCAATATTGTTGAATCTATTTATGAGGGCGAGCCTGTGCAAGCTGTTGTTTGCCGCTTTTGTCCTACTGACGATAGCCACCAATCCACCGCATCATTGACGCTCCACTCCAAATTTGGAAACATACTAAGGATACTGGGGATCAATTCAATCTTTTCTATTGACATATGGTGTTCGGGCTAGAAATACTTTTTTGCGTGTCCTGTCTAATGAGGCTATGCGTCTGCACGATGCTGCATCTACTGCACCTGACGTTGCCGTGTACGTACGAAGATGTCCTATTTCAAGACTCTGAACCACATTCTCGCACCAACACGAGGAGCCGCATGGCTGCTCGGCGGCGTGCGGATGATGACCTCGCTCGCGCACAAAGATGGAGACCAATGACTGCTTCTTTATAGAATGAGCCTAAGCATTTCAAGAGCCCAAACCGCATTCTCCCGCCAACTCTTGGAGCCGCACAGGATACCGTAGCAGAGTAGCTGACACCCCAACTAAACGCGAGTGGGCTATTCTGTCCTCCCACTCTCGTTTTGCGGCATCAAAATTGGTCTGGCATCATAGACACCTTCGAATTATTTCGACTTATAGAAGCTGGGATCGAAACAGTGTATCTAACATTGGCTGGATTAAATCATTCGTTGCTCGGAGTCTTTGTTCAATGTGTCGAGAGGCTCGGCATCAACTTTTTTGGTCTATGATTATGCTGATTTCGCCTTAACGACTTCTGACGCCTGCCGTGGGACGTTCGAGTTCATTTTGCAGTGCCTGCATGCGGAAGAATCAATGAAATTCTTAATCTGTGGCTAACTTTGGCTCCAATATGGATCTGGTGCCATCCTGCGGAGATGACGATCTCATTCAGCCTACAAATACTTGCGTTACAGAATCGTGCGTCTCATTTTTTCTTGTACCAGATGCCCCCCATCAAGCATTACGGGAATTCTAGTCGACAATATTGTTACCTCCGTGAACGCGGTTGTACCGCTGCTGGATGAACTTCATGACGGTCTCTGTCCCCCGTTTGTACAAGCAATCTCGGCTACCGCAGTCTCTTTGGTTCATGCACTTCAGGTATGGAGTTTTGGACCAAGGACTTTCAGAACTGACACGAAATCCTAGAATGTGAAGAGAAATAGGGAAGAATGCTGTCAGCTTATGCAAAATATTCATGGAATCATCTATGCTATTGTCAATGCTCACTTGCAATCGGACCCTCCCGGCTGTCTTCCACCAGCAATGTCGGAACATATCGGTAACTTTACTGAGTATTGATCTGCTATGTCTGGTTGGCAGTGAACTGATAGGATTTTATAAAGAACCCTTCATAAAATCCGGACATTTGTCCAAGCACAACAAGACAACAGCAAGATCAAGCATTTCTTTCGACAGAACCAAATGAGCACCTTGCTGAAGGATTGTCGGGCTGGGCTGCAGATGGCCCTGGACAATTTTTCAGTAGGCCCTACCACATTCGTGATGAATCAAAACACTGAATACTTGGATAGATAACATCTCATGCAACTCTCACCAATGATATCACTGAAATGCAGAGGAAGACTCGTCATATGCATGCTGAGCTGCTTGAAATGATTTCAACTCTGCCAGACTCTACAATTTCGGATTCTGCCTCTTCTGTATGTTCATTTTTTTCTGTGGTGGTATTTTATAACACACTTTTACCAAATTAGATCCAAAGCTTGAAAAAGTCTCAAGCAAGGTAGGAACCTCCTCCCAGGTGAGAGGAGAACTAATTCCTGTCTCAAGCTCCCAATCCCTCTTGCTTTTACCAGCCAAGCCACAGATCTTCCATGGCCGTGACTCAGAGCTCATGCAAATTGTGCAGATGCTCACTCAACAATGTGCTAAAATTGCTATCTTGGGCCCAGGTGGTATTGGCAAGACAAACCTTGCTAGGGCTGCATTGCATCATCCTGATGTGGCAGCTAGATATGAAGACCGGCTCTTTGTGTCCTGTGAATCAGCTGCTACCAGCATAGAAATTGCTGGTTTCATTGCAGCCCATCTGGGACTAAAGCCTGAGAAGAACATCATGAAGGCTATGCTGCACACTCTTGGTAGAAGGTCAAGCTGTCTATTGATTTTGGACAACCTTGAAACAGCTTGGGACCCACTAGAATCTCGAAGCAGTACTGAAGATCTGCTTTCCAGTCTAACTGATATCCCTCATGTGGCATTAATAGTGAGCCCATTAATTTGATCTGCGCAGATATATATTGAAGTCCAAATCTGCAGGTTACAATGCGTGGTGCTGAACAGCCAGCCAAGGTTCGCTGGACTCGGCCATTTCTTCGGCCACTAGCACCACTATCACTGGAGGCTGCTCAACAGATGTTCAAGGAAATTGCTGAAGATTGTCATGAACCCAAAGATGTTGATCATCTCTTGAAATTCACTGATAATATGCCACTAGCAGTGGATCTCATGGCACATCTGGTTGCTTCTGAAGGGTGCTCATCGGTATTGGCTCGATTGAAAACTGAAAAAACATCAGTGTTATCTGAAGGTTCAGATAAGAGGTCCAGCCTGGACACATCTATTGCTCTCTCGCTTTCAAGTCCTCGTCTCACTGCACAAAGTGGGACCATGGATTTGTTGCAACTCCTGTCTATTCTTCCAGATGGTCTCTCAGATGTTGAGCTATTTCAAAGCAATCTTGTTATTCCACAGATTCAGGCATGCAAGTCTGTATTGCTTGGCACATCACTGGCATACCTTGATAACAAAAAACGTTTGAAATCACTTGTCCCTATCCGGGAATACTTGCAGCATTTCCACCCGGTAGCACTAGCTATTGTTTGGCCCCTGCAAAAACATTTCCAGAGTCTTTTAAGTGCATACCAAAAATATCGAGGATCTAATCAAGTCACCAGCATTGTGAAGGACATTACTCTCAATCTTGGGAATATACATCAAGTTCTATCTCAAGCATTGACTCCACAAAATCCTGACCTACCAGAGACTATAAGATGCACAATTACATTGGATTTGTTTGCTGGACTGATTATGCATGGTTCACATGCATTAATGCATTCTATTCAAGCCATACTTCCTCCTGGGGATCACAAACTGGCTGTTCAGTTCATCACTAGGATGTTGTCTGTCAGCAATTACAAAATAATGTCAAGCAAGGATCGTGAACTTCTTGTTTCTGAAGCCAAGGCACACTGCCAGACTCTGAATGATCCTGCGCTAGAAGGTGTGTAGAATCTCTGTGTTCTGATTATAGTTCTGATGTCTCTGTTTTGCAGCTCATTTCTATTGTGAATTGGGAATCTACTATTGCTGGTACACAGATAATCGCTCTGAAGGGATACAATGCTTTAGCAGAGCCCTAATGTTAGTCAGAGACACTGGCAACATGAGAGGACAGGCCTCCATCTTGGATTATCTTGCACTGATCAATTTGAGGATGGCAAAATACAGTACATCCCAGGTGCTTGCAAATGAGGCATACATTCTTGCACAATTGTGTGGAGATTGTTATACTCAGGCATATGCGTTGTGGTTAAAGGCCATATGTGCTAAGAACCTTGGAAGCTTTCAGGACTCACTTTCTCTTGTACAAACAGCAAGAGAAGTCCTTGGGCTTTGTGGGATGTCCCATAGTGGTTTAGATTGTGAACTCAGGATGATTGTGGCAGATACACACAGAGATAAATCTGAGTATGCAGAAGCCCAAAGTATCTTTATTCAAATTGCATCTGAGCAATCTGCTGAGCAGGAGAGCATTGATTTTGGCATTACCCTGTTGAACATTGCGCAAATTGGTGTGATTACTGGTGCAAGTAAACAAGATGTGCTCCAAAACTTAGAAATGGCAAGGACAATTCTCACTAGCCTTTCACACTATACAGGAGCTTTTTACTATGAAATGATACTTGCTGAACTTGAACTGAGAGAGGGAGACATAGTGGCAGCAAGGAATCGTTTTGAGAACTGTCTGCAATGGTCTTGGACAAGAAAGGCTGAAATTTCATCCAACTGCTTGGAGAGCATGGCAGATGTTAGCTGCTGGGGATCTGCCAACTTTGAATGGGCTGCCACCTTTGGTGTTGTTTATCTAGCATTTGAATGGAAAACAAAACAGAAGTTAGGACTGTACAAAGCACTATGCTGTCTAGGCAACATTTTTCTGTCCAATGGGGATGACATGACTGCAGAGAATCTATTCATAATTGCATTAGAAGCACTCACAGAGATGGATGTTCATCGTTGGAGGGCAAATTGTATGATGTACCTTGGTGATATAGCTTTACAACAGGGGGACATGTCAGGAGCAGAAAAGCAATGGGGAGATGCTCGACCACTATTTGAGAGGTCATTGCAGGCCAAAGAGATAGCTAAGATTGACTCTAGGCTGGCCAGTGTTGAAAAAGCTCATGAGGGAGCACTGACAACACTTACAAAATTGCAAGCACCTGCTCAGTCATTGATTGAGTTTTCCTCTTCACAAGAGTGGCCTACAAAAGTTGCTCTCATGTGACACTCAAGAAATAGTTACTGCCTATTTATTCCAGCTACTTTCAAGGGCTGTGAGGCACTCATCCCAAGAACAAATAGAAATTAGTTATGTACTCTATGTTGAAGTATATACTTAGTGATATGTATATTTATTTCAAGCACACATCAGTGGAGTCATTTGTCAGCAACAGCCTTAGGTTGGTCAACTTAGGTCCAACTTAGGGATTGGTTGCCAAGCACAATGGAATATTGCACCCCACATTGTCACTGTCAAGCATTTTGGTTTTTTTTTTTTCTTGCTTGCTTGTTCTTCTGTCTTTGCTTCTGGTTTGTTTTTGAATCATAATGTGTGCTTCAAGGTGGTCTGAGTTAAGCTACATGAATTCAGAATCCATCACACTTATGGATGGAAGGCTTTGAGTGGCACATGCAAATTGATCTAAATAAACTTGAACGAGCACAATAACTCGGGGTTGTGCATCTAAGGAAGAGCACAAGTCACCCATGGGTCCACTCAGAGTGGTACCATACCTCTCAACACCATACCCCTCAAATTTGCAGTATTCTGCTTGAGTGTTGTTCAATGTTGTATTATCCATGTTTAAATGTATTATCTGTGAAAAAATAGTGTGCAGTAGCAATCAACTACATATTCTGGACCCCAAATGAAATGGGAGGAAATAAATGTGGCATCTGAAGATCTGACATATGTTTTGACTTGGCCATTTTGGACCTTTGCCATATCTCCCATATCTGCGAGCTCCTATCAGACCCACAACTTGTCCTCAAGCAGACACTGTGGCATTGCTCACGCCACATTAAACCAGCATTGAAACACTATGTACACACGCAGATGTACAGATCACACTTGCCACACGGGAAGATCGTGCCGTGATTCAGGCACTCACAAACTCTCATCATTACCCTCTGCAAACGCACCACCAACCACAATAAGGAACGAAACTCTGCAGTGCATACGGCTTCAACGATTCCCGCTGCTCCCCTCCCCAAATGTGCTGTCAAGTGGCGAAGCTTTCCATCCTTCTGCACCGCACACAGTTTGCCTTTCAGCTTCGAAACATCAGTGAGCAACGAAGGCCAAGGATGGGGAAACAAAGTGAAGGGCAGAAGTAGCATCTCAGAGCTCCTTAGCACTTGGCCAAAAAAATGTAAAACAAAAAAAACACAGCAGCTTTCTTCTGTTGACACACAATGCACTTCGTCTACATGGCATCCATCTCCCCACACAAGGCCACCCACAACTCCACCATTCATCCCCGGAGTGACAGGAGGACAGATAGAGCAAGCAGCGATGAGGCAGTACCCCTACGCTTGTGCCTCTGCTCACCAATTGACAACATGTCCTCCACTCCATGGCTTTGAGAAGCCCCCCACTCTATGGCACTTGTGCCGTTTTTGCACATCACCTTGCTGTGACATGGCTCCATCTGTCCACCAGCCCACTTACACGCTGATGCTCTGGGATGTAGGTAGACGTGCAGCCTGTCGAATATTGTGCTTGTTGCCATCTCTTTCGAATTCCCCTTGGTACACCACTTCTCCATATCATTTTTTGTAACATAGATGATGCCCACCTTGGGTGACATCGGCTTGAACATCATCCTTTGCATGAAGAGGATCATGCTTGTGTGGAGGACCAGCGCGAGTTGATATTGAACTTGAAGGAGAGCAATTTGCTCATAGGTTCTTGGTTTTGTTAGATTAGTACGCAGGAAGTGAAAAGGGGAGGAAAATGGAAGGATACAAACGTAGGCTGCATCCATCACCTGTGCGGATGAGACGCAGATGAGACGATGAGAATGCTGGTGGACCCAGTCCAGATGATGCCAGATGGTGTTCATGCTCATGTGTGGATTGATGCCAATCTTGTCAAGCAGCATCCTTGTCACATCAGGTGCCCTCACAACGTGCTGCATGAAAGACTTGCCTTCCAAAGCCAGACCCGCACCACATCCACTTGTAGCAGCATCGAGCAAGTCGCAGCACGGATGGAGTGCAGTTATCAGTGCCAACGAAGCCAAGTGCGGTAGCATGCGATAAGCAGGATAAAGCTGTGGGAACCGTGCTCGCCACATTGGTTGGCTATCCCGTAGGCAGGCTGGTCACGAGCCTAGCGCACATCAATCAAACGGTGATTGCCGAGAAATTGAATTGACTCTCTGAAGTTGCTCTGAAGAGTGAGGGAGTCGGCAGGCACACGCGTGCGTCCGACGCACGTGGACGAAGTCGACGACAATTACAATTTGAATTGTCGCGTTGTTGTCTGTCGGCTGTTGACATCGTTCGACGTAGAGTTTTAGTCGAGCCCTCCATGCGGATGCGCAACTCGGATGGAGATTTGCATTTTTTTCTTCCCTTGAATAGCTGTTGGATTCGTTCAACAGTCTACACCTACGTACATATGACAAGCAGAATTCAGATCTAGAATGTTTATCTCGGATCCAACAGCTGAGCCTGTGTGTCGATCCCATACGATGTATAACAGCTATAACAGTTATACTACTTACTTACCTCGGTGCTTGCTATGGGGAGCGCATACAGCATCAGCGGAAGCCCAACCGAGTCAGTTAATTAATTGAACCCGGGATCGAGCCCGAGGATCGCCAGTGGCGGTGCGGAAGCCGGAGGCGCATGGAAGCTTGCATGGTGACCGATTGGTCAGATTCAACTCTTGCAGTTGGTACCCCACCTCGTGAGTTATCGGCCTTGGACCAATTCAACGTAATCCAATTTTTCAACTCATCCTGTAAACAGTATTTTACTTATGCCGGCACCGCACTTTCACTGTAATCGCATCCAAAACTCCTCCAACCTGCAACCCCAGCCAGCCCTCGTTCAAAAAGTAATCGGAAGAAGAAATACATGCACAAAAAAAGAAAAGAAAACTGATAGAGTCACTGTAGCAATATTATGTACCCTCGGGGAGTCAAACCCCGTGTCGTCCCGAATATATTGGATTTAGAACAATATCCGATTGCGAGGACGCGTGTACCAAACACCAGGGTGCGTTGATAAGGTCCAGGATAAGTGGTACACCTCCACTTCAAACTCTGTCTTCCATTCTTACCAGTGACGGCTCCAGCCACATGATATTCAACACAAGATTCAATTTGATCACGCCCACCGCCTCACTTGAACCAACCCGTCCCGTCAGCCGTCAACGCACCCGAGTCCGAGACCGATTCAGCCGACCAACCAACCGAGCAACCCACTGACCGAAAATTCATTGTCGACCTGATCCTTTTTTCTTTCCATGTTACAGTTGCTTTCGGAAATCCTCAAAGCCATCCGAATTGACCTCTGCTCTGGAGTGCACCAACGGCAAAATGAAATATGAAATACTTGGGATTCCCAAAAATCCACATAAGGAAGCCAAAAAAACAACACCCACAAGACGTGCACCCTTGGGGAGTCGAACCCCAATCCATCCTCAAGTATAAAACCTTCCCAGAAATACGAGATTGAAAGGACGTGTATTCCGAACACCAGGGTGCAGTGTACACTTCTAGTTCAAGCCTCATGTCACCAGCTCTAGCGAGCTACTTAGCACCACCGTGGCTCATCCTGGCAACCCGTCCCTTCCTCACTTGAACCAGGACCCGAAGTTCAAGAATTCTCCAACTCGCCCACCTAAGTCAACCTGTGAAGAACATTCTGAGTTGAAAAACAAACCGGAAGAAGGAAAAGGGAAAAAAAAACCAAAACCTGACACCGGGAAGATGCGCCCTCGGGGAGTCGAACCCCAATCTACCCTGCAGCGTACACACGACATTGCACATTGTCAAGACATGTGTTCCGAACACCAGAGCACATCGCGGATCCAGGATTCAAGCATCAATTTTATTGAGGAGCGCCCACTACTGTAGTACCACAGGAGATTCAAGTCAGACATCCGTCGACCCATCCGTTACATCTGCCCACCTCATTTAAATTTGAACCAAGACCCTGAACCAAGAATCAAGATTCAAAAATCCTCCAACCCAACGATGTTGTGCGACCAATTGGACCACGGACAAAAAACGATGAATCTAAATATGAATGCGCCCTCAGGGAGTCAAACCCCGACCCATCCTTGCTCCCAAAAATCGTGGTGAAGGCTGTTCCGAATACCATGGTGTTTTGTACCATTGCGTACACTTGGCTTTTTGTACCACTCGAGTTTACTCATTCTTAGATGAATCTGCATGATTGTACCCCGTATTGCGTGCACTTGGCATCTTTCCTGTATCTCTCAGACTCAGACTCTCTGAAACGGCCCTTGAGCACCTGTTTATTCAGATATGTACTGTAGATCTGCACGCGCGACTCGATCCCTTTCCACATGTAACGGATTCCGAATTCCCCGAACTCAGCACGAAGACAGAACAAGAAGGAAAAAAAGAAAAAGGAAAAGAGACGGGAAGTGAAAATGCGCCCTTGGGCAGTCGAACCCCGATTCATCCACAATGGTTAATACCGACATAGCCTTTGACAAGTAGGATGTGTGTTTCGAGTACCATATATCTCTGATTCAACGGCTTCACTCACTAGCTCCAGTGACTGTAGTACCGTCACAGGTCACAGGAAATTCAAGTGAGACATCTCTGACCCATCGCTGCTCCTATCTACTTCATTTAAATTTAAACCAAGGCCCTGGACCAGAGTCAAGATTCAAAAATGCTCCAACCCAACCCGCAACTACGCACAAGGATGTTGTGTGAACAATTGGACCACGGATAAAAAGTGATGAGTGTAACTATAAACGCACCCTTGAGGAGTCGAACCCCGATCCGTCCCCATACCTTACACGATCTGAAATACGAGCCGGGACGTGTGTACCGAACACCAGGGCGCATGGTATACTTTCGGTTCAAGTATCGACCTTACTCGAGAATTTAAACTGAGCTCAAAACCATCTTTATCGTCGCCTCGCCTGAAAGAATCTCTGCTGACGTCGTTCACCGAATTCGAGTGCCGGCTGTGGGTATTTTTGCTCTCCTTTCTTGAACAACGGGGAGCGGGACACAAACTTGAGTAAGGGCTAAATTAAACATTCACGACAAGAATGGGACTGTTCAAAATGCGTGGTGGAAGGTGTATCATACAGATTCAGAATACAGTGAGATACGATCTAGGTTCGGGGCTCTGCGATTCGGGCCGAGACTTATTAAATCTCAACAGCAGCCGACGCCCAGCTCGAGATGCACATCTTCGCGCGTCCAACTCCAACCACAGCGACCGATGACGCAGCCTTGTTCACAACACAAGCAAGCCTCGCCGCACCTCGAACTCATGTTTCGGACTGCTTCAATAAACGACTGGCACGTAATATAAAAATTTGAATTCAACCGAACCCTTTAAACCAGTCCTGCGCTTGTACTCAAGTATCAAGACCCCCACCGAATCGAAGCCGTAAGCGCAATTCAAAACGGCCGGAAGAAAAAGACGTTGACACAATAAAAGACCCAGTGAAGACTTCATACATCCTCGAGGAATCGAACGCTGATACGTCCATGCTAAGTTTCATGAGTTCTGCTCGGTACACCAAACCGCGTCGTCCGATCCTATGCAAGGATTACTGGACTTGCCATTGATCCAAGTCTTTCTCGAAGGTTACAATAGAACCTGAGCAACTTGGTGTCCCTGTCATCCAAAGTCACGAATTTGGAACACACATTGAACGCGAAAATCAAGTCCAAGTGCCAATCAGGGAAAACGTCTTTCGCTAATTTAGGGTAAATTAGGTTACCGATCCCTAAATTTGGAAAATTTGCCGTAATCCGGGTAAATTTGGCCGAATCTGGGAAAGTTAGGTAGATTAGGCAGCCTAGGGGTCGTTTTATTTGTCCCACAAAACCAAGCTGGTCAGAGAGCATGATGTCACATACAACATTTTACTAGGAGGTGTATGCTACTGCCCCGGGACTCGTAAAGTACTTGCTCAGTGCATCTTGAAAGAGAGGTGCTGTAATCAATTTGGGCTGGTTTGAGGACAGAGGACATCCTTAGGCTGCTGTTCCCAATCATGACTTGAATACTCGTCAGGATCTCCGTGTTTTGACTCCAAAAGAACGAAGTCCCTAGCCGAGCTTGCCGAAGGTCGGATCAGACGATGAAACAGTCACGTGGAACCACAGTTGATCCCGCTGTCAGCAAACTGTCAAGACGTCTTTCTCTTCCTCGCACCACCACCTCAGTCCCAGTCCGCCTCCCAGCTCCTCCTTGGGCGAGTTGTAGCCATACAAAGCAAGTTTTTTATTCTTAAAGCCTCTTGTATCTCACTCACCTCCTCTCTCTAGGCTCTAGCCTCCCAGATTGTAGACAAGTGGTACGTCCTCATCTCTTACAGGACTCTATCTCATGTGGATACCATGCATAGCCCTTCACCAACTGCCAGGATCTACTGTGCTTCCCTCTCGCACAAGGCCAACCGTGACTGAGTTGCGCTCTATATTCGGTCCATCATCAAGGATCACGTCGTTCGGGACACCTACTGTCAGTGTCGAAGCGCAGCTGAGTTTTTATTGCCCGTGTTCGCTGCCGATCTTATTCTTTGTTCTACCCACTGTACCTACTATCAAGGAGATCATTTGCCCGCAAGTAACAGCAGTTACATGATGCATGCTGCATGACACCTGAGGTGTGGCGCGCATTTGACTTAGTTTTTATTTTTATTTTGATAATTCTTCCGCAGTTGGTACTGACTAGTATCAAGGTGCGCATGAGTTTTGCACTTGAAGGATCTTCTCACCCCTTCATACCAGTCTAGTACAGTTTTCGGCCTACCAATTATCTCAAGCACTGTCATGTGAGTCCCGATCAAACCTTCCTTTGTAGGATTATCAGCTGAGCTGCACCATTCTAGAATTGTCGCGACCTGTTGTCCGAATGTGACAACTTGCTTGGTGTGAAAGTTGTCCGGCCAGCTGGTAGCGCTTCTGGCATTCATATTCTAGTGAGTCGTGCTATGACTGCAAGATTCTGCATTTCTCATCTGATACATTTTTGCACTTCCTGCACTGAAGTATTTTGTCTGGTCTCTGTGGTGTATCAGAAGTTACTTACGTTGTATTCTGTTGTAATGATAGTTGTGAATATAAACCATTTTTTTTCATTATCTTGTGTTGTGAAATATGCAATCGTGTGCAATGAATGTCGTCCAAGCTTGCCAAAATCTGGCCTGATTCAGGCAAATTTGTACTTATTTAACAAGGGACTAAGATAGTCAATCTAACCGAACTAATGTGCCTAAATTTGGTAATTTAGGAAAATTTAGGCCTAATCATGTCTAGTTTTGCCTAAATTAGCGAGGAGTGCTTTTCCTGATCGGCGTCACCTGAATGCCGTTGGCAGCAAGGTTGAGAATCGATACCCAGAGATGTAATTCTTGCATGGAACGTGAGTATGTGGTTCATAGATGCATTATGAGGCTTGTTCAACCAAAAAATATCTGGGCCAATCTGAGGAAGAAGGGCTACACTTATATTCGGGGTTACTCAGAGGTGCGTGTCGTAATCAGTGTTTGTGCAAGATCAGATCAGATCAGATTCAATGACCTGCTCACCTTCAACAAGATCCTCCTTGGCTCTGGCGAGTGCGGCAAATCGACCATAGTGAAGCAGATGAAGATTATCTATGAGGTGGGGTTCGAGAATTGACGCGCGCGAGCGCCAGGAGCAGCGGACGACGATATAAGAATGTGCTCGAATCGGCGGGGACGCTGGCGTGGGTTGTGTGTGGGGCTGGGTGCGTTTACTAATAGCGACGAGAGCCGGGAGCGGAGCGAGAGGGAGTACGCAAGGGCGGATCCGGTGCCGTTACCCGCGCGGACGAACGGGGCAGGCATGCTGAGCGCGGGTACTCTCGAGATCGAGAACGCGACCGCGAGCGGGTACATCGAGCAGCGCGCATACGGGTCCTTCTCCGGCGCGCCCATCCCCAACTCGTTCTACGGCCCTGGAAAAACAGGCCACGTCTCCGCCCGCCCCGCGAGATGGCCACCCCATCTCCGACGTCCTGGCCCAGACGCACGCCGTCTCGACACCTGCATTAGCGGACGCAATATAGCATGTCGCGCGGGCGCCCTCGGTGGAGAGGCTGGTAGAGGAGCACTCGGCCGAGTTCTATTTGATGGATGGTGCGGGCTAGTGAGTCTCTATCTCTCCCCTTTCCTATGCTCTGCCATTGGCTGGTGCTAATATGCGTTGGCCAGCTTCTTCTCGTCGATCCACTGCATCGCCGCATCCACCTATGTCCTATCCGAGGAAGACGTCCGGGCGCGCGCGAAGAGCACCGCGATTATCGAGACTAGGTTTTGGATGGGCGATTTGATGTTAGTGGTCTCTCTTTTTCGTTTGCGTTTCGAGCCTTCATTTGTGCTCGATATTATTTCGAAGATGTGTACGAACAAGCTAACCCCTCGCCTCCCAGGATCCACATGTTCGACGTCGGCGGGCAGCGCTCCGAGCGCAAGAAGTGGATTCATTGTTTCAAGAGGTGCATGTCCCACTTTCCTTCCTTCCTCTTTCTCCCATTCCCTTTCGTTCTCGCCCCTCTCTTTCTTCTCGTTTCCTCGAGCGGCATTCGTCCCGTTAATTTGACGCCGAGGCTGTGTATCAGCGCTCACCCGACCCGGGCTGCTGTCTGCGCGAACACCCAGCGGCTCTCCGGAGCGCCGATGCAGTGCGTCTGAGGTGGCGTCGGCGCCTAACATAGTCACATTGTGTGCCTGTCCCTGCACGTTCCTTGCCTGGACTCTTGACTCATCCTATACCCTGCTTCATTCTTGGATTTTTACGATACCGATGCCCCCTATTTTTGGTTTTTTGGCATTGGCATGGCGGCGGTGCAGTGCAGTGTGCCAAGCTGAGCGTCTCTTGGGCTTGTGTTTGTGTGTCAAGCCGACGGACGAGGGTCGAGTCACAGGGAGTACTGTCTTGGCTGTCGTCGCTTCAGTCTCTTATTTTCCCTCTACCTGTTTTCTACTATGCTATCTTGCGACGAGTACGCTCGCTAACGCCCGCACTCACAGCGTAACATCCATCATCTTCTGCACGGCCCTGCGCGAGTACGACTAGATGTTGGAGGAGGAACGGAGGGTGGTGAGTTCTTCCTCCCTTGCTCAATTCCTACCCGATTTCCCTTTGCGACTTTTTCGTCCCTTCGCGGCTTTTTTTCGTTTTTTTCCACGTTCGTTGGCGGCCTTCGGTGGCGAGGTCTTTTTTCCGTTTCTGCCTTTTCGATTGCCGTCGGGCGCGGGTTTTCGAGTGCGAGGGTTTTTTTTTGCGGGCGAGGTCTTTTCCTGTTTGGCGAGGGTCTGGCGCGAGGTGTTTTTCGGCGTTTCTTCTTTTTTTCCTTCCCGGGCTGTTCTTCCCCGCGTCGTCATCCGTGGAAGAGGGGTGGTTCCGTGCGGTTTTTGTGGCGCGGGGGGAGATGGCGTGCCCGGGGTTGCGGCGTGGGACGTGGGCTAGATTGGGGAGAAGGGGAGACAGATGTTCGATGCGCCGGCAGGGCTGGGCCGGGCGGAGCTGCATCGCCTGCCCGTCGACAGACAGGAGCGGAGGGAGATGCGGAGGGAGACAAAGCCGTAGACGCAGACGCGACGTCGATGGGAGAGTATCGCCGTACCTGCACCCGCATCCGCCGCTGCTCTTGCTGGTAGCATTTCCGTCTTTGTCTTCGTTTCTGTCTTCGTTTTCGTTCCCGTCTCGCTCGACCACGCGCGCGCCGCACGACGAAGACGGGGTGTATCCTGGCGAAGTGGGGTACAAGGCGGCGTGTCGTGAGGCGACACAGTGCAAGGTGGTGCGTCGTGCAGGTGCGCATTGTGATACGCCAAGCTGTGGGGTGGGGGAGACGCTTGACGCGCAGACGGCGGTGCACGACGCTTGGCGGACGTTCGCCTGAGCCTCGAGCACGGTGAAGAGGGGCTTTGAATGCCAGGCTGTTCCGCGGGCTCGAGCGGATGCGGAGAGAGCTTGACTGACGTGTCCATTTCCATGTTTGCGACACGACACGGTGGGCGATGGCGGCCTCGTGCGCCGGGTCGTCTGTCGGCGCGAGTCCGAGTCGGGGAGGGAATTCAGGGCAGGTCGGCGGGCGGGCGGGTGTACACGGAGGAGATGGGGTATGAGGGAGGTAGGGTGGACGACACGATGACGATGCAATGGAGCCCGAAGCGACTGACCGTACCCGTCGTCTTCGTCTTCGGGTGATGATTGAGGATAGTTTCGTAGAGTCGAGTCGAGGGGTCGAGGACGAGTCGAATCGAATCGAGGCCGAGACGCGCGCACGTCCGCGAGGTTTCGAGTGCATCGAGATACGGGAATCCCGACCCTGCACGACCTTTGCTTCGCAGGATGGGTGGATGTAGGGTGCAGGACGCCGCGCGTTCTCCTTCCCTTCACTCAATTTTTCTCGTCTTTGTCTTTTTCTTCATCGCATCCTTCCGCCGTAACATCATACTCATAACACGAATCGCAGAACCGGATGCGCGAATCGCTCTACCTCTTCGAGTCCGTGATCAACTTGCGCTGGTTCCTCCGCACGGGCGTGATTCTGTTCTTGAATAAGATCGATGTGTTTGAGAGGAAGTTGCCGAAGGTGCGTTGTCTCCTCCATCTTGGTGTCCTGGCTTTTTGAGGGAGTGGTTCCGACGGGGTGGAGCGAGGACTCCGATGCGAAGATGGCTTGCGCGAGCGTGCTGTGCTGGGAGTGAGAGTAAATGGCTGGGATAGAAGCAGGCGTGGTGCCGGGGCGACGCGCAGGCAGTGTCCAAGAGGACGCTCGACTCGCCCTGCGCGAACAGAAGGGGCGGCCGCGTGCCGAGTCGAGACCTCAACGGGGGCTCGGCGTCCTGCCGGGTCTCTGCGAGAGCGGCGACGAGTCGGAGTGGGGTCCGTGCATACGTGTCGAGGGGCGGCCGCGCTCCATTTCTGGAGAGAGTGACGGGAGGAGGCGAGGGCGAAGCGGTGTATCGAGACCGCCTGCTCTTTCCCAGCGTTGGGGGTCTTCCTGTCCTCGAGGCGGCTGGGAGTCGGGCCCGCGGCGAGGCATGGGCTGGGTCTGGCGCTGTGGCGTCGTCGACGGCGCAGGACGAGGGCACGACAGCTGCGCATGCAGGGCCAGTTTGCGGAGGGGGAGCTGCTAGTTTTTCGTTTCAAGCGGGGTGCGGAGGAGGGGGCTGGGGTACGCTACACAGACTTGTCCTTGGGTTTTTTTGGCGGACCCGCGGTGCTTGCACGTCGCTACATCCCCTTGGTGCGAATGTTTGAAGACCCAGTGTTGAGCTCACTATCCTCCCTCTCGTCTCCTTTTCCATTTTCTGTTGCTTTCTCTTCCCTCTTTCCTACCTTTCTTCTCTTCTAAATACTAATACTTCCTCGTGCAGATCCCCTCGGCCGCTACTTACCCGAATACGCTGGTGGGAACGACCTCCAGAAAGCCGCACAGTACATCCTGGTAGAAGTTCGTGCAGGAGAATCGGGCAAAGTTGACGGTAGTGTCGGCTTCATTTCCTTTTTTTTTTTGTGTGTTTGTGAGGGGAGGGTGGGAAGTGGAGTGTTTCCTTTTCTCTTTTGAAGAGGGGAAGTGTGCAGAGCGACAAGGTGACGAAGGCTTTTCGAGTCTCGTTCTCAACCTCGAGGGTGCACATTGCTTGTTTTGCGCGCGGGTGTTTGCGGAGTGGGGAGGATGGTGAGCAGGGAGCGGAGAGTGGAGAGGTAGAGAATGGGCCCACTTTCGAGGGGAAGACTGCGACGCGTGGTGAGGATTCATCATCGTGCTCGCCTGTTCGTTTCGTTTGGAAGTGTGGAGTTCCTTTCCTTTCTCATGGAAAGTGCTTTTCATCCTACCGTCCTGCCTCCTCTGTCTCTTCGTCTTTGTCTCCCCAGCTGCTGGTGGCCCGGGTACAGACTTCTGTGCTGGCAACCTTCTTGCCACACAGCGGAGTCTTCGGAGTCTGCTGCAGACAGAGCC
Organism: Mycena sanguinolenta; assembly: GCA_014462675.1. Lineage (NCBI taxonomy): Eukaryota > Fungi > Basidiomycota > Agaricomycetes > Agaricales > Mycenaceae > Mycena > Mycena sanguinolenta. The sequence continues at coordinate 598,935 of JACAZH010000034.1, read as the reverse complement.
CGAAGCAGGCAACCCATACGTGGACGCGGGTTTTCCTGTTTGTTTGCGGCTCTCTCTGTGCGTGCTACTTAAGCTCTTGGGCTGTGTGGTGACTCTCGGTGTGCGTCTTGGAGATGGGGTATGGAGCGACGGGGCGTGGAGGAGTAGATTGTAGACTGCGGGCGTCGCATGGACTGGGCGTGGATGGAGCAAGGCGGTCGTGGATCCAAATGTGTTGCGTGCTGAGGCGCTCGATGGGCGTCGAAGCGGGAGCTGTCTGCACCCCTGCTAGATGTGATCCCAGACTGAGTAGGGTCGCAAACCTGGTGTGGTGGCTAGCACGAGAACTGGTAGAGTGCGGCGTTGCCGCATTCTCGACCTCGATTCGATCTTGACGCGCGATGCCTGTCAAAGCGGGCCGTCCCATACCATGCTTTGGGGCGAAAGGAAGGGAGTAACTAGAGGAGTGCGGGGTCACCGTCTATCCCGCAGTTCGATCCCGATACGCCATGTCCGCGTCAGGGCACCATGCTTCCCTGGCTTCCGTCGTAGGGTGGTGTGCGAAGGCGGTTCTGTGGGGTAAGAGCCAGTGGACGAGTGAGGTGTCCATTCGTGATCTCTCGCTGCTCAGTCGTCTTGTGCATAGACGGGGTTTTGTCGGGTGAGCAGAACGGACATAGGCACGGATGCGGTCACAGTTGATGCTTGCACGATTATCCGACAACTATATTTTTGAGAATCGGCTTTAGAATTGCGGCCATAATCGATCCATAAATGTCCACTCCGACCATCTTTATTTAAAGGCTAGATCACCTTGAGCTAATAGAGCTATTTGAGTGGTTTGTGATCAGCTTTGGCTTTGAGCAACGTTCATCCCCTTGTTCGTGTCATTCACATACGCCCCTCCGCTCCATCACGCCATGTGTATGCTTCCTTATCGCCGCTCTTTTCCTGTAGACCATTCCTGCTATTGTCTTGTTTGCAGTCGTGTTCCGAGTTGTTATATTTTGTTGCATGTAATTGTGCCCAAAAAGTGTGCTCCGCTCCTCAGCGTGGCACATTGGTCAGCACGATGCCAAGTTTGGTTGGGAATATGCCGGATGTGCAGGGTTCGTTCACTATGTGTTGGGTTGATTATTATGCCTATGTGTACATGAAAAATCGTACCTTGCTCTCTAAAACTGACAAAAATCTGACCGCTGCCTGACAAACATCTGAATCGCTGTCCTTCAATAATTCCTTTGCCATGGGAATTGCTGGGCGGATGTCTGCCTTGAGCTCTTCTACGAGGCAAGTTCAGTCAGCCTGTAGATCAGACAAGGGACTGCTTACTGTGTGTCCCAAGACTTGACAAGCATTGGATTGAAGCCTGACGAACATTGGCATTGTCACCCTTCAGTAATTCCACTACCATGGGAATTGCTGGTCGGATGTCTGGCTGAAGCTCTCCTACATGGCGAGTTTGATTGGCCTACAGATCAGACAAGGAACTGCTTACTGTGTGTTGCAAGACTTGACAGGCATTCAACTGAAGCCTGACGAACCTTCCAATTGTCATCCTTCAGTAATTCTGTTACTATTGGAATCACTGGTTGGATGTCCAGCTGGAGCTCTTCTACAAGACAAGTTCAGTTGGCCTACAGATCAGATGAAGGACTTCTTACTGTGTGTTCCAAGACTTGACAGGCATCCAACTGAAGCACGACGAACATCTGAATCTTCATCCTTCAGTAATTCTACCAACATGGGAATCGCCAGTCGGATTTCTGGGTGGAACTCCTCTGCAAGGCAAGTTGAGTGGACCAGTAGATCAGATAAGGGACTACCTACTGTATGCTCCAAGACAAGACAGGCATTGAATTGAAGCACTCCAAGCACTCCAATTGTGATCCTTCAGTAATTCCACCACCATGGGAATTGCTGGTTGGATGTCTGGCTGGAGCTCTTCTACAAGGCGAGTTACATTGGCCTGCAAATCAGACAAGGGACTGCTTACTGTGTGTTCCAAGACTTGACAGGCAGTCAACCGAAGCCTGACGAACCTTCCAATTGTCATCTTTCAGTAATTCTGCTACTATGGAAATTGCTGGTTGGATGTCTGGCTGGAGCTCCTCTAGAAGACAAATTTAGTTGGCCTGCAGATCAGACAAGGGACTGCTTACTGTGTGTTCCAAGATTTGACAGGCATTCAACCGAAGCACAACGAACATCTGAATCACCATCCTTCAGTAATTCCACTATGATGGGAATCACTGGTTGGATATTGGGCTGGAGCTCCTCTACAAGGCAAGTTAAGTTAGTGCACAGATCAGACAAGAGATTACTTGCTGTATGTTGCAAGCCTTGACAGACATTCAACTGAAGCCTGCCGAACCTTCCAATTGTCATCCTCTAGTAATTCTACTACTATAGGGATTGCTGGTTGGATGTCCAGCTGGAGCTCCTCTAGAAGACAAGTTTGGTTGGCCTGCAGATCAGACAAGGGACTGCTTACTGTGTGTTGCAAGACTTGACAGGCATTCAACTGAACCCTGACGAATATCCAAATCATTATGCTTCAGTAATTCCATCACTCTGGGAATTGCTGGTCGGATGTCTGGCTGGAGCTCTTCTACAATGCGAGGTCAGTTGGCCAGCACATCAGACGAGGGAGCACTTACTGTGCACTCCGAGCCTTGGTAAACACTTTATTGCGGTGTGAAGAGTTTCACGGTCAGGCCGTAACAATGATTCCACAACCATGGGAATCATTGATCGGAACTCTTCCCAGAATTTTGCTTCCAGCCCTGTTCAACCGGTGTCAAACTGCCCAAAGTGGACTGGAGACTCTGTACCTTTTGCCCGAACTGGAGAGAGCCACGCAAGTGCAACCTCTGGGGCCACTGAATTGATGTCTTGCAATGATCTTTCCAGCCCACGAAGCACCGGCCCCAGATGGGCTGCTCCATCCATATCACTTCTCAGATTTGCAAAGAAAGTCCACCCTGCTTACCTCTGCAATTTCCCTCACTTGTGTTGTCGCCAAGGATCCTGACAGTGCTGTGGTGCTTATTCCGAGCAGCAGCATGGAATGCCCATCCTGATAGTGAATCAGCCATTGATGATCAGGAGACCTTTGCTCACCCTCAGTGTCCTCTACCCCTTTGTCAAGGAGGAGTCGAACGAGGCTGTCATTCCCCTTGGATGCTGCAAAATGCAGAAGGGTCCGAATCTGTCCAGCACCTGCAAAAGTTGAGCATATTGACAGACAGTGCACAGACATCTGTACCATCCAACTTCACGTTAGGATCAGCTCCCTGCTCAATCAAGCCCACAAAATCATGCTTATGGAATGTGCTATCTTCAATTGCATCCGCGAGATGCTTGTTGTAACTCCTTTGAATGGTCTCTTTGTTCTTGGCCACAATCTCCCGAATTTTTAGAATGGATGTTACGAAATCACGGAGGGGAACAACCAGAAGAAGGAGTGCGAGGACCTGCCCAAACCCCCAGTCATTTTCCCCTGCAGATTGGTTGTGTTTATTCCGTCGCAACATAAGTTCAACATCCACGAGGAGGATGATGTTGATGATGAGGAGACAGATAAGGCCTGCAATGAGAAAGGCGGTGTGGTCCAAACGTGCCGTGGATGGAGTTTGAGCCCAAGTTGGGCTAGGAGTTTCCTGGAGTTCCATGCCAGATTCCGGATCATGGGTTTTGGTGTGACACCTCCGGACAAGAGTACTGATTGATGATAAAATGGCGCGAATAACATGAAGAAATGGTTCGAGTCGCAGTCGAGATTTGTTATAGGTTATATGTAGTGCGAGGAAGAAAAGGAATGGAAGCACGAGGTTGAGACCAGGAATGACGAGAAGGCAATAAATTCCCAGTGAAAAGATGCGCAGCCCGGATGATGAAAACCGCACGGCACCACCAACCACCGAAAACGACGGGTTGCAGTTACCCATGGGAGCACCAAACTTGGAGGGATTGCTCCACAACCATAGCCCAATGCCCGCCATCAGGGACAGATGAAGGGAGCCGATGGTAAGAACGGGTCTTTTCGTTGCAAAGACCCAGGCATGTTGGGCAACTGCGGCACGACGCTTGAGCATGATTTCAAGGAGTATTGGGCTGTGACGTACAGCTTTTTCTGGTTCTCGGTGTGATTTCCCCTCCGGCGCCGTCAACTACACCGTTCTGTATCTCACAACCACCGGTCACGAGATGACGAACAGGGGAGAGAAGAACACCAGTCCAAGCAGCCCAAGTCGCGGGGATGGGATCTCGTTTCAACTTCCTTTCGAAGTCTGTTTCCTCGCCCGGCTTCGTGCGCTGGTGAACATACAACAGGAACCAGATCCATGTGCTCGTATTGTTCATCCAGCTCAAATCAAGAATGATCGCAGCGTGAAATCTCGTTAGACCTTGTCCGCCGACAATGTTCGTGCTGGTTGCCTCGACGATGGTGGAGATAAGAATCGCGAAGGCAACGGCAAGCATGCCGATGGATTGGTCTTTGACGCCTTCGAGCTCAGCGGACGAGACAGTCCCGTCCCAGAGGTGGGCAACAACAGGCGCGAAACAAAAGAGATTTTGGGTGTAGATAGCTGCGCGAACGCCAATACCAGAGATGTCGGGGTTGGCGGGGATGCACTGGCTGTCCATGGTGGTCGGAGGCAAAGAGTGTGCGATGTCGTGTGGCGCGAGGGAGTTGCCAAGCGATTCGGAAGTGAAGGCGAATGAACTACTCCTTCCGTTTTTTTTTCCCCGCAAAAAGTGCGTGGCTTCGCGCTTTCACGTCACCACCAATGTGGGCGCGGCCACGATACTTGCATAGTAAGACAATCCCGCTTAGCACGAGTCAACCGCACGGTCTGTGGATCTGTGGATTATGTATGTAAATCAGAAATGAAGGTACAAGCGAGACGCATATCACTCTTTGACAGACGCTATTGACAGTCGATTCATTTAGGCGGGATAGACGCATCGAGCTAGATGCAGGAACCCCGGGATTCGAGGATGAAATAGCACACTCGAAATGATGAATCAGAAGCGATGCCGGACGAGATGAGCCGAATGGACTGGAGCAGAACAGTGACTCAGAGCGGAGAATTTTGGTTAGGAACCACGCATAACCCCAAGGCAGTTCAGAGCGAGCCTCCCGGGACGGTGGTCTCGGCAGAAGAGAGGATGAATTAGATTGAATTTCCGATGTACCACCAGATGGATTTTGCTGGGCTAGGCATGCGCACAGTAGCTTCATGCAGGTTCTGGCGGGCATGCGCTATGGCAATGGCTTGGAGTTTTGCGCGCGTCCTTGGGCGTGCGAGCAGAGATCTCTCTCGCACGCGCGTCGAGCGCGTCGGTACCAAGTGTAAATAACTCTCCACCAAGAGAGCGCAGTTCGAACTGGGCGCGGGGGAAAGATCTGCGTGTTGATACGAGGAGCGACGGCAGCACCTTCCCTAATACAGTGGCATCCGATCCTGGCCCAATACGCACGACCCAAAGGTGTCCAAACGTGTGTCGTGCGAGCTGGAAGAAACAGAGTGCGAATGGGTTCAAAAAAAAAATCGAAACTGAGCGCCGGAGGAGCGGGAGCGAGGTCGTCCACATACAACGCGACGAGGTGTCTCTCGTGCCGTCCACCCAGCTCTTCTCAGGCACAGAATCAACACAGAATCAGCAGCACACGTAGATCTCCTGCTGCGGAAATAAACAAAGCCTCGGCGAAGGCCAAGACTAGAGAGAGGAAAAACCGGGAAAGAGAGCTGAAGATGGGGAAAAAGGAAAGAAACTCACGGCCACTTCTCCTCGGAGTCCAGTTCTAGCTCAGGGCCGCGCAGAAGATCATGTTGTGCGCCGTCGGTCATAGTGGTCGTAGGAATGCATAGATTAGACAGCGGAATTTGGGGCTGCGAACGACGCTCTGCAGAGGCGGGACATCGAGTCGTCCTGGTCCGTCTGTAGATAGACGCAAAGCCTTCACCGCACGAAGGTCGGAAGGGGAGGGGGCGATGAGAGACAGCGAGCTGCGCAGATCCTCCTCGCTCCTCGCATCCATTTCTTTGCCTGAGCTGCAGCGCATCATGTCGAAACCAAACCAGAGAACGGCGAAAGAGAGCAAAGAAAAGCTGCGACGTGCACATCAATCAACCGGTGATTGCCGAGAAATTGAACCGGGATAATAGCGAGTCGGCTGGTCCGGCAGGCTCACGTACGACGCACTTCCACGCGGTGGTTTCTGATTTGCCGAATCGAGTCCGACACCACAAGCCACAAGCGTCGACAATTACAATTTGAATTGTGGTCGCGTCGTTGTCGGCTGCTGACGTCGTTCGACGTCAAGTTTTTAGTCGAGTCTTCTGTGCGCATGCGCAACTCGGATGGAGATTGTTGGATTCGTTCAACAGCGGGAAGGATCTACAGTCTACACCTACATACATATGACAAGCAGAATTCAGATCTAGAATGTTTAATTTATCTCGGATCCAACAGCTGAGCCTGTGCGCGTGTGTCGATCCTATACGATGTATAACAGCTTTCACAGTTATACTACTTACTTACCTCGGTGCTTGCTGTGGCGGGCACATACACCATCAGCGGAAGCCCAGCCGAATCAATTAATTCATTGAACCCGGGATCGAGCCAGAGGATCGACAGCGAAGGTGCGGAAGCCGGAGGCGCATGGAAGTGTGCATGGTGACCGATTGGTCAGATTCAACTCTTGCAGTTAGTACCCCACCTCGTGAGTTATCGACCTTGAACTGGCGATTCAACGCAGTTCAATTTTTCAACTCATCCTATAAACAGTATTTAACTTATGCCGGCGCCGCACTTTCACTGTGATTGCATCCGAAAATCCTCCAACCTACAACCCCAGCCAGCCCGTTCAAAAAGTAATTGGAAGCATAAATCCGTGCACTAGAGAAAAAAGATGCTAACAAAAGCACTGGAGCAACATGCACCCTCGGGGGATCGAACCCCGTCCCATCCCAAATCTCGACCAAGATACAATCGTGAGGACGTGTGTGCCAAACACCAGGATGCATGCACAAGGATTAGGATAAAGGGTATACCTTTGATTCAAACTCTGTCTTACATACTTACCAGTGACGGCTCTAGCTACATAATATTCCACTGGCACAAAGATTCAGTTTCAACATCACCGCACCGCATCACTTGAACCAACCCGTCCCGTCAGCCGTCAATGCACCCAAGTCCGAGACCGATTCAGCCGACCAACTAACCGAGCAACCCACTGGCCGAAAATTCATTGTCAACCTGACCCTTTTTTTCTTTCCATGTTACAGTTGCTTTCGGAAATCCTCAAAGCCATCCGAATTGACCTCTGCTCTGGAGTGCACCAACGGCAAAATGAAATATGAAATACTTGGGATTCCCAAAAATCCACATAAGGAAGCCAAAAAAGAACAGATACCAGACACATGCACCCTTGGGGAGTCGAACCCCAATCCATCCTCAAGTATACGATCATCGGAGATTGAAAGGACACGTATTCCGAACACCAGGGTGCAGTGTACACCTCTAGTTCAAGCCTCCCCTCACCAGCTCTAGCGAGCTACTTAGCACCACTGTGGCTCATCCTGGCAACCCGTTCCCTCCTCACTTGAACGAGGACCCGAAGTTCAAGAATCCTCCAACTCGCTCACTTAGGCCAACCTATGGAGAATATTCTGAGTTGAAAACAAACCGGAAGAAGGAAAGATAAAAAAATCGGACATCAGGAAGATGTGCTCTCGGGGAGTCGAACCCCAATCTATCCTGCAAGACACTCACTTTGTGACGAATCATCAAGACATGTGTTCCGAACACCAGGAGCACGTTACGCGTCCAGGGTTTAAGCATCGATTTTATTTAGCAGTACCAACTGTAGTACCGCAGGAGATTCAAGTCAGAAATCCGTCGACCCATCTGTTGCGCCATTTGAATTTGAACCAAGACCCTGGACCAAGAATCAAGGTTGTACGACACACAAAAGGATATTCTGAACAATTAGCGGACAAAAAATGATATTTGTAGCTGCATATGCACCCTCAAGGAGTCGAACCCCGACTCATCCTTGCTACCAAAGAATCATATCAATCGTGGTGAAGGCTGTTCCGAATACCAGGGTGTTTTGTACCATTGCGTACACTTGGCTTTTTGTATCACTGGCACTCGACTCTACCGAAACTCGGTATTTTACTCATTCTTAGATGAATCTGCATGATTGTACCCACACTTGGCTTCCTGTATCTCTCAGACTCAGACTCTCTGAAACGAAGCTTGAGCACTTGCTTATTTAGGTATGTACTGTTGACCTGCATGTGCGACTCGATCCCTTTCCATATGTAACGGATTCTGAATTCCCCGAACTCAACCCGAAGACAGAAGAAGAATGAAAAAAAGAAAAAGGAAAAGAGACGGGCAGTGAAAATGCATCCTTGGGCAGTCGAACCCCAATTCATCCACAAATGGTTAGCACCGCAGCCTTTGACAAGTAGGATGTGTGTTCCGAGCACCAGGACGCGTTATATATCTCTGGTTCAACGGCTTCACTCACTAGCTCTAGTGACTATAGTACTACCGCAGGTCACAGGAGATTCAAGTTAGACATGCCTGACCCATCCGCTGCACCTATCTACCTCATTTAAATTTAAACCAAGGCCCTGGACGTTGACCAAGAATCAAGATTCAAAAATGCTTCAACCAAACCCAACCTGCAACAATATGCAAAAAGATGTTGTGTGAACAACTGGATCACGGATAAAAAGTGACGAAGATAACTACAAATACACCCTCGGGGAGTCGAACCCGATCCGTCCCCATATCTCACACCATCTGAATACGAGCCGGGACGTGTGTGCCGAGCACCAGGGCGCATCATATACTTCTGGTTCAAGTGTTAATCTCACTCGAGAATTTGAACTGAGTTCAAAACCATCTTTATTCGTCAGAAAGAATCTCTGTTGACGTCGCTTACCGAATTCGAGTGCCGGCTGTGGTTATTTTTGTTCTCCTTTCTGGAACAGCGGGGAGCGGGAGACAAGGTTAAGTAAGGGTTAAATCAAACATCCACGACCACGCCAAGAATGAGACTGTTCAAAATGCGTGGTGGAAGGTGTATCATACAGATTCAGAATACAGAGAAACACGATCTGGGTTCGGGACGCTGCGATCCGGACCGAGGCTTAAATTTCAACACCAGCCGACGCCAGCTTGAGATGCACGTCTTCGCGCGTCCAACTCCAACCATAGCGACCGATGCCGCTGCCTTCACAACAAAAAGTGAGCCTCGCCTCGAGCTCATGTTTGAACTGCTTCAATAAAACGGTTGGCACGTAGTATAAAAATACAACGCGAACCCTTTGAACCGATCCTGTACTTATAATAATCAACGTTCAAGGCCTCCACCGAATCAAACCTACAAGCGCCATTCGAGGCAGCCGGCAGAAAAAGACACAAGAAAAGAATCAGTGAAGACTTCATGCATCCTCGAGGAATCGAACCCCGATACGTCCATGGCAAGTTCATGAGTTCTGCTCGTCTACACTAAAGGGCGTCCTTTCCGGCGCAAGGATTTCTGTACCTACGACTGATCCAATCGAGGGTTACAATAGAACCATCTCACTGCGAGCAAGTGTCTCTATCAGTTCAAGGCCATGAATTTGGAACACACATTGAACGCAAAAATCAAGTCCGAGAGACCCTGTCTAAGGCTGTCGCTGAATGCCGTTGGCAGCAAGGTTGAGAATCGGTACCCAGAGATAATTCTTGGATGGAACGTGAGTATATAGTTCATGGATGCATTATGAGGCTTGTCCGATGATATCTGGGCCAATCTGAGGGGGGAGGGCTACACTTATATTAGGGGTTACTTCCGAATTTGAGAGGGTGAGGCGCGTGTCGTAATCAGTGTGCAAGATCAGATCAGATCAGACGCTCACCTCCAACAAGATCCTCCTCCTTGGCTCTGGCGAGTGCGGCAAATCGACATAGTGAAGCGGATGACGCGCGCGAGCGCCAAGACCACCGGACGATATACAAGAATGTGCTCGACTCGGCGGGGACGCTGGCGCGGGTTGTGCGTGGGGCTGGGTGCGTTTAGCGACGAGGGCCAGGAGCGGAGCAAGAGAGAGTATGCCAGGGTGGTGTTGAGTGCGTGGATCCGGTGCCGTTTACCTGTGCAAATGAACGCGGGTACGGCGAGCGGGGGTACTTTCGAGACCGAGATCGAGAACGCGACCGCGAACGAGGCGGGTACATCGAGCAACGCGCATACGGCTCCTTCTCCGGCGCGCCCATCCCCAACTCGTTTTACGGCCCTGGAAAAACAGGCCGCGTCTCCCCGCCCCGCCACCGCCGAGGCGCCCACGCCTGTCTCTGACGTCCTCGCCCAAACCCACGCCGTCTTGACACCCGCGCCGGCGGATGCGATTTGACGTGTTGCACGGGCGCCGGCGGTGGTGAGGCTGGTGGACGAGCATCCGGCCGAGTTTTATTTGATGGATAGCGGGTAGTGAGTGTCTCCTCCTTCGCTCCCTTTCCCTACCCAGGATACGATGAGATACTGACGACGCCGGTAGCTTCTTCTCTTCGATCCACCGCATCGCTGTGCCCACCTACGTTCCATCTGGGGAGGACGTCCTCCGCCCGCGCCCGAAGAACACCGCGATCATCGAGACACGGTTTGGGATAGGCGATTTGATGTACGTTTTTCCCTCTCTCCGCCTTTGCTGCATATCCCCACCTTCGATTCATTTCTTCGCACTCGTTGCGCCTTCGTCTCTACTCTGCCCTCGATATTTTCTATTCTTATTTGGAAAATGTGTACGAACGAGCTAACCCCTTCCCCCTTCCAGGATTCACGTGTTCGACGTCGGCGGGCAGCGCTCCGAGCTCAAGAAGTGGATTCATTGTTTTGAAAGGTGCTTTCCTTGCCTCTTTTCCCTTGCCTCTCCCTTCTCTCCCCTCGCTTTCTTCACCTTCCTTACCTTTCTTTTTCCGTTCTTTGCGTTCCTCGGGCGGCATTCGTCCCGTTCATTTGACGCCGAGGCTGTGTATCAGCGCTCACCCGACCCGGGCTGCTGTGTCTGCGCAAACGCCCAGCGCGTCTCCGGAGCGCCGATGCAGTGCGTCTGAGGTGGCGTCGACGCCTAACATAGTCACATTGTGTGCCTGTCCCTGCATGTCCCTTGCCTGGGCTCTTGACTCATGCTATACTAGGGTGCTGTTTTTTTAGTCTGGTTTATAAACATGTTTTTAAACACCTGTTTATCAACTGGTTTATAAGTGGGTCGGTGCAACGTCCCTGTTTTTAAATAATTATGTAATGGTAGAGGCCGGGGAGTTCCTAACAAGCCAAACTTGTCCGACCTGGGTCCACGGTGATGTGCAGGAAATAAGACTATACCTAAACACCGCACATTTTGCGCGTTTTTAGTCTTATTTCCATGCGTATTGCCTTCTTTCCAGAGTCAGTGTATAGTCTCAGTACACTCGGCTGGGCAATGATCACGGAGTAATGGGTACAATGGGTAGGAAACTACTCAACGGACTGGCAGGTGCTCGCTCTGAAACACATAGGGGATGTGTAGCCCATAAATAGCGAAAGGGGACTATTGCGTACTTGGGCCTTCCTAAGGAACAAGCGCGGAATAATTGAAATCCGCATGTGGGTTTGCTAGGTTTTATTTCTGACCTTGACGTGTTCGCATCTGGAGCACGTGATGGCACAGAAAGGTCTAGAGCCTTCTTTCTGAGCTGTTCCGGGTTACTATGAAGGGAGTGGTCATCCTTGATGGGATTGATCGCTGATCGGACTAGTATTACCCTACGGAAATAAGGGACCACTGTAGGAAAGAGTCTAGTGTGGGGTACCGTTCAAGAGCTAGAGAGCTCAGGAACTTATTCCGACGACTCAGTAAGAAGGGACAGGACTTAGAGGGAGGATATACCACGGAAGAAACAAGGCATCAGTTTCGATCGGACAGGATTTCCAATTCTTGGGTTATGGGTTGGCCGGCTTAGGGCTTACCCATCGATCGGGCCAATGGCACTACTCGCGCTAGTAACCCTTAGACGGATAAATGGCCTTAGGGCAAGGGCGGAGGGCTTTGGAGTCTTATTTCGGAAGGAGTTTCTTATTTCCATGTGATTGTGGACACTGTATAAGTAGTTAGAGTTCTTTCTTTGTACGACACAGAACTACCTGTGTACTAGTAGGCTTAACGCTTGCGATTTGGGCTTATTTCTGGGATCGGCGCATTGTGCATAGTCAGTTGTTGGACTTGGCAATTGTGAGATCTTCTGTTGGAGTTTGGAATAGAAGCTTGGTTTATTGGAAACACTTTGATGTGATTGAGTGAACATTGTATGGATTGTACGGAACTGCACGCTTGCACAGATTGTTGGATTATTGTTGGACCACCTACCTTCTGAGGAACAGCCTCGCTTGCATACAACACTTGGGAATCGCTATTTCCCGATTTGCTTGCTCTTTCTGGTGTCTAGTTTCTGGACATTGGACATCCATCGTTTGGATATCGCTTGGAGCATTCTTTCCAGCGGTTCTACTCGGTGAAGGTCAATTCTCTCGTAGAGGACCTTAACCTTTCCCTTCAACCTACGTCTAGGCCCTGATCAAGGGACTGACACTCGCCTGGTCTTGTACTTTGGCAGCTGCGTTCGCTCTTTCTCAGTCCTTGGCTTATTTCCAGTAGCGTTTCGCTATTTCTGGGAGTCTTGGATTTGTGTTTTGAGTGTTTGTTGGTTGTTTTGGTATAGGTTCGGAGCACATCGATCAACGGGCCGACCATCAGCAGGTCTCTGCAATGGATACCAAAGTCCCAGCTGCTGCTGTAGAATCTAGCAATAATTTCAATTAGTATGTCCGAGAGATTTCAACGTTGTACTTTCCCTTTTCGAACATGCCCTAGACGAAGCTATTGCGGGCCCTGGACAGCACAAGGCCAGCCAGTGAGCGAAGTTTGGTCCGGATTGAGGTAAAAAGCGGCCCGGAGGACTTTTTTCAGCAAGAAAATGCCAAAAATTCAAATTTCAGCACTGTTGGCGCTTAATGTTTATAAACCCGTTTATAAACACCCTATTTACAAGCCAAAATTTATAAACTGTTTATAATTGGCTGAGGAATTATAAACAGCACCCTATGCTATACCCTGCTTCATTTCTGGGTTTTTACGATACCGATGCCCTCTATTTTTGATGTTTTGGCATTGGCATGGCGGCGGTGCAGTGCAGTGTCCCAAGCCGAGCGTCTCTTGGGCTTGTGTTTGTGTGTCAAGCCGACGGACGAGGGACGAGTCACAGGGAGTACTGTCCTGGCTCTCGTCGCTTCAGTCTCTTATTTTCCCTCTATCTGCTTCCTATTATGCTATCTGGCGACGAGTAAGCTGACGCCCCGCCTTACAGCGTAACATCCATCATCGTCTGCAAGGCCCTGAGCGAGTACGACCAGGTGTTGGAGGAGGAGCGGCGGGCGGTGCGTCCTTCCTCCCTTGCCTTCCTTCCCATGCCCTTGCCTTCATTTGGTTCTTGTTCTTGTTCTCGTTATCCTCTATCTTTGCGGCTTTTCCGTTATTTTTTGCTTCTTGTGCTTCCTTTTTCCGCGTTGGTGTGCTTCGGTGGCGAGGTCTTTTTTTGGTTTCTTCTTTTTTTCGGTTGGCGAGGGCTTTTTCGGGCGGCGAGGATTCCTATGGGGCGAAGGGGTTTTTTTGTTTGAAGGGCGAAGTGTTTTTCGGCGTTTCTTTCTTTTTCCTTCCCGAGCTGCTTTTCCCCGCGTCGTCATCCGCGGAGGAAGGCTGGTTCTGTGCGGCTTTTGTGGCGCGGAGTGGGGAGGAGATGCGGCGGCCGGGGCTGGCACGTGGGATGTGGGATGTGGGCTTGATTGGGATGTGGGCTAGAGACGCTCGACATGACGTGCCGGCGGGGCTGAGTGGAGCTGCATCGCCTGCCCGTCGACGTATACGGGTGCGGCGGGAGACGCGGACGCGGGCGCAGAGGCGGCATCGGTGAAGATGCCGGCCAGGGGTACATGCAAGGTACATGCTGCATCCACTGAAATTTGCCGCTGCGTAACGACTTTTGAGGGCCGCAGAAAAAAGTAAAAATGCCGCTGCAAGTATCATGACTGCTGCTGAAAGTGCCAATTTGGCCGCCGAAAACTGCCGCAGACTGCCGCTGCAAATGTTTACCTTTTTTTTGGTTGCCGCTGAGTGCCGCTGCACGGATTTAAAAGTCATGTCTGACCGTCGCACGCAGAGACCGATTTAGGCTCCTGTAAAGAAAAACGATGTATTGAGTCTCATAGTATATGTCTGCAAGATTCTGAGACAATAGCTCTTGCTGAACATCAGTTAAATATGTGCCGCAAAATTGGACTGCCGCAGCGGCACTGCAGCGGTAAAATCCCTTTGCCCCCAGAAAATTTGCAAAAAGTTTCTACGGGGGGTTTCCCTGATTGGCCTACAACAAGCACGAAATTGGACGCCAGACGCGAGAAAACGCGCCTCATGACTGGTCTCGTGAACCTTGACACTTTCGTACCCCAACCTTGTGACTTCATGCATGTAAGAACCACCGTGGCGCGGGTTAGTGTGAAGAAAGACAGGTTCTACCCCTGTGCTGTGGACCTACACCGCAAGCTATCGGCTGTCGGGATCTGGATACCCGAGGATATGAGTCCGCCTCAAAGATGAGGTACAAGAGATGTATATCTGCATTGAAGCTTTCGCTTCTCCCATCCTGTCGGGTCGTTCTAATCGACATCCTTCTTTCTCTGCTGTTGAGGCTCTGAAGCCTTAGACGAACTGCCCGTCATGCTTCGCAAATACATTCCTAATGGCTTCAATTTGCTCGTTGTGCTCTTCGTGGCACTGGGCTCTACGGCTTGCTCTTATGGCATGGCCATCATTGGGTGCGTTGGAAATCGTCATCCGCACAAAGCAATAGTTGACTCCAAGACCAGTTCAACGATCGGCCAGCCAAGCTTCTATATATCTCTAGACCTCGCGCCGCAAGGCAAGCCTGGATACAGCCGCACTGCCGAGTTCATTGGTGCCTTCAATGGCGTTAGTTGTGCCGGTTCTGCCATTGGCGCCGCAGTCTGCTCCTGGAGTGCCGACAAATTTGGTCGCAAGCCAACCATCCAATTCGCCTCCATCATCTTGATCATCGGCACTGTGATCTGTGCAGGATCCGTCAACAATGGTATGTTCATGGCTGGTCGGATCATCAACGGACTGGGTATCGGAGCTCTCGTCACAGTCATTCCCATCTACCAGGCCGAGGTATCGACACCAGAGTCTCGCGGCTTCATGGTTTCTATGCACGTAAGTCTGCGTAAATCATTCCACAATCATCACGAATACTAAGCGATTCTGCAGGGAGTCATGTTCGCTATGGGTTACACTCTGTCTGCATGGCTCGGGTTCGGTGTATACTTTATCTCCGCCAGCGGCTCGCCGTCGTCCTTCCCCTGGTATGCCAGTGACAACTGACATTGCGTCCAAGTTTGCTTATATGTCTTTCAGGCGCTTTCCGATCGCCTTCCAAATGGCCCCGGCTTTACTGCTCCTTATTGGATCTCCCTGGCTCCCATACTCTCCACGCTGGCTGATGGCGCAGAACCGAGAAGAGGAGGCTCACGAGGTGCTCATCAAGCTCCACAGAGTCAAGGAAGATCCCTACGATATCATGGCCAGGAAGGAGTTCTACCAGATGAAGAAGCAGGTCGAGCTTGACCGCCAGATCAAGGCTACTACATCTAAATTCGAGCTCTTCAAGACTGCGCCGAATCGTCGCCGTGCACTCGTCGGATTCCTGCTCATGTGGAATAACCAGTTTACCGGCGTCTTGATCGTAAGCAATCATTCAGCGAAGCATCTCTGCACTCAACACTGACAACACCACACACAGATTGCGAACTATGGAGTCATCCTGTATACTGCTCTCGGAATGGGCGGCTTCATGCCACTTCTGCTCAGCGCTCTATGGGTTACATCGAGGACATACAAGATGGTGGATTTTGATGAGAGGCAGATAGATTGAAAAAGAGGCAGATGTTCTGATCTGGGACAGTTTCCGGCAAACGCGACAGATGGCTATTTTGGGAGATGTGCCGCTTTTCACCTCGGTTGGCCTTGCCGCAAGCACGTGAAATTTGCGAAAATTTTGTTCCCCGACTTCTTTCTTCCCTTACTTACCACCACCATCGACCCACTCAGCACGGCCCCGACAAGCCCCGACGCCCATGACGTCCCCATTACGAGAAATATTGTCCACACTGCTGCTGTCGACATCGAACTCTGTGAGAGCCGTGCCTAATGTGATTTGATTGTGCTCCGACATTGTACGTCCGCCATCCTTGGCTCACACGATTAATACTGACGGTGAACGCCCCAAGGCGTGCGCGTGAATCACGTATGACGCCGTCCTTCTCCCATACAATCAATACTCGGGACGGTACACGCTCGTGAGCCAACCACTGAGCGCACACCCATGAATACCGAAGCTATCGCAGCTCGGTACGATCACCTTCATGCTCCGAACGGCTCCCACTGACCCCTTTGGTTAGTTTCCTCGATATAATTCACGAGAGGTTGTGTCCAGCAATTGATTCTGAGGGGCATGGTTGTCTGGGCCGACCAAAGCTTATGCTCAAGACGGTATGTGAATCCTGTCCATTTATTACCAAAATAAACCGAAATTCCCCCCAGAAAATGTTGTGACGGCTGGCGGGAAGATTTCACAGGGGGTCATCGCTTTTTTAGTATTCCTGACTGTGTTGATGTGGATGTGCTCGTGGACCTATTCAATGATACTGAGTAAAATACTCACAAAACTATTAACATTGGTCTCGTGCAAAATAAATATTCATCGGCAAGTTGGACTGCGTGAGAGAGAAAATAAACATGAGTGCACAAGAGCTAACGCGCCCACGAGAAATGTGTCGCACACCACAGAATGTGTCACTGTTGTCCACATATGTCGCGCTTGTTCCAGAAGTAATCTGTCGCACATTAGCTATCTGCCGTAGATCAAAATTACCTGGGCCCGCCATCTCGTCAATCCTCGGTTACATCGACCTTCCCAGGCAACATTCTTTGTGCGTTTTTCGTCGAAAAAGTCGGTCGACGCCCTTTCCTTCTTACGGGTCTATGCGGTATCCTTGTCTGCCTGATCTGCGAGACTGCTCTGCAAGCCGAGTTCTTGGGTACCAGCAATCGTGCTGGTCAGAATGCCGCTATCTTCGTAAGCATTGTGTGGGCCTAGATTGGAAAGACCCAACGCTGACACTGTATACAGTTCATCTTCTTATTTATTACGCCTTTCTGGAGTACCTTCATGGATGCTTGCCAGTTCTTATACGTCGCCGAGTAAGCATATCGCCGCTCTGGAAAGCATGAGTACCCAGAAAATACTGACTTTCCGCTCTTCAGAATTTTCCCAACCCATATCCGCAGCCAAGGCTCCGCCTTCAGCATGATGGGTCTCTATCTCGCCGACATCATCATCCTCGTCGCCGGCCCCATCGCCTTGAACAGCATTTCCTGGAAGTTCTTCTTTGTGCTCATCGTGCCGACGTTCTTCCATATCCTCTTCGTGTACTTTTTCTGTCCCGTAAGTGCCCCGACCCGACCCGCACTACTCTCACCTGCCGCAGCATGCTGACTTCCATCTCTACAGGAGACCAAAGGCCGCAGTCTTGAGGACATCAACGCGCAATTTGGTGAGAAAGTGGCTATTCGTTACTACGGCGCCACGGAGGAGGAGAAGAAAGAGTTGGAGCAAGCTGTGGTCGAGGATGAGAGTGCGCAAGGGGACAGCCCGGCTGTGCAGGGGAAGACCGGTGTTATTGAGAGAGTGGAGTCTGCGTAGATGCTTGAAGCCTGTCGTCAGATCAGTGCTAAGGAAAACACGATGTGAGGTGTACATAGTTCGGGGAAGAGTGTAGTTATGGGCGATATATTGTGTAAAAACTTATGGCACGTATTATGGCAATAATGGTGTGCAAAAAGTATTTTTATGGGTGATATACTGTCAAAAAAGTAAATTTCAAGACAGGTCCGGGAATCTGAATACAACTTGCAGTTTTGGTGACAACTTTTCTATTTCAGCTACAACTTTCAACATGATCAGAAATGTGATACAACATCTACCTGTGACAACTTTTACTTGCGGCATCTCTGACTATCAACAACTTTTTTGGAACTCAGCTCTTTTGCGACATCTTTGTCTTAGTGTTTCTATCTGATGCCGCAATTCTTTTCATTCACAAGTCAATTCTTTGCATTCAACTCGCCCGCATTCATGCAGTTTCTTACCTGCCGCTTGATGCGTTCTGAGGGATCACTGCTTGGCATCACTTGGTCACATGCCATCATGCTGAGTTCCAATGACATCAATAAGTAGGAGCACCAATGGGGATTTCACTCATTTCACTCAAATTGGTGGCACCCATAGGTTGGTTTGATCTCACTCCTCAAAATGAGCTGAAATGGTGATGCCAACGGTATTTTCATGCTTATTTGAACTGAAATGGTGATGCCAGTAGTTTATTTTATTATTTTTGGCTCACAACGATGATTATTTATGATGATTTGTTTTTATTTTCCTTTGAACAAATCAAAAGAGCAGCCTCTTTAATGGTCGTGTCATTCCTAGAGAGATTCAAGCATGCTGCTTTCCATATCAACCAACCTAATCAAATGACTATATGTTTAGCTGTTGTGACTCACGCACATTCTGGTTAGTGCATGATGTGACAGTGCCAAGTCTTTGTTTATAGTGCATGCAGAGAGAATATTGTCATGGTGTACAAGCTATATGGCTTTGCTATATAGTTTGGCACACCAGACTAGTGCTGGCAAGGTTTGGTTTGGTTCAGGTTCAGGGCACTTTGCTCTGAATGCCGAACCTGAACCTGGCGTTCGGTTCAGCAAAGTGCCGAACCTCGAACCTGAACCCGCGTTCAGGTTCAGTTCGGCGTTCGAACACGTTCAGAATGCAAAGGAACTCGGGCATTTCAGGGACCCAATAACTGACCCTGGAGGGTGTAATGTGGGTCATTTGGTTGTTCTTGTTCTGAATGATCATGTTTTAGTGCCTCATCCACTCAGAAATGGTCCTGGACAAGATTCCAAGCATTGTTCATGTGAATTTATGAGTCGTGGGACAGTACGGTCCGAGTGACGGCGATGCAGCACTCCTGGAGATTGCCATGGAGTTGGGTGCAAGACATCAATCTAATAAGCCAACAGTGAGTGAGTGGTGAGTAATGTGCGAACCTACCCCAATGTTGCTGGAAATCGCACCGAAACCAACAAAAATCGGCTGAAGGTCAACATTTTTGCGTTCGGTGTTCGAACACGGCCCCTGTGGCCCGAATGCCGAACCTGAACCTGGCGTTCGGTTCAGCCAATTGGTGAACCTGAACCTGAACGTTGCGTTCGGTTCAGGTTCGGTTCGGGTTCGAACCGATTTCCAAACCGAACCTTGCCACCACTACACCAGACACTCTTTGTGGTCCCTTCTCAGTATCAAAATGAATGTATTCTAAGTTGAACTTGCTGTGCTACACATTGATTAAAAATTGGCTCCAAATCATTGTTTGATTCCCAGCACACATCTTATTCTACAAATTCCATAAGCAAAGCAATTCATCAGAATTTCCTTCACAATACAATTCTTGGAAGGAAGGGAGATAGATATGTTACTGAATAAGGAAACTCTGGTTAATAAGCTGTCGATGGACTATTCATCGTTCAAACACAACCACAGAGTTTCCTTATTCAGTAACACATTTATTAGAGTCTCTCTTCAATAGGTTTTGCTGTGCTACAGTTGGCCAACTTGTTATTTTAGTTCACCCACATTATGTACATGCACTTGGCATTTTCCAGCTCAGTCTTGAACCTGGAGGTTCACATTTCTTGGTTCAATCTGGTTAGAACCAGTTTGAACCCAATGGTTTTAACCAGTTTGAACCATTTCAATACTCTCAAGGTCTATGCATACCACAGCTGGTTCAAACCAAATGGTTTGAACCAGCCCAATGTTGGCAACATTGTGGTTCGAACTCAATCCAGCCTACAATACCTTCCAGCACTTGTTGACAGCATTTGCACTCTGCGAAAGATTTTCTTTGTCATTGGGTTCTTTGCATCTGAAATAAGATGGATGATAAGCATCATGTAATGAAGCATTTTTCGATCACTGACTTTCTCATTCCCTGGCCTTGGCATTCCCACACGGAAGCACGTTCATCGCTGCATTGTGTAACGGCAGGCCAGAGGTGTTCTGCAAGTCAGCCTTGTGTTTGGTCTTGCATGCAGTGGTGTCTGCAAGTGCACTAAGGTCCCCCAATACCTATTTAATGTTTTTTTAGAAGAGTAGACAGAAAATGAGATGTACACATGTGAATGAACTTGTCAACTTCCTCATCAGTCCCAGTCTTCTGGAGGGAGTGTACTTCATCGCGCTAGGGTGTGTTTCTACATACCCAATAAAGATAAAATTGATTACAACTACACACCTTGAATTTCCTCACCAGAAGATTGAATCTGACCCAGCATGCTTCTCCAGTACGTAACACGACCATATTCTCGGTGGATTTTGCAATCAAAGTGTTGACAGCATTGGCTGTTGTGTTCCAGGCAGCTGTACGCTACACAGCTTTACAGCAAAGAGAGGATTGGTCTGCATCGATCTGGGCAACAAGGATACGGTCTTGCCATGGCTGCCATCACTGTGAACTTGCATTTTGCACATTCTGGGAACACTCGTGGTCTATTAGTGTTAGTTCTTTGTCACATGCTGTCTTAAGAGTACAGAGAACACTCACCAGGTTGCTCAGCATCAGATTTATCTGTCCCACCTTCTTCTATATCTATCTCCTCCTTCTTGCTATCCTCCTCCATACTGTTGTGGTCTCCAGCTCCCGGATTCTTGGCATAGTCAGAGTCATGTTCTTGGGTGTCACCCTCAGCCTCAGAACAGCCCGGAGATGGTGTTTGTTGGTGTTCTGAGGTCCCATGTTCCCTGTTTGGTGTCTTTCTGGCTCTGGAACATGTCTGCACAGTCATCTGGTAAGGCAAAGGTGATGTGTGGAAGCAGAAGGATGTCGAGTGCAATGATCTGACTTCATTTGACAAATGACCTGAGAAAGCCACCTAACGTTGGAGCCACCTGGCTCCACATGCCTCAGAAGCCACCTTTGTTGCTCCAGGTGGCTATCACAAACTTTCTAAGACATTTCGAGTGGGAGAATTCTGGCTCCACATTGACACAAACCAGAGAACAATGAAAGAAAGAAGAGTGGCAACGTGCACATCAATCAAACGGTGATTGCTGAGAAATTGAACTGACTCTGAAGGGCAAGGGTCAGCAGGCACATGCATGCGTCTGACACACAACGACAATTACAATTTGATTTTTCGCGTTGTTGTCATGTTGTTGTCTGTCGGCTGATGTCGTTCAACATAGAGCTTTTAGGGAAGTAAGGATCTACATTCTACACCGGCATATGGCAAGCAGGACGGTTGATCCCGGATCCATCAGCTATGATGAAAAACACAAACAAGAGTTGAAAAGAAATCACTTGGGTGAACCGAAGAAAGGTCCAGGCAAAAACAGGGTCATGCCAACCGGCCCTGTTTCCATGCACACTCGAGGAGTCGAACCCAATCCCACTGGGAAAGATGTGGCCTGCCTGCGGAAACTGTGGAAAGACATCCTGAAATCCATGCACAGACTATGTCACAGTGACTTCAATATCCCTGAGGCAATGGCATTCAGAATCTTGGACCCCAAGACACCGAAAATCTTTTGATTTTTAGAGAGCTAGCTAGCACTTTGGGATGCAAAAGGTCACCGAGTTCAGTGCCCCTGGTGACCTGTGACCACAGTTAAATAGGTTCAGTTTGGGTTTTGTTGTGAGCTGTGATCAAACCTATGGTCGAAATGGTACAGTATACTGATAGACCTGCATGTGCTGCACCTATAACCGACAAGATTCTAAACTCACCCGGCCCACATGGAAGCGCACATTCAGAGTCAAAAACAAATCAGAAGATAATGAGAACAGAGGAACAAACAAGGAGAAAAAAGAAACAAGAAGCAGAAATGCACCGTTGGGGAGTCAAACCCCAAACCATCCCAACCTCATTACAAATTACCAATCAATGGGAATTGTGTTCCGAACACCAGGGCGCAGTGTATGTGTCCAGTTCAAGTTTCCATTTCACCAGCTCTAGCACTATTGTGTCCCATTTGTCGCAACCCCACTTGAACCAAGACCCGATATTCTGACTCACCCACTTAAGCCAACCTGTGAGAGTACATCCCCAGTCGAAACAAACCGGAAGAAAAAACAAAAAACCGACACCAGGAAGATGCACCCTCAAGGGATCGAACCTCAATTCATCTACAAGCAGTCAGTACGGTATTTTTTTTATAAGTAGGATATTTTTTCCAAACACCCAAGCGAGTTAAAGCTTCCAGGTTTAAATATTCAATCATTAACTTTACCCACTATGGTAACACCACTCCCAACCTGTTCTCCCCTCATTTAAGCCAAGATTCAAGATTCTAAAATTTCTAACTCAACCCACAATGGCCTACGCCTACATGCTAAAGGATGCCATGAGCAATTGGACCATAGACAAAATAATGGTTGGAACAACCAATGCACCCAAACCTCAATTCCCTCGAACATTGTCATACAGCACGACCGTATCTAGGATGTGATGTGTGTTCCAACCACCAGAGTGCGCCGGCAGCTCTGATACCGTCCTTTATAAACTGACTCCGGGCCCATGCAACAGGTAACCAAACTCAACTCGAGCGACTCGAGAGACTCTGTACTCAAACAGGGACAACTCCCTGATGAGTGGGATGCTTTCAGTTTTCAACATCCTGCACAAAAACTGTATACAAGACCTGAATCAGAAGAAAGTCCTGGAGAACGCAAAACCGACTCTAGAACAACTATCTACCTTCGGGAAGTCGAACCCGACCTGTCCTGACTGCACGGAAAATATATTTGAAAGGAGAGGCAAATTCTTTCATCATAGTACTTATCGGCACTCATGTGTAGCTAGTATTGATTACAGCATATTTGATTTAGACACAGTTGGCTGCAATCTCTCTCCTCATTTGAACTAAGATTTGAGGTGCAAGGTGTTCAAAAATGCCCCAACTTGACTCAACCAGCGCGGCCACATTCTAAAGTGTCAGAAAAGAGAGAGAAAAACAGAAGAGGGAAAAACCATCCTACAGCTCCCCGGGGAGTCAAACCCCGATCCACACATAGGCAAGATCATTCAACCAGCATCATATGTAAAGCTAGCTGAGTTTCAAATCTCCTCCAACCCACAAAGCAACCCAAAATCAACCAGAAGAAAAGAAAAAGATCAATGTATATATCAACATGGTCCTGGTTGTCCGGATCCATGAATATTGGCCATGGGTGCTGACCCTCCGCTGCAGGTCTGGTTGTATATCAACGACCTTGGTTGGTTGGATGAGTTGCTTAGACTTCATTCAATGTGATTCTGTGCAAAAAATGCCACATCTCTAGGTGCGTTTGAATCGAGTCAATACAGCATCACAACAACTTGCTCACACTGAGCCAACTCATTGTGGAATTTAAATGAATCTTAATTGCATCCAAGTGATGTTGAGCTCGAGCGCGAATCATTGAACCTGCCAAAGCCGGTCTGAATGCAACCAAAATTTTTCCTCAAGCACCCTGTCTGCGTTGACCAGAGTCTGGTGATTTTTGATTAACTCTTGACTGAAAAATTGGATGAGTATCGACTCACCCAGTGATGCTCTTTCAACGAGTTGAAGTATATGGCCCACTGCAACGGTGTCAGTGGTCCTGCCGGTGCCACGAAGAGATAAGTGACCATTTCAACACATTCGGCTCGAACATCTGGGCTTTCGTCACTGTACATCATTTTGAGTGAACTCACAAAGTGGACCATGTGCTTCATTACTTACCGTGTCAGGAGCAGCAGAGGGGTAACGTCCACAGATGTTGCGAGTTCCAGACCCAAAGACACTACATGTTTAAGCATGCGAAAGTGGTTGGCCAGCATGGTTGGAGCGAGAGAGTGGGGCGACAAGATCACCCCAATCATACCATCTGCAACAGCGCGAGCCCCTGGAAGATAGCTGCGGATCTTTAAAAGTGTGTTAGGCAACTTGTTCTGAAGGGTGGATGTCCTGGTCCTAACATTTGATTTATTTCATTCAAAGCAGGGGATGGGATCCAGCAAACTCACCCTATGAATGACACGAGGTATTGAGAGCATCTTGATTTCGCTATTGCGATATTCAAGACCTCGGTTTCTGCGAGACTTCCGAGCAAGCGACAACTGGATGCAGCCACCACATCATCTGCAGCTCCCAACAGTTCCAGTAGAACATTGGAAAAACTATACATTCCAACATCGACATGGCAAATCTGAGAGAGGGCATAAGTCACTTGGCTTGCAACATCACGTTCAGAATGCCTGTAGTCAATAGTCAGAATAGTCAGAATTAAGATGACGTGAATGGTGAAGCCTAAAAGTATTACCCTGCAAGAGACACGAGCTGCTGACAGGGGGCCAACTGAACGATAGGTTCAACAAGCGAGTCATACTGTGCGATGTTTCCCAGGATACAGCACGCGAAAATGGGAAACGAGATCGATGGCGAATCAAGCTTTCCCCGTATCCACTTGAAGTTGAAATCAGTAGCCAAAGCTTGTGCTGAGATTAGGCTTCCTGCGCTAATAGAAAGTAGAAAGGCCATTAATGAATTCCGGAATGGTTCGCTGAGACTGGAGAAATGGAATCATGTCAAAACTGTGTGGGTCGAAACTCAGAACGTTCATACTCAACGACCGCAATCAGGAGATCATGTGGAATGGATCCAGCAAGTGTTACTTTCAGAGAGTCGTATCTTGCAAGTTTGTTCAGAACGTCGCATGTCTGTTCCAAGATGCCATGATCTTCGGAGTAGAACAACAGTCTCGTTGTGATATCCATGATACCAGCATCTACAATTGCCTGTGCGGCCTTCTCAGAGAAGGAAATGAAGCGATTGAGAACATTTAATGAATGCCTGCAAACTAGCGTGTTTTCGTGCCTGATAATAGCTGTCTGAGCTAGATGTAGACTGGTGTAAGCCGAAATAATTACATGGACAAAGAGATGAGCCGTTCGAAAGGTTACGAGCTCAAGCTATTGGCGTCAAGATCCAAAACATCCTTGCACAGGGCAACATTTAAAACATCACATACGATTCCGGGGATATTGGAATCGCTGGATGATAAGAGGAAGATGAGAGTCGAAAGGCCATTCTTGACAATAATAGTTGCACCGCTGTCATCCGTGGCAGCTCTAATCTCGAGCTCCCGCAGAATCCGTATCTTGGTTGCGGACGAAATTTCTTCTGAACTAAAAATCAAACACTAAACTTCGTCATCAAGTACACAGCTGATGACAAACTCAAGATATATAGTAAGCAAATCTAGGAGGTCCGTCGACAAGGGTGATTTCTGATTTTTGGCCAAGAGAGCTATCACTTGGCGATGGTGCAAGAATTTTGCAAGAGGCTTGGTGAAAGTATGCAGAGGGATTGTGGCTCCCAGTGAATTGCTATCCAACTACCAGCTATGGAGGCTGTGGCATTCAAGTTCGTGTGGGTTAGCCATCCGAAGTGAAGGGGTATGAGGGTTGTTGGGCAACAGGCTAGTATTTAGGTGTGAGTCAGTCTACAGCTTTGGCATCGCCACTCGAAGTTTGAACTAAAATTGAGAGTCTGATTCCGTCTAACCCACGCCGTCGTGGATAGTGGCTCACAAGGTTGACAGGCGCTGAGAATAGCTGGTTATCTGCTCCAGCGCCCTTGTGGCGCAAACGTAAAGCAGGATGGACGAGGGGCAGAACTAGGGCGTCGAGGATGTAGAAAGTGAGGGTGGCAAAGGAGGAGAGGGGGGTGGTGTGGTAATGTGCCAAGAACAAGAATTTGCGCGTGATATTGCCAATGGTCCCAAGATTGGAGGACGGGAAGCGGTGTCTGACAAGTGGCAGCACAGACATGCAGATGGACAGTTACGCCTGTTCCGGAAAATCTTAATGAGGTGCGGACACCCAACTTCATTCTCGCATGGCATTGCACTGTCCGCTGTTATTGTCGACATGTACGGCGCTGTGCCCGTCCCTGCAGAGTATTTGGACGCAATGCCAAGGAGATCGACGAAAGAGTTCTGGTATATGTTCGTGATATACATGGCAGACCACTTCCGCGAATCGGCGGAAGAGCTCGTTCAATGGGGTTTGAAGGACCAAGCTTTGAAATGAATGCTGGGAGACGATGAGTAGGGGATGAGATTTTCTTAAACGTTGAGACTTGTGATATCACAGAGTTATTATTCTAACACTGTTGAATCCTTACCTTCCAATCTCAGTAATGGTACCAGTCGTCGTACAACCAGTATGAAAATTATTGTCGAACAGAGAATTTACAGAGGATCTCGAATTCCAGAGAAGCAGCTTCGAATGTGATTATCATTATCTGTCACGCTGTGTATGACTCGAAGGTCAGTTATAGGACATTGCCACAAATGTCACGTGAGCCGTTTTTGGCCGACGCTCCATGTTAAGCGAGTCATGAAAACTTATAGCAATCAACTATTCATCTGGACCACAAATGAAACGGGAGGAAATAAATGTGGCGTCTGAAGGTTCGACATATGTTTTGACTTGGCCATTTTGGACCTTTGCCGTATCTCCTGTACCCACGAGCTCCTATCAGACCCACAACAAGTCTTCAAGCAGACGCCGTGGCATCGCTCATGCCACACTAAACCAGCCTGAGCACCGCATCGAAACATCACGTACGCACCCAGATGCACAGATCGTGCTCACCACATGGGAAGATCGCACCGTCAGATCATTCAGTCACCCACAAACTCTCCCCCACAAACGCGCTACCCATCGCGACAGAGAACAAAGCTCCGCAGTGCACATGATTCAACGATTCCTGCCGCTCCCCTCCTCAAACGTGCCGTCAAGCAACAAAGCTTACCATCCTTCTGCACCGCACACGGTTGGCTTTCCAGCCTCGAAACATCACCAAGCAACAAAGGCCAAGGACGAAGAAAGAAAGCAGAGGGCAGACTGAGTAGCATCTCAGACCTCTTTAGCACTCGGCCAGAAAGATGTAAAACGAAAGAACGCAGCAGCTTTCTTCTGTCAACAGACAACGCCCTTCGTCCTCGTGGTGTCCATCTCCCCGTGCAAGCCACCAAAAGCACCATGTCATTCATCCTCGGAACAACAGGAGGACAGAGCAAGCAGCGACGACGCAGTACACTTACGCCTGTGCGCCTGCCCCGTTTACCAATCGACAACGCGCCCTCCACTTCACGGCCTTGAGAAGCCCCTACCCCTTCAGGACTCGTGCCGTTTTTGCATCATTCCACCGCCTCGCTGTGATGTGGTTCCATCTGTTCCACCAGTCTGTTTGCGCACTGACTCTCTGGGACGTATACCCCGTCGAATATTACACTTGTCGCCGTCACTCTCCCTTTATTACACCATCTCTCCTTGTTATTTTTGTGAAGCAAACGATGCTCACCTTGGGCAAGTTCGGCTTGAACACATCTTCCACACGAAGAGGATCAGCGCGAGTTGATATGGGACTCGAAGAAGAGCGATTTGCACATAGGTTCTGGGTTTCGCCTGATTAGTACGCGGGAAGTGAAAAGGGGAGGAAGAACAGAAGGATATGACGCACCAGAAGAAAAACGATAGGCTGCGTCCATCCCCTCGTGCGAGTGAGACTAAGACGAGACGACGAGACGCTCATCCATCGAAATGCCTTCGCACTCAGGTCAAACAATGTAAATGCTCCTGCTCGTGCGCACAGACGCCCATCTCGTCGAACATCCTCGTCCTCATCACCTCATGTGGCCTCACAACGCGCTGCATGGAAGACAGTACTTGCCTCCAAGAGCCAGAGGCCTATGTGTGGACCCATACCCAGTTTAAGCCAGAGTTCACCTCGTTTTCGTCTTGCGGCGAGCAAGACGCAGGGCGGATGGAGTGCGGTTACCAGCGCGAACAAAGCCGGGCGCGGAAGTGTGCGATGCGCAGGACAAAGTTGAGTTGAGTGTGGAAGTGAGCTCCTTCATCCTTCCGCTGCCGCACAACGCGACTCGGATCCTCCTGCTGCGCATTCAGCGGTGAGACACGTCATTGACAACGAAAATGGGAGAACGAAAAAGCAAAGGAGGGAGGGAGAAGACAGCTCACCACGCTCTGGTCCCCGTGCTCACTGGCAAAGCCTGGTCCTACTCGCTCATCGCTGTGGTAAGGATAATGTTGCATGATGTCTCGAAGAAAGGAGGCCAGGTATAGTCGTAGGAATGAATAGCAGACAATATAGCATAGAAACAAAGGGGACTTTTAAGGCTGAAAATATCGCTGAGGCTTTGCAATAGATGAGATCTCGGGTCCAAGTCGCAACGCTTTGCAGCATGCGGCACAAAGAGCGGGAGGGGGTGGAAGGACAGCGAGCTGGGCAGATCTTTGTTCCCGAGCACGACAAAAAGACAGAGAACGGCGAGGGAGTCACGCCACGCGCATCAACCAAACGGTGATTGCTGAGAATTTGAACCGAGTTCAACGACATCATTTTAAATTTATTGTTGCCTTACCAGGTGTCTGTCGGTCAAACATCTCTGCTGACGTCGCTCACCGAATTCGAGTGGTTATTTTTGTTCTTTTTTCGGGAACAACAGGGAGCGACAGGCATGTAAGAATTAGTATCAGATCCAATATCCACGACAAAAGCAGAACTGTTCAAAATCCGTGGTGGAAGGTGTAATATATCTTCCGCTCTATAAATACAGCGAGATACGATCTGAGTTTGACGTTCTGCGATCCGGGCCGAGACCTAAATCTCCACAGCAGCGAGCTTGAGGTTCGACGTGCGGCTTTGCCCATCCAACTCTACCCATAGCGAGCGATTTCCCGGGAGGCCATTTTTTGAACCGTTTCAATAAAACGGTTGCCAGGCACGTAATAGATAGAGACTCGATGCGAACCCTTGAAACCAGTCCTGTGCTTGTACTCGACTTCCAAGATCTCCACTGAATCAAACTGGCAAGTGCAATTCAAAAAGCCGGAAGAAAAAGAGACAATAAAATATCCATTGAAGACTTCATGCATCCTCGAGGATCCGGAGTCAAACCTCAATACTTCTATGCCAAGTTTGATAGGTTTTACATTAAAGCCGTGGGTTCCAAACACCAAGGCGCGTCTCACCTTACTGTGCAAGGATTCATGTACCTACCCTCAGGTCGAAGGTTACAGTAGAACCGTCTCGCTGTCCATGTCGGTTGAAAATCATAAATTTAGCATATACATTGAACGCAAAAATCAATTTCGGGTCACCCTGAATTCTGAATTGAGGCCCGGGCTCGAGCGCACATCCAAAAGCTTTTGTTCCAAGAATTTAAAAAGATCGTGAAGCAATTTGAAATACGCCCTCAGAGAATTGAATCCCGATTCAACCTTCGACATTACTATGCTGCGATAATGAGGATACGTGTTCCGCAGGCCAGGGTACGTGAAGGATTCCTTGTTCAAGAAACTCAGAGTGTTCCTTTCTAACAAGAAAAAAATCAGTAGCAGGCATGGCTTAGGTCTATGCATCCTTGGGACTCGAACATCTATCCATCCGCACGGTGCAAACTTGCTGTGCGCAGCGCCGTGAAATGCAATTAGATATTCGACGTGCATCCGTGTGCGTTACTATAGACTCGAGTACAAAGGCGCATCACTGTCTTCACTGCCTTCAGCCTGGTTGAAATGTAAGCTTGCAACTGTCACTGCGAATTAGACACGCTTGAATTTCTGCTGTGCGCCACACAAGAATTGCCAAAAAAAGTATTATTTCTTCGGCCTTCGAACCAAACTACAGAAGGATGTAACCGTTGATGTGGAAGCAAACACTAAAAAAAGACCTCTCAACCCTCCCCATGCGCCCCCAGGGAGTCGAACCTGATATATCCGACTGATTTCTCCTGGTGTATTATGGACCAGACGTGTGCTCCAGGCACAAAGGTGCGTTATGTGAGCAAGAATCTGAACTTGGGTACTGGAAACAGAATGCACGAATGTCAAGCTCGTGCGTGGCTCGAACTTCACGGAAAAAACTCGGAGATACGCGCCATCTGCAAGACTCAAAGTTTCTGTGAGTGTTCATCGGAGGTAGCCAAAAACGAAAGCAGAAATTGACTGAACATGCGTCTTTGAGGAGTCGAATCCCGATACGTCCATGGAGACATGGAAATTATTTATTGGGGGACGTATGTTACGAACACGAGGACGCTTCTTAGCTATCTGCTCTTCTTGTAGATACATATTCTTCTACTTTGTACCTTACAGCGAAGTCGTACATATCAGTGAAGACTTATGAATAGTTTCTTTGCTATTCACGAAAGAAATCTTGTTCTCATCGTCACAAGCCGAAATACAAAAACACATAAAATCGAACACAAGCAAAGCGACTCCAATTCAAAGCAATTTGCATGAAAAAAAGGACGCAGCTCGAGAATGTGCCGCCAGGAAGTTGAACCCTGGCGGCCCACACAACAATAGCCCAAGATAATCATAGGACATGCGTTCTGTACGCTAGGGCACTTGATCAGTCCTTCCGATAAGTTACCATCTTTATCCAAGAAACGAACACAAAAACAACATGAATCACAATTCCAAGCAAGGTTGAAAACCAGCGAAGCTTTATGCACCCTCAAGAGACTTGAGCTTCAATGTTCTACAGATTTATTAAGCCGTCAAGAGTAACGTTGTGTGTCCTTGCTTCGATGATAATCTAACCTTAGCTAGACTCGAGGGTGAGGTTTGGCAATTGGTTGCCGTTTTATACTTGCCATCTTCCAGAATCTAGCTGCAGAAGATCGCAGCCGTTACTCGGTAAACTCCGGGTTCAAGTTGAATTTATTTGATTGCAAATTAAACACAACTCTGCAAAGATTGATCATGCATACGTGTCGGATAGCACCCTTCATCGAGCATGGGTTCTTCCTGACCTGAAGCAATTTACATTCATATCTTTCGAAAAGTCCCGTCTGATCTTTGATACGGTGCGCACGAAATTAGAAGGTTACTTAAGTAATGTACACATTTTCCAAATCCGCAGAAAGGATCAGTCTCATGCTCCGCCAGAAGCCGACGACATCACAAAAGAGCCTGGGTTCCTCGAAGTTCCGAGTCCGGACCTGGAGTACGATTATGAGATCATCCCGTATGAAGTCTGGCTGCGAGAGACTAGACTTGGAGGTGAAAAAAAATGCCAGACCAGAAGATGTGGTTGAATTCCTTGAAGTTGGATCAGGTCCACGTCCTTAAAAGAGCCTCCGAGTTGCACTACAAAGCCTTTATTGTGCAACGAATCTCATAGAGCATCAAGGAACAGGTCCGTAAAGACGCTGTTGTTCCATAATACTTGACTCAAGAGGCGATGGGGAATCTTGAAAACGGCAAGTTGAGAGAACGGATTACCATAGACAAAGGCTGCCAGAAAGTTATAATTGAGTGGATAGGCCAACTTGGATGCGAGCAAAACCCACAATATTCGTGTCGAGTTGTTTTGAAGCCTTCTATACGGGCTCTGAAGAAGCCACGGAGCTGCTCCATGAGGGCGGCTTCATATGCTTCTTGGGAGGTCATGATGTGATGAGAGGGCTGCTTGATCCACACATTCAATCTTGCCGACCATTTGTAGTGCATGAGCGCCCATGGCCACAGAATAATAAGAGCAACTGCTTTGTTAATGAAATGAAACAATGAAACCTACTCTAAGTATCCAAGACGAAGAGTAGGGCCGAAGGCAGTTCCTGAATGCGGATGTATCAGGATCTGTGACCACCTCATTATGCGACTCCAAGCCGTCTGGAGTTGATGTTCGAAAATTTTTTCTGCCACTAATTTCAAATGTTTTGTCACAAGCGCAACTGGGCGGAACTTTGAGGGACAAATATAATGGAAAGGCTGCCGGTTGTTCACGGATAGTGGCTTGCTATTCCGGATCAAAATATGTGTTGCTAGCGAACTGAACTGCAGGTAAATGAACGTGGTAGCTGAGAATCCAACACACCGAGAATTTCGAAGAAGGGATAAGAAAAATCGCAAGTACCTGGAAAATTTCAAGTGGTGTAACCCGGCAGAGTCTCCTGTGGGTTCCACCGATAGTTTCCCAGTTACTGGTTCAACAATTCGACAAGCTGTGTGATGGGGAGGTCCTGCAGATTTGTATTTGCGTGAACGAGAGCAGGTGCTGGAATGAATTGCATGGGAATTGGCGCTGGCGGAGCCTGAGGCGGCGGGTGTCGAGCCTTCTTGAAGCCCACAGAGGGGTGCAATGAAGCATCCTCACTCTGCTGAGATTTCATCGATGAATTCTGGGTGGACAACGTCGGAGCGAACGAGAGAGGAAAGAACGGTTGTGTGGTTGACATCACGGACAGCGCCCGTCTCCGTGCACTGCGACGGAGCATTCGATATAGAATGAAGACAATCACGAGAACAACCACTCCGCCGACAGTTCTGCCGGCAACTGCAGCCACATTTGAGCGTGATGTTCCTGATGTTGACCCAGACTCTGATGGTGACGGTGGGGGCGGTGACAGTGTGGGCAGTCCAGTTGTATTGATGGTGAAGGACACCAATTGGGCAGCACTCAGCAAGGGAGAAAGCACGGTGGTTTGGTTATTCAATGAAAACGACGAGCTCGGCGGGCCAGTCCATTGGCTAGCATAGATATCGTCGCCATTAGTTGCAAGGTCTACGACCGCATTGAACTAGTATATTGAGTGATCCAATTTAGTGCGAACTGGAAGGTCAATGGGGAACGAACCTGGACAGCGATATAATCACACAGAATCTGACGAATAGCTGGTGTCGTAACATTTCGCAAATATGTAGTTGCAAGTGCGCGGACAAGGATGCAGTCTCCGTGCTTGCCGTCTAAACATCAACACAGAAGTAAATGAGTGTCAAGTGCGTCCAGAGTTCAGTAGAAGTCTGCAGACCTCCTTGGGCGATTATTCCTGTTGGGGTGTTCCATGATCCATTAGAGAGAACATTGGTGATAAGACTTTCGAGCCTGCTCAGCCGTCAACCCAGTTCACGACAAAATATATAATTAAATCTCGCAAAGTCTGCATCGTCGCATTTTGTGTCTGCAATACAAGCACCGCCAGACCTTCGATGAATAGTCCAGAATTGAAGGAATTGACAGTGTCATCCAGAACCTTGCACGTGTCGTTTGCGCTTCCAGAGATTATTTGTAGGACGAAGCCATTACTAGTGTACAATTGGGATTGGATGAAAACGGCAGAATCTGTAGCAGCTTGGAGGTATATTGGGTTAGAAGTGGCTTCAAACAGCATTGCAGACAGCCTAGACAAGGAATCAAACGGAAGATGTGTGTTGTGGATTGAGTGACGCACAACATAAAATAGCTATGACATGTACGTTAGAGATCGATTTGAAGACCGACACAAAACAAATGACTTACCCGGTAGACATAGCTGCTATGCTAGGATCCGAGGCAGTGGTAGTCTGGCCGCCATATATATAATATAAGGGGCTTTATAAGGTACAATGTTCAGATCACTTACCAAGAACGTCCCACCTGCCATCATAGCTATCGACTGCAATGAGGACCAGTTCGGAAGGAATAGTAATAACTGCAGCTCACTGCCATTGCATGAACCTATAATCGTAAAATTCTTTCCTGCCAACGTTGTGGATACTTGCGAAAGTGTGTAAGAGCGCCCCAAAGACCACGATTGAATAGCGAAATTGAGAAAGGTGGAATTCTGGTAAGCAGCATATGCGCAGAGTGCGGCATAGCCGTAGGTCCTGAAAAATTGTCTCGGCAAGCTATTTGCATCACAAAACGAACTCGCCCACAGGCCGAAATTCAACTATCATAGTTTGAGGCGTTCAATAGGCGAAAACTAAAGAGTGATCATACACTGACCCTAAAAGGGGATTTTAGGTTTGACATTAACGAGAGCAGAGAGCACGCACTCGGTATCAAAAAAATTTGGACATGTGTCCTGCGTCTTGGAGAAAGATTGCTGCAAAGTATCCTCATACTGGATTTGATTCGTGATCAGGTCCAACTCCACCATCTCAGAGTATAACGTGGCCACGTATTCGTATGTTTGACCTACATATAAATTTGACCAGAGTCATACAAGCATCCAAGGGAAGAGGACGGCATACCATCAAACTGATTAACGGTAGCCGACTCGTCGATGGCCTTCCCCAGAGCAGCTGAGGCAAGCTTAATCAAATCTGGCAGAGATTGGGTAACATCCGGTTTCTGAGAATCGATACTATCAGCGTCGTCAACAAAGACAGGGCACTCAACGTCGACGTACACGCCAAGACGACTCTGAGACAAGATTCCGAGCTCGCAGAGTGGGTGCTGACTCAGAGCAAAGCGCGCACGCAAGGACTAAGAACATGGTGAAGAGAAGCATAGAGAGGAAACATGGGCGTGCGATTAGATGGCCAAATTCTTAAGGGCTATCACCAAAATACATATCAGCATTGACTTCGTACCTGAAACAGCGGGAAGATGATGGCCTCCAGAAGGCTATAGGAACTTACGATACTGCGGCGGCGGCGTACTTTAGTGTTCGCCTGATTCGCAGCATCAGCGAAAAGTAGTATGGCAACAATTTTGTCAGTGAAATGGAGCATAACGTGTTTTCGATTCATACGGCGTATGAATCGAAAACACGTTGGTCTCAGTCTGGACCAAAGAAGAACCCTTGATTCTTGTTCCTTGTTGCCGGGATAAGACGTGAAAAAAACCATAAATCTGAGGTCACAACCCGACCACGACGGTTTGAGAAGATCAGAAATACTGTACTTTTTCATTCAATTCGGCAGTCACGCGTCACGCACCCCTGTGTCGATCTTGTGTCGATCACGAATTTTGGTCGGAGTCACACGTCCCTCTGTCCAACCTCCGGGCGGTCATGCAGGTCCCAAAATTGCTCGGAAGTCTAGAACAGGCGCAAAAAAATGATGAAATTTTCAACCAACATTTGAGCTGAAAATTTCCGGGTGTCACGCTGAAATTTGGCAGTTGCCGAAATGTCGAATAGCTAAAACAAGTCACGCATCACACCCCATGTCGATTTGAACGAAAAAGTACAGTATCTGTCAACCCGAGGCTTCGGTGAATGGGGTGGTCATGCATATCTCAATCCTTCTGATGTCGCGATACTATCGAGATCAGCTTGTAATTCGGTTACACCGATTCAGTGGCTAGACGCAGGTCACTAAGGACAATCCGTTGTCTCGTGGCGGATGCTGTGGTATTGTATTAAACTAATTTAAACACGGATCGTCGGTAAATCAGTGGCAGGATTCGCAGCCAGTTGCAGCTCGAGAGACTGCATTTAGGTTTTGCATCCGTTGGTGATGAAACAAGGAGGGTTTGGTCATGATCAAGGGGGAGTCAACTCTCGAAAATTGTATATACAGTCGGAAAGTTTTTTAAGCTCTGTCCTAGACTCCCCCCCCAGATTCCTCCCCAGCTGCGGTTTCGAGGCTCACAGACCTAGCAGCCGCAGTTGAGTCAAATACCGAATAAATTTTGACAGCGGGGATTCTCGGACTGAGAGTAACGTAAGTGTCAGAAAGTTGGGCCTCTCCACGGCAACTGGCCGATAACTTATGCAAACAACATAGCCACAAATGCGATCAATGCCAGAGAAATTCACTTTCCTTGACCATTTCCGGAGTCTGAACTGTGGTCGGTGCGACAACATGAAGCACAAATCGACAGTCTCGCGTGGTGCTTCCAGTCAGAAAACCACCATCTCTGAGAAAAGCTGCTGCATATATTCAGCGCTTAGACTTCCTGCCGCCCGAAATCAACAAATTCTCCCCAGTTTGGACGGGCCCGCTCGATGTGCGGCAGCTCACTCTCAGGATCATCCAGCATTCGATGTGATTCTGCCCCCATCTGAACGAAGATTGGGGTTTCGAATACGCTCACCCCTGTCAAGAGGCGAGGGGTTTTACAAGAACTCTTGGTTCCTTATTTCTTTGAAATATAAACCGTTCAATTCCTGTTCAACGTTCCTTCGACGTATCTTATACTCATATCCGTAGAAATCACTTGCTGCCAGGAACCAGTCTGTAACCTTGTATTGATGCATATACTCGGTTCCAATGGCAAGCAAATTGTGGAATTTAAGTCGATACCGATGATTCAGAATTTCGTAAGCCCATCTTGACCGTTTGTCTTCATTCAGGCCTACCGCCTTCAATGCAAGCTTGATTTGACTGTTATAGAGGGCCCTAGCCATGAAGGGTGGGGGCTGAATGAAATGCAGACACCCAATTGTATCCTCAACGCCCCTGCGAAATAGCTGGACAATATGCCGAAGGTTGCCGCGAGAGAATTCTGGGACATCTGATGGTGTACATGACACATGATGACAGCACATTTCCAGGAGTCGGCTTACAAGCTCAGCCAATGGGCATTGAAGGACCAAGTTGAGAAAAGGATGTTGGGTGATGTTGAGCGGACTTCCTTGTTATTAGTAAGTTATAGTGCAGAATGGTTTGTCTATTTGGAAACCCCGTGCTAGCCATTTCGGTTCATCACGGAGTTTCAAGTCGGCAATTCGGCTGATCGGCACTCGATATTGCGAGGACTACCCGCTTCGAAATTTGGCTTCATAAGAAACTATCATGGAATTAGGATGAATATATCGAGATCATTTTTGACTTGCGGTAAACCCTGTAAAAATCTGTGGTGTGAATTTTCCTATCTGACAGCTGTGTCACTCACAGCCACAATAGCTATTCATTGTCGTGCATACACTGCTCAATCCTTTGCTTATGAGGTCTCTACTATTTTTTGTCGGATAAATGGTATGAATTCCTGCTTCATTTCTAATTTTCTTTTAGTAGGTTCCAGAACTTGTTTTGTTTGAACATTCTTGAACGGAAGCAGCGTTGAAATACATTTTTGACCAAGCAAGCTTTACATCACATCTCTACCAGTTCTAGTGAAAATGGATTGAACGCGGTTACCCGAACCGTGGCACTATGCCGAGACTGTTGGGCTCCCCATGAAGCCGAGTTTCTAAATAACCTGTCTGATAGCCGAGGGATTTCTCTTGAATAGAATTATCCGTCAAACACAGCCAAACAAACGCGTCGCGCGCTTTAGCGGCCACATTGCACAAACAAAAATTCCATAATAGAAATTCATGGATAGCCAAGCCTCGATCCCTCCGGGCGAGCTCCGGCCTTCGAAATTTCTTCGTAGAGACGCTTTGTAACTTTAGTCCCACCCTCGAGAGCCAGGGTCGCAGTATCGCACATGAAAACCGGGAACCCTCGGCCGAGGTGTGTAAGACCGAGGTCTATGCCGTCCTTTGACAGTTCTGTCGAATTGGTTCTCATAAATATGGAACGTGACTCTTTTTCCACACTCACCCAAATCTCAGTCTGAAATGCCTCTCCACCGCATTTTCGCGCCCAAAGGGCTCTACACTCCCTCAGACAAAGCTGCACTCGCACAGGCTATCACAGCCGTCTACGCTTCGCTCCCCGCCTTCTACGTCGTTGTGCTCTTCGTCGAGCTCGAGTCGGACGATTTCTTCGTAGGAGGGAAGGCGACGAAGCGCATGGTGCGCATTAGTGTCGAGCACCTCGCAAGAAATTTCTCAGAGTGCGTCATCTGTCTACTACAGGAGCGTACTAATTGACTCGCTGTCCACAGTGATGCACTGAAACGCCGCTTCATGGACCGGTATGAGACCGCGCTCGCTCCGTTCACCAAGGCTCGGGGCATTGACTGGGAAGTACAAATTACGGACTGTGATGTGCGTACATCCTTGTTTTGGTCCAACTCTCGTCGTTCTTGAGCATATTCACGTAGCGGTTACTCTGGAACATCAACGGAATGGCTCCTCCCCAAGAGAACTCTGAGGAAGAAAAGATCTGGAAGCAGGAGAACAGAGCTGTCACCCCGGAGGAGATTCAGGTTTTGAAGCGCAAGCTCTGATAATGACGGGCGTCGAGTTATTGAGACTGTTCGTCTATACGTTGAGTGCAAACGAGGTGATCGCGTAGAACTATAGAGCTGGAATTCGGCACATTTGTAGCTCGAAGACTGGCAATACGACGCATCTTCGAACCCCAATAACTAGCAATAATATGCAGATCCAGATAAAACAACTATTTCCGACGTGAAATAGATTAATCTTGGACCAACAATTCATGGCCAAATGGTTCAGACATGAGATCTCAATGAGAAAGTTGCTGGCGCCTGAACGACAAGACCTCCGGGGGATTCTGGGGATGTATTTGAGAATAAAACACCTATGCGTGGAAAATTGTCAAAGGCAGCCAAAGATGAGAAGTCGCCAGAGATAGACGAAAATTATACGGTGCTGTCGCTGCTGTGAGACCCTCAACGCATTGATAGCGAGGTGCGCATTACTGAACTATATTCGCGAAGGGCTCAAGACTCGGAATAGGGCGCGATTGTTCCTGCCCAAGAATTTAAGGAAATACTGACGCGATCCCGTTTAAATTAAGCAACAACCGGGCCCTTCATTTGATGACCAAGTACCCCATTAATATTCAAAGTCTTGGCTTGCAGGCCAAGGCAAGATTATTTAATGATCGGCGGATGTAACAAATCACTGATCAGCTACTTGGCTCGGCACAACGTTCTTATTCCGAACCCGAGCACTTCCGAGCGCTCGTGGCTCGTGTTTATTTCACTCACCTGCCTTCATGGTGCACGCGCCGCTGGCATAGAGAAGCGCGTGCTGCCAGCTGTGATCGTCGACCGTTGCCTCGTCGACAAGACCACAATCATTGATCCGACGTCCGTTGGCTGATCACGGCAATCGCATATAAGGCTGGACGGTGCGACGTGCGGGCGTGGTTCTTCGTGCTCCCCTCCTTTCCTTTCCTTTCAGACTTTTCATTGGCAGCGCCAATTTAATATTTTCATTCAAAATGCTTTCTCTGATTCCCTTCTTCTTCCTCCTCCCCCGCTGCGTTTTCGCTCCCGATCTTCGGCCTTGGTGATTCGACCTCAGACGACTCTGCAACGGACGCAACGACGGCATTTTCTTTAGCTGATGCGAACAGCACGTTCCTGCGACCTGCGCAATTCGCCCGCGTAGCATATTGCTCGAGCGCGTCCATCACAGCATGGACCTGTGGTACACCTTGCGAAGCGCTCAAAAATATCACCTTCCTTCAGTCCGGCGGCAGTGCGTGGCCTTCATTCTGTGACAATAATTGTTCTTACATTCAGTAATAGACCAGGGAACGATCCCGCTCTGTGCGTTTCTCTTGCTCTTCATTTGAATGGGGACTGAATGTGCTGTTGCCACGCAGACTATATTGCCCACGACGCAGACGGCGAAGCTCTTGTTGTTGCGCACGAAGGGACGGATGCGAAGAATATGTGAGTGTGCATTCTCTATTCTGTGTTATACGCGTTTGACAATCGCAGCCTCTCCATCCTCAACGACGCTGAATTCGGACTCGTACCTCTGAACGCTTCAAGATTCCCCGAGACCGCTGGCCGTGAGTCCCACGTACTGCAAAAAAAGGGTTTATCCTCATTCAGGATCCATTCTCAGAAAACATCACCGTTCACTCTGGCTTCCAAGAGACCTTCGAGCGCACGGCAGACGGCCTCCTCGCAGGCGTGATGTCCGGTCTCGCAAGCACTGGCGTGAAGAAGGTCCTCGTCACTGGCCACAGTCTCGGTACGCATGCAGTTTTGATCTGCCCGGCAATGTGATGCTGATTCATTCATCCACAGGCGCAGCGCTCGCCACGATGACCGGTGCAATGATCAAGGATGCTGTCGATCCATCTGTTGAAGTGTCCGTCGTCGGCTTTGGCCTCCCGCGTGGCGGAAACCCCGCTTGGGCCGATTTCCTCGATAATGGGGTGCGCAGATTCCCTTCATTAATATTTCCTCGCCGCTGACTCTAATTTCATACCAAAGGTTGGTGTCACCTTCATGACGAACCAGAATGACCCTGTGCCCGTCGTTCCGCCCAAGTTCCTCGGCTTCCAACACAGCTCTGGCGAGGTCCATATTGTGGACGACACTCAGCAGAACTTTGTCGCGTGCCCCGGGCAGGACAATGAGAACTGCTCTACCGGCAATAATGTTCTTGATTCTAGCGTCCAAAATCACCTTGGTACGTACATATTCATTCTGCTCGTTCTATTCTTCGACAAGACTAAACAAAAAACCGAACAGGGCCCTACTTCGACGACATCACTTTCGGAGGCTCGCAATGTTCTTCATGAGCGCTGAGCATGCGGGTGGG
Organism: Mycena sanguinolenta; assembly: GCA_014462675.1. Classification (NCBI taxonomy): domain Eukaryota; kingdom Fungi; phylum Basidiomycota; class Agaricomycetes; order Agaricales; family Mycenaceae; genus Mycena; species Mycena sanguinolenta. Next base: position 558,509 of record JACAZH010000034.1, on the reverse strand, counting down.
AAGAGATCACGAGATGCGGTGCAATCTCGTGTCAGTGAGAAGCATTATTATACGAGTGAAATATTAATTTTTGTAACGAGAATGGACATTAATGCAAAGAACTACCAGCTACGCCGTCAGATGAGGTCCAGGTGCTCCTTGTCGCGATTCCCGCTCAATTCAATCACCGCGCGTTGCCTGATTTGCTGTGGAGACTTGATGTGCCATTGGGTTCGGCCGTTCAGCCATAGATTTTGCGTACAACCAAAAAATAAATCAGACATAACGTGTGCTAGTCATGTAGGTGGAACGTCCGAAGTTCAAATGGAAGGAATGTTGCAAGGTGTAGTAGTGGAATTCACGGACAAATGCTGTTTCCCTCCCCCTACGATCTCCACCTATCTCAACGGCTCTTCAGAGTCGGAGCGAATTGCATCTCTTGCGTTCGTGTAATCCGACACGGGTCGCGCCTGCGCAGTAACATGTGGGTCATCCGGCCTCTGGGAATCCAGGGCTTGCATCTGCATTGGTGGGGTATAGGGGTGGATGCGTTGACCATCCGGGGTGAAAGCAGCCTCGTGCTCCGGGAACTTCATATTTTCATAGTCTTCCTCTTCTTCCTGGCGCCGGCAGCATCTACAGATGAACTGGAAAGGGATGTATCGAAATGCCGACCCTATGCATCCTAGACGACGGAACAATTAGTGGCTGTATGATCGGAATGAATGGGTATGTGTCTGGCAGACTCACCGAAGCACGCTACGCAGATACAGCAAATTCCACAGCAGTCATCCATTCGTTGGGTATACTGGAGTTTGTGAGAGCTGGTGGGTTGCTGGTGGGAGGAAGGAAGAGCTATGAATGAATGCACAGCTTTTCTTGATGTGATGTGTTGTTCCCGCGAAAAGCCGCGAGCTGTAACGTTTTTCATAACGTACGTGAGAAGGATCGAGTGAAAACGCCAGCAGACCGCGCTCTGTTGGCCTCAGGCTTCTCTGCAGGCTCCGAGTCGACCTATCAAACTCAGGGAGTCCACTGTTTCCAATCGTGATTCGGATTTTGGCTTTGTGCGCGTAACTCGAAGCCGGTGTCACGAAAACAAAATCTCACATATCTGGGATGAAAGAATGGCATCAAGCATGGTGTCCAACGGACTTGAGTCCAATGAGGGCTGCCATGGCCAACGAACATTCTCATGGCTCAATTTGTTTGAATTGAATTGTTCAAGGTTCAACCCTTGGCGAGCTCGGTCGAAAACTCCTTTGGTGAGCAATAGTGTTCAGTATCAAAACATCATCAATTCGAGTTACAATCCAGAGTACAAGGAGTTTCTCCTCTGACCACTATGGAACAAGCATCGATCCAGCTATTTGCGCAAAAGATTCAAGGTGGTGTAGGGCACAGAACTAATCAATGGGCGGAGTCATGATCGCTGCACGTAGATAAAACGCGGGTGCGACTTACAGTCAACGCAGAGCTCCAGACACGGTTCGCATCCTTTGCATTGAGGTGGCCAGTACCATTGTTGACCACATTCATCCCACTGGGGAACGCATCCATCCTTGCGATCATACTCGCAGGGGCAAGTATGTTCATACCCACACCCTGCACTCGATATATAAGCGGATAATCACGGCGAGGAACGACCCCACACTCACATCGTTTAGTGAGGCTGGTACTCAACCCTGGAGCTGCCTGAACGGAACCGATTGCGCCAAGGGTAATAAAGAGAAGAAGGCGGGTGAATTGCATGGTTAACGTACTGGGATGTCATTATGGACCTCCCTTTTATCAACTGCACATTTCCGAGGACGCCGGAATTATAGTAATAATCGTGTTACGAGTTTTCAGCCACAGTAATTTAACGACGCTCTTGGCACGGCAGTGCGGAGTAGATTATATACATGTTCAACATTTCGAGCGGCCCGCCCCCTCTGGGCCGTTCGGTAACTTAATAATCATACAGAATGCCAACTAGACCGCGCCAGGCCAACGGGGATGTTTCAATCATGAGAGCAAAGGATCTTGCGCTGGTGGAAAACGGTCCACTTGGTATAACGCATGCCTAAACATTTATACGAAGTGCCGAGATTGAAATGAAATTCCAAGACCTCCAGACGGATATATCGACCTCTTTCATATTCATAAGAATGTAACATAAAAAAACCGACATTCATTTACCCGACTACGTCGACTTGCTCCATTGAAACTGGTTTCGCTTTGGCCACTGCAGTCCAGACTCTTCAAGATCTCGGGGTCGGATTGACACACTTTACTGCGCAGTCTGAGTGAAGACTCGAAACGGGGTTCCGCAAGACCCACCTGGATCGAGGCAATGCTGTATGCACGTCCCGCACTCCATGCAGGCCGGCGGCCAATACAACATCTGCTCACAGACATCGAATTGAGGAACGCAGCCGCTGTTGACATCCAACGTGCAGGGACAGTCAAACTGAAATCCACAGTCTACGTCCGACATGAGACGGTGTGTCAAGCAAAGCTGCTCCCGCTCACATCTTTTGGTCAGACTGCTTCCCGTGGTGCCTGGTCCGGGGGCTGCCTGAGTGGTTAAAGCGAGGGAGACAACTATGATTATGTTTGAAAGGATTTGCATAGTGCCCAGAGTCAATGTGCCCATCCTGTTCGCATTTTTATAGCGCTCGTGGGGCTCCACGTCCCGACTAGCGAGCGACAAAGATCCGGGTATGTTAACATCTAGCAGACGACAGCTCTCAAGTCCAGATGCTGCTTCAAGCGCGATGTGATATCAGCGGGATTTAATTGAGTGGTTGAATGTGCCTGAGAAAGCCAAGACTTGTAATAAGCCGCTAAACCTTTAGAATCAGCGCCCGCTGAGATGACTGTGCATGAGGGCTTCTGAATAAGTGATTGAGAATGTTGTAACATTGCTGTTATGGATGATCCATCCGCGAGTCTCAAGGAAACCAAAGTAAACCAAGACAAGCAGGCTCGAGTGAAACTTTTCCCGAGTAGGACCGTGAACGGGCATCAAGGGAGAAGTGTGAACAGAACAACAAACGGCAGTGCACCAAAAAGTCAAACTCCTAGGTGGAAAAAATTGTCAAAGACCTCGACGATATATAGAGGACAAATGTGATGAAGATACAGTCCGTGACTATGATCAAGTGGTGTCAATTTGGATGGGGAGATGGATGTACAAGACAACGATTCCTGCCCGTCGTGTTCGGGACTGATTGATGAGATGTCAATGCGGTCAGACTAAACGGATACATCAAGGCACAGCTCTGAGGCCTTCTGTCAATGCCCGTTGTGGTGTGCACACCGGCAAAAGCAAATATTCCCTGTAGCTAAACATGTTGAAAATAGTACTTTCAGCTTCAAAACAAATGTGGTTGAAAAGGCTGTCGAAATTGAAAGTGAGGCTCAAAATGAATGAAATCAGCAACATATTCAGTTTGAGTGAAGATACCAATTTAGATGTTGCTAGAACTGTAGCTGAAAAGGCCAATTTCAGCTGCACTTCCAGCCTGGTAGAAACAATAAGACTCGGCAACGCCGAAACGGCCGGCAAAAACAATAGTTTCGGGTCCTGTTCCGACGAAGCCGAGTGACCGGCCGAGTGTTATTGTTTCGGTCGGGGCCGAAAGTGTGGCTGAAACCACAACTTTCAGCCTAGCTGGAAATATAAGGCGGACTTTTCAGCTGAGTTGAAAAGAAGGCTTTAGACTACACTTTCAGCCCGGGCCGAAACAATAATATTCGGCCATCATTTTGGCTGTACCCAATCGGTTGCTGAAACTTTTGTTTTTACCTGCTGTTTCGGCGTTGCTGAGTCTTATTGTTTCTACCTGACTGGAAGTGCAGCTGAAACTGGCCCTTTCAGCTACAGTTCCAGCAACGTCTAAATTGCTACTTTCACTCAAGCTGAATCTGTTGCTGATTTTATACTCTCAGGACTCACTTTCGAACACGGAAAGTTTGCAGCTGAATTTGTCAATTTTGAAAACCTTTTCACCTATATTTGTTTTGAAGCTGAACTATTATTTTCGGCAACATGTTCAGCTGAGGGGAATATTTGCATTTGCTGGTGTGCTGACCACTGCAGGTGAGGAGCGCCGAGATAGCCGAGAGAGTTCTCACGGTTTTTTCGTACCTCACTTGGGATAATACTTTGCAGTCGCTCCGGTCATCGTCTAGAATATCAGAATGAGTCATGAACTTCAAGGCAATGTTTTTCGAAAGTCGCAAAAAAGTTTCGGGAGTGACCAAAAGTTTCGTGTGCGCTAAAAGTTTCGCGGTGGTCCAACTTTATGTTGCGAAAATCAGTGATTGCCCCGCAACATAAACGCAGCGATTAGAGAGCGTGTGCTTCGCGGTAAGAGTGTAAAAATGGCTGTTTATATTGGGGAAGGTCGAAAAGTTTCGGGGGACCGCCATATTTGCTCGCCTTTTTGCAATGTTCGTGCACGGGTCGTGTATATCCTCGCAAGACAGCGCAAAGTAAATTATATACATACATATGTCCAACATTTCAAGCGGTTCGCCTCCTCTGGGCCTGCCCTTCCGCAATTTAATATTCACAGATGATTGGGCAAGACGAACGGGAGGTTCCACCCATTACAGTAAAGATCATGAGTCGGTGGAAAACGGCGAACTTGGTATATCGTCTGTATCTGAACGTTTATACGAAGTCCCGATGCTAAATTGAACTTCCAAGATCTTCGAGCGGATATATCAACTTCTTTCATATTCACAAGAACGTAATATGAAACAAAACCATTCATTTACCCGACTACGTCGACTTGCTCCATTAAAACGGGTTTCGCTTTGGCCGTTGCAGTTCAGACTTTTCAAGATCTCGGGGTCGGATTGACACACTTTCCTGTGCAGTGTGAATGAATAGTCGACAGGGGACCGTAGGTCAGACTAACCTGGATCGACGCAAAGCGATACGCACGTCCCGCAGTCCATGCACGCCGGCGCCGGCGGCCAGTACCACATTTGCAAACAGACATCGAATTGAGGAACGCAGCCACTGTTCACATCCAACGTGCAGGGACAGTTAAACTGAAATCCACAGTCTATGTCCGGCATAAGACAGTGTGTCAAGCCAAGTTACTGAAGTTACTGCCGCTCACATCTTTTGGCCAGACTGCTTCCCGTGGTGCCTGGTCCGGGGGCTGCCTGAGCGGTCATAGCGAGGGAGATGGCTATGACTATGTTTGAAAGGATTTGCATAATGCCCAGAGTCAATGCGCCCATCCTGTTCACATTTTATAGCACTCGTGGCCTTCCACGTCCCGACGAGCGAGCGACAAAGATCCGGGTGTGTTAGCATCTACTTAGCAGACAACAGTTCCAAATTGTTGGTTAAGCTCGGCGTGATATCAGTCGGAATCAATTGAGCGGCAGAATGTGCCTGAGAAAGCCAAGACTTGTAATAAGCCGCTAAACGACCTCAACGAGCGACCTTCAGAATCGGCGCCCGCTAAGATAACCATGTATGAATGTTTCTGAATCAGTATACGAGGATGTTGTAACATTGTCGTTGCGGATGATCCATCGGCGAGTCTCGAGGAAAGGAAAGCGAATCTAGACAAGGAGGCTCAGGTGAAACCATTCCCGAGCGAAGCCGTGAGCGGGCATCAAGGGAGAAGTAAGTGTGAACAGAACAGCAAACGGGAATGTACATACATGCAACAAAAAGTCCAACGCTCAGGTAGACAAAATTGTCAAAACCTCAACGATAGAGTATATAGGGAACAAATGCGATGAAGATACAGTCCGTGACCAATGATTGAGTAGTGTCAATAGGGAGATTGATGTAGAAGCCAGAGACGATTCCTGCCCGTCGTGTTTGGGACTGATTGATAGGATGTCAACGCGTTCAGACCAAGCGGCCCTTCTCCATTCGCAGCTCCGGGCGGACCTGAAGAGTCTGCAGCGGCAGGAATTTAAATACTTGCGCGGTGATGATTCGGAAGACTGACCTCGTCCTCGTCCTCGGGCAGACGAATGTACTTCTGAGCGCGCTTCCTCCTCAGCAGAATTCCGAACACGAAAAGTGTGAAGAGAAGCATAGATCCCAAAGCGAAGTGGATAGTGCTCTTGCCCGCAGCCTGCATTGGCGAGAATCCTGAGTTAACACCGCAAACTTGTGCCCACTGCTTGTTGCTGCTGATCGCAGCGCCCTGGGAAGCATTACAGACTGCACGAATAGACTGAATGACGCCGTACTTGTGCCTTGTAGATGAACTCTGTGAGCGGAATATCCGATTTGTGCCCGAAGGGGTGGATGAGACTCCAGTCGTCTGCGGCAGTGCCATTCTTGAACTTGAAGCGCAGGAAGTCACGCATGTCCGGTGGAGAGCCACTGCGCAGCTCGATTGCCAGGGCACTGCCAAAGTTGGCTGGACGGGGGATGAGGGGAGAAAACATGGCAGTCAGCAAGACTAGAGCAACAATGGGCGCAACAAGTACACATACGAATGCCTTTCAATTCCGGGTGGTCCTTGATGATGTCTGTTTGGTGGAAGAGTGAAATGAACGGCTGGTACGTAGTCTGTACAAGCATGAACTGCAACGGGTCGTCCTTGAGAGCAATGTGCCCGAGGGATTCAAGAATGGTGTGCATGAGAGTTCGACCGGCAACTATTCAGGAAGAAGATCAGTTATCGTACTGGCGTCAACATAGCTCAAACCCGTACTGTTACCAACGCCGTTGGCTTCGTCGTCCGAAAAGACTCCGTCCTCGTGGAAGTCTGCGAGCGCGCGCGCCTGATCGATGTAGGTGGGTGGGAGACGATACGCGAACGTTTGGTTATACATGAGTTGCGTGTTCATGAAATCGTAAATCTAGAGGTTCAGCACACAATCAGGATGGGTTGCTGGAGTAAATGCTGGTTACTTGCATTCCACTAACGAGCACGATCAGCATGAGCGAGAAACTTAGCCACGACCTACAATGTTTTCAAGGGTTGTAGGACGACCGAAGACATAGTCCTTGATATCCTTGAAGAATGAATCGGCTTCTTCCGCCTTGTCCTTGAACGCATCCGATTCGTGGAATGATTTTACGTGTTTTTGGAATGCCTGCCCGCCATGCTACGCATCAGCAGACGGGAACCACAGGCGATCAACACTCACCGGACAATCGGTCCAGGGTTCCATCGAGCGATCGTTACCGGGTTCCACAGTCTCCACTGCGTTCATTTACCGTCAGAGTAATTCAAGAGAAAGACTGCGAAGAATTACGCACATGGAACATACTGGTAGCCGCCGAGCGGCGCAGACACTACTTCTCCGTTCGCAAGGGTGATCTTGTTCTTCGGGTTGGGCGGGAAGAGGCCCTGAAGGAGGGCAATTGCACTGTCGAACACCACCGAACCTTCACCGCCGGCCTTTGCGCGGACTCTTATCTCCTGGGTGTCGGCAATATCGCCTGATATCGACGAGATGAACGAAGCCGAGCCGGGGGTGAGGTACTCTTCGCGCAGCTGGGTGCCAAGGAGGTGGAGGTCGGACTGAGGAAACACATTCTAGGTCCAAGATGATGTCAAGTCAAATGAGAAACACGCACCACACCGAGCGCAGTGGAGTCGGTGAGAGACGGCGCATAGGTCTTTGGGTCTTGATTGAACTCGCGACGGTCGCCGTTGCGTGCAATGACGATGGCTCCGAGAATAGAGGACATATTTCGAAACTTGGAGTGGTTGAAGGCGAGGTCGAGAAGAACGGGAGGCTAAAGAATCGGTTGGATGCAAGTTGTATTTTTATAGAGTGAAGTCGCCAGGTACGCGCATGGTCGGAAGCGAATGAATTTGGAGAAGGCGCGCCTCCTCCGCGTTGTGTGATATGATATGATGGCTTTCATGACCATTGATCTAAACCGTGGAACGCATGGAGCGCATTGAAGGGTTGAGGATAAATATCCACACTCCTTCAAAGTAGCTTCTCGGAAGGAGCTATTAGGCCAGGTATTTGAGAAATTTATGTAAATCATGCACGACACGATGGAAGGTGCTGCATACTAGATGTCGATTGACAATATATGAAGGCACCGGCAGCGAGGTGAACACGAGGCAGCGAGGCATCAAAGACAAGGTGCGGTGGCTGAGTAGTCGGAAAGGATAGTCCCGCCTCTCTTGGTGAGAATGCCAAGTGTTGGCCGTTTCTCTCGGCTTGACCGCATTCTGTGGGAGTCGGGGGCACAGTACACTCGGCAATGCGTTTGCCTCACCAGAACAAGGCTGTCGATCACAATACTGTGGAAATCGAATGCATGATTCGAACGGCGCTGTAATCTTGCTTCCAGGCCAATTCCGGGCTCATTATGCTGGTCGGTGTGACCTTGAAGAAGCCAAGGCAAAGGGCGAGGGTAAATTTAAGAAGGGTGGCGGGTTGATCGCCGTCGGATGAGACTGCTTAATTTGGACTTTAGCTTCGATTCTTCTGGAGCATGTGATCTCACCTGTCGCGGACACCAAACGGCAAAAGAAAGGCTTTGGGGAGGAGGACAGGTATTTGTCGCTGTTGCTCTCGGAGATCGTTGTGATCGCTTTCGGAGATGTGCGGATCAAAACTTGTCTTTTTCAGCGCCTCAGCCACAGCTCTGCAGTGCAATGACATCTCGGACGATTAGTTGCTAATCCACGCACGCCTGGAGTCCCATGAATACAGCTGACAGCTGGACGCCGTCCCGTCCATCCGTCGTCCGACAGCCTCGTGGTCGGCAATGGGTCTTTTGTCTTTGTACTGAGCCTGAGGCACTGTTCAGTGGCTTGCACAGCTGGCGACTGGACGGTTCGTCTTGTGGAACCTCGGGCTTCAGGAGCGACTTGGACTAGACTCAGAATCGTGTTTACCCCGAGTAGACTCAGAGTCACACGCACGAATACTTCCAGTCGCCGCGATCTTCAAGGTGCGCCCACAATGCCTCATACTTGTACTGCCTCTTGGTCTGAAGATTCCAAATATGTTTTACTGTCCGCGAGACATCACATCTGGTTCCATTCTTCATCCGGATGCGGAACATCGTTGCTGTTGTGGTTTTTGATGCTGCTTTCACCTGCGTTGTTTCGGCCAACAAGAACATATATTTCCTCATTTCACCCTTTAGAATTAGACGAACCCTTCGACCCGTGCTGGTCTGGAATCGCTTTTAGTTAAGGTTCTTTTGCAAATCCAGGACTTCTTCCATTTCTGTCACAGAATATGAGCGGCGGGACAGCATCTCGTGCAGACCCATTTGGATAGACCCTTACCGACGTTCCCCACGCCTCTATGACTAGATCCTGTTTCCCCCCGTTCTCAACGTTAACGTTCTCATTCCTTCACATCTCTCTCTTTGTCCATAACTCCCGGATTCGTGATGTGCTGCCCCAACGCAGCTTGCTGTCTCTACTAGCACTCCTCGAAAGGACCGGGAGCTGATAAGCTTTGACCCTCTGGCTTTCTACCACTTCACAGTATTCACAGTGCAGTGATTCTCCATATTCCGCGGCGGACATTTTCGATACTTACCGTGGCGCACGCCACACTACAGAGGCCCAAGCGCAAGACGAAAGGTGTCCTCAAACCGCACTCTTTCTCTGACCTTTACTTTCTTTCATTCATGGACCCTAGCCAATATACCGCCTTCATCGTCAACGAGCTGCGCAACTGGGCACAAAGCTGGATCGACGGTCTTCGAGGTATTCGACAGCAGCAGGCAGCCTTAAGCTTGGCTGTTCCATATCCCAGTCATCCCCTACCCATCGGGTTTCCTCTCGACGAATTCACGTTGTCAGAAACGTTTGAATGGATTCACGAGGACGGTTCCGACCAGCGACGCCACGTATACAGCGTCCGTTTTGTTTTCCAAGGTCGTACACATGGGCCCGACTCTTCTGTTGCGTGGAGAGTCGTCGACAGCTCAGGTTTGTCGGTTTCGCCAGTGCTACAACAACAGTGGCTAATTCCCTCACTTTTCCGTAGACGAAACCGCACTTGGAGTCTTCGAAATTGCCGGACCCATCTACGACAGCCCAGCTCTCCCTTTCCAGATCGACACCGACCTCGTCCTCGAAGCCATGTCTGTATCTCTTGGGGAGCGCGCGCCGGTTCATCTCGCCAGTCACGTAGTTCTGGTTGACCCAGACCCAAACACGAGTCCCCCCACTGGCCTCTCGCGACCACTCCGCATCTACGAGTTGCGAACGCCCGGTCCACCGTCCATCGTCGTCCGAATTCTTGGAACGTGCTGGGAGGTATAGCTATGTCGGACTTGCGGGTTTCACAGCTTATTCAGAGCACTGCTGAACCCTATACACTCCACACCTTCTGTGGATGGGTTTGAATGCCCAGGTGCAGAGCAACGACGTACCTTGAAGCTGGGCCTTTCAACCTCCAAAAAAATAACTTCGGCCGTCGTTGTTCCTTGTTCCGCAGGACGAGAGAAAGGTTTCGATATGGAGAGTCATCGCCGTGGCACACCGCACGCCGTTATATGTATTCTTATGGATGCCATTGTATCTACCTTGTTTTCAACCCACATCGGCTATCAGAAAAGATCCCCACTCAGAACAAGAGCAGATCAAGGCCGACTTCAATTAGATTGCGTAAGGAAACCGTCCATAGTGATTTGGTAACCGACAGCTGATGCGATGACAGCTTTTAATTGAGTTTTGGATCCCGATAATCATATTGAGTCTGTAGGAGAGATCTGGTTCTGAGTGACCAGAACCTTCCAGAAAGACTTGAAGATTAAACTCCATTCAGCAACTCTGGCCATCGCAACTTTCCAAAGAATGTTGTTTCCTCGCTTCGTATGCACGACTCTGAGGTGAAATACGATGCGAAAGATCATCAAATATCTGAAGTTCCAGGTGCTTCTTATTTCAAGCGGTTTTAGAACGCCTCTTTGGTTTGACGGCCATTGCCCCAGGAATATTGTCGGAAGTTCTACGTAAGTTCGTCCGACCTCCACATCTGTACATCTGACCTCTGAATGTATAATTTAGCATCTTGGCAAGGAAGGATTCTGTCCACTGATGGCTTGGCGAGCTCGGAATGAGCCACATAAGCTTCTGCGGGAGAACTCCATCGACCGTTTAATCTCCCTTCCTCCTTCATCGCTCCTGCTGCGACGATTATGGCCTCTGGTACCTCGGATTCCATCGTTAGTCGTTTAGCTGCTGAGGACAAAATTCCATGGTACAAGAAGCCAAACTTAAGAGCCTTGTACATGGTTTTACTTCCCACTTGCATTGGGGTGGAGATGACGAGCGGGTAAGCTAATATTCTTTCAATATTGCTCCTGCAGTCGCTCATTTAATACCGCAACAGCTACGATTCTTCCATGTTGAATGGACTGCAAGCTGTGGACTCCTGGGATAAATGTACGTTTTGATCTCCAGCAAACAGCCATAATCGCCCTCAACGTCGTCGTTTGGCAGTTTATCATTCCCCTCGTTCAACCCTATTAGGGGTGATGACGGCGGCGTATTCCCTCGGCGCAATCGCTGCTTTGCCAGCGGTACCGTACGTGAACGATGTGCGGCTTACTTTCCACATTGTGGTCACTTCAATGAATGAAGTTTTCAGGCGTGGGGGCGAAGGATGGCAATCATCTTTGGGAGTATTTTGATGATCATCGGAGCTTCACTGCAAGCCGCATCTCAGAATTGTGAGCATTGTCAATTACTCTCAGAACGGAAAATTCAACTCCAAGAACAGTCGCAATGTTCGTAATATCTCGACTTATCCTCGGGCTCGGTATTCCTTTCGCGATTGTCGCAGCATCTTCCTTGATCGGAGAACTCTCGCACCCGAAAGAACGCGCTCGTCTGGGCTCTCTATTCAATTCCTGCTTCTTTATTGGTAGTATTGTCGCGGCTGGAGTCACACTAGGTACATTCAGCATGGCAAGCAACTGGGGTTGGCGCATTCCTTCCCTCCTTCAAATTACACCCAGTCTCCTTCAACTGGGATTCATATACCTCCTGCCAGAATCTCCGCGGTGGTTGATCTCAAAGGGTCGGGGTGAAGAGGCCATGGCTATCCTTGTGAAATATCACGCGGAAGGCGACGAAAATTCGGAATTCGTCAAAGCGGAGTACGCACAGATCGAGAGAACGTTGGAGCTGGAGTTGGAAACTCGAAGGACAAGCTGGAAAGACTTTGTGTTGACTGCGGGGATGCAAAAACGACTTGTCGTCGCGGCATTTCTGGGGTTATTTACGCAGTGGAGCGGTAATGGATTAACATCGCGAGTGGTTTCTTTTCTTCCAGAAAACATTCGCTGAAATTGTACCAGATATCTCCTCGCGCGCATTCTGGATGAAATTGGCATTCACGCAAACCGAGACAAGAATCTCATAAATCTTGCGCTAACCGGCTGGGGTCTCGTCAACGCCACCATTCTTGCTTTAACTGTCCCGAAGTTCAGGCGGCGCACGATGTACCTGGTGAGCACGACTAGCGACAAGACTAGGGTTTCACTCACAATTTCTTTAAGACGTGCTCGATATCCCTCTTTCTCATTTTCACTGGCTGGACCGTGGCGAGTGCACGATATGTTCAGACCGGAAGTAAACCTGCGTCCAAAGCAGTTCTTGCGTGCCCTACTTTCCACACATTTCCTCGAGTCGCTCCTCACCATAAATTACAGGTTCATTTTCATTTACTCGCCTGCTTACAATCTCGGCTATAACGCTTTGACCTACAGTGCGTCATTCTGGCGGGCTAATTCACCCAAAGAAGTCACGTAATCTTTAGCCTATCTTGTGGAACTGTTTCCCTTCCATATGCGTGCGAAAGGAGTTACCTTCTTCCAAGTTTTTGGCAGAGGCGCGAGTTTCTTCAATCAATTTGTCAATCCCATCGGCCTGGCTAATTCGGGGTGGAGATATTATATCAGGTACCGTTATCTTTTCGGTTTTTTTGGCTGTTCAAAACTGATTTGGATAGCTACGTCGTCTGGCTTGCTTTTGAGATCGTATTCATCTACTTCCTCTTCCCCGAAACGGCTCATCGTACGCTTGAAGAACTCGCTTTCAGTAAGTTTCATGAATTCATTTTCTCTCCGGGTACTCAAAAATCTTTTGCAGTGTATGAAGGCGAGCAAATTCGCGTTGAGCAAGTAAAACGGGTGAAGGAAGAGATCCAGCGAGAAGTCAAGTCTAATGACGGATCTTCGGGAGAGAAAGTGGGCTAGTCGCGCGACCGGGAACGATGAATTGTAGCATGCTCTGATTTGACCAGCGCTGTGAGCTGATTGTTTTGGAATGTTGCAACATGCCGAGCGGCAGCGGATCAGCAAACAGGCGCGGCAATGCTTCGCTGTATGGGATCCGAGTGATCATGTCAGTGCAAGTATCTTTGAGATGGAGGTTTCCTTCGGCAACTTCATGCAAGTTGATCCCCTGTGAATGTCTTCACACTCGAGGGAACAGTGACGATGCAATTAAAACAACAGCGTGGGTAGGGCTTGAAAGCTTCTTCCGTTCCTGGATCGCTCCGTTCCCTTCGTATGTCACTTCAGCCACAATACCCGCGACTGAAAGCGAAGTGTTTGCTTCCGTTGGTACCAAAGCCGGCATTTTCGACTCTTGAGAATTGGATCCAGTTCTCGGTCTGTGCTTTCGATCAAATTCAAATTACAGAAGCTTGAAACTCAATAGGCCACCAAACTCGAAATTTGCTTCCGCTCGTGCCCAGTCCCGCTCTGAAGCTTCGGATGCGGTTTTGTATTCAACCATTCGATCAAAAAGAGTTGCCGAAACCTGAAACATTGCACAAGAGTCAATAGAGTTCGCGTAATCTGAACGAGTTTGACATCCATCGTGCCGCTCCAAAATGAAGCACAAAAATAAACTGGGTTCAATCATTGAGGTGCGAATATCAGCTTGTTTATTTATTCATTCCGCCCCAGCATCGAGCAGCCTGTCCAGCGTACTTCCCTCATGTTAATTATAAACAGCACAGGTTCCGGACAGTAACCGGATCGCTCGTGAAAAATGACACTGGTCAGCGACCAGTCATCTGTCCAGATGTCCGCATGGCTAATTCCCACAGCGAGAATTCCATTCTCTGAACGTAAGACCTATAAATCCGGTTCTCGGAGCCCAAAAGTTGTGCTTTGGCCCGAGCTCCTGCAAAACCATGGTGCTTCTCCACTCGCTCCTCTTCGGCTTGCTCGCAGCCCTGCTCATCAGCGCTTCGCCGTCTCCCCGGGACCTTCTCGGCGAGGTTATTGACGCTCTTGGGATTGGCCTCGTCACCCACATCGACGTGTTTATCACCGTGAGTTTTCGACGATTACATTCTCTGCTGCTCAGCCCGTTGACTGTGAATTAGCTCGACACCCTGACTGACAATCTCGTATCGTAAGTAACCAAAATGAAATCAGGACCAGAAATTCAGTGACCGTGGATTCACTCTCTAGCATCAACTTCGAAGGTTGACATCCTCCTCCCTCTCGCTCGCCTAAGTTTTCACAAGGATATTACAGCGCAGAACCCCCTCCTCTTTGAGCTCACCATCGACAGCGTCTCGACAACTGCGGGTCTGAACGGCACCGTGTACACCAGCTTCGAGCACGTCTTTTCCAAGCCTGTCGTCGTTCCCCCTCTTGGGCAAGCAAACTCCGGGAACATTACCAATGTGCTCCTCACTCAAGGGGTGACGGCGTCTCTCGCGATCATTCCCTTCGGAGTGCTGGACCTTCAGAACGTCAACGTTAACGTCCGGTGCATTTTTCATACTTTGCTTCGCATCTCCTCTTTCCGTGATATTTACGAATATTCAACGCTCTCTTTTAACAGTGCGGGCAGCATCTTTGGAATCGGCGGGGTGCCGCTTATTATCACAGGCCTCCACCAAACGAGCGTCCCCACGGCGTGGGTCTTTCTTCATGCTTTTCAGAACGGAATTTACCTCGTCTTGGCAGTTACGCTTTGGATTTAACCGATTGACTTCCGTACCGACGCCGAAAATGTTGTGTCATTGTCTTTCAAGTTATTGGCTCTTTTTCGGGTTGAATTGGGAAAAGTGGAGAGTTCGAGAAATGTATCTTCTGTATTTACTCAAGACCGAGAATACGAATTCTGAATGTTCAATGAGGCGGACGGATTTGGATCATCACATGGATATCG
The DNA here is from genome assembly GCA_014462675.1 of Mycena sanguinolenta. Lineage (NCBI taxonomy): Eukaryota > Fungi > Basidiomycota > Agaricomycetes > Agaricales > Mycenaceae > Mycena > Mycena sanguinolenta. Next base: position 543,414 of record JACAZH010000034.1, on the reverse strand, counting down.
TTTCGTGGTGGAATCTCAGCGGCAGATGCCTCAGACGCGCATGTTCCCGGCGAACTGTGAGCCCACGTGATCGTGTCGAAATTCAAACCATTTGCCTACCGGCGTCCTCACACCTGTACCGTCTATTTTCAAGGTCAGGACGTGGGTCGTCTAAGATTGGTGTGGATTCCCATTGAAAATGTCATTCCGCAACGATGGTTTGTGTGAATACAAAAGCAACATGCTTCGGGGAACGTCAACTCGAGGTATGTAGGTGCAATCGTCTGGCATACAATCTTGTGATAACTCTCGGTGCTTACCCGCTCCAACGGGTGCTAGAGCTGAGGGTTTCTGTTTCTGCGGAACAGAGGGAAACACTAAAACTCATCCGTTCACTTCATAGAAGGCTTAGCGAGTTCCGGTTGTTCAGAGCAGGCCAAAAGCAAAATGAAACAAAAATAATGAGCTACGGAGGTGCCATGAACCTTCACGGATTCGAACCCCAAACTCATCCATACTTACAACACTTGGACAAAGAAAATCATGAATGTGTTAATATCACACCAAAGGCACGACGAATGGTTGAATTCCGAGTCAGTGAGAGGGTTCCAAATCCAAATCCTTTGCATTTCGGAGACATCAATTGCAAACGGTGTAGTTCGAGAGGTCAATCACTGCTAAAATCACGGCGAGAAAAAAAGGACTCCAGATGGTGCTTCCATCGAAGTCAGCCCGAAAGCTAAAAAACGAAAAGAACAAGGTTTCGGTGCTATGTGCCTTCGGGGAGTCGAACCCCGGTCTCATCCAGCTGTTACACAGATTACAGATGTGTGATGCGCTATACCAAAGACACGACAGCTTGAGCTCCGAGCCAGTAATATGGTATGGTCCTACACCAGATCCTTGAATTCCACCGCGAGAGGTCAAGTGCTGTGGTCAAAACAAGCTGTCGTCTCCACAGGATCTGGTTCAAGTCACGGCAAAGAAAATGACCACGGAGTTCGAGAGCCTGTTTTTTAGTACTGTGCGCATCAGGCATTGAAACGCAAGAAATGAAAAGAATTTGGGAAGCCTGGACATGCCCCCGAGGAATTGAACCTCGAACCCATCCAAATGCTATTGCCGGCATTGGATAAATCATGGATGCGTGTTTGCACTACAGCAAAGGCACAACCGCTCCGAAGCTACTCTTCGGTCTATTGAAGCAACAGACTCGGATTTCCCTTCAGAACAGAACTCAGGGGACACAGTGATCGAATTTCTATGTTCAAGCTTTGGCAGAAGTATCAGCGATGCTAAGTGGCCCAAAAGACGAAACGAACGAACGCCGAGAACAGAAGGAACAATAAAAAAGAATCCCAATCAAGCGTACATGTGCCTTCGAGGAATCGAACCCCGGTCCCATCCACGAGTACAAAGAGGTTCATTGGGTAGGTCAAGGATGTGTGTTATGCTACAGCAAAGGCACGACAGATTAGTTGAACTCCGAGTCAGTAAGATGGTTCTCAATCTAAATCCTTTGATCTTCCGCGGTGTGCAAGAGGTGAAGTCGAGGAGTAAGTGGTATCAAGTGGTATGGCTACCAAAACCCAACCGCGAAAGCTGGAATCACGGGACAAGAATGCCTGCAGAGCGAGACGGTGCTGCCGTCGAAGTCAACTCGGGAGCCAAAAACAAAAAGGACGACAGAAAAATTCAAGAAAAATTGACATCACTTTGGCTCCATGTGCCTGCAGGGAGTCGAACCCCAGTCTCATCCATAAGCCGCAAGCTCTACGTTATAGAGTATGGATGTGTGCTGCGCTGCACCAAAGGCACGACAGGGTAGTTGAACTCATCAGGAAAAACAGGATCTGCCATTCCTATCCCAATTTGTGCAAATTGCCGATAATCGTCCAATCTGATATATTTGGCAACATTCTACACCAATTGGCGAAATTCTTCCACATTTTGAAACTGAATAACATTTATTGTTATTAAACACACTAAATTATTTGATTGTAATGTAGGCGTGCCGATCTGACCACGGGCTGACATAGAAGTGAGAACAGCGGTCCATGACATTCTGACTTGTCCATTCACGAGGTGCGACAGGGCCAAATTGTGGAAATAAGTGAACACTGCGGCGTAAATTGGCCACAGGAATGATACTCGCAACACGCTCCGCAGGGCGAGAGATCTTGTACATGCCAAGATCGTCTTCTAGAGTTCCTTCCAGATATTTCTATTGAATTGGAGGAGGGGGCCGCAGAGGGAAGTCAAATATCAAGTGGTATTCACTGCCATCGAAAGCAAGCCCCTTGAACAAGGTTGGAATTTGAACTTGCGAAGACAAAGTAGGAACTGAATTTCAAGATTAAAATCCAGAGCAATAAAAATGCATCAACTTTCGGAAACCTATATATATGTGCCTTCAGGGATTCGAACCCTGGACTCATTCATCTATCGAATACGACGTATATGCGAGAGGGAGAATGCGTGTTACCACGACACCGAGGGCACAACATTCTTACCTTGTGAATTTTTTTTTTCTCTGGCATTCGCGGAAGCAAAAAAGAGTATGCAACATCTATCCCCTCATTGACTGGTTTGGACCCAAGAATATAAGGCTGGGTGTTACCGCCACCACACCGTAGGCGCGATGACGAGTTGGCGAGATGTTGAGTTGACAACAAGGAACATTTCCTCTGAAAAAGCACAAGCCCGAGTGAAATAAAGAAATGATCAATTGCTGTTGTTATGTGCCCTCAGAGGTTCGAATCCTGTATCCATCCCATATGCTGTTCATTTATATGTAAGTTGAAGGATGTATGTTACTTACCGGTGGCGCGATGATGATTTGGTGAGATGTTGAATTGACAGCATGCATAAATGGCAAAATGAAAAATACATCTCCTCAACACCAATGTGCCCTCAAGGAGTCGAACCCTGGACTCATCCTTTGACACTTCTGGCATGTAAGTGCTGTAACCATTACGCCGGAGGCAAATGAGTTGTATTACTTCTGAGTTGGATGCGGAGAAAACTCATCCAGATGTCGACTGCAAAAGAACGAATGTAATTCCAGATGAATTGAAACAAAAACATGAAATTGAGAACCAATGTGCCCTCAGGGATTTGAACCCCGCTCTCACTCTTACAAACACTGACCGAAATCAGATTATGGATGTGTGTTACCACTACACTAAGGAGCACATTGATGTCCACGCATGAGCAATCCCACCACCAGATTTTTTCTCCGGAAAATCGGACTCGACACTGGAAACTCGTCGCAATTGATACAACACCATGCACTTGTAGGGCATCTGTTCGTCCCGCTACTCCAAGAGCACATAGTTCGGAGTCAGACAGGAAAAAGCGATATGCATGGCAAAAAGATGGATAACGATTCAGTGAAAAACAGAACTGGAAGGCCAAGACATGCCCTCAGTAATTCGAACCCTGCTCACCGTGTTACTCCGAAATTGGCCATGGATCAAGCTAACAAAGGATGTGTTACCACTACACCGAAGGCACTTCACCTCATGTGTTGGCAATCGAGAGCACAATCTGAGTGACTGACAGAAGATGCGGAAAGTTGAGTCAGACACAAAAAAAGGGACCCTCGGGGAGTCGAACCTTGTATACTTGATCCATTTCGCGGCGCATTTAAAAGCAAGTTGGGTGTTGCCAATACACTCAGGGTGCAACCTCATTCTTCTTTCCTCCGAGGGAGAGCTGAGCGTGGATCTGGCTTGGAGTGATTTCACTAGGTAGAGTACTTATGGTTGAATAAATAGTGAAATGCGAAAGGAAAAGAAGAAAAGGATCTGCAAACCACGGCCGCATGCATCCTCGGGGAGTCGAACCCCGCACTCATCCACACTTTGCAAAGGATCATTCTACAAGCAGGACGGATGTTACCAGTACACCAAGGACGCAACATGTTGGAGATATCTGTTATAGATATCGAGTACGGCTCTCAAACTCAGAGTTGAATCAATTGCGGCGTCAGAAAAAATGACAGGGAAACATCACATGTGCCCTCGGGGAGTCGAACCCCGTATTCAACCACACATATGTCAAAAAATTACTAGATGCAGGTTGTGTGTTACCAATACACTAAGGACACCACATACTGTGAAAACATCTGAGTTAATTAATAAATGGCAGCGGCACCAAAGAAAACAGAAATTACATCAAAGGCAAAGAGAACTCCGCTGCCAAACACTCGCATGTGTCCTCGGGAAGTCGAACCCCGCATCCAACCCATAAATTTCACAATCACAAGGCTCATACGTAAGTTGGGTGTTACCGATACACCAAGGGCGCTTGCCTATACTTCGTACTTAGTTGCAGTACAAGGCCGAGGGTACTGTAACGGCCCTGGCTCAAGTTGAAGTTGTGTTCGTGCTGTAGTAAAAAAAATCTTGCACGTCAATCACATGTGCCCTCGGGGAGTCGAACCCCGTTTCCAACTTAAACTGAGTCTCCAGAAATTCATTTAGATCTAAGTTGTGTGCTACCAATACACTAAGGACACCATATCCTTCAATCATCCATAGAGTTGAAGTTTGAACAGCTGTTGATTGTGAAAAACACCAGCAAAAGGAACAGGAAAAAGAATTTTATCACAAACACAGGCGCCCTCGGAAAAGAAGAAGCAAACAAAACAAAACAAAAATTTCTCGAATCGGGGACAGTCGCCCTCGGGGAGTCGAACCCCGCTCCAACGTTGGCCGTTAAACGGCAAGAAATGTTGTGTGTTACCGATACACTAAGAGCGCAATAAGTTGCTTGTCAACGTCGTCAGCAGCTGTGATTAGGTCAGGCTCGAGTGTATTAGGTCTAGCTCGGATGATCAGAGTGTGTTTTGACTTCCTGTATTTGAATTGTGAACAAAAAAATGCAAGAAAAAGAAACAAGAAAAAGTATTTCCACTATCGTGATACGCGCCCTCGGGGAGTTGAACCCCGTATCCAACTGTAACTCAGCACATTACCCAACTATGCGCAAGTTGGGTGTTACCGGTACACTAAAGGCACAACACCCTGTAGTACAAGGCTAGCCTTTTTATTTCTGAAGAAAATAAATTTGTGTGTTGTGCTGCCAAAAAAAAAAATGCATGCACCTGGCATGCGCCCTCGGGGAGTCGAACCCCGAACTTAGCCTCACTTTGACAAACATCGTTATTATAGTAATTGAAAGCTACGTGTTACCAATACACCAAGGGCGCAACAGCCTATCTTTTCTTGTCTAGTAAGTATGCAGTACAAGGCAGCCTTTTTATTTCTGAAAATAAATTTGTGTGTTGCGCTGCCAATAAAACAAAAGCATGCACCTTGCATGTGCCCTCGTATGGCATTCCGATTGTAACATTATTAAAACTTTTTTTTGAGCAGAACTTTTTTTTCTCAAACCTTGTGATATGTCCTAATTGCACATTTCTATGGTGGGTTGGATGTGCTATGAGCTTTGATGGGCCATAGTTCCGCGTAGTCTAGAAAAATAGCTTGGAACTATTGATTCGGAGCAACAAACCGAGGTGGCACAGCCACCATCCCTGAAATCCTGAGCCATGTGTTACCGTGCCGAAGTGATTCTGGACCAATTGCTGAAGTGTTAGGAGACCATATAGAATTGATAGTATGGCTGCCCAGTGGAAGGATGTTGAAAGAATGCACAAATCAAAGGCTGAATTCCATCAAACACTGAGTGAATCTACCAATGGGCAAGTGGTTGAGCAGAGTCCTAAGGATCCGCACTGAACGTATGGGTTACGGTCATAAACGTACAGTACCAGGTATGTACGATATACGTATCGGGGCTGGCTGAGATACATGCCGGGGAACCCGTACGTATACAGATTACAGATCCGTATCAAGCCGTATCCAGCCGAGCTGGGCTCGGCATCGTCTGGTGACCGCCATCTCGCCAGGACTCGGTCAAAACTCTGATCTCATCAAGCTGTATATGGACACGTGTCCGTAAACATGTATTTGAATCCATACCGTATACGGTACGTACAGTGCAGAACCTTAGAACAGACAACATGATGGGACAAAATGTATGGAATATTATATACTGTACCAAGAAAACAAGTTTGAGAATCAGGCCATATGTTTGGGAGTGTATTATTTGTGCACCTGAATAGAGTGCCTTGAACTTGAGCCGAAGTTGCAGACTCGGAGGCTATCGGGGATGGTGGCTGTGCTAGCTCGGCTTGTTGGTCCGAAGACTCCAAACCTGTGTGTTTTGGGCTATTTCAATGCAATATAGCTTGATGACAGCTCTTTTACTCAAGCATGGCTCATAACATATTCCACCTACCATACAAGCATGCAATCAGGACATATCTTGAGGTTTGAGAGAAAAAATTTCTGCTCAAAAAAAAGTTTTGATAATGTTACATTCGGAACGCCATACCCTCGGGGAGTCGAACCCTGTATCCAACTCTTCACTTTGAAGCAATTGACCAACAAGATATGCGAGTTGAGTGTTACCAATACACTAAAGGCACAACATTCTATCTTGGTTCTTGCTGTCAGCAGATCAAGTTCAGCTTGGCAGAGTAATTTCAGGGAATAAATTCCTGCACAGCGGATAAAAAAAATATATGCCTTGAGCATGCGCCCTCGTATGGCATTCCAAATGTAACATTATTAAATTTTTTTTTGGAGAGTATTTTTTTTAGTCAACTACCAGAACACCTTCACACTGTGTCTATGTATACTAGGTGAGTGTTAGATAGCCAGCAATGAGTTAATAGGGCTACATTGAAGACTGCAAGCAAGGTAATAAGGAGTTTCGGGGCTTTCGGGGATGTCGGCACTGTCGGATTTGCCCAATCTGGGCAGGAGTAACACTGCCACTGATGAATCCTTTGGTTAGGTCAGTGTCTGGCTCTCGTTCAAGATGTCCAATATAACCATTTATGAACAAACCAGGATGACCTGCATAAGTACTGGACGACTTGCCTGAGACAAATTGGTCATATAATAAAACCAAACTCGCAAGGGATACCGTCATGTGTGATGTCGGAAAAATATCCTGGTCATGATGTGTTGACAAAAAATATCTTGAACACCAGATTTTAGCGAAATTGTGCTTATTTGAGCGCACTACGACAACTACGAAAGGATTCATCAGTGGGAGTGTTACTCCTGCCTAGATTGGGCAAATCTGATAGTGCCGACATCCCCGAAAGCCCCGAAACTCCTTATTAGTAGTATTACCTCACTTGCAGTCTTCAGTGTTGTCCTATTGACTCAGTGCTGGCCATCTAACACTCATCTAGCATACATAGACACAGTGTGAAAGTGATCTGGCAGTTGACTCAAAAAATTTTTGCTCTCCAAAAAAAGTTTTGATAATGTGACATTTGGAATGCCATACCCTCGGGGAGTCGAACCCCAAACTCAACTTTATTGCGATACGCACTATGTAAATTGAAATTGTGTGTTACCAATACACTAAAGGCACAACACCCTATCTTGTTCTTGTCTAGTCACTTTTTATTTCTGAACCAAATAAATTCGTGTCCTGCGCTGAAAATAAAATCTGGCATTTGCCTACAGCATGCGCCCTCGGGGAGTCGAACCCCGAGCTCAGCTTCATTTTGACCATTATTGTGCATAATTGAAAGCTGTGTGTTACCAATACACCAAGGGCGCGACATGTTGCGGTTGTCTAGCTTTGTTGTGCAGTTAGTACAACGGGGCCTGTTATTTTTGAGGAAAAATAAAGTTGTGCGGCGCGCAAAAACTTAAACAACACATCTCATGCGCCCTCGGGGAGTCGAACCCCGAACTTAGCTTCATCTTTATTACCACACACAAATGAAAGCTGTGTGTTACCAATACACCAAGGGCACAACATCCTATAGCTGTCTAGTTTTTGTTCTGAGAGGACGAGAACAGTTTGGGCGGAGTGGTTTCGGGAATACGTTCGTGCACTGTGAATAAAAAATATGGAAAGATACATTATGTGCCCTCGGGGAGTTGAACCCCGTATCCAACTTCAAGTGTGGCTTCGTTGTTAGATATAAGTTGGGTGTTACCGATACACCAAAGGCACTACACCCTGTAATCTTTATTCTGTGGTAAGGTCTAAACGAGACTACTCGCGAACATGACAGGAGGAACAAAACACCCAACAAAAAAAAAAAAAAAAGCACCTTGCGGAAGATGTACGCGCCCTCAGGGAGTCGAACCCTGACTGCAACCTTAATTTAAAACAGGCAGACCAGGCATTAGCAGGTTGCGTGCTACCGATACACTAAAGGCGCAACATCCTTTGTTCCTATTCCATGTCATCGTTTGAGTTTTTCCTATTCCATCGATGGTGTCGTTTTGAATTCAGGAGTCGAGCCGTCACTTTGAGCCTCGACGCGTCACTCCGAGCCAAGGGGCACAACCAAGCGAGCCAAGGACTCGAGCGAGAAACCGAGACAACGTAATCCCGCTCGCCGTCGCGTAGCGCTAGCGCTAGCGCGAGCAAATGTCATGATCTGCAGCGGCGGCAGAAAAACATTTGAGCGGTACGGCAAGCCCCGTCCCGACCCTGCTTCTGCTCCTGTCTGTGCGTGAATGTGGCTTGATGGCATGACAAACGACCCGACGGCGGCGTCTTCCCGCTTCCCCGCGTCCCCGCGTTATTGGCCGCCTGCTTCCCATTGGCCGCGCGCGCGCCTCGTGGCGGAATTACTAAGACGCGTCTGACAAATAGTGCGAGATGGCCGTTTGTAAGTCAGTACGCGTGCTGTTCTCGAGCCCCGACGTCGGGGTACGTAGGTTGCGCGTGATAAATGCATAACTCCCGAGCGAACCGGCTCGGCGGGGTGCGGGCCCGGGTGCGGGGGGTGCGGGGTGCGCCACATTGCATTCATTCATTTAAAATCCAAACAAGGCAAAGCAACGCGTGCGCGTGCGCATTAGGGCGGCGCGGATTGGCTGCTGTTGGACGTCGAAGTGAACATTTGATCCCCGCCGATCCGTTCACCTGGGAGGCAGGAAGGATGGATGGATGGCTGACTGACGAGGTGCCGGCGCGGCGCCGCGGTAGGGGTTCAGGAAGAGGGGGGGACCCCGGGGGAGCGCGGCGCTTCGCTTCTGCGGTTCGCGAGCGGATTGTATCTGATGGGTTGTGTAGGCAGGCGACACACACCGCCTGGGGGTGGTGTTGTGAGTTTCAGCCCCGGCTCAGCCTGATATCCAGGCAGCTGAGACTGCTCGGGACGACGGGGTGCGGCACTGCACGCTAGGCCACAGATGGATTGATACCAAAAGCGGAATGGGATTGGGCCAGAGAGAGATTGGGAAATTTTTGAAAGAGATCGGCGCTGTTAAGTCCGTGATGCGATCCGCCACGCGGCACGGGTGCCATGGATCGGTTTGTGTTGGTGTTGTTGTGGGCGGCTCGGTCGGGGGATCGGGTGAAGCGTGGTGCGTGCGTGCGTGGAGCATATAGCGCTGCTTCCTTCTTTTTCTAGAGCCCGACTACAGCCACTCCCCTGCACTTTGCTACGCCTCCACTTGGCTTGACTACAAGTGACTACTCGCTGAGCACGCTACGCTTCACACCGAGCACGCTACTCGCTGCTGCCGACGATGAGCACCGACACCGCCTCCGTCGTCGCTGCTGCGTACGCCGCTGCTGCCGACACGAACAACTCCAAGACGAACAACGCGAACACGGACGTGGCCATGCCCGCGGCCGTCCCTGACGAGAAACCCCCTGTCGCCGCTGCTGCTGACACCGCCGCCGCTGCCTCGTCCTCTCCCACCACCACCACTGCCGCCGCCGCTGGCACGACGACGACGCGCACCACCACGCCCACGCCCACCCCCCGCGCCTCCCACCAACCTGACCGCGTCCACCTCGGCACCCGCGTCCTCCCAGCAACCCGCACTCCCAGGCACGCTCTCGACCTCCGCCCACCTCGCGAACCTCCTCGCCGGCGCGCTGGGCGACCTCGAGGCCGTGCGCGAGGAGCTTTCCGCCGTCCGCAGGCGCGCAGAGCGCGCTGAGCGGTTACTGGGGACGTTTGGCGCCGTGGCGGCTACTTTGGCGCAGACGAGCCCTGTGCCTGGCTCGACGGACGCCGCGGAGGACGCCACGATGACAGCGGCTGGAGAGGGAGCGAAGGAGGGAGTGACGAGCCCACCAGCGACGAACGCCACGTCCGCGTCCGCGTCCAATCCCACCTCCTCGCCCGACGTGCCCACCACCACTTTGCCCTCCTCGCACACCACCCACCCCGCCTCTCCCGCCTCCCAACCCCTCCCGCCCCAAACCCTCGCCTACCTCACCGCCCTCGACGACCGCCTCGCCTCGGCCCAATCCCAACGCGACGACGCCCTCGCCCGCCTCACCCTCCTCCAATCCAACTGGGCCCAGCTCAACGCCTACCTCGGCGTCGTCGAAGCCCGCGCCCAAGACGCCCGCGCCGGCTTCTCGCGCATCGTGCAAGAGGGCGTCAGCGCCGGCGGCGTCGGCGGGCGCCTCGTCCTCATGGACGTGCCCGTCCCCGCGCAGCCCTCCAGCTCGCCGTTCTCGAACGCGGGGTACGGCGCGTGGGAGGGACGAGCTGGGGGTGGCGAGGGGAGGGGGTACGGGTATATGCCCCCGCCGGGCGCGCATGCGCATTCGCACCGCGACGCGCACTCGCATTCGCATACGTCGCATTCGAGTGAGCGCGACAGAAGTAGGCGCGGGACGCAGGCGCATATCGGGTCCCTGCCTTTGCCGCCTCTGCCCGGCGTCGGTTCTTCCTCGGGGGCCATCGGTGTTGGCGCCCCGAGTGCTAATGCTGGGACTAGAAGGGCACGGGAGGCGAGCTTGGACGTGCATTATTCGAATAAGCGGATGCGGGGGGATACAGCTGAATACGACGTGCGTTTTTCCTTTCCTTCATTTTTTATTTTATTTCTTGGCTGCTTTTTTGGTTTTTTCTTTCTGCGCTGGCTTCGTTTTTTTTTTCTTTCTGCGTTTCTTTCTTTCTTCATTTTCTTTGTCCCTGTATTTTTGGTTCTTTTTTTCGGCTCTGTTGTTTCTGCATGTCACTCTGAGACGGGCGCCGTTTCGACATCCGTCCATATCTTGGGTCTTGGATCTGTACGTGCTCTGGCGCTCCGGTGGCGTTGGAGGGAGGTGTTAGACGCCGGACGCATTGCCTTCGCCCAGACCTTCGAGTCGGCGGTGGTCGGACGGACTTGCTTCTTTTGGGGTTCGATTTAGGGAGCGCACGTCTGGTGCCACAGCCTGGCGAGGCGAAAAAGATCTGTCTCCTCTGCGCACCAGGACTGCGAATTGACTTGATCAAGTCCCTCGTCTCGACCTCATTTATTTTTTATCCCTCTGATGTATATTCGGGATATTCGCTGACTCTTTTTCGTCTATCTAGTACCACCACCCGTCTTCAGCATACTACCCCCCCGGTGCGCTCCCGCCCCCCGGCCCCAACGCCTCGTCCTCATCCCGGTACCCCGGCGCCTCCGCATCCACCTCGCACCCCGGCGTGCCCGCCGTCTCCTCCTCGCGCGGCGCGAGAAGGACACCCGACCGGCAGGGCACACTCCACTCCTCCTCCCATAGCCACTCGCACTCGCAATCCCACCTCGGGCGCGACCGCTCGCCGAGCACGGCGTCGGACGACCTCGACGCGCTCCTTTTGGAAAGCGCGAACGCGTCCCCGAGGGGCGGGCACGCGTCCACGCATCCGCACCACGCTGCGGCGGGGCGGCGTCGCATCCTGCGCATGCGGCGGGGTACAGGGAGGGCCGGGGCGAACGCGAGCGGGAGAGGGAGAGGGAGCGCGGGGCGACGCTGGAGGTGCCGCATGGGCATGGGCACGGGCACGGGCATGGGACGCCGGCGAGGGCGGGGAGCGTCGATGCGCGCGCGCAGGGGCAGGTGTTCCCCGCGAAGAAGGGGACGAAGGATCTGCATGTGGGTGGGTACCCTGCTGGTGCGGGGCCCGCGGTGGGGCCGAACGCCGTGGCAGGCGCTGGAGCAGGTACGCTTTTGCCTCCCCCTCTCCCTCCCCCATTTCCCGCAATACTGACGAATGTGATGTGGTGTAATGTAGGTGCAGCAGCCGGCGCAGCAGCAGCGAACGCCTTCCCGCCGACCAACACCGCGAACCAGCGCATCTGCCGGCAGTGCGGGCTGCCGGGGCGGTACAAGGACGGGAAGTGCGTCGAGAAGTGGGGGCCGGGGCCGCTCGGGCCCGGGACGGTGTGCGACCGGTGCAGGAAGAAGATGAAGCGGGTGGAGCGGCGGGGGACGATGGAGATGGCCGCTGCCGCCGCCGCTGCTGCTGCGACGCCGCATCCCGCTGCAGGTGCAGGTGCTGGCGGCGCGGGCGAACGGGCAGGGGCGGGCGGGGGGAGCGGGACGCCGTCGCGGAGCAGCACGGGCGCGAGCGTGCAGCGGACGGACACGCTGCCTGTGCCGAGCGGCTATCGGGAGCGGGACCGTTCGCGCGAGCACGATGCGCAGCCCGAGCGCGAGAGCAGCATGCGCTCGACGGCGCACCCCGCGCACGCGACTGCTGTGGCGACGCCGACGCCGAGCGCGGGGCGCGTGATCAAGAGCCGGTTGACGCCGTTGCCGTCGGGGTCGACGTCGCATGGCGGAGGGGGGGAGGGGTGGGTGGGGCGCCGGGGCTGTTGCCGCCGTTGAGGACGCATAGCCCGATGGAGGTGGATGGGGACGGGGATGGGGAGGTGGACGAGCTGGCGCATGGGCATGGGCATGGGCACGGGCACTCGCATGGAGGGAGCCGCGAGCGCGAGCGCGAGCGCGGCCACGGCCACGGCCACGGCCACGGGGGGCGACAGCGGGGAGGGCGGGGAGGAGGGCGAGGGGGACAGCCTGGACGCGGACGCGGAGGCGGACGTGGACGACGACACGCTCCTCGCGTCCCACGCGCACGCGCACGCTTCGCACTCGCATTCGCACCATGCGGCGCAGGCGCATTCGCATCCGCACATCTCTGCGTACGAGGAGGTGGACGGGGACGGGGACGGGGATGGGGACGCGGAGGCGGAGGGGGACGGGGACGGGGATATGGAGGCGGATTTGTTGGAGGCGGTGGATGCGGCGGAGAAGGCGACGGGGTCGAATGGGCATGCGCATGCGCGGCATTGAACAAATAACCCGCCCGTGCACGAACGACGTATACGTATACCAAAAGCAAAAGCAAAAGCAAAAACGACGACGACGACGACGATGAAATGATACCCACCGCTCACCCGGCCTCCTCGCATTCCGTTTGCATTTTCGACTCGCATTCTCGTTCTCAATGTAGCGCTATACTTCCGTTTCTTGTTCTCTTCCCCAACCAACTGCTGTATATTCGCTCGACCCCCTCGCTTCGTTCGTATATTCCGCCGTCGATCGCTGCTTTCCTTTCTGCTTGCACTTCCTCCGCTTGCACTTCTTCCCTCCGCTTGCACTTCCTCCCCCCACTTGCACCTCCTCCCTCCGCTTGCACTTTCCTACTCTACTCCGCGTCGTACATACTCCCGTAGCTCCCCTACTACCAAGCTACCGCACAACAAAAGTGTATTTATTGTATTCTACCTATTCCAGCTCATCCTCCTATGCTATGCCCCCGTTTACGCTTAGAGACCCTACTCGTATATTTTCTTTGCAACTGGCTTTTTGGAGACGACAAAATTACAAGAGATGTATATTTTCTTGGCTGTGTACTCTACCTACTACGCTTTAAATTTTACTCAATCTGAATCCTTTCCGCTGCAGGACTTGCAAGTGGGTTTTAGAAGTTGAAGTGGGTTTAGCGCCGTGGTGAGTCTATTTTTTCTTGCACCCAAGTACGTCTCCGCGCACAAGTACACCAACCGCTTGGCTTGACCCGCACCCGACCGTATACGTTTCTGTCTCCGGCTGGCAGGTGATGTCTACAACGGCCCAGTGAAGTGAAGTAAGTAAGCAGGCCTTCTCTCCGCCGGTAATCATCTCGAAGACGCCCCCTACCAGTCACCCGCCACTCGTTCGGAATTTCTTTATGCTGGGTCCTTGGTTCTCGGGCCCAGCGCACGCCCGACGCGCAGATATGGGTACCGGTCGTCTGACCAGCGGTCGCGGGCCTCCGTTCGTCCCGACGGCGCGAACATATGCATTTAATACTTGGCGGCGCGCGGCGCGTGGTGCGCTGCGTCGGAGGTCGGATGTCGGAGAATGGAAGTCTGGATTTTATCGTAATTTGTCGGTAGTCGCAACAAAATTACGCCGCCCCAGGACGCGAATGGAAGTCGGGGTTATTCATTTGTCGGTAGGTATGTCGCACAAAATTACGCCGCCGCCTGAAGTCGGGGTTATTCATTTGTCGGTAGGTATGTCGCACAGAAATTGCGCCGCCGCAGGGATGCGGCGCCCGTACAGGACCGCGTGTTCTCTTTGTGGTTTAATTGTGAATATTATCGAGGCGCCGATAAGTACAAGTGTGGTTAGAATTGGTTTAGACCGAATTAAACTAAACGACGCCGGCACGGAGCGCTCGCGCAGGGGCACGAAATTAAATTGAATGAGTTTGAGAGTTTAAATTCCCCGACCCCACCCCCACCTCCACAGTCCCCGCAATTTCCGAGAAAGACAAGGGAAACGACATAACAGCGACAGGGAAATGAAATCTTAGCGCGTGTGTTGCGATCGTTGGAACAAAAAAAAGACAAGACAGAAGCCGAACATGGATATGAAACTCAAAAAATAAAACGTCCTCCGGAGCGCTAGCCAGCGGAGCGCTGCGGTGCGTATCTGTGCACACACACTCGGTGATCGTGTCCATAGGCTACGCCACGAGGTTGCGAGCCGGTGCGCACTGCGTGAAATTCGAATCGAAGCACCAGTGGGAGACGACCCACGAACGAGCCGCGAGCCAGTCCGCTGATTGGCGCTCTCCCCCCTCAGGCTCCCCTTGACTCCTCCCCTTACCTCCACCGAATTCACCCGTCCATTCGATTCGAAGCGAAGCCGGGCAATTCAAGGCGAAGTCCCGAGCGCTCCACGCCGTGCTTGCTGCCACACGCGTGATGACCCTGCGCGCGGCGCGTGCAGCATGCAGCGACGGCAATTTTTCATCTGAGAGGTCACTGGGCCCGCACGCGCCGCGGCCGCAGCGCAGCGCAGGCTAAGTTTGTGCGTGGCCACTGGGAGGTAGTTAATTTAAACGCGCGATCGAGCGTGCGTATAGTTGCGTGTTCGTATCCTGCGGGACCAATGCGCGGCGCGCGTGCGATGCGGGCCCCACAGAACGCGCCATTCATCGTCGCCTAGACTCCGGAGGCCAGACTCCAGGCGCCTGGCTGATCTTTCTTCGTGCTGCGCTATACTTGGCGCGCAGAGGTGGGTGGGAACGCGAGCTCCTGATCCACGGGAACGCACGCAGATCGCGAGCATCGTGGTCGCCGAGTATGGTGATTCCCTGCAAGGAGAAGGTTGATCTACCGCATCGAAGCGCGTTCTTGCCCCCACGTGGCGCGCTACATGTGGCACGGCGCTCCCACCGCGCGTCCTCGGCGGCGCGCGGCTGCGTTTGTGCGGTTCTGAAGCGTAGAGACGAAACGTAGATGAAAATAGGGCGGAAGTGGCCTGGAGCCTACCGTGGGGTAAAGCGGCCGCAGAAAGTGATGCGGTGGATGGAATGGAATGGAACGCGATGAGAGCTTCGAACTTTCACAAATTGGATTGAACCCATAGGAATCTGAACGCCGCGGAGTTGTGAAATGGTCTAGTAGTTAGTGACTCGGAGAAAAAGTTAGAACGCACGAGTCTCAAAAAAAATTCAATACGAGGCAATACGAGCTTCAGGGCATGCAGATCAAGAAGACGGCGAAATGAAATTGAGTAAGCTCCCTATTGTTGTCCATTGTATTTCCTCCTTCAGGCAGTCTGGCTTCAGGTCGAACGAACAGCAGCCAACTAGAACAGGAACCTGACAGGGACGCAGACCACCTGCGAACTCGAAGTCCATCGAGAACAATTGAGCGGCTGAGGTTCGAAGGTCGGCGATACGGTGGACGTTCGAGCAGGGTCGTATTGAATCGGAAGCCAATCAGACGAGAAATGTTTATTTGACAGCCCGCGTAAGAGAGGAAATCGACTTTCGGCGACATAGTGTCTTCGGCGAACATGGTATGCACTTACGGCAACGGGGGCGTCTGCAATGAAGCCAGAAGAGCTTACTGGCAAAGATTTCCAGGTATGAAGACCCAGCGTTGAGGTAGGAGCAGCCAAACTCGAATAGAACCGAAATAGCTGAAGACCAGTAGGTGTGCATAGATCTCGCTGTCACACAGACTGAATAGTAGTATAAAAAATTGTCGGCGGACAGAGCGACCGGTGTCCGGTAGAGTCTTAGCCGAGGATGTTAGCGCCCTGTTACATAGGTCGCCGTCGGACTTGGGAGAGGACAGCGCTGGGCAGAACTAGTGATGAATCTTTGTTCGGTGGTTGGAATTGGAATGACCGCGGAGATGGCTGAGGGTCCAGTGCTTCCAGCAGAGACGATGATTAAGAGGGTCGTCGTTCCCCAGGAAAAAACTCCCGAGACCAGTAACAGGGTCAGAAATGCAAAGCGAAATGGATCACATCGAAATATCGATTGCTTTGCGAAAAATTGTTCCAAGGGCCGAGGAAGTTCTCGCATGCAGCAGGAATGGGTGTCGGTAGCTGAAAGCCTATGAACCGACGATCATATCCTTTTTTCCGGACCGCGAAGACGGTGTTTGTATTGCGAGGACGCAAAAAAAGTCTCCAGTACCTGGACTTATCATTTCCAAACTTGGGCGCCGGACAGCGAAGCCAAAAGAAAACGGAGAGGGTTCGAAGATCATTGACAGCAGGAGAATTGTGTTACCGGTGGCATGGCGGTTCGGGTCGGGTCTAAAGCCACAGGGAGACACCAGGTTTTCCAGTCAGAAGCAAACTGATGACAGCCGAGGTTTGAAGCCTGGTCTATTCTTTCCACAAGTCGAGAGTCCAGCATGTTCAACGAGGAAAGACCTTGATTCAATCTGTGCCTGTGAATGACACACAATTTGCTGTGGCGCGAAGAAAACAGACTAGCAAAGATCGACTGTCCTAAGAAAAGAAATGGACGTAAAATTTGGTTCCGCTTGTTAATTCGGGGTATTTTGAGTCGAACCAGCTGATAGCTGACCGGAACTGTCGAAGCACCGATTTTTCGAGGTTGAAAGGCCGAACAGAGTAGACTGAATGCAAGAAGCAGCCACCGAGCGGGATGTTTACACGGCTCCATAACACTCTGCGAACTCGAGATGACTGTGCTTCAGGAGGGCCTCGGTTCGGCAAAGAAGTGTCTGACAGGAGAAATTCTCCACGAAGATTTGGAACAGGTGGTCAGGAGGGACTTCAAGTCATCATGCAAAGCCTTGGCAAAGCCGACAAAGCGCATCATTGACAGAAGAGTTGCGGCCCGTAGAAGGCCCAGCGTTGACTGATGAACCACGGGACGGCTTGTGAATGTCGAAATAGCTGGTTGAAAATCGCTGAGCCTGCAATGAAAAAGCGCTGAAGTCGGGAGAGATCGGGTGTTTTGACATCATATTTGTTCCTGGATCTACAGCCAAACACTCCTTTGATTCTGCCACTCACCATCTCCTGTAAGGAATATTTGAACTTGAGCTGACCTGTTTCCCACTCAATCTGCAAATGGGCTGCCGACCTGGAAGGCTTGCTCACGCGACTATAGACTCCTAATAAAGGTCTCTTGAAGGATTGCCGTCAACTGATCCTTGTTGCGCCTCCGTCGCGTTCGCTGGAAGCTGTCAGCGGCATTTGAGCCCAAACCTTGTTTACCTCCGCCGTGACCCTGTCTCATGCGCTGCGGCCAGGCTGTGGGGCTCCTGATTGCGGCGCTCGGATCTACGGGCTGCGCTAGTCGCTCCTCAACCCCCGCCAATCACGCTGCATGTTTCAAAAATTATCACGTCAACCGCCGCATCGTCAACATCTGCTATTTCCCGCCACCTAACACCTGGTGACGCTGACTCTACGATGCGACCTGGTTCGTTGTACAACGTTCGAGCCTTAATTCCGCGGCCTCTTCTCAGTGGCTGGTTTCGCGGGTTTCGATGGTTTCTGAAGGACGCGCGTATAACCGCCCCTCGCCTGATAGCCGCCATAACCTCGGGCATCGGCTGATATGACGCGCTTCTAATTTCGCATCAGCGCTCAACGGGCACTTCGCCGCAGCGGTGTGCGGGGTCCTTCCCGGCTCTTCATCGCCGCGACAGCTTCCGCATCATTGCACCCCGCCGCGTGATGTCGCTCTTAGCTCCTTTCTCCTCGGACTCGCTCGGTGGCGCGCAGTCCGCATGCCTGGCGCGGCTCGATGATGTTCGCCGGCTCAACTCTACTCCGCCCGACAAACAAATACTTTCTTCATCGACGGCAAAACTGCGCCAGATGCCGACTCGGATCCACGACTGCCGTATCTTACTCAGAATTCAGGAACGCTATGCATCATTCCCTTCGAAATCTATCTTCACTGTTCAACGGGTTTCCATCACGGGAGGGAATCATGCTCACCAAACTAAATTTGTTCTTGAATACCAGAGTACGTATAGCCTGCTGCGGTTGCCCTCTGTCTCTTGTGTTCGTAGCTCGCTCAGCAGACTTGTCGAGGACCGGACAAGATCGTTCTTTCCAGTCGGGTGGAATAGGATCATACATATGCTCTCTCACACTATGACTAATCTATTCACAGAACTTCCAAATGATCTACTTGCGCATCCAGAAGGTCGCACTGTCAAAAAAGATGAGCAATTCCCTCTGTTTCCATAGCGCTATCACTCGTCATGCTGTTTCAGGCCAGGTATACTCACACTTGTATCACAGTATGATATTCTCCCGATGCTGATGTATCGAGAATAGCCCTTAAGAATTTTGGCCGTTGTCCCGCACGGCCGCATGGTCCCTCTCTATGCTTCCCTTCGCCCTTCTTTGGGTGCTTGACTGTGCGCTCCTCTCTGGGTCTATTGCAGTACCCACATTGCGAGCGAGAACTGTCGTCTCCGAGTCGGCATGGCGTGTACGTCGACGTCGTAGTATTGGTTCTTCTGCTGCCTTGACAGTAAATCATTTCCCAGAAACCGAATATCACGCAAACTCTGCCAGACCTAATCAATACTGCCTCAGCTGCTCTGGTCAAGGCCGTTAACGGGGCGAGCACTGCAGACCAATTTAATGGTATGTCCCTTCCACTCCTGCGCGCTCCTACGACTTCAGTCAAAATTGACAGGTCAAACGTATGAAAACGTGGCCACGACGTACTCCGAGATGGCGGAGTTCGATATGCTCACGAATCAGACTCAATATGAGGAGAGCTTGCAGCAGTCTTTCTCCCGGACGCAGGAAACGCGTCCAAATTTTGAAGATACGGAGTGAGTGCTCTGTACCCACATGAGTTCGATTTCTCAACTTCCGATTTCAGTGTCAGTATGATCCATTTGTCTTATCCGTCGTTTATTGAACAAGTCGAACGTCAATAGCTGAATTTTTGGCTTGTGAGTGGGTTTGGTCGAGACGCATATAGGTCGCTGAGAGATGTTTTAAGGACCTATGGCTATGCTGCGACCAGGGCGTATGCGGCTTACCAGAATTCCTCGTTTCTCGATTTCGCCATTCAATCGTGGTCATTTGGGCGGTCTTACACACTGTCGCAAGGATTTACAAGTTTGCCAGTCAAGAATTTCACGCTCCAAGGTTCATGTAATGGTGGTGAGCAGTAACTACTATCATCATGTCCTAGCGTTTTCTCATCGCCGTCGATAGCCACAATGGTGGGTGGGACATTCTGGGTGAGCGATCTCCGCATTTCACCGCATAAAACCATTTATATAGCCTGCAGACCACTACTGTTTCGGATCCCAGCATAGCAGCCATGTCTACCGGGTATGCCATCCATCTTTTGCACAGTTTTCATAATTCTAATGTGTCGGTGATAGTTATTTTATGCTGTATGTAGATTCCTGATCCATCGGAAATGTCTCCCTTCACTGAATCTCTTTCCCAGGCTGTCTGCGCTATTGTTTGAAGCTACATCCAACTCCGTATACCTTCAAGCCGCCACCGACTCTGTCAATTTCATTCAATCACAATTGTACTCTACTAGTGGCTTCGTCCTGGAACAAATCTCCGGCAGCGCGAACGATACGTGTGAAATTCTGAGCAATGACGTGGATTCGTTCAATTCTGGACTACTCATTGAGGGCCTGGCGGTGCTTGTGGCCCAGACCCACGATGCAACGATGCAGACTTCGTGAGATCAACAATCCTTTCACCATACAGAGCTGACAGCTATTAGGCTCGAAAATCTCATTACCAATGTTCTCTCCAATGCACCATGGCAGACTACGACAGGGATAATTATCAAGGGCGGTTCGTACATTTCGTTAAACCTTTGTTTGTTCCAAGGTCGCTGATGCTTTTTGTTTTAATACCTAAGACGATAAGGTCGTTCGTGGACTCCTCGCGGCATACATGCGCAATGTTACCACGCCCACGGTTCATCAGAATCTACGCGATTATCTCGCTGTCCAGGTTCGTTGGCACATTCAGTGATAGACGTTCCCTCAACAAAGATCACATTCATAGTTCAATGCGGTTTCTGATCTGGCAACGAACGGTGATGATATCTATGCTGCCCAATGGACCGGCCCGCCGAGTTCATCCTTCTCATTGCCCAATCAACTCAGCGCGCTTTCTGCTCTCCTCAGTGCAGCCTACGTCGTTGCTTCCGACGAAGCCGCAGAGGCGTCTTCAACGCCATCGCCGTCGGGATCTGCTTCATCGTCGGCGGCGTCAAGCACATCATCTGCGACATCGTCCTCGACACCACCAGCAGCGATCGCAGGTGCGACTATCGCCGGAGTGTTCATTATCGCGCTCGCCACTGTCGTCCTTGTGATTTTCCGTCGCCGCGCGCAAGCTCGACGGCTTACAGCACCGGCTCCTATGAGCACCTCACAGCCTGTCCTTTCTCCTTCGGGATATTCTCTTCCAGCCTCATACTCTGCTCCGACCTCTAATGCATCTCAACCTCTCAGTGATCCCTCCTTCGTTCATCCAAGTGACCTTTCCCTTCCTCGTGCTCCGCCTGCGCATCCTTCCGCTCCTCCGACCGATTTTTCATTTATTCCGCGCTCCTATGTGGTCGCAGAGAAGGGTCGACCTCTGCCGCGGCATGTTCCACAGCTGTCGCAGGTCAGCGGAACTGTTATAACGACTAGCACTGGAAGTAGCTCCTACGGCAATATTCTTTCTGCCACCGGGGCGGACGCAGGGAGCCCAGTCCATCGGGATTCGCGATTGCCTGGAGGTGCAGAAGAGCCACCCCCGAGTATGACGGGAGATGATGAGCTGATATTTAGAGTGCAATCGACTTTTTATTTTCCGTGCGCACAGTATTTATTACTGACATCAAACGGGCCGCTGTTATAGCAGCGCAAAAACATCCGGGATTTGTGTATTACATTGTGACTGGGGTTATAATAGTATGTAATACCGACCAAACGGCGAAATCAAATGATCCTCGGGTTGGTTAGGAACGTAGAGTATTCCGAGAGCCAACCCTCGCAGGTGGTTTCGATCAGTATACTAACGTTGACGAACTTCGGCAGGCATGAACAGGGAGACGGAGAAGTAGCCAAGAGGGACTTGTGAGATTCTGAACCATCGGCATCGACCTAGATTATACAGCGTGCTGGCCAGTGGGACCAGGTATATATTCCAATACCAGAACCCAGGCCGGTTCCTGGCAAAGAGTGGTTATCTACGGGAATGAGATGCATCGGAGAACATTGAACAGGAAGCGTATGGTATACGGTCCAAAGAAATAAGGAAGCGAGAGCTCTTGCAAATGCGCGAAATTCTGAGGGGTAAGTATATGTGGAGCCCAATCCTCGTTCAGATGAGGGCATAAGCACATCGAATGCTAGATTATTTTGGGGGTGGGCCGCGCATTTGGTGTATCGGCCGGACGGCCGTTCAAACTGAGGAGATATTGATTCCGGGCTGCAGGACGTCTAACAGCTGAAGAGGCACGGTAGATTTTGCCACAGATCATGTTTTTTTCCACTGTGGACTTGGGTTTTGCGTGAGGAGTTCCGGGTCCAATGCTAATCGTAGTCCACTCGTCAAAGGTGTCTTGGGGCGAGAGTTCGCACCTTCAATATTTCATTGGATTAGTCATAAAATCGCTCCACGAATACGATGTCCAAGGGACGCTCCTTGAAGGGCGGAGGAGACGACCAGTAAAAGGTTGTGGATGCACGGTTCGAGTCCGTTTTGCCGGTCCTTCTGAGGACCGGCAGAATATTTGAGATTCATCAATCGCGGGATCCCGAGCGGCTGAGACAAGATTGCATACCGCCCACGGGGAGTTTGTTTCTGTCCGGGACCACCGCGCCAGGCCGACCAAAGCTGCCAGTACATCAGAAGGTTCTGACAGAAGGTGGATTCAGAATTGATGCGCGGGTCCGACGCCCTCGAAGCCAGTTGCAGCACAAGCTGGCGAGATCCAGCACCCGTTGTTGGTTGATCGCCTCTATTTGAATTGAACCAACGTTTGGGAGGTACCATTCTGTGAGTCCTCTATTAGACGTGGGCGAACAAGCGAAACGACACTGCCACTGAACAAGCACTCCTTGCTTCATCACTAATTACTTACTGCGAAACCCAAATATGGCCTTTTGAGCTGCAACTAGCTGCGGATCCTGCCGCTCTAATCGACCGACGATGCCTGTTCAACAATACCACAGGATCCGACACGGGTCAACGGGTATACTGGGTGACGCCACCGTCCTGCGTCTTCGAATCCGATTGGTGATCATCGATTATCCAGGTTCTAACCACTTAATCCCCGAATTGCTGGCTGGTTTCGATGGTATCGCAACGTCGGGTGTGTATGACCACCCACTCGCCGAAGCCTCGGGTTGCCTGATATTTCTGATTTCTCAAACCGTCGTGGTCGAATTGTGACCCCAAGATTTATGGAGATTTTCACGTCTTTTCCCAGCAACAAAAAACAAGAGCGCTTCAGTCCAGACCGAGACTAGCATGTTTTCGATTCATACTCCACCTCACCGACGAAGCTGTTGCCATACCAGTCTTCGCTGACGGTACGAATCATGATCAGGTGTTGAACAGCGAATACTCAACTAGGCCGCCGCAGTATCGTAAGTTCCCATAGCACTCTGGAGGCCATCATTCTCTCACTGTTTCAGATACGATGCCAATGCTGATATGTATTTCGAGGATAGTCCTTAAGAATTTGGCCACCTGATCGCACGCCCATGTTTCCTTTCTATGCTTTTCTTCACCATTTTTTTAGTCCTCGGGTGCGCGCTCTGCTCTGAGTCAGTGCCCACACTGCGAGCCCGGGATCTTGTCTCAGAGTCGTCTTGGCGTGTACGTCGACGTTGAGTGCCCCGTCTTCGTCGACAACGCTAATAGTATCGATTCTCAGAAACCGGATGTTACGCAATCTCTGCCAGACTTGATTAATCTTGCCTCAGCTGCTCTGGGGAAGGCCATCGACGGGTCGAGCATTGTTAATCAGTTTAATGGTATGCCGTCTTCTACGCTTAAATCCTTGTACGACTCCGGCCAAATTGACAGGTCAAACCTACGAAATCGTGGCCACGTTGTACTCCGAGATGGCGGAGTTGGACCTGGTCACGAATCAAACCCAGTATGAGGATACTTTGCAGCAATCTTTCTTCAAGACGCAGGAAATACGTCCAAATTTTTCTGATGTCGAGTGCGTGCTCTCTGCTCTCGTTAATGTCAGACTTGAAATCCCCTTTCAGGGTCAGTGCATGATCACTCTTCAGTCTTCGCCTAATGAACGCTTCAAACTATGATAGTTGAATTTCGGCCTGTGGGCGAGTTCGTTTGTAATGCAAATAGCTTGCCGAGACAATTTTCCAGGACCTACGGCTATGCCGCACTCTGCGCATATGCTGCTTACAAGAATTCCACCTTTCTTGATTTCGCTATTCAATCGTGGTCTTTTGGGCGCTCTTACACGCTTTCGCAAGCATCCACAACGTTGGTAGGAAAGAATTTCACGATAGTAGGTTCATGCAATGGCAGTGAGCTACAATTATTACTATTCTTCCCGAACCGGTCCTCATTGCAGTCGATAGCCACGATGGCGGGTGGGACGTTCTTGGTAAATGGTCTGAAAATTGCACCCAATAATGCCCCTTATATAAAGCGGCCAGACTACCACTGCTTCGGATCCGAGCGTGGCAGCCATGTCTACCGGGTAAGACGTTCTTTTTGTCCCTGTCTTCAGATCGATCTCTAACGTACATGTCGTAGCTATTTTATGTTGTGCGTCACTCAATCCACAACACACATCTTCCGTTTGATTCCTTGTCTAGGCTGTCTGCAATGCTGTTTGAAGCCACTTCTAACCCAATATACCTCCAAGCCGCTACAGATTCTGCCGTTTTCATCCAATCCCAATTGTACACTAGTAATGGCTTCGTCCTACAAATAATCTCCGCAAGCGCGAACGACACGTGCAAAGTTCTGGACGACACTGTCAATTCCTTCAATTCTGGACTATTCATCGAAGGTCTGGCGGTGCTTGTATCGCAGACACAAAATGCGACGACGCAGACTTTGTGAGATTTAACTATATATCTTGTCGTGAACTGGGTTGACGGCTGAGCAGGCTCGAAAATCTTATCACCAATGTCCTCTTTAATGGACCGTGGAACACCCCGACAGGAATAATCGCCCAAGGAGGTCTGCAGCCTTCTACTGAACTCTGGACGCGCTTAAAACTCATGCATTTTGATGTTTAGGCGGTAAGAACGGTGACGCCATTCTTGTTCGCGCACTCGCGACTGCATATTTACGGAATGTTACGACGCCAGCTATTCGTCAGAATCTGCGTGATTACATCGCTGTGCAGGTTCGTTGCCACTTCCAGGCTTTCCGCCGGTTGAACGACGGATTGAATTTAACATGCCAGTTCAATGCGGTCGTAGACCTTGCAACCAACGGTGATGATATCTATGCTGACCAATGGACTGGCCCGCCGAGCTCGTCGCTCTCATTGGGCAACCAAACCAGCGCTCTTTCTCCCTTGCTGAGTGCCGCCCACTTGATGGCCTCCAATGTAACTACAGTTGGACTGCCCTCGTCCTCACCGTCAGGGTCTGGGTCAACATCACAGACGTCGCACCGAAATACAGCTACAATTGCTGGTGGAACTGTCGGCGGAGTGCTCGCTCTTGTGGTTGTCTTTATTCTCTATCGGATGCTCCGTCGCAGTGCACGGAGACGGGCACTGGCAACACCAGCCATGGTGTCGACCACGCAACCGTTCTTTCCTCTTCCATACGAACCCTTGTTCGCTCCGACATCTTCCACCAAGACTTCCTCCACCAAATCTCAGCTCCGGAGCGACAACTCTTCATCTGTTCCTCATCCCTATGCGGGCGGAAAGAAGGCTCGACATCCACTGCCTCGTGCTCTCCCAGCCCCGATTCCCGTGCAATTACCTCCTGCTCCTGATCCTGTTCACATAAATGCGAATCCGCAGGATCTCCCCATCGCGCAGTTGGTCCAGTTGTTGAACCAGCGACTGGGAAATCATCAGTGGAACCCCCAGGAGACTCTCCCGGGTTATCGCACCACTTGAGATTTTCCGGTCCCTTGTAATTCTTCTTCTCCTTCGAATCTCTCGGTGTGTTGGGATTCTCAGCCGCTATGCATTTGTAGACTCGATACCAGTAGCTTCGCTGAGGTTGAATGATGATCGATCAAGCCTGCCAGCGACTAAGCGATGTGTCATCAATATCCTGCACCGTGCGCTGGCTCCAGTCTAATGCATTTGCTTGCAGGACAATCTGTCGAATATATCCAGAATGGACAGCCTCTATCCGTGAACGGCTTGCGTGCAGGTTTTCATTTTATGAATCTCCCAAGGTTCTGCGCGCGGGCCAACGCGATTGAACATTTGTTCTCGCAGGTTATGCCTTCGGTAACCCATTCTCTCAGCTCGTCGTTTCAAGATTCCTCATGACCTCTTGAGCCAAGTATTATCGAACAGTCGCATCCTTGCGGACTTGATGCTATCTGAGAGTCGTTGCAAAATGAAGGCGTCGTAGTGCATCTCAGCATGCCTACGATTATCTTGGTGCGATTGTTGGCTGGATAGATCAGGGTTCGGGTCCTCAAGGGCACATTCCTGAGTCGTCAGGTCTATTTTCGTACAAAGTGTCTTGCACTGGTTTTGTGTTTCGGCTTTTGACGACGGGGTTGGAGGACAGAAAATATATCTTTGGTATAGCGAGGCAACTATTCATAAGCCTGCACGTATAGTGTGCTTCACTGTGAGATACCGAGTAGAACGATATCCACCCGCAAGGAGAAGAGATGGTTAGGAAGCGTCCTCGTGTTCGGAACACGTCCTCCACATGAAAAATTGCCAGGTGTCATGGACGTATGGCTACTCGACTCTACGTGGGGGCATGTCTAATTAATTTCAGTTTTTTTTTTTTTTTTGTTTTTTGTTTTTTGTTGGCTATGTACTTCTTCTGGTGAACACTAAAACTTTGAATTGCAAATATAATGTATTCTTCGAGTGTCCTCCTCGAAGGTCGAGCAATGCACGAGCTTGACCTTCGATACAACCTTTAGCCTCCACCGGTGAACTCATTGCCAACAGTTCTAGACAAATACTCAGAGCTCAAGAACGGTTGGTGCCGACATCAAGCCGAGGCAACTGATGGTGCTACAGACAAGCCGAGCCAAATCTCCGCCCCAAGGGTTCCGGCAATTATTAAGCCGGACCGTTTTCCGCGCTCCCCAACGCGCCGTCGTCAGCGTCGATGGCCAACCCCAGCGCCTCAGCGCCGACCTTGGCTCTAATAAACCGCATCAAGTCAGGAGCCTTACGAACTGCCCCGACCAAAATTCTTGCTTTATTGCAGCACACTTTGCGCTTCGCACCGAGAGCAGCGAAATATACTACGATTCTTCTTCTCATCCTCAATGCGGGCTCGTTTCCACTTGTATGGCACGGTATGTCTTCTTCTTATTATCGATGCCAAGCCGAACTGGTCAATTGCGTGCAGCCCGTGTCTGGAGTCGCGTCTTTGAGCTGTACTTCGCCCTGTACTGGCACAAAATCACTCATTTTTACCTGGGGAAGGAACAGAAACGGGCAGCCTTGAGGGCTTGGTATGAGTCTCTTATTCCCATTGGCTTGCATCCATTTCGTGCCGAGTGGAAATACGACTGGCGAGTTGGTGAGCACGTTTTCCGTCGCTGTCTCGTGCTAGCGGAATTTTGTTCATGATGTACGGTAGGCTTCGATGACTCGGACTTCAACCTGCATATGAGCAACTCGTCCTACGCCAAGGCCCTCGACAGCACCCGTATGCGCCTCGCGCTGGCCACCTTTCCCAACGTGTTCCGTTGTGGCGGGTGGTGCCCCCTTGCCGGTGCGTTTCGTTCTTATCTCCGGCCAGAGCCAATGCTGACTGTGCGAGTTTGCTTGATACTTCTTTCTCTTCCCCTCACCGTACCATCATACACCACAACCACCATAACCGGTTCATAACCGGTTCATCTTCTGCCCTTCGCTTTGCGCGCAATTCGCTTCTCTATTTATAGCCACGCACTTTCATTTCATCCGCGAGATACCGATGCTCTCGACGTATCAAGTCCGGGTCACTATCGGCGCGTGGGACAACAAATGGGTAAGTCGCCTCGCGTTTGTTTCCCTTCAATACTCCATTTCTCATTTTTTTCATTCGAAAATTAAGCTGACACGCGCCTGCAGATTTGGTGGGTCTGTCGCTTCGTCAAGCCCCCGTCCAAGAAATCGAAGGTCGCCGCGGCCAAAAAAAGCCCTCCAGAATGCCACGGCTGCTGCAACCCCTCAAGGCAAGGAGGCGTTCATTCCATCGATCACAACGCCGGCGACGCCGCTGGGGGCGACGACTCCCCTGGTCAATGGGAACGGGATCGGCACGAGCGACCCGAATGCGGTCTCGCGCGCACTGCTTGAACAAGCGGCGCGGACGACGGAGCCGGATGGAGCGCTTTTGTACAGTACGTATTTATGTCTTTCTTTCTTCCTTTCGCTGGTTTGCGCGTCGTTGGAGTGTCCCGCCTATTTTTTCCTGAATGCTACCCGAGCTTCGTTAGTTCCGTGGGTACTCGAGAAGTCGATGTTTGTCGGCGCGGCAGCTCGGATCTGAGTGCCATCTGAACTAGTACTTTTCCTCAAACTTGCAATGTGCCTAGAATGCACATGTGACCTTATTCCAAGGGCGTTGCACTCAGGCTAATGCCCGCTTTCTCGTAGCTGTCTCCGTCTCCCAGCTCTGCTACAAGCAGGGCCGCATCACGATCCCTCCCGCCATCGTTCTCGCCGCCAACGGATTCTACGCCGCTCCCGACGGCTCCAACTCCAACTTCATCACCGGGATGCGCGGCGTACCCCCGCCGCACTGGTCCACCGTGCGCGCGGTGACCGCCTCGATGCCCGGGCTCGCAAAGTTTTACGCGGGCGGTTGGCGTGATGTCCCGGAAGGCGAGCGCTGGTGGGAGGACGCGTTCGCGGCATGTGAGGAAGAGAGAAGGGCGAGATTGGTGCCGTTTGTGGGGTCCGAGCTGGAGAATGGCGGCATGGTGGATGCCAGGAAGAGTGGGCTGAGCGGGGGATTGGAGGGAGTGAGGAGGATTGTCACTGGTGCCGTTTGAATGTTTGGATGGGATTGGAGGGAGTGAGGAGGATTGTCACTGGTGCCGTTTGAATGTTTGGATGGGATATACTTAGACGGGGGTGGGAGGGTAAATTATATAGACCCATAACTTACGAGCCACAACCTAACTCGAAGTGTCCGAACACAAATTTTCAGACATTTGCTTGGCATCAATCCGCACAGCCTCTGTTAATGGCCTCGGTCGTTTCTGCTCCTACCACCACAATGAGTCACGACGAAGGCTGTATGCCTGTCCTCCCACAAGAACTTGTCGAAGCCATTCTCACCAACGTGGATGACACGGAATCGCTCAAAGCTTGCTCCCTTGTCGAGTCAAGGTTTCGTGTTCCCAGTCAGCAAATTCTTCTCCAATGTATCACGCTTTCTGGGTGGCCAAACGACAGATTTCAGGCAGACAATTACGGCGCAGCACGCATTATCCTTGAAGAATCACCACACATTGCGACGTATATAACCACCCTCGAACTGCAACTGTGCGGCCCTCTCTTAGACACAAACAACTCGACCGACAACCTCCAATGGGTCCTTCGACAGCTGGTGAATGTGCGCCAGTTTGCATTTGGCGGCCACCGTCGACGACTTCCCTGGAATCGTATCCCACCTGGGCTTTCCGAGGCCCTTCTGCAGTTTATATCGCGGCAGCATTTGCTCGGACTGTGCGTTAGCCTTGTCATGAGCATCCCAGGCGAGATCCTCTTGAAAGCCGCTCCACACCTGTCCTTTTTTCACATAGATTTGCCAAAAGGTGTTCCGGATCCCCCAGTGGACAACGTCTCGTCGACCGTCCAGGAATTAGTTCTCCATTCCGGCTGCGATGGTATCCACACATTAGTCGCCTATCCATACTTCCAGGCCATACATATCGACACTTCGCCGAGTGTCGTTCAGCCCCAAAGCTGGCCGTATTCAGGCTATAGTGGCTCCTGCCGCGGATACCCTCGAGTGCATTCACCTCGATTGCAACGGCAAGTTATCAACACCACACGTGGTCTTCGCCAACTGATGATGAGCCGTGTTAACTTAGATCGTAACGCGTTGACAGTCCTATCTTCTCTTCCGTCCCTACCCGCTCTACGCACCCTCGAATTCAAGATTAGCGCTCGCTGTGTGGGATCTCTGGCTTTGATCCTGGACATCGTTTCCGCTGTTATCAATTCACACGCCAGCCACGTCCTCGCGGAAGTCGTTTTGACTTTTCCCTCTTGGGAAAAGCGGCTGCCCGCCGTCCAGGAGCCAATGATGGTCCTCGACGAAGCGCTTGTGGCTCATCCTGCGGCGCCATGTATTCGGTGGCGGATGTATTTTGCGTTT
The DNA here is from genome assembly GCA_014462675.1 of Mycena sanguinolenta. Lineage (NCBI taxonomy): Eukaryota > Fungi > Basidiomycota > Agaricomycetes > Agaricales > Mycenaceae > Mycena > Mycena sanguinolenta. The sequence goes on along the minus strand of JACAZH010000034.1, from coordinate 513,340 downwards.
GACAATGGGAAGACTCATCTTGCGGAATTTGGGGACTTTGCGAAGCTGGGGCTCCCTAAAACGCATGCGTCAAGCCGACTCATGGTGGAGGAGTATCGCACTAATCGCGAGATATGGCATTCCCGGCGGGTTTGACTTGATGGATTTTTAGACCCTTTTCGATGACTCCGCCCTCTCAGAGCCTCACGGGCTTCATATCACCCAATACCAAATTCGACAGCGCTCTCACTCATGCTAGGACTCTCTTTTCCTCCATGAGCGATTTAAAAACTTTTTTAGACTTATCTCTAGAATAAATTCTTGGAATAGATGCGAGTCCCTCTTGGCATTGAACCTCAGGAACAGACAGGAGACGAACTGACACCCAGGGGAATTCGATCGTTTGCAGCACTCCCTCGTTCCTTTAATCACCTTCCGCTCTTTGAGGCTTCCCCACGGCGGCCAACAGGTCATCGATATTCATTCAGCGGCCTAAAGCGGCACAATCATGCACGACGCTCCCTTACCACCTCCCCCCATCTTTCCCTCTCCTCAACCTGCATATGTCAACTTCCGCAGTAATCCACCCTTCAGCTCGGAGGTTAAAAAATATCGCGATGAGGACGACGGTGAATACTGGTCGCCGACAGAGAACTATTCCGCGCAATTCCTCCCCGCGCCCTCCCCGGTCCCTCGATCGTACCAGACTCACCTTGCCAAAGGACGTCACAGTCCAAACAGGCGCCGACTCATAGGATTCGGTGCCCTGGCGGTCGTCATCATCATCGCTATTGCTATTGTTGTGATCAAGAAGCACAGTGGTGCGGATGCAACGTCCTCGACAAGTTCTGGCGGGGGTAACTCTGGCTCATCCGGCGGGAAAGTCGCTGTTGTCGTTACTGGCGGAGACGGAAGCACGGTTACGACCGACAGCGGGGAGACGTTCGTTTATAGCAACGCTTTCGGTGGATATTGTGCGTGTCCTCCATTACCGAGCCCATCGAGTCGCTCCTGAATTTATTTAGGGTATTTCGACCCAGAGAATCCTTTCGCCTCTGGTTCCCGTGCCAATAACTGGACGCCTCCGTTAAATGAGTCGTGGACGTGGGGCGTCAACCGCGTCAACGGTGTCAACTTGGGCGGGTGGTTTGTCTTGGAACCGTGTGCGTTCGATGTTCCGCGTCCGACACGAGCAATCTTCTGATAATTCTCCCCAGTCATAGTGCCTGCGTTGTTTCAGGCGTACCAACGGTCGCAGCAGATATGATTAATTTTTTTGCACGAAATCGTGCATCATGAAAATTAATTTTTTACACAAATTGCTATGAAGTTCCCAGCTACCCAAAAAGGGAGCATCCACCCACCCAGATTAATCTTGGAAGAGAAGTCCGCTGTTATAATCTTCTCTGTACTAGTATCTAAGATTTAATCTGGGGTCTCTTCCTTTGATCTGAGCATGTTTATATCTGAACAAAATCATTTCATTGTGAATTAAATCCTGAGATTTTATTTCGACAATGATAAAAGATTGATCTTGACATTCCTTCTTGCATTTGATCATGCGTAGATATAAGAAAGAAATCCATGATTAAATCTTCGGTGACTGTCAACACGAAAGCTCAGGATTTAATCCAAATCATGATCATGCTCACGAAACTCGACGCTGCGCTGACTGGCTAGCATTAATCTTCAGCGAACGACTCAAAATATCCCACACGGGCTCCCTTCCGACTGAGAAATTTCATCTCCATCTCCGATCTAGCGGTTGATCCCCGATCACAGTTCAAATGCAGTAAGCTACTACGACAGCTCGAAGTTTAATTCATCAAAAGCATCAATCTAGCCGACTTGACGAGATGTGCACCTTCTGTCAGGCCACATACTCTTCGGGGTTAACTTCGTTTCCATCCTCATCAACGGCGGCATATCCTCTCCAGCTGTTTTCCAAGCATTTCGGGTCAAAATGGGACAGCAGACCAAATCATAATTGCATACCCTCGGATGTTGCCGGACTTGTTCACCGGTTTTGACGTGGGCGCGGGGCCTTTGGCCTTTGATCGAGTGGACCGTCGCGGTTCAGCCGCCACATTTTTTTCTTTGATCATCCTAACGAACAGCTGTCAGCTCGGATCACTCTGAATTTATGGAGTTCATACAGAGCTTGACGTTTCACCGACTTACCCGCACACATGTCGTCGTGTACCATTACCCTGAGAAATGGGAACTCAGTTTAGGCAATGTCGTCTGCGCAGAGTGACTGTGAATCTCACCTCTTACGTTTCCCAACGGGCAGGGTATGGGCTACATGCTCCCCAAGTGTTGACGAAGAGGTGAGCTGTGGCTGGATATCGTCGAGATTGGTTTCGACTGCGACGTTGACAGCCGGAAGAATGACAGGCTCCACGTTGGGGATGTCGTTACCAGCGCCAGCGAGAGTGGTGTCCTGGAGGAAAGTTGCAGGGTCACCCGAGCCGGTGCCGCTGACAGGAAGAGTACTGACCAGCGTGTCAGCTCCAGCCCCAGCGAAAGTGGTGTCCAGGAGGAAATTTGCAGCGTTGACCAAGGTGGTGGGGACATCGGTGGTGTCGCTGGCAGGAAGGTTACTGATGGGCACGCCAGCTCCAGCCCCAGCGAGGGTGGTGTCAGGGAGGAAGGTTGCAGCGTCGCCCGGAGGTAGTGGCGACATTTGTGGTACTGCTGGCAGGAACAGTGCTGACAGGTGTGCCAGCTCCATCGCCAGGTTGACAGGATGCCCCGGAATGTTGACCATCGCCCGGCGGTTTAATAGTGCCCGCCATCACAGGAACTTCAGTACCAGCTTTACGAAGTTGGCGAATTTTATTGTAAAAGAAAATGAGCTCCTCTCGGCTAGCATCGTCTACATTGACTTGCGAGCCTTCAGCGTTGACGAGAATGACACATGCCGTTGCGGCCTCTATAGCCTCAATTAGACGTTGTCAAAATAATTAATCCCCTGAATGTACAAACCAGGACGAGTGATTGCAGCATATCCTTTCAACAGCTGGCGCAGAGTCTGTGATGACGTATTTTGGGTCTTGATCTTCGGAAGTACAGTGTTACCCGCGCCGTCTACTTCCAAAGTGGGCTCAATGGTTGGAGCCGCTGCGTTACCTCAAGATCAATAATGACGAGAGGAGCGAGAAAGCAAGAGGGATAACACACGAGATAGGACCTTAACTGCATATTCTGCAAACTCCTTGGTTTCTTCATCCTCACGTGAGGATGCATATGGCTCGACAGTATATTTGGGACCAACGGCGAGGCTGGACGATTTGTGTCAGACAATATTACTTCGTTGGTTCAATTGAACTTACCACAGTGTCGCGATTTTATTGTCACGGTTCACAAAGCCAGCACGCACGAAGAACACCATATCGCCATGGCCAGTCCAACCGTGGCCCATTAAACTTTTGAGCTTCTTGGCGATGGCTTCGTCGATGGTTTTCTGGTTCCTAAAGGGCAAGTCAGAGTGAGGGAGCCGAGCCATGGAAAAAGCGAACTTGGCGATATCATCTGCCGTTGGCCCTGCGTCAATGGCCTGGTTTGCGCGGCGCGCTTGCTCCTCCATCTCCGCCTTGACCGAGGCATCACTGCCCTGGTACATCTTGGTCAGTGTTGCATTGTAAAGGGCTAACTGGTGGGTGGGGGGCTTCCCCGCTGCTGCCTGGCGCGCTGCCTCGGCGTCGCGCTCCTGCACGATCTCCGCCTCGTGCTCCCTCTTGAACATGGCAATTGCACTCGCAGCCCGAGGCTTTCGCTCGGCGTCGCTGTCAGTGTGCTTGCCAGAATGAGCCGGCTTCAAGTCGGTGGTATCATAATGATTTTTAATCATGAGCCACAATTTCTAAGGAGGTGGGACGATGAGAAGACGCTCCGAGGATGATAAATCCAGATATGATACTCGCCTCCTTGAATGCGGCTATGTTGTAGTTTTTGCTCTTAAACTGCCATGTCTTCTCGAAGATATCGAAGAGAGTCGTCTTGACGTAGGCTGCACGAGCGCGGGGAATTGAATTCGCATGTATGGCTTCCACGTAAAGTGGGTAAAGCTCAGTGATGACCCAGTGGCGTACTGGGTCGTCATTTAAGCCCAATGCCTTGTACTCCTGTGCGCTCATCTTCTGCCACACTTGGAGTGTTGTGGGACTGGAATCGTCTGGTGACACTGGTGAATGGAGCGGCAGTGTCGGAGGTGGGGTATTCTGTGGTGAGGACATTGTAGAGAGTGGATACTGTGGACGTCTGTAAGCTGGAAGCAGAAGGCGACTCGAAAAGAAGTGGACGTCAACCCTGAACCACAGTAACCGGATAATAGTGCTCGGGCCTTGCTGTTCTTGCAAAAGTTCGTGTCATTCGCAAAATTCACGGAACCGAGGAACACTGTTCATAGTTCGCCATTCAGCTTGGCGCTGACAGCATCGGAGAACATGAAACTTTGCAGGCAAGCAAAAAATGTCGGTCATTGAGTGAAAAATGGAAGCGAGATTATCCGCCTTGCAAATCGGGACGGTGGTTAGTGTCGAGTCGTTGACCCTAGAACCGGGCTCATGACCCTGAGCTCATACGACCTGTAGGGTGGGGTCGGGCGTCTTGCTTGACCCCAGTCCGGTGCGATGATGGGGGTTTGTTTGTATTGACTCTGTAGTACTGAGAGCAAGAACATTATTCCGCAGGCTAAATGCCTGTGAATGTATATAACCTCCAGGAAAGGTAGGTCTGCCATTTCGCCAATTGCCATTTCCGAATTTGGGAACTTTACTTCCCAAAGCGTGTTTGTACCAGTTCTAGGGGCATGAGCTTAATGGTGAAAGATATACAATGTCGATTAGCGAGTATCATTTCGCATGCATTACAAATGTAAGTATCTGCGTTAACGACTCAAGTTCGGCGGGCTTTGAAGCCCGATCTAACCCGAAATTTGAAGCCCAATCTAACCCGAAAAGCACTACTGCGGAATGATAGTCTCAATGATTCAAAATTTGTGGGTCAGAACCGATGCTTAGTACGTCCATTTTCTAGGATAGAAAACAAGTATAAATCCACCTTTAACTCATTTTACTAAGGCCATGGCTTCTCAGACACCTCCTCGTATTTCTCGTCCTCGCACTCCTGCCCGATCACGAATACTCGAGCTACGCACCTCTATCGAGCACCAACTCACTGCGCAGATCGAACAATTTGCCGGGCCTTCTCCACCTCGCCCATATGCACCGGACTCTTGCCGCATGCGAGTGGTGTTGAGCTACGGACGTGGAAAAGATTTTGAATTTACCGTTGCTCGCTGGAGTGCATTTGTAAGTTTTTTGTTGCTTGAATTAGTCGGGTTCTATCTAATGTGTACTGACTCAGTGTGTCGCACATCCCAAGGCGCAGTGCGCGAAGGTTCAATTGCTCTCTCCGCAGTTATTTGGCTGGAAGTTGGAGGTTGTCCGTAACTTGTGGATTCAGTATGCACTCACCGGCAAGAAATGGGGAAAGCAGGATGTCCCGGCGCATTTGATTCCTCGTGTTTCTCCACCTCAGCATCCCATTCCATTCACCTCCCGCACCCCTAGTCCTACTCCGCACCTTGGACCCTTGCTTGAACGGCGTACTACAGCTGCTCCGCCGCTTCGGCTTACACGCAAAAGGAAGCACTCTTCCACTCCTCCCCTTCCTCGCATCAGCCCTTATGTCATCGACCTGACCAGTCCAGAGCCGAAGAAGCGCAGAATTGTGATTGATTTGGAGGAAATTGACCTTACCGAATGTTGATTTACCATACTTTATCCATAGTTCTGGGGTGTCGGATAACCTGCTTCCACCAAGCTCAATTGTTGCGAACATTTGAAGTATTTTATTAGTCCCGAATAATATTATACAGCGTGAAGCGCACTCGCGAACAGTCGCCGGACTTCTTGGGTTGTGTTTGCAATATTTCCGAAATAGCCGGCCGAAAATATCGCCTTGCATGCCCCGCCATCTTGTTGGAAAAAATCCAAAGTTCTGCAGATCAAATTTTGCTCATTTCAGCTTGCAGATGCTGACGCCCAAGGAGTGCGGCAAGTAAATTTCTCGTATATAGCATAAGTTGTGGCTATCCCAATCTAGAATAACCTCGCCGAGATCAAGATCTGTCGTGTCAATCCGTCGTGTGATATACGGGTGGCCGACTTGATCTCCTCGGAAATGGTGCTCACTGTTCTTGATGGTCTGGTAAAGGGAGAGGGATTTGGTTCATGTCGAGCAGTATTCAGGTACAGTGACGCGATTCAGGGGAGGAGAACAAGGCCAGAAAATTCCAGATTCGTGAAGATCTGACTAAGAAACAGCGGCGGTAAGTAACCGTTGCTAAATTTGGTGTGAACCAGCACTATAGGTTGTATTTCGTCCCTCCATACTCAACCAATCATTATTTCGAGCCCTAGTGGTGTATTCTTTGAGTGGCCGACTACCTAGGGGTGGCAGACTACCCAGTCACATATACATAAATGCAGACTAGCGGACGAACCGAGGACAAACAGATTTTTCCAGGAGCCGGTCCGCTGACCATTATCGAGCGTGAACTACGAGAGTCGGACGCACACGAGGCGTTGTCTGAACTACGGACATCAATCCGTACGTTCAATTGGAACCTCTCAATTAAGAAGAAAGACATTCATGGGATTGAATCCAACACACGTGCTGGAAAATTCCTTCAAACTCTCAGCAACAACATTCAGGTTGCTGGGGATAGATATCGCCGCATCCGCAGCGCCCTCATTTCCCTGGGAATGGCTGAAAGCAATTCTACGTTCCAGGTGCTCAATCGCAAAGAGCAATACGGTAAGGGGGGGCGTCAACCTCAACTCGGTGACTCACACAAGCGTGAGCCCTGGTTTTGGCATTCATCTCGACCTCTGGGTCTGAATTCAACAGAGTCACAGGAATGGGAAAAAGAAAGTAAGCAAAAAATAAGATCTGAAGAAACATAACTCATGAAGCCTTTCAAGTGGATCGTGTCCAATGGTTCCGAGAACGTGCCCTGCTTGAACGTGCAATTGAAGAGGTTGAGATTCTTGATGCCGAATTTGAGCGTGCAATTATCTGGTTCGGGAAAACCAGCGAAATCTGGACCAAGCTTGCACTTGAAACTGGTAGCATGGATCTCGGTATTGCTTTCTCTTCAGGGCCCAATGATTACAATCCCTCGGTGGGTGGGTGGCAGGCGTATGCTCACAAACAAGCAGCAATGTACCTGGAGCTTGAGTTGGCTGCGAGCAAGCAAAAGCGGATCTGGAGGGGATGATCAAACAAGATTCGGAGAAAGAGAATAAAAAGGCCACAGAGAGGGCCGAAAAGGAAGTAAAGAGTGGTAAAAATCCACTTGAGAATGACTACTCAGTGAGTATACTATTTGGCGGTTATTTTTTTTCTCAACTTGATTGCTCAGGAGTACTATACGGGACTGTTTGCTGGACTTTGAGTACATGCCACAGCACTGATATTTATCAATTTATTCTGGATTGAGGAAATGTTCGACTTCGGAGTCTCCGCATGTCGAGGTGAATGAGTCAGGGCTCTGTTGAGTACTGTTCCTCGGAGGTTGCGACGTTTGCCAGCCATCTGATTTTGCTGATGATTTGTTGCAAATTTATTGAAATTGTTATCCGGCCCGGTCAGGCCATATTAGAGGCCCTAACTCAAGGCCATCAGTCTGACCACTACCCGATGCTAGAGAGTAATCTGTTGAAATGTGCGAATCAGTCATTGGTCGGGTGGCGGTCGGGCACCGATAATGCCGTCAGGTTTGACAACATTAAGTAGGTAATCATAGATGTGTGTTGCATTCCATCTGACGAGGCCAGTGCACGGCGACAGCGCGACGTGAAAGAGAGACCCGCATTACAGCCATGACGGCTATCTCCGAACCAAAAAAACACGGGATTAGTGTTATTAATATTAATAATGCCACTCCAGTGGCACCGTTAACTTTCGTCGCGGATTGTGCTTACGTCCCGGACCGCTTATAATGTTAACGTTGGCTTGATATACATGGCTTTCCCGCCCTGAATTTTGGGTGTTGAATTTTCAATAACGCCTTCGCTCGACGCCTCCCAACAAACAGATATCACGCAAAGTCTTGAAAAACGGGAAGTACATCCCGAAACCTGATGCACCCTGAACAGTGTTGACAGCCCTGGCCGCCGTCTGACCGCTTCTTCATCGCACCCGATATTGCCCGACTGCATCATCGGGCACGATACGCACCCTGACCGGGCCCAATGAGGCTGTCAGGGCCGATAACAAAATAAATAAATTTGCGCCATTGAGGGCTGGAAATCGACAATGATCGGCTTTGCTCTATGGAAATCTACATGCGAAAGTGGAACGGAAGCGAGTAGAAAGCCCAAAGGAGTAAGATCTCTGATCGGAATTCGCGTCGAAATTTGATTCATACACCCCCATTCCATCGAAAGACCCTTGTGTACATTTTGATGGGAATTCCTTGTTTCCGACCACCTCGCTTGCATTGGGCTGGCTGCACCACTGTGCTTGTCGCCCCTCCTGAATCCGCTGCATCCTCCATCCCAACCCAAGACGAGATGGTAGTCCTGCAGGACTATATCTGTTCACGACCGCTGCTGCCAGGCATGGGCCTGCCCAATGAGCTAGCCTGGGTTCGGTCACAGCTTGTACTCCTGTGCAGGCATTCTCCGAGCCTCTCATCTACCTCTGTGGCCTGCTTACTCCGCAGCGCGCTCTGCCCTCATTACACCATGCGCATCTCTGTGCTTCCGTGCTATCTACATTGCGTGCTGCCGTTGAATCTTTATGAAGATACTATGCTGGCGCCTCAGCAGTCTGCGCAGCTTCTGTTAGATCTGTGATTTAATTTTCCGCCATGTTCGCACTGACGGTGCCCCAGATTAATTTCTCTTCAGTTGAGCAAAATGAAATCTGTGCAGTCACTGCCGTTCAATGTTTGTCCCTGTTCTATCTTTTCATTCTCCCTAATCTAATCCCTGGTTTTCGCTGCTGCTAGATTAATTTTGTTTTGAAGATTAAATCGCCCGACCCTTCCAAGAGTGTTGCTGATTTGAGCGAGATTAATCCGATGACACAACTTCCCGCAGAATAATCTTGGTACCTGTGATGCCTCACTCAAGATTAATCTGGGTTGTGAAGTATCTGATTTGCGATAGCTAGGAAATCCAAAGCAAACTGTGTGAAATTTAATTTTGATAATGCTCAGTCAAATCTCTGATTTGATTTTCCGTGTTGTTCCCACTGACAGTGCGCCAGATTTAATTTTGTGAACAGAATTAAATCTGTGCTACCACTGCTGTTCTATGTTTGCTTTTTTTCTCTCTGTGCATTCTCTCGGATTATCTTAATCCTTGCTTGAATTCGTCACCTCTAGATTTAATTTCTTTGAAGATTAAATCGTTGTTGTCTTTTGTGAGTGGGTATTCAATCCTGTCTCCAGCATTACCTAGATTAATCTTGCAAGATTAATCTGGGTGGCAGTGGAGGATCCTTTTTGGGTGGCGAGGAACTTCATAGCTATTTGTGTAAAAAATTAATTTTCATGATACACGATTTCGTGCAAAAAATTAATCACATCTACTGATATCACTGGGCGTACCCCTCTGCTGCGGACGAGTGGGATCTCACGACGCTGATGGCTGCCGACGGCACGCTACAGACGACGTTGGAAAAGCACTATGATACGTTCATTGTGAGTTTACCCGCCATTTTTTCCCCCGAGACCCTATCGATTTACCTGTCCCTGCCCCTTTCCGTTCACCGCCACCGCCGATTTTTTTTTGCTTGTCTCATTTAGTTTTTTCTTGCTAAGCTTCTTCTCCTTGGTTAGACAGAACAAGACATTGCCCAGATAGCTGGTGCAGGGCTCAACTGGGTCCGTCTACCGATCCCTTTCTGGGCCATCAAGTATGTGCTATCGTTTATTTCTGAGGTGAGGCAATACTCATGTCGTTTTCAAAGCACTTGGTCGAACATCGGAGTACAAGGTGACGGAACCATCGGCGGGGAACCATTCCTTGGGGGCGTCTGCTGGAAGTACGTCTCTGCTCGTTTTTTGAAGGGTTTAATTAACTGTGACCTCAGATATATCGTGCGTCTCTTTGCCTGGGCACGCAAGTATGGTATTCGTGTGAACCTCGATCTGCACACCGCCCCGGGATCGCAAAATGGCTACAACCACTCCGGCAAGCTCGGCCAAATCAATTTTCTCAACGGCCCCATGGGAATTGCCAACGCTCAACGCTTAGTTGACTATATTCGCATGATCGCTGAATTCATCTCGCAGCCGGAATACAGCGACGTCGTTCAGATGTTCGGTATTCTGAATGAGCGTGCGCAATGTTTCCTTTACTCATTTTACCAACTTGCTGACCTTCACGCGCGGTTAGCCCAAATGTCTACGATCGGGCAGCAGCAAGTCAGCGCCTTGTGAGTTTCTTTTCTGCAAAATTTTTCTTCCTGCAACTGACGACTTGTGCAGCTACCTCCACGTACACGACCTCATCCGCGGCATCACGGGCTACGGTGCGGGAAATGGGGCGTACATCAGCCTCCACGATGGGTTCGGAGACATCGCGGAATGGAGTGGGTTCCTCCCGGGCTCTGACCGCCTGGTGCTTGACACGCACCCGTATTTCGCGTTCAGCGGACAACCAAATGACTCACCGATTGCGACTAGTGAGGACTCGGCGAGTGCAGGGGGGATTTGGCCAGCGCAGGCGTGTAATTCATGGGGGCCGTCGATTAATCAGAGGTGAGTCTGGTTCTGTTCAAGGTGTGCTTTGGTTGGAATTGGAGCTTGATATATCTTGCAGCCGCGCCGATTTCGGTGTGACTGTGGCGGGCGAGTTCAGTAACGGATACAACGATTGCGGGCTGTTTTTGCACGGCGTCAACGGGACTACGAGCTATGGAGGCGATTGTTCGCTGTGGGAGGACTCATCAGCCTGGAACGCTTCTGTCAAGGCTGGACTTATGGAATATGCACTTGCATCTATGGATGCATTGGGCGACTGGTTCTTCTGGACCTGGAAGGTAATCAGTCGATGGAATTCATTCACGACCAACTAAAATTTTCGGTGCGCAGATTGGTAACGCCACAGACGGTGTCGTACGCTGCCCGCTTTGGTCTTACCAGCTCGGTCTCGAGGGTGGGTGGATGCCCACCGACCCACGCACCGCCCAGGGGAAATGTGCCGCCATCGGCGCAGGTGGGACACAGCAATTTGACGGCACATTCAGCGCATGGCAGACGGGCGGTGCGGGTGCAGGGACGATTGACCCCACAGCGATTAGCCAATTTGGAACGTGGCCGCCTACGACGATCGCGAACGTTGGGGCGGGACAGCTGACGCTGATGGCGACATATACGGCGACGGGAAGCATCCCGTCGTTGACGTATGTTACTCCGACGTTGAGTGGGACAGGGACAGAGAGTGCAGCAAGGGTGACAGCGACGGTCAGCGTCCCGAATGGTTGGTTCGATGTAGGTGATACGACTCCAGGCGTCACCGCCGTTGCTGGATGCACATACCCGGATGCTTGGCTTGCACTGACGCTACCTGCTCCGACGGCGCTTTGTACTGGGGCGTGAATTTGGGAAGTGGTTGACTTTTTTTTTGCGGTCTTGTGTTTCAACTGTATACACTCTCTGTCTACGTTCTTTTATCGGTATTAGTGGAAATTTGCATGTATTTTGAAGTAACAATAATCAGCGGCTCCTTCGACACTTTTTCTCCTCTGAACCCAAATTCGAATCCGCCTCTCAGGAGTGGTTGATTCCAAGTCGGCCATCATTGCATCATTGTTCGGGTGCTGTTTCGGTTCTATCCCCTTCAGCTCGCTGACTGCGCGTCTGCCATGACATCGTCGAGCAGATAGCTCCTTAATAAAGCTTCCTTGGCTTCTTCCACCATGCGCATCCCTCTGGCATCCTCGCTCTTTCTGTCGCCCTTTGATTCCCTGCACTCGCTCGCAAACCAATTCGTTTATGCTCTCTATGCGACGACAACGCTATTTCGACAGACGCAGCCTGAATCTCCTTCTGCTGTGGCGAGCGGCCAATATCTTCTGGGATTGGGCATTGCGGACATAACAGGGCCGGTGGTGGAGACGAATATGATGGGCTACGCGTCGCTGCCGCAGACGGACACGGGGCTGCACATGCGCCAGCGGGCACGCGCCTTCATCGTCGCGGAGCCCGCATCCACCGAACGGATCCTGTTTGTTAATGCGGACATCGCCATGGGTGATTCGGGTGTGCGTCGCGCATTGCTGGCAGCTCTGGCGGAGGAGTACGGCAACACGACGTACCACGCTGGTAACGTCGCACTTGTCGGAACACATCAGCATTCGGGCGTCGGTGGATACCTCGAGAGTGCGTTATTTTTCGTTCAATGTATTCAGCAGTCCTCAATTGCGACGTAGATCTTCTCCCACAAGTCACCTCCTTGGGATTTCATCCGCAGACGTTTGCTGCCATCGTGAATGGCTCCCTCCTCGCAGTACGGCGTGCGCACGAATCTCTCGCCCCCGGAAGCCTTTCTTTCGGTACAGGTCGCGTCGAAGGCGGCTCGCGCAACCGCTCGCCGACAGCGTACCTGGCGAATCCGGCAGAGGAACGAGCGCGGTATACGGATAGGGGTGGCGATGAAGGTGATCAGGAGTGGGAGATGAGTCTCCTCAAGTTCGGCACCGTCGCGGACGACGATGTTGATGGACGCGGGTTCCTCGGCTTCTTCGCGGTGCATGGAACGAGTATATACGAGGTGCGTTTTCTTCCAAAAAAATCGTGGATCAGGCTCATGAGACGCAGAACAACACGCTCGTTAGTGGCGACAACAAGGGCATGGCGGCGTATTTGTATGAATGTAATCTGGTTCCCTTGGCTTTCTTGCTCGGCTGACTCTTCCGTGCTATCAGCGTCTGTCGAGCCAAACGCTATGCCGGGAAACAACACCTACGTCGCGGCCTTTGTGCAAGGCGCAGTCGGCGATACCAGCCCCAATACGTGCGTCTTTATTCATTCATAAACACATTCCATATTTGCTAACTAAGCAATGCAGCCTCGGCGCCTTCTGCGAATCTCCCGGCAAGCCGTACGACGGCCTCCCGTGCGTCGCCAACTCATCTACATGCGGCGGCCGCGCGCAGGATTGCCACGGCCGTGGACCGTTCTTCACACTCGATGCGTGGGGTTTCGCGAGCAATGCGGAGATCGGGGCACGGCAGGCACGGGCGGCGGGTGCAATTTTACGGGGCGCAAGCGGGGCAGGGGGTGGAACGGGGGTAAACGATGAGCTGAAAGTGAAGATGAAGGCGAAGGTGAAGAGGGCGGGCGGAGGACTGACGCCGGTGAGCGGGAGCGTGCGGAGCGTGCATGTGTATGTGGATATGAGCAAGTACGAGTTTGTGTTGGCGAATGGGAGCCAGGTGCACACCTGTCCGGCAGCGATGGGTGAGTTATGCTATTTTCGAAACGCATTGATGATTGATGATTGATTGGTTTTGGGTTTAGGATTCTCGTTTGCGGGTGGGACGACGTACGTGTACTGTTACTCTAACTTTCTTTCTGATGCGATGTGGTACAGCGACGGTCCCGGCGCATTCGACTTCACGCAGGGGGGATAATAAGACATCCCAGTTCGTTTTCTCTCATCTAATAGCGCCTGGACTCACGCAATCAGAAACCCATTCTGGGAAGTCGTCAAGGTGTTTATTACGCCCTCACCGTCGAAAGAGCAAGTCGAGTGCCAGCATCCGAAACCGATCTTGCTGAATACCGTGCGTGCATTATCTCCTTTTTTCATTTGTTAATTTCTGGAACAGGGATACGCACATGAGCCGTACGAGTGGTCGCCAAGTACCGTGAATGTGCAGATTTTTAGAATTGGGAATTTTGGTAAGACTTGAAGGGTTACCATGCCGTGTGTTTGCTTACAAGTGGTAAAGTCATCCTGATCATGCCGGGAGAACCCACCACGATGGCTGGGCGGCGCATTCGGTGGGTGGTTTGATTTGTTTAGCGCTAGAACAGAATCAGATTTTTATTTCGGTTTCTAGCGAGGCCGTGCACGCCGAGCTCGTATCTTCCGGTATTCTGGGCGACGACGCGCATGTCGTCGTCGCAGGGACGGCCAATACTTACGCGCACTACATCACCACGCGGGAGGAGTACGCCGTGCAACGGTACGAGGGCGCGTCGACGCTCTATGGGCCGTGTGCGTTTGTTTAATTGCGCTTTTTTGTGCACGGGTTGCGAGCTCACCGTCCTATACAGACACGCTCGAGGCGTATATCGACAAGTACACGAGTCTTGTGCCTTTCCTCGCGGATGTGCCAACTCGTGTAGCACCGCCCTCGGATCCTGCGCCGAAGGAACAGATCTCGAAGGCCATTGGGTTGCAGGTGTGCCGTCTTTCGAGCCTGTTATTATAACACTCTTATCGCTTTGTAGACTTCCGTCAAATTCGATGAGCCGCCAATTGGGAAGCATTTCGGGCAGGTGATGCAGGATGTGCGTACCACGGAACCGTATCGCGCGGGCGAGACCGTTTTCGCGCGCTTCGTTGGTGCGAATCCAAGGGTGAGTCGACTCCATTGCCAAGCCAGCACAGAAAGACTGATATCTTCAGAACAACCTCCGGCTTGAAGGCACATTCCTTTCTGTGGATCGGCTGGATTCGACGGGGGAGTGGGCAATGCTGAAATCGGATTCGCACCCGTCGACGGTGTATCGGTGGGAGAGGGACAGTACTGTGCGTGGTTTCTTTGCGCGCTTTTCTTTTCCGGCAAGAAGTAATGCATTGTGTGTAGATCTTGGGCACGAGCAGCGTCAATGTTTCGTGGTACGTGTTCTCTGGTTTGCTCCCCGAAGTCGAAAATTACTGAGTGAATTGAAACCGTCTAGGACAATTGAGAACGATACACCAGGTGTGTTCATTTCTCGCTTCTTTTGTTGAAGTGCTTATTTCGTGCAGCCGGCCTGTATCGGCTCAGGTATTTTGGCGATTCTAAATCGCTAGCAGGCAAGATTTCCGCGTTTGTGGGGACGTCGGCGAATTTTACCGTGGTGGTATGAGGTGGTTCTTGGACGTTGCCCTGTTTCCCTTCTTGTGGTGTGTGCTAGTGATACAATGATTGAACCGAATACAATATACCCGGTTTGAGGCTTGGAACGTGTGGCTTCCTAATTCGCTGAATCAACAATTTCTCGTCCAATTTGGTTCATGCCAAAGGAATATAAGAATCTATCTTTCTGCTCTCCATGTATTGTTTCCTCACATCGTATCTCCCTTCCGGAATCTCTCAAGTGAGGACAAGATCTCAATTCCTTAGGAGTCGTTGAAATGAATGATCACTGTGAGTGTCAAAGCTCATGAAATTCATAGGCCTGGGATATGAATTTCACAAGTCATGCTCAGTTTGCATGAAAACATATTTCAGGTACTTTGCCTTTCATGTATTTTTTCAAGTGTGTATAGCCATAGCAATAACATGCTGAATTTCATGCTTCAATTCCATGAATTTCTTTCATCATGAAAAGGCATGAAATTCTGGTGCAGGCATGAATTTCATGATTTCCCAGGCTGTGGAGCCATGAGGGGCCTTCACCCGGTGGTTCAGCCAAGGTACAAAACTCAGGTCATTACCTCCCAAAATTTTCCCTGAGTGTATGTG
Source organism: Mycena sanguinolenta (assembly GCA_014462675.1). Lineage (NCBI taxonomy): Eukaryota > Fungi > Basidiomycota > Agaricomycetes > Agaricales > Mycenaceae > Mycena > Mycena sanguinolenta. The sequence goes on along the minus strand of JACAZH010000034.1, from coordinate 497,653 downwards.
CATGTGTGGCAGGCTGAAAGAACAAGTCTTATATAACATTAAGAGCCTATTGATAGTTAGTTAATCTGATTCTTTAGCCTTATGTCTAATGTCATATCTCACAAAGCTATTAATCCTAATAACTTCAGTTAAGTCTTCTTTGACAGCTGTTTTTTTCAGCTCTTGTCCCTTCATGTTTCATTGGTTAATTGCATGGAGTTCATGACCAAAGTATGTGACATAACTAGCTGGAATGTTTAAAAAACTAACTGAAACAAAAGTCCATAACTTTCATTCATTTCACATGGATTCCATGGACATAGTGGATGGATATTATGCATAGAATGCATGAAGTTTTGTGTGAATTTCATGAACTTTGACACTCACAGTGGATGCGAGGTGAATTAATCAATTTGCTTCCGAGACTAAAGGGAAGATTTCCTGGCAACCCGCGATAATTCTTCGTATGCCAAAGTTGGACCAACAACCAATTATTATGGTGACTTTCGCCTTCGTTCTCAGCACGGTCTTTCCACGCCGTCCGGCGTTCATTCAACAATTTGATCGATGATGGCATTGACAGCGGAGGCTGTTCAATTGCCCGCAGCAGCGTGTGAAAACATCTTTGCCGTCCGGTGCTTCCGTAACTTCTTTTTCTTGATCATGGCCCGTATCTTTCCTCGCTCTCGACGGCGCTGGCTCCTTCTCTTCTCAGTCGTTCTCCTCATACTCTTGGTTCCCAAGGTCCGCCGCGCACTGCAGGTGAATTACAACTACTGGGTCGCAGACGGTGGGCGATGGCATGCGTACAGTGGTCCCCCGAAATACGTTGCGCTGCGGCGGGCGGTAGCCGCGTTGCCACAGCACGACCTATCACTCCCGTTCCCTGAAGGCAAGACTGGGAGATACGTCAAGTTCTCAAACCATGTGGGGTACCTCGGATGGAACAACTGCTTTAACGAGGTGTAAGTGGTTGGCTGAATGTAAATTCCAAATATGACATTGAATCAATTCGCAGTCTGATGAATGCGCACCTGGCGTACATCTCGGGGCGGGGATATGTATTCAACGAATACGAATGGGCGCCCGAGCACTACCAGTGGCCGAAGGAAAAGTGGGTCAACTTCGATCCACACACGCCGCTCAGTGCCATTGTCTCTGGCCCCGTCGCCGGCGGGCCATTCGAGCCAGGTGACCCAGCCCCGCGCGCCATCTCCGAGCACTGGTTCGAAGTCGTCTGTCCTCGTCGCGAGCGCCGCTATATCAGCCCCCCGCGATGTGAAGCCGGCGGTGGCGCAGGCGACCGGCTCGGAGGTGCTTGCACACTGGCAGCAAGTGCTCCGCGATGCACCTGAGCGATGCGTGGAAATCATCCGAGAGTCGGCGGACGACGATCCGTTCCCACAAATATTCGACTTGGGCCTGTTTGGCGGTCCACGCGTCCTAACCCTCTGGGACTCGTTCTCCCGGTCACCTATCTCTCGCCTCCTAGACGCCTCGCCAATCGCGCGCACGGCCATCGACAACAACAAGAACCTGTTCCTTCCAAACGGGCCTCGCCCACCGCACCCAGCACCACGCAAACCGTTCGAACGCGTGCTTGCGATCCACCTGAGACGGGGCGACTACGAGGGTCATTGCCGCTGGATAGCGTATCTCAACAGTGCCTTTTATAGCTGGAACCTCTTCCCACACCTCCCTGACCGGTTCGTGCCCGAGCCAGACGCGCCCGGAAAGGACGAGCGCTTCCTCGCGCGTTGCTGGCCTGACGTCGAGGGTATCGTGCGCAAAGCCGCGGAGGCGCGGAGGGATTATCTCGCTCATGCGAAAACGTTGCCTGGTACTGGGCATGAAAGCGAGCCGATGTTGGATGTTATGTACGTCCTTACAAACGAGAAGAGCGCGTGGCTGGAAGAGTTAAAGAAGGCACTACGACGAGACGGATGGACGGTCGCGACGAGCCAGGATCTAGTGCTTGATGCAGAGCAGAGGGACGTCTCAATGGCGGTGGACATGGAGATTGCAACGACGCGCCGCGGTGTTTGTTGGGAATGGGGTGAGTCTTCCGTTCTGTGTTGAGGGGCTTCCCGTATTTTCGCGTTGCTCACCTGTTCACCATAGTGGTCCTCATTCACGAGCAATATTGTATACCAGCGGCTTCTCGACAAGCGCGATCCTATCACTATTCGTTTCACCTAGACCCCAATCGGGATCCCTCGGGAGAAGGTTTCTGGTCGTCCATTTGCCGTGTTCTGGTTCCGAGACACATCGACATGAAGAGCTCGACAAGAGACGACATCCAAAGATGGGGTGGGGATCGTCCCGGGTCTTTCTGCCCTTTCAGGCCGAGCTCATGCCAGGACATGAACGTGCTGTAACATGTTGTGTCGCTGTCCCGTTAGCGTTGAGACAAACGTATTCGGCGCTGTGTTTAGGTCCAAGCTGAAAACGTTCCGTTTCAATTGTGCCTTCAAATTTAATTTGCATGTTGTACAATCTTCCAACTCTTGGATTCCAGAGAATGAGCACAAGCGCAAAAACCAAGTGGTGCAGAGAATTCCTATTTGTCATTGTTGTTGCTTGCTTGCTCAGTTGTACTTAAGACAAACAAGCGCGACGCGTACTGCGTCGGACACGTGATTGACGCACGGCTTCCTCACAATGACATTGCCTTGAAGGATAGTCTCATCTTGTCGGACCTCCTTATTGCTTTCTTTCATTTTATGGGGAGCACCCTTCCCCCCCAGCTGCAAATACGATGAAAATGTCCATAAAGCGCTGCGTTTATTGATGCGTCGCATTCACACGTGATGGGAAAATATCACGTGTTATCACTGTGGGGGCAACGGGCACAGGTCTTGACCGCGTCTGTCGCGTTTATCAGAGATTCCTTCCGTGCTATCGAAATGACACTTGCCTCGGAGGACGACATCGACAACTTCGGCCTCGATGAATTCTCGACAGACTTTCTCGAGGAGCTGGAACGGGCGGAGGAAGCATTTCCTTCCAGGTAAGCTCTTTTGCTACTTTTCACGTGTCTGGGGCCGACCCCGCTAGTTTCGGTCCCATCCCTCCGTCGTCTCAAGTCACCGACCCAGAAGACGAATATGATTCAATGTTTCTAAGAGCCCTGCTCTCAGGAAATGCACGATGCTCTGGACACGATGGAGCAGCCAGATTTTACATTCTCGCAATGCAAAACACAGCCCGTAACACGAAGATCGCCATCGCCCTTTCCTTTTCCGACCTGCGCACAACCGTCCTCCGCAAGTGTGCCAACCCTGCGGATTTCGGACTGGGAATGCAGCACGGCAAGCAGGTTTTTATTTTGAACGCTACTCTTCAATTATTTGTTAACGGTACATGAAAGAAGGGTCTGCGTCAAGCCGGAGCCGATCTCCCCAACATTATCCTCGCCACCAGCTTCCCCACTCCGAAACGTGTCCAATCGCAAACGAGCGAGGAGCCCCGCAACAGAAGGGTCAGCCTTTCTCACCCCATTTGTGACAAGCCTAATCTGCCTGTTCCGCAGGCTACCATTCAACTGCAAAAAGCACAAACCATCCCCTCCCACCGTTACCCACCTTTCCCAGTTCTTCTCCGCGTATCCCAAATACGAATACGACCCTTCCGGCCCGGCCTCCCAGCAATTTCAAGAGCTCAGACGCGTCTATAAAGCGTCTCAGAACGACACCGCTGGGATAGATGCCGGCTACAATCGAGCATTGGGACTCACATTCAGCGAGATGTATGGGGATGACGTCAATAGTCTTGAAAACTGGCAGCGGCTCTGCCGCGTCGTCGAGATCAACCCCATCCCCGAGTCGCTGCAGGAATGCCAATTTGTGCGTCTCGTCCGGTCTATTGGCCATACATCCTGTTGATCTTTCATTCATAGGCCATTGAGGACGCACATGTAAATCTCATTGATCTAGTGGATATTCGGACCACCGGCGCACCTGTTCACCGATTTGCAACCGAGAAGGCGCTCAGTGTTTATACTAAATCCACGGGCAAGATCTTCCCTCGACGCGAGGCTTACAAGGGGAGGTTGCTTCGACATCTTCTGCGCCGAATTTTCCGTCCGCCTCCGGAGAACATGATGCGGCGCGGAGGAGTGTTGGTTAAACGCGAATGGTGAAGGACGGATCTGTGCTCTTTTGGCTGTTCTTTCGTAGATTTATCTGTAATTAATTCTTGAATTTTTGACTGGTGGACAGCAGTCTTTCTCTCTTCAAGAGTGATTGAATGCTCAGGTAACTCGTTCATTCTCTATCCAAGTCCGTAGCTCACTGCGTGCCCAGAATCGAAATTGGACTCCAGAGTTCAAAAAGCCAAAAGTACGGACTATATCGTCAATGAACGGCACTCCTGCTATGTTGAACAGAACAAATACAAGGTCTTCGTTGGAGCGAACACGGTACCGGGTTCGTCTGGTCTTTTTGGGGCCGACATTTCTGCCGTCGGAGATCAATTTGACAATTCCACTGTGCTCTCTGCTCCATCGTATGGCTATCAACAAATGCTATCTGCACCGCGTGCAACCCGTGTGCAACCATAGACAACCATGTCGGAAAGAAATAGGGAATTCTCGAAGAGTCTGTTTCGATTACTCATCCCCGTGTACGGAAAATGCGGGGAACTCGGCGATGCGACAGTGTTTCGACCATGTGGGCCTTGGGCCGTCGCCGTCGATCCTCGGCGGAAAATAATCGACTTTTGCTGCTCTCATGCTGTCTCTTCGTTTGTCCTCCCCAATAAAAGTTCCAATTCCTCCGCGCAGGTGGCTGACTCTGAAGTTGTGGGAGCTCGAGCCTCGCGCACACAGGGTCTGGGTACACACGCTGCTTGTCATCGCCGTCCTTCAACTGCAGCGTGCACGCCGTAAAATATCATAGGGTATCACGGCTTCATCATCAGCATCGGATGTCCCAAATGGACTTACATATATCTGTTGTATTTAATCTTGTGGGCTCAGGTACTCTGGTCCTCAGAAGCCTAGTCACTTTCGCTTTCCTCAAGTGTGCGAACAATGCAGTTCTCTCTCTCAACGCTGCTGTTCTGGATTTCCCTTGCCTCGGGTGCCTCCGTTGCTGTAAGAGCGCCCCCTGCTCCTGAGCTTACAACCCGGGCTGCTAGCAACGATACCGAAAACCAACTTTCCGGACGTATGTTTGGCCTATCAGAAAATATCTACAAGTTTCATACTGACTGCACTGATGTAGCGTGCCGACCGGTGACGGTGAGGCCTCAAAGCCATTTCAAAGCGATAATTAGCTAAAGTAGTGCGTTCAGTTCATTTTCGCTCGAGGCACAGGGGAAGATGGGAATGTCGGGGCACGAATTGGCCCTCCCCTCATTGCGGATCTCCGCGTTGCGTTAGGGACAGACGGAATTGCCGCTCAAGGTGTCGATTACGATGCGTCCGTCCTTGGTACGTGCGTTCTTTGAAGTGACAAAGCCTGATTCCCGCCGCGTAGGGTACCTCGAAGGCGGCTCTCCAAGCGGCAGCGCAACGATGGCCACTCTCATTGACACTGCTGCTTCCCAATGCCCAGACACACAGATCGTGATTGGAGGCTACAGCCAGGGCGCACAGCTGGTGCACAACGCTGCAGCGACGCTTAACGCCAGCGTCACAGCTCGAATCGCCGCAGGTAAGTTGAGGTGTTCATTTGTGTTCCCTGCAATTCGGACCATGTATCCGTAGTCGTCACTTTCGGCGACCCCAAGCGCGTGGAGAGCTCGGCGCCCCCCATCGGAACTGTTCCGTTCGACAAGGTCTATTCCGACTGCCATACTGACGGTATGTGATAATTGTTTGGAGTGCTGGGATCGAATGAATTCACAAATTCTAATACACAGATATCATCTGCACTGGATTCGGAGGTGTGACGGAACACCTCGACTACGACGAGGATGCACCAGCTGCGAGCGCATTTATTGTTGGGCTACTGTAGATATACCCTTGTTATATGGTTGTAAATTTCGTTGTTGCAGTTGGTTAGTCTGTTGTAGCCAGACTACAGTAGTTCAAATTGGTCCGCTTCGAGGGTCCCGACGTCGTAAAGATGTTCCAATTGGGGAGCACTGATCCCGCTGGAAATTTGAACACCTAGCGGTACATACATTAGATAGACTTCAAAGGGTCCTGGAGTGAAAAGAGAATATGTACATACCTTCATTATGCAAAGTCAAAGTCGAGAATCGCTGACGACTCTGACAGTGATTCTGATGTCAAGTCTCGATCAAGAATCCACCGAGAATCGGCAATACCGTAGCATTTCGACCAAGTGTTCAGGTGACAGTGACGGCCAGATTTTTTTGATGGATTATTCTATTTGGCGCCCCGGGGCGCTGCTTCCAACTGCAACGCCTCTTCCATTTTGAGCAATATCCCGGTGACCAGGTTTAGGTGAAGGCCGGCCGTGTTATACTCATCTGAAAGGCAGACAAGTGGTATTAAATATCAAATAATTGATTTTTCACCAACTCCCCTGTTCAGTACCTCGTTGAAATATTCTCAGATTTTTTTGAGCATGCTTCCGGGAGGAAATAAATGTTTCAAGGATGCCTCGAACAACGCGGCGGTGTCACAGAAACTGTCACAGAATTTTCCATTTGATTTATCCTGCACACTGTAGGGCTTGAATTGGTAAGAGATTTCGCACAACAATACTCTGAAAACGTATGGAACTCCCTGATTTTCCTCGCAAGAAGCGGGCTATAAATGAGTCGGTGGTCAATCACTCTTTCGCATCCGGGCTTATGACAGTACGTGGCGCCGTGCGCCTCCCGGTGAATTGCCTAGAGTGGAAAGGGGCATCAAATTTGTAAGCAGCGCCCCGGGGCGCCGAATAGAATCATCATAATTCAAAGGAAAATTTTCGGCCTTCTCGGCGGGCGAAAAATTCCAAAATTGCGAACACTTGGTCGAAAGGGTACAGTATTCAAGAATCAGCCAGAATCTTGTCTCGCCTCCGGAGGTAAATATGCTGACAGGAACACGAAACCTTGACTCGACGAGGGAGCAGGCTTTGAGCAATTCCGTGTCGCCAACGTTAGCTAAGATGGGATTGATGATTTCCTGTGGAAGGAAAGGTTCACAAACAGAACTTGTTCTGTATGTGCCTATTTGGGGGGTTTCAAAGGGGGGAGTGTCAAGAATGGCGCGTGGCTATGCACTTCTTTGCGGACGGCCCCGGACCGCTGTCGGCCCGCTCTATTCACAAACAGAACTTGTTCTGTATGTGCCTATTTGGGGGGTTTCAAAGGGGGGAGTGTCAAGAATGGCGCGCGGCTATGCACCTCTTTGCGGACGGTCCCGGACCACTGTCGGCCCGGTCCTTTCCGACCATGAGTTTGATGCGACCCAAACCTGGTCGACGCGTCAGCGTCGACCGAGCGAGCGTTGGGCGCCCATCAACCAGCTCACAAAATTTCCGTAAGCACACGAGGCTTTGAATTATTTCTTGAACTTTACATAAAGTTCAATTCACAATTGTTGAAAGAATTCAGAAAGAAATCAAAATCCAACTCATGAAAGGAACTGATCTTTTTAAAAACCTTCCTGGTAGATTTCTCCTTGTTCTGTTCAAGTTCTGTTTGTGCCACGCCGCTTGCCGGCTCTCTCCAAATCATTCCGTCCTTGCCATTCGCTTTTTCGCCGCTGAGACTCCGCTTTTTTTACTTCATACCACTGTGTCCGTTGCCGCTCTATATCGACAACTGTAGTATTCTGAGATATATATGGCCCAATGTTCAAAAAAGATGCATTGATCCTCACGCCAGCAGTCACGGTCGAGAACAGCAGAAAACCAATGAGGGAGTAGCAGTCGAGGCAGACATCAACTCCATTGATCGTGAGTAGTCAATTTTTGTTGTTATCTTTCGGTCTCATTATGTATCTACTTGGATAAATCTGTTCCTGAATATGCCAAATATCTTTCCAACTGAATCCAATCTCAGAGTCAAGCCGCTGGGCAATTGGACCAGATTTTGCGAGACAGAATACAAGAAAGCTATCCAGACCACCAAGTACACCATACTACCAATTCCTCCTGAATTTTTTACTTATCCCTACATTGACTTTCGTTTTCAAACAAACAGAGAATGACGCCGCATTTGTAGCTGGCTTTCCTACCTATGTCATGAAATTGAAGAACATTCAAAACACAGTTTCGAAAACAAAGAACTCAGAACCTGCACTATGATCGTCACAGAACCCACTGTGGACATGAAATCGTGGCCCATTCCCACCGAGGTCCGTGATGCTTTCGAAAAAATTGTAGATGAGTATATCATCTGCGACTTCAATATTTGGGATGTTAATGGAACTCGACTCGATACGGAATCTATCCCATCCAAACTGCCGGGCGCTCTAGTCGAAGTTTATTTTGGTATCATTCACCACTCATTTGCCTCATTTTCGTATTCATCCTAAGCAACATCAAGTATGTGCCCGTAAATTCACCCGCCATGTCAGGGATTGTAAATCAGATCATTATTCTGCAGGCAGCACCTGCAAAAAATCCAAGCCTGTTCAAGACCAACAAGCCATACAGACCTACTGTGTTGTCGTCAGCAGAGGTTCACACCCAGGAACAACGCCCCGTGAAGCTGTTCACTAAACCGATCTCCACTCCCGGCCCTTCCTCTATCTCATTGACCGCAGATTCTACCGTCACAGGTATGTAACACAACTCCACAATCCTGGCATCTGTAATCTGAACCTGTTAATTTCTAGATAGTACACCGCCCGAAAAACGCAAGGCAAGCGAGGAACCTGAAGGTCGTAGCCCGAAGCGCATTGAGACTGGTGGGGAAGGCAACGGAAAAGAGTCTTTTCAAATAGTCCAACTCGGATTCATACTTACCAACAGTACTGAAGTACCTGTGTCGTGAATCGACCGAATTACATGTAAAATTGTCCCAGACTTGGAACGTTCTGTTTGTGCCACGCCGCTTGCCGGCCTCTCTCCAAATCATATAAGTATGGTGTTCCGCGATCGGCGAGCATTTGAGGCTGTGCAACTGATACTTAGGCGTAAGTTAGTCTCTGTAACAGAACAGATATATTGGCGCCGAACAAGTAGGTGTCAATATAGGGCGTAAGTACCTTTTACACAGGGCGCTCGGTCCGTCAGATGTTCAAATGGGAGCGCCCAGCAGAAGGCCTGCTGCGGAAACTTTACAGGTAATTTCTTCATCCAGGTTGTTAAAGTCGAGTGAGCCCCGCATCGCACACTGAAAAAGGAAATGTTCTTGGTATGATAAAAACTGTCTGTGAAGCTGATAGTATCATTGCATGTCTTTATTCAGGCTGAAACTCTGAGTATCAGTTGAAATATGAAGTGAAATGGAGATAAGTACTTCCAGAGTCACTTTCAATGACACAAAGAGTGGTAGTTTCTTTGTGCCTTGAAAAGTATACAGAAAGTTATAGTTTTCAATGCCTTTCAAAGGCCGTTGAAGGAACTAGTTTCGGGCAAAAAGAAAGGACGCGGCATTTTTGCCATTGGTTCGGGAATTCCCGGACCAATAGCAAAAATGCCGCAGTCTTTCTTGAGTCCTAAAACCGGCTTTTTCGGCATTCTTGAAACCCACGATGAAACTTGGAGTTTCTTACGCCTTTCAAGACACAAAGAAACTACCTTTCATTGTGTCATTGGAAGTGATTCTGGAAGTACTTATTTCCATTTCACTTCATATTTCAACTGATACTCGTAGTTTCAGCTCAAATAAAAACATGCAATGATACTATCAGTTTCACGGACAGTTTTTATATTACCAAGAACATTTCCTTTTCCAGTGTGTCAACGATTCGAGCCATCCGGATGCCTGCTTGAGATTGCAAGTCACACCGGCGAGTCAACAGTTGAGAACACGGGAGAACACTTCAAGAACTGTAAAATATCCTTTTGCCGTAGTTGGTCCGGTTTGACATTACCCGGCTTGGGTACAGGTTCAACATTTTGTTGAGCAGGCCGGCCCGAGGCGACCAGTCCGCCGATCCGATCGCAGTGATGGCACATGATTTGAATCAGCGGCCTATTCCAGAAGATCCAGATGTACGTACCCTTCAAAAATCATCCTACTGACCATTCCAAGCAAACTCCGTTCATCGTAGCAGATTTTCTTCCACAGTCAGCTTTTATTTGTCTAGTCTGCCCTTCATCCGCACGAACAGCTTTGATCGAGAAAGATTCGGACTTGGTGCCCAAACCTTCAATCACAGCAATCGCGGTTACATATACGGTGCATGCTTTTTCTTCTTCCATCTGGGATATGTACGGATACCGCATCTAGGGGCAGCAATTGCTAGGACTCGTTTCCTTGAATGGACATACGATAACGAGGCGTGGTATCTGGCGTGCATACTCCATGACATCGGCACAACCGCGAGTTTCTTGCGACAACCAAAATGTTGTTCGAGTTCAGGCGCGAGGCATTGTTGCAAGAGATTTGATCCTGGCGTCGAAGACCAGGCTGACAATGTCTGCGAAGCCATCGTGCGCCAGCAGGTTATCTTCGTGAAGGGGTGCGTATTTACCATTATCTTGGAATTTCGATGCTCACAATGAACGTACGCACAGTGGAAACGTCGCGCAAATTGGACCTGCACTCCCGCTTGTCATAATTCTTGGTTCGCTATCTCCATTCGTTCCTCTAACGTCTTCTCAACTATTCCGTTAGATAATATCGGGCTGTGCATCTTCCATTTATTACTTATCCTCTTTCTTTCCAGCCGCGCCAACATCATTCACCCCAAACTCATCGAGAACTGTTGCCAATTCCCGCGCATGGGAGGGTCGGAGCACTGCGTCGTCGAAAGGAATTCTGAATTGACTGTTGTACATCGACATTTGAGATTCCCCGATGGACGCATGAGACCTCCAGCAATTTTGCGACGGGGAACGATAATGCGGCCGTCCGATTAAGACGGAAACAGAGATCCTATACATGAAAACACAATTTGACAGAAAATCACGTGAATTTTGACAGAGAACCACGTGCCGGCACGTGAGGCTGTCGACATGTCGCTGCCGATTGTCGAGATATTGATGCCGGTTCTCACGGTGCGAGGAGGAGGGCGCGAGTTCGGCGGCGAGCGTTAGCGAGCTGTCGAACGAAGCGTCCGACGACGAGCTGCAAATGTGCGGGCAACTTGGATTTAAATTTGTATGTTGTCCTCCGCGCCGAAGGCACGGGCTTCAGCTTGTAGTAATACTGTAGTGTTACCGCCAAAGGTTCAGGTGACGGTGACACCTAAATTTTTTTGATGTGCTTAAAATCGCCACAATTCGGAAAGGAATTTTTCGGCCTTCTCAGTGAGTGAAAGTTCTAAAATTTGTGAACCTTTGGTCGTAATAATACAGTAGAGGCCTGCGTTGACGTTCATGTGGCACCGAACTGTATATTGTACTCGATATTGACTGCTCACGATCATTGTAGGATTTTTCCAATCGGCCATGTACTCGGCAGACCGCCGTGAATCGTCAGGCTCAGGGCTCGGTGAAGTACTGGGAGCCTGTCTTTCCGAGTCACCTCTGTAGTTTTGAATCAATCGGTGCATGATTGAAGAATCGAGACATCATTCACTCTTCGCCGCAAGCCTTGTCATGACACCGATCTGCACTCAAAATCCGTGGCGTTCCACTTCGTTCCGCGACCCTGTACGTCCGCAAGCCATGGATTTCGTGAGTATACGTTATGTCTATTTCTGCTGTGTCCTGGCTTCCGCCTGAGGATAGACGCAGATAGATATATATGTACATATAAGGGTCACAAAGTAACCAAGTAAGTAAGTATGAGTTGAGCATTCATCGTGTCTTTGATTGACTTCAATGTCAGCTGTACTTACCCGTGTGTTCCTGAGCGGGCCGGTGCCGTGTACATAATCACCTGCCGTACCTGCCAATTTTCGGATGGAGCCAAGTTCACGGTCCCCGTCGACGCCTTGTTTGGGACCGTACCAGAGAGTTCAAATACAGTTCAAGCTCCACCATTTCGATTTGAACAGAGTCAGTCTCTGCAAGATCAGTAAAATACATCCAAGTTTTGAAGCGAGTCGCGATTTTTTGAATCACTTGAATCATAGATGACCGCAACGTTTGTTCACATTTCTCTCCCCTAAATTGGAACCGAACAGCATTGTGTTGAGCGGTACTCGATGAATGGATGCACGGTTCGATAAACATTTCAACTGTCCGCATTTTGGCCGCCAATTCAAACCCCGATTAGCCTACGGCACTCTGCGAAGGGTATAAAGTCAGGCTCAAGTCCAACACTGGATTCATTACCCTAGTGCATTTGCCTTCCAACGATGAAGTTCTCCACTGCATTCCTCGCCGCTGCGACGACTCTCTTCTTCTCCCAGGGGGCTCTCGCTGAGATACTTGTCGCGCAGGTTGTCGGCAACATCAAGAATGTCACTGCTGTCTCTCAGAATGCGAGCGATGTTCTCAGTTCGCTCTCCACGTCTACGTCTCCCAGCGACGTCGAAACAATGAGCACGGTCTGTACAGTATCTTTCTCTCCGTGCCTTGTTGAACACATTACAGACACTTGCCAACGACTTCAACACCATCATCACCAGTCTCGCTGCAGATGTCAAAGCAATGGATGCCACTTCTGCGTTCAATGACGCAGATGCGGGTCCCGTTGTCGACGCTCTGAGCGAGGTACGTAATCCAACTATCTTCCACCAGAGCAGTATATTTTAACGGGCTATCCATTTATTTGCAGTTTGTCGAAGTTCACCAAGCACTCTTGGCGACGGTCATCGGAAAGCATAGTATTTTTGCGCAATTTTTCCTCACCGCCCCGATTGTTGCGGTTCTTCGGAATCTTGAAGCTGGTATAGACGTAGGTTCCGAACAGCCGCATCACAAGTCCACCATTTGACGATCTGTCCTTGCAGGATTTTGCGTATTCAATGATTGACCTCATCCCGACCAGAGAATCGAATGTCACCACCGATAAGAATTCTTTACATGACTCCGTGGGCAACACCATCACTAAATATCAAGAGCCCTGCGTACCCAGCTTGCTCTATCCGTTCTTCATGCCTCTTTGTGTTTCTACTTCGTAGGGTCCTGATAGGATTACTAATCAAAAGAGCGGTTATGGTCCACATCCGTAGTTTGTTTCTGGGTTTTATGCCGTATCTTTCGGTTCTTACTGGTAGATTAACGAGAAAATCGAACTGTGGGAATTTGTTGGTAATTGGCGAAGTTGAAACTGATGCCATCGCTTGTGGCTGCAAAAGCATGAACGGTTCATATCCAGGTCGAGCAAAGGATGGTAGATACTAGACAAACGAGCAGAACGAGCACAAAAGAGAATGGACCAGTAGACGAATAGAGCTGCTGAGCATGAGAGGGATAAGTAGAACAACAACGGAAAATGAAACCCAGCGAAATCTAAGAGTGACGGAGGGGTACTTAGAAAAGTGCGACGCATTTGAATACAAAAGCTTTTGAATGGAAGGAGAAGTGGCAACACCGGAAGCAGATCGGATTTGTCGGGGCGGGGGGTGATGCGAGATGTTAAAACAAGGGATTCATAGCGGCAATATGCGCAGCAGGCGGGACTTTGATGATATAGGCATAGCTCATTCGTACCGCGGCATTGGAGGCACTCAAATGTAGTTTCTCCTTGCAGACCCTCCGACGTGTGATAATGGCCTATTTCGGTCGCACATTGTCCCAGAAGGATCTCGAGATGTGGCAATACATCCTGCTCTATCAAGAACCCTGCCTCTGTATCCGAACATTATGCTCGTTTGTGCTCAGCCATCGCAGTTGCGGGTAAACAATATCAGGTCTTCCCAATGTCGTACTATGTCCCAATTGTAGTCTTCCGTATGTGATAACGATACCAGCTCGTACCTCGTTGTGTTCATATGTGCAGCGTTCGATTTGTTCTTCAAGGTTTGTATCTCCTCACAGTGCACATAATCGTTCGAATTATATGTTCGCGATTCTCTGTTCAAATGCAATCAACCTAACTTGGGAATTCGAACTGTGTGAATTTGCTGCTACGTTCAACCAGGGACCGAGGTCGCCGCTGCCATGGGCGAGAACAAAAAATCTTTCAAGGTTGAAGTGTGGATTATTCACTAGCCACATTTCAAATTTATGGAACAACGTCGACTCGGAGCGAAGTTGAGTCCATCCATTGAACTTAGTGCATTGGACGGCGACGCGAAAGAAACTGCTGGCTGGACTGCTGAATCAAATAAAATTCAACTATGCCTCTTCGTAAATACTGCAACATCATGGACAGGTTGGTTGGAAAAAGTTATCGCGTGGCGAACAACATGCCATGTGCATCAGTGTTTGGCGTTAAGCGCCAATTAGTAAGCGCCCTTCCCGTACGAATCGGTACGATGAACGTGAACGAGAGGCGCTTGATCGGGGAGATCTAAGGCAAACGACGGCCAGTACTTTTGAGAAACGAGGAAGACATCCCGAACTGACCGGAGCCTTCCTCGTGTGGCCAGATCAAAAGCCAACATCACTCGATCATCAAGCCTCTTGAACGCAGGCGGCGCATACCGAAGCGGATCAACGTATGGCGCGGTATGCTCAAGCACAATCCACTCCTCCTTCTACAAAACTCTATCCTGCCCATACCTGACATGACCATGTCCGCGGGTCTTCACTCGGGCAGTTCAACAGGGGGCACTTCGGCGATTGATATTATTTGGGATGCGAACCGATGATATTCGTCCTCGACGGGACGCCCGTGCAGGTTGCGTAGCGCCTTCCCTCAATGCTTCCTTACCTGCGTCCTTCTCCTTTCCCTGTCCCTCCTCCTCCCATCCTCCTCCCTCCCTCTGCATGCTCCCCTCCTTGCTCCAAGTGAATAATCGCTAATCCATCCACAAGAATAGCCGGCTACGGCGGCGACCGCCGCGTCGAGTACAACATCCCGCTCTCTGTGCGCGAGGCGGGCACGCACATCGTCATCGGGAGCAGCTGAAATGGGACAGGCGGGGGTGGGATTAGGCAGCCAGATGTGCGTTGTCCCTGCTCTGTTACCTCTTCGCACTCGCGTCTCTACTCCCACTTCTTTGTTGATGGAATATAGCGATGCCGCGCTGATGCTTCCGCAGCCTAACAGATACTTCACGCTCGACCTCTCGGACATCGGCGTGCAGAACCAGGACGCGTGGCGCCTCCTGTGGGACTTTTCGACGCTGCGCGAGCTGCCGGAGACGTTGCCGAGGAATACGCCGTGCTTGTGCTTCGTTCCTTTTCACGAGGCGGGCGACGAGAAGGGACGGGGGTTGATATGGGGGATTGGGCAGCGAGTAGACTCGTCCTTTGACTGCATCTCAGTCTCTTTATCCTAAACTACCCTCCTCCTCGTTCTCTCCCTCCTCCCCTCCATCTCCTTTCTCACTGTCGAGCATGCTCACCACCTCCCCAGCCGCCACATCGACACCACCTGGCTCTGGCCGTACTCCGTGACGCAGCAAAACACAGCGCGCTCTTGGGCGACGCAGATCGATCTCATGGAACGCTACCCGGAGCATCGCTTTGCGTGTAGCTAGGCACAGCAGTGGAAGTGGTTAGAGCAGGTATGTTTCCGCGTTCGCTCTTTCGCTTCTCTCCCCATCTGTGTACTCTCTATACGCTTTCAACTCTCCGTACTCCCTTTGCGCTCTCGCTACCCTGTGCGACGCTCTCGCTAACCTGCTCGACACTTCTCGTAGCAATACCTCACCTTCAAACCTATCGCGACGTCGCCGCGAAGTTCCACCCCATCGGCGGTACCTGGGTCGAGTATGACGCGAATATGCCCTCCGGCGAGGCGCCCGTCCGGCCGATGCTTCATGGCGGTGTCTGGTGAGTCCCTCAGGCAACATCACTCCAAAAAGGGCGGTGATCGGGGATGCTGTGGATATAGATGCGAGACGGGCTGGCTACCGGACTCTTTCGGACTGACGGGTGCGCTGTCGCAGCTGCGTCCGGACGCAGGTCAGTCATTCTCTGCGCTTACGGTGTCCGCCTTGGCTGAACTGACTCTGAAGGTCGCCGAAAATTTAAAACAGTAAGCATACGCTGGTATCTCCCGCTCTATGCTTCCCGACTGCATAACCCTTCCGAAACACACTCTCCTCAAGTCCAGTAGCAGTTCGGGAAGCTTTCCGATCGGAAACGCAGGTCGCATTTTGGAATAGCTCTCGAGCCCTTCTAACCTAGCACCCTAATTCGAAAGATATTAAATTAAACCAGACTCAATGTCGAACCCATCAAGCACCAGTACATTTCCTTTAACCCAACCATGAAATTGGTGCATTCCTGGCCGTTGCGACGGCCCTCGTCTTCTGCGACAGGCCTCTCGCTCAGCTGACGCCCGTAGACGCCGTCGCCAATTCAACACCGCGACTTAACTGTCTCTGGGAACACCAATAATGCTCTCGATGGGCTGACCACGTCCAGTTCTGTTGCTGACGTCCAGTCCACAAGCACATTGTATCTTTTGTTCTTCGTTGAACATCAGTTATTATTACAGAGGGTTGTCGATGGCCTCGACAGTATAACCGGCGATCTCTTCAATCTCCTGCAAATGGAAGCCTCTTCGCCGTTCAGTGACGCAGACGCAGGACCCGTTGTCGACGCTTTGCACCAGGAAATTCCTCTCTAGGTACTCAGAAGCTATGACTGACGGAGCCATCCACTTACGGTTAGTCACAGCTGAAAAGACGCTCATGTCGACCCTCACCGCCTCAATTGCGAGCGCTCTCCAAAATCTTGAAGTTGCAATAGACTTGAGCCGCGCTCCCTCATCATTACACCGACGGCTACCGTGCAGAGCTTGAGGAATGCGTTGACCAATGACATGCCAACCAAGCAAGGGGATTTTAATACCGCACAGAATTCTTTGGATAAGTGGGGGCAGCGCTATCAACAACAGATCTGCATCCATAGCCCGCTGTATCCAATCGTTCTGCCTGTTTGTACATTTTAGGATAGAGCTTGGATAGTACCACGAATTGATGCGATCGTTTGAGAATGTAGGAATTTGTTGGCCGTTTATCATTCCAAAATCTTCACAAGCCAAACTCGAGGGGACAAACGTGGCTCTGTATTACTTCGATTACATTTGCCGTTGATAGTTCAACAAATGTATGAGTGCTTTGGCCTCGGAGGATCGTGGAGAGATAACACATCGAAAGTCGTTCGGATGACTTGACATCAATCATTCTTGGTGATCGTGCAAGTTGTCAGCATCGACGCGACTGCTATTCGCAGGCTTTGGTCGGCGAGGTGCTGTCCTGTACAGATTCTGGAAATGGTTCAACATGTCAGATCGTCTTTGAGACCGGAACTACACTGAATTCGATCTTCGGCCAAAACCAAATGCGATCCTGTTGAAGTACGGTTCCCCTTCCCTGGCGGGTTGGGACAGATAACGTTCTGGACGGAAGGATGTGCGATCGAAGTATACACTCTCGTTGAGACCCATTGCTCTGGCGCAATTGAAAGAAGACGAACAATGGGGATGCAGTGTTCACCTGATGTTTGGCAATATGAGGGATCCCTTGGAAATGAGCATACCGCGGTACACGTCGTCCTCCATGGTGCGGTGAGGCGCCCTTTCCAATGTATCGGCCGGATAATCAGTGTGATTGTCTTCGACTAACCTATGGTTACCGCTTTTAACCAAAATAGCAGTAAGAACACATTATTACAAGACAATGTCGGGCGTTAACCTACCAGGCATCCAGCCATGGCATTCGAATACTCGTTAATAATAGCGCATGCAATTGGGCACAGAACTCACCGAAGAGTCTCTTGCAGGATGGTGTCGACAAACGGCAGGTTCTCTCGGTCGCGAGACTCGGGCAAGCGTGTATCACCGACAATAAGGTCGATTTCTCTCTGCGCCTTGGCCTGCAATTCTGGGCGGAGAACCATAGCGAGAGCAAATATGGTCAGGGTTGTGCAGATCTGAAAAACTTAATGAAAGGGTGTGCGATAGCTGTGACAGAATTCAACCGTCAATTCTCCCGCGCCAAAGATATTAGCCGCGGCTCCTTTGAGGTGTTCCTCGTCTTCGCCCTCGTCATTTGTTCTAGATGTTCAATTCCGAAAGATGACATGGTCTCGCCAATTTCCTAAGCAGACCATTAGCCAAACAAGTGAAGTATCAGCGGTGCTTGCCTGTTGCTCTTTCACAGTGCATAAAGGATATTTGAAAGCTCTCGTATTGTGGCTCTCCCGACTCTAACAACACCCATATGATCCGCTCCAGGGAACCAGGGCGGAAAGTACCGCGCTATACGAACACGATACCCGACGCTGTTCGAATGAATGAAACACTCACATGCAGGGAAAAAGTCGACTGGGCTACTTCCTGGGGATCCAGTTTTTCGTCCACCGTCCACTATGTGCGAGATCCGAAGGTATGGGTCATCGGCGTTTATTCCAGTCTTTTCACCTCTTACACATCTCTTCTCTCACCATTTGACGCGTTTATTCTGGCAGTTGATTTCTCCCATATCTAGATTGGTCTCCATGAAACCACTGGGCACGCGAGCCCGGCTGGATGGACTCATGGTGAGCAAGAGCATGCGGAAGAGCCTAGTTTGAATAATCCCCTGGAAACTGCCATTCATCAGTAGAACCGTACCAGGTAATTCTGTATCCACTTACCAAACTCGGAATACTGATGATGGCCGGCGGGTCATATACTTGGATATACAATTCCCCACTGTTTCAAGGCCAGCTGGTAGCCGTGCAGACGAAATAGTGAGAGAGCAAGAACTGTGATTGGCATCAATTCCAGGCTGTGCCGACGGGACCGTCAACACTCGGCAGCAAGCTGGACAACTTCCGTCAAACCTTCTTTCCTCAAGAATTTCTTGGGTACGTTCACTGAACCTGACATCCTCACTCATATCTTCGTGAGAATTGAAATTAATTGTAGCAACCAGCAGAATGACAGCGGAGATTTTTCAACTGTTTAGTTCTGCCGCAATCAGCCAACGAATTCCAATTAGAAACAGAGACCACACTCCAGTATCAAAAACTAGAAAATTTATGATTACGAATTCCGCAATGCCCAACGTATGAAAATCCGACTCACAAACTCGATATTCAAGAACTGGAGGGAATTGGCGAAAAGACACCGGCGCTCATGATCTTAAACTTCTCATCGTTGTAGGGTGGATAGCGGATTGCGTTGAATGGCTCCACTCTGGAAAGGATTTTAAAATGAAGACTGGATGACTACTATGTCAGCAAGGAGCACGCACTCGTTGGGAACGTCGAGGCCTGCCCGTTCATAAGAAAACGCGTCGAACGTGTATTGGGCCATTTGTCGACCGTCTGGGTTTTGGTTTGAACTGGGATCAACCGAATAAGGAAGAATGAAGGGCGTACAACCGGATTGGCCGACACCGCCAAAGGGAAGTTCATTGACTAGAGAACGAATATTTGAGATTATTTTGCGGTCGAGAATCGAGATACGTACATGAAAGTTGTTGGATGAGGTCATTGAACACTATGGTTCCACTCATAGTCTCATCCAAAACTGCACGATGTTAGGAAGTTCATATCCACGGAAGAAATAGTATGGCGTACTCCGCTTTTTAGTTTCGGGGTTCTCGGTGAACGCATAAAGAACCAGAGGATGGTCGCTAGAAAAGGATGTTAAGAAGGAGTGTCCACGATGTCAAGGTATCCTTACCGATCACGAACGAATTCGATGGCGTCTTCGAAGTTATCGACTGGCACGATTGGCAAAAAGGGGCCGAATATTTCCCTATATTGAAGGTCTCGAATCTAGGGTTGAGATCAATAAATACGGTGGCGCGCACCCGTCCATGAATGAATCATCAGCAGGAACATCCTTGAGAACCGTTATCTCGATCTTGGTGTTCCCTTCGGTCTGACCACCCATGATGACCTTGCCCTTGCTGCGCTTCAGCAAATCCATCAACCTAGCATGGTGCTCCGGAGAGACGATGCGGGAAATCGAACTCGACTGCATGGAACCCTCGGGGAAGAACTCCGCGTACCATTCCTTGGTCGCAGAAACGAAGGCCTCTTGATGGCTGCGCGGTATGACTACGTAGTCAGGCGCAACGCAGAGCTACTTCAGGGTAAGGGCTCGTCGCAAAAAAATCTCATGCACACACCTGGCCACAATTGTGCGACTTCGCCCACAAGATGCGCTTCGCAGCCAAGTTGATGTCGCAGGAGGGATCGACAATGGCTGGCGATTTACCCCCAAGCTCAAGTGTGAGCGGTGTGAGATGCTTCGCAGCCGCCGCCGAAATTATGCGTGCGACGCGCGCATTTCCTGTGTAAAAGACTAGAACACAAGTTAAACTCGAAATTCGAAACTTTTTACAGATTGAAACACACTGTGATCCCCTGCCATTGAATATTGTCAGCGCTTGTTTGGGTAGGATGAACACGTAGTAGACGCGTACATTGAAGTTCGAGGAGCTTGGTAGTTTCTGGAACAGCGGCGAGGACAACTCGATATGCGTTAGGATCAAGATACTTGGGAAAAAGCTCTGCGACAAGTGCTGAGAAATGAGGGCTAATCTCAGAGGGCTTGAGAACAGCACAACATCCCGCCGCAATCGCTCCAATGAGAGGCTGCAAGCTTAACACCACAGGGAAGTTCCAAGGACTACAAAATCGAACGTCAGAGTCAAGATTCAAACACAATCCATGACATTTCAACGAACGCAATGATAAGGACGGTGCCTTTTGCTGCCTTGTATACAGTGGGTTTCAACGGTTTCTGCCAGTCGCTGAAACGGGTGAATTGGCGTAAACATGACCAATAAACGACGCACGCAGAGTTAACGGCTGTTGGTTTGGCCCAATCGTCGAGCCGGTCAGCGGTAAGAAGGATTCGCTCGACAATGGCACCCTTCGAATCGCTTAGTATCAGCGTGGGGCATGAAAGTGGAGTCTTGAACTGACGATCTCAAAACCGTAGGTCTCCAGTCTTGGCTTTCCAAGATCCTGCCCCAGCGCATCTGCAAATGCCTCCGCGTTGTCTTGCAGCATACGAGCGAGCTGGTAAAGTTGGTGCTTGCGCCATTCAATTGGGCGCGTGAGGCCCTTTCTGAAGCTGGCGCGAAGAGTGTCACGGATCTAAAGAGCGATTCGAGTTCTACACAAGCCACACAGCACTCGACGCACGAGAGGAATCTCAGAAATCGGTGTGGCCGTCATGACGAGAAATATGAATGTCGAAATCCTCTACGACCTGGTCTTTATATTCGCTCGGTGTTTGTTGCTCTCTGATCATCACGGACAATTTGATTTTTTTAGGCTAGGTTTTTCGAAGCATCGATGACTACGCCACGTCATCTGATATCCGAGGTCGGGAAGTCATCGCAGAATTTGACAAAAATCGCTCGCAAGTCCATGGTCTGATTTACTACATCGTTCGTGTAGAATTCGTCGAGCCCAGGCCCAAGCTGTAACTACGTGTCAACGGTAACCCAGCTTTCCCGTTTCTCCCTGGAACAACGATCAACAAAGGAAAGCAAAGAAACGGAGAGCGCATACGCCTTTCGTTTCTTCTCGCCCAAAACCAGTACCAGCGTCTTGACCTCAAACCCACGGAACGACAGGTCGATCTCATTCACCGGGCCGTTGGGACGAAGCGCTTGCACTGTGCCGTCTTCAAGGTCCTCGAGGAGATTCGTCTCGTACGCCGCTTCCACGTCAAGCTCGTCGTTAATACGCAATTGGGCTCGTGCGTGGCCGCCAAAGGCCTCATAGGCACGGCAAACGATGGTATTTTTACCGCCCGCCTTGAACGAATCGTCCTCCCCACGCTTCATGGTGTCGAAGATGACGTTCGGTGCACCAGCGAGAGCAAACGACAAGGGACTGGAGTTCAGAGAGGTCGCAGAGCCGCCTGGGGTAAGGGCACGGACTGTAAGGTCCGTCAGCGTCAAGCGAGGAGGGTCAAATACAATGATTACTATGGAGGGGCGAATTGAAGAGGTATGCCGTAATGGGTACGTTTGACTCGAGGAAATGGCCCTTGTGCGGCATGACGGCCCAAGAGAATGTGTGTTCGCCTGTGCCACGTCATCAGACAGGAAATATAAGGAACGAGTAGAAGGCGCACCCTGGTCCTGTTCTGCGTCGGGCTCCGTGGCGGCTCGAAGCAAGGAGATGCGCAAGATATTTCCCCTGGCATGAGAAACCGTACTTGGATTCGGAGAGCAGCGCAACGCCGTAGCCGTACTCGCTCAAGTCTGCATACTATTCAAAGAGGAATTGATGAACGGACGCGACGACATGTATGTATTCATACCTTGTGCCCGCAAACTTCGAACTACGAGGTAAGAGTTAGCACGGAACCTCAAGAGCTGAAAAGAAGCTGGTGACGTGCCTTGGCCATATCCCAGGTCGTATTCTTGTGCGTCGGGCGCTGCACCCAGCCAAACTGTGTCTCGTACGTCGCATTATCGCTGTTGATGGCCAGCGGCAGCTCGACTGTATATATCCAATTATTAGCATAATTCTGCGAGCACGAGCAAGCGACCGAGTAGACACGTACACTTGAGGAACTCGTGCCGCTGGTGCCAGTCCACGCACGCGTCGAAGCGGAACATCGAGCGAGAGCCGGGCGTCTGCGCTGCATCGTTGGTTAGTTATCGATTCCGGCAGACGAAGAGACTGAGCGACGGACGTGGGACCGCGTCAAGGGAGATCTGGGTGCGAGTCAGGGCAACTCCAGATTCGGAGAGAGCGTATCCACACACCGTGACATTGATCCTGCTCTGCCCATACACCACCTCCGTCTCGACAGACGCGCGCAGAGGGCCCTGCGCCACGACCGACACCTTCGTAAACTCCAGCTGCGTCGCCTTCTCCAGGTGATGAATCTCGACGTCCCAGGCGTCCCAATAATTAGGACGGTCCTCAAAGATCACCAGCCCGCCGGTGGCGCCCTTCTGGATGAGCTCGCGGCTATACGTGAAGACTGTGAGTCCGGTGGAGAGAAAGCAGTGAGAAGGACATACCCCAGCTGCACATCAAGCAAGCTCGTGATCCGTCCACGAGAGATAGTGAGCTGCATGCTCGCGTTCCTCAGCACAAAGTGGTCAGCGCCGTTGGTATACACTGTCAGCCTTTATCAGCGCCCTCGTCTCAAAAATGCCAGATGCAAGGAAGATCACTGACCCGACACCGGCGAGAACCCCCACGCCTCCGTCACGGGCGGCGCCGCCAGCACGGCCGGCTTTCGACCTCCCTCGCAGTTCACGAACGCGTATCCGGTCTTCCCATCCGCCGCGAGTTGCGCGACCTGGGTCCGGAGCGCACTGTTTCCGGCGGGTAGCGGGACTTGGACAACCTCGCATCGGGGGAAGGGTGTCGTGTTGTACGCGACGAGCTGGTTAAGGTCGGTGACTGCAGCCGCAGCCGCCGCTCCTAGACGCTGCGTGTGGCCACCGAGGACTACGTCGAGTGCGTTGTCGATCATCTCCTCACACGCCTCGCGGACCTCAGCGTATAGCTTCTCTGCGTCGTCGTAGACCATGCCACTACGGACCTCGTTAGCGCGGTGTCTTGGCCTTTGAGAGATGAGAGGAAGCTCACATAGCAGAGCCCGGAAGGACGTCGTGGACTGCATTCGTCGGCGTCAGCCCATGAACAAACAAGGAGAACGCACGTACATTGATTCAGGAGAACTTTCTCCCATGCCTCGTCAATTCTCTGCTTCGGGTATACATATTTCTTCTCAGAAAGCGACGCCATTGTAGCGAGGATCTAGACACGAAATTTCATCAACCAGCCAGCAGTAAGGAAAGCAAGTCCCCCACCTCGACGTCGCGCAGCAGAATCTCCGAGTGGCGGTTTCCTTTCTTGATCGAGCCTATCTTCACCGTCAGCGCTTATCCTCCTCTAGCCTCCAGCCCGGATACGTACCATGCGACGTGTACGTCCCGCGGTGGAACTGCACGCAAGCCATCAGCATCGTGATTTCGACAGCGGAGAATCGGCTAAGGTACCTCGAGGTACAGCTCACCCTTCCAATTCGGCAGCACCTTCCCGCCCTGCGAGCTCTCCGCGAGGTAGTCGAAGAACTGGTCGACGGAGCGCCCCATATGCACGGGTGGGAGCTCGCGGTGGTTGTTCGTCACCGCGCGCATGCGGCGGAGCTGCGTGAATGTGCATTAGCGACAAAGCCCACGACGATGACGAGGATGGAAAGGCAGAGACGACGTACGTTCTCGAGCATCTTAGGCAGCGGTCCGCCTCCGCCGTCGCCATTCCCAAACACGAGCAGCGACGTGTCCGACGACTCGAGGTTCTGCGGGCGGAGTCAATTGTCGTCAAGATCCGCCGTACGCGCTGGATGGCGCAAAGCGGAGCGGAGGCGCACCTTGTGGTTAGTAATGGCACGATTCACGTCTCCGACGCTCGCCTGCGCGGTGTACGTGTCCACCGGGGTCATATGGCACAGCACCTGCGTCCCGTCGATGCCGACCCAGTTGAAGGTTGTGTGCGGGAAGTTATTGCTGCGCGCGAGGCGATATCAGCAGTCGAAGGAGGAATAGGACGGAGAAGAGACAGACATGTTATTCCACGACAGCTTCTGTGTGAAGAAGTACTTCATGCCTGTCGAAATCAGCAAGCGCAGAGAACGAAGAACGGAAACACACCTGCGCCTCGAAACAGCTGCGGCAGGGCACCCGTCAGCCCGAACGAGTCCGGAAGCCAGCCCGTCTCGCATCTGCATCCCGCGTCAGCCGTCCCCTTCGAGCGATATGGCCTAAGAGCACGTACCGGACACCGAAGCGGCTCTGGAAGTATCGCTGCCCGTAGAGCATCTGCCGGACGAGTGCCTCACCGGAGGGCATATTTGCGTCATGCTCGACCCACGCGCCGCCGATGGGGTGGAACTTCTTCGCGTCGACTTGCGCAGAAATGCGTTTGAAGAGGGTGGGATATTGCTACGCGGAGTAGGGTTAGTAAAGTATTGAGCAGATTAGCGAAGTAAAAAGGGTCGTTGAGAGCGTCGGGTGGGTGCAGAGAGGAAAAGAGAGATGCACCTGCTCGAGCCACTTCCACTGTTGCGCCTGACTGCACGCAAACCTGTGCTCGGGATAGCGTTCCATAAGATCGATCTGCGTCGCCCAGGAGCGCGCGGTCTTTTGTTGCGTGACGGAGTACGGCCATAGCCAGGCGGTGTCGATGTGGCAGCTGGGGAAGTGTGTGAGTATGAGGTAACGAAGACGGATAGAAAACGGGACAAGAGGAGGGAGAGGAGACCGTAGTCGAGTCTCCGCCAGCTCCGAGGACACCGTCGTCGCTAACGACGAACGGCGACCGACACCGAAAAGCTTGTCCCATCATCAAAAGCACCCTTGGGCGGGTATCTTTTAAAGGACCCCGCACAAAGCCGCAGCAAAAAAAGAAAAAATCCACTCACTGCCCAATCCCCCACACCAGGCTCCTCCCCTTCTCGTCGCCCTCCGCGTCCGCACCGTCGTACACATCTGCACCGTCATCGACCGCGTCCCAGTCTTTGCCCTGCACAGCACATACATGTTGAGTGATCAAGGTGGTGGAATGAGATGAAGGAGAAAGAGAAGGGGAAGAACGAGCGACATCGAGCCAAAAGAAAGCCAAGATCAGGCTGCTCTACCCCGGGGCACTATCTCTGTCAAAGCATGCCCAGTACGTCCATCCACTCCGGCGCGAGGACACACAAGTAAGAACGAGCGACGCCGAGTCTTTCATGCGCTCGAAAACGAATCAAAGGAAAGACAGTCCGAGCTGGTACCCCCTCCTTCGAAGCACCTCCGACCACGGTCCGCTCCACGACAGGATCTTGCGAACGTCTTGCCGCTCCTGTTTCCTCCCCACGCTTCTTCTCAGCAGGCTTCGCATCCCAGCCCATCCCCAAAAAAGTCATCCGCCGTCTTACGAGCCGGACATCCGTCACCTTCTCCTGCCTTTCCGCGGCACAATTAATTCCGCCTCTCCGCCCGATACCTTCCCCTCGCAGACCAAGGGGACCTTGCCATCGCGAACATCCACACGCTCCCTCTCCCCTTCCTCGACGCCTCGCTGCCCTGCATATAGACCGCGACGAGATCATCCCTCGCCTTGCGAGCGAGAGCCTCGGCAGCGTTCCCTGCTACCTTGTCCTCCGCCGCATCCCGCTTCTGCATGCGGTCCCGTCTCTGGTAATCTCGCAAGAAAAGGCACCACACCGCTGTCTGCTTGCCTGAGGCACCCTCCGCTCGTCTATACCTTTTCCGCTGTACGACCCACGGGACAAGTAGCGCGCTCTCCTTATCCTCCACGATCCCCTTGACCACGAGGCTTCATCGCCCAAAGACGCGCGCCGTTAATTCGCCTCAGCTTCGTCAGCGGGACCGTCTCCTGCTTTTCCTCCGCGCCATACCTCCTCTCTGCGCGATTCCGGCCCTCGTGGTCAAAAGCGCATGGGATCGCGACGTCCGCCCGCCAGCTACTGTGCCGCTGCAGGCGCAGAATAATATCTCAAACGCCACAGCAAAGCACAAGCGAAAAGCAAAAAAATCCTCTCCCTCAAAACATGACACAGAGCAACTCACCAGCACCCCCCACGCGACCTCCCGCGCCCGCTTGATACTGCTCCTGTCGTTGTGGTCGAACGTATTCATGATGCCGTTGGCGGCTGTGAGTGCGGCGTTTTGAAGTCTGCGTATTTGCGGTCAGCGCGCCAGCCGAAAGAGAGGGAGGGGGGAGGGATTCCCGGGAGAAAGGAACGAGGAGGGAAGAGCAGGGAAGAGCAGTAGCAGTGGAAGGGATAAAGGAATAAAGAGCGAAAGAGGAACGCACGGCGTATTCCCGGGCAAGGTATCCACTAGCTCGCGCAGCGTTGTGAAGTCCCACAGAAGCCTCCACGCATCCTGGTTCGGCACGACGATGTCCGCCATGTCGAGGGTGAAGTATCTGTTTGGCTGCAGATAATAGCATTAGCGTGGTACTCCACCACTAGCAAGGCCGCGAGGGGAACGTAAAGATGGGAGGGAAAACGCACATCCGGCGGCCCAATCCCGCCCCCACCCATCCCAAACATCCCATTGCAGCTACTCTCGATGACGAATTTGTGCTCGCCCGCCTTGCGTGCGGAGGGTGGGATGATGTATTCGACGCGGCGGTCGCCGGCGTAGCCGCCGGTTATTCCTGTGAAACGTAAGACGCTATTATTAGCGAGACGCGGGGAGCGGGGACAGGCGTACCGTGCACAGGCGTCCCATCGAGGTCGAATATCATCGCTTCGCAGCCGGGGTCGAATTCGACTGAAAGCGCACAGATATAAGTACCAGTAAAGAAACGGGGATGAGAAAGAGGACGCACAAGTAACCCTCTCGTACTGCGCAAACTCATCCTGCGGGATCTTGAGCGACACTTTCCACCAGTGATTCGTCCAGCTGGGCCCGAAGGAGTCGCCTTTGTGCGCGGGCTTGAATTGTTGCTTCATTGCCTCTGCGAAGGAGGGCTTGGTTAGGCCGGGGGCGGACCATCTGCGCGTGGGTCGTTAGCACCTCATATTCAATTCGAGCAAAGGCAGGTATGGGACAGAGGATAGGTAAGGAAAGAGCGAGGTATGGAAGAGACGTACACCTCCAACTTGACGTATTTCTCTCCATCCTCCTTGCGCTCGTATAACACCGACCCCAAGTTAACGTCGCCGAAGTGGCCCCCGTTGAACTGTCCCAGGCGCGACTGCGTCAGGGATTTGATCCACTTTGCACCAGAAGATGGGTTGAGCGTTGGGTATGCTGCTGCCTGTGCTTGCGGGGAGGCTCCGTGAGCATGGCCATGTGCATGTCCGGGCATTTGATGAGTGTGCATTTGAGGCTGCCTCTGTTGGGTGGGAGGAGATTGTGCTTGACTGTACCGCGCTAGGCGCTGGTACGCTTGGGTATGCGCCGCCTGCGAGTTGTGCCCGTTCACGTTCATCGTCGTCGAGTCTGTTGACGACACGGTTGATGTGGGGAAGGGCGCTTAACGCCAAACATTGATGCACGTGTCCCGTTGTTCGCCCCGGCGAAGACGGCTCCTCCAACGAACCATTCAAAAAAATCTCTTCGTTCGTGTACTTAATCTGCGCACGAGTTTGCCACCATGGTGTTGGAGCTATTTCCGGAATCTGAAGAGGCTTGGCTGATTATTTGAACGAACAGTACAACTCGCAACGCTTCTCGGATCTTCCAATGCAGTGAGCTAAATGGACTCAATTTCGCTCGAAGATGTTCTAGAAATTGCACAATCTGACCGGATGAAACAGATCAGAGTTGACTCCTTCATAGGGTCGCTTTAACCGCTTACACTGCCAGTGATTTACTTCTTTGGGTTGAAGGCGTCAGGAAATTCCCACAGTTCGAATTTCCAAGTTACTAGTAATTGCGTAAAAGTGGGTTGATCGCAAACAATTCGAACGATTCTGACTTTGAGTATCTCGAACGACGGCATAGTAGTAGTACAGAATATGAAAGTAAACTAAAACTAATTGGCACAGAGTCGGCATATCCTCCGGGTTAGCGCGGCAGTGCTGAACACACAGCAGAACGTCCTGAATTATTCCGAGTGTCCTATTCAGCCGTTCTATGCCAGTCATAGACTCCTTCATAGCTTCTACAAAGATTGAGTTACACTCCTTTGCCGCGCTTTCGAAAACCGCCTAAGAGAACGTCAAACTCGAAACGCATGATGTGCGAGTTCGCAACTTACAGGGCTCATGGTTGTCATTAGGTAAGGCTGCAAGGAGAACGTCAAACTTGAAACGTATGATGTGTGAGTTCGAAGCCTACATTCATGGTCTCTTCATAGTATTTCCACATGCAGTTAATATCCTCGAGGCATTCGGGTTCAATTTCTGTCAGCTCGGCTTCCATAGCTTGAGCTGCCATCGGTTTGACTTCGTCCCACTGCAAATGAATGGCTCGTCATAGATTCATACCAGTGAGCGCTGTACTCCCTCATAGCAATTGTTAGCTCCCTTACCCATTCCGGCGGCAACGTTCTGTAATATGGGAATTCAGCAAAGCGCGGGAAGAATTCGCGCAGACCGTGGCCCCAGTCCGGACATCGCTTGCAGAGTTTTCGGCACAGAGCGAATTGAGAGTGTCCTCGATGTTCCGAAGCGTAGCAGTAATATTGTTGAGGATGGTGACAACATCATTGACAGTCGATTGAGCGAGAGCCCAGTTGCAGAAGAACAGGGTCGCCGCAGCAGCGAAGAATACAATAGCGGAAAACTTCATCACGGGGAAACCGACACAGTGGTGCTTGCTGAATCGACTCGGACTTGAGCCTTGCTTTATACGTTTCCATAAAATGCGGGACGTCATCTAGAACTCGGAGTACAAGCTAGAATGCGAATCCGAATAGCTGGCTAAACCATCCATGGATTGATTGAACAACGTCAGAGACAGCGACACCGTTCACCCTCTGAAACTCTAGTACGAGGTTGCATGACGGATGTCAATACAAGGATTTTCGTAAAACCTTGGCAGGTCCGCATTTCTGTCAGTTCAAAACACACTCTACACTATCAGAGCTGCCTGCCAATGATCTTGCAGGTCTGCCTTTCTTACATACTCAAGGCGTACCCTGCGCCGTCCGCGCTCTCGGGAAAACTTCACCACCTCCAGAGTGGTCAAAACCATCCCAAAACAAGCTGGACAACTTACAAACTGAACGAGATACAACAGTGCGACCCTGTGCCGTACTTGGAGATCGAGTGCTGTTGTTAAATCGTCCATTGATCAATTGACTCTCGGTCGATGTCATGTTGCTCGGCATCACAACGATGCCATTTCGGTACTCGACAGTTCAACCATGCTTTGATTGTTTGATTCAGTGTCGCACCTAAGTGAGCTATTGGCGGCACACAGCGCTACTCGCATCCGACCGTTCAATCCCGGCCTCACCCATTCTGACAGACATGCCATCGCAGTTGGTCCTGTGGATGAATTTTTGTGTTACATGCAGCAGAGATGAGTCCGGAGGGTGTGGAGTTGATGAATCATGAGGTGCACGGACTCGTCGCTGTTAGTTAAAGTCGAATATCATTACTTCGCATCCAGGATCAAACTTGACAAAGGAACTTCAGCGCCACAAATCAGAAAAAAGAATCATCAGTCGGCGCAACCCTCACCTATGGTGCGCGCCACTTAGTCACCATCTCTGTGTGACAACTGCAACTACACCCCCAGTTTTTTTCTAAAAAATCATTTCCTCTTGCCAAACGACTCCTTTACACGAGAGGAACAAATCTCCAAGACCGATTTTTTATACCTAAATATTTGAGTGAGTAATAAAATTTTGAAAAGCCCAAATTGGCAGTGCCCATCCTATACTGCGTATTGCTGGTTGAAAGTGAGCGGAAACTTCCTTACAATATGCTTGTGCATAGTTTGTATGCTGTGTCGACTTGAAGAACACTTCAAGCTGGCTATGTTGCTATCCCGAATTTACAACCCTTGGACCATCCAGCATGCCCTTGGCGTTGCCAGAGTCTGATGATAATCTTGCAACGTGCTCTACTCACACAATGCATTCCAAAGCTCTATGAGTTCAGGTCAAACCAGCTCCAGCCAATTTGGCAGTAGTACAGAAGAAGTGGTGGCTAAGTGGCGCTCACCATAACCAAGCGCTGTTTCTCAGAGTGGAATCCTTTACAGGTTCGTTGTGACACTGGCATTGACTTGAGCCTTTGGTTGATTATAGATTCTGGGATTACAGATCAGATAGGATGCGCAGCAGCCGCATGCGGCTTTTTGGCACTTGCGCAAAGCCGCACGGGATTTTTGGTTTTCTATGAGCTGAATAGTATTATTGTACCTCCAAATCTGTATTTCAGGCCCAAATACTGTGCGTCTTGAGTATGACTGAATTCAGTTGCAGAGCAAGCGTGAGAAACGCAGTCTTTGACGGCATTTCCGATATCACCGTGCGGCTAGCCCGGATGACATCACACATGCCACAGTGGATTGACGACTCTGACGACTCTCACGAGGTCATCTTATAAGCTGGCGCACGCCTCCCCCACTATGATTTCCTTTTGGGGCATGGCCGATCAGCACGTGAGGACACAATGGACGTGACGCGTCAACGCGTTCTTCACTTCTCTCCCCGGAAAGACATTTCTGTCACGCCGGCATCTCCCATTTGATGCGAGTGATGCGGTGAACTGGCTCTCGCTTAGAACTGTCTCTCATCGGATTTATGTCCCCGTCGGCCGAAATGCTCACATACCTGTCAGATCGCTTGCGTCGTCGATCGTCGCCGCTGTGCTCGACGCCGTCTCGGTGACGGGCACAGCGGCCCGCGCCATCAATTTGCAAATCCTCGACTTGCTCGACAACAGCCCGCGCCCGCTTGTCTACACCGTCCTCGCTTTCCTCTGCTTGCTGCCCGTGCTCGACCTGTGCGCTGCTGCCGCCTGGAAGTACCGTGAGGGTACTGTCCCGGCCATGGAGGACAATGTGATCCCCCAGGCGGTAGCAGCGGCAGGACAGGAAATCCTCCCTTTTCCTACCAAAGCAGGGGGGACTGAACAGCGCACATTGTAACAACTCCCGACTTCTTTATGTTATGTGTTTCTCTGATGTCTTTGTAGAACCGGCAAAAAACTGGATGAGCTAAAGGATATGTGCCGCGACTATGGTCTTTTTGTCAGCGGCAACAAATCCGTGCTCCTGGACCGTCTTCGGGTATTCAGCAAGAAATTTTGTGATGATCCTACCAGTTGGTGCGTCTACTTGATATTTCTACGTCTCAATTATGCTAAATCAGGTTTCCATATCTCACAGTGATCCCACTCATGTTAGACGGCGAGCCCACAAAGGTCCTCGGGATGGCCCCAAAAAGTCGCAACCAAAGCAATCGGCAGCTCGACGGGCTGCCGTTATTGACACCGAACGTGTAACGGAACGGTCCAAGGACACCAGGACAACTGACGAAATAGAGGACTTGTTATCTTGGGTACGTCTCCTCCAGTTCTTCAGGGTTTGCCATGTACTCAAACATTTTGCGAAAAAGGCAGATCGTACAAGGGCGAGGCTTCCTTATAAACCAGCTCAGAAGAATTCTCCCGTGCCATCCGCGTTCCAGGTGGCTTCGCCCGTGGGTTTTACCCTCATTCACATCTATCATTGCTGACAGTCCCATTCAGCCTGACCGCAGCCTCCACGACCGAATGCAAGAGCTCGAAAATCGGATTGCAGCAATAACTACATTAGGTGCCCCGGGAGTCGGCCAATGGACATCGGATGCATCTGCCGTCTTTACCCCAGCAGAGTATGTCGTATATGACCACACCTTTGAATCCTTGCATAATTTTTCCGATATTGTAAGTTTTTTTGTGGTAATTTTCGGAAATTTCATTTATGTATCTGTTTGTAGAACCTCTCATTTAATCCACCGGGTGCAGCGGCTTGGTCGCCTCTCTCAATTTCCGATAACCTGCATATCACGGGCTCTTCGACTCACCCAACTGCCCCATCACAATCTGTCAACGCAACCGTACCGACGGCCCCATCCTGCAGCTCTAATGCTTCACCCACCACTGCCTCGAAGGCGAGCCGTTCTATCCATCTCGGTGACGGCACTGCAGTCACTATCAATGATGTTTCACGAATCACTGTCCCAGCCACGTCTTTTGCAGCAAACATTGAACGTCTCAATCAGATGTGGGATGATACATCAACGCACTGGAAGAACGACTCCGTCATCACCATCGACAACCATGCCATCGCCCTCATTTATTGGCCCCAGATTTTCAAAAAGACTGGTTTATGGTCCGCACACAAGTCCAATTGGACTGAATGGAAGGTGTGTTAAGATTTTGCCTTGTTTCATCCGTGTTTTATTGTTGTGGGTGTAGTTTCTCGTTGAGCGTTACCGCCAAGGAACTCCAGATGAATTCTGGAGCACGTTTCGATCCGATGGCGGCGGCAAAATGTCCTACACCGCTATTTGTGCTGCGCTACGGAAGGAACGCAAGGGGCGGAGACAAGGAACTTGCGGCGAAGGCCCGAGAAGAGTACGGCGATGAGTTCAAGGTCAAATTTAGCTATTGGGACAGCAAGACCAATACTCAGAAGGTTATGTCGAAGGCGAGTTCCATTGCCAAAGAATACAAGCGCCTCAAAGGGCTTTAATTAGTTTACTTCCGTCGCTTCATTTTTCGTACATCCTTATATTCAGTATATCTCGTCGTGATTTCAATTCGAAGATTATTAGAGAATACATCTACTTGAGCAATGACTCTTTTAACGGCCGCATGGACAAGTCCTGCCGCAGGCGGAGCACATCTCCCTGATTTGCTGGTTTGGGTTCAGGAAATTCTCGCGCAGCTCTGTCGGGTCGTCATTCCACCCAATCAAGTACTTGACAATAGTCAAGTTTGAGAACTCCATGCTCCATCCGCCCCACTCACAAATACGACGCAGACTCCAACGGCGATGGGATGCGAAGTACTGGCACCCACCCCGACGGAACGAGTGAGTCCCATAAGGGTACGGATCAAGGCCGATATCTAGCAAGTTGTTGCGAAACATCTCCAGGAATTTTTCCGACTTCTAGTAGATAAATGAGTTGGCGAGAATAATAGTTTAAAGCAGATATGGCTTGCCATTGGTCTACTTGAGTCTCCAATCTGATCGCGCATAGTGATAGTCGGAAATAAATATCCATTCTTGATCTTCGAACAAGCAAGCCAGGCGGTCAGAGCCCTCACAGGACAAAGATGTGCCTGATCCTCAGGCATTTCGTGCAGTACGAAGGGCTTTATCTCTGCTCAGTGATTTAGCACAAACTACGAAAGAGAAAAAATGATCTCACCGCCATACTGGCTGGTCTTCCGAAACGGCAAGTTCAACTCGAACGAGGTTTCACTGCGTCGACGTATATCGTGGATCTGAATTTTCAGCGCCTCATCGAATCGGAGTAGACACAAAAATGCAATGACATATACGGCGTGGAGCATGAGGCGAGTGCGCCCCCCACCCCACTCATTAATGTCTGCTGGAGCTGTGCGCTTGCGACGCGTAATGGGTTTGATTTCCGCAACCTCTGGCTTGTTATTGTGATGGTAAAGTCTGCCGATAATTTCCTAAATTCATTTGAGTGCAAGAATTGGAATTGTTTTAGTTTCACTACAGAACTGGAGTAATGGCCCGTGCACTGGTTGCAACTTCTCCTGCACGGACCTGTGGTGAATGAGACACTTTATCAAGAGTACAGTGGACAAGCGTACCTTCTTCTTCCGAAGACTGACCATGTAGCGTGAAACATCCTCTGAAATCGAAGGATTACCGAGCATTCTACCGCTGACCTCACTCTTCTGCCACGGAAGAGATCCCAGCCCATTGAGGCGCCCGAAGCCATATGTAGCTGAAGCACGCATTTTTTGAGCATGGCTATATGAGTCGCGTGGAATACTAGGGTCCTTGGGCTTTCCATCCAATTCAATATCGTCACAACTCAGATTGAAGTCAGTACAATATCTAAAGTGCAACTGGAGAACGTACCGACTCATAATCCACGCCACAATGAAGATTGCAGACTGTGGATGAGGCTTGTTTGTGAAGAAATCTTCATCTTCGCTGATAAAACCAGCATCATGAATGAATTTCTCGCATTGTTTGTTGAGTCTAGAATGGATGGTTAGAATTAATCCCGACGAAAGTATACAATCTTACCTTTTGTACTCCGCATCAGTGCTTTCGACGACACCCTTCGATGCCTCCTTGATAACAGCTTTCAAGTCTTTCATCTTGGCGTCACCGTCGGAATCGCAGTCGGCATCCGAGTCTTCATCTTCGCTGTCCTCGTCATCCGAATCGTAGACCAGGTCGGGGACTTCATGGTCATCAAACTCCATAGTTTGCTGCTCGCCTTCTATATCATCATCAATCTCGTCCTGGGCAGGTCCATCTTCAATTGGAGAATCCCAATCATCGGCAACAACTGGACGGAGAACGCCGAGCACCCCAGCGTATTGAGGTTTAGCGAGAATGCTCATGGTAGAGGAAAGAAGAGTATAATTAATAGGAGAGGAAGAAACAGTACATTATATACGGTGCGGGAGGTCTCACTTTGATCAAAACTCCGCCTCCGAGTCTGTGATCAGCTCTAGGACCTCCTCCTCGCCACAATAGGTGATCTCCATTTTTGAGTACCTCTTTTCACGGCGCACAGTCGACCCTGAATCAGAATAATATCAAAAATTTGGTCAAATTGGATATGGACCTGCTGCACTCACCATAGCTGTTGGATGGGCCTTGTTGATTGGCGGAAAGGCGAGGCCGACCTGGAATGAATGCATCAGATAACAGCAGGAGCAAAAGGACAGATGCGTACCTTGGAGATTTCCAGCTGACGACAAAGCAGCATCGGAACGACTCTTGCGCTGCCTAACCTTTGGCTTATTCTTGCGGGCAGGCTTGGAAGCTACATATGGATATGAGATAGGGAAAGGTATGAAGAAGAGACCCGTACTTTTTTGCGCAAATATAATCGAGCACGATATCTGGATATACGTGTTCTACCATAGAAGATGGCACCCAAACCCTCACTTTGGGGAGCTTCGTCGCAATCCACACAGAAACATCTGCCTGCGCACCCAGTTCCGGATCACGTCTGCCAATGATAGCCTGCAAAGCAGCTGTGAGGATGTTGGCGTCAAGGTTGAGCATGAGGCGCAACTCTGCGAGATAGCCGGTAGATTTATGATTGCGGTCCCCCACGAGCCTTCGGATAATCGAAGAAGAATGTTGCCCGACAGCTGAGGCACGATCCACAAGCTCCCGGATTACCAGGCCGGCGAACAGCTGGTCCACGAAGTGATCAAGGATGCCAATGGAATCGCCCCACACAAAGTGATCTTCAGCAAAACGAGCGAGAATGTCGAGGCGTGGAGGGCGAAGGACGAGGGGCTGCATGGCGGAAGGTCCAGATACAAGTGGGTAAAGATAAAGCTTGACGATATCGAGGTCAGGGAAGTCTGAGGGAATATTGGCTGCCAGTTTCGGATATTGGTGCGGGAGGCAGCCAGATGTATTGGTCTGAAGCTCCATCCGAAGAGCCTCGCGCCAAGTTGCGAGGAAAGCCCTTGATGCATGGTCCGAGCGGCCGGACAGGCCGGAGGCAAGCTGCCGCCCGAGACCAGCACGAGCGAGGCCTATCGCCGTTCTGATTCCACATTGCAGGAGGCCATCCTGCGGTGGTCAATATTGGGATAGACATCAACGAATCGAGCTATTTACCGAATAATCCCCTCCAGCAAGTATTGCGATCAAAATGAAATCTTCACGCGACAACCCCAGTACCTGGGCGATATCGAAAGCGGAGTAGCGCGAGGCCGAGTAGCTTTCATTGTCTTCCGAGCGGCTATATGATGAACGAGTTTAGTGATATTCAAGCAAATACAGCACATCATACATTCGCAAGACGACACCGGCACCAAAGACAAAGGAATCCGAGTCATCGGTGAGAATGGCATCCACACTGACAGGGACACCAATCGAGGACATCTCAGAAAGGGTCGCCTCGGCTTCTCCTGGAGCCTGGTGTCGTCATTAGCAAGAAAGATACCAGAATCCTGGAAGTACAAACCGTGATCCACTGAAACCCAAAGCCATCCAGCATCTGTTGGAATGGGGCAGCCAGCGAGTGATTGTTGCCGCGAACGAGCTTTCCACGCTTCGAAGACGGGCGTCCCGGCCCATCAAAAACAAATATGGGGATGAACGGGAGCCTGAAGAGACGGCTGCAGCGAGAAAAAAGAGCTACAAGCTCAGGATTCTCTGTAGTACCATGTAGACTACAGGCACGATACATCCACCCACTAAATTGCTTTCAGAATCAGGAATTTAAATGCACAATAGGCCTACCTAGCGTCAATGCCGATCCGGAATCCATGAGCCCCGGTGGGGTTTGCGATGAAGCCGGTTCCTACTGCGAGATCATGAAGAGAAATCTTCTGCTCAATTGGCTCCAGTTCCTAGAGGAAATGTGAGCGAGGTGAAGAACAGCAGCAGTAAGCCAGACCTTCCATAGACCTGGAATGCCCATGATAGTAAAAAGGTCAAGATCAGTTAGGGGTGTCCAGATCAAGGTGGGCGACGTCGGGAGGATGCCGAGAGTAGATCATGCGCTAGGAGCAATATTTGAAAACGACAGCTGGTGCCTTTCACCAGCTGGGTAAGGTTTCGACACAGGGCGACCCTCTTCTCTGTATGGCGTCTGCCAGGAGCATGGAACATCTTCGTAGCCTGTGTCCTGGCGACGTCTTGGGGAAACAGTTCCCAATTCATCGCAATTGGGCAGGAGTTCCCGCTCTCTGGAAGCCGCCTGCCGTGAACACTTGCTGTGGTAGCAAACGTTGGTGTAGTCGGAGAGGGTGTGCGAGTCCAAAGACCACAGGCAGCGCAGCGACATTCGAACCACATTTGTCCTGCGGGAGCTTATGAGAATGAGAACCAGATAAAAATAAGACTCGAGCGGTACTGACCCGATGAAACTCCTGAAAACCCACTTGTGCGAGATGTTGTAGTCGGAGAGGACGAGCTTAAGAGATGGCTGAAACTGCGTATTTCGTCTGTGGGATGTGTTACAAAGATGTGATGATGTATTGAAAAAATAGATTTACCTCGCTTCAAGGGTCCCCGTTGCACCGTTCGTTCGCGGAAAGGCCAGCGCCGGTATCAACAAGGTCGGTGTATGCGAAATCCAAGCGCAGGTTAGTGCTGTGAGCCTTGATGCCAATGTGTTTGGGCCTTGGCGATGGACAAAGGATCTCTTGGGGCAGAACTGGAACGAAAAAGATGAGAGACAAATAAAGTATTGAGCGAGATATGCTTACATTTTAGAAACTGCCAATTTGGAAGCTTGATCCGTGCTGTGAGTCTCGACGCTGACGTGTTTTGGGCGTGATGGCGGCGCTGGCTACGGAGTGCGATGAGGAACGTTCTAGGGCAGGCGAGTCTGAGCCAGTTACCCCAACCGGAACAAAATCACTAACCGAATAATCCTGGGTTTGGTAAGATACCTGACTTGGCTGTGAAGTCGGCGCTGTCCGCGTTGGTGCCAACGCGTCTCAGGCACAATGGCGGCGGAAGCCTCACAGAGTGATTTAAAGACTTCCTGGAGTGGTCATGATGACATTTGCATGAGGAGAAACAATTACTCACTAAGAAATATTCGGTTTTGTGATACGTGCCACTTGGCTGTGAGCTTGGCGCTGTCCACCCCGACGCTGACGCGTTTTGAGCGCGAT
Source organism: Mycena sanguinolenta (assembly GCA_014462675.1). NCBI lineage: Eukaryota > Fungi > Basidiomycota > Agaricomycetes > Agaricales > Mycenaceae > Mycena > Mycena sanguinolenta. Next base: position 459,379 of record JACAZH010000034.1, on the reverse strand, counting down.
AGCCGCAGGAGCTTCATAGAGCGATGGGAGGACCTCCTGTAGTGATTTTAATATCATTTGTGAACGAACAAAAAAATTACCCACCGAGAAATACTTCAAGTTAGTGAGTTTTGCTATTTAACTGTGAGTGAGGTTCCCGGAAGTCGACCATTCTATGCACGCTCTCAGGTCGGATCTGAGGACCCGGTGGAGGCTTTCGACGACAACGGGGGCAGTGAGCGCGTGAGGCGGTGTCGGGGACAGGGAGGAAGAGGTAAGCGAGCAACATCTTGGCAGGGCTCATGCTGGTAAAATGAGGTTGTTTGGATTGAAAGCACCCTATAGCAAAATCAGAAAATACATTTGGGATATCCTGCGAGTAAAATACCTCGAATTCAATCACCGACTGGCCAGATTGCTGCCATGTTGCGGGCGCGCGTTTCCGTGGAGGATACATATCATTATCGTATGACAATAAATGATATGAAAAATGCCTGGAGTGGATGCAGCCAAGGAAAGGCGAGCGAGGCTCAGGATCGCACTGGAGCCGTCGCGCATACACGCGAAGTCGGTGATGGATCTATAAGTGGAGTCAGAACGCAAAACACAGTAAGCAATACATAGTGACTCACAACGTTGGATTGACAGACAAGAGCTGGGCCTCGAATATTTTGCTGATTTACAGCACTTGAGCAGTGATGGAGAATTGCTGCATGTTGGAGTCGGAGAGGGTCCGGAGTCCAGTAAATACATTTGGGATGTCCTGCGAGCATCAGAAAACACATTGGTGTCCTGCAAACCACATACTCTGTTTTGGTACATCATCTGCGAGAGGACTGTCGAGCTCAACGTCGAACGTCGAATTGGAATTACTGCCAGCTGGCGTGAGCGAGTAACACGCGTGATCACGTGGAGCGCGTCAAAAATGGTCCACAGTGGGCCAATCTTTGACGCGTCGTGAAATTGCTCAAAACAACGGAACTCAAGAGATAGGAGTTCTTGAGCTTGTAATATATGCTCAAATGCTACCAGAAAATGCTGCCCTGCCCCATGGTGAGGGTTGGGCAGGCATATTTGGGTGGCAATCCAAACAGGCGGAGGAATGGTGCCGGCACAACCCCCAACACGCATAATTGGGTCTTTGCACTCGAATGCACGAGAACGCCTAGGTGCACGATTACCCAAGCCTTGTCTGGACATTGAAGATGAACGCAGAAAGAGAGAAAGACGCGTTTGTGTACGTGATGTTTCCCATCACGTGGGTCGTGTCACCTACTCACAATCAACGCGCCTCGAACGCGTTGGATAGATACTCACGGCCATCGACGTGTGTTGGTTTGCTCGCGCCGAGCGGCTCAGAAATGTCTATTACCCATTTGGTAGCCGAGTGAAATGTCTTTTTTTCTGGGGGCCTGACTTTCGGTTTTCATTTTCGCAGGCAAAAAATGTCTTTGGCCCATCCAAAAGGGCATCAAGACACATTTCAAGTGCCGTCAGAAGACAGTTCATTATGCGACGCTTGGCCATATCAAGCTGGTGGATTGCCGATGTCCGACCGCCTACATATCTCCTCTCTCTCTCCCTGGAGCTACCAACACGCGGCGCGCCTCGACACGCGCCTCGGGACATTATATACAGCATCTTGCCTAGCTTGCTGCACCTTGCACAGACACCCACTTATCTTTCTCTCATATTTTTCCCATGCCTGTTCTACTGAATTCTCTGCCTTCTCCCCCACGGCCGGTGGCCATGCGAGTTTTGGGGCTTTCGCTTTCAAGTAAGTGTTCTCTCCTTTGGTTCCTTTGTTTCTTCATTTCCGTTTTCTCCCTCCCTCTCCTTTGGTTCCTTTGTTTCTTCATTTCCGTTTTCTCCCTCCCTCTCCGTCCCGGCATGCGCTCTTTGTTCTCCTTCTCTTTGTGCTCCCTCGCATGCAGGCAGGGTGCACTGATGAATATATTTGTTTTTCTCTTCGTTTCTGTTTTTCCCCTCCCTCGCTCCCTCGGCATGTGCTCTTTTTTCCTTTTGCGCTCCCCCAGCCCCCCAGCTGTGTGTCTGTGTTGCGTGAGCGTGCACGATGGATTTTTCTTTCTTAACCTTTCGGTTCGGTTCTGCTTTTGCTTTTACTTTCCTTTCCCTCCTCAATTCTTCTATTTTTCTTTTTCTGCTTTTGCTTTTACTTTCCTTTCCCTCCTCAATTCTTCTATTTTTCTTTTGCTATCTATTTCTGCCTTATTTCCCTGGCCTCTCCCTCCCTCCCCCCGACGGGGCGGGCGTGCAGTTTAACGAGATCCTCCCCTCCGCGATCGTCAGTTTAACGAGGATCGTGCTTTGATCGCCGCCGCTTGGCCCCTCCCCTCGTCACCCTCGTCACCATCAGTCACATCATCTGAACTGTCTTGTTCCGGGGTCGAAGATTCACTTCTTACTACCACCACCTGCCATCACGGAGAGTCCTCCGCTACCAATATCGACGATGGCTCAAGAACGCGACTCACCACCCCGTCAATATACGGCTGCCACAGACGAGGCGCTTTGGGCTGACGGCTCAAGGCTCAAGCTCTCGAGTCAAATCTTATTCCACAACGAGCTCACCATCGTGCTCCAAGACACGCGCCACGCTGTTCCGCCGCGATAAACGTCGCAGTCACTATTCCTGCAGACTATTGTAAGCCACGCCACCGTGCTGCATGCTCACCACGATGCTACTACGTCGCTGACACCGCGTCAACAAAATGCATCGGCGACGGCTCTACGGGCTCAACATCGGAACCCCCTGCATTTTATCTCCCAGCGGGGTCGTGCTGTTTGGAAATTATTACATATGAACATTCTCTATAGACTTCACATAAATATTCATTTGATATATATTCGCGGCATAACACTCCCAATTATTGCATGTATGGACTCGTATTTCGTAGACTGTGCACCGTCAACAATACTGTGAAAATACTTGATATTTTTTGCCTTCTGCAGCATTGTTCACCGAAAAAAGGAAATCATAGTGGGGGAGGCCAAGGGCTTCTCATCATATACCAGACTCACCAGACGCTGCCAGTACCCTCAAATTACATTATATGTGCAAATATGGCACTGAAAACCTACGCAAACAAATATTCTGGTGCGGCTTTGCGCAATGCACAAAAGCCGCATGCGGCCCATGCGGCTGCTCGCATCCTAGCTATTACAGTAGATTGATCAGTAGCAATTTCCCGAACTATCTGAACGATTTTGAGTGTGAAGGTACAAAGACGCCAAAGTGAAAAGATATATTCGACCCAGAAACCAAACTGCATGCTGCAAAGACGAGATCATGAGCGCTGGTGTCTTTTTGCCAATTCCCCCTACGTCGTTTGAGTCGGCTTTCGGACATTGGGCAATGTGAACAGCGGAATTCGGATTCATAAATTTTCTGGTTTCTGATACTAGAGTAAGTCTCTGTTTCTAATTGGAACTCATTGGCTGATTACAGCAGTGAAGGGTTGAAAAAAATCTCCATTGTCATTGTGTCAGACAAGGTGCATCAGTAGTTTGACAGATTGGTTGTCGTGTTGTACAACACATGAAAATGCCAAAAAACGCGATAAAAACGCGATAAAACACGGCAACGCATTTTGACGACAACACGCATCAAAATTGTGACAACACGGTCCGATTTGGCGGGGATCGACACTCCAGTTTGGCGGGGCCCGTGTTGGGGACAACATGATATTGACAACGCGAGAAAACGCCCATAACACGACAACGAAAATGTCAAGTTACTGATGTGGTCGGCGGCCTTCAGCTGCCTCCCCCTTCCTTCCGAAATGTTAACCAGCGAAACCATGTCGGAAAAATCCCAGACGGAATACAATGGATGACACCACAGCACAAGACGTTATAAGCCGCTAAGCCAGGGCCTGGCTTACAACACGTAGGTCAAGATAACGTAAGTGGTTGCAAGCCACACCGTGGTTCACTAGCACTCATAAGCCCTTAAAAGTCCATGGTGGGCATATGAGATTGTAACGGCTTCCATTGCCTTCCAATTATCTCACAATCACCATACTGTAAGTGAGTGTATGTAGGCAACGGAGCCCCTGACCGTGACAGCCAAAATGGTTCTCGGCAACGCAACCAAGACCTCCGTTACCGTGACTGCTGCAATTTTGGGCAACTGCATATTATAATGTTCTACCTTCCAACATCTCATGGGCTGCCAATGGACTTCAGGATCAGCAATGGATGCAAACAGATGCTTTCCAGCCCAGTCCACCACTGTCCACAGGTGTTTGGTGAATATTGGAAGTCAAATCATTTTATTTTATGTTTTGTAACGGTATTTTTCAAGGCAACAGACCCGAGCGTTACCGTGACAGGCTTGGGTTTGGGCAACGCAACCAGCCCCTCCGTTACCGTGACGGTTGCCTACATACACTCACTTACAGTATTGGATAGCTATTATCATCCTCGTGCTTTGAATTCATGGCTTCCACAACATCAAGAGAAGAATAGGATCATATTTCAGTTGCATTACGTGACATGTACTATGTAGCAACGTTGCTCAACGACAGATCAGGCCCAAAGACTGCTGGACCCGATTATGATTACTTGACACTGCCGGTGTACGGTGAGACGATCCACGAAGCAACGGTTAGACACCGTGCAACACGGCTGATGAGATGGCGGGGTGGGCGAACAGCTCCGAGAACGCGGATGAGCTGTTGGGGAGGACCACGAGGAGTTGCGGTGGCGATCGCAAGGACGGCACGTTGCAGGCAATAGATATCTTGAAGAGTCACCTCCATGGTGGCTTGAACGAGTGGCAGAAGAGTATTGAGAGTATTGAAGGCAGCAACGTACTTGAGGGATATCGACACGGTGGCATTGAAGATTTCGAGTTGACTCTTGAGGCAAGTCCAGAGGAATGAAGGAATGAGGAGTCCAAATGTCGAGGGCCAGGGACAGGCATTAAAAATGTGAAGTACATAACCTGGATGAAGTGAGGCAGACGGGAAGATGAAGGAAGAGGAAGAGAGGCGATTGATGGGAACAATTATTCGCGATTGTTCTTTTGAACCGAGCTGAATGATAGCGGAGTTTCAACTTGAACAATGGTCCTGGCTTCTCTTAACCACGTTGTACAATCCAATATGGCCACCTTTAAGAGTGACTCAGAAATATGCAAAGGCAAATCATTTCAGAGGACAGAAAACAAAAAGAGCCGAAGATACAACCAAGATATTAACATTGGTGTGGTCGTGCCTTTTAACTTTCCACAGGACGTTATATGTCACCCCGAGCCTGATAATGGCTTGAGATGGCTTATAAGCCCATATAATCCACCATGGGTGCGGCTTATAACACATTACAATACATCCCAAGCCCATAATCCTGCTCAAGCCGTTATAACCCAAACAGGGTTTTTCCGACAGTCAGTAGGGTCACAAGTCAAATTAAGCCACTGGTTTGCAGTTCTGTTGGTCTGCACTTTACAATCGAAGCTGTTGCCAATAATGCAAAACATATGCCGAGATATGCCGTCCGGTGGCCCTGCGCATTCGACGAATTGCGGAATGGCTGGCCCGGGCTTTTCGGCTTGCTCTGGCCAGATTTCGAATTTGTCCGTACAGAACGATCGCGAAGATCGTAATTGACAGAAAATCAATCCACTGTGTTGACGCCGGCCGTAGAACCCGAAATGCCGAGGCCCTCTTATGTCAACTAGCCACGGCTAGCAACGGCTAATTGATATAAGAGGGCCTCGGCATTTCGGGTTCTAGGGCGTCCTAACGCTGCAAGTTGTTCTGCACCATCGTCCGAATGCGATGGAGTTAGGCTCTTTTTGCCGAGACACTGCAGGCGCAAACATGCACTAGCGACTGCCGAAGGCATTATGAAATGAGGGAAGATGAGGGAAGTAGCGGAACAGGGGAGCGGGAGCAAGGGATGGAGATGACTGGGACGGAATGGAATACTAGTAGAACGCACTGAGCATAATATCGGTCATTCTACACTATCGCGTCGCGTTATAGAGCGTCGCCCACCACCGCCGCTTGGATACTGCGACGCTGTACGACGGCCAATCGTTCTCCCTTCCGGCCAAGTATCCACGACTAGACTTGCAGGGCATCGTAAAGTATGGCGGCGGTGATGGCAGGGACATCTGCGGCTAGAGAAAACGGGACGAAACTCCCATCGCTTCCCAACAAGCAAGTCGTTCGTCACGGTGCATCCTCAAACGTCGCGGATGTGGATCAAAAACGGGCTAGCAATAGGAGGCTCCAGAATGGCCATGGGACGCTATCGGACTGCCAAATGGAAATGAAATCTGCATAAAACTGGGTTGAATTGAAGGTGAGAATCCATTTCGAGTCGACGCGTTTGGAGGATGAACGTGGCGAGAAAGCTCAGCGATCAGATCAACGGAGATTGCCGGCACCGCCCGCTCTCTTCGTTTCTGTCACCGCACCAACTTGCCGCGCGCTGTGGACGACGACACGTATATCATTTCAATTTTATACAAGCATTTCAGTACAAGAAAGGTGAAATCCTGGATTTACGGTCCCACAAGCGGATAAAATGAAGAATTGACGCGTTACGCCTCTGCTTGCGTCTTCGACACTCTTTCAAGCTGCTCCCTTCCTTCCTGGATCCTCGCACCAACGGCTTGAGCACCACTTTCTCGTGCGTGACGTTGCGTGGTGTCCGCGACTCGGAACCATAAATGCCGTGTTGTGCGTTTCGAGCCACTGGAGCTGGAGAGCGCTCTCGGGCCGATTCGACTTTGGAAGTCATGGTGCAGGTCCAGTCGGCGAAACGACTGTTGGATTCCACAGTGGCGCCGTGCAGACGCTAGCGCGTCCATGCCACTCGCGAGCTCTGACTGCGATGTGCCTGATTACGCTGTTTCCTTCGCCTCTAGTGTGTTTATTTGGTGCTTGCTCATGGCGAATGCGCCGGCAAGCGGCCTGACACCCCTGCGTCCCGCACTCCTCGCGCTGTCCTTTCGACACGTCTGTCTTCCGGGCGGATTATACGCCCTCCTCGCGGTCCGGCTGTCTCAAGGCCTGATTGGACTTGGGCAAGGCGCACCATGTGCCTCGCTAATTCCAGCGCTGCGGTCGTGCACTCGGCTCGACAAGACAACGGAATCTTCGGGGACGAGTGCACATCCGGACGGTACGTCTCTTTTCTCGCTCCGGTACTTTTGAGGCACACAGTCGCTAACGAACGCGTAGCCCAACGGCGATCTATATTTGTGCTTATCGCAGACAAATTATGCTCGGTCTCCTGGAACTGGTCGAGGAGGAGAAGCCGATGAGGATGGATATGCAAAGCGCCCGAGCTGCTGGGCTTGTCGCAGTATCGTATATATTCCAGGTGAGCATTTTTCCCCCTCAATACATCCCCGCTCGTCTGTCTACGAACCTTAACTAACCTCTCACATCATAGTGTGCTACACGGCTATGCACATTCTCGACCTGCTCTATATGTCTCTCTCTCGCTCCGCAACCGCCGACGCTGACTCCGACAGTGCTGCCCGCCACGACAGCTCGATCTGCAGAGCGTCACGGTGTTCAGCTGCATCCGAGCTTCTTCTCCCGGACGTCGCACTACGGCCTCCGCTTCCGTTCGTCATCGGAAAGCTGGACACGGGCATGGGAGACCCAAGAGTGGAGGAACGACGATAAATTGGACGCATAGCGGGGAGCGGGATGTGCTGAGGAGATGGGAGATCTCTTACTCCCTTCTTGCATCATCCCTCGCGTCGGCGATGGATATCGTTTAGTCCGAGTCTTTGTGCCCTTCTGCGTCCCGCACCCGCAGCCGGCCCGATACCCCGCGTACCGTGGTGCGCTGGAGAGCACGACATCGACTCCCCTACCGCCTTCACGTGGATTGGGGAGGGCGGGACGGAACTACACGGACACCAGGTTTGCCTTCGCGGATCTATGCCGTGGGCCACTTGCGTACGTGCGCGTGCAGATCGTGGAGGGTGTCACGGGGCGGGGTGAGGGTATGGCAGGAGTGGAGGACGGGTACGGCTTGAGAGGGCGAGGGCGAGAGAGAAGGGGTGGCTCGCTCGCGACCGTCGACGACGGACGTGTATCTCGCACGTTCTCTCTTCATTCCTTCCTTCGTTCTTGGACGATAACTCAATCGGATATAGGCCCATAGATTTGAGGACCGTGAAACGGGCAGGCGTACCCGCGCTTGCACTATCTGTCGGGTGGAAGTGGAGCTCGCTCTTGGACCCCCGCGCTCGTATTCGCGCCGGAGCACGTGGGCGTACCGTGCACCCTCGTTCTCGCTCATGCTCACGGGCCGAAGCAAGCGGGACGGGGCTGGGGACGCAGACACGAATACGCGTTAGACGGTGATGGAGTGGAGATAGTGGAGCAGGGTATATTCCTGCGTCTGTTGTGTTGCTGCGGCGCGCGGGGGTGAAGGCCGGTGAAACGGTCGTCGGTACGGGTACAGAGGCCAATACTGCTCAACCATCTCGCTAACGCAGGCTCCGGAGGACCGAATAGACGGAATACATAATACCGGGAAGCGAAACATGTCTATTTTAGCGCGAGAAATCCAGAATTCTTCCATTTTGGAACGCGCTACGGATGCGAGGGGCCTATGTATACGGTCCGATACTGGGACGACGATGGTCCCCGAGCCGTTGTGTTTTACGAACCGTCTCAGAGCGAGTACAGCGATCGTGCGCAGCTGTCCAGCTAGGTCTGTGTTCAACGGCGATGCGAGTCTGAACTTTGATGCTTTCTCCATCGCCGGCATCTCTGAATCCTGCTGTCTGACTCACTACTTGTGGCTCGACGGAGAAGTATCCAGACCGTAGCCCCTCGCCACGCACAGTCGATGCTGTGGAGATACTTCCCAAGCGCTTGGTGTGAGAGCTGCAATGCTGCACCGTACGAGATGCGTCGCATGACGGTGAGCTCGGGTGCGGTCGGGTGATGTTGGAACTGCCGGGAGAAGCAACGGAAGATCGTAGTGAAGGGCTTCAAGCCACTCGCTGATGTTCATCCTACCCATCTTTAGATTCTTTACCTCACATTCCCACTCCGCGGCAGCGCCGAAATTTTAGTCTGGTTCCACACACCCCGCAATTGCCCCACCTCGTAGAAGGTGGAATTCCTTGACAGGAACCATGTCAACTAAAATCAGCTGGACCAAAGTGTTCGTTGCTCGAAAACTGTTGGTCCCCATGCTGAGAAGCACAGCATCAAATTGGACTATGATTGCACAGCTTCCGCAGCCTTAATGCGGAATTTAATCATTTCCGGCGCCCTCTGTGGGATGGTCGACGCTATATACAACTTATTTTTCAGTGCAACGTGGAAGGGCTTAAGCCCCAATAGTGGATCCGTCGGCAATGTGTTGATCATCTGCCGCTTGTTCATCTGCCGCATCGTTTTGGGATGATATAGGTCTCATATGTAGCCATATATACTCAGCCTACCTCGTTATGCTTTTCATCCCCCTTGTTCTAGTCTCTAGATGGCTCCATCCAGCGTTACTGAAATTCTACTTGACAGCATCATCACCTCCCTGCACATGGTTATACCACTCCTCAATGAGATTCATGATGGGTTTGGTCCCCCATTCATCCAAGCAATCTCGAACACTGCAGTCTCTTTGATTCCCATGCTTCAGGTGTGGAATTTTGGATAAAGGTCATCCAGAACTGACTTGAGGTGCTAGAATGTGAGGAAAAATAAGGAAGAGTGCTGTCAGCTCACAGAAAATATTCATGGTATCATCTATGCTATTGTCAATCTCTACTTGCAATCAGAGCCTCCTGGTTCTCTTCCGCCAGCAATGTTGGAACATGTTGGCAAATTCACAGAGTATTCATCTGCAATGTTTGTGCCACAGGAAACTAACAGGATGTCACTCAGAACTCTCCATAAAATCCATACATTTGTCAAGGCGCAACAAGACAGCAATAAGATCAGGCATTTCTTTCGTCAGAATCAAATGAATGCATTGCTCCAGGGTTGTCGGGCTGGGTTGCAGATGGCCCTGGACAGTTTTGCAGTAAGCTCTTGATCTGATACACAATGGATCAGACCTTATTTTCAACAGATAATATCCCAGGCAAGCCTGTTCAACAGTCTCGAGGAAATGCGACAGAAGACTCAACTTATGCAAAATCAACTACTTGAATTGATTTCAAATCTGTCAGATGTGACAATTTCAGATTGTGTTTCTTCTGTATGTTCAGTCCATTTTTTCCCTTGGGGATTCTGATCAAAGCAGATGTACCAAGCATCAAACAAGTCTCAAACAAGGTAGGGGTTATGTCTAAATTTCTGGCAGAACTAATTTTTCTTCTCTCAAGCTCCCAATCCTTGTCACTTCTGCCTTCAATGCCACAGATCTTCTATGGGCGTGACTGGGAGCTCATGAAAATTGTGCAGATGCTTAGTCAACAATGTGCTAGAATTGCTATATTGGGCCCTGGTGGTATTGGCAAGACAAACCTTGCAAGAGCTGTCTTGCACCATCCCGATATTACAGCTAAATATGAGAATAGGCTCTTTGTGTCATGTGAATCTGCCACTACCAGTGTGGAACTTGCTGGTTATATTTGTGCTTATCTAGGACTGAAGCCAGGGAAGAATCCCACACAGTCTGTGCTGTACTCTCTTGCTAGGAAACCCACATGTCTCTTAATCTTGGACAATCTGGAAACAACTTGGGAGCCACTGGAATCTCGTGGTGGTACTGAAGAACTACTTTCCAGCCTTACTGACATCCCTCAGCTAGCATTGATGGTTAGGTCATCAAAGCCTGATTATACAATGTATATTGATTTCTAAATCTGCAGGTCACAATGCGTGGAGCTGAACGCCCAGCCAGAATTTCCTGGACTCGGCCATTCCTCCAACCACTAGCACCATTATCACCTGAGGCTGCTCAACAGATGTTTAAAGAAATTGCTGAAGATTGCCATGAACCCAGAGAGGTTGATCAACTGTTGAAATTCACTGATAACATGCCATTGGCAGTGGATCTCATGGCACATCTGGTTGCTTATGAAGGCTGTGCCACTATCTTGGGTCGGTTGGAGACTGAGAAGACATCTCTGCTATCTGAAGGTTCTAATAAGCAATCAAACCTGGACACCTCCATTGCTTTATCCCTTTCAAGTCCCCGTCTCACCACTCGGGCTGGAGTAATGGACTTGCTGCAACTCCTCTCCATTCTTCCAGATGGGCTCTCAGATGTTGAGCTTATTCAAAGCAATCTTGGTATTCCACAGATTCACTCATGCAAGTCTGTGTTGCTCAGTACATCACTGGCATACCTTGATAACAAGAGACGTTTGGAATCACTTGTGCCTATCCGGGAATATCTACAACACTTCCACCCTGTAGCAGCAGCTATTGTTCAGCCCCTGCAAGTATATTTCCAAAGTTTTCTGAACACATATGAGAAATATCACGGATCTGACCAGGTTCCCAACATTGTCAGAGACATTACTCTCAATCTGGGGAACATACAACAAGTTCTATCCCGAGCATTGACACCACAGAATCCTAATCTGCAAGAAGCTATAAGATGTGCAATGTCACTAAATTCCTTCCACACACTTACTGGTCATGGCACACATGCACTAATGTATTCCATACGAGCCATACTTCCCCCTGGGGATCATAAACTGCTGGTTGACTTCATCAGTATTGCATTGTCTTCCACCAATTACCACTTGTCAATCAAGGATCGTGAACTCCTGGCATGTGAAGCCAAGGTACACTGCCAGAATTTCAGTGATCCTGCTCTACAAAGTATGTGAAGTTACTGTATCCTGCTTATACATATGTCTGATCCATTATTTATTGGTTTTTTACAGTTAAATTGTATCATGCATTGGGAGTGTATTATTGTTCAGTTACAGACAACCACTCTGATGATGGCATGCAATACTTTGAGAGGGGTCTGAGACTAGCCCAAGATACTGATAACATAAAAGCACAGAGTCTTGCTTTGTTAGAACTTGCTTGGCTCAACTGGATGATGGGAAAATACGATATATCTCAGCTGCATGCAGATGAGGTATATAGCCTAGCCCAATTGTATGGAGATTTCTATAGGCAGGCAAATGCCCTGCACATAAAAGCCTTATGTGCCCAAAGTCTTGGAAACCTCAAGGACACCCTGTCTCTGCTGCAGACAGCACAGGAATTCCTTGACCTTTGTGGGATGTCCCAAGGTCTCATGAATTTTTCACTCAAGAATGCTATAGCTGATACACTCATGGAGAAATCTGAGTATGCGGAGGCCCAGGGACTCTTGACACAAGTGGCATCTGAGATGTCTGCTGCACAGAAGGTGGAACAAACCAGTTTTGCTGTTGTCCTGGTGAACATTGCAGAGGTTGGTGTTGTTATAGGTGCAAGCAGACAAGATGTGCTCCAAAACCTGGAAGCAGCAAAAACAATTTTCAGTAGCATTGAATATTACCGTGGGATATTTCTTCCTGAAATGGTACTTGCTCATCTTGAACTTAGAGAAGGGGACATGTTGGTAGCAAAAAATCGTTTCAAGAAATGTCTGGATTGGGCTTGGACCAGAAACACTGATATTTCATCTTACTGCCTTGATAAACTGGCAGATATCAACTGCTGGGGACCTGACAACATTGATTGGACTACCCCTTATAGCATCATCTACCTAGCATTTGCACAGAAAATGAAACAGAAGTTGGGGATGTACAAAGCATTATGCAGTCTTGGTGACATGTTTCTGTTCAATAGAGATGAATTGACCACAGAAAGTCTATTCACAGTTGCATTAGGGGCATTCACCAAGATGGACATTCATCATTGGAGGGCAAACTGTATGTTGCGCCTTGGTGATATAGCAGCACATCAAGGGGATATTGCCAGAGCAGAAAAGTGGTGGAGTGAGGCTCGACCACTGTTTGAGAAGTCATTGCAGAGCAAGGATATTATGAAGATTGATACAAGACTTGAATCACTTAATGGGGTGTAGTAAACATATTCACAGTGAAATTTGAAAAGCAGGCTTTATCAAAGGTTCTAAAATTGTGTACTATTGCAGCATGAACATTAACATTTTCCATTACTTTCATGATTGAGAATTCAATATTTCAATTTGAAAGGAAGTAAAAAATTTTGAGTTATGGTTAATTTCTTTTCAGTGCTGTTTTGGCATACCATTTAGTACTAGGCCATAGATCTGATAGTAATTTGCATTATGTGATGTCTCCTTTCTAGGATTGTGTGGATCTTCTCCCAGCATTTCAAAGCTGAATCTACTTCATGACAGGGGCTTAGATAATGTGGGCTTTGAAACTGGTGCCAAATGCACTCAGGATTAGATCCAGTATCTTTTGCAATATGTACTCTATCCAGGATTTTAATATCAGTATTAGGTTTTCAGCCTCTGCATGAGGGATTTTTATATTTTTCCGACACGCGGCGTAGCCACCGGCCATTCCTCTGCAGGAGTTAGCAAATTCGTTGTGCGGAAGGAAAGGATTAGACTCGGAGAATGGCAAGGAGTGAAGAGAGGCATGGGGGGCAGCGAGGGAGACAGAGTGAGGGAAGGAAGCTGGGGGCGGAGAGAGGGAGAGGGGAAGGGAGACACTGTTCACAGGCATCGTTTCGCACCCTGGGTCGAACTCGACTGCAAGGCACGAGAAATATCAGACTCAGAGTTCGAGAACATGAGGAAATCAAGAGGAAGAGGGTGGCTCCAGGGAAGGGAATGCTTCGAAAGCAGTGAAGGGATAGGACGCATAAGCAATCCTCCGAAACTGCGCCAACTCCTGCGGAATCTTCAACTCGACCTTCCACCACTGATTCGTCCAGCTCGGCCAAAAAGAATCGCCCTTCTGTGCGGTGCGCGGGGTTGAATAGCTGTTGCATTACCTCGGCGGAAGAGGGTTTGATTAGGCCGGGGCTGCCCATCTGTTGGCAGGTGTTAGTTCATCGTATTCCACGCAACTTCTCGTATTCGAGCAAAGACTTGTGGGAGGCAGGAACACGGACACGACGGAGGGTAGAGTTAGCGAAGAGCGAAGTCAGGAAGACATGTATGTACACCTACAGCTTGAAATATTCCTCCCCATCCTTCTTGCGCTCCACCGACCCGAGAGCGACCCGAGGTTAACATCTCTGAAGCGCCCACCGTTGAGCTGCCCCAGGCGGACTAAGTACGTCAAAGATTCAATCCACTTTGTGCCAGAGGACGAGTTGGGTGTCTGGTACACCGTTTCTGGGGCCTGCGCTCCGTATAAATGGGCTGGGGCTCCGTGGACGTGGCCGTGAGCGTGTCTGCATGCGTTTGAATTTGAGGCTGCCAGCCTCTGTTGAGTAGAAATATGCTGCGCTTGAGTATAGCGCGCTAGACGCTGGTACGCTTGTGTGGTGCCTGCGAATTATGCCTGTTCACGGGCTCGGACTCGTTGAAGTTTTTTTGGTGCGGGACCTGGAAAGGTGCTTGGCGCCAATCACTGATGCACGTGGCACATTGTTGGCTGATGTGCCTGCACAAGGTTCGGATCAAGCCGTCTTGTCAGATATCGCTGTCGGCTCGCCTGGACCGCAAAGAGGCTTGTCCGAACCTACCTCTGTAGCGGAGATACCCGATCATTGAGAATGGTCCTTTAACGAATAGTTGGAATTAGTGAAATACCACAAAACCGACGTTCAGAATCAATTCCCGGATGTTCGAACCAGCAACTCGCGAATTGGTCGCGAAATATCACATCATTGTTGAAAACGGCGCTTTGTGCCGCAAACCTGCCCATTGCGCATGATTGCGAGCGAAGCGAGCAATTACTGGCTAACACGTGACGAGGGGACAGGGCTGAATTTTGCATGTAAACACGAACAAATTCTCCGCGCAGTGGCTGACAGTGCTTGAGGGACTAAATGCCTTCAAAAATATTCAATTATGGGGATATCGTGCTGAAAAGTAGATCAAAAGATGCGCATTTTTGCCGGCTTTCGTCCCATACCGGAATCATTGAGACCGAGGAAGAAAAAAAAATAGCACTCGGAAAAAGAAGGTGTGTAATGATGATTACGCACTTCGCGAGCACCTTGCGCTTTCAGCGGATCCCTAGTATATTTATGCTGAAGAGCCTGTCGAGCACTGTATTCCACCGCCATATTTGGCACATGCGTACGGTAGCAATTTCGGTGAGTTTACGTGATGTCTTTTTACTTGGCCCGGTGGCTCACCTATAGATGCACTTTGCCAAGAATACGGGTACAGACGTGCACAGAAGATCATTGAAGTGATGCAGGGAGCGGCGGATGTCCGCCTATTCTGCTGGATACCATAAACAGGGCCTTCTCCTCCGCATAGGTGCGTTCTGCTACGTAACTTACCAAAGGGAAGTTTCTTTGATGTTCAGGGTAGCTGCTCTAAGTGCGATCTTCATGCATACAATATGGCAGGCATTGCAGCTGTGCGAGAACAGAAGGCATCGCACTGTGTTTTCATTCGATTTGTAAGGTCAAACCAAGAACAGGCCCCAAGCACACAAAAAGTCGGAGGTTAATGAATTGGAACTTGGATACTGAAGGGTAACTCTTACCAGGTCAAGGTCGAGCTCCGGAAACTTGCCAGTTGTATTATTATTTTTTTCTCCAAGTTCTTCACTTCAGGTCAGATTTCCCAGAGCTGCGGGAGCGCGGGACACTGCCTCTAGCAGATAGAACGGCGCACCTACAAAAATGAAGACAGGGCCGCCGACCCGGCCTACGAATAGTTTAGCAATCGCATCTGCCATACAGCCCCATGTTCTTAAAGGGACCTGCACCCGAGAATCCCTGAAGTACGACAATCTCACATGGCATTCAATGCTCCCGCTCCCGACAGCGTCCCACACTTCACGCAAATGCATAAAGCCAAGCTCGGGTCCAGCGTCAGATCCAGCAGGCACTGCTGCTTTTGTTTTCTATGAAGTTCACCGCCGCATTCTTGACTGCCGTCATCTTCTATCGAGGAGTTCTTGCTCAATTGACCCCCACGCAGGTCGTCACTGCCATCGACTTGGTTAGCGCTGCGTGTGGAAATGCCACTAGCGTTCTCAGCGAACTCACCACGTCCGCCCCCGGGCCCCAAGTCGAGGCCTCAGCCACGGTTTGTGTGGTATTCTCCTTCTCGCCATCGTCTGAACACATTACAGGCTTTTGTGAACTGTGTTGACACCATGATCAGTGAACTCAACGCGGATACTCCAGCAATTGAAGCCACGCCTCCTTTCCCTGATAGTATCACGGATTCCATTGTTGCCGCTCTGGACAATGTAATACACCCATCTTTGTCCAGAGAAATATGATTAACGTGCTATTGATCTGCAGTTTGTCGCGATTCTGCAGCCGCTGTTCGCGACTGCTCTCGGCAAGCACACTATCTTTGCGCAATTCCAGGTCACCGCCCCAATCGCAGTAGTTCTGACCGAGCTCGAGGCCGCGTGAGACGTAAGTTCTGAGTTGCGATTAGGGAATAATTACCACGTTATTCAACGTTCCTGTCATTTTCAGGCCTTCGCCGATGCTCTGATTGAGCTCTGCCCGAGTCAGATATCCGAAATCACTTCCGAAAAGAACGCTCTGGATGACTCCATCACCAACTGCATCTCGCTCTATGAAGAGATCTGCGTCCCGAGCATTTTGTATCCGATTGTCTTGCCCGTTTGTGCTGCTGCCTAGGGTCCACTCAAGCACTTGTTGTTGTACTACTATCCCGTACGTTTCGCCCTCCAAATCGACCGATCTTTTGTGACCTAACCTTAGAAATTTACATAAACTGTGGGAATTCATTCGTGATACCGTGGTTCGGATATTCGGCTAGATTCAACTCGGAGTTACCTGATCCACTGGGGTTATTCGCGTGCTCCATCGACCGTTCTCTCTCTCTGATATTTGTCATTCTCCCTCCAGTCGAGTTTGACCCAGGATGCGGAATGACAATGTTCGTCCTGAAATAACAAAAAGCCTGTAAATGAGTCGTATTTCTCGTTCATTTCACTCCATTCTGCACTCCATTCTGTTGTGGTTTTCCCTGGTGTCATCGCCCGTAATCGAATATAACATACCCACTGCCTACTTGACTCAATTTCATCCGGATAGGCAGAGGTGGTCGGGAAGTGGGCTTGAATTAGAGCAACGACGAGTTTGCCCGAAGTCTAATTCCTCGTAATGGAACTACCATGTACCAAAACAGTATATTGAATCTCAAAAGTTGCTTAGGTGCGACTTGCCACGGGGAATAACTCAACGGACGGAGTGGCAATAGCAGCGCCGCGGCACATCGAACGAGATGTAATTAATTCGTGGACGGTTTAACGAAGTGAATTGCGCGAGGGCCGAACGAAGCATTTCGTTGAATCAAGTCATCAGGATCAAAAACCTAAAGCACCCGAGAAATCGGAGTTGTCAAAGCCAAATATCATTACTTCGCATTCTTCAAACTCGATGAAGGACACAAGTGTCCTTGCAGCAACAGATAACTCATAGTTGAATACTTCACAGGTTGGTTGCCCACTTAATGATTTGAGTTTGTGGGGATCAATTGATCGCTAGGAATTGCCACGGTTCAAGTTTTCGAGTTCACTGAGATTCAAATACATATACATGGAGCAGGACAATTACTACCTAATATTGTTATCTGTACTACAATTGTTCAAGACAAATATGCAAGATGTCCGGATACAGAGGGCTAGGAATGCAGATCTCTTGATAGGCTGCAATAGCTCTAGTTGAATCAGTATCGACATTGCTTAACTCATTAACAAAATCCAGATACTCTGTTGTGGTCGGAATGAGATTCAATACCGTGTTTACACTGGGGGCAAAGACCTAGGCATCCAATCCAGGATATGTTGATGCATCCATGTCGCATTGCAGCAGGTTGCTGCTAGTCTCTCCTAGACAGACGATACAACATAGTAACTCGTAAGTACCTCGTTATGTTGAAGTCTGTTTGTAAGCAGTGGGGTCCGATCGCGTTAGAATCTTGTTACGTAAGTTGCGGAGTTTGAATTCGCATCTTTTCGCGCCGTTTTGGCTGCACGGCACATTTTCCTGATCTTTCTTGGATGGTAAATAGCTTTAAATGCATTTCACGTTGATCTGCCTCTCTCATAATTCCCTAAATCCGGATTGAAACATTGTGTTGCGTTATCGTTGAATGTGGTGTGACAACGACGTGACAAACACTCGCTAACTTTGCTCTTCAACAGCGTTGCCAAATGGTGGCGAAAAAATCCAAAAATATTGGGGCACAGAGATTGCATCTTGAACTTGCTGCTGACAATATTTCTGAGGGTCAAAATCCAGGGGAAGGTTCTCAAAACGTGATTATGTAATAAGGTTTTAACCCGATCGCGCACCTGACCTTCAAAACAGACTAGGTTGCTGCACAAAGCAAGCACAAAGGTTTCCAAAGGCACGAAAGCAGCCTTTGTGTCTCTTTGTTTCCTGGACCCAAGAAACAAGGCATGCACAATGCAAGCACAAAGGCTGCCTTTGTGTCTTGAAAGACACTTTATGAAATGACCACTCAGATGCTGGATGGATGCGTCGAACGCATCCTGATTTGGATGCGCAGGTCATTGCCCCTTGTGTTAGGAACGCCTACACAGTGGAAATTGAATGAGTAGCCGCAATGATTATTTGGGAACTGGAAATTTCATCCAACACAGTTTTCAGGCCCGGATATCAGCTGTTTACCTTCAATGTCTCGAACGAGCGCGTCGTCGTTTAGGAAGAACTGAAAACGGATACAATGGTGGGTCAATTGATCATACTGCACTCTAGGTGGATAGAAGTATTACCGTATCCAGTGCTTCAACAATGGATTGCACATCCTCTGTGTCATTGAACGCAGAAGTGGCTTGCAATGCAGCAACATTCTGGCTGAGCTGGTTGCTCAGGGTATCCATACCGGCAGCAACGTTCTGTCATGTGTTCAGCATTTCAATGGGTGGGAAAGAAGAAATTACACAGACTGTTGCCCCCGCCTTGACCTCACTTGCAGAGCTCTCTGTTGTGAGCGCAGCACTATCGTTATCGGGGCTCTCAGCAGTAGAAGCAACACCATTGGTGACGGTGGTAACTTGCACAACGGTCAATTGCGCGCGAGTCCATTCACAGCGTAGGACGAGGGTCATCGCAGTGGCGAGGAATACAGCAGCAGAGAATTTCATGGCTAGAAAGGGTGCCTGCTAGTGCTGAATCTGACGATGGACTTGAGCCTGGCTTTTTATGTGTTTTCCTAAAGTGCGCAATGATATTTAGAACTTGAAATAGCGGGGTTGAATATGTACAAGCTTGTCAATCCAGCCATGGATTGATTGAATCTCGGTCCGCACTTTGTGGTGCCGTGGCAAAATCATCTTACGAACTGAGGCTTTCGTATGAAGCGTGAGGGATGTGGCGACAAAGGCTTTTAGGCCCGTAGCAGACAAGCCTCTGACAGACACGCCATCGCAGTTGGTTCTGTGAATGAACTTGTGTTACATGCAGCAGAGATGAGTCCGGAGGGTGTGGAGTTAATGGATCATGAGATGCATGGACTCGTCGCTGTTGGTTAAAGTCGAATATCATTACTTTGCATCCAGGATCAAACTTGACAAAGGAACCCAGCGCCACAAATCAGAAAGAAGAATCATCAGTCGGCGCAACTCTCACCTAACCAAGCGCCGTTGCTCAGAGTGGAATCCTTCACAGGTTCGTTGTGACATCGGCATTGACTTGAGCCTTTAGTTGATTATAGATTCTGGGATTACAGATTACAGTACTTAGATTGATCAGTAGCAATTTCCCACAGCTCGAATTTCCGAATCACAAAGATATCGGAACGATTTTGAGCGTGGAGGTATAAAGACGTCAAAGTGAGAAGATAAATTCAACCCAGAAACTAAACTGCATGCTGCAAAGACGAGATCATGAGCGCCGGCGTCTTTTTGCCAATTCCCCCTAGCTCTTAAACGTCGTTTGAGTCGGCTTTCGGACATTGGGCAACGTGGACAGCGGAATTCGGATTCATAAATTCTCTGTTTCTGATACTAGAGTAAGTCTCTGTTTCTAATTGGAATTCGTTGGCTGATTATTACAGCAGTGAACAGTTGAAAAATCTTCGTTGTCATTGTGTCGCCTCATTCATGTAAGTGCTCACCCTACTCAGAAGCAAACTCTGCCAGACTTCAAGAAATCCACCTCCACTACTACCCCTTGCCCGAGTTAGGCGATCAAGAGGAGCTGTTGTTTGTCCCGGCCACAAATGTAACCGAAGTGATGGAGAGCCGCGTTTGTCTTCCGGGTTCCTTCACGTTTGACTTGCGAAGATTGTATAAATAAATCACCCACAAATTGTGCTTTGATTGACGAGGATTTTGCGCGAGATTCTACGCCCCAGCGGACTCGACCTCCAAATAAACTCTCAGAGTACGGAGGCTTTTATCATGGCGAATTTCCATCCGCTCCCACTCTTCTCCCACGTTGCGCCCGCGCCGTTTCTCCGCTGCGGGTCTCACAGACGGCGGACCAAACTGTCTGCGAGCTCCTTCTCCCCCTCCGCCTTTGCATGTTCAACTCGTTCCAGTGGCGGAATGACGACAACGACACCATCTGCTTCGCAGTTATCCCTCCGCGGCAGGTTATCTGAATCACTCCAATGCCAAGGTTGGTCATGGCCACCTGCGTGCACCGAAGCACAACCGTCCTCAGGCTGACTTCTTGTTTTCGGCGCTCCGCCCTTCCTCCTCTGTCCTCTCCAATCAAGACATAACTTCTCTCTCTCCGCATCCAGAGTCGTGCTTCCCAAGATACGCACCCTTCCTCACCGTGCACTTATGGGATCACAGAAGGTGACGCAGGAGGAAGCGGCTGCCTGCTTTTAGTCGATACTAGCAGCCCACTAAATAGACAGCTTGTGCAAAAGCCGCATGAGCCACATGCGGCTTTTTGGCATTGTGCAAAGTCGTGCAAGAAAAAAATGACTTTTGGGTATACAAATCAATAGAATACATACCAAGGGATTGTATGAAGCCCTCTGATTCATATTAGCTGTGTGGACTCCACAGAACCGAGCCAAAACAAAAATAGAATGGGAGCATCAATCTGTGGTGTCGTATCAAAATACGACTTTCCCGTGCGTTCCTTGTGGATAAATTGAATGATACCGCGGATGCGGGAATGTTGGGCATAGAATACAAGCTTGAAAACATAATAATCATACTTCACTCATGTTGACCATAAACCTGTGCGGCTTTGCACAATGTCAAAAAACCGCCTGCGGCTCATGCGGCTTTTGCACAAGCTGTCTAATGCCTCATACGCGGATTCAGCCACGTAGGTTACCTAAGAGAAGTTGCTTGAATTTTCAGAGCAGTTGTTTTAGGCGCGATGCACATACATAGTACGGCAGGCATTGCAACGGTGCAAGAACAGAAGGGATCGCACTGTGTTTAATTCGTTCGATTTGTAAGGTCAAAGCGAGAACAGGTCCCAAGCACACGAAAAGTCGTAGGCTGTTGAATTGCAACTTTCGTACTAAGGGGTAACTCTGACTAGAGCGAAAATTGTCCCGGAAACTTGCCAGCTGGAGTATTCTTTTTTGTTTTCTTGATTCCACTTCCAAGTTAGAGTCAGATTTCCCAGAGCAGCGGGAACGCGGGACACCGCATCGACCAGGTAGAACGGCGCACTGTCAAAAATAAAGACAGAGTCGCCGCCCCGGCCTACGAATAGTTTCGCAATCCCATCTGTCATACAGCCCCTATTCTCGAAGAGCCGGATGTCGGTCCGCTTTCGGCACCGTTATCCAACGCCAGTGACACCATCGTGACTTTGATTCTTTCTGCATTTTACGGCACGCGTCCGTCGCGAAAAGTTGACGAAAAGAATCGATGATGACGGGGATTAAGCCTCTTTGAGGCAGGAGGCTGAACCTTCGTTGGTGACAACACACTCACTCCTATTTTTTTGGTTTTGATTATTCTCGCACAGTAAGTTGCCGAGGCGCTGTCATCGCCTCATCAGTCGGAACTTGTATATAATTTACTAGCAGGAAAAGTGGGGGGATGCAGGTCCAAATTTAGTGATATGTACGCCAACTTGGATGTGCATTCCACCAGCGGTTTGTGCGGCATATCTTAACAGGACGGGATTGGGATGGAATGAGTCTGCGGCATGGTTCTATTGGGTTGCAACCTTGCTCATGGTGGTCGGAAACAGTTGCACCTTCAAAAGATATGAGGTACAGCAAAGGTAAAGGCAGTTGTCAGAGTGCGAGGGACGTTGGAACGTTCGTGATGGCGGCAGAGATCAATGATGTGTCCCAAACGGAGCGAAACATAGGAATGCGGAGCACGGCCGTTGAATTCGGTAGAGACAGGCACATTGTAGAGGGTCGCAGAAGAGGATTGGAAGAGGAGAAGGAAAGTGTTCGATGCGCTAGTTTTCGATACGCTGGCAAGATCAATAAGTCCAAGCAAAGTCCAAGCGTTTCTCGGAATACTCCGGTAGGTAGGTAAGTAGGTGGTAGCATTACACGGCCGGTCCGGATAACGAACGCCGAACAGTCCGGAACACAGGGTCCACATGTGATTGTTCCGGCACCGTTCCTGGCCCAAATGTTGAATTCATACCAGAAGGAATCTAAGATTCCTTCACTCGACTTTCATTCTACTGAGCGAAAGGTTGTTTCGGAAGTGTGTTACCGCATCTACCAAACCACTGAACTGCAATTTATTTCCGGTGAAGGTCGGAACTATGCCCGAGGAAAATACGACGTACCAACTTACCTTATCAGCGTGCCAGACGTATGCTACTCACTTATTCAATCCTCGTTGTGCTGACAGGAAACCTGGCGCCCTGAAAGAGCGAAATTATGCTTCTTGGAGTTACAGCTTGAATCGGACCCTTTGCGACCACTTACGTGCTCGAGGGACGTATAGATCTTCATCCTCAAGCCATTTATGTTGCTCACTGAAGTATGTATCTATTTCAGTCCGATGTTCGACATTCAAAGAGCCTTTTTCGCGTAGTCCCTTCGGAAAGGTGCTTCATCTGCTTTGCTTCCAACTACATCGAGTCTGCACTCTGTATTTTGTGGGTTATTCAACTTGAAGTATCGTGCAACTCGTACTTCCTCGAGGATTTGAGGTAGGTTTCACGCTACGTACTTCTGAAGTCGTTCAGAAACTCAATTAGATTTGGCTCAGGTGATCCCAACCCCATCTAACTCACACTTCCAGGTCCTTCCGATCGAGAGGTAAGTTTTTCACCTTCCTTCAATCATGACTAGTACACGGACGGATTCCGGGCCCAGACTTGGTCTGAACCGCTGATTAATGTGTAAGTACCACATTCTCGTTCACGAGCTGAGATACCTCATTCCAGATCTTCGTCTCAAGACGCGTCGAGTAGCTTTTAATTGCCGCCGCAGGCAGATGCTCTGGCGCAAGGGAAAGGTGTTAAGTTTCCTTCATCATATGCACGGCAATTTGAAGTGCTTACCGAGGGTGTTGAGCAGACGCAAGCCCTGGATTCTGTCTGTCCCACCCCACCTTACCCATGCTGCATGGGTGTTTGATAGCATGCAGCCACACTGGATTCGTCACCTTCGATCTCGGGGGGCAGCAGTGGGGTAAATGGAGCGAGTTGTCTTTCATGCGCGACAAAGTTTGGCCTGTGCAATGCGGATGTTGAGCAGACGTGAGCCTTGGGGACTATGAGTTGCTTCTGCGACGAATGATAAGCAGATAGTCTATAGATGTATCCAAGTCATAGGATCTTTAGCTAATGTGAATGGTTTCCTGCCTGTTAACATCGCTGAGATCGGGTAACGGCGCCGAAAGCGGACCGACATCCGAAACGGAAAATGGCTCAGAGCAAATTTAGAACAAAGGGAATCGTGTGTCGTGTTAAGTGCTTGACAAGTGCCGTGGCAAGTGCCATGGCAAGTGTCGAAGCACCGCCACGAACCTAGTACCATGGGCCTTGCCCCCAGTGGAATAGCGTCCTACTCTACACTCTATGAAAAGGTATAAAGCCAAGCTCAAGTCCAACAGCAAATCCAGCGAGCACCGCTGCTTTTGTTTTCCATGAAGTTCACTGCTGTATTCTTGGCCACCCTCGTCTTCTGCCAGGGGGCCCTCGCTCAATTGACCCCAGCGCAGGTTGTCGACGCTATCAACGTCGTTACCACTGAGTGTGAGAACGCCAGCAGCGTTCTCAGCCAGCTCAACACGTCCACCCCTGGCCCTCAAGTCGAAGCCGCAGTGACGGTTTGTGGGGTATCCTCTTTCTTGTCATTTTCTGAACACATTACAGACCCTTGAGGACATTTTCGGCATCATAATCAGCGATGTTAGCGCCGACATCACAGCAACCGCGGCCACTCCTTCTTTCCCTCCAGATGCTGCGGATCCCATTATTGCCGCTCTGGACGACGTAATACACCCATCTTCGTCCAGAGAGATATGATTGAACGAGCTATTGATTTGCAGTTCGGCTCGGCTTGCCAGCTGATGCTGGAGAACTTTATCGGCAAACACATCATTTTTGCGCAATTCCAGATCACCGCCCCAATCGCCGCAATTCTCCGCCAACTCGAAGCGGTCGGAGACGTAAGTTCTGAACCGCTGCATAGCTGCCACGTGATTTAACGTCTTGTTCGTGCGCAGAGTTTCGCCTTTGCCTTAGTTGGACTCATCCCGAATCGGGCATCGGATATCGCCAACTTGCAGAACGCTTTGGATGTCTCCATCGCCAACTGCAGCTCAACCTATGAAAGTTCATCAGGATAGGTAGGGGGGGATATACAAAACCCGTAGTGCACGAACATTCAGAAACCCCGCACATGTAAAGCAAACACGGCACATTGATGAAAATGTGCCGCGTTTGAGCCTGCTGGAGTCAAACCCGGCACTTGCCTTTTCCTGAATGTGCCGGGTTTCAGGACGCGTCGTGCAAGCGAACAGGACGCGACGCGCAACCGACGCGATCCTGTTCCGAAATCTCCACGTGATCTATCATCGTTTTTTTTTCTTACCACCTCGCCGCCCGCCCGCCTCCCGATACACTTGGAGGAAAGCGCATCAGAATGCTTCCCAGTGTGTACTTCAGTTGATGCTGCTGATTGTTTTATTTGAAGACCGATTCACCGACTTCCGCTCGCTTGTCACGGAAGAGCAATACAAAAGACTGATGGACTTCGTTTACATCGACTCGAAAGAAAGTCTCGAGGAGTTCTCGGCCATCGTATACGGCCTCGGTATCAGGAAATATCGGGTGAGTTTTGTTCATCTTCCCCGTCTCGATGTCCATTCACAGATTGGCAGAGACACAAGTTAATCCTTGGATCATCCCGTGCCTAGTCAAATCGCAGTCGCGTATTCATGCAGAGGTGTGGGATAGTACTCCTTCAACGACTAATAAAAATGGAGGCCAACATCACTGGACGAACGCTTCCACTGAGATAAAGTTGACACCCATCGAGGCTGTGGAAAGGTTAGCAATTGTTGTTTGAATGGCCACTGCTCAGCACTTGCGCAGCCAGCGCAAAGTCAACATGGATGTTGCCGACGAGATCAAGATATCCCTTCGAACGGGTATCCTCGCCAACGGCAACAATGAGATGTTCCATCGGATGTCTCGTAATACCCAACTAGGCAAAGCAAGGCGAAAAGTAAAGGGCATAAAAAATCGGACGACCTAACGGCGAGTTCGTGCGGTCGCGTCAAAGTGGTGCCATCAAGGTCCAGCGAGTTCTCATTTGCCATTCGTTCTGAGGATCTTCTGTCACTAATAGATGATGTAGGAAATGTGCCTGCACCTCCGATGCAGTCCGAAATTTCAACTACGGCCCAAGTTCTTACAACACCCGTGACACTTTCGACTTCAACTGCGCCGCGTTGATGGATCCGTTGAATCTTGGGGCTTCTAGCACCGATAATTCACTTCCCATCCCCAACTTCGAGCCATCTGTCTTTGATTCCACCATGTTTGACTTCCCGTCGACTTCAGCGACAATGGGAGATCATGCATTCGACTTCATGAACTCGTTTAATCCTGTGAATCCTGTGGGTTTCTCCGATAACTTCGAAGTCCTTCCTGACTCGCTTTCCACCACTTCATCGGCCGCACTTCGCAAAACACTCCCGATGCTTCCCCCACCTCCTCTGGAGACAACACCGCACTCCCCTCCTACCACAGCGGAGCCTGCCACAACTGCTTCGAGTGGCCCGCGATCCCGCCGACGTCCAGCAGTCGACTTGTCAAATATTCTCACATCAACGCGTATCAGGGCTCCCACGGAGTGCAAACGCAATGCGGACGAGACTGCCTTCAATCAGGCTTCAAAAAAAGACAAAACCAGAACAAGGTACGGGGTCTACCTTGCAGCAAATAGCCAAATCTGACTTGACATCAATTCAAGTGAAAACTGCAACAAAGACTTATACCGAGAACATGCCATACTGTCGTACTTTACTATTCTCTAAATAATACAAGTTCTTGACTTCGGTGTTGAAACATACTCTGGTGTTCAAATCCATACGCGGGCATGACGACTAATTCCATTGGCAAAATGTGCCGTGTTTCACCCAACACACGGTACATTCTCGAGGCATGTGCCACCTTTGAGCAGATGTGCCGTGTATAGATCAGCATGTGCCGGGTTTGTAATGTTCCTGCACTACGGGTTTTGTTCATCCCGCCGGGAAGTGGACCCGAATAAGATTAAGAGCGGGTTTGCCAAGTCCTATTCCCCGTAACGGAACTACCATGTACCTAGACAGTATATTGAGCCTCAAAGTTGCTCCCTTAGATGCGATCCCGCCGCGCATCAGGAAAAACTCTCCGGGCCGTAGCAGCCCGGTTAACTATGTAGATCAATATAGTTCGCGTAGCTGCTGTAGCTGAGCAGGGCAGTATATAGCTTGCTGTAGGTGACATAGTTCCTCGGCCAACTATATTATTCTACATTGCTTCGTGCAATAACTATGAGACACTATATTGTTCTGTGCCGGACCTATCAAGACCTATATTTTTGTGGTGCATGTATACCTGTGCACAAAAGCACACCGCCGATGCTTTAAAAACAAGTATATTTGAAATGAAGGCTAATGATACATTGAACGTGCCGTGTCTAGATGTGCATATGTTGGCAATTTCCAGTCTAAGAGAGGTGCAAAAGTTCGCGTGCATGCGGCCGCCCGGCGTGCCCGCAGCGAGAGTTACGCACCCGCAACCGGCTCGACCATACACATGCGACAAAGTAGTCTCGTGCATCATCCGATGCACACACGCTGCGGTTAGTTCGAGAAGCACGACGACAGTGAGCTTGCGGACATAATCGTCACCAGGAGGAAAGAAAGAGTTGCACACACAAGTCCTTCAAACTCCGCTCCATCAATTGCGTGATTGATGGATCACGCGATGGTTGGTGCCACGTCACATCTCTGTCTCTCACCACGACCGTCTCGTCGCGGTCTCGTCGCTGCTCAACGTCTTCTTCTCAACGGTTAGCAAGAGTGCCCGTCTCATCTCTCGAGTTCAAGATACTCTCAAGGCTCGTTCAAGACTCGAAGCTCGAAGGCTTGCACTCACCCATACGTTCTGTGTCTTCGCAATGCCTTCCTCCTCGTTTGTCTCGTTCTGATCCTGAAGTTCTTCCAAGATGGTTCTCAAGGCCTTTATGCTCTACCCTATGTGCTGAAATCCCCACATTGTCCTCGCCAGTCAAGGGATTCTGGAGCGCACTTAATATTAGGCGAAGATTTTGGACCGCGTAGCACTCTGCGCTCAAGACCCGCAAATTGTATCCTTGAGACTCAACATTACCCTACAGCCGTGCCACGCGCCGTCGGATTGTCAAAGCCACCCTGCGCTCAATGACGTACTGCCAACATGTCGCTGATTCCATTCATCTCGGTATGTGCTGTGCGCCGTCGATCCACATACCATGACCCTGTCCCTTCTGGTACGCCGATCTAGCTCCGTGATTTCGTTTACTGATGCATTCTTTTCCAGATTGCATGTGTTCTCGAGTCCAACGTGCAAGCAGCTGTGATGACACAACAGGAATTGTTCTGGACGAAACTTATGTGTATGTATCCGTTCATTTTATTTTCACTCCTTCAGCTGATTTATGTGAACAGTATTCTATTGGCCATATCTTGCCTGTGCATTGCTTCGACGTGCGACACGTCTGATGTCGAGTAGTACCTACCTTGTTGTTTCTCCGCCTTAATAGATTTTGTTATCTGCCCTTTTTGGTGTGCGGGAGTACGAGCTACAAGAATATGTATTACTACATATGGATATGTAGGCTACAAGACTACCGAGCTCTGATGCTATGTAGGCATGGCGTGCAGCTATAGCTGCTACAGATTGCTATATATTTTGGCTGGCAGCTATGGGGTGCTATATAAAGGGGGTCAAGCTATGAAGCTACGCGAACTATGGTTGCTACATAGTGGTACATAGACTGTGGAATTTTTCCTGATGCGGTACATCGAACGAGATCTAATCAACCCGTGCACGGTTTAGCGAAGTGAATTGCCCCAGTGTCGAACGGTGCATTTCGTTCAATCAAGTTATCAGGATCAAAACCTAAAGCACCTGAGAAATCAGAGTCCGTACTTTATGCCGTCCATAACAAGGAACGAATCAATAGTTGCATCATCCGTCTGAGGAAGACCATATATGCCATGTGATTTTTTACCGCGCTCACAGTAGTAGATTCATTGGGATGGATCCACAATCCAGTGGAATAGATAGAACTGAAAGGCCTGTCTGCTACATACAGGTCTAAAACCCTTTGTTGTCGTATCCCTCATACAACTTCATACGAAAGCTTGGTGAGGGAGGTGAACCGTCGCGGCACCGAAAGTGCAGACTGAGATTCACTCAGTCAGAGTCTAAGGCTGGATTGACAAAGCTTGTATTCAACCCCGCTATTCCGAGTTCTAAATATCATTGCGCACTTTATTAGGAAACAGGCTCAAGTCCAACGTCAAATTCAGCAGACACCGTTGGGTTGCCTTCCCAGCCGTGAAGTTTTCCCCTACTGTATCTTTCGCCGCTGACACGACTCCCTATCAACCTGTGAATGGGCTCGCGCACAGTTGACTGATGCGCAGGTTGTCACCATCGTCAATACTGCTGCTTCAACGGCCGAGAGCACCGACGGTGATATAACCTCGTTCACGGCGCAGAGCTGTTTCAGTGATCCTTTTTATCTCATAAGATGTGCCTCGCTTCACTTCGGCAGCAGGTATGGCCTGGAAGGAGAAAAATGCGTAATTCACAGTCAGAGACGGAACTCGAAGACCCAGATCAGATTCAAGGTGGCAGATCATTTCTGTGCGGTAAACACTCGCGAAGGAATATCGGAACATCGGCGAAACAAAAGATGGTCATGAACTCGAAACTGGACAGTTATATCAAACAATCTTTATTGTGCACAGTCCAAGGAAACCTGTTTTAAGGTTCAGATAAATATCCTAACAGCGATGGCAGCGGCTGAATTGAATGAAGAATGCGATACTTAAACTGAGATAAAAATCGGCGTCCCAGACCTGTTAAAGCCAAATATCATCACTTCGCATTCTTCAAACTCGATGAAGAAAGCACGAACGAAGTCAGAATGAGGGTGAGGGAATCACTAGTCGATGAAGGACACAAGTATCCTTTTACGAAACATATAGCCCACAGTTGAATTCTTCACAGGTTCGTTGTCCACTCACAATGAGTTGAGTTTCTGGGCAGTTGGACGGATCAGTGGATCACCAGAAAATTCCCACGGTTCAAATTTTCAAGTCCACTGAGTCACAAACAAATTCAAATGATTTTCAGCAGCTAGGACGACGCATAACGACGAGATATGTTTAAAGAGAAACAAACTATAGACCAGGACAATTGGTACCTAATATTGTTATCTGCACTACAATTGTTCAAGACGGACAGGCAAGACGTCCGGATACAGAAGGCTAGGAATGCAGACCTCTTGATAGGCTGCAATAGCTCTAGTTAAATCGATATCCGACTCGTTAATGAAAACCGGATACTCCGTTGCGGTCGGAATGAGATTCAATACCGCGTTTAGGAACGCCTACACACTGAACATCAAATGATTAGCCGCAATGATTATTTGGGCATCCGACGAAGTTTTCAGGCCCGGGAGACTGTCCTCAATCGGGCCGGTGGCCAAGAATTGCGTGAATATCAGCTGTTTATCTTCAATGTCTCGAACGAGCGCGTCGTCGTTTCGGAAGAACTGCCCACGGATGCGATGGTGTGTCAATTATAATCATAGTGCACGCGTGGTGCATAGGAGTATTACCGTATAAAGTGCTTCAATAATGGATTGCACATCCTCCGCGTCATTGAACGCGGAAGTGGATTGCAATGCAGCGAAACTCTGGTTGAGCTGGTTGGTCAATATCCCTATCGCTGGCAACATTCTGTCATGCGTTCAGCATTTCAATGGGTGGCGCGAAGGAAGAACTGCACAAACCGTTGTTCCCACCTTGACCTCGCTGGCAGAGCTCTCTGTCGTGAGCGCAGCAATATCGTTGTCGGTGCTCTCAGCGGTAGAAGCAACACCGTCGATGACGGGGACAACTTGCGCAGTGGTCAATTGCGCGCGAGCCCATTCACACCGTATGACGAGGGTCGTTGCGGTGGCGAGAAAAACAGCGGCGGAAAACTTCATGGCTGGAAAGGCAGCACAATGACTGCTGAATCTGACGATGGACTTGACCCTGGCTTTATGTGTTTGCCTAAAGTGCGCAATAATGATTAGAACCCGAAATAACGAGGTTGAAACCTACAGGCTTGTCAATCCAGCCATAGACTGATTGAAGCTCGGTCCGCGCTTTGTGGTGCCACGGCGAAATCCCCTTACGAACTGAAGCTTTCGTATGAAGTGTGAGGAATGTGCCGACAAAACCTTTTCGGCCCGTAGCAGATAGGCCTTTCAGTGGTCATCTTGCAGGTCTTTTTCTCCAGCCAATGTCGTGCACTCTGAGAATTTTCTATCAGCTAGAAAACTCGCTAAAGCAGTTTCTTATATTCTATTTGTTTGTGGATCCGTTCCGAATTAATCTATTACTTTCCGAGTGCAGTGAAGAATGTAATGGCATAACAATGGCATAAGGCACAGACTCCGATGTATCGGGTGCTTTAGCTTTTTGATCCTGCTAACTCGATTGAACAAAATACACCACTACGATGCCGTTCGGCACTCGCACAGTTCACTTCGCTAAACCGCCGACGGATTAATTGGATTTCGTTCGATGTGATGCCGCGATTGCCACTCTGGCACAAGGATAGCTCACTATGGCAGGGAATGGGACCCTTTTGTTCAACAATCTCGCCACACCCCACCCACGCTCAACCACACCACAACCTCGTCCTGTCTGGAGTGACCTGCCTTGACTCACCGCCCCAGAGAACGCCTTTATATGTAGCCACGCCAGAGGATCTCGCTGCCGAATTCATGAGGACCTTGGACAAGGTCTCGCCGCGCTTTGGCGCAAGCTTGCTGGTGGATGAGCAAGACGGGGCTGTCGATATTGGCCCGTTGAATGCGACCCGATGCTGATTGTGAGCAATACGGTAAGTAGGTTTCACTGCCGAGAACGGAGTGATCTTATCCCTTGTGTCCAAGGGGGCTCAAACTTTAAAATTTCGGAATCATGTCGAATTCGGAGGTAGAAGTGAGTGGGAAATCGATATCTGAAAGTCCCAAGTCGATACGAGCGCTGGTTCCCGAGATATATCAATTTTGATGGGAAAGTCGAAAAAAATTTCGAATTTTTTTCTGGTTTTTTCTGAAATGGACGCATCCTTTACAGCATTGCACTTCTTTCCCATTTATTCAAACTCCGCCGGATCAATCCGTCTTATTGCTAAGATAAGTGGATCACACCCTAACGGCTGGGTTACCGAGACAGCTCATTTTAGTCAAAATTCGACCCTGTGTATATTTCTTGAAAGTTGAGCCCCCCTTGCTTGTGTCTGTTATTTTTCAGATGGACCCGCGAGTGCGTCTTACCTTTCTTTCTGAATCGCGCAGACTTTGTGGTAGAATTACGCCAATTGAAAGTGGTATGCGGCTCAACTCCCTTATGCCCAATTCGACGCGCATGATAATTACTCAAGACGGTCCTAGGGTGTGACGACCACTTGTATCTTTGAGTTGTGTACTGATCCAAGTTCTCCAGCATTGTTCCCCTGCCATTTCCACTCTGCACCATGAAGCTCGTGCGAGAGTACTTTTCTGGGATTCATCCTGCAAACGGAACGGAGTGCGAAACTTCGTATACATTTTCCCCGACCCGTCCAAGCCGGATACAGCTTTCGTTGGGCTGTTAAATGCGGAGGACACGAAGTTGTTGAACTCTGCGCGGGCCGTCGGAGAGCTTTTGCAAGATATCCGTCGATCATGAGGCGTTGTCAAAGTCGGGAAGAGAAAACTCCGGTTACTTCAAACCACGTCTCAACTTCACTCGACTTCCAGAGGCTGCGCTTTCATGTTATAAATTGAAATACAAGTATTCGTTGCTGTTTGGTTCCGACCTAGTGCCATTCATTCATTCAATATCGTTCAACGATATAATGCTATTTTGGTTCTCGGGAGGTTTTCGGACAGCTCAACCATTGATCTAGAGCTATTTTCCTCATGACGTCGCCCGCTTCTACAGAATAACCCACCTAAGTGATCTAAGATACCTTTTGGACGCTCCATAGTATACCGTTTGGGGGATAATTGCGACTTGGTGCTCCTCGCATCATATTCCACGGTTGACAGGAAATCCCCCCGTTTCCTCAGAGTCCACCGTTCCTGTGGCCCTATATGCGGGGACGCGCATCTGTACCCTGTATCCGCGTTTGGACCACTTATGTCTTGTTGTGGTGCTAAACGACGTTCTAATTTTCCGCGCGGCGCTGGCCCGAATCTCCGTTATAGTTGTGGCCCGTAAAAGGAATTGGGTTACATGCAGATCAAGGAGGATACATAACATGAACAACCGAAGAAAGGCTACAGCCAGCAGCCTATTTCAAAGATAGCATTAGGAGATCCTTTGCACCCGAACTCCAGACTGGAGTTCAAAGATAGGGTTAGCACTCTGAGAAACGTACCTTGAAGCCAACACTCCTTCTCGTTTCGAATTGCATTCACGAGACAATTTTTGTGCTACGTTGGGGCATGTGGCCTTAGATGTGGACCAAAGGCAGGTCAAAAAAAGGAGTCCGCAATGTGAGTCACCGTAAAAGCGGGATTTGAGGAAGGCACTGTATTTTCAACTATTTCGTCGGTCAGTCGAGGGTGGATGCCTTTCTTGCATGCGTGGCAGTGGATGAGCAAAACAAAACAAGGTTTGTGCATTTGATGGAGCTAGGGAAAACTTGTGAATGTTTTCGTGTACATTTGCCGGAGGAGAAGTCTAGAATCATGATCACAATTTCATTGCAAGATTTCGCTGTATAATGTTCTGAGCAGTAATACGGGATACGGGACTAGTCCTCTAAACACCACAAATGAGTCATAGAAAACGCAGAGATGATATGGCTCACCAAAAAGCCTAACGCTGCCTTTCGCATGTTTAGCAGCGTTTGCCAATTCGGAAGCCCGAACAAATTAGGCAGATTGTTCCAGCATTCCTGCCGGCCGGCCGCATTGGCAGATTTCATGGATGTGAGACATACATCGCAAGGTTCCTCCATTCCATCCCAAGTTTCTTCGTCCCAAAGGTTAAGAACCCTGACATGTTCTTCGCACCAATCCTCCGCTTGTGAGCGGAATTCGAGCCTCAAATGCGCGCAAAACTCTGGAGTTTTGCAACCCAGAATTCTTGATGGAGTGCACAAAAAGTGTAGGACTTTCGAGGACCAATAGGTTTGGAGTTGGTCTCGAGCGCGGAAGCAGAGCAGAGCGTCCGCTGGAGTGAGCGAGCCATCCAGCAATTTTGCTGGGTCGAGCCAGGCGCAGGAAGATAAAACAACGGGCAGGATCCAGTCGGCCGCGACGTGACGCGCGAGGTTCGCCACTGCGATAGGATCCTCCCATTCGTAGGTACAACCGAATTCATTGAGGGAGATTGGGTATCGGCGCGAGAGATGTACCAAGGCGCGTTTTCTCAAGTGGTCGACCTGATATTTTTGGCTCATGCGGAGAACACCGGCCACGATCTCGAAAGCAAGTTTTGTCGGCCACGGTTCGAAATACCTGCGGATGCTCAATATCAAAGAAAATCTGTGTACGTTTCTTAGTCGTTGACTTACTCGTAGTGAAAGATCGCCTTGAGGAAATGCGTCATATCGGCCGCAGAGTCGGGGAGATGAACGAGAGGGCATCCGTCGTACGACTCTCCATTCTGAGGTTGCGGAAAGCTCAGCATGTCCTGGAATACGGGGGATTTTGCGGCCAAAATTCCAGGAAATACTCGGAACAAATGGGTTTCTGCACGGAGAACCAACGTCCCATCAGGAAACCAGAGGGCTTCTTCCTGGACAAGATCTTGAGGAATCTCAGCATTGGTGGCATCCATGTCGAGTGGCTCCGAGCCGAGATCGGTAGAACAAGGGCAGAGAACACTGCCACTCGGCAGTGCCAGTGATCCCATCAACGTCCTCGCTCCTTCTCCGCCACCTCACTCGCCGTCGCTCTCTATACCCCTTAGACCCGGAGTGCGCCGACAACAGTACTAATCGAATGCCGGATAGCAAGTATATTGGCCTTGGCATGGCCATCGTTGGCTCCTTCGCCATTGGGACCAGTACCGTCATCACAAAAATGGTATCGACGCAGCTACACGCAATGGAAGGAAGCTTACTGAGGGGACCAGGGGCTCACGGCTTCCGCCGATGGCACACCTTCTTCTGAAAACATGTCTTTCCTACGGAATTCGATGTGGTGGGCGGGCATGGCGGCGTGTAAGTTTTTTAATGGTCGTACGATCGATCTGGGGCTGATTTCTTTTCGGCAGTGGTAGTAGGTGAAGGTACGATTGCGTTCCTCATGTAGCCTTCGATGTGAATGGATTACAGCTGCGAATTTCGGCGCATACACATTCGCGCCACCTGTGATGGTCACTCCATTGGGCGCTCTCAGCGTAATCGTCGGGTGCGTGCTCAATCGCCATTTGATAATCGCGAATCAAATTTATTTTCAGTGCGATATTTGCATCATTTCTGCTCAACGAGCGGCTAGGCCATCTCGGTCGTGTAGGATGCGCGTTGTGTATCCTCGGGTCATCAATAATTGTGCTCCATGCCCCAGACGACAAGGACCTTGAGACCGTCACTCAGTTCCTTGAATACGCTGTCGAGCCCGGTTCGCCCTGTCGTAACTTCTCCTGCTGCTGCTAATACCACCATAAACCAGGCTTCCTCCTCTACTGCTTCACCATCACTCTCTTCACGTTGGTCATGATTTACGGCGTCGCCCCAAAACACGGGCGCACCAATCCCCTCGTTTACATTTCCATCGCATCTCTCGTCGGCTCGGTCTCCGTCATGTTCGTCAAGGGGTTCACAGTCGCTCTCAAGCTCTCGCTCTCAGGCTCCAATCAGTTCATGAATCCGAGCACGTACATTTTCGCGTTGATAGCCGCCGGGTGTATCGTGATACAGCTGAACTACGCAAATAAGGCACTAGATTTGTTCAACGTCAATCTGTACGTACTTTTGTTTTAGCGTCAGTCCAGCGCTCATTTAATTCCCATGTAGCGTCAACCCTATCTAGTGCGTTCTTCAGCTCTTCAGATTATATCATGCTCAATTACCCTTGCGCAGCTACGTCGGCTTCTGCAGCGCAACTATCGTTGCGTCTCTAATCCTCTTCAAGGGCTTTAACACCTCCAGCGCCACCAACACAGTGTCGCTCCTCTGCGGCTTCGTCGTCACCTTCCTCGGCGTGCACGTCCTCAACATCGCTATGCTGGACGAAAGTCTCGCGAAGACGCAGGCCCTGAACGCTCGAGGCGATGTAGCGATCGATGGCGGCTCCCCATGGAACCACCATGCCCGACGCAGCTCCCTCACCGGGCTCAACGGCCTCCGCACGCCGCTCTTCGGGGCCTTTGCGGTTGACGCCGAGCCGCCTTCATCGGCGGGAGGGGAGACCTTGCGCCTGCACCGATTATTAGAGGAGGATGAGTTTGAGGACGCGGAGGGGTATGGGAATAGGGAGGACGAAGGGGATGAGAGGATGGCGCTGCGGAGCGGGAGTGGGAGCGGGAGCAGACATCACAATATCCGGATATCGCCACGGCCTGTGTAGGGTTTTGGGTTTGTATATATTTTCGGTTTCCGGGGTTAAAAGCAATGCACGCCACGACGACGACACCGTTCCATTCAACGAGGAATGAAGGCTCTCGGAAGCGAGGAATGACAGAAGTCGGCAGTGGTTAATTGAGTACGGGAGACAGTCGCACGACAACGGGTGCGTCAAGCGCATTTGTTGCGCAGACACTGAGAAGTTCTTTCAGCTCAGTTGAATCGGTTTTGCCCAACATTGGAAAACAAATGCCAAGTCGCACGTCAGGTTTGTAATCCGTGATTGATCCTTGACAAAGAAATAATTTTGACTCAAAAATGCCGATGTCGAACCCGCATCAAGCCATCTAATGTCAAAACACGGAACTGATTACCATAGTCCTCACTCTGCTCCCGGGACTCGCGTTCAGCGGTATCGTCTCTCTTGGCATCATCTTTCGCTGTTTCACTCGTCTTCACGAACGTTGAAACTTATGCTGTCACCTTCGAGTGGAAGGCTCAGGACTGGGCTGACTTAACTCGTAGCTTTCTGCTCATGTCTGTCTTATCACTGCTCGGCCGCGCAAAATCTGCCACCCATGATCTTCCGCTGTGATCGACGGACACGGCCAAGACGGCGTGTCTCGGCCCTGTTCCCCCTCCGCGTTCTAAAAGCAGTCTACCAGCGGTAGACCAACATTTTGGGCGGTGTTGTGACATTCTGCCCGTGGCTTTCATTGGAGGAGTCACTCTTACTACACTGCGTGAGAGACGTTAAGACGCCCAAGAAGAGAAGGGACAGATGCATTGATTATGGGCGGCCATAGTGGTATCCACAGCCCTCACTCTCCTCTGCCTCTCATGGAGATCGTTGGTCTGGACGAAGCGACGATTGCGTTTGACCAGTGTGTTTCATCTTTTTTTTTCCTCCGGTTGTGTTTCATGAGCTTTGGATAGCCGTATCCATCGTTATTTCTATCTGGCTGGGATTGGTGAGAGCAAGCCAATGGTAATCGTGGGCCTGACTGATTGGCAGTCTTACCAGTCCTACTTTCATACGATAATCTCCTGACCCTGGACCTGGAGGTTCGATACGTTTGGAAAAGATGGCGTTCGAGGACATCCGCCTGGTTTTTGCTCATTCGATATTCCTCTCTCTTCCTACGAATATTGGCACTTGTTACCTTCGACTTTGGTAACTTCGATCCCGAGGTGTGTGCAATTCGACGCAAATTCCAGCAAATTAATTGATGCATTCGTTCTGGCTAGACGTAACTATTTTCTTTTTTCATATTTTGAGCTTTTGATAGACCACCCGGAAGGTGCAAGAAACTCAACATTGTGAAAGGGCTCCTGACCGTAATACAAGAACTGTTTGTTGGATGTAAAACAGCACCTCAGCTGCAATGGCCAGACGCTTAAATCCTCCACAGGCACACTGATTCTCAGAGTGCTTGCCATGTACTCTTTCAATAGACGTGTCCTTATCACACTCGTCACCGCTGCCATCGTCTGTCTTGCAGTTGCTGCCGTGCGCACTTTGTCTCGCTTGTACAACTCGGTTCTTTTTTATCTAACTTTCGATATTCCAGTGGTGCACGCTGCCCCATGGCTCTTCACCCACGCTACCTCCAACTAACCTTTCTGGTTGCATTGAACCATACTCAGGCTCCCAGTCAGTAATGGTGCACTCATGCTCATGTTCATTCACTTAGTGAGCATTTTGCAGGCGAATCTGTAAGTAAACGATGCTTCATTGATCCCGCCGGCATTCAATCCGATCGTATTCAGGGCAGGCCGGAGCATGGGAAGCCATGTAGGAACAGTCTCATCCCGTATACGCCCACCCGCTCACGAATCATTTAGGCTGGCCGGAGACGTATTATTGTTGGGGCTTACACTTTATTGGGCCTATTCCAACAGCCATAACATTCCGACTGGATCACTTTGGCGCATATTGATTAGAGATGGCGAGTTAATTGCCTTGTTGTTTGGTCTTGAAAGACTAACAAGCAGTCTCCGCAGGTGCGCTGTACTTTGTGTTGAGTCTTTATATTATATTCCATCTTGCAATCGAGTACCAACGCGCAGCAGGATCATTTGCCTGGCGAATCTCGCAAATATTATGATGTTTTATGTAAGTGTGGAGTGGTTCTGTATAAATTGCTTACTCATTATTGGGCGAATTGAACTCCACAGTTCGGCGATGTGGGTCTTGTCTCCTTCCATCGGGCTCTCTTTTATTTGAACTATGTCCAGGCCATCATATCCAACTCCCTCGCAGGATTCACGGTGTCGTGCATATACTCCCTGTTTCCTCCCTGGCCCAACTTTGACAGATTCACTCTGCAGGCTTTCAGTGGCAATGATTTGCCGGCTAATGCTGAACTTGCACGACGCAGCTGAAATAACCTACGACACTTTGGACGTTACTGCTTTGCACAGTGTTCAATTCGCGTCCAATGAGGACTCAGATGGTACTGATTTTTACCGTACTTATTTGTAGTTTCCGGGGAAATTGTTTGGTACTCTAATCACTCTTGCACAGAAACGTTGCGAAGTTGACAATGGACAGGTAAACCGTAAACTTTACACAGACGAAATTGATTTCGGCCACAATGAGTTTGAATGACAAGCCGTGCGCCACTGATTATGCTTGTAATTGCACGCAAGTATTCCATGCAACTTGAATCAGTTTTGATCTTCAACTGAGCTGAAACGATTACGAATACTTTATGTATTCGTTCTTACTATTTGTACAGGCCAAACAACGGACCTCTCTACTCACGGTAGACAGGAATCCAACTAGTGAAATTAGTGGCGGTGCTTAAATTTCATTAGATTTTTGTGATCGAATTAAAAATTTTGTTTCATGGAACAAAGATGTTCCGAAACATCAGTAATTCAATCTAATGAGTTTAGTGGCAGTGTGGGAATCAATTATGTCACAGATTTCACTTTTGTCCTCTTACCCTCAGTTCAGGACCAGGTGCCGAGTGTTGATGGCGAGATCTTCGCTGTTATGCCCATCTATCACTTTCCATGAACTTTTTGTCAAAAACATACTCATAATACACACCGCGGACGCCCATGGCCTTTCGGATTCATGTTGGGTCTGCCGCGATGTTTTGTTCGTCTAACCGCTTTTTCTTCGAGACAGTTTAGCACTTCTCAACCCAACCTGCTCCAATGTTAGGCTTTGCACTTTGAGTTCGCGAATGCCTTACCTCGCCCGCCGTTCTATATGTGTACGCATCAACACATTAAAATGATCCGTTGATCTTACCGACGCATTCATTTCGCTTTTCATTACATGCCCTTGGCCTTATTTTTTTTGAGAACATTTTTGGCTGTTTCTCCACCTCTTGTTCCTCCGCTCTTGCGATGCATATGCATCCATTTCTTCGTCTTTGCATGGTTCAGCCTTTGCGCGTTCATTGCGCACGTCCGGTTTGAGCCTCCGCAATCAGGCAACATGTGTCATTGATCGACAGACCATGCCAACCGCGATCGACTCCTCAAACGGCCTACATACTGTCATGAACGCCCCGCGCCGTGCGCGATATTTGCTCGCATACGACAATGGCATGTTCGCTCAAAATTCATTGGAGGCCTTTCGCACCGCGCGACATTTGTTACACTGAAATGAATACTCACCTTTTGTCAAATCTTATTTGAGATTGTCGTCTGCCGAGCTGTCGCGGTAGATTCCGCATGTCAAGGCTACGACCCCTGTCCCCTTTTTGCTCCGCTCTATATGGTCTAGATCTCTGTCTTCAGCGAGGATTGACTGTTCAGGATACA
The DNA here is from genome assembly GCA_014462675.1 of Mycena sanguinolenta. NCBI lineage: Eukaryota > Fungi > Basidiomycota > Agaricomycetes > Agaricales > Mycenaceae > Mycena > Mycena sanguinolenta. The sequence continues at coordinate 419,339 of JACAZH010000034.1, read as the reverse complement.
CGTATTCATTTTCTTTTCCTTCACGGGAGGAGAAGCCGTCAAAGCTGCTTCTGCCTGTTACCGCGCCGTATTGTCGTAACCTGCTTTCATTACATATGTCTTGTGTCCGTTGATTGGTGAGCGATTGGTTTGACATTTCCCCTATAAATAAAGTGCAGCTGATCCCCTTTTCTTCCATGAACGTACTTCGTATTTTCATAGTATTCTTCGTCTCGGTTGTTCTCGCAAGCGCCTGTGTACTGGGCCTCAATCTAAACGCCTGTGCCTCATCTGTGCCTCAAATCGGACGCTGTCCGACCCCGGCTCGCGTAGCCCCTGAAATATACCATCGTTATGGCCTAGAAGGGCCAAGGCCTTAGCACCAATGAACCTCTAATCCGTCCTCGATATAATGTTGCCTTGGCTTTGGGGAACAATGTTCAACATCATATCACCATGGTTAATTGTCTGGATCGCAGTTGGATTCTTAAAATTATTATTCGCCGTCTTGCCCTCTTGTTCACCCGAAATTCAATGGCACCTCATCATTGGTTTTCGCTGAAAGTCTCTCTTGTATTTTGTTGTGTACATCGCTAGGTGCGCATGAAAACAGGCAAGAGGCTTATCAGGCTTCACCTCTGTACAATGGGCTGCTAGCGTAATTTTGGGGATTCATTGATACTTCGTAGATGATGCGTGTCGTGTACACGTATCGTGCTTGTGTCGTGCTCGCTCCCATTTCTTGCTCCCATCCTACCCCATACATTTCTCGTGTCCAACGATCTCACTCCCGGCCCCTGATTCAAAATAGTCTCTATCAATTCAGTCTGAAGGTTTGTTACTCGGTAATAGTATCACCTATACGACCCACATTTCGCCACTAATTAGTGTGGGGATCGCAGTGCAATCCCCACAATAGTTATTGGCAAAAACGGCAATCTGGGGCTAACTTCAATAATTCTCCAGATAACTTTTCGATATCTTTTGATATTTTGGAGTACATAGTACTGTAGAGGTAGTCTAGGGCTATGCTCAATAGCTTTTGATAACTTTGGACTTGTTGCTACTGTAGGTGGTCTGTGCTACCAAAAAAGGAAAAAATCTTCATATTTAAGTAAAATACATGAAAAAATAGCGGAAAAATAGCTAAAAGAAATTCATCTATAAAGCCCACCCAACACCATTAATTAAACGTGGAGCCAGTTACGCACTGTACCCATTAATTATCATAATTCTAGATAGACCTTTAAATAACTTTCAACAACTCAGGCCGCAAGGCCAAGTCCTAAGCTCATTTGGATAACTTTCAATAATTTTGGGACTTGGCAGTGCTCTACCACACAAAGGTCTACCCAAAAAGGAAATATAGCTAAAAATAGATTAAAAAAACCCAAAGTTATAGAGCCTATTTAGATGAGTTTGACTGTACAAACAGTTTTGTTATCAGAGGCTTCATTTAGCTACAAAATACCAAATACTTGCCCAAACACAAGTTTTTCTTACCAAAAAAAGGCAAATGTTCTAAAAATAGACCAAAAATCAAAATTGTAGCCCTCTTCAATGCGAATCTAACTGTATAGGAATTATTCTTATCGAATACTTCATCACATCACAAAACATAAAATACTCGAGCAAACGCGAGTCTTTGCAGCTGTCAAAGTGTATTATAGTGGTTATCATTGGTCTAACTGACCTTATCTCATTGACCTCTTGTCTAGTATCACAAGCAAGACCCTATCTGACTAACTAAAAGTGTCAATATGACCTAGCATTCACCTATATGGCCCAGAAAACTCCAATAATTAGTGTGGTCGTTGTGACAAGCTTCCTGCAATAATTATAGGGCAATTTGCTTGTTCACCGCTTACTTCAATAATTATATCTATAACTTTCCAATAACTTTCAGAAGCTAAGGCATATAGCCAAGTCCCAAGCTTATTTCAATACCTTTGGATAACTTTAGCACTTGGTGGTGGTCTGTTGTACCAAGGCCTACCAAAAACGGAAATATAGCCAAAAATCAACCAAAAAACTAAGATAGTAGAGCCTATTTAGATAGCTTTGACCGTATACATGATTTGTGTTATCAAACACTTTACTTAGCTCTAAAATGGTATGTATTACCAAAAAAGGTAAGTGTTCTAAAAATAGACCAAAAAAAAATCAAAGTTGTAGCCCTCTTCAATACGAATCTAACTGTATAAAATTATTCTTATCGGATACTTCATCATGTCACAAAACACAAAATACTCGAGCAAACGCGTCTTTGCAACTGTCAAAGTGTATTATAGTGGTTATCATTGGTCCAACTGACCTTATCTCATTGACCCCTTGTCTAGTATCATAAGCAAGACCTTATCTGACTAACTACAACTGTCAATATGACCTAGTATTAGTGAAGAAACCTTACATTGTTATAAGTTAGTTAATCTGACAAAGTGTCAATATAAAAAAACTTACCTGGTCAATTCACTGATAACCAGTAAGAAAGCTACTGACTCTAGGTTAATTTGACCTAGTGTCTTCATTGATGGCTATAACAAAACCTTACTTTCCTAGCTACAGTACCGGTCAGTAAAACTGATAACATATTATTGACTTCAAGTCAGTGAACATAATCTATTGACCTCAATCTACTGACCTGAAGTCAGTAAATGACTTTATTGACTCCAATTCAGCAGTCTATCAACCTCAAGTCAGCAGACTACTGACTTGAAGTCAGTGAATTTATTGACTTTATTGACTTCGATTCAGCAGTCTATTGACACCAAGTCAGTGAGTCTATTGACTCCATTGACTCTATTGATTTCAATTCTACAGTGTGTTGACTTCATTGACTTTAATTGAGTAGTGTATTGACTTATTGACTTCAATAGTGTATTGACTTTATTCATTTTGCACTTTGTGGGCCAACCAGGCCTTGGATGAAAAAAATGTTGTATATGAATCTTGTAGCCCTTGATAAGCTCTACAAGATGAGGTTAGGCATCAGATGGATTTCGAGTGTCTTCCTCTTTGGGACACTAACGCTTCGCACCCAAATAAGGAAATTATGCTAAAATCTCGCTATCTTGCTCAATATTTGACCGTTTTGGATGATCTAACTTCACAGGGCCAATGTTCTATATCCTTTATGAATTTTAAGGGCCTTCCCTGACCTAATACAACACTGTAATGCGGTGATAAATGCCCAACAACCTGGATAATCACTCAGCATATAATATGTTGTTCAGTATGTGATATCTATGGCTTCCAACCACATCATATTGGTTGGAGCACTATAGAACAGTTCTGACACCCTAGATCAGGTCTTGAGAGCTACAAAAGCCTTATCTTAACAAGATCAAAGAATCCAATCTTTCCTTGATTCCAAGAGATCTCAAGGTCTGATAATGGTTCTGGATGGTGTCCTAGTACATTTTAGACTATAATAACCCTTCTAGAGCACATGTACTGCAGGGTCTTCTCACAGACTCATGATTTACACTGATCAAATATGAAATGTGTGTCAATGATATTCCATCTTGCCCAAAGTCATAAGAGTGTGGCCAAGTGCATGGAAACAATTTTACAGTCCATTCAAAGGATCTGAGAACAAAAACTGACCCAATATACCATTCTAAACATGAGTTTTGCTGAGTGACATTTTTCACTTGTTTGATGAATAGGAGGGCAACCAGACCAGTGAGTGTGAAATAGAGGCCAGAAATGAAAAGAGGCAAGAAAATAGTACAAGATACAGCCTTGGTTGAAGTGATTTGGTTCAGATTTGACCAGTTGGTGTTTTTGAATATGGCTATACTATATACCTATACTATAAAACACCAACTGTATAGTATACCGCCAAGTATGTATCATAACATATCGACCAGTCTGATAAACTCATCGTGCTGATCTAAGGTTTGTATCTCAAATCGTGTGAATGATACGGCTGTTGTAAATATGGTGATGATTTTATATGGTACTGGTGATATACATGTTTTTGGGTGCGATTATCTCCGCGTACGATTTGTAGAAGGCCTAAAATTCATAAAGTTATAGAACATTGGCCTGTGGAAATCATCCAAAACGGTCCAAATATTGAGCAAGATAGCGAAGCATAATTTCCTTATTGGTGCCAGCGTGTCCCAAAGGGGAAGACCCGAAATCCATCTGATGCCTAACTCATCTTGTAGAGTTATCGGGCTACAAGACATATAACATTTTTCATCCAAGGCCTGGCAAAGTGCAAATGAATAAAGTCAATACACTATTGAAGTCAATAAGTCAATACATCACAAAGTCAATGAGCCATCGCGCTGTCAGTTAACAATCAATGGAGTCAATGGCAATGACTTGGGTCATAACTGCTGAATCAAAGTCAATAAATCAACAAATTCGCGACTGCCAAGTCGAGTCTGCTGACTTGATGGGACTGCTGGTGAAGTCAATAAAGTCATTGACTGACTTCAGGTCAGTCAATAGATTGTTCGCGACTCATGTTATCTGTTTACTGACCACTGTGAAATAGGTTTTGTTATAGCCGTCAATGAAGACCCGGGCAAATGTAACAGTAGCTTTCTTACTGGTTATCAGTGAATTGACCAAGTTTTTTTATATTGACACTTTGTCAGATTAACTAACTTATAACAATGTAGGCTTTCAGTCATATGTAGTTAGTCAGATAAGGTCTTGCTTATGATACTGACAAGAGGTCAATGAGGTCAGTTGGACCAATGATAACCACTATAATACGCACTTTGGTTACAAAGGCTCGAGTTTTTTGATATGTTTTATGACATTGAATATTCTTATACATTATTATAATTCTGAAGAGGGCTGGAGGTGAACTTTGATTTTTTTGGTCTATTTTTAGAACCCTTGCCTTTTTGGTACATACATACCGATTGTACTAAGTAAAGTGTTTGATAACACAAATCTGTATACTGTCATCTAAATAAGCTCACTATCTTAGTTTTTTGATTTTTGGCTTATTCCGTTTTTGGTGGCCTTGTTACATGACAGACCACCACCAAGTGCTAAGTTATCCAAAGGTTTTGAAATAAGCTTGGGACTTGGCTATATGCTCTTGAAAGTTATTGGAAAGTTATATAATTATTGAAGTAGCGCCCCTATATATTGCAGGAAGCTTGTCATAACGCACTTTCTGGAATTTTCTGGTACCATATAGGTGAATGAGGTCCTTGACACTTTTAGTTAGTCAGATTGGGTCTTGCTTGTGATACAAGACAAGAGGTCAATGAGATAGGTCAGTTAGACCAATGATAACCACTATAATACACTTTGCTGTAAGGCTCGCGTTTGCTCCGTATTTTATGTTTTGATGATGATGGAAGTATTCGACAAGAATAATTCTATACAATTAGTGCGTTGAAGGAGCTACAATTGATTTTTTGGTCTATTTTTAGAACATTTGCTTTTTTGGTAAGAAAAACTTGTGTTTGGGCAAGTATTTGGTATTTTGTAATTTATGAAGCCTCTGATAACAAAACGGTTTGTCAAACTCATCTAAATAGGCTCTATAACTTTGTTTTTTTTTTCTATTTTTAGCTATATTTCCTTTTTGGTAGACCTTTATGTGGTGGAGCACTGCCAAGTCCCAAAAGTTATTGAAAGTTATCCAAATGAAGGTTGTCGACTGCCCCGTGGCGGCGATTATAAGGTCTATCTATATGATCCGTAATATCGAAAAGTTATCTGGAGAATTGTGAAGTTAGCCCCAGATTGCCGTTTTTGCCAATAACTATTGTGGGGATTGCACCGCGATCCCCACACTAATTAGTGGCGAAATGTGGGTCGTATAGGTGAATAGTATGTGCGGCATAATGAAATTGCCCATTATAACATCCCAAGACCGCTGATAACCAAACCCGGGTTTGGTCATGAGCAGTCTTGAGACAGTAAGCTGTGTTGATCCCTTATAAGCGAATCAGCATTTTTCCGACAAGCATAATAGAGATGGAGCATTCAAAGTTGGAAACCAGGATTGGAGGAACGTTTGGCGAACAGAAAATTGGTGAGAGGCAAAATCCATTCGTGACTACGACGAACTGACATATACTTTATTTGTTCCGTTGGGCCAAATTCATCTCGGTCAGGGTAGCCTAACCCAAAGGTTAAGCAACCACTTGCTCAACGAGTCTCAGAATTCTGCGTAGAGCTGTTGGTCATGTCTGCAGATTGGATCTGTGAACCAAGAGCACTTATAAACAGAGACGTACAGGGGCTGAAACATCCTAAGGAAGGGCCCTGTGCCTGTCGGTAGATTTTTTCATTATTGATATAGATAACTGTCTCAACGAACGCCCTAGTTTGAGTGGGTGACGTTGATCACGGACCAATGCTGAAGAACGAAATCGGTAAAAAAAAACCCGAGCGTACAGCTGAGTGCGGAACAAGCGAGTTGGTGAAAGACATAGCTATAGTGCTATTAACCAATGGCCATCCGTCGCCCTGCCAAATTTACCAGAGATTGAAGGAGTATGTTTGAGGAAGAGAATTTCAAACTCCGCCAGTCCGAGCGTTTGATTGTCGAACTGATGCTGTTGTGCCGACGGTATCTTCAAATCGGAGAGCACTCCGATAAAGATCGGCTGAGCGTCAGCACGCACCCGCTATGTGGAAGTCAGTCGCTGAATTGCAGGAGCTAAACTATATTTAAATAGCAACTACCATATCTAAAAGAAAATTAAAGTATTCGTTACCGCCGCGCGGCGCCCTGCCAAGAGGTGCTTAAGATCTGGATCGGCCAATTTGATGTAGCTAAGCGAGATCATTGATGATGTTTCGCCAACCCACGGCATACTTGTGCGTCGTACGACTCATCACTCGTTGCTGTGCCTCTTGCTCTTGCAATAGCTCGTAAGTGATTCAAGCAATTTATTCGTCCGAATGATATCTACATGAAAAATACAACTGGAGCTCTCCTCTTGCGAAACTTGGATCTGTCTGCACTCAGCGCTGGATGTCAACCTGTTTGACCATTTGAGTGCGACTGGGAGTCCACTACTGTTGCAGAGACTGAACTAGGGCTCGAGTAAAGTACAAATGGCACTGGTGAGCACCAATGACAATACGAGCAGTGAGATGTGTTGATTGAAGAGAGACGCGTATGTGCCGTTGCTGCCGTTGATCATCATTGCCTTTTCTGGGGAGGGGGGGGGTCGTGGGAAGCTTATCTAATGATATTGGCCGATCCAGATCTTAAGCACCTCTTGCGCCCTGCGACGGTGTGGAAGTGCCACTCGGCACGCTCGTGGCTCTTACCATTTAGGGAGATGCCGTCGAGTTCCTCTTCGGGCGTTAGCGACCACCTCTTTTCTCTCTCATCATCCACTTCCTCTACATCACCTCCATTCTCCCCTTGGACCACTAATTATCTGCTTTCCCTCTCTTCTCTTACCAGGACCTTACTTCCGAGGCCTCGCGCCATTTCATACTCGGATCAATCGCCCACGTGATCGTGTTCACTCTCGAGAAACGCGCGTACATTCACCGGTGGAGGAGGATTTGGGTTCTGGGCAAGCACATATCAATTCTTTGGCTCAACTATCGCATCCTTGTTACTCACTCATCGTTTCTATATTTCTTTCTACTCTCCAGATTAGTGTATTACTGTTTGTACGACAACCAACGCGACATCATGTGGAGCTTCGCTATCTCGGTGTGCGCTGGGGATCGAGACGTGGGAGGCTTGGGCCACCTTTCACACGCATTGACGGCGGCAGTGCGCTCTCCCTATTCCGTCTTTGCGCATATCCCGGATGGCTGGGTTCTGAGATGTGACTAGCTTAGGTTGTCTTCCCAGCGACGGACTCTTAGTTATTTCATCGTATGTATTTCATTCGTTGTCATGTATGGGCTCTGACAGCGCGAGAGCACGCGTGTTTGGTCATCCCGATCGCTATATAGTGCCTGGCAATCGAAATTAAGGGGATCTCCTCCTTGCTTTCTCCCCCCATCTTCTATCGTTCAGAGCTCGAGTTTTTGCATCCACAATCGTCAAGAGGTATTCGACGTCGGTCCAGAGAGTGACCAGGAGTTATCCATCGAGTTGGATCAAAGCTAAGTACTATTATTGAGGTTCCAAGTCCGCTATCTATTTCTCCCTTGCAGCCCAGGCTTTCCTCTCGACCTTGGCTCTCTATTCTTCCTTAGGAAAGACCCCATCTTCCACAACGGCCTGCACCCCCCTAGTAGCACACACACCGGGAACTGCCAAGTTTCAGTGCAACTGAAGTGCAATCTGAAATTTAAAGTTTCAAGTTGCATTTAAGTTGCACTGAAACTGAAACTGATTTGCAAAATTTCAGGATAACCAAAATGTAATCCTAAATCAATAGTTTCAGATTAGATTTTAGCTGTACTGAAATGTAATTGAAATGCCAAGTTTCAGTTTAAGATTTGGTTGGACTGAAATCAATAACTGAAACTATTTATTTCAGAATAGGAAAAAGTGCAGCCAAAACATTACATTTTGGTGGCACTGAAATTTAATCTGAAACTTAAGGTTTCAGAATAAGAAAAAGTGCACCTGATACTTAACATTTCAGCTGCACCACAGCTGCACATGCACTGAAACACTGCTTGAAGGACTCAAATTTTTCACTGAAAATGTTAGTGAAAAATGTTATTTATTTTTCAGACCATTTTTCACCTGTTTTCTCAGTGAAAAATTGAAGATATTTCCACCCTTTTCTCAATTCAATTCCAGTTTTTCACTAGTTTCCCATTTGGAATGAAAAAAGGCTGAAACCATTCTGAACTTCATAGTGAACTCTTTGTGAAAAAATCTGTAAAAAATAAAGGAAAATTTTCACCAATATTCTCACCAGAAATTTTGAATGTTTCATGCAGTGAAATGTTAAATATCAGGCACACTTTTTCCTATTCTGAAATCTCAAGTTTCAGATTAGATTTCAGTGGCACTGAAATGTAACATATCAGCTGCACTTTTTCCCATTCTGAAACCAATAGTTTCAGTTATTCATTTCAGCTCAGCTGATTCTTATTCTGATACTTAGCATTTCAGTGCAGCTGAATTGTAATCTGAAACCATTAATTCAAGTTTACATTTCAGTTGAACTGAAACTCTGTGAATAAGTTTGAATTTCAGTCTAGCTGAAATGCAACTTGAAACTTGAAGTTTCAAATTGCACTTCAGTTCCACTGAAACTTGGCAGTTCCCGGTGTGACATGATCATTTGTGACTCAGCGGTTTTTCCTCCCTCTCACGTGTGACATCGTGACAGTCTTGCAACCAACATCATGCAGTAATATGCCGTCCTACGATGCTTTGGCTCAGAACGACGATATCTTGGACCAAATCATGATTTTTTTTCCAACGTTTGGTACCCTTCAAGCTCTCATTCTGGTATCCAAGGCTCTTTACCGCGTTTTTCAAGCCCATCCAAAGGTTAGCATCTGGCCACCGCGTGCCCGGAGGAACATGGCGCTACCTTTATCACCGTCACGGGGAGAAACAAGCTGGAAGATAACTCTCGGGTGGTCGAGAATCTCGAGAATATGCACAGTTTGTTGTGAGCCGTTTTCGTTACCCATTCTTTTGTGGTTTATGCTACTAGTACCGATCAGGAACAAGGACCGTACGTCGCAAACGAGCTTGCTGACGGCGCAGGAGTCATGACGTTTCCGGCGAGCAATGTACCGATTGACTCTGTTTAGTAACATCTTTTCCCGTAGTCGCTACTCTGCGGAGGACATCGTCTGGAAACTCGAAACGGGCAACCTAATATTCTTTCCAAAAATACTAGCCCAGCGCACGGCGGTCTTGAACGAGTACCCCACGGCGGAGCTTCAAGAGCTCTCCTCTGCCTCAACCTTCCTTCTTGATATCTTTGATGATGTGGCGACCGCTCGTATGTTCTTGGGCAATGCGCTCGTCTCCCTCACATGTAGTATGGTGAATGATGCTTTGCCTTCAATGCAGTAAGCCACGCCTTCCTATCAATCAGCCCGCGTGTTGCTTTGCGCGCATGGGAAGCACGTTCCATCGGATGCCTCGATGAGGTCTCATTGACTTTACTTACCTTGAACTCGCCGAGGACTCCCCACTCTTCGAAGGCTATGGCTCCCGGCCCCTCAAGAACATTTTCATAGCACGTAACTTCACGATACCAAACGATGACGTTGCCCAAGAGGATGAGGAACCGCGCTCGAAGTGGATTTTGGATTCAGTCCACGGCGCCAACGATATTTGTGCGTGAAAAATCAAACCCTTTCTACTTGGCTATTTACATGAAAGGGATTTCTTTGAGGCTGGCAATATGCCTTGTTGGGCGGGCTCGACCTCTACACTGAAGCTAGTTCGTCCAGTCCCCCTTTGCTGATTACTTTCAACAGACGACATACCACCGCAGACTGGTTCCGTTTCTTAGGTTGCGAGCCCACCCTTAGATGCCTCAACAACCACCTCAAATCTCATCTCATAGAGAATGCCGCCCCCATGCCGTATCAACGCCGCGACCGCACACCTCCATAAAGCCCCTACATTACTTGGCTCGTTCATTACGGATCTGTTCACCCTCCGGACGGAGATGTTCGATGGGAGGGAGAACTCGTATTGTTTGCCTTGTCTGTGCACCTTTGTGGAGGAGTATTTGTGGAGGGATTCCTGCAAGGGAGAATCAAAAGTAAGTTTGCTTTTGGTCGACTTCAATGATTTTCCACATGAAAGCGGCCAGACGGATGGATGCCGCCGAAGGATTGCCGGTGTGTATCTGCTCCGAATCGTCTTGAATAACATTTCAATGTTGGAAGCTTTCGGTCCGGTCCAATGTGCCGAGCATTCTGATAATCATTCGAGTCATTCTCTAATCATTTTGAACTTTTGGAAGTAGATGACGACAAGATTTATAAAGAGGTTAATCTCAGCGTGATTCCAGTCTTACAGTTCTAGGATAGGACTATACGCGACTATGTTACTACCGTCCAACTACGGAGCTCGACGCGACTGGTACTGATGTTACAATGTCACTTGCGGACGCAGACGCTGAGGTCGGAACCCCGGTAACGGAAGTCGGCGCGACAGTCGCAGTTGCACTGGGCAGGAAAACGAGACACGTCGTAAACACCTCGTATGGGGGCTACGCGCGGTGAGAACTGTCCGTGATCAGGAACGAATGCTTACAATAATCGGGCCGCCCGGATTTATTCCCGATGGAACTGATGAAGCACTTTCCGACACAGGCGTCACTGACTGCAAAGCGTACTTAATGAGCTTGATGGGCAGATGAAATACCGAGAAACAAATACTGAGATAGGCCCGCCGGGGCTAACACTCAAGCTCGAGGTAGTCTAAAGGATTCATAAGGAATCGGACGCGCAAAAAAAAGGGAGGCGGCACACCTTCCAACGAGCGGCCACAGACTTGAAGGAGATGAGTTCCATGTTCGACAACAGCGATAGTATAACTTGCCTGGATCGGTCCGCCGGGATTCACGATGGAGGGACTAGGCGAAACTGACGCTGACGACACGGGCTTCCCGGTATTTTAGATTTCGGTGACGGCGGTGTGGCAGGTACGTACAATGATTGGACCTCCCGGGTTGATGGACTGCTTAAAGTTGAAAGGAAGGGCGCGAATATGAAAACCGTTACGCACAATGATTGGTCCTGTCGTCGTGGGCGTCGGAGCGGCGAATGTGAGTGTAAGGCAGGTGGTGTAGACACCCGTCACAACGTATCCGCCAGTGGAGGTCGGAATTCCGGCGTCGGTGGTGCTACTGACTGGTGCAAGGGTACTACCACTGGCAACTCCACTGGTGATAACGCTGGAGCTGGCGGTGGCAGTTGCAGCTGCAGACGAGTCCTATCAGTTAGATAAGTCCTGGTTGAATCTTGCACAGAGAAGAATAACTGACAGAGACTGCCGCGGCGCTGACCACAGAGAGACCACAAAGAGCGACAGCTGTGAAGACTGAGTTTTGGAGGACCTTCATGACAATTTCAGCCTAAATGTATGGGCAGTTAATGCAAGTTTGAACAGTCTCGGACATTTATACCAAGACAGGACAACGTAACGCGGGTACTGATCCTGAGGTGCTCGGCGTTGTTATACCGGACAGCTGGAATAATTACCCCGGGTTGCTGCGGAACTGGAAATAAACTCACCGAAACCTGATAATTATCACCGTCGACATTGAAAATTAAGACATAGCGGGGCAGATAAATATCATCCCACTTTGTAGATTTTTGCGAAATTGAACATGCTACGGGCGGGTGTCTGTCACCCGCTACCACCACTACCACGAGCGCGACTCTGGTTACATGTACGTTACATGCATGAGTGATATTTTCGACAATGGCGCCATCCTGTCTTCTTCATTCAATTCACCGCGAAGATGACGGAGATCAGTAGGTCTATGATTCTACTCGGTGACCGCACGTCGTCCAATGGAAATCTACAGTCTCCCCAGCGTTGAACACGGGTAATAGTTTGGGAAGTGCCAAGGATTATGATTCGGCTTCGATGATCAGTAAATCGGGCAAATGACAGGCAGATGCGTATCACAGAAAAAGCGCTAGCGTCCCATTGAAAACAGTTTGGCACTGATAATGAAGAGACAAGTTCATTTCAAATCGTATATTCATACAGCCAAAATGCGGTGAGCGTCATAATCAATGCAAACTGGACAGCTAGTACGATACCCCCATGGCGTGAGGTCAGAATTTCCGGATCGACGAACGTGGTGTCGGCGACTAGGAGATCGGGGGTTGGATTAAAATCTCGAGTTGTACTTACGCGAGGAACATACCGGATTCGTTGTTGATTTCCCCGTCTGTCTGGTGTCAAGACGCGGCCGTAAAGGCTGGATATTCACGTACCACATGCGCCCGCAACATCGAAAGATTCGGGAACCCCGAATAGTGGGAGATGGAGAGAACGGGCAATATCTTGGCTGTATGGATCAAATCCCTTCCCTTGGTGGAAATCACGGAGACCTTGGTAGTCGCTGGCAGACCATGAATATCCCATACACTCAATGTCTATCTTGAAAGAAGGAAAGCCGATCTCTTGCGCCTCGGCTTGAGTTGTACGTTCCACGCCCCATGGGTCGGGCGACCAGTACGCTGTACAGTCCGGGATTTCAAGCTGATTCGTTCCTGGTTGTAATTCTGGTAAGGGACAAAGGAACAGGTACCCCGGCGGGATTGGGTCATCCGTCAACCTGACAATTGACAGTCGATATTCGATGTCGGTGACCAAGACTGGGGCGTCTGTTTATGATTTGGTTCAGACAAACAACGGCGATGAGCTGACCGTAATCCTCATAGTTGGAGGTAACATTAAGGTACGTGAAGACGTAATTGGCCTGGGCCAACCACGCCTCACAAAGTCGAGGCTCATCGAGAGAGATGCCCAAACGGAAGACATCGAGATTCCAAATCGCGCCGGAATCAAGGCTAATCGCAGTCAGAATCAGAAATGACCGCCCGATGAGGATCGCATGGAACCCACCGAGTCCATCCGTTCTTCATCATCACAGCTCTCTGAGGACGAAAGACCCAACCACATTCAATAGTCGGGTGAACAAACTTGAACGAGATTTCGACCGCTGATCCGGATTCTGGGCTCGAAAAATGGCAGTTGATTGTGTTAGGTCCAGCCAATTGTGCTGGAATGGCAAACTCTGAGATCCGCGAAAGATGCATCCGACAAATGTGATGGTACCACATCGGGGTCATGGCTTCAATGATTTTCGAGTTCTGGTCAGGTTCGAGAAGAGGTTTGCGGGGCGTGGGGCCACGGAGAAGATTTAGTTGCACTGGTGTTCCGTCATCGTCATGAACCGCAAGATCTACGCAGAGCCGGCCGGTTGAGGGGCGTATCCACAGAATATAATCCACCTGGAGTGTAAAATGAGATCCGGAGGTAGCTGCGGTAAGTTATTCACTGGAGGACCGTATCCGAATAAACCATTGATGTAATGCGCAGCGTCCTGGATGATTAGTTCGGCATGGAGTTGAAAAGAAGATGAAGCTGCAGTTCTCACAGAAAATTCGGCTTCCTGCAGAAAAAACTAGATGAATAAGTTTACGAGGAAGCTGAGGTTGGTTCATACAGTAAATCCCCAAAAGTAGACAGTCCACACTGGCGAATGACGATAATTTTCAAGCAAATGCGTGAAGGCTATTAGTTCTGGTAAAATCATGTCAGCGGGGGGTCATCGCGAAGAGAGGCCTACCATCATGGAAAATCCCAGCATGCAAACCCGACGAGGTAGTCGTGCCAAACAGCTGAATGATATTGGGATGGCTAAAAAAAAACGGTGCGTTATTCAGCTGCTGAGTCGTGTTCGAGGGACTCGCCGAGCTAGTTTACATCGGGAAATATCCTCGAGCCATTCCTATGAAGCGGTACATATTAACTCAATGTTCCCAGGACAAGAATATGCAATCTCACCCGTTCCGCGTTGGCCCCCTGATACACGGCGACAGTCATCTTCGACTGGCAGCCCCGGACTCGAGCTGAGTACATTCGTCGCACGGAACGCTGTCCATTCCGGCGACGCACAACAGCATTTCTACCGGCCTTGGGTCGAAGTTCACTCTGTAGATCAATCTCTCCGAGGGGAATCACAGGAAAATCTATGAGCCTATTAGAGTGAAATCGGGAAGAGCTATTTGTTTTCCTACCAGGACGAGATAGAGGGGCTATTTGAGTTACATTGGCGATGTTGTTAAATTCTCCTCCCGAAATTACGAAGTTCTGTGCATGGGAAAACAAGGAACCAGTGCGTCTGAGAACGTGACGAACGTTCAAGAAACAACTTTGGAAGAGTGAAGAATTGCGTACGATGGAACCTGCTCACCAACCATCGAGTTCCTGTAGAGTCTGCGTTGTAAGGGCAAGAGGGAAGGACAAGTGAAGATCTGTAGGATGTGAGAAGCTGCGGTCAAGAATAAAAGGATAGTTACGATCACTCGCGCGAGCTGTGTTCGTGGTCACTAGACCGTTGGATAAGTAAATAGACGCGGTGTGAGAGATCGAAGAAGTGAATCATGATGCCGATGGCGAAGGTAATCGCCGGCCCGTTGCCCATAAGTATTGGACTGTCCTCGCGAGCACTCGTGGTGGTTTGGGTCAGGTCAGATCAAATGCACAGCCACCTGTCAAAGCACTGCCACCCTCGGCAACCGATTTTCTTCTTTGACTCGGCTTTACTTGCTAGCATTGGCTTCGCTGTGGACTCCGAATTTCACGAAAGACTTATTGAAGGGTTCACACCATATCCCCAAGGTCTTTTTCAGTCTCTTGGCGCTCTCGTTGACGAACGGATACCGGAGACTGAAGTGACCACATCGACTTGAAGGTGCTTCCTAGACCAAGCTCCACCGGGGAAAGCACTCATGGATCCTTCTCGATTCACCTCTCCTTTTCTTTTGGCGCTTTCGACACCGCCGAAAACAGCAGCAATCTCCCACGCGGTTGACGTGATAGCTCATCCATCACGCAGAAAATTTTCGCTCCGACAATGACTTCTACTCTCCCTCAACAACCTCGGCGTATTCTCATTGTTGGCGGAGGACCATGTGGACTTGTCTCGCTGCGAAATCTGGTCGAACGAGGGCAATTCGACGAGGTAGTTCTGGCCGAAAGACGAGCCGATATTGGCGGAGTGTGGTCCGTCGTGTTTTTCCATTCACACGCATCTTTTGAGGTCAATCAGGTACTTAGAGGATCTCCCCAAGCCTGATGCGCCGCGTACTCGTCCATATTGGCCTTCCCCCGCATATCCTGCTCTTGTCGGCAACGTCTTGGCAGAATACCTTTCGTTCTCGCACTATCCTTTCCCTGAGCCGCCGTCCAAGACCCATCCGTACCCCAGTCTTGCGGACACGTATGCGTACCTCCGCAGATTCGCCGCGCCGTTTCTAGAAAGTGGACAGATCCGATTATCAACGGAAGTAGTCTGGATCGACGAGCTACCAGATTCGCGCGGCTGGAGCGTCACGACGCGGGATTGGAGGGCCGGCAAGAATGGGGAGGTGCATGTCGAGGTTTGGGATGCTGTAGTTGTTGCCACATCATGGTACGACTTTCCATCGTGGCCTGAATCGACACCGGGCCTAGCAGAAGCGCGCACCGCGGGGCTTGCTACTCATGCGCAAACGTGGCACGGACCGGTCGGATACGAGGGCAAAGTAAGTGTCATACATTATTCTTCGTGTTTCAATCTCTGAATAGGCCCTGCTAGCGTGTCGTAGTCGTCGGGAATGCAAACTCCAGTAACGACATCGCAGCACAGTTGAAATCCGTAGCCAAAGGGCCTGTATATCGCTCCATCCGTCGGCAAGGTCTGCGGCGTTTCGCTTTCCTCCCCGATCCGCGCGTCGTCGATGTCCCGCCCATCACGCGCTACATCGTCAAATCTTCAGGGAAACTAGATCTCGAGCTGCTCGGTGGTTCCACGCTGACAGACATCGACGCTGTCGTTCTGGGTACGGGATACAGTGCCGCTTCCGCACCCTTCGTGCGCGTACTTCAACCACCCACCGTACAACTGTCCGCTCCGCAACCCCAGACCCTCACCCCCCGCTCACCTCTGCCGATACAACACCTCCGCGCATCCCCGCGCTCTACAAACACATTCTTTACGCGCCCAACCCAACGGTCGCGTTCATCGGCGCCGTCATGTCCTACACCCCCTTCACCCTCGCAGACGTCGCCAGCACATGGCTCGCCCTCTTCTTCGCACGACGCCTCGCCATCCCCGCCTCGCTCCCCGCGCGTCTCGACGGCGAGCGCGCACGCCTGGAGAAGGTGTCGCGCGTCCGCGAGGTGGGTGCAAAGCAGGAGGGCCGCGAACTCTCATCGCTCGTCGCGTACCACATCTTGGGTGCCGAAGAGCAGGCCTACGCGCAAGGCTTGAAGGATGAAATCGCGGCAGTGGAGCCTGGATGGGCGAAGGTACTCCCGGAGTGGAGTGATGAGGCGTGGAAGAAGAGGGAGGCAATGTACGAGAGGAAGTGGGTGAGCTTGATGGCGGAACAGGAGGCGGAGGAAAAGCTCGCGGCGGGAGCTGTGTCAAAGCTTTGATATTCGACGCCAACTTCACTTTGGGGGACTGATTTAGATATATATAGTTGGATGGATCTAGAGAAGTTGCTATGTATATGGACACCTTGGTTTGGGACTTCTATCGAATGTTCTGCAACAGGCTACGGCCGTCTCTTGAGTCTCGATTACTGGGGCCGGTAAGAAACCGTTGGACTTGGAACCGTATTCCGCGCTTCAGGTTCCGCATTTCCCCAAATTTCCAACCTTCAGATGACGCTCTTAGCAGATCCCTCACGCCGCTAGATGGTGCGGATGTACTGCTTCAACTGGGGGAACTAGAGACGGAACATTTGGCTATAAGAAGCGAATTCACAGTTTCTGTGCGGCGAAAATTTTCGAGTAGCTGATCATGAAAGAGCTCCTTGTATTACTGTAGGTGTATTTAAATGCGGGGGAACAGAATCATTCGAGGTTTCGCGATGACGGCTACAAATGTCCTATGATTCAAGCCGCAAGTCCTACAGGCGGAGTAAGGGGAATCCTGAACCAAAGACGTCCACTACCATCTCTGGGCGGAAGTCTACCTCCTCGAATATTCGTCTGAAGCGAGGGATGAAGCAGTTGCGGGGCGCCGAGAACCGAGTCCCTCGTCCTCCGAAATTCGACAAATTCAGCCTCGGTAACACCGACTTTGCTGTGCTTATTTAGCATCCGTTGTTCGCCCACGGTGCTAACAGAAAAATGGGAACGGCCATCCGGATAGTCGTGGCCTACAAACAATCGGAAATGTTCCGGTAAAGCCATCAGGCGTTGCATAGACTGCGTCCGCGCATCAGTAGACAAGTAGGAGTCTCAGACGCATGCTTACCGAATACAACGCTTTCGCGTCTCCGCCGGGGAAGTCGCAGCGAGCGGACCCAACATCGGGTTGGAAAATTGAATCTCCAGTGAAAACGCATTCGCCAATGACATAAGAGACATGATCCGGTGTATGGCCCGGCAGATGCATGACTCGGCAGATGAGGGCGCCGAGCTTGAACTCCTCGTCATCGTCGAAGAGGAGGTCGAAAGAGCCTTCCAAAGCAGAAGGTTCAAAACCGTATACCGGCGCGAAAGTTTCTTGAACCAAGGATATTCTTTTGCCGATTCCGATAGGCACGTTGAATTTCTTCTTGTAATACTGAGAAGCCGTCAAGTGATCGGCGTGGGCATGAGTTTCGCTAGAAGTGATTGATTAGCTGGAGAATGTGCAAATGTGACAGTGCGCACAGAATGTATTCAATTTTGAGGCCTTGCTTCTCGATGAAGGCCAGTATTCCATCAGCAGTGGTTGTGGAAATACGTCCAGACGGTGCGTCATAATCCAGCACAGTGTCAATGAGAGCCGCGTTCTTCGTGGCAGGGTCCACGACAACATATTGCCTATAAGTGCCTCGATTAGCTCGGGAACATGTGGTAGTGGAGGTGACTGACCACGTGGAGGTACGTTTCTCGAAGAAGGTATAGACATCGGGACAGTTTTCACATTGACTGGAATGAAATGAAGGGTCTGCCATGGATGCGAATGCCCGAACGGTGAGGGGGTGGTGCAAAAAAGGGGGAGGGGTGCACGACGGAGTAGTGAAGGGATGTAGATAATGCATCAACCACCGTGCTCAGGTATTTATATCATTGAATACCAAAATCAAGGACGGAATCAGGAAGACGATTCGGCGAGACCGAACTGACGCCGAGACTCGGGTTTGGCGGACATGGTTGATTGGTAAGAATGTGTGAGCCGTTTAGAGTGCAGCAGTCAACACAGGCGACTGGAAAGCCAAGCCAAGACAATAATTTCGAGAAGAAAACAGAGGGTCGACCTTGCAGCCTAAATGCACCAAATTGAACAATTGAACAAAATGCGTTTGAATGCACGTGACAGCCACGAGTTCACTCGTGACAATTCGAGCTGGCTTACTGATCCAAATGGCGGTCTGGATTGCTGATATTCGGACACGGGACGAATTCATAAGTATATCACGATTCGGAATGACTGAAACGCGTGAAAGCAATGGAAAGCAAATCAAAGTAAGTACAGGCCTCGATCATTTCGCTGACAGTGATCTATCGACACCACCTACATCCAACTCGTGGTAATGATAGCTCGTGAAGTATCGCCCCCATGTCGTCAATCTGGGTTTTAACCATAACTCGGAATTCGTCGTACCGTCACTGCTCTCCTCAGAAGTCCTTGACCTGCTCCTTCACGTACGCAACGACTTCAGCCTCCAACTTGGTATTCAAGGCGCGCTTGTCGGGCTTGCTGACCTTTCCCCACGGAACCACGTACTTTTGAACATTGGTCAGAGATTGAGAATCTGACTGTCACAGCAAAGGTTACCTGACCAGTAATCTGCGCTGGAGTTGCGACAGTCGCAGCCCACAACTGCGCGTATGCGCCCAGCCTTGGAAATACTTTTGAGAAACAATACAACGACGTGAGACGAGCAACGCACGGTGCGGGGAAGGCTAATGGGTTCCAAATGGCTTGTATCAAGCTCGCCTGGTGTCTGGTGGGTGCCATTCAGCAGCAGCCAGAGTACAAAAAGAAAAGAAATACCGCATTAGTTCTGTGTGTATTGGCCCAGGATGCACTGCACACGATACAAGCACGTCCGAATGCGTCTTGGCGAAGTAGTTTGAAACGAAGATGTTCCCAATCTTGCTCTCGCCATATAGTACACTGTTCAATCGACAGTGGATTAGTACGACGACGTAAGAACACTTGGGACGGGAAACCCACCTGGGGGTCATGAAGCCCAATGTCCTGGATTTGACCCATGCGTCGCGTTCTGGCCCGCCTTTCAGGCTGACGAAGTCTATGCCGTTACCGGGAGAGAAGACGTGTCCGGCGGAAGTGGTATGGATGACGCGAGCGGGGACTTGGGTTTCGTTATAGGATTGGGCGAGTGCAGGTAGCTAGACTAATCTTAGCTTGGAAGTAGGGCATTGGCAGAGATCGACCTACGAGAAGTTCTGTCAGGAAGAAATGGCCAATCACGTTCGTGCCAAATTCTAACATAATGTGTCAACGAAGTTGAATGAAAACAGACTGATTGTCAGTACGAAGGTCGTGATTTTGGGTCGTAAGCATATCTGGAGGACACATCATCACCCCGCTGAAAGAAACGTAAGGCGTGGTTCTGACGGATGACGTGTAACTTGCCCGTTATTGAATAGAATGTCAAGTTTGGATTCTTGAGAAAGAAAGGTCTCTGCCGCTTTGCGTACACTCGGTAGATCCGCAAGGTCCAAGTGAAGGAATATTGCTGATTTCTTCGTTTCCTCTTCAAGATTCTTGATCGCGGAGGCAGCTTTTTCCGGCGATCGCGCTGCAAGATATACTTTCGCATTCTTCAACAGCAGTTGCTTAACGGTGTGGTAACCTATGCCGGTGTTTCCCCCGGTAACGATGATCACCTGCTCGTTTATAAGTGCCAAACTCGAGCTCGGATTCAGCGAGCCCACCTTTCCTGACAGGTCAGGGATGTCGCGTTCAGGACGGAATTTGGGGGGGAACATGCGAGCCAGGATAGTACCCATCGTGGTTGTGGTACGTGGCAAGGAGAATGGTTTTCTCGTGAGACCGATTCGAATGTCAATTTGTCCTTTTCTGGCACAATTTTCCACGGTCTTACATGCAGGGCCCGGATCCCATTCCACAGGCACGTCCGGTGAGTAAATTCTCTTGGGATGAATTGCGGTGAGATCCGCCAGTGGACGACAGCGCAACGACAGCGGGATCACATCGCATCATGATCGGCGTTGCCAGTCGATCTGGAAACGCATGACGTCATGTTTGTGGCGAGTGCTAGTGTTCTGTTTCTTTTCCCGCCAACATTGGTCGAGCGCTTTATATGGATTCCGCCGATTCTGTGATTCCTCAAGATCTTATCTGTGAGGAATCTCTCTGGTTCCCAGATGGGACGTTGGTTCTCCGGGCAGAAACGCATTTGTTTCGAGTATTCCCTGGAATCCTGGCCGCGAAATCCGGCGTATTCGAGGACATGTTGGCCTTTCCGCAACCGCAGAAAGGAGAGTCATACGATGGGTGTCCTCTGGTTCACCTTTCAGACTCTTCGGCCGATACCACACATTTTCTGAAGGCAATTTTTCACTACGAGTAAGTAGCAACGTGCAGATTTTCTTCGCCACTGAACGGACACAGTTACTTCGAACAGTGGCCGGCAAGAGTTGAATTCGACGTCGTGGCGGGCGTTCTCCGCCTAAGCCAAAAATATCAGGTCGAACCTTTGCGAAAACGCGCACTTGTACATCTCTCGCACCGATACCCGGTCACCCTCAGTGAATTTGGAACCACGGACGGGTGGCATGATCCTATAGCAGTGGTCAATCTTGCACGTCATGTCTCGGCGGATTGGATTCTGCCAGTGGCTTTATATCACTGCGCTTGGCTCGAGCCGGAAGACTTCCTCGACGTCTCACTCAGCCCCTCGGACCGGTTGCTTTGCCTCCGTGCAAGAGACCAGCTCTAAACCCACTGGGCCTCGAGAGTCCTCAATTTCTTGTGGGATCCACCCCAAATTCCGGGATGTGAAACTCGAGAGTCGTGCGCGGATTTGAGGGTCGATTGCCGCGCATTCGCAGAAACTTGGCGCGAACACCGCATCCCCGTCCTTAACCTTTGACGCGAAAGTGTTTGGAATGAAATGGAGCAGCCTTGTGAGCTCTGTCTCAGTTTCATGAAATCTGCCAGCCAGCAGGGCAGACAGGCTTGCTGGGACAATCTGCCGACTTTGTTCGAGCTTCCAGATTGGCCTACATTGCGGAACATGCGTACTGCTGCATTGGGTTCTTTGGGTGAGTATATCCTCCCGCCGGCTGTCACACGACTGAGCTGTAATACTAGATGACTAGTGGGATATTGGACTCTTTGTCGCCACAGATGTTGCGGAATGGGATCTTTCAATAAAATTGCTGTCATTCACTGACTTCATCTTGTCATTCTCTATCTTGATTTTGAGTACTGCGCAAGAAAATATTAGCATTATTCTTCACGTATTCCAAACACGGACCAAACCGTTTAAAACCCACACTGGAAAAGGAAAAATTATATAATGCACCGAAAGTCTACCTGAAAATGCGAATTTCATTTTATATTTCAGATCTACAGAAATTAGGAATATCTTTGTGTCTGAAAGGTGAAATGAAAATACGTATTTCATATTCTATTTCAGACTCACTGAAAAAAGGACTTTCAATGCTTATGAAATGTGCTCTGAAAGGACTACTTTCAGCATGCCTTTCAGAAGCACTGAAAGATCTATTTTCAGAAACAAAGAAAGTCATGCTGAAAGTCCAAATTTCAGTGCACCTCTCATAAGCACTGAAAGATCTATTTTCAGATAAAACAAAGACAATTATCTGAAAATAGAACTTTCAATGCTCCTGAAAGGTGTGCTGAAATTTGAACTTTCAGTGCAACTTTCTTTGTTTCTGAAAATAGGCTTTTCAGCACTTCTGAAAGGTGTGCCCAAAGTGGTCCTTTCAGAACACATTTCATAAGCATTGAAAGTCCTTTTTTCAGTGAGTCTGAAATGGAATATGAAATACGTATTTTCATTTCACCTTTCAGACACAAAGATATTCCTAATTTCTGTAGATCTGAAATATAAAATGAAATTTGCATTTTCAGGTAGACTTTCAGTGCATTATATAATTTCTCCTTTTCCGGTGTGACCATGAAGAAATCGAGGACTGAATTTTTCGTTGACAGCTTTGATTTCAGGGTTATTGTTTGCCCAGAATTTGACCAAGATCTCAATTCAGAATGCCAGACAAGAGAGAAAATTGATCTGGTTCCAAATGCGAAGATATTCATCATGCGAGGGACATGAGCGTCAATTCAGCTCCAGCACGTCTTTCAGTACAGAGATGGTCGCACTTGTTTTTGACTTTCCTACAGCTATCTCCGAAATGGATTGGTTCGCTTTTCTTCGGTATCTACCCATGGTATGCTCTGGAAACTTCCGTTGGGTGTACTGAAGGCGAGTACTGGTGTTGGTCGATTCCGGATCCTACCTGCGTTCACTCAGTCTGGACAGAAATACATACTATATAATGATTCCACCGATTCACCCATCAAATCACTCGAGTGCCATACGCTTGATGCGGATGGCACGATGAGGACGGCGTGCATTGGTGCCCACTGGCAATATTGAGCCTCGACAAGACGTCCTGTGGGTTGGGTGCCGCTGCAAGCGGTGGCCGTAATTTTCGGAGTCGCTCCCCTTACGTGGATGGTTTGATGCATTTGAGCTGCCCGAATTTAAAAAAAACTTATGGAACCGATTCGAACGGTAAGATATTCAGCGTCATTCAATCAGTCGATGGATGGTAATGGTAAGCGAGTACGGAACGGCATCATCGTCCTGCTGTTTAACTGTTATTACGCAGTTTACCTCTTCAAGGTGGTTATCTCCTGGTACTAAAAATTTCAAGGAGTGGTTTTGGCAAACACTGTACTGCCATCTTTTCGTGTGGCGTCCACATTTCTTGGTGAACTTGGTAAATCAACTGTGGGAATTTGTCGATGATCGCCGATACCCCTTGAAACAGATGATGGCAACCTGAGTGGCGGTGTTCTGTCTGTCTATCTTTTTCGCCCAAGACGCAGAGCGCCGCGGATGGATACGATGTCGCCAGAGCTTGTCCGCGAGGAAACTCTCTGGTTTTCGGATGGGACGTTGGTTCTCCAAGCAGAAACGCGTCTGTTTCGAGTTTCTCCTGGAGTCTTGGCTGCAAAATCTCCCGTGTTTCAAGACATGCTGGGGTTTCCGCAACCTCAGGATGGGGAGTCTTACGATGGATGTCCTTTAGTGCATCTTCTCGACTCTGCGGCCGACACGACGCATTTCCTGAGAGCAATCTTCCACTACGAGTAAGTAAAAGCGTAAGAACGAGGTTCTCTCGATAATCGGTGTTCGCAGTTATTTCGAACCATGGCCAGCAAGACCTGAATTCGATGTCGTGTCCGGAGTTCTTCGCCTGAGCCAAAAATATCAGGTCGAACCTCTTAGGAAACGCGCCCTCATACATCTCTCCCGCCGGTACCCCATTACCTTTGATGACTTTGGATGCACCGACGAGTGGGATGATCCTATCGCCGTCGCGAACCTCGCACGTCACGCCTCTGCAGACTGGGTCCTACCCGTCGTTTTAACCGCCTGTGCCTGGCTCGAGCCAGAGAAATTGCTCAGCGGCTCCCTCTCTCCATCGGACGCTTTGCTCTGCTTCCGGGCTAGAGACCTACTCCAAACTCGTTGGTCCTCCAGAATCCTTGAATTTCTGCTGAGTCCGCCGCTCGAACTTCCGGGATGCCAAACTCCACAGTCGTGCCTGGAGACGAGGATCAATAATCGGGCACTCGCGGAGACTTGGCGCGAAGAAAAGGCCATAGTTCTTTATCTTTGGCATGAGGACACTTGGACCGAAGTAGACTTCGTGGAGGAACCTTGCGGTGTATGCCGCGAATACCTGACAGCCGCCAGTCAGGCAAGTAGGCGAGTCTGCTGGAACAATCTACCAAGTTTGTTCGGGCTTCCAAACTGGTCTACATTACTTGACCAGCGCACCGCTGCATTGGGTTATTTCGGTGAGTGCAATTAGTTTCCTGTGTCTCTCACGACTTAATCATGTCGCCAGAGCGAGCGCTGTAGAGTTTAACCAAAGTTGTCTTCCCTTGTCGATCTCATGCACAGATGATTGTGGGATGCGAACCTGTAATAAAATGACAATATAATGTAAGTTGGTCTCGTGAAGGAATCCAAGACCGAGAGGTAAACAAGATAGTCGAATATTTGCATTTCGCGCCCTCTGTGCACGTAATTCACAATCAGGTGTCGCTCCGTTTGTCCCGCTTTCGCACAGGGACAGGATCCAAGTGCAAGCCTTTTTCATTCGCCTGTCTCTTGGCCGACTCTGACCCCGATAGCAACCGTGGGTCCTTGACAATATTGGTGTGTCGTTCAACTGCATTTGATCACGCTTACGGTGTCCTCATGCTGAAACTCGCGCTGCAGGTTCGAAGTCGTGATCTTGGTACAACGTTAAGCGAGGGAATAATTTGTTAACATTTCAACCACCCAAGTTCCAACTACGGCTTTGTGAACAGATCGAAGAAGGCCATGATAATAGTGCTGGCATCAATGGGTGTGGGGCCCTGACCTGCCGCGATTTCGGAAAAAATCGAGCGTCGTGGAGGCCCAACAGTGTTCTGGGGTAAGTTAGCGTCAGTTTCATCACTTCGAATTAGCCATGGGCGAGCCGAAAAGACGTACTCATATCGTCGACTTTCCAGTGTTGCAGAAGGTCCGCAACACCGCTGCACTCCCAGGTATAGTGCTGCACGTCGCCGTTGAAGAGTGTCTCTGACGTGTTGGTGCCGCAGCTGTTGCGCTCGGCCCACCAGCCCAACCTGAGTAACAACAATCGCATCGTCCATCGTCAATTTCCGGACGCGCCGTGAGATTCAGCACGCACCAATCAGGAATAGCGGGTTCGATGCCGCCCTCGCCCGGCCCGCCTTCGTAGTGGACATCAGTGTCTGCGCCGCCGTGGATCTCGAGCATCGGAAGCGGGCTCCTCGCTGGCGTGCATCCGTCGTCAGGGCCAGTGGCGTCTGTGTAAAACGAGCCGGAGCTCGCTGCGAAAGCGGCAAATTCGCCGCCGACGGCGCTGCATGCGATGGTGTTCACGAAGCCGCCGCCGATAGACATGCTACATTCCTGCTGTCAGCTTGCGAGATCTGTCTTGACGGAAAATGGGGGAGGGAAGACGTACCCGGTTGCGTAGATGCGGCTGTTGTCGATGCACCAGCCCGCACGGACTGCGTCCAGCAGATCAGACACGAATTGCAGGTCCTCTGGGACAGTGGCCTCGGAATAGTTGGCCCCGGCCCATGCACCCTAAGTGATTCAACCGTTAGTTCCAGGGAAGCATCTTAGTTGCCGCGATATATACGTACTCCCAATCCATTTGGGTATACCATGATTTTCTGATTTCGTATTTAGCTCTTCGACTAACGAAGTTTGGATGGAGACGCACGTCCGCGCTGTATTTACTCTCACTCAGTCCCGTGTCGGCCTCGAAGAAGAATCCAATCTCGCTCGACCCGTGGAAACCCAAGACGACTGGGTACGGCGCGGTGTCGTTGTAATTGCTGGGAATATGAACCGAATACGAGCGGTCGACACCGCTGCTTTGTAGGCTGTAGTACTGCGTCAGACCGGGGAAAATGTGGCTGACGCCGCAGCCGGCGGTTCCTTCGGTGGCTCGCTCTTGAACAATATTGACTGTGGCCGCGATTGCCAGGGTTGATGCTGCTGCAAGGGCCAAAGCTCCGGTGGGGATGGTGGTGCGCATGATTCACCGGCACACTCCCAGTCGAACGAAGTCAGAGAAGGAGAGTGGGGAGTGAAGCATCTCGTAGACGGCTGCTTTTGTAGGATAACATGAGATGGCCACGGTGTGGATTCGCAGCGTGCTGGGGCGTTCTGCCGATGAAGTGGTTGCGAAGTGAACCTTGTGATAATGTCGGAATTTCTGATTCCGATCTTGTGGCTGTGTGGATGCCGTTAAGTAACTCATCAATGAAGCATTCCTGTCGTCCTCCTCACCATTCTTCATCGACTTCTCCGTAGGCTACGTTCGAGGAGTCGGGCGGATTTTGGTGTCCGCGCTTGACATAGCCACGTGACCGCGTTGACATTACATAAATGATAAAGCGGTTGGTCATCCGACGTCATTGACTTATCAAGCTACTCTCTCACAACATACACGACTGGCCCGAAATTACGGTATAAGGCGCCTCTGAGTCTCTCCCATAACACACAACATGCCCGCGATTACCTCTGGAAAAGTTCTGGTCTCGGGCGCCAATGGATTCGTCGCATCTGTGAGTCGCCCCATCGTCAATCTAGAGCGTTTGCCTGAGGAATCATTTTATTTAGTGGGTCGTGCGGTTACTTTTAGTACACGGATACTCTGTGCGGGGAGCCGTGCGTTCCGCAGAGAAAGGCGCGCATCTCGTCGAGCTCTTCGCTCCCTACGGCGACAAGTTTGAGATTGTCGTTGTTCCCGATATCACCGTGGTGCGTATTCAGCCTTGGATTGCTTATCCCTTGCTCCATGTTCGCGACTCAGGAAGGCGCGTTCGACGAAGCCGTGAAGGGAGTAGATGCGATCGAGCACACAGCGTCGCCGTTTCATTTCCAGGCAGACGACCCAGCTGGTGCGCCATACACCACCTCGATCTCTCCCCTGATCATAAGAGATCACTTCCAGAATTACTGGAGCCTGCGATAAAGGGTACTGTCGGTATCCTCGAGAGTGCGCGCAAATATGGGTTCATCTCGTCTTTTTTCGCGTCTCTCGCGTGTTCTGAGAATTCTATTCAGCACCTCCGTTAAACGTGTGGTCGTGACATCATCATGTGCTGCAATCCTGAACGTCTCGCCAACGCCTCAAGTACTCAGTGAGCTCGACTGGAATGATCAAGCCGTCAAGGAAGTTGAAGAAAAAGGCCGCGCGGCATCGAACCCAGCGAAATATCGCACCTCGAAGACACTGGCCGAGCGGGGTGAGTATTTTCTGCTTGCTGGCACTCAGGTCACTAAACGCAAATTTAGCTGCGTGGGATTTCGCTAAAAAGTACAAGGACGAAATTGGGTGGGATGTGACGGTGTTGAATCCTCCGCTGGTGCTCGGCGTGCGTTGACACCATTTTTTCTTCTGTTCTTTTTCTGACCTCTTAATCCGTTGCGACCCATAGCCCATCATTCATGACATCTCGTCCCCCGAAGCACTCAACACCTCCGCCCGCTCGATGTACCGAGCGTTCACGGAGCCCGAAGCATCTTCCGGCGGCGGGTGCTGGATCGACGTCCGCGACCTCGCGCTTGCGCATGTGCGTGCGCTGGAGAAGGAAGAGGCGGGCGGGGAAAGAATCATCATCGCCGCCGGCGCGTTTGCATGGCAACACTGGCGTGCGTATTCCGTTCACCAATCCCTCCCTCCTCCTCTCGCCTCCGACATTTTCATTTGCTGAATCGCTGACAACCCGAGCAGTGGACGCTGCCCCGCCATCGTCCAAGTACCAGAAGGGCACACGCGGTGCAGGCAAGGACCATGTACATCTTCTGCGGTACAAAAACGACAAGAGCAAGCGCATCCTTGACATGGAATATCGCAGTATGGAGGATACCGCCGCGGCGACGATCGCGGATTATGAGAAGCGAGGGTGGTGATTGGATGGATAGACAAATGGAAACGGAAACGGATGGTAGGATAAAGATGTGGAAAGCCGAGAGGCCGAATGTACATGTAGGGAATTGTATTGTTAAGGTTGTGATTCGCTGATTCTGATATGTCTGAGGACTCTGAGCACGTTGAAGCACATCGCGATGCAGTTTTTGCGTATTCGTCGGTTCATATTCCCAGCGATTACAACGACACCGCTCCGTACCCAGTCGTCTTGAGTTTCCACGGGTCGAGCGAGATTGGATTCTTCTTCGAAGCGGACACGGGACTGAGTGAGAGCAAATACAGCGCGGACGTGCGTCTCCATCTAAACTTCATTAGTCGAAGAGCTAAATGCGAAATCAGAAGATCATGGTATACCCAAACGGATTGGGAGTACGTATATATCGCGGCAACTAAGATGCTTCCCTGGAACTAACGGTTGAATCACTAAGGGTGCATGGGCCGGGGCCAACTATTCCGAGGCCACTGTCCCGGAGGACCTGCAATTCGTGTCTGATTTGCTGGACGTAGTCCGTACGGGCTGGTGCATCGACAACAGTCGCATCTACGCAACCGGGTACGTCTTCCCTCCCCCATTTTCCTTCAAGACAGATCTCGCAAGCTAACAGCAGGAATGTAGCATGTCCATCGGCGGCGGCTTCGTGAACACCGACGCTTCTGCCTTGGACGATGGATGCGCACCAGCGAGGGGCCCGCTCCCGATGCTTGAAATCAACGGCGGCACAGATACTGACGTTCATTGAGAAGGCGGGCCGGGCGAAGGCGGCATCGAGCCCGCTATTCCTGATTAATGCGTGCTGAATCTCAAGGCGCTTTCGGAAATTGACGATCGACGATACGATTATTGTTATTCAGGTTGAGTTGGTGGGCCGAGCGCAACAACTGCGGCACCAACACGTCAGAGACACTCTTCACCGGCGACGTGCAGCACTATACCTGGGAGTGCAGCGATGTCGCGGACCTTCTGCAACACTGGAAGATCGACGATATGAGTACGTTTCTTCGGCTCGTCCATGGCTAATTCGAAGTTGTGAAACTAACGTTAACTTACCCAGAACACTGCTGAGCCTCCACCACGCTCGACTTTTCCGAGACCGCAGCGGGCCAGGGCCCCACGCCCATTGATACCAGCACGATTATCATGGCCTACTTCGATCTATTTACAAAGCCGTAGTTGGAGCTTGGGTGGTTGAAGTGTTCACAAATTATTCCCTCGTTTAACGTTATACCAAGATGACGACTTCGAACCCGCAGCACGAGTTTCAGCGTAAGGTTATCGTGAATATGAGGAACAGATGTAAGTTGTTGACCCACAAAACGTAAGTTTGACGGCCAAGATCTCGCGAAAAAGGGCGATTATTGTGAAGGACCCGTGGTTGCTATCGAGGACGAAGTCAGCGATTCGAGAGACGGGGAATGATAGAGAATTACACCTGGGTCCTGTGCATCTGCGAATGTGAAACAGACGGACCGGTGTTTGACCATGAACTGCGCGCAGACCCCTAAATGCAAAGAGTGTTTACTTGTCGGTCTTGGATTCATTCACGAGGGCTAACTTATATTGTTTTATTGCAGGATCGCATCCGACAGGAGATCGACAGATTGAAAGGCAATTTTAACTACACTCCTTATAACGCTCGATCTAGCATCGTTGTCAAGTCGTGAAATCCACGGGAAACCGCAGCTGATTGAACTCACCGAAATACCCCAATGCAGTGGTGCGCTGTTCAAGGAGCGTCGACCAATTCGGAAGTCCGAACAAACTCGGTAGATGGTCCCAGGAGTCCTCTCTGCTGACCGGAAGATGCGAGGAATTTGAGGCCCTCAGTCCGGGTGTCTTCATGCCAGAGATAAAGAATCAAAGTTTTTTCGGCGCGCCAAGTCTCCGCGAGTGCGCAGTTATGGATCCTCGTCTCCAGACAGGACTCTGGATTCTCGCATCTTGGAGGTTGAAGCGGTGGGCTCAACAAAAAATTCAGGAATTTTTGAAGCCCAGTGGGTTTGGAGTTAATCTCTGGCGCGGAGGCAGAGCAAAACTTCCGCTGGAGTGAAGCGACCGTCGAGTAATTTCTCTGGCTCGAGCTGGGTACAGGAGGTTAGGACGACGGGTAGAATCCAGTCCGCCGATGCGTGACGTGCGAGGTTCGCCACGGAAATAGGATCATTCCACTCGTCGGTGCATCCAAAGTCATCAAAGGTAATGGGGTATCGGCGGGAGAGACGTATGAAAGCGCGTTTCCTGAGAGGTTCAACCTCATATTTTTGGCTCAGGCGAAGAACTCCGGACACGACATCGAAGTCAGGTCTTGCTGGCCATGGTTCGAAATAACTGCGAACACCGATTATCGATAGAACCTCGTTCTTACGCTGTTACTTGTAGTGAAAGATCGCTCTCAGGAAATGTGTCGCGTCGGCCGCAGAGTCGAGAAGATGCACCAGGAGACATCCATCGTATGACTCTCCGTTTTGAGGTTGCGGAAACCCAAGCATGTCTTGAAACACGGGAGATTTTGCAGCCAAGGAGGCGGGCGGATGTTGGTGTCCGCACTTGATATACACACGTGACCGCGTTGACATTACAAAACTGATAAAGCGATTGGTCATCCGACGGGATTGACTTATCAAGCGCCTTATGAAGCTACTCTCACAATACGCGACTTGCCCGAAACCACGGTATAAAGCGCCTCTGAATCTCTCCCATAACACACAACATGCCCGTGATTACCTCTGGAAAAGTTCTGGTCTCGGGCGCCAATGGATTCGTCGCATCTGTGAGTCGCCCCATCGTCAATCTAGAGCGTTTGCCTGAGGAATCATTTTATTTAGTGGGTCGTGCGGTTACTTTTAGTGCACGGATACTCTGTGCGGGGAGCCGTGCGCTCCGCAGAGAAAGGCGCGCATCTCGTCGAGCTCTTCGCTCCCTACGGCGACAAGTTTGAGATTGTCGTTGTTCCCGATATCACTGTGGTGCGTATTCAGCCTTGGATTTGCCTATCTTTTGCTCAATGTTCCGCGACTCAGGAAGGGGCGTTTGACGAAGCCGTGAAGGGAGTAGATGCGATCGAGCACACAGCGTCACCGTTTCATTTCCAGGCAGACGACCCAGCTGGTGCGCCACACACGACCTCGATCTCTCCCCGATCATAAGAGATCACTTCCAGAGTTGCTGGAGCCTGCGATAAAAGGTACTGTCGGTATACTCGAGAGTGCGCGCAAATATGGGTTCGTCTGCTCTTTTTTCGCGTCTATCGCGCGGTCTGAACCTCCTCTGAAGCACCTCCGTCAAGCGTATCGTCGTTACGTCGTCAACTGCTGCAGTCCTGAACGAATCGCCGACGCCTCAACTGCTCGGTGAACTCGACTGGAACGACCAGGCCGTCAAGGAGGTTGAAGAAAAAGGCCGTGCGGCGTCGAACGCAGCGAAATACCGTACATCGAAGACACTCGCCGAGCGTGGTACGTATTTTTTGCTTACTGACACTCATTCCACTGAAGGCAAGCGAAGCTGCGTGGGACTTCGCTAAAAAGTACAAAGACGAAATTGGGTGGGATGTGACCGTATTGAACCCTCCGCTGGTGCTCGGGGTGCGTTGACAACATTTTTTCTACTCTTTTTTTCTGACCTCCTGATTCATCCTTTGCGACCCATAGCCCATCATTCACGACATCTCGTCCCCCGAAGCGCTCAACACCTCCGCCCGCGCGATGTACCGGGCATTCACGGAGCCCGAGGCATCCTCCGGCGGCGGGAACTGGATCGACGTCCGCGATCTTGCGCTTGCGCACGTACGCGCGCTGGAGAAGGAAGAGGCGGGCGGGGAAAGAATCATAATCTCCACCGGCGCATTTGCGTGGCAAGACTGGCGTGCGTATTCCGTTTACTAATTCCCCCTCCTCCTCTCGCCTCCGACATTTTCATTTGCTGAATCGCTGACAACCCGAGCAGTGGACGCCGCCCCGCCATCGTCCAAATACCAGAAGGGCACACGCGGTGCAGGCAAGGACCATGTACATCTTCTGCGATACAAAAACGACAAGAGCAAGCGCATCCTTGACATGGAATATCGCAGTATGGAGGATACCGCCGCGGCGACGATCGCGGATTATGAGAAGCGAGGATGGTGATTGGATGGATAGACAAATGGAAACGGAAACGGATGGTAGGATAAGGATGGGGAAAGCCGAGAGGTCGAATGTACATGTGCGGAATTGTATTGTTAAGAATGTGATTCGCTGATTCTGATATTTCTGAGGACTCTGAGCACGCCGAAGCATATCACGATGTAGGTCTGAGAAACTTGAGCTGGTTGAACGACCATATTCGGTTATTCTCCCTCTAAAATGGCTCACGAAGATCGTCAGTAGTCCGCAAACCCGCTTTGCCCCTTTTCGCTCCATCAGGAAAGGACGATGCCTCGAAATGAAATTCTAATATCTGACCCTGTTCTAGAATCTTGGCTTGGAACAAGGAAAAATCATGACGACGGCATGTCAACTTCCAAAACAATCTCCTTCTTCCCAACATAGACTCGGTT
The DNA here is from genome assembly GCA_014462675.1 of Mycena sanguinolenta. Lineage (NCBI taxonomy): Eukaryota > Fungi > Basidiomycota > Agaricomycetes > Agaricales > Mycenaceae > Mycena > Mycena sanguinolenta. The sequence goes on along the minus strand of JACAZH010000034.1, from coordinate 386,480 downwards.
TCGCCTCATTGGGACGCGGGGTTTTCTGAGCTGTGCGTAATTCATGTTGATTTGATGCTGATTTATTATCGTCAGAACACTGGTCGAGACGCCCTCGATCCAAGCCTCTACAGTCCGTCATTGATCTGCCAGATTGACTTTGCAATGCTACCCGAGGGCCGAGTTGACCTTGTAAATTGCCCACGTACAAGCACGTTCCTCTTGACCTTTTCCCTCATGGCCACGCTCGATATTGATACCACGACTGCGGCTCTCATATCTCAGCTTGCGCTCGATGATATTGCTGACATTCGCAACGCGAGCAAGGGAAAAGCCCGCGAGGGAGACCCGCCGTCCGACGCAGAATGTGCACTGCGCGCCTACGCCGAAGAAGTCGACGACATGCAGCGATTCTTCCACGATCTGAAGTTGGCGCGCAGCATTGACAATGCGCTGGAGCTAGATCAGCCTGTTCTCTCCGTTCTGTCTGTTGTTGAGGATGGGTTGCGTGATGATCACGTCTATGCCCAGGCTCTTGAGAACGGGCAGGCACTCCCTCTTCAGTCGGAGCCCCAGCGGCTATTGGAGGATCCTGACTTCCTACGTCTTGGGTTTGTTGCGACCTAGGCTCTAGTGAACTGAACTGAATCTTACCCAGCAGCGACGACGTCAAAGACACCGTTGGACATGGTGATGGCGCCCCGGTGAACGAACTCGTGCGGGTTATTCACGAAACGCCAACGCGGTACGTGCTCTGGACTTTTAAAGAATTTATCTTCGTTCCATTCATGGGTATATAGAACCCAATGTGTTATATGCCGGGATGACTTCCTCGCTCACACTCTTTTTATGGCACCTTGCAATCATTCCTACTGCCGCCAGTGTCTCTCCAATCTTGCGACCTCGTGTATCGGTGATGAATCCCTCTTTCCTTTGCAATGCTGCCGTCAGAATCTTCCTATGGACGGCCCTCGTGGGGTGTTCGCACAACTGGATTTCCGCCTAAAAATGTCGTTGCGCAAGAAGGCCGCGGAGTTTGGTACTCTATTCAAAGACCGACTGTACTGTCCCAAGCCCACCTGTTCGCGTTTCCTCGGATCCATCGCCGACCACCTCGACAACACCGTTTGCCCGCACTGCGCAACCCAAGTATGCGTAGCTTGCAAGGGGAGGCCGCGCATCCTGACACGCGCTGCGGGGAAAACTTGGCTATTGAACAGGTGAAGGCATTGGCGGCGGAGAAACACTGGCAGACTTGTCCCGGCTGCCATCAGCTCATCGAGCTTCACCAGGGCTGTTATCATATGACATGCCGATGCCGCACGCAGTTCTGTTACGTCTGCGCTGCACGCTGGAAGACCTGCGCATGCCCGCAATGGGATGAAGCGCGCCTTTTGAACACTGCGGAACAACGGGTTGAAAACGAGATGGGTACACGTGCACGTGCAGCGGCGCCAGCGATATTCCAGCACCGTGTTCAGCAGCGAATCGAACGACTCCGGTATGAGCATGATTGCGCACGTGGGCACCGCTGGAGCCGACGGGATGGCCGTGCACGCTGCGAGGAGTGCCGCTTCATGCTTCCTGAATATTTGCTGGTACATAAATTTGCTCAGAAAATCTCTCACAATTTATTCGAGTCATTTCCAGGTTTGCAGATCGTGCGGCATTGCTGCCTGTGTGCGCTGTGCAAGGAACAGGTTGTAACGGTTGGCCAAACTACCGGGTATCCACATCTACAGTTTTGTATGTGTATAGCTCGCGTCAAGCTGAGCCGGATCTTCTTGAATGCACCCATGTCCGGTGGTCCTTCAGTGTTATCAGGATGGAATAGGATAGGATTCCCGTACGACAAACTTTCACCATTACTGTAAATATATTATCCCTTATTATCGTCGTACATAGATCGAAATTATCCGTAAATTGGTATTATTATATGCGATATATTATGAGCCGACACTACGGCGAGGACGATATTGCGGAAGCGTTCAAGTCTTCAAGAAAGTCTATGTCAACACTCGCCAGCCTGGTCTTCCTCATTCCGAGGAATCAGATATGTGGGATCAGGTATGTCTCTGTCTCGGTGGACGACCGTAGGGACTCGATCAGGGAGCCGGCTAGCGAACCGTCTAGAGACTCCTTTGCCGCATCCCGCACGGTGAGGTTAAGAGTGATCCCCTTTGCAGATGAGCTGCGTCTGGATTGAGACTCGATGCGACCGTCGAACGTCGTCACGGAAGACGCTCGGCGAAGACGCCCGGTTGGCACGGATTCTGTGGACGGTGGAAGGACAAGTTCAGGCGGAATGTTTTCGCCCAAAGTGCGTGAAAGTTTCGCTGCCATTCTGCACCTCCGTGCGGTACCATCCGCAGCTAATCCCGGAGTGGAAACTGCGGATGTGGGCGAATTCAAGCTGAAGCTCGAAGTAGGTGACACTGGAGAGTCGCTGGCGGCCGTGACGGGCGGGAGTTGTACCAATAACACAGGACGTGAGATGCGGCAGGGTCGGGGAGCCGATTGTGAAGTTGGATGAGGAAAGTGGAGTTAAAGAGGGGCTGTTGGCACCACCAAGGAGCGGGGTCTCGCCCAGAATCGATTCGACTTTGCGCGTTGAGCGTATGAGGCGCGCACGCTGCGACTGAGAAAGGGAAGATGTGGGAGGTAGAAGTGCGCCTGGCATTGCGGATGGAGTCGTAAATGAAAGTAACGGACAAAGTGAAGGAGGAAATTGAGAACGAAGGCCTCTGGTGACCGTCCTTATATATGGGGACCCTGATCTTCCGCGGAATGCCGAATTGGGATGCAAACCAGTGCTGGCTACCCGGCCCTGGCCCCTGTCACTCTCAGACCCATACAGTGCTCCTCGCCACTCCATATAGGCGAAACACCGCGATCATCTGCGCCAAGAGCCTTGAATATCGAAGCTACACCTCCCCGCGCCATGAGCGAGACGCGAGTCTTTTCAAAGAAGAATTAGACGTGGCGTGGCTTCCCAAGCAACAGAGTAAAGGCCCCGGCCAAGATAGAACGCTATCTGCTAATGCAGATGATGCATAAGTAGCGAGCACAAAACTTGACAAATAGACATCTATTTTAGTGATATCAGCGGGGCTTGAGGATGATCATGGTCGTGCTGGGATGGATTCTCGCAGTAAAAGTCGCATTTACGAGATGTCTTGACTCTTGAAGATGTTGCCAGAATCGTGGCACCTGGTTCAGCCCACCGGAGAATAAATAAATAGAGGACCATCGTTTCATATCCTTCGAAACTTCAGCTTCAGTATTTTCGCGGGGTTGCGCCCTTCGTTGAATCCAGATGCGCCACAGGAGAGTGGAGCACCGTGTCGGAGGCGAAGTACTGAGTGCGCGGATCACCCGATCATAGTAATCGGCATTTACTGAAACATGTGGCGGTGCGGCTACCTCTTGCTCACTTACCACCGCGTGCTGAGTAACCACTTGATCTCAAGCTCAGGTCCTCAAAGATCTGTCAATATCTTCAGTGTAAAGCACTACCTACTTTACGCAATTTTCATCTCGCCGCCTCATCCTAATTAAACTCGACTTGGATCCAGCTCAAATCGCTGACTCAGAGTCATCCAGGTCGCCTCACTGGGGGGCCTCTTTCAGGCCCGACTAGTTAGCTGGCTGGAATCGGTTCTATGGCCTAAATTTGTCTTCGCTCTTACTCGCTACTCTGACGTCCAAACATTTGACTTTTATCACGACTGTGCTGGAGAGTTGCTTTGGATATCCCCATATTTAGTGTCTACCAGCGGCGCTCAGCATGATAATCTTGACACTTGAAGCCCCAAACGTCGTTATCCAGTCTTTATCATGGATCCTGATTCGACACTCTCGGACCCGGGAAAACGGTTCTGGTAATTGGCTGAGCTGGACGCATAACTTTTGCCTCTCGTCTTTGCTAAAACTATCACTTACATGGATATCCCGAGTCTGCTCGCATTATCCCTACGTTCGTTCAGAATTCATTAACAACTCTTGGCAGGCTGATCGACATCACTGGCAAGCTCCCTAACAACGAGAGTAATTCACAACACAGACTAACGGATGTTGCAACATGGGAATACGGGTAAGTTTGCCCCGACTCTTGACCGTACTTCATTCCTGTCGATTTTAACCTATGGTATCCTTTCCCCCAATCACTTCGCGTGTGATCTTCACAGTTTGCTTGGATACAAGCAGATACAACCGCGACGTTTCCTCTGTTGGAGGAGCTTCGACTGCTACGATCAGCGATCCCTGATTCTAGATGCTATGCCCAAAGCGGATGATATAGATTTGGCTGGTCAAAAGGCTTCAAAAGGCTATGTTGCTCGAAAGAACGGCAATCATCACTTCCCTCCTCCCTAATCCGCACGCGCGCGAGTCGGGAGACATGCACTATCTGCGGTAAGTTTGTACCTCAATTGCCAGCGACATTTTATTCTTATTCGCCATAGAGCCGCTGTAATGTGTTTTATCCTTGCAACTCCCGCATTGGTGCAGTCTCTTCCCGCGCAAAATTATACTTCAGCCCAGATTCCGACGTCAAGTGCTAGGTGTGTACTTGCACACAAACGGAATTTGTGGAGATACTTACGCGACCTTAAAACAGTGCCACAAACGATGAATCAGCGACTGCAGACCCGGCTTCCTCCATGAACCTCCCTGCACTCATTGCAGGCCCTATCCTCCTTGTGGGCACTCTAGGCATCACGATATTCATTGTGTGGACCTTGTGCGGCTGCAGACGGCCCCTCCAACGGCGAAGAAATTGGGCGAATCATGAAATGCGCAATTGCGGCTGGTGAAACCTGCGAGAACAAAGATGTAAGAGGTTCAGTTATATACATGTAGCAATTAGTTAGAGATTTTTTTTGTATTTTTATGAACTGATGAAACAAGGTGGATTCATTTGGAGAGCGCGATTTTTCGGGTCATCCTTAACGCTACGACCTTCCCGCAGGATGAGGGAGCACTGTACAGCTTAGTGGGAAAGATTTCATAGCGCATTCGAAGAACACAGCACTGCCCAGGGACGCAAAGTACCGATTACAACTTTGCTGTTCCTCGAATGCTGTAAGCTTCACTGACCATGGATCTGTCGTCATTTCAGACTTCGAGTGTGGAGAGAACTAGCACTGACAGACTAGGCGTAAGTGATCTAGGGGTGACCAACTTTCTGTGTTACCGATGCGTCGGGCAATATTTCTCGAGCATTCGAGGCACAGTTCCAGGTTCATTCCTTCATTTTCGTCTAAGTATACACTGTGGCATCCAAAAGGAGAAAAAAATCAAATAATCCCGCTTTGATGTATCGATTGTCGGCTGGCGGATTATTTTTCCTGCGACTCGACATCGACTTCCTTTGCAGGCTCCTCTTCAACCGCCTCAGCAGCCTCTTGAGGTAAAATGAGATTGAGCGTTGCGGCAACGATGCCAGCTGCCAAAACTGCGGGAATAAGTCAGTGAAATGAAAATGCGGAGCCAGGAAGCTGCTTACATGGCGTACTAAGCACAATCGTGATCGAGTTGAAAAATCCCTGCAGCGCTTTGTTCGGGTGATTCACGCCGTCGAATAGGTGCGTGAAGATCCCCGGCACGAGGAGGTCGCCCGCGCCGAACGAGAGTGCGGCAGCCAGCACGAATCGGTCGCGGCGCGTAAATCGGACGTATGAGAGTACACGCAGGCCAGAGACGGCCACGGATGCGAAGAGGAAGGTCGTAACGCCTCCGAGGACAGGATTCGGAATGGAGAGGAAAGCGCCGGAAATTTTACCGAGAACGCCGAAGAGGATGAGGAAGGCGCAGCACCAACGGCCAGCAGTGCGATTGGCGCAGCGAGTTACCGATATTACACCATTGTTCTACAGATAAACAATCAGGGATTGTTTTAACGAGGAGCATATGAAGTGCGCACCTGAGCAAAGACAGACAGCGGGGCAACCGTGAAGAGTGCTGAGATAAAGCCACCAATACCATCACTCTACGTGCAAAATCGTGAGTATAAATAGATATTTTAATTGTGCCCTACCAGCACCCCTCCTTGAATTCTCGAGTCGAACTCGGGGCCTTCAACTTCTTGGCGCGATACTTCTGCCGAGGCTGTGATATCGCCTGCATTTGACCGATTCGGTTTCAGAGGATGGGAAGTATATTAAAACTGAATTACCGATAGCCTCCATGGCACACGATACTGCAGAGTATTCAGAATAATTCTTCGAGTTTGAATATTGGACTGAGCGCACCATACACCGCCAACATGGGCAGAATCGCAGGGGGATACACGCCGATCTTGAATGTTTTCACCCTGGTCGGGCATTTAATTTTGGAATTAGCAATCACCCACTGTACGTACCAGAGGAACGTGATCGCTGGCGCAGATTTTATGTTACTGTTATCAACGTAGCCCGCAGCGCCGGCCACGATACACCCGATGACGAGACCAACGATGATACTGATATTCTTGAGGAATGGGGACCCGAACAGTTCCGTGAGGATAATGCTGATGAAGGACAAGAAGCCTATGCCAATCAATTCCGGGGAGCCCCATCTGCATGCGACACCTCAATTGACTGGAGAATAAAGTAGCAAGATGGAGACACCTACGGAAGCGGACGTGGAGCTAATGTCGTAGGACACAGCTGGAAAATGCCACTCGTCGGGAATGATTCGCAATTTGAACCGCCGCCCCAATTGGGAATTCCGGATGAGCCGATTAAAGATGCCCCGATCAACAGGATGACAGTTCCTGAACACACATGAATGAAAATCCACGAACGGATGGCGCTTCATTTACCGGTTACCATTGGTGGAAAAATTCGTTGGAGAACTCGAGATGGCACGAAAGACATACTGATCTCGAGCAACGAACAGATAAGAGATGTGCCTAATAGATATTAATCAAGCACGAAAACGCCGACGATGTGCGCACCTAAAAGCTTTCCATACGCGTCGGGGCAAGCACCGCGAGTTACCGTTCCGTCCGCGGCCGTCGTGGATGGACATGTTCCGTCGTTATACATTGCATCGAAAATCTTGGGACCATTCCATCAGCTTCATAAATATAAGATGGGGAAGCGAACGTTCTTACTGCATTCGCCGTACTCAACGTCGAGAAACTCGTCCCGACCACGCTGATTAACCCAGTTCCCAAATAATATCCCGCGAAGAGCTTAATCCTCGACATCTGGACGAGACTCAGAATTCCTGTGCCGCATTAATCCCCGAAACTAAGTCAAATATGGATAAAGTATCACCGCAACCGATAAGCGACGCCGATATCATGTAGGCTGATGTCGCACTGTCCAGACTAAGAGCTGATGCGAAGATGATGGGAGGCGTTATCAGGCCCGCCAGCATCGCCAGCGCATGCTGCAGCCCGCTCGCGATAGCAAGCAAAAGCGGCAGCTTTGCATCGAGCGCGTAGAATGGGGGTTGTCGAGATTTTCTGAGGTTTCCAAAAGGCAGAGTCGGCGTGCAAAGCCTCTCGTATTTCGTCAATGAAAATCCCGCTAATTGAGTGAATGCTCAGCGCGCTCACCATGCGTAGTCGTAATCTCCTAGCCATCCGTGACGAGTCGTAAGTTTCGTTTTAAGACCAGCGAATCGTCCAGTGGAGTGGTGCGACGAAGGAGCGCGCGTCGCGACGGGCTGCTCAGTCTGCATGGTCGTAGATATGGTCGTGGTTGGTTTGTGAGCCCACCAGGAATCACACGCAATCCATCACTCGATCACGGAACTTCGGAAGCAACGCGGAAGCTATTGAAACGCGGTCACGTGGGTAGCCAAGAGAATGCGACTTGCTGTGACTTGTCCATTTTGAAGCGTGCGAGTACTTGAAATTATCACCAGGAATTTATTTACTCGACTATGTTCGCCAATTGTGAGCGGTACCCAGGGTGTTAGCCGATTCAAGGCATTGACCAGATATCGCGGATTCGCGGTGCGTCTGTTCCTGATCTGCGGTTGAACTTCTGTTTGATAAGCGTTCGACTTGCATCTTAATACAACTTTCAATAGTCCACCAGGCAGTATTTTCCGTTACATCCAGGATTTACTTAGGGTGCATTGGCGTTTGGAATCGCTAGCACATTGGGTACGGTAGGTTCCATTCAGTCAGTTCAATAATACAGCTGGCAAGAAATAATGTCGAGTTCGAGAAATGCCCCGATGAAGCAATCCACCACCAATATCACTTAAATTGCTCCATGGTCAGTGCCATCTGAACGATATGCAGCGCGCCGGATTTCTCCAAGTCGCAAACGAGCGGTCGCCAGCTCCTTCTCCAATCTCGCGACCTCACTTTTCTGCTCCAATTTTCGCTTTCTCTCTTGAACACTCGTGGGAATGCTTTCCTGGGTACCATAATGTAAAATTAGTGACGAGGAACACGCTATGGTACTTGCATCTTCGGTCTGTTCTGTGCGAACTTGGGAATTTCCAGCGATTTCTTTCTCCCGGGGATTGCCGATCCGCTGCTGGTCGTCGTCTTCTGCAGCATCAACTCTTTGACCTTTTTGTGGGTTCTGCAGTTCTTCGTGTTGCTTTGGTATGTGCCCCGTATTCGCGTTTACAACTAGCTCTGTCCGTCTAGATTAGAATGAATGAAACAGAAGATTGAGTATGATCCCCGTACTGCGAACATGATGGGACTCTCTGGGCTTTACTTTCTCGATGTTAGAAGCTGCTTCGTCGTTCATACTCTCGAGCAAGGTTGGAACGATTGTGCAAAGATTCACAGCTTGCGGCCCAAGGTTAAATATGCAGACACAGTCAACGGCCGCGCGGGGACATAGCGAGGTATACTGCGGCGGGAGTCGCATCACTGCGTGTTACTAAATTGAGTCCTCGTACTGGTATGTTCAATTAACTGCACTGCGCTACTGCTGAGATCTAGATTGGACCCGTCTTCGTATGAAAGTCGATTCTCTATACAACCGAGCCGGAATTGATGAGAGGCCGATAGGGTAAGGCGGATAAATTGAAGGGAGGTAGATCCGACGAAAGAAGGTGGACTTCCATTTCGGGATTTCGATGCAACACGGTGGAGAGGCGGATCAATGCATCATTCTCTTTTCTTTCATCCCACCATCCTCGCGGCCCTCGACATTCTCGACGCGTCCCTGACGCCACGACAGGCCCAGGCCCAATATCATACCTGGTTATCATTGTGTTGAGCTTGCAACGTGCTGAGACACTCGCGGCAGCGGATTGTTCCATGGGCTGTGGACGACAATACTGACCTACCCTCGTTTCCCACACATCCCGGGATCTATGTTAGCGCAAGTACCACGAGGGAATGGACAATTTCGTACCAACTTGTTAACTTTGAATGCTGGGGTCTGATTGCCGCTCCATATCATCGTTCTCAATTCAATAAAGAGACATCCTACTAGATTTTCGCGCCAAAATCTGCCTCATTTGCCAAAATATGCCGCACTTTACTCAACTTGCTGCTTCACATCAAACTAATCTATCTGGGCCCGCCGCCTTGTCTATCCTCCTTGCAAGCGGCGTGACTCCTTGAAATGACATTATGACCACCAATGTTTTTGTGGCCCCGTAAGGCCTTGTGCGGGCTTGTGGGAAAAAACAGAAATTTCCGACAGACATCGCAACGGCTTGGCAGCTAAAATTAGCGACGTCTAGCCGCGGCTTCGAAAGCAGTCGCCTAGCCGTCGCTACTAGCCAGCGCCTCAGTGCACCTAAACACGGGCATCTGTAGGACTGGCTCAGACGCAGTGATTAGGCAGTGCTTGAGCAGTGCTACTTACAGACTAGTGGGCAGCACCACCAAAATGTAATATAACTACTTTGCTTGTATTTTGTCCGACGTCTGCGTGCCGTCAGGCTACGTGGCTGTTCTTGATGATCAATTGATTGGCTCCAGTCGATCCCTGGCTTGTTATAAGTCGCCATCCAATTCGTTGGGTATCGTAACATGATTCTCTCCAACTTTCTCTTCAGTCCCCATACTCGGGTTTGGAATCTGCGCTTGCTACTGCTTTCAACAATCGTCGTGTTAGTGATACTATCCGTCGAATTCCCGGGTGCTCGGCAAGAATACGAATATTACGGTCTCGTGCCTCTCAGGCTGCCTTGGGAGATATTGTTCCCTACTATAAGCATCATTTTGCTTCATCACGTTGCCTCGTGGGTGTGAATCTTCTGTTTTACTCTCACTTTCTGACGACTCTCAGTGTGACGGACTGGCCTACCCCCGGCCTCGCTATCGTCGACCTGATCTTAATTTTCGGCGAAATTGGCGGTAGGCGTCATCTCTATTCTCAACGTTCCAGTCGGCTGAGAATTCACATTGAGGATTGATCGCTGGCTTTCTGCGCGTTATTGGGTCCTGGGCGGATTTGTTCCCAAGTTTCTTCAAGTTTATTTTCATCCCAGTCGGACTCTCGCTGGCACTCTCTATAGTATTCCGTACAGCTACAATTGTGCGCTCCCGCGGAAGATTTTTTCGTCAACGGTTTGCATTCCTGGGTGCATGTACCCGAGCAAGCCCTCCGTACAGTCCCGCAGCAATCCTGCTCAATCGATCTGTTGCGCGGCCACTGGTCAGGTAAGCTGACGTCCGAGGAGTTACGGGTCACTCTCAAACTGAGGTTTTCGTTCCAGTGGAGAGTCCAAGATCATTCTCGTTGCAAGGGCTTTTATTCTCACTTGCCTTGCACTCGGAGTCCCTGCATTCGGAATATATTCCATAGTTGTCAGCCCGATTCAGGCTTCAGTTTACACCAGATCTGTGGCTACATTTGCAGCTGCAGACCTTGACAACCTTCCTTCCAGTGGACATGTTACGTTTCTTATGGTGTGTGATATACTTTGGGTTCATCGCTATGACAAATTTGAGGGCAGGGATTTTTTGGTCTGAATGGTTCAGCTACGACTCTCGGCGACTTTTCTGTCAATCTCGTCAGTCTTGGTACACAGGGTAACTGCTCAGTGACTTTTGCGGATGCTGGGGCTGAGCGCCTCGTTGAATGTACGCCAATGAGACCACTCGGGATTTTTGATGCTCATTTAACTATGCAGGTACCTTGCCATGGGGGGGACTTCAGCCAGGGTCAATGATTTCAATCAATTTGACTATTCCTTCGGGATACGCTGTCAACATCATGCCCCTCTCAGAGAAGCCTTCTACGACACCACTCGGCGCGTTCTTCTCAGAATTCACTAGGGCCCAGCCCGATTCTCATTCTGTGCGCCTCCAAATTCCTAGTGATTCCGTTCCCGTCGTCCCTGGGTCGCATCTATTTGGGCGATTGACCTGGACGCAACGAAAAACAGTGTCTCGACGAGCTTTAGGAATCCCTACTGTATGTACCTCAGCATTCCTGGGTCGACACTCGCTTACTTTGGTCCTCAGGCATCAAAGTCGGTGTTTATTGCCGAAATTACGGGCCTGCAACCGTATCCGTCTGACTCGATCACTGGAACAAATGAAGCAACTCTGGTATTGTTTCATCCATACCCTTACGCAATTAAACTGCAACAGGACTCGTTGGATATAACTCTTTTATCCGGCTTGTCCACGTTTGGTGGTTTCTGGACTTCCATTGAAGGCGTATTTATCCTTTTGTTCGGTGCTAACGTGTTGTACTTTGCCCTTGGTAAGGTTTAACAGTATGAGAACTTGAGGTTATGTTGAAGATACTTCTCAGGTCGACGGCCGCTGTCTGCACTCGGATTAATACATATTTTCCAGCGACGCGCACTAGTTCGACAATGGCACGCCGACTTTCCGGCGCTTCGGACCGAAGGTGGCCAGCCTGGATCTGAATCCGCTGGCGTTGTAGCGTTCATCCGCGAACGGCTCATAGACATCGGTCAAGACGCCCAACCAAACGAGTTTGAGGCTCAGCATTCCCGTTCGAACTCTGGCAGCGATGAGGAGCTGATGAGGGCTGCGATGAAGGAAACAGACGGCTCGGAAGATGCTGAAAAGATAAATTTGAATCCGTTATATAAGTAGTTTTACATGTCTTTTGTTAGTAGTTGAGGCAACCGATTCTAGATCAAAGCACGAGCTCATTGAGTTCGTTCAGCTATACTAATAGCGTCTAATTGTCTTTTTGGTGCCCTGGGCTATCCGACACTGCTGATGTGCGTCAATGTTGCTTAAAGCAATCATCCCATGGCTGAGCTTGCCAGGTAGCAACACTCTTCATCTAACGCGTCTTTCTCCATTTATTCGACTTGTTGCAGGGTCATAAACATGTCAAGATCCATCTGCATGGAACTTGGTGCTGGGACCTGTTGCTGGGTGTTGTTTGGGGTGGCACATCATGGTATGGTGAATATACACATAGGGATTAGGTAAATTTCCCCCCCACATTAAATTGACTCTAATACTCAAAGTTTCAAATGAAGTATCAATTGGCGGGAAATTAGACAAAAAATTTCAAGTATATGTCATAAAAATTCGGGCTTGCTATATATAGGAAGCCCGAAGCATTTCAGCACACAGAAAACGCAAATATCTAGTCAATTGATACTTGATTTGAAACTTCAAGTATTAGTGTCAATTTAATGCAGGGGAAATTTAGCTAATGCCGACGTGATATACGAGAAATTCTATGATATTCTTACAGGAACTGCCAACGATTAAATTTTCGAGTAGAATCTCATGTGCCGGCATCGTTGGCACCCCTTCAATATTCTGAAAATACTATCTAATCTTACGGGAAGTCAATCAGTCAAAATGAACATAAAGAATCAGATCTGTGCACAAAAATCATTGAAAACCACAGTATTAACATGAGACTGGATGACTTCCTGTAAGGATAAATCTTTCTTTTTGAATATGTAGTCAACTGCGCAACGACAAAATAGCTGTGCGGTAGGAAGTTGAAAGATATCATCACCACATGTTGAACGTCGGCTTGGCGGCGATCTAAATGTACGTGCGGCTTTCGCTTCCGTCCACGAAGGTCCAAGTCCATTTAATTGTAATTCACCCTCACTTGCGTTGCTGATTCAAGTCCGCGGAAACAATCTACTTTGTTCTTTCTTAGCATGCTGAAACGAATTAGAAAGTCTTCAAGATAGCGTCGTCGGATCTGCGATAGTGAAGAAGATCATCCTCAAAGAACAAGAAGCTCTTCTCTGAAGGGATTATCACTATATGTTGAGCTTCGGCTTGGCGGCGCCCTAAATGTTCGTGCGGTTTGCCTCCGTCCACGAAATCGAAGCCGACATTCAATTATGTTGCTGATTCAAGTCCGCGGAGGCAATCGTTCTGAATACGCTCTTGTTCGCGTCCAACCGAAATTCCCAGGCTCCTGACCATGATAAGGATGCTCGAGAGTTATCACTCGATCAGATCAAGTGAGTCATGGGTGTGCTCCACTGCAGCGACGCTCGAGATAATAGCGGTAGGATAGGGGGGTGTTTAAATTTGTCAAAAAGGAAAGACCCACAATGTGTGCTACTTGAGTGACCTCGATGCCGACATGCATCGCCCTACCTCGAGGCTCGCTAGTGATGCCTCGAGAAAATCACATGCCTGGCGCGATGCCACGATGTTCAATTCTTGGAATGGCGCAATGCTTAGCGCCGCCGAGTTGGTGCGTTGGTCACTTGTCTGTTTCCACATCCCTGGTGCGAGAAGAAACAACTTGACTCAGAAGAAGGTCATTTATGATTTCGGAGGTACTTGCCGGGAGAAGCGAAGAGGCCTGCGGAAGCAAGCCGAGTCTAACAGTACGTTCCGGGACAAAGCTCACCAATGGCTATTCTGGTTGAAATCGAAAATCGAAGGGAAACTGACGAAGAGCATAGGACCTAACTTAAGCTTGGTAAGAACTCGGAATTTTCGTCGTCAGCATGCGTTCGTCATGACGGACTTTTTTGGTCCCGCTCCCGATCGAGAACGCTGAAATTTTCAAATTTGAACTGAAATGTAAATAAATTCCTGAGCTTGTCCGAAGTCGGGAAGGAGCCAATAAATAATTCTGACATTTCTCTGGTCCGAACTCTGCCCTCTGAACAACTGAAGGTATTAATTCAAGATCAACTGCTTCAATCGGACCTTTGTGCAGTTGGGAGGAAGAGTAGAATCGAAACGAGAGAGGTCGGATAGTCAGATATGACTCATGACATCCTCCAAGTTCTTGGCACTCGGATGGTGACCAGTGGGTGTGACCCAAGTACTTGCAATTGGCAGCAGGTGCAAAATGGCTTCGAAAAGGTACGGCCCCACACATCATCCACAAAATAAGGAATTGTTGTGCCAATCAGGTCTCCCTTCAATCAATTCAGGAGCAGAAGCTTCACACCCCACATACGCGAAATTTCCCCGCACCGACTGCCCCCGTCCCGTCCGCGAATTGCAGTCGAGCACAACGCCGAGAACCCCGTCTATGCGTCTGCAGACTCGGCCTGCTTCCAGTTCGCCAGCACCTGCACCGGATTGGGGAGGGAACGTACACGGGGACCCACGCCCACGTTTGGTTTAACTTTTTGGAATTTGAGTTGGATGCGTCGGGCCGGGATGGCGGGCCGGGTATAGGGGCTAAGTTGAAAATCTGGAAAGTGGGTTGAACTCGAACTTGAGGAGAGGTTTTTTTGGGATGGAGTATGCACGCTCGTCCATGCGAGAGATGAATCGCCACTCCCGGAGTCCCTGAGCCTCAGAGTCATAGGAGTTGAGTTGATCGAGAATTCAGTGCTCGCGGCTGCCGAGGGAAAATAAAATAAAATAGACTTTGATTCGAGTTCGTTCCTAAGGCCTCGCCCAGAAGCTCCCTGGCAGGGTGTGAGCTGGTACCGGTTGTTTTAGTTTCGGTTTCGTCTCGTTCCTGAATCCTGCCAGCGTCCGGGTGTACTTGTCATTGCTTGTTCTCTTGTTTGCTTCTGCTTCACCTCCTCCAGTTTATTCTTGTACAGCTGGACGAGTACAAGTTGCCGGATGACGCAGACTGTTCGAGAAAATACCTGATCAGAATCAGAGCCCGAACGAAGAAACGAAGCAAAGCAAAAATATCGATGCCAACTGAGCTACTACGCCCGTTCACGGTTAAAAACAAAACGCAGTGAAACCAACCGCCGCGGGGGTCGCTATATATACGCCAAACATACGCACGGACTGCCAGAGAGGGAGACGATCATGAATTATGAATCACAACCCACGCATGATTGACGTTGCAAACAGCGGAGATAGCATGCTTAGCAGCGGATCCGGACGGGTGATTGAGAGGTTTGCGTGAGATTGGCCATGGCTGTGGGATCAGGCTGTGCAAGAAAAGGCCAGGATTAGAATTACATAGAACTGGGGAGATTGTTCACCCACGGGCGGCTCAAGCACTAAAATTACCTACCGGTCTGAGAATCACCGTTTGTTGACGCTGATGACCAATCGATTGTTCGATGCGCACGGTGCCTTGACGGGTGACGGGGAAGTTGGAAGAGAAGGATGATTGAGTATGTACTCGGGAAACAGACGCTTTGCCTGCGGGTCCCAAATTAATTAATATATACCAGCGTCTGTTTGGGTCGAGGAAAATAGCTTGGCTAGACGTCGATCCGACACGAGTGGCCGGAATAAATTATTGGGTTGAGGGTTTAGCCAGCTGAATTCAAAAAATATTAATAGGAAAGTTTGAAACGAAACAAACGGTACAGGAACAATTTCGTCAATTGATTCGGCTAGTGCAGTCGGGAATTAAGGTGGGCCAGTGTCGTCACCCGAAGACGGCGGGTGCTGTCGATGCTGTAAACTTCGAAGTCGTCAAACGCTAGCGTCGACCTTGACTTCGATGTTCAGTGAATTGGATGGATGAATGGAAGAAAAACTTCCGTACATACTTACATTACTTACTTGAGAATGTCATGTCATGCACATTGTCGAACGAGACGGCGACGATGAATGATGAGAGAGACCCGAACTGCGAAGGCGGCGTGGCGGCCAGGGCGCGTTGACGGGGTGAATTTACTGAACCGTACCCTCGAAATATGTACGTTCATCAGAACTTTCGAAATCTAAACGGAAACGACAACAAAAATCACGTTCGTTCGACGACGACCTCCCACGCGTGGAATTGTGTACGTTTGCTGGGCGCTCTTGGAAGCAGCTCGTGGATTGACGACAACAGAACTGTCTGATTGAAAGTCCGCAGATCACTCACCTCAGCCGCCGGCACGAATCAGGGTTCACAGCATTTTTTGAATAGAGAAGAGAAGGCCAGAGATTCCTATCGCTTGGTAACAACAGCGGTAACGTTAACGTTAACCAAGATGCCGCGAGCCTCTTAGCCGAGCTTGTGCTTTACGCTCGGAGCTCGGAGGTTGCGCTCGAGATTATAAGTATGCGTGGTCATGGCTGCTTCCGGAGCACAGTGGAAGTGAACTCGAGGCGGGAACCGTGGCAGTGAACAAATGGTTGATGCCCGAAGATGGAAGTGAGTTGGCTGATCACTGGCAAGGGCCAAGGCAAATCAGGAAGGAGCGAGCGGCTCTCGTAAGTCATGTAAATCGTTCCCGCGAAGTCAAGTTACGAAAACTGCAATTACATGCACAATTTGTCAGTGCTCGCTTGTCGGCTACGTGGAGGCAACGTACTCGTATTCAATAACAATAAAAGAGGGACCAGGGTGAGGCGACGAGTACGTGAGTATTATTTTACCGAGTTTCTGCCTAGCGAAATTGCAATTGCCGTTGCACTCGAGGCGATTTGCAAGCTGAAAGAGTCCGAGGGCGAGCGAGCGGGATGGGATGTGGATCGCGCGTAGTCTGTATCGATGGAAGCTCGCACTCTCGACTGCGCGAAGCAGGTATGTATGTAGGCAGAGAAGAGTCAGATAGGAAGCGGAAATGCCTCACTTGGAATTGAGTTTGCCTCCGTGCGTGGGCGTGGGCGCGGGCGTGGGAAGGAGGCCTAGGGAGGGACAATGTCATTGACAAGCGCTCGCTCACGGGTGTATTGGTTGTCAAGTACGTTAGCGTTAACGTTGGCGTTGACGGCGTAAATTGAATACGGAATAAAGTATGTAGTGTTTGTTTGTTGCGCGAATATGCTTATGTACTAGGAATAGCGGAGAGCGGAGGGCGGAGATGCGATGCAGCGGGCTGTGAAGATAGAAATTGGGTTGAATTGAGGGGCGGAAGTTTGAGATTCAGAGAAACGGAACAGTCGAGAGGAAGGATGTGCGCAATTCCACAGTGCAGCCGTTTCAGATACGGCTGCGCAGATAAATAAATGCTCGTTTTGCATGGGTTAATGAGGGAGAATTTACGGAACGGGGCTGCCGACGCTCGGAACTTGAGAAGCGAGAGTCGGAACACATAAACATGGGTGGAACAGAAAGCAGATAGCTCATTCGGAGAGAAAGGTTCAGCGGAAGGAAGGTAGCAGCAAAACATGGGTGGAACAGAAAGCAGATAGCTCATTCGGAGAGAAAGGTTCAGCGGAAGGGATAGCAGCAGAAGAAGATTCAGAGGCTAGACAGATGTGCGGCGCCCACATAGACCTACAAATTCAAACACGTCGGATATAGCAAGTAGGGGCAACTTGCGCGCGCCCACATGCACCCACCTACGATTGAGACACAGACATCGTCGATACAGGTACAGAGACGATAGCGTCGGAGGAAATAACGGCGGCACGGCACGGCACGGCGCAGCACAGATCGACGGATACTTGGAAGAATTCTGAAGACGCGTCATGTATTCGTCAGTGTAAGTGTAAGTTTGAGATGAGATGAGACGATTACAGCGTAGAGTCGACGTTTCCAGGTCAGGTATTCAACAACTTCACACAACAAACTGAATTCGACAACGGAGCGGGCGGGCTGCGCAGTGCACCATCTACCTAGACCAACTTGAACAGACGCAGAGACAGACCTCGATCGGGATGCACGACACATCGACATCGGAAATAGCAGAGCGCGGATCGACGGATACGGATACGTATACAGTACGTAGAAGTTGAGGCATTGGTAGGTTGGGTTGGGTTGGGTTCGAGATCGTCTCAGCGGCCTCAGGCTTGATTCGCGTTTACAAAGACGACCAAGCGTTTCGCAGGCTCGCCGAGTCCGAGTCCGCATTCGAATTAATTCAACGACCAGCCAAGCGCGCTGGGAGCCACTGCAGGAGGTAAGCGAGAGCGACATGATATTAAGAGCAGAGAGCCAAGGGCCAACGGTAATACTCTCCGTCGCCGTGATTTTCGGAGCGGGGACGCCGGCGTTGGTGGGCTGGAATGGAATGTATTTTGTGGGGTGGAGTAGAACCCGGCCGGTGAAGCATCGAGGATGTACATAATAAATTGCGAGAGCTGAACGAGAAGAGGTGGGGCGGAGTCTGAGGTAGATCTAGAGTATGGCGGACGGATGGGAATGAGTATATAATTTGACAGGAGTCGAATTCGGAAAATAAGACGAGGCAGGGGCGGGTGCCGTCGTGGATGTGGATGCGGATGAACCGGCGCTGAGACGAGACACAATAATTGCGACAGCGACAGGTTTAAAGGTACCGGTATTAATGTCATAGTCGACGGCGTTGGAGGCGAGCTGGAGAGAACGCCGCGCGCCGAGTCAAGTCAACGTTGGAAGCAGAAGTGTGTTAGAATTGGGTGCCGAGCTGAACCCGAGTCAAGTTAGCTTATTGTCGGGATACGAAGCGTGAGTCAGGGTACTGAACAGGAGATGTTGTCGAGATGAAAGACGATTAGAATGGTACGTTGGCGGAAGCTAGCCGAGCGAACGTGTAAGCACACCGCAGCCGTGTTCTTGTATCGGCGTTGAGGAGTCCGGACCCAATGGCAGCACAGGATGACTCGAGGCTGAGTCAAGGAAGAGTGAATAGAGTCTTCACAAGTGAGCACAACAACCAGATTCACATCGGGATAGCTGAATTTCCGCCTACATTAAATTGATTCAAATACTTGAAATTTCAGACCTAGTATCAATTGACAGGAAATTAGACAAGAAATTACAAGTATATGGCGTAAAAATGCCTCGGGTTTACTATATATGGGAAGCCCGAAGCATTTCGGCGCGGGGAAAACGCAAACTTTCTGGTCAATCGATACTTGATTTGAAACTTGAAGTACTCGAGTCAATTTAATGCGTGGGGAAACTCAGCTAATCCCGATGTGATTTGCGGAGAATGTACTGGTGCATTGGTGAGAACTCGAGCTGCAGCAAAGGTGCAAATACCCCGCAGCTGTGTCCATCGGCGTTGAGGTGGCCGAGGCTGCACAGCAGGACGAATGAAGGCCCTCGTCTAGCCCGAAATTGTCCGCCCTCGTTGAAGGCTCTTGGCCTGCAGCCCTGCACCCCGCAGCAATCGCCCATTTCGCTTCCCCCTCACCTTCCTCTTCGAGCGTCCTCGCTTTTTTTATCCCAGGAACGAGGCAGCCACCATCATCCGCATCACTCGCTTGACACGGCCTTCCATCAATCACGCTCTCGTAATCCCAATTCGTCACTGCCCAATCCCAATTCGCTAGTTTCGAATCGGGGCGGCGATCTCCGGGGCTGGAGCAAAACCCGCCTACTCTTAGGCCGGATTTCCTTCTCTTTTCCCTACTCATGCCCGTTGTCTGACGCCCCCTCCGGTCCCCCTCCCGCCCTCCCGCCCCATCCGCCCGACTCCCCCCGCTTGATAAAGGATCCCGCTTGGAGTGCGTTCCCGTCTCTTCGCTGTTGCCGTCGTGGGCGCAGCTGTACGCGAAGGGGTGTACTGATGACGATGTTTTGTGCACAGATCTCGCGACCCTTTTCAGCTCTCCTCTTTTCCGCCTCCCCGACAAAGCAACTCACCACAAAGCACGCTTGAGCCCTGCTCGCTGCTCTGCAATAACCACCACAACCACACCCGCAAACCCAGACCGGAGCAGACACTTGCACCTTTCCCCTCGAATCCGCCCCCGAATCCGAATTAATTGCTGCACGACACCGCTGAACCTACGGGATCGCGAACTCGCTGTAGTACTCACCCACCCCGCCGCCACCTGCCACCGTTTTTTTCTCGACTTTTCCGACCCCGACAACCACCTTTTCGACCACTTAACACACAACTCACACCGATGGCTATGACGACTGCCACCACCACTACCACCGCCGCCGCGCCCTCCCCGAGCGCGGACGTCAAGCCCGTCGTCCCCGACGCGGCACCTGCGTCTCCGGTCAATGCCAATGCCAAGACCGAAACCGACGCTACCAATGCTCCCTCCACGACTGGGAGCGCGGGTGCCCCAGCAGCACCCAAACGCCGTGCCGCGCGCCGTGCCAACACCGCCGAGCGCCGCGCGACGCACAACGCCGTCGAGCGGATGCGCAGGGAGACACTTAATGGGAGGTTTTTGGTGCGTTGCGTCTCCTCGTCACATAAAGGAAATTGGTGTGCTGATAAATGCGAAATAGACCCTCGCATCTCTCCTCCCCCCGCTCGCGGCCCTCCGCCGCCCCAGCAAGGCTGCGATTGTCAGCTCTAGGTGCGTTCGCCGCCTTTTCCTTATTATGAATGCGGATTGACGGGTCGGACAGTATCGCAACCGTCAACGCTGCACGCCGGCACCGCGTCCTCGCAGCGCAGACCCTGCGCGCGCTCTCGCGCGAGGCGGAGCAGTTGAGGCGGGTGAGTAGTGCTTTATTTATCTCTTGGCTTTTTTTGGCAGGTTGTTTTCTGCGTTTTTCGGCCTCTGGCGTCCGTTCGGTGGTTTTGGAGTGCGGTTTTGTCTCTTTTTTTCCGTGGGCCTGGGCTATGCGGGCAATTTCACCCGCCCCCCACTTTTGTGGGTGCTTCCGGGGGATGAGGTCTGCACTTGGTGCTCTGCTCTCGGCTCTTGGCGCCGGCACCCGGAGACGGGTGCGGGTGCGGGTACGGGTGCGGGCGCGGGTACGGGTGCGGGTGCGGGCGCGGGTACGGGTGCGGGCGCGGGTACGGGTGCGGGTGCGGGTGTGGGTACGGGTAGGGGTATGGATCCCTATACCCATGCAGCGCCTTCCTTCTGCTATGCTTTGCATAGTACGGTCGTCGGGCCGGCTTGTGGAGCGCCCCCCATTGGCGTGCCTTTATTTTTCTTTGGCTGCGGTTTTGGATTTATGCTTTCTGTTCGTTGTTTCTGCTCTCGCCCGGCCCTCAACCCCACTGCCCTCTTCCGTGTTTTCATTTCGCTTTTTTTGCGGGCACGCGCACGGGTACGTGCATGGGCGAGCGATTGTGGAGTTTCTTTCGATTTGCCGTTTCGGGACATCCTCCTCAGCAGACCGCGCTCCTTTTTGTTTTCGTTTTCGCTGAGGTGTGATATCGCTTGAACGCCTGCTCGGTTTCGTTTCTGCGCACCTGATACCCCGCATGACCATCCGCCCTCCTTTGTTGCCTTGGCCTCCTTTCTCCCTCGTGAAAACACCTGCTGACGCGTCCCCTTATTCTCAAACAGGAAGTAAACGAATGGCGCGCGCGCGCACGCGTCCCGCAGCTCGACATCCCCGTCCGCTCCGACGCACACCACGCCGTCCTCCGCGCCGAGCTCGAGGACTTTGACCTCGCGCTCGAGGACGGCGTCGTCCTCGAGGAGGAGGGTGACGAGGAGGACAACGACGACGCCAACAACGGACACTCCAGCCCAGGAGCAGGAGACAGCCCCGCGCCGGTGTCGCCACAGAGCCAGAGCCAGAGCCCCGTCTCGCCTGCGTCGGCGCAGGAGGAGCAGTTCCGCCGCGCGAGGAGCGCGAGCACCAGCGTTCCTGGGTCCGCGCATGGGTTCCCTGCGATCCCGCTCGCTGCGCCGATGTCGGTCCCCATGGCTGCGCCGATGCCCATGTCGGTGGGCATGCCGATGCCCGGGCGCCAGAATCATCCCGCGGCGCTGCAGGCGCACCTTCAAGCGCAAGCGCATCTCGCGCAGCAGCAGCAGCTCGCCCAAGCGCACGGCGGCCAGGGGATACAAGGAGGATCAGGAGGACAAGGGCAGCAGGGAGGCCGCTTCGCATTCGACGCGCCCCCTGCGTCGCCTTCCGCCGCTAGTTCCGCGAGCGGCGGGAGCGGTGGGTGGGACGGGCCGGCGACGCCGCCTGCGAGTGCGGGTGCAGGCCTCGGTGCCGCCGCTGGGATGGGCTACCCGATGCAGGGGGATGATGCAGGGCGGGATGCACCCGCACCCCGGCGCTGCCATGCAGATGCAAAGCGGGATGCCGATGAAGGGCGGGTACTTTGACGCGCCCGCGCCCGTTGGGGCCGGGGCCGCGTACGACCTCGGGCTCGGGTTCGAGGCCGAGGAGAGCCTGCTCCTGGGCAGCGCCGCGCCGAGCATGAGCGCCGCGAACAATATGGCGTGGGCGAGCGCGAACCCGGCGCACCCCGCGTTTGCGGCCGCGCAGGCACAGGCGCAGGCGGTGAGGTTGCGGGAGGTGTACGAGCAGCAGGCGCAGATGCTCGGGATGCAGCTTGGTGGCGGGGTCGGGATGCCGATGCAGATGGGGATGAACGCGGGCATGGGCGGGATGCAGATGTCGATGTCGATGAACGGCGGGATGCCGATGATGGGTGGCGGGATGATGGGCGGGATCAATGGCGTGGCGCAGGGGCAGTATTTGCACCAGCAGGCGCCTGTGCCGGTGGGGCGGTTCTGAGCTCTGCTCGGCGCCTCCTGCCTCGTCTTCTTGCTGCCCGTCGTCTCCGTGTCTCGTTCTCAAATTCTGCCAAACCAAGAAACCAATATCGATATCATGGACTGTTTATTATCGACCATCGCCCGCCCGCCGTCTTGCCTATTTTCCGTCTTGTCTCGTTTCTGTTTCCAACTCGCGTCGTCTAGATCGTACTGCGTACATCCCGATACCCACCTGTATGCCCACGCGCTTCAGCCTGCTTCTTGCTCTTCCCATCTCTGTGGTTCCCTCGCCTTCACGCGACACCTTCTCTCGCTCGTTTCGACTCGATCCCGCTCATACCCGTTCGGCGGCCGCTCCTGGCTGCTCATCACCCACTCGCGCTCAATGCCCAATCTCGAGCATTCATCCGCATGCACCCCTCCTCAGCTTCCCACTCTGCTCCTCGCCATCGCCATCGCCATTGTCGTGCGTACCTACCGGTACCGGCCCACCCTCACCCACGACCGAGTGCGTCATAATCATATGCGCGCGAGATAACTGTGGGTGTGGGATCGTCGTGTCGTGTCGTTTCGTGGATTGACGTCTCGTCTCGACAAGTCGAGCGCTGAGCCTCGATACGGCACGACTTCTCGATCTCCGCCTGGGCTCGAACTCGATGTTACGGTGATTATCCCTATCCCTATCGCATCCCCGGAGGCGACGGCGATAGGAGACGGCGATCCGTTTCTTCCCATCCCCATGGGCCGTCCTCGAGGCACTTTCCTCGGTTCCGCCTCACTCGACTGGTGCCTTGCCGCGTTTCTTGCACATCGCACCTCACTCCCGCCCGCACCTGCTGCGGCACCCGCGTACGCCCTCCTCAGCCGTACGCCGCCTCGCTGCGTCTCGCCGCTCCTCCCCCGGCGCACCAGCAAATCCTCACTCAAATACATACTCACGACTCTGTCCGCCGCCGCGCTGGATCCGGACCCACACTCCTTACCTACCCTACTGTACTGTACACCTTACTCCTTACTCCCTGCCCCCGCCGCATCCGTGCCGTAGCGTGTCGGACTCGACTGAACGGACTCCGCTCAGACTCAAACCCAATCGTATCTATTAGCTAGTTATCGTGACAAAACGCAAGCCGCTCCTTTAGCCTTTACTTTTACTACTTGCTACTTGCTTTCTTTTCTTGTTCTCTCGCCCGCTCGCTCTTGGACCAGGTCCAGGAGTGCATGGTGTTTTGGTGTTTTTGGGGTGAAATAGTAGTTGTTGGTTGTTCATAAGGATGTGTAGTGTAGTGTACATGGCGTAGTTAGTCAGTGTAGATAGTAGGTGTAAAAGTAGAATTGAAGGGACAAATGAAGAGCAGTCCAAGTAGAAAGACAAGTAATGCGGGTCTGGTATGCAGCTCAAGTAAGATGGTCAGTCTCAGGGTACCGGTGCGTCGACGTCCGTCTCGCTCTGTTCATCTATCAATACACTTTCGCATGGAAGGAATTGGGAAGAGAAGGAAAGAGACTAGGACGAGTCAAACGTAACGAAAGTCCTGCTTATCGTACTTGTGCCTAGGGCCGGAACTTGCAGTACGTACGTACATTCATTCGGCGCCCGTCTACTCACAGCATTTCGACATCGAAGTCGACGGCGAATTCTACTTGAGCTCCGTGAACCTACTGTACGCCATTTGCCTTCTTCAAGCTTCAAGCAGCAGCTCTGAATGATAATATATATATTTGGAAATACCGACTTGGAAGATACAATGGATTCCTTCCGGAGGGACAATCTCTCCGTCCGCGCTTCGAATTCCACTTATCACTAGAGCTTCAGATCCTCTCGCGTTTACTTGTTCCTCCTTTGTTCCTCCTATGGGCCGCTCAGACTTCCAACAGCTTCCATGCAGATCGCGTGCCCATCTTCCGTCACCTTCCTTCCTATCATCTCCTGCTCTCGTCTAGTGGCGAACAGCGAGTGGTGGAGCTATTTCCACTCAATCAAGCCACCGGGCAGGTCGGGCGAGCGCTTGATCGATCAATCAGAATCGCTGGTTAAGTGCTCGACCCCATGTTCTAGAATGCGTTGTCCTTATTCGGATACTCACGTTTTGAAGCTGGATGGGGATGTCGAGCCAAATTCAGGGCCATGGCCTTGCATGAATTTCATAAAGACTCGACTCGATCGTCCAGGTCGCTCGAAAATTCAAACTCTCCGAATAGAAAATCCATCGGAAGTGAATCAAGTACCGACTTTTACGCAGAATCACGTTAGATATATATCGTGCGTTGGACCATTACCATTCACCAGGCTTCCTTGGACCTTAATCAAGTCTGCCAAGTGTCCATCCTCATCTTTGTCGGTTGTGCAGTTTCAAGTCGACGTCGAACAACGTTTGATCACCGCTCGCTCCAAGCTGGGCTAAACTAAAAACGGACTGCGGGGTCTGTGATTGAGCCGGGTTTGAAGAAGCCGGATGCCGATTTACGTTTCTCCAGTTCGACTACAAATTTATCTCAAACCCGACGAGCGCATGATGATGTAGTAGCGAGCCGAATTTTGGTGAGTTTAGGGAGCTCGTTCCCTTCAGCAACCAGACCACCATTTTGAACCAAATCTCACGCATTTTTATATCTTCCCGAGTTCTTCCCAATGGCGCCGCGGATGAGGAAATCGACAAATAGTCAACGCAGCAAGTGGGCGGCGATAAACATTTGAGCATCGTATCAATCAGGAAGCATATGACTCCCTTCCGACTGACTTTGCCCAGAAACAGCTCGTCTGGGCAAAGTAAGTACAAGGCAGTGCGTTGTCTTTCGCCTCTGTCCGATCCTTTTTCTTCAATTTCAACCAATCCTATCAAGAGAAGGAGAAGAATGATTAATTATCCTCGAACTTGACCTGGATCAAGAGGAAAGCTGCATACTCAAAGCAGAACTAGGACGAATTTCAGACTCGAAGGCTGGGGAATCTCGAGCAAGGACTGAATAAACGGAAAGGAATTCTCGGATCGGCATCACAATTGAAATACAAGATTTCGAGGGTGGTGACTCTGCTCTCGGGCTCAACTGGTCCCCTCTATTTTGTACTTGGCACCCTCGCTATTTGAGCAGATTCAAGATTTTGCTATGATATTGATTCTCTGCTCTGATCGACAGACACTGCCAGGCACCACGGCAGGGTCTCGGCTCCCCGCGCCGTTCTAAACCAGCTCTAGAGCTCAATTGGTCCTCTTCATCTTGCAGTTGTCTTGGCACCGTCGCTATTGGAGCAGACTCAGGATTTTTCTGTGTTCAGAAACGACTTTCTGAACAGATGTTGATTGTAGCCACGCATATAATTACCAAGCGCATACCCTCGCTCCCCACACCCTCTCATGCAGACCGTCGGCCTCGATGAAGCGACAATTGCGTATGACCAGTGCGTCCCGCGTTTGTCCCCTCGAGTTTGTTTCACCAATCCAAAACAGCCGCATCCATCGCTACTTCTATCTAGCGGGGACTGGTGAGAGCAAGCTGACACGCTGACAATACTCCCTGCCTCACTGACCGGCAAATTCTCAGTTATCCTTTTTTACGACAGCCTATTGACGTTGGACCTGGAGGTTCGATACATATGGAAGGGACGGCGTTCCAAGACATCCGCCTGGTTTTTCCTCATTCGTTATCCCTCCCTCGGTCTACGAATAATGTCACTTGTCACCTTCGACTTAGGGAACTTCGATCCCGAGGTATGTGCGATTCGACGCAGATCCTAGCAATTAATTGACACATTCCTCTCGCTAGACGTAACTATTTTGTTGTTCATTCCCTGTGTTTTCGATGAATTGCCTGCAGGTGCAAGAAACTCAACACCATGGACGGACTCATAACCGTGATACTAGAATTGCTTGTTGGATGTAAAGCACCACTTCCGAACTTCGTCATAATTCGCAGACCCTCAGTTCTCCACAGGCACGCTAATTCTCCGAGTGCTCGCCTTGTATTCTTTCAACAAACGCGTCCTCATTACCCTCGTCACCACTGCCATCGTCTGTCTTGGAGTGGCTGCTGTGCGCAATTCGTCTGATTTAGTCTCCTGTCCAACTAAGATTTAAGTGGTGCACGGTGCCTGATGGCTCTTCACCCAAATTACCTCAAACTAACGTTTCTGGCTGCATTGCAACATTCTCATATTCTCAGTTAGTCATCCATACCCTCGAGAACGACCATTCAATGAATATTATTCCGCAGGCGAATTCATAAGTCGATTAGAGGGACGTCAGGGATCCTTTCGTGTTAAATTCACCATTCAAGGGCAGGCCGGAGCATGGGAAGCCATGTGCGAAAGCACCCATTCCTTATCCGCTGATCCGCTCACGATTTCTGTAGGTTGGTCGGAGACGTGTTATTGCTGGGGCTTACGCTTTACTGGGCATATTCGCATAACCGCTGGCACGACATTCCCGCTGGATCACTCTGGCAAATATTGATTAGAGATGGCGAGTTCTCGACATGCTATTTGTTTGTAGATTTCAACTCACCTGCAGTCGGCTACCAGGCGCACTGTATTTTGTGTTAGTCTTGTCTTAGAATCTGCATTTGAGTACTAACTTTGAGCAGGATCATTTGCTTGGCGAATCTTGCAAATATCTTGATGTTCTATGTGAATTTTGACTCGTTGCCGCATAGAATCGCCGCCTGAAACTTGGACTCGACAGTTCGGGGATGTCGGTCTTCATTCCTTCCGTGTGGCTCTTATTTCAAATATATTTAGGCCATTATATCCAACTCTCTCGCTGGATTCACGGTGTCGTGCATATTCTACCTGATTCCCCCTTTGCTCAATCTTAAACGAGGAAATTTGCAGGCTTTCCATGGCAATGATTTGCCGGCTAATGCTGAACTTGCACGAGGCCGCTGGAATAAACTACAACACGTTCGACGGCAAATCTTGGAACAGCCTTCGATTTGCGGCTAGTGAGAACTCGATTAGTACTGGTATTCATTCGTTTCTGTAATTATTTAAAGGTTCCGTGTGAAAAGCTCTCGAGTGCAATATCACTGTTTGGCGCCTTAATAAGTAGACAAGGTGCACGTTCAAGCATCGACGACGCGTGAAGGCACGCTGGATGTAACTGATTTTCGTGAAAATATAATGGGTATGAATGCGAAGTCGCATGCTAGCAAGCAGCACGCGCTGTACAATGTAAGTATTTCATGCAGGTTCAACCAGGACGGAGTGCACGCCGAGTCATACGCAAGCATGTTAGACGCTTGAGTTCGCCCAAGACCAGTTCAGTCACGCAGTCGCAGAGCAGTCGATTGTATTGTTGTTGTATTGTGTATTGGGAATACCAGTATTCACTCAATTCGCGATGATGTAACTCGCGCCACAAAGCTCTCTGGCTGTACCCACACATAAGTACGGAGGTGTTCATTTCTTTCCTTCACCTGGTTCATTCTAATGTGCACGGAATCTGTTAGGACCGAGAACACCGAAACGGGACAGAGAATCGACGTAGTGGACGAGCATAGATCCTTCAAACAAAATGAGGGACAGATCGGAAATTTCGAGAAAGAATTGACCACGCCATGCAGGTCAGCGAGTCTTTCCTTTCATTCCTTTCATCCGTTTTATTCTTGAAGCCTTTTCAAAATTCATTGCAAAATCAAACCATGAACATAAATACGCATATCGCTTATGATAAAGTCAGGTCACGGCACAATGTATTCGAGCGCAGGGACACGGGCGCGGGAGGACTACTGAGACATGCGACATACAGGAATATATATACGGGTCTGGGGACGACGGATAGGGGGTAACCGGGGGGACGCATGCGAGCGGCGCATCGCGATCTCCATTTCCAACAGCTTACACGACCTATGATCTCAATGGACTAGATTCTCCTCAGTCAACTCAGCTTCCAAAGTTTCGCGATGCGGCGCCGGCTATCCGTTCTATCAGTGCTTAGGTCTCTATCTTTCTCTCATAGGGTTGGTTTTGTACGAGGACGGGTGCATTATGGAACTCGGCAGTTGCGTGGCGGGCGTGGCAGTATGAAAACTCAATTCAGTAACACGCAGTGATGCAACTCCCGCCGCAGTAGATCTCGCAGTTATGTCGCTGCGGGCGGTTGACTATATCTGCACATTTAACCTTGGACCACAAGCTGTGAATCTTTGCACAGACCTCGTTCCAACCTTACTCGAGAGTATGGACGACGAAGCAGCTTCGAACATCGAGAAAGTAAAGCCCAGAGAGTCCCATCATGTTGGCAGTACGGAACTTATACTCAATCTTTTATTTCGTTCATTCTAATTTAGACGGACAGAGCTAGTTGTAAACGCGAATACGGGGCACATACCAAAGCAACACGAAGAGCTGCAGAACCCACAAAAATGTCAAAGAGTTGATGCTGCAGAAGACGACGACCAACAGCGGATCGGCAATCCCCGGGAGAAAGAAATCGCTGGAAATTCCCAAGTTCGCACAGAACAGACCGAAGATGCAAGTGCCATAGCGTTTTCCTCGTCACTAATTTTACATTATGGTACCCAGGAAAGCATTCCCACGAGTGTTCAAGAGAGAAAGCGAAAATTGGAGCAGAAAAGTGAGGTCGCGAGATTGGAGAAGGAGCTGGCGACCGCTCGTTTGCGACTTGGAGAAATCCGGCGCGCTGCATATCGTTCAGATGGCACTGACCATGGAGC
Source organism: Mycena sanguinolenta (assembly GCA_014462675.1). Taxonomy (NCBI): domain Eukaryota; kingdom Fungi; phylum Basidiomycota; class Agaricomycetes; order Agaricales; family Mycenaceae; genus Mycena; species Mycena sanguinolenta. The sequence continues at coordinate 357,256 of JACAZH010000034.1, read as the reverse complement.
AATTTAAGTGACAGTGGTAGTGGATTGCTTCATCGGGGCATTTCTCGAACTCGACATTATTTCTTGCCAACTGTATTATCAAACTGACTGAATGAAAAACCTATCATACCCAATGTGCTAGCGATTCCAAACGCCAGGCAATCGTGGAGGCGATGGGTCGAGGTGCAGTGGAACGGTCTTCGAGTGATGAGAAGCTTTCGTCAACCTTCACTATTGAACCACGCCTCTCTGAAACCTGGCTATTAAGGCACAAGTGGCGCTTATCAAACAGAAATTCAACCGCAGATCAGGCCGCGATCTCTGGTCAATGCCTTGAATCGGCTAATTATAACACCCCGGGCACCGCTCACAGTTGGGGAACGTAGTCGGGTAAAGAAACCCCTAGTAATAATTTCAAGCACTCGCACGCTTCAAATATAGACAAGTCGCAGCAAGTCCCGTTGTATAAAACAGTCACGTGACCGCGTTTAAACAGCTTCCTGGACTACACTAAAAGCGGAACATTAGCGAAAATAAATCGTACACGGGTAGTTCTTCTGTGGTGATTGAGCCGCGTTTGAAGAGGCCGGATGCGGGTTTATGGACCGACTCATTCGGAGGAGCAAAGGTGCGAGTCCAAAATGTAAATAGTGATATGTAACCCGGATAAGGGGACGAAAGAAAAACAGCTCCAGAGTCCACCATAACGAGCGCATGTTGATGTAGCAAGATTCCGACGAGTTTTGGCAAGTTTTGGAAGTTCATTCCCTTCAGCAACTAGAACCACCATTCCTAACCAAATCTCAGTGCATGCACTTTTTTTAGACTGGGCTTGGGCAGCCTTCGAAGATGTCTGCCCGTGGCACGGTTTCACGCTTTTAGGTAATTTGATGCAATAAATACCGTAATAAAAGGCGTATGATCTCCTTTCGGCTGACGAGTGAAAGACAACTTGTCTCTCGGCAAAGTACTCTCTGCTTCAATCCCTTTTCAGCTGATCCTATCTGGAGAAGGAGAACAATCATTACATAATTATCCTGGACTTGATCTGGATCAAGAGGAAAGCCTGCGTACTCGAAGCAGGGTCTGATCGACCAAGGAGAGGAATTCTTGGATGGGCAACACAATCTAACACAATCGAAAGTCGTGGCCGGAAGCAAAACAGTTTGGATCGCCACCCAGCGGAGCTTCAACATACGGTGATCCCTTTAGAGAAGAACTTCTTGTTCTTGGATAACGATCTTCTTCCGTGCGGCAGATCTGACGATGATGTCGTGAAGACTTCACGTTTTCTGATCATGTGTGGGAACTTGCAACAGTGGCTACCTTTTCTTTTACAAGATACCGATGTCCAATCTGATTCAAACCATGCAATGCCAGCGCACGGAACAGATTTCGATGGTCCTGGGCTCAAGTGAGGCCTCGCTTTCTCTCTCTTGCACTTGGTTGGCGCCGTCGCGTTTTGAGCAGAAAACTCAAGATTCTGCTGCTTCAGTCGAAGCTTTATTCTTACGGCTGTCTTATCTCCCTTAAGACCCTAGGCCATTCAACCTCTATTCTTGATTCTTCGCCCTGCTCGACAGACACGGCCAAGACGTCGCGTGGCACGGCCTGTCTCCCATGCGTGCGTCGTTCTGAAACCACCCTACCAGCGGGAGGAGAACACTTGGGCGGCTGTTGTCTACAGCGCAGAGAATAGCACGTTAAGAGACAGGCTTGTGGCCGCGTATCCCAAGCACATACAGACCTCACTTTCCTCCCTCCCATGCAGACCATCGCCCTCGATGAAGTGGCGATTGCGTATGACCAGTGAGTGTCACTTTTTCCTCCGGTTCGGTTGTCTGAACTCGGAATAGTCGTATTCATCGTTATTTCTGTCTAGCTGGGAATGGTAAGAGCAAGCTGGCACGCTTATAGCACTTCTTGTCTGATCAAGAGGATTACTATAGTCCTCCTTTTTTACGACCATCTCTTGACCCTGGATCCGGAGGTTCGATATATATGGAAGGGGCAGCGTTCCAGGACATCCGCCTGGTTTTTTCTCATTCGTTATTCCTCCGTCTGCCAACGAATAATTTCACTCGTTGCCTTCGACTTTGGTAACTTCGATCCCGAGGTGTGTACGATTCGACAACTTTGATCCCTACCAAATTAGTTGACACATTTCATTTCGCTAGACGTAGGTCGTCATTCATTCCTTGAGTTTGTGATGGAACGCCTGCAGATGTAACACACTGAACACAGTGAGCGGACCTCTAACCATGATACAAGTACTGTTTGTTGCATGTAAAACCGCACCTACAGTCTTCGCCATAATTAGCTGACGCGCAGTCTTCTATAGGTACGCTGATTCTCCGAGTGCTCGCCATGTACTCTTTCAATAAACGCGTGGTCATCACAGTTGTCACCACCGCCATCGTCTGTCTTGGAGTGGCTGTTGTGCGCACTTTGTCTTTGCTTGGAAAACGCGGTTTTTTAACTTTCAATATTCCAGTGGTGCACGCTGCCTCATGGTTCTTCGCCCACGCTACCTCTCACTACCCTTAGATCTGGTTGCATTGCATCATTCTCACGGTCTCAGTCAGTGATTATGCACTTATGTTAATGTTTATTAAAGCGCATTTTTGCAGGCAAATTTGTAAGTAAAGGGTGTTTCAGGGACTCCGTTGGTATTGAATCCCACTCTATTAAGGGCTGGCCGGAGGTTGGGAAGTCATGTAGGAAAAATCTCATCGTATGCGCTCATCTACTCACAATTCCTTCAGGTTGGCCGGAGACGTGATATTGCTAGGGCTTACGCTTTACTGGGCATATTCACATAACCACTGGCGTGACATTCCGGTCGGATCACTTTGGCAAATGTTGATTAGAGATGGCGAGTTTCCAACGTGCTGTTTGTTTATGGGTTTCAACTCACCCGCAGTCCTCTCTTTTCTAGGCTCGCTGTATTTTGTGTCAGTCCTGTCCTAGGCATCCGTATTCGAGTACCGACCTTGAACAGGATCATTTGCTCGGCGAATCTCGCAAATATCTTGATGTTTTATGTGAGTTTTGATTCTCTTTTTGTTGATGAAATTGCCTGAGCGCTGAGAATTGCATTCAACAGTTCGGCGATGTCAGTCTCCTGACCTTCCATTTCGTTCTCGCTCATTTCGAATATACCTAGGCCATCACATCCAATTCTCTCGCAGAATTTACGGTGTCGTGCATATTGTCCTTGTTTCCTCTCTCATTCAATTCTAAGAGAGGTATTTTGCAGACTTTCTTTGATAATGATTTGCCGGCTAATGCTGAACTTACACGAGGCGGCTGAAATAAACTGGGATACGTTGGACGTTGACACCTCTGCCAGAGTTCGATTTGCATTCATTGAGAACTCAGATGGTATTGATTTGTCCCGTAATTATTTGTAGTTCCCGGTGTGAAAGCTATTGAAGTTCATCTCGAAGGAAACTGTTTGGTGCTCTAATTGGACAAGGATGACGTTCACCCGTTGACACCAGCAAGTTTTCGATATTCAATTCCTCGACCTGAGTTGAGCTGGACTGTTAGATGTGAGTCCAGCTTGCCTGTTCAGAATTTGTTTCGTTCATCCGGAGAAGTGGAGAAGTGAAGAATCGGCGTGGATGAATCACCCCCAAAAGCGACCGATTAATTACTGTTGTTGATCAAACGATTGAATAAACCGCTTTAAATAAGGAAAGTCTGTCGACGTCCCTAACGAATATTCGAGGCACGCTGGGAACTCAAAATCTTCAATTTTACGGCGATGGTCCTGGAATTCTGTAGGGACGTCCCGGGCTATGATAAATATTGAAAGAAATTTACAGAACACAATTTCCAAGTTCTTACGGCTCCAGGAGCTCCTTTTGAGTGCACGGTACCCAGGATTCACTCGTGTTCCCGGAGATTGATGCTTAGAGCGGATCGGATTTCTCCCTCGACTTTAATACCTAGCAGCATCATGCTTATCGTTCTCGGATCAATGTTCAATTGTTTGGTTTAACTTTACGGATAGTTCAACTTCCGCCTGTGTTTCCTCGCTGAGAGATTCACAATGGGCTCTATTAGTAAGACAACCGATCACTAGCTCATTTGCCAACAGACATCGAATGAACGCTCGTCTGTCGCTGCCAATTCGCTAATGGAAAATGCCCGCACGCTGAAATCATACTGGTTGACTTCCCGTAAGATAAATTCATTCCTCAGGAATATTTCGTGTGATGCGAGGCACCGACAAATCGGCAGCATCCTTTCGGCCATTGAGGAACTCCCATATATTCAGCCTAATGTCAATGCTTTCCGCCTTCAAGGAGGCATCCACAGAAGAACATTCAGACTCTGGGCTACCTCTTTTGCCATTGTTGCAATGGTTGAAGCCATGCCTTGGAGATGCCTCTCAAGCGCCGGTGCCCTCGGCATCACGAGAAATATTCTGGAGGATTAAATTTATCTTACGGGAAGTCACCCACTGCCATATTAAGTACTTACTTGCCAGAGTGTCACCCTGCAAACGCGTGTATAGATGCGGACGACTTCGAGAGCATCAGGCTACAAGACTCTCGAGAAATGCGGGGGGTTGAACAAAATATTCATGGTTTGTTTAAGGTGCTCCTGTGTTGGCGTTGAGAGAATTAATTTTCTTCGGGATGGCATGCTCAAATTCCACCCCAAGTTTGCTGGAATTTAGGGTGGAAGTTGAAATGCTGAGATTGTCACCATAACACTTCCTCCCTATAACTTACGATGATAATTAGATAAATATAATCTATAATCTAGTCTGCGAATATTTTCAGCCCTACTCGCCGTCGGGACTCTGGTACCGTTCGCTCGGGGATGGTATATCCTCAAAGCAGTTTTCTCAAGAGCCCGAGAGCACGGGGAGTTCTGCCGAGCTACCTGAGGACGCCTTCTCATCCACCACTTTGTCGTCTGCGTTGGGTGTGACGCCGGCGTTTGCGGTGGCGGTGTGCACGATCTGCTCTGTTGCTTGATCACCGTCGAAAAGTGCGGCGGTCTCCTCCAGAGTCCGGTTCTTCGTCTCCACGACATCTGGGGAGATATCACTCAGAGTCAGATACACAATGTTAACGGGGCGATGGAGAAGGGAAAACGCACAGAGGAAGAGGATCACAGCCTCGACGGCTAGCCAGATGCAGTACACGATGTAGTACTTCCAGTCGGTGTTGGCTTGTGCAAGGAACGCGGGTTGGTCACTGTTCAATTATGGGGAAGTGCAACGTACCAAGCGCGATGGGGTTGACGTATTGGTTGAAGATGAGGGCGAGCGAGCACGTGAAGTTGAAGATGGTGAATCCCTTTGCACGAACATTGTACGGCAGGATCTCGAGCGTGTACGTCACGAGAAGAGGGGTGAAGGCAATGCTGCGTATGATCAGCCCTGAAAACTACAAGAACACGGAGAAAACTCACTCGTAGGAGGCGTAGTACAGGAAGATGAAGGCAATGACTGCGTGTGCCGCAGAGGTGTTGCCGTCAATGCGATACCGGGCAGTGCAGATGGTTTGCATGGTGAAGAAGAGACACATGCCGATGACGGAGACCATGAAGAGGAGGCGACGTCCGAGTCGCTCAACCATGGCGGAGGCGCTGAGCGCCCAGGCAAGGTTCCAGATTTGCAGAATACCGTTGATGAGCAGCTGGAGATCATGTTCATACAGTCAGTCTCACCGACTCTCACGATATGGGTGATCTTGACTCGGAGGCGGTACATCCTTGGAAGAAGACGTACCTGAATGGTGGGGTCGGTGACGCCAACGGAGGTGAGAACCTTGTTGAGGTAGAACGAGACCAAACCGTTGCCCGACCATTGCGAGAAGAAGGCGATGGCGACAATGATGCGGACGCGCCTGCGGTTGCCGGGCGAGGAGAGGAAAGACATCCATCCGACATTAGCAGCCACTGAGGACAAAAGTTCATCAGTATCGAAAGCGGAGCTGGAGGCAGGTTCGTACCTGCACGGTCGTACTCGATGGCAGCCTTTATCTCCTGAAACTCGTATTGCACCAGGGGGTCCTCTCTACATCATGTCACACAAAACTCGCCGCAACCGATGTGGAGTGGACTCACTCATTACCATCCGCGTGGTAATATGCTAGTGTCTTCAGAGCCTGCGCCTCCTTGCCTTTGCTGACGAGGAAACGTGGAGATTCGGGGCCAAATAAGACGAAGATAACCTGGAGAATGGAGGGGATCGCCTGGAATAAAGAAGGGACACGCCACGCCCAAGTGCTGTTAATTTTGAAACTTCCGAAGGTGGCCCATGCAGCGCTAGATACTAAACTGAGCCTCAAAAACAAACGGAAAAAAAGAACTCACATGATCGCTCCCGCATACCTGCAAATAGAGGTTGAGCCGGGGGTATGAGAGGAAGAAAAAATGCGATGCACCAAAGGGAGTTGTAACTCGAGGTAATGGGAGCACGATATTTGGGATACGACAGCTCGGTAACCAACATGGGTGCAGCGCTAGCTGATAAAAGAGTTCAGAACGGGATGGAAGGGCATTGTATTCAACTCACCAGAGAAGGTGAGTCCGAAACCGATGAGGAAGCTATGGAAATTCAATCAAGGAAATGGATAGCAAGGATGACAATAATATCCACCGAGCTCCAATAAACATGCCAACAGATTGGGACGCAGTTTGGAGACCGATAGCAATGATCAAGATCGTGGCACCGAAAAACACGGTGGGTCGACGGCCGAAACCGTCGCACATGTATGGTGCGAAAGGAAAGGCCGCCAGACCACCAATTGTCTATTGCGGACGATCAATACGGGATCGAGGGAAGAAACAGGCCGCTAACTTGGATGGCATTCAACAAACCGAGCTTCCCTTTTGTGGGGCTGCGGAAAACAGATGAGTTCTGCAAAAGAGGCAAGGAAAAAAGAAGACGCACTGCTTAAAGTATTCCTCCCACTGCGTCAAGGACTGAAGTCCGTTCATCATGGATGCATCGTAGCCGTTGGTTGAGGACGTGATGAGACTTGAAGAAGGAATTAGTGATCACGCTAATGATCGTCGGCCTTGGTGTCTACTCACAGCAGGGTAATCCAAGCATTGAGTGCAATAAGCCTGAAGGACGCAGGTCAGACGCAGCGGTATATATGCAGAGAAGGGCACGCACCGTCTGTTGTTGTACCACTTTCGATTCGGGTCCATGAGATCCGTATATGCATTAGAGCCGCGAGACTGTTCAGGGTCCGGCATACCGACAAACTTGTTAGTGAACGACGACGACTGTAGGAAGAGGAATTCCGAAAGTTGTCCACTTTAACTTTTTTGGCTGTTTGGTCCAGCTTGGCCAGATTCAGAATCCGTCGTGTATGGTGGTCACTTTTCGCGGTTAAAGTAATGCAAGTTCGTTTGCCGAGAATTCCTTTCCTCCACGGCCTGATCTCCATTTCTACGCAGATTTATCGTTAGTTTCTAAATTGTTGGGGCCATCTTCTGTTGCGTTTGTTTCACAGAGACGGCTTTTTATCCGAATTAAGCGAGCCAACATGCGATCCGACGGGCTGCGCTGATAACGACAATGGTGTATGTCGTTGAGCCGTTTCTCACTTTACGAGTTAAAATTCGTATATACTAGTCATTCAAAGTCTGGATGTCGGACTATGTCGAACGGTACTAATTCCTGGTGCAGAGGGGTGTCCGTATGTCGTCGATCCCCATCAGCGCAGTGGCGATCACACAAAACGCGTAAGTTAGCGACGGTGATATTGCTGGTTAGTTTACGCGACTCAAATATTCGGGCACGAAAGCATTGAAATGGCGCAGCAGCGTTCCGGCATTGAGCCATGAATCGTACTTCACGAGACAAGGCCCAGACGTTCAGGTAGCGCTGGCGCCGGATAAGTACTCACACTGGCCTACAGATCTTGTTTGAGGTGCGCTACGCGAGTTCGGCTAAAAATGATGCGCCAAAGTGCCTGGTCCTTGGGTCATCATTTTTTTTAGCCGAATTCGCGTGGCCACTGACGCAGTGTACCTTTCCAGGTTGCTGTGCGACGCGATTTCTGTGTTTACAAGTATTTAGCCTTCATACTCCGGGTCAACTTCCTATAAAAGAAACTTGTAGGTTGTCTTCGAATTTTGGGCAGCCTAGAAACGCCAAATCTGGGCGGCCAAGTTTTGGGCAAGTCGACGCACAGGCAGAGTGTATTGCGGCGGCAGTACAGCTCCTGGGGCGTACTGTTTGCGCAAACAGATAGACTCTTGGGAGCAAACGAATGACATGGCAACGATGTCGGATGCATCATGGGTAGAGATGAGGAGCGCTGGGACCGTGGTGGTGGGAGTCGAGATGGAGGTCACCGAAGGAGAAGCGCAGCTAAACAATCCAACTGGGTTTGGACTTGTGGTCGTCACGGTCGGCGAAGCACCGTCGATATCATTCTGCATTCGCTAGCCAAACAGAAGCTAAACTCCGGCGTGAGTGCAAAAGTCCGGCAGTACTTGAAAACCGAACCAAATTGGACGCAGCCTGAACGGGACTTGGGTTCAGGATACCCCGCGAGTGCGATGAACCAGCCTGCAACCTGGACTTGCGCTCGAGTGTCGAGACCGAAAATTTTATGCTAGAGTCCATTTGACCTCCATTTGACGGCCAACCGTACCCATGTTTGTTTTTGAATTGGACCACTGAAAATTTCCACCGTTCCGAGCTAAGCTTCGCACGGGTCCGACTCGTAGTTACGTAGAGCCAAGCATGTCGCCAACGAGAATGAATGGTGCTGATGCGCATCTTTTGCTGCCGTACGAACTAGGAGTATCAGGGAGGTCCTGCTGGCGATATCAGACACCGGGGAATATAAGACAAATACAATTTTCCATTAGCGCGTTCGGCTCAGCGGTCAACAAGAATATTGTTATCATCTCCGTCTCCGTCTCCAATCTCTATTCAAGAACCAAGCAAATATCGTAATATGAGAAATTAGGCAACAGAAACGGGCATGGCGTCTATATGGATATGTGATACAGCAGCCTGAGTAAGAGGGGAGGTGAGGTCCAGTCCAGTCAGTCCAAAGAGCCGAAGGAGAGACACCAATTTAAAACACAAGAGCTGCGGTGGGAACGTGCATGGTGATTTTGAAGTCTAGCCTGTGAAGTCGAATTTTGAGTTTCCAGAGGGCCCAGATGAAGAAGTCAGTGAGGATGTACGGTGGGCAGTCAAGAAAAGCGAACGAAGCGTGTATTGAAAGAGAAGTCGCTCTAGTCGCCGTGTACGAGACAGATGCTTCCGCCCCAACTTGGCAAAAGCAAGTCCTTCGCACTCCTCGAGATGAAGAAGCTCGCGAAGCCGAGGTGCGGCCGCGCTGCAGAAATCGCGTCAGTGTGCACATATACATTACTCCCACGGCCGGATGCGCCTGGCACTCGTAGCCCTGCTACGTCATTCCGTGCTGAGGGTTCGTCTGACGTGAGGGTCAGCATCAGCTTGAACTGCGAATTAAGGAAACTCAAGAGAAACAGCGCCTAGTATTGGCACATTACCACCCGTGGTGAGAGGGCAGACGTTTTCGAGCGAGGAGAAAAGGCAGGGTAAAGTTGTCACTGGGCACTAGAGCGGGCAGCTACAAAAAGTTGGACAAAAAATAAAGCGAGGAACGACACCGCACGGGAAGGAGGACACGACGCCAATAAAAAAGGAAGATAGAGAAGCAAAACATACCGCGCCCGCAAAGATGATATCCTGCACGCTGCCGCACATTAATGACGCTCCTTATCCTCATCAAAGCACCGTATCTTCCATGCCGGCGCCTCCAATCCCAGCTACAGCGCAGCATCGATGGACGCCGAATCATGCTAGGTGCGGCCCTGAGAAAAACGAGACGCGTCTGTCTTCGGAACCAGAAGCGGAGGCGGCTCTTGGAGATGCGGACTGCGGTCAACTATGATGGGATGTGGGCGCGTCCGGCGACCGATCGGAGGATTTAGTCGCGCTGCGGGAGTCCCGTGAATATTTGCACCAACAATCTGGGAAGGAGGGAGGACAAGAACGGAGACGATGAAGGAAACACTAACCAGGGATGAGGAGCCCAATCAACGGCCGCGCGCGCCCGGCGTACTCGTGGTGTTTCAACGCCATTCCGAGCTCCGAGTCCATCTGTCGTGCGAGGTCAACGTCGGGATTAAAGTGTGATCACAGCAAGAATGAAGTGATAAAGGAAAACACAACGATAGCAGGAACTTGGGGGAGGAGACTCGGGGAGGAGTAGCGCGGAGTATTGGTGCATCACCACTCGCGGCGAGGAAGCGCAGAAGTGCACTGCAAAGGTACCCTCTGGGCGCTAAAGCGGGCGCCTAGCAAAAAAACTGACGATACGCGCAGCCAAAATGACGAGAAACGGTGCCGCATGGGAAAAAACGGGATGGTGAAAGAGGAGAAAAAGAGCAGCTAAACACAGCTCACCGACGTCCTACACACCGTCGCAAAGATCATGGCGCTCCCAGCCTGGTCTTCGCCAAAGCGGCTCGCTTTCCACGCAGATGCGTCCCATTCCAGCAACACCAAGTAGCGCGGAGGGATACGCGCTTGGGCTTGACAGAACGGCCCTGTTCTAACCCTCCACAGATGTTGTCTCGGAAGCAGGTCCAGTCGGCAGTCGGCTTGGATGACAGATCTTGAGAGCTTGAGAACCAAAAAATGGCAGAACAGAGATTGTCGTCGGCGCTCATGGATTGGACACGCCGCTAGCATTGCATCCTGCCCATCGAATGCAGCAGAGCCGCGGGTTGGCAGGCCGCAGAGGGCGTTGGCTTGGCGTTGGCAGTGGCAGAGGGCAAATAGCGTCAGACGTGATGCGTGACGCATGACAGAGCACGTGTAGTCATGGTTCAAAACGTTCATTGTTCAACTGTCTCTTGTCGAACCGTTTCTTACTTCGTGGTTCCCATCGTAGTTCACGTAGTGGTCTTTCAGGGTTTGTCGGATGCTGGCCATTGGATTGCATTAACTTCTGGCGCAGGGAATCCTCATGAGAGGTGTTCAGTACTTTTTGGATGGCGGACGATCCTGCCATTACAGCACTCTACTCGGCTTCCAGGCGGTGGCGATCACGAAAAATGTGCAAGCTAAGAGTGGCGATGTTGGTAATCTCTGGTATCAGCAGTTCCCTCAAGTCTACAACCCCGCAAGCGTCGGAATGGCAGTCGACGCCGGGAACCTCGCCGCCAAAGCAAGCGCTCAATTGTACCTGCACAAGAGTTTATTGACGATAACACAACCAGTAGGGGACTACTGATGGGACCTTCACCTGTTGAATCAACAGGGCAAGGGGATGAATGGGAACTTTGCACATTGAGCCGGGCAAAGCAATCTTTTGGGTTTTTCTTTTATCTCGAATTTTGTGCAGCACTGGTCGGAAGCTGGAGCTATCGCGGTAGTCGAGATTGGCTAATGAGTCCCAGATCTGTAAGGCACTGGATCAGTATACTCGTGCAAGTTGGGCCCGAAAGAATGAGAAAACGAACGAAAATGAAAAGGGAGCGACGTCGGTGTGAATGAAACAAAAACCTACCAATATGGTCCTCGTGCCTTGTATTTCATCTCTCGTGAAAAACCGTGCTGATTCGGTGCTGGACTGGCCGCGATGACACCGGCGAATGGATCGTATTGCGTTGACCTTCAAGAACAGTAGTAACATGCAACTTAGTTTGAGTAGACATTCATACCATGACGCGTCCTCGACTGCCATCACGTCACTCACCATTCCGTTGAAAAAGCAAGCGCATCGGAGATACACAGTACTCGCTCGACGTTGCAAGCGTGCAGTGTGGGGCACAGCCTCACGACGCGCCGATAGGTGCGGTCTTCGCACTTGCAGCGGGAGCACAGCAGCGTCGAATAGAACAGTGCGCTGAGGTTGCTATTTCGGACACGAAGCTATCTAGGTGCGCTGAGCGAGGAAAGAACAAGACGGGCAACAAGCGGGAATGGAGCCTGCGCGGAACACGTCAGTATACATTTTCCCCAAAGAATGATCTTGGCGAAACGTACCTGGCGCGCCGCTAGCGCGAATAGTACGCTCGAAAGTTCCTCCTCTGGGTCCAGGCATTCCAAGGAAGTTGGTTGGAAGGCTCAGAACATGGTCGTGGCACTTTTAAAGTTGCAGAAGAAACTCAGCTAGTCAAGGGGCTGCCTAAATAACATTCATGGCACGCTCTCGATTGCGATCAGCTAGTTCACCATTGCGCTGTATAAGCGAGTCGTCGCAGAGCGTCGCAACTGCGCATGAGGTCGACCAGTAAATGGTTCGCGCTCTTACGCTTCCGGCGGGCGAGAGCCTAATACTTGCGAGACGCGTCGGTGTTAAGTTCCCGAAACTGTGCGGCTAGCGAGCCTTTTGGAAGATGTACGACGGGCTGGAGATGGAGCCTACATGGCACGCGTTAGTGTATTGTCATCAAAGAATAAAGCTTGAGACGTACCCGGTGCGTCGATGACAACAATGTCAAGCTCGCTAGCCCCATTCCGCGAAGTTCTACCTCTGCACCTCGGCCTTCCCATTTCCACTCGGCGCACCACAGGGCTGGCGTTTCGAGCGGGCCGTGGGTCGAGAGAAATTGGGCGATTGAATAGCGATCTTCATGGCGGACTCGTTTAGTGTAGTATGCGATTTCTTTGACGATACAGGCGGATGGTGAAGGAAAGGCCACTGAGAAGTTGATCTATGGGCAAATTTATGAGCAAGCGTGAAAGGAAAAAGAAAGGCAGAAAGTCAAGGGATCCGTCGGTGTGGCAAGACAGAGACCTACCAGCAACATCATTAATAAGATCCGTCTCGAATCGAGGAAAGCGCTTGATCAAAGTCAATCGGCACGAGATGGCATTGACTGCAGCCCTATTTTGTGCAGGGGACAAATCGGTAAAACTCTCAGAAATACAAGGCTTCGAGACAATGTAGCACGGCAGACAAGGTCTAGCGGCGCATTAGCGATCATCGAGTAAAATGCGCCAACAAGAGCACAAGAGAATAAGATGAGAAATAGAAAGAATCAAAAACGAAAACCAGAAGGACACGAAGCCGAATGCGTAAACGTACCAGACTCGTTCCCGGGTGACCACTGACCATAGCAAGACGCACTGTAGCAAGATGTGCACCAGCGCTTGGCGATCCTATGCGCGCGCCCCTCTTGAGGATTGTGGGAACGCGGTGGTTCAGCTTCTCAGAATCTCAGTATGTGATGTCAACAGTCAGCCATGAGCGCTAGCGCTTCAGCGTAGGCATCATCCGGTTTGATCGGTTCAGGCACGTTCAAATTGCGGGATCCCTACGATTTTGTAACTCTTCACGGTTTAAGGATTCCTTGAGGCGGCACCAAAGCCGTGGAGAAGCCATTCAATTTGGCGTCTATGGTTCTGAAAATTCCAGAGCGGCATCCCCGGATACTCACACGAGTTCGGGAATACATTTCCCAATTTTTTGCGTTCGTTACATAAGTTCAACTTTATGAATTCAACACGGATCTCATTATCAGTGGCTGTGTCCTTTGCTTGTCCTTCTACGTCCATGATGTCCTATTCGATAATCCCCAACGGTCAAACCTTGCCTCTTTTCGTTGAGTGAAGAAATTGCCTCGAGTCAGACGGTGTTCCGGGGTGAAACCCGTCGCACCGCAGCCGGTTGTTGTGGTGATGTTTTACCCGAAACGTCGATCAGCAGATTAGCGCCTACAACTGTCAGCTCACATCGGCGACTCACTCCAGGAGTTCACTCCATAACTCTCACCATCTATCACTCAATGTCCGAGCAATTTCAGCTCGAAGACCTCAAGCTGTTTCTACACTCTGAAGATGACCGCAAGGCAATCTTCAAGCTCCGAGGCAGCGAGGCTGTGGCTTTCATGGACAAACTCTTGCGGACACTTGATTCCCTGCGCAGCAATGGAAAAACAGACCAACTGCTTTTTCGCGCAGAAGCATGTTTGCTCAAGCTTTCACAGAAGTCCCATCTCTTACCAACTTCTTTTCTCGTCGAAAATGTTGTCTGTGACTCGAGGGATCCTTCGGGCGGCGGCGGCTTCGCAGACGTTTATAAAGCTCGCATAGGAAACAATCCAGTTGCTCTCAAAGTCCTCCGTATTCATGTCGCAGGTGCTGTTCTCGCAAAGGTCGAACAGGTGATTTCTCATATACCACCCTCGCCAACTGAAGCTGATAATTTTCTGTTCCAAGATTTCTGTCGTGAAGCGCTCATATGGAGGCAGCTCAAGCATCCCAACATTTTGGCGTTTCTCGGAATATCGAAAACTGTCTTTCCCGGGAGATTTTGCATGGTAGCACCCTGGATGGATTCGGGAAACATTTTGGGCTACCTTGCTTCACAGCCAACGGTTGACCGCAAAGCTTTGGTATGGAGACCGAAGTACAAGTATTCAGTTGATTTCATTATTGTCAGTTACTGCAAGTCGCATCTGGTTTGGTGTACCTGCACGAACGCAGCCCAGCAGTTGTCCATGGAGACGTTCGCGGCGCGAACATCCTCATCAATGCCCTGGGCCAGCCTTGTCTCGCCGATTTCGGATTGGCTATACTAGCCGACTCGCTTGCAACCATGACGTCGTCCAGCACATGTAACACTCGTGGAAACGTGCGCTGGCTCCCACCAGAAGTCCTTAATCCTACCCAGTTTGGAGGCGGGTATCTACGAAAAGAGCCAGCTGTCGACGTGTACTCTTTTGCAGGTCTTTGCTACGAAGTATGGCCCATTTTCTCGTCAATTATTCCCTGCTGATCAAGTGTTAGGTATATACTGGTGAAATGCCGTATTACGCACAGCGTAGCGATTTCCAAGTCATGACAGATGTGCTGGGAGGAATACGTCCAGCACGACCTTTGGCGAGTATGACTCGGGGGGAGCTATCAGATGCTGTCTGGGATTCTATGGAAAAATGCTGGGCTCATGTTCCTTCGGAACGACCCACAATGTACGAGGTTGCAAATACCTTCAGGGAGGCCGAGGTGCAGGTAAGCCTTTATTTCTACTTCCGCAATGCAGGATATTGACCTTAAGCAAGGTGTTTGGTATTACACCAATCAATTTGAATCTCCAGGAGACACGAACGCCGTCGGGAAGACTCAATTGCGCTGAACCTTTTCGTTAGTCTCAAGATTCGATCGTAGTTTTTCCTTTGTATAGTCCCTCATAATCATTTAGTCTCACGAAACGGACAAAAATTAATGTTCTTGGGTTATGATAACGGGCTCTGGTTGGGCTCACGTCGCAGCGGTGGTTTGTACTCAGCCCCACTCTTTGCATTTCCGAAAACATGAACCTAACTGTCGCCCCAGGCCTGCGACGGGTTATGAAACTGAAAAATGTCACCCAGTGTGCTGTATTACATACCTTGGGTGTAGTTCTGGTGCTCGGAGGCAAGGTGAGTGTATATACTAATTATCCTGCCGTTGATGAGTAACAAAGTCAACTTGGCAGTCTTCTGCGCAGAGTTCAATCTGGGCATGTGCCATTCACGACCTCATCACCACGGGAAAGCCGGAAAGCGTCAAACTGCATGAAATCAGTCCAATGTTCCGGAGTCATCGACTGAGAACGTTCGTTGCCGGAATCGTGCAGGGCAGAACTCTTGTGGTTTACTTGAGGAATACCACTACGCAAGAGCATCGGGCTATCTATGCAGTACGTTCTATTTCTCTATGTCTTACTTTAGATCTGATTACTGTATTCATGGGTTCTAGAATGGCATGACTTGGACAGTCTGGGAAGCAAACGAGGAAATCATCTGCGAACCCACGCGGCCATCCTCAAATTGGCTTTCCCGGATTGCGCATCGGGAACCCCGATGGTTCACCGAACTCGGAAGTGTGCGTAGGTTCCACTGTATTGTATTTGTGCCTGCCCCTTGTTAATGATTGTCTTTGTCAGCGTTATGCATACGACGATTCCCAGGAGGAGTTGCTAAATTTGTGCTTCATGGACGGTGGTTTGGCGATCTTGACTCAGGACAACGTCATAGTCTGTCCTATCACCACGGCTCGAGGTGAATTACCCGATGAGTCTTTGTACGTCTCAATAGGTTCACCATTGAATTCGGTCGGGGCTGACGAGTCCGTTCTCAGCTGGACGCTGGAAGCAGACTCCAGATCGAGGCATCCTAATCCACCGCCAATCGGAATTCACTCCTGCGACGATGAAAGATATTTGGTCTGCTATCCAAGTCCGTCGATCGGCCCGCGTCTCCAATGGACAGATCATTACTGATGCTCAGTCCTGTCTAGGGTTTGGCGCCTTTCTAAACCGCGAAGATGAGGAGCTGGATCGTGTATATTGGAAGGTCCCTGCCCACCAGGTTGCCTTCCATTGGCCGTACGTCTTGCTTTTTTCTCTTGAACAAATAGAGGCCCGCCACATCTGCACCGGGACGTTCATTCAGATGATTGGTGATCTTGGCACGGGTTTGCGCTGCATATGGGATAACCCACAGCACCTGGCTGACAGCTCGGGCTTTATATGTGTCTCCGGTGATTCGACCGGCATCAGGATGTTTGAGATACGACCGATTCAGTAGTTTGCACCGCA
The DNA here is from genome assembly GCA_014462675.1 of Mycena sanguinolenta. Lineage (NCBI taxonomy): Eukaryota > Fungi > Basidiomycota > Agaricomycetes > Agaricales > Mycenaceae > Mycena > Mycena sanguinolenta. The sequence goes on along the minus strand of JACAZH010000034.1, from coordinate 340,715 downwards.
ATTGTAGCCGCACCGGCCGCGTCTGGGTATGAGCGTTATTCCATCTAATATACTGCAGGAAGGCTTTGAATACACCGCGAGCGCAAGAGCTATCTTCAGACTATTCGGTTTGGAAGGCATGGAAGCAAACTAGTTGGGAACCATGTCAATAATCTGTTCAACGTCATGACCATGTCTGTTCCCCTCCAACATTCATTCGACCACCTCTTGTGTGGTTCGAAGCAATACCCGGACAAATATGTATTACCCATTTTCTTCTTTTTCTTGCTTCTTAGTACGACAACAAAATTGGGTTCTTATCCTGTGGACTTGCTGGCAATTCGCGCGGCTTGTGCGCGCGTGGCTGCGATCTCTGGGGTGACTGACAGTGGAGTTTGATGGAAGAGGGAAGAATCAAGTGGCGGGAGATGGGAGAGTTTGGCCGTTTGATTCGATTTGGCATACGTTGCCTGTTCGAATTGAGTCGGAGTCGAATGTGAACAAGTCATTGCGGTGAATGCTGAGTGCCATCTCGTGAATTGTACCTTCCCTTCGCCTTGCACGTAGGGCCAGATATTTAGACAGTGCGAAAACAAGAAATCTCCGTGAACAAAGGAAACGAACGGATTTGAACTTGAGCCGAAAGACAATTTTGAAGATAGTCCTTCCTTCGGAACTAGAGCTATATATATCTCCCGACTTGTCCTGTTATAGTTCTTTGAGCGTGAAAATCGCAACGACACCGAGCACAAACCTATACTATTGTAGGCCCGTCTCATAGTCCACCTGAGCGGAGTATCGCACCTCCAACGCCCGAGATTCGCGCAGGCGCGGTAAATTGCGCTCCAGTACGGTCCGGTAGGTGCCATCATCGGCGCCTTGCTCATTAAAGACGAGATCCCAGACGCAACGCGAAAGGGAGCCACTCATCGCGTCAAATGCCGCCAGCAAGGTCGTGGTTTCATGTAGCGTAGGGCTCTTGTAGGACTGGATTATGACGTGCAAGATGAGCGTGCGCAGCACCGGCATCAGGTCGAGCAACTGTGTCAGAGTTAAGGGAAGCCACGGCGGCACGAGCGCGCGAGGCAGCAGCTTCAGCTCCAGCGTCGTGAGTCGGGGAAGGGGCGGGAGGGTAAAGTGATCGTAAGTAACTAATTATAAAGCAGTATCAGCGCGATAAGGAAAAGATGAATGACATTTTGGAAGACAGACATGTGCAATCAAGTGAGAGCTCCGTGAGTGTGGATGCAACAGCGCAGACATAGTCGTTGGTGAAGCTGGTTTTCTCGATGGTCAGTCGCTGCAAGCTCCCAATGAAAGCAGGCGCCATCAGCCCGAGATATCTTCCAGGTTGAAAGAACCCAGTTGTCAGAATGAGATGCACGAGAGAGGGATGCGTCTGAGCTCCGTATTGTGCTGGTGGGATTCCATCGTCGTTATTTTGTAAAGCCCGGTGAAGGGACAGGACCGAACAGTGCTGTGCCGCAATTTCGAGTACAGACTGCGGCACAGCGGCAATATGCATTATGTGCAGCTTTTCTAGACATTCCACACGCAGGAAGAATGTTGACAAAGCAGATTGTAGGCCAGGTGTAAGAGTGTCCCACGAAACCGCGACACCCTTTGAGGACGATGCGGCGCACAGCGACACATTTTGGGAGAAGGAGCTCCAGTTGGGCGTGGGAGGCGAGAGCGTTTCTCCGCGGAAGGATGAGTGTTAGATCCTTGACATGGGAGCTGAGATGCGGCGAAGCGTCGAATATATCCAACGCCCGCTTGAACGTCAGGCCCCAGTTCACGGTGACGTGGCTATGATGCAGGTATAACCTGCGAAAGAGGATTGCCTGGGCTGGACCCACGAAATCAGTTGATACAAGAGCAACTGATTTGACGAAACTCCTGTCGCCCACTGGATCGAGGTGCGCTAGGATCGCCTCAATGAGCTCTTGTGGGATGGTGGTGGTCATGAGAAAACAGATTGTTGTCATGATGTTCACACCGGAAATTGCCGAATTTCTGAACAAGATAAATTTAGTTTTGGCCGAAGTAAAGAACGTGAGGATTCAGAAGTTCCACAAATAAATATATTTGTGTATATGTCTAGCTGAGAGAGAGAAATCATACGCCGATCCCTGCCTGAATGAATGGTGAGACTCTGCAAGGTATTCGAGAATACCACTCACCACTAGAAACGGATGGACCGGCAATTCTTCAAACAACATCTTCCTGACCGGAAACTCGCTTATGAGAGACGGGATCCCAGATACAATGCGAGAGCGAACCACTCATAGCCAGGCTCTCGTCAGAGGCTGCCAGTAATGTCACGATTTCGTGCAGATCGTAGAACCGCCAGACTGAGATGACAGTAAGATGAGGGTTTGCAGCACCGGCCTCACATCGAAAAGCTGGGCCATGGTCGAGGGGAGCCACGACGACACAAGCTCGACAAAACTTCGTGACAGTTTCAGTTCGAGAGTCGTGAGCCGGGAAAGGGGCACAAGGTTGAAGCAAGCGGAGGTTTCTGAACAACATGAGCGCATGAAGGGAGAGGGCGATATATATTTCGAAAGACCAGCCTGTACAGTCGAGCGAGAGATCTGTGAGTGTGGATACCACCCTGCAAAGATGTTTACTGGTGGCGCGAGTTTGGTCGAGACCCAATCGCTGCAGGGTCCCAATATATGCAGGTGCCATCAACTTTCGGTATCGTCCAGGTACTGTACCCGCCTGTATGAGTGAAACAGAACCTGGATCGTGACTGAAACAAACGCGATGAAACCAGAAACGGCTGCGACGCCGGCGTTATGCGTGACAGTTGAAACGAGCTCAATTTTTCGGCTGGTTTTTTGAGCTTTTAGACGGAAATTTCACTTCACGGGAGGTGTAACGCAAAATGTTGGTGAAACGGAGCCCCGTTATGCGTGACACAGCCAAAATTTTGAAACAAAACGCAGCGGCCATGACGCGTTATGTTTCACTCATACAGGCGGGTACAGTAGTTAACTTCCACCGCAAACCAACCGTGCGCTTATGATACCCAACGGAACGCAAACACGTATTTATCAGTCACTGCTCTGACGAATCAAATCCCTTGGCAGACCACCGTGACTACGCTTCAAATTTTTGATTCGCGACATGCACCAAGTACTCCTTGGCCCCGTGCAATGGTTCTCGACAGTCACCAGATTTCCGTGGTTCAAGCTCCAGTACGCAGATATTTCTGCCTACCATATCATCCCTCGAAACCTCGAACACCATCGAATTCCGAAATTGAACATTTTGAACAATAATCACGTGAGCAGCATTGTTTACCAGTTTGTTCAACAACGAAGTCGGGTTGAAGTTGTTGTATCCAATCCTTTGTGCATTCAAGACAGAGTGAAATGCGCATATTCGTATCGACAGCCATCCTACATCTCATACAGAGCCCAGAATAAAGACAGGAATAGTATAAGGGATAACTTCACATTGATCACGAATTTGAATGCGCCGGACAGCGGCATTTCCTCTGCGTCCACATTTGCAGAGGAAATCATAGGAATATTGACTAGGGATCCTTCATTCAAAAATGGACAACAAGGTAAATTTGTGCCACTGACGAGGATCCATGATGGACTCGGGAATCTCGTCAACTGTGCTAGAAACTGAGATTCCCTCCGCGGCTTGGTGGTTAGAGCCCACGGCAGAATCTGGTGGGTATATTTATCTGAAAGGAACGACTTGAAGATCGACTTGGTTCACTAACCAGGATCCGCCTGGGTTGAATCAACAATCTGTTCGACTGTCCTGGAAACTGGTATCTCTGCCACATCCTGATCAGTAGAAGGAGCAGGAAGATCTACTCATATTCCTTCAGTTGGAAATGGATTTCAATGTCAATCTGATTCCCTTACCATGATTCGTGGGGAATAATTTAGGGGCCTCATCTAACTCTTCGTGGGTGGGATGTCCACTGGTATCGCCTCTATTATCAGAATATTCTTCGTCAACTGTGCAATATTTGTGAGAACCATCTAAGTAATCGAGACGGAAGACAAAATCACTATGTGCAAATGGAGTGTCCATCCGATGCAGACCTGAGAATTGATACAGAGGGTAGCCTAGATGCCGCGCAACATCTTGACTATCCGGATCGAATCCTTTGGCCTGGTGAAACTGACGCATTCCAGCATACACGCTGGCATCCCACGACTTTATCTCGATTTTCGCAGACAATTGAAGGGAGGGGAAGCCAAGAGCAACTGCATTCTCCAAAGTGAGCCGTTCGTCCCCAGATGGATCAAGGGACCAATAGGCCGGACAGTCTGGCCATTTGAATGAAAAGTGTCCAGTCTGGAAATCTTCTGGTGAACACAAGAATAGGAAGCCTGTTGGTGTGTCGGCGGTGGAGATCATGACCTCAAAATGAATGGAAGACAAAAGAACTGATATGCACATATATAAACGTCAACCAAAAGTGATATTGAATGACATTACCGTAATCCTTGAAATTGGAAGGAACTTGGAGACTCGTAAATACATGATTAGCCTGACTGAGCCAGCTTTGGGTGTGAGCCCAGAATTCGACCGCAATCACAGTGTCTATGGCATCAATTGAGGCGAAACTTGGAAATAACATCAGAACGGGACATGACGGTGGTAGCAACGTTACCGAGTCCATCCATCTGCCATGATCTTACCTAACTTCCAATTGGCACCAATGGAATGCCAAACGGCCGGCCACGCAAGTTCGATGTTCGGCAACCAGGCAATCTCTAGCATGTTATCGAATGTATCCTCCGGAACTGAGTTCCACACAGTGCCAATCTTCACTGTTGCCGAGGTAGCAATCAACATGGATCGAATGACCGAAAACTGCCAATAACATATAGAGTGATATTGGTCCAGTGTCAGAGAATCGATGATGATGGCCTCTGAATTCTCTCCTGTCAAGAAATCGAATCCTTGCTGGGTGGACATCGAACCAAGCAAAGAATATCCGGGAAGGCTCCGACCACTTGGTATGAGATCCATGCAGAAGCGGCCAGTTGAACGACGTATAAAATATGTGAAGTCCTTATCTGGCTGCAGTGATTTAGATGAAGCATTACAACGATGTAATTGAACTGACCCAATGGTATTGAAAAGTGGCTGGGAGACAAATGGAGGTTTCCTGCGACAATGTCATTGGCGAATGCCGTCGGACAACAAATTGATCATACAAAGAACTCGATACTCTGAAGACAAATCAACATCATATCAGGAATTGAAAATATGTGTACATACACTGTAAGCAAGGATATACGCTCTTGCAAACTGTGAATCCCAATGGTGGTCCAAGAATTGTTGGAGTGGTATTAAATCTGTTTGAGCATGACTTTCGTGAATATCAGCGCTTCAACGCTGGGCACGCCGTCATGGAAGACTGCAGCATGTATGTTACCGAAGCTCGCCGTTCCATATAATTGAATGATATTCGGGTGACTGGGTGTGCGTGGTTCAGCGTCGATTTCAACAGAAGCAAGGGTGGAACCTGCCGAACGGCCATGTATTTTGCAACATCCCGCCGCCATTCCTGAACAATTGAGTCGCAATTTCGACGAACGCATAATACGACCATACTTTCTTTCCGCCATCGCCCTGATACACAGCAACAGTGAATTCCGACCTTCCGCGGTCGACTGATATTGTGGCCGAATGTAGCTTCCGTAAACTCACGACCCCGGAGGGTCCGTGCAACTGTATTTCCCGCTGAAGGACAATATCGCCCAGCGGGATCGTTCGAAAACCTGCCCGGTATTCAGCATCCAACTCGGTGCTCCACAAATAGGTTACCAGAGAGCAAAGCTGGAGGAGCGGAATAACTTCTGTTGATGTTGGTGACCGTCCTGGCAGCAGAGCTATCTTTTTTGAGCTCTCGCTGAAAAGATTCTAAGGAACAGTGGGACACTTCATTGACATACATTTTGACTCTGGGACCCTCTCCCAGCCCTCCGCTACCACCGTGTATGCCGCCTCCTCCACCCCAACCACCCGTGCCTCCTGGAAGAAAAAGGCTGAAAATGCGCAATCTCAGTTCACTTTTTCACCCACCAAAAACATTGATCGTTTTGGCCCTTCTACCCTTCGGCGGCCTCGGAAACATTGTCAGAATGGGTTTTCAGAGGGCTCTTCTGATGGGAGGATGCTGGGGAGTCTGGGTAAGTCCCAAGCTGGAATTAAGTGGCAGAAAGAGCAGCGTACTCACATGCGGAAGAAGAGGATGGATTCGCGCGCGGAAAGTGTGGAGGTGGAGGGCAAGACTGGGCGCCTAATGAGAGAATCTAACAGCTATCTCTTTCGCACGATGAAAATCAGAGAAGCAAGTCTTAGCGCTCTGCGCTGGCGAAATAAAACTAGATAGAAGGTTGCTGCCATGATCGATCCGAGATGCAGGTGACCAATCTGTTGGTTCCCTTCAGCGACCGTCATATCGTCTTACCGCTTTGGCCGGGAGTTGCCCGCCCAGTGAGGCTCCACACCAGCGGAAATCGAAATACAGTAAGACGAGACCACCGACGCTGAGGTTACTTTCGAGGATGTGACTGATGAGCGGGAAGGACGATAAAAAGCAATCAAAGTACAAAATTCAGAAGTTGCAAAGTGTTCTTTTGTACAAGGTGGACAAGATTCACAAGAAAGGTGATACAGATAGCATGGGATCATCCAGACGGCGATGAAGCGCGAGATACGACCGGAATCGTATTAAGAGAATAAATACGAGTAGTTGCAAAGATTCGAAAAGGGAAAGAAATGCAGCCAAGAAAGCCTTCGAAGAAAGGGGCCGAAAGGCGGATGATGGAAGTTCGAGATAAGATTGGAGTTGTTTGATCCAGACGCCGTAGCCACACTGCACCGTTCCTCGGCTTAAAGCCATGGCCAACGTCCGCAATGCATTCGCACCATCGAGCCCAACTGCCTAATACAACACGAACGCGAGTCTCTCAGCTACCGCTCGGAGATCCAATATTCCAGGAGCACAATCACACTCAAACCACCCTTCAAATTTTGAATCCCGTAAGTAAGCGGCCTTCTATCGTTTTCGTCCAAGGAAACGACTGCTCGGCTTTAGCCACTTGACGCATTGTGAATGTTGGCGAATGTACACTCACAGGTGCCGAACACAACGGCCTTCTATGGAAACCAGGAGCACCACGCTGATAAACGAGATTGCCGATCGCATGATGGATGATAGCCGTGCTTACCGGTCATCGGGACCCCGTGTACCGTGGCGTACATGGTTTTCTCGCTGTAACACGGATAGTTCGACATCCTCGTCAAATATTTTGAAATGGCAGGACGTGTACATAACTTCAGTATCAGTACTGGAATTTTATTTCTGCTACCACTCATCAATGCCAGCTGCCCCGGCAAATTCATCGTCGGAAAACCATGCGATAATCTCTTGATTCGCATCCTCATCATCCTGGTTCTCAACTGTAGGCTCATCTTCATTTAACATCTCATCTAAGTGAGCCAGTTGATCAGAATCTAGAATAGATTTCGAAGTAAATATAGGGTAATTGAACATGCGAAGACTCACCAAGTCCTTGTCCATTATTGATGCCCCCCATGTAATAGAATCCATCCACACCAATCACTGCATCCCCATTGTGCAGAGGCCGCAAGTTGGGAAGTAATTCAAGCTCGTTGGTACAGTCATCGCGCGCCATTGTGAGCGCATACCCCCATTTTAAATATCCCAACAGCTCTCCCGTTCCACCATTCAGCTGATTAGTTCTGTTTCCTATCTACATAGTCTATAGCTCATGATCCATGTCAAGTATGAATATGCCTATGATATGACCCTCTCGATTTCATGGTTGTCTCTTCCGCCGGGTCGGAGTCGTCGCTGTTTTGATCGGCCATCAACAACATTTGAACAGAAACGAAACTTTTATTGCAATACGCAAGCATGCGGCGGACAGTCCTAGATATCTCAAATTGCATCAGTATCAGGGGGAATTTATCAAGATCCCGTCTCTGGAGAAGATCCTGATACCTTGGAGAAATTTGGAGTAGCCCCATAACCAAGCCGAACCGCCGATTGCTCATCAGGCAACTGATGCTTGCGATGGGCTGAGATTACAAATAAAAATCAGGCAACATGGAAGCAGAAATCGGATAGTGGAGTTGGATGAGACACAATGGGAACAGGCCACAATAAACATTCCAGCTATTTCGAAAACGATAGACGTTTTTTATTTTCAAGCAGAGTTCGGCTAAGTTCGGCACAACTCGGCTAAATTCTCCACCATCACCGTCGACGATGTCAGCTCTGGTGCCCAGTATCGCCCTTGTTCTTGTTCACCATGGCTCGGGGTAACCGGCGCGGTGACGCCATAGCCCTGTTGAGCACAAGCAGCTCATCGTGATAATGGCCAATCATCTCAAGCCTAATCAAATAGCGGCGGTGGCCCATGTCAACGTGCGCACGGTGCCCCACTGTGAATGTCAGACAATTCGTCATCGAATGTGGGACAGTCGGGAGAGGGACCCGTCATGAAGCTTAAGTTGGGGGCGTTGGGGCGTCGAGAAACGGTTGTTGTCAAGGTCCTGTGTGTCTAAATTTGTTTTGCCGAGCTGTGCCGAACTTAGCCGAACTTTGCTTGAAAATGAAAAACGTCTATCGTTTTCGAAATAGCTGTCAAACTAATGTTTTCTACATCGTACTTGCCACTACTCGGGGTCCTGATGACCGGTAAGCACGGCCATCATCCATCAAGCGATCGGAAATCTCGCTTATCAGCGTGGTGCTCCTGGTTTCCATAGCCTTCTGCGAGTCGCAGTAGTTCACGTTGTTCACTCGCTGGATTACGTTCCGTACGTCTCCTTTTCTTTCTTCCCATGACTTTTTCCGGTGGCCAAGTCGAGAGACCGTACGCCGCTTCTCACAAAGGCGACCCCACGCCATGGTAATCCTTGGCTTGACCAACTTCTCGTTGCCACGCGCACCCTCCCTCCACTTCCCCCTGTCTCCTGTTTCATTCCTTCAATCTCTCCCCCTCTTTCTACCACCTCATCAGCATCTCCCGCTAACGCGTTTATAGACCACGGGCACCGGCCAGTATCCTATCCGCAAACGCTGATATCGATGAACTCATCGTCGATCCCGAGATCGACCTGCTCCCACCACGCCTCGGCGTGGTGGGGACACCGGCACTTCCAGCTTCGCCTCTTCAGCATCCTTCCCCATCGCCGGCGCTTACGTTGCCCATGCCTTGTCGCTCACGGATAGACTGACCTCGCCAGCTCATCGCCCACTTGCGAAATCTTACCGATTCCTTGCTTCCAAATCAGGGTTAGCTTTGCGGGCGGCACCTCGCGCTCCTCCTCGTCCTCGCGGGTCGGACCGCGATGCGTGTGGGCAAGCGGAGACGCGGTGCACGCGCGAGCGGACGGTGCACGTTGATGGAGCCGGCCGCGGAGTGGATCGAAGAACGAGGATAGGACAAGCGACGTGGTATACGCGCCCAGCCACTCTTAGGCATTGACCGGCGGCACTCCAGCGTGCCCAGCGCGCGCGCAGTGCGAGGGAGTTCTCGTATCCTACCATCCCAGGCTCAAACTGAGTACGTCTCCTCCAACTCCGATTTTCCCCGCCCTAACAGATCTAATCAGGACTTCGAAATCTCCAAAGCTTCACCGTCCCGTACGGCTTCCTCTTCGTCCGGCCTCTGGCGCTCCTGCTGCTACATCACCAGGAGGTCTCTATCCAGGTATGTCGAATCTTCGAGCTCGTGTATTTTTTCTCTCATTGCGAAGAGCCTTGACTTGAGGTGTCTGCGAACTGCTCTTCTTGCTTTGTCTTCGGCCTCCGCTCTTCTTTTCGCCGTTCTGTTGTTTTTCCCTCCTTGCTAACGATCTTTGCTAGCTAACACTTTCAAGATCGTACGTTTCTCCCGTGAATGGCTGACCTTCAAAACCCACCAAAGTGAGCACTCTTTCTCGCTCTCCCTGTCCTCCTCTTCCCTTTCTTCTTCCACCGCATCAGAGCCTGACCTGCTTCTCCCGGTCTCCATTACCCAACGAGATGTCTTATGGACGGACGTCATGGCACCACGTCTCGACCTTTGACTCGCACCGTGTCTGCGCTGCCCGAGATCTTCTGGTAAGTCTAATCCTGTATTCTTGTCCCCGTAGCGCCTGTTCCTGTTCCCCCGTCTTGTCCCCTCCTCTTTTCATTTACCTTTCCAGTCGTACCTTCCCTCTTCGACTCAACTCATCTTCACCTCACCTTCCCTTTGCTTCTCATCTATATATCTGGCATCTGCTGACCGTCTTTCGTTCTGCAGGTAACACGCACCGCATGCGTCGCCGATGGACCCGCCCAGCAGAACCCATTTCTGTCGTTAGGCTAGCGCGCGCTATCCTCTCCCAGCACCCCATGTGGATGCAGCTCAGAGTCGACCTCCCAAGCTCCCTTCGCATCCATACTCACCACCACGTCACACCGACCACTACGGACGTGCGCTCAGTGCCCAGTAGCTCCCAACGCCTCTGTCGCCGCGGAGCCGCGTCCGGGAACGATAGCGTTTCACGCACGGTGGGAGGCGGCTCGCGTGCGGTGGCTGCGACCATCCAGGCCCGCTGCCTTGCTTGTTTGATGAGTTCAGGCTTGGGATATTCAGCATCGTGCCATCGTCGCCGGTGAGGGTGAATGGAGCGAAAAGGTGGATCGGCAGGTGTAATCGAGGGGTGAGTGAATGGAAGTAGGAGCTGGAGCACAAGCCAATGCGGTGGATCGGGAAGTAGCAGCCGGTGGAGGTGTCGAATTGGCAGACCACGAGGGTCGAGTCTTGGACTCTACTATTGGCTCTGACGGATGACTCGTGCACGGTGAAAAGGAAGAGAAGTAGGAACACAGGCAGATGTGGTCGAAGGGTAGCGAGAGGAGCGGTGGTACGAGCTGGAGCACAGACCGATCCCGAGCCCGAGGAGAGACGGTGACTGACCTCTCCCATTCTTGCTGCACATGTACAGCGCGCCTTCGGTGTCCACAGCGGCGCATTGCAGTCGCCGACGACTCCGAGGAGGAGAGCGTGAGTCGCTGGATACGGCGGGGCAGGTGTGCGGGTATGTAGGACCTGGAGTAGAGTGAGCAAGGATAGGAAGAGGTGGATCGAGCATGTGTGTCAGTGAGTTTAGCTTCGTCGCTCGTCCTCTCCACACGCACCTCGCTTTCCCCATTCTCGATGCTGCCTACTGCCGTCGTCTCCACGCCGTTGACGAATCCTCCCCAGTCTCCCTCGCCTTCCACTCACTTCCCTCTCCCATTTTTCCCCCTCTTCCCTCGTTTCGCATATCTCCTCTCCTCTTACTCACCCTCCTCTCGCTCCACAGATATTCCTCTCTCATATAATATGCTCGTCGTCAACGATGGCTTTATGTAGGATGGCCTCGATGGATTCCTTAGTTTCCGATTCTCTGAGTTTGTATTTCTGGGGATGGTCGCAGAAGATAGAGACATGTCGACGTGTCCCAGAGTACTTGGTTTGAAGAGCGTGGCAGTAGGACCAAGCAGTATTTACTGCCGGGGTGGATCAGCAGGATAGACTATGGCTTGAGGGATCCCAGTGGAAGCCTTGCCAAGCTCGGGGAGACAGGGTAGTGTCTTCACGAGACGGTCGCGCTATTTGAGCGAATGGGGATGAGTGTTCGAAGTGTATTTGATACATTCTATAATGTCGTAGATGGACGATGACCTTGTAGAAGTACCCTTGGACCATTAAGGCGATTACAAGAAATTCTACGGAACGCATTGCTATGCATACATGACCTATACGCGGATGGGTGGCGGTGGTACTGTAAGAACCGTTTCAATACACTGGAAACGAGGATGTCCGTCTACGATATGCGGGATAGCTGGATCATGTCTCATGCTCGGTCCTTGGCGGAAACACCGCATGAACCATCAAGTCCAGTCCGCCCACAGTGAGGCCACGAAGCTCTTCCGTGATTGCATCGCTGGGACAATTGGGGCATGCACGGAGGTTCCCGTCAGTGAAGTTTTCGACGTAAATGTAGAATGATTTCAGCTCCGCCGTGTCAGGATGAGCGTGACGTCCATGAACAACGCCGACAATAGCGCTGTAATCGGCAGACACCATATACTGCTCGCAGGTGATCGTTAAATGCTGGAGCTTTGGCAGTATGAGCGAGGATGGATTGGCCCCGTTGCTTTGGGGATCGAGGGCTCGAAGACAGTCCGCGATATCGATGACGTGGATATCCAGCGTCTCCACGGAAGAAAAAATTCGCAAATGTTGCGATATGATTGCGTGGTCTTCGTAGAAGTCGCATGTCAGCTTGCGGATGACACATGCCGAGCGAGTCAAAAATGGGACAGTCACGTCTGGGTTTAATGATGAGAGACACCGGAGGGAACCGAGATTTGGGAGTGTCAGGAGCTCCAGGGTACGAACCACCGAGACGTCTGAGCCATAGTCTCGGAAAAGACCAAGAGACGAGATATTGGGCAATGTTAAGGGTGGGTGATGATGATTAGCTATAGCTTCGGAGTTCACAGTACAAGCGAGTTCGGAAAGTGAAGGGAAGTTTTGTAGGATGGTAATAAACTCGATGGAAGAGAAGGAATAATCGGAGTAGACGCAGAATGCCGTTAGTGCGTTGGATGTGAGACTGCGGAAATCCAGGGTGTCTGGAGAATGCCGAGACCAATGAAGTTCAGCGAGGAAAGGTGCCCTGTGAAAGACATCGTGTATATCCGCAGCTGGGAATGGAGCGTCTAAGTATTGTAACTGAGGTAGGGATATATGGGAGGGAATAAGGTCCTGACAGGTTCTCTCCACAGGAGGGAGCTCCAGACGACGGAGACGACAAAAAATGGACGAGATGTCGAGCGGCTCGAGATCTCGAACCTAGTCAAACGTTAGATATCTGTCGGTGGAGTAATCACAGGGCGAGCTACCTTTACTCCGGTATTATATTTTATGATTAAAGAAAGAGGACGATCTCGAGCTCGGGAGAACCATGTTTGCAGTCCAAGCGATGTGCCATGACGAACAGTGAGTTTGTCGTACAAGAGGGGGAATCAATGCGGAGGGTGCTCCAAAGCTGAGAAGTAGAAAGTGCCATGTCTTTCCACTGGCGACAGACCCGTGTCAATAGCAACGGTGCAGGTGCAGCCGACGGAGACAGAGTCGACACGTCTTCGTCGGGAAGACATTCAACAAAGATTCGGGAAATGATTTCTGCTGGGAGAAAAAGGACAGGGTACACAATGGTTTTTAGGCTCGCTTCTACCTCCTCCTTCTGTGTGACGAGCGCAGATATATAGCGTTCAGAGTACGATTTGAATCGTGCTATTTCGGCCTCGATCTTTGCGAGCGCTGCGCGATGATTTGCTGCTGCAGAAACGTCGGGAGCCGGCATTGCAGAAACCTCCGCGACTTGATCTGAAATGGCATCCCAACTGCTGCTGTGGCCACATTTCCGACAGACCAGGGGCATCGAGGTGAAAGCAAAGGAACGGCCCGGGGGTGCCGGTTATATGGCAACGGCGTCTCAAGTTGCCAAACAACTTCCATCAAGTTGTTGGCCTTGCTCGAGCTCCTGCTGCACGAGAAACTTTGTACTCCACCAATACTCACAAGTTAATTGATACGAGTCCAGATCCTTGTTTTCCTGGGTCACCATCTCATAAATCTATCAAAAATCTATTTCTAATCCGTTCGATGAAAGTGGTCGCTCCGTATGGCGTTCCGAACGTAACATTAATAAAACTTTTTTTCTGGCAGATTTTTTTTTTTGGTCAAAGCTCAGATATCCTCCTATTGTGTTCATATACCCTGGAGAAGTGTGAAATGGCTTCAAATATGTCAATGTCAATAGATCAGAGACTGCAAGCAATGAAATAAGATGTTTCGGGCCTTTCGGGGTTTTCGGCCCACTAGATTTGGCCCAATTGGGCAGAACTGACTGATGGACGACTTGGCGCATCACGTCCCGCACACATTATGGGATTTCTTGCAGGCTGCCATACTCAAGTTTCTCACAGACTTATTTATGAGGAATTCTCAATTTGGTGCATTGCTGGATGGCATTCAAGTAAAAATTATCTGGAATAAAATAACAGTGATGTGGTTTGCTGCAAAGTTGAAATAAGTAGAATCAAGTTGCAAACAAGACAGTGAAATACCTGCCAATTGCCTCGTGCACATATCTCTGGTGCTCTCTGGTTTGAAGGGCCAAAAACCTTGGTTTTTGATTTGATTCATGAGAATTCTATATAAGTAAAATCTATACTCAACCTTCAGTTCTGGGCTGACACTAAGACCACTGTGACCTTCGTGATGGACCTTCGTGATGCGACGCGCCAGGTTGGCAATCAGTGGCAGTGTCAGTTCCAACAGCCAAATCTGGTGGGCCGAAAACCCCGAAAGGCCTGAAACATCTTATTTCATTGCTTGCAGTCTCTGATCTATTGACATTGGCTTATTTGAAGCCATTTCACACTTCTCCAGGGTATATGAACACGATAGGAGGATATCTGAGCTTTGACCAAAAAAAAAAATCCGCTAGAAAAAAAGTTTTATTAATGTTACGTTTGGAACGCCATAGCTCCGCACCTCCATCATCTTGGCTTTTTGTTTATTAATGGCCGCCATCTTAATTGTCATATCTACTTAACTCTCGCATGGACTGAGAACCTCTTTTCAATTCGAATTTCGAAACTTCCGCGGCCGATGTTGGTGGCTCGTTTGTAAGCACTGGAGCTGTTCTATTTGGATTTTCAAGGCTTGTACCGCCCACTCATTTAAATTGTTCATGCCAAACCAGGCACCGAATTAAGGGGCATATTTCTCCGCCCATGTCCGCATTTCTTACCGTCTTTCCACGTTACCACTCAGCATTTCACTTCATCCACCTGAGAAGAAGAATGGAGCATTTTTATTTCCCTCGATTTTTCTTTACATTCGAGGTAGGTTGAATAACTACATGTTCTGGAATGCTTGTTGTTCATTTTTTTTTACTCGGGTTAACACCCAGTGTGTCGCCGGCTCCGTTTGGTTCTGATGCGGTTTTATTTCCTGATGTCTCGCAGAATTCAATCAGGCTTGCATCTCTCTTCCCAACCAGCTGGGAACACAATCCGTCCCGCCATATATTCGAATTTTATGAACACGAACTCAGAACTCAATTGTTTCACGAATGCTTGTACCACGCCGGATCGGAATCGTGGGATGCCCAATGCTCAAAACGACTGCCCACGGCATATACGAACCATCAGCTGGAGTTGGGTATGCAACTCGTATGCGCACTCATATCAGTTCCAAATCAGTTCCTTACGAATTCGTCCGGCCAGTTCTCATGTGATGAATAGAAGGAGCACTGACGAAGGGAGATTCGTGGTTTTTAAATTCCGGACCCAGCTCAAGGCTCTGAATGCTCGTTGGCATGCATTCAGCCCAATGTGAGGCGACAAGAAATTTGCATTGTTAGATCTTCGTATGTAAATAGTTCAAGGTGACAAGAAAAAGGGCCGGAAGTGGTCAAGAGTCAATACAAACAGTAATGCTCTTTGTCTACTGTTCCCGACAAGCCAAAAATCTTTGGTAACTCACCTAGATCGTAAGTAATATAATGCAGAGGCATCAATCTTCATCGTGAGGAGTCATTGGCCAAAGCAGTGTTCCGTCTATCCTCAACTCAAGTCTTCCCGCAGTAAGGCGACGAAACTCTGTTATGATCTCATCGCCGGGGCACTGAGGACACAACCAGCTATAAGAGCCGCCAGTGGGCTCGGGGCCGAGGATGTGTAATGATTTCAACTCCACCGTGTCTGGATGAGCACGACGCTGATCGACCATGTTCATGAAGTTAAGACAATCAGCAAGCCGCACCACCGTGTCGCAAATGATCGTTAGATGCCGGAGGTTTGGCACTATGAGCGCCGACGTTGGATTTCCGATATGTTCGAGGCATCGCAGCGGACGTTGCGGCAGAAGTGGTCGTCGCGGAATTCGTCGTAGAATTCATGGCGGAAGTCGCACTTGAGCGTACGGATGACATATGTCGAACGGGACAAAAATGCGAGAATCACATTTGCGTCTAGGGATAAACCACACTGGAATATGTCGAGATTTGGAAGTGTGACGAGCTCGAGGGCAGAAATCGGTGGGTATTTGGGGATCACGTATGATTCCAAGGTAAGACCAAGAGACGAAAGATTGGGGAATGTCAAAGGCGAGTGATGTTGTTTTACTTTGGGCATTATAGGCCAAGCGAAATTGGAAAGTGAAGGGAAATTTCGCTAGAATGCTGATATACTCGGATAGAGTAAAACCATATCTGTAGGTGAGATGCAACGTGGTTAGTGTGTTGGATGCAAAACCGCGGAAATCGAGGTCTTGTGCAGGATGCCGCCACCAGCGAAGTTCAACCAGGAGAGGTGCGCTCTTCAGGACGTCTTTGATATCTGCATCCGGAAGTGATGCATCTAGGTGCCAGAGACAATGGGAGAAGACAGAGATAGCGAGCTGCTCGGCATCCTGGTGCTGGCCAAATGTCAGACACCCGTTGGGCGTGCTTACAAAAAGACCCACCGCTTTTCCATATGCATAAATATTATCGTAGGTTATGGTTAAAGAAAGAGGACGTTCCCCAGCTCGAGAGAACCACGTTTGGAGTCCAAGCAATGCGCCACGAGGAATCATAGTTTCATCGTAACCGAATGACTCGATGCAGAGGCATTGAGCTCCATAGCTGAGAGGTAGAAAGTGCGATATCCCTCCACTGGCGACAGACTCACATAAGTAGTAGCGGCGCGACATGTCTGGCAAACGGAGACAAGCACATGGCGCCTTTTTTGAGGAAGACATTCAACGAAGAATTGGGATGTGATTTCAGCTGGAAGCGAAAGGACGGGGTACGCAACCGCATTGAAGTTCGCTTTTGCTTCTTCCTTCCACTTCTCGAGTGCAGCAATACAATGTGCAGAGTACGTCTTGAATCGCGCTATTTCAGCCTCGATCTCCGCGAGCGCTGCGCGATGATTTGCTGCTGCAGAGACGTCGGAAGTGGGTATTGTACAAATCTCAGCGAGTGGATCAGGAACGGTGTCCCAGTTGCTGCTGTCGCGGCATTTCTGACAGACCAAAGGCATCGAGGTGCAGGAAGGGAATAAGTGGTGTGGCTGCGGCGTCACGGACTTGCCCAAACTCCTTCAGCCTTGTTTTACTCAAAATTTTGCTGGTGGGGAGTCGATTGAGGAAAGGTACTAAGTGGAAAGTTACGACACACGTTTTTGATATTTTTTTGGAATGTCAAGACCAACGCATCAGCAATTTGACAAATAGCTTGTAGCTTGTTTGGCCTTGTGAGCTTGCCGACAAGCTCACAAGGTCAAAGTACCCAAAATCATCCTTCAAAAAGTAGGAAAGCTGCCTTCAAAAATATGCTAGAGAATAACAAAAGACCCTTTGAGTCAAGGATAGACAAAGAGGCAGGCCCAGATGATGATTGATGTGAGGCAGATTTGATTGATGCGGGGCAGATTCTTCGAGAAGAGGCAGATAGAGCAAAAAAAGGCAGATTCCCAAAATGGAATCTGCCTCGTTTGATCGAGTTCGGCTGTACGCAGCGCACGTGAGATTTGCTGGCAAAAAAAATTGCTACTCGCTTCCGTCTACCACTACCATCGCTGGATTGCACAACGAGCACGACGCGTCGCCGACGTCCCAATGTCTTTTTCCATGCGCAAAAAAACGCCCCGTACACCCACGGACATCGAACTCCTTGACAGCTTATCTGGCCGGGATGTGATGGAATTCCAGAATCATGTACGTGACCGTCAAGCTACTCTGTGTCCTTATTGACCCACGCTGGCCCCACGTTGTTCATAGATCTACGCACCCAACTTCATTCGCAATAATCATGTCTTGTTTTCCCACTGTGAATGAATCAATACTGCTAAACTCCGACTATTTCTCCACCAACACAGCCTGTGGAATTCACTACCAGATCCCATCTCTCAAACGGCAGCTACACCGATCAAAGCCCAACCTCCTCCTAATTTTTCTGCATCCCTCCCCGCTGCTCCAGTCAAGGTCGAACCGGATGGGTTGAGTATCCCGAAGGCACACATCTGAACCAAGGAAATTGAAAAAAATGGGCAGCTAATCTTCGAGATTCTTTCTGGTTCTGAACCTGAAGATAATGCTGTAGATTCCGATGTTGAAGTTGTGGAGTCTCTGATGTGCAGTTCGTCTCACTCTTCGAGTTTACCTCTAGCCAACGTCGATCCGGAGAGCAGTAAGTATTTTCATTCACAGTGAACAACTTGGTTACTTTTATAAGTAATGATCTTGATCATATTGGCTAGCTAGTAGCTATTAAGACTTGGTATACAGTATATTTGGATTAATGTGGAATGTCAATATCTTTGTCTTCAGTGTATGTCCAGCCTGACTTGAATCCAACTTGAATCAAACCCGGATTGCGTGATCCCGTGCCGAGCAATCAGTGTTCCTCGAGGCAGCCGAGCAACATGGAAGGCAGATTCCATTTTGGGAATCTGCCTTTTTTTGCTCTATCTGCCTCTTCTCGAAGAATCTGCCTCACATCAATCATCATCTGGGCCCGCCTCTTTGTATATCCTCCTTTGAGTCCTCTTTGAGCCAGAGTTTCTCGGGATCAGCCGATCTGATTCAATGAATATTAAATTCTGCGACCTTCCAGGCTCGAACGGTTGACCTTGTGAAAATCGAGACTTGGTTTGTGAGCTTGTGAGCTTGGCAACTTTTTGGGGCTTGTTCGAGCTTGTTTGGGCTTGTACAAGCTCACAAGTTATCTGTCAAAAGTCTGATGCGAAACTTGGAGCGTAAGATTCGACCGGCAATCGCGACCAAAAAATGGGTCGGAGCAACCAAAAAGATACAGAGATGAATGTGGAGTTTTCTCAAGCAGACAGTGGCCAAGGAAGCTCAGGAAAGCCTAAGGTGATGTTGAAACTTGAGATGAGCGTTGGCGATAAGATTGAGTTGTTTGATCCAGACGCCGCAACCACACACTGCCTCCCTCAACAAACCACGAAGTTAAACGAAACAGAATGCGAATGGCAGCTGCTCAGCCATTCTCTGGCTCGGAAGATGAATCCAATGCGTCCGGAGCAACATGACACTCTAGCTTGACGAACCTCTCGATGATGAATTCACGACGACTCTTCACAACGTGATCTCGGTTCTTCAAGTTCGACCGGAAAAACCACGAGGTCAATAGTACTCTGACATCGTGAGGAAGCCCGCGGAGGTTCCTTCCTCTAGTTCTTGTCGTTGGTTTCATACGTGACGCGCTCAACTCACTTTGGCGGCCTTCCGAGCATCGCAAATGCACGGTGCACAAGTGGTCGATACCTGGTTATCTGCATCTGTAACAGGCGCTGTGTCGTATCTGGGTACGTCTCTTCTGTTTTGTTCTTCTTTTCATATCAAAACAGGGAGAAGATGAAAACGGGGCAGTGCGCGTTGCTTTCGCGGTCTCGGATAGTCGTCCTCAGCCCGGTTAACTTGAAGAACAGCTACCATTCGTCTGCTTCTACCGTTCTGTACTTGTTGTCTCCCTAGATCGTACCCCTTTTTTTTTCATTTTTGGTTTTCATGCACTCTGCTAACGGGCACCCAGACCATGCACCCGAGTGGCCGCGAGTAACATGTCCTAAATTGAGGTTGCCTCGACTTGCTTCCACCGCGCCGAGGTCGCATTTGGACGTGGTTTCCCGCTATGTGCATTTTATGCGTACAGTCCCTCTTTTTTTTCGGCTCTTACTATGCCCCTTGATCTTTTTTTCCCTTTTGTTTCATCGGTCGTACTATTGCTGGTTACTGACATTTATTTTTCAGACTTGATTCTCTTCCCTGTTCGACTGTAGTGGCTTTCCCGATAGCGACACTAGTTCGAGGTGGACCGTACCAGCGCCACCGGCGACCTGACGAAACCCTGCTCCCCCCGCTGCTCGCTCCAGGACTCCATCTCCCACTGAGCAACGGCTTTGAGATGGTACATCAGCGGTTTACGCATCTTTTCACGACTCGCTCGCCTGCCGCAGATACTTCACGGTCATACAATCACCTTCGTCCCTACACCATCTCCCCTCGCTGCTCGCAAAGGAGCGAGCCACCTTCGGCCCCGGCGATTCAGAACGCCCAGCAGAAGCACGTTTCCTGTCGTGGCTGGAACCGTCGGCGAGGTAGAAAACTCGTCGATTTGGTCAGCAGCAGTTGACTGACGGTTTTATTCTTCAGTCTCCGCAGCTTCACCGCCGTCGCTGCGCCCTTTACCGGACTCCGCACCGTCACTATGCCTACCCGTTGCCACCTCTCCTTTCTACACTGCGACTTGGTTTCGGCTCATCGGCATCCGTCATGACCTTGGCCCAAGGTTCGGCAACACGTCGAGGTCCTCATTATCGCAGGGCAGGCGGGTGCGCGTTCTTGCTGGGAACCCGCTGCGGAGACGCTGGAGCAGAGGCGATGGGAAGAGCCGCGTGGTATCTCGCCACCGACCAGCCGCGCGTCGGGAATTCACTACCCACCGAACCCCGCTTTGGGGGTGCTCAATACGCCCTTCTGAAACTTGACGGACATCTGATGAAGACTTCGAATTGTCCAAGGCTTTGCTGCGTTCCCAAGCTGCGCGTTTCCTTCGTCCCTCTGCACTGAGGCTCTTCGAGCTGCATACCTGCCACGTGGAGCTGGGTCACGGGCAAGAGCATAACCGCCACGGGAGGAGCTGAGTCGAGTCAAGCCGGGTATGTCTGCACGCAGTCTTCGTCCTCGTTTTTCCTTCTTCGGCCGAGGAGGTGTATTTCGTTCGCTTCGCCTAGTCGCCTTCGACGCTTCTGCCTTCCTCTTTTTCTCGCCCTTTCTTTGCTTTTGTCCATTTACTAATGGTTCTTTCTAGGCTCTAGCCAATGCCTCGAAGATTGCATTCTTGTTTCGTGATTGGCTGCCCTTCAAGGTGAGTACTTCCCGAGCGGTGCTTTGGAGATCGCGTACTGATTTGCTTCTCAGACTCACTTTCGCCTTTGCGACGCGATCTGCCGAGAACTAGACCGCTTTGATGTCACCATCGCTAAATTTGACCGCTCATGACGAGTCTGCGCTACTTAGGATCTCTCAGTAGGTCCTCTTTCTTTTTTCTCGCGCTCCTCTTCCTTCCCTGCTCGTCCCAGTCGTACTTCCATAACCTGCGCTTCGTCCTCCCTTGACTCCTCCCGTCCACGCTCCTCACCTATTCCTCGTCACCCGCTGATCCATCACCTGCATTTACTAACTATTCCTCCAGCCTATGTAAGCCCACGAGAAGAACGTCCTTAGTCACCGCATGTAGCGCGCGCTGTGCTCTCCACCTGCCACATCCTAGATGTCCGGTTCTGCGTCGTCTTCGCCCACCCATCTACGGCCTCGATGTCCAGATCAGCGGCGTCTACATCGACCTCCAGGGTTCACCATGCGTCCCGCAAACTGAGATCGACTCGTCCTCGGTATCTATCGACCTACCGCACGCACGAGTAGAGACCAGCATTTGGTGACTCCGACCTCCCCAGCCTTCGCGCTCGAAGGAGGCTGGGGCTTGGAATGGTCAGCGTCACCGGAGACGGGGGAGGTGTAGTCCAGGAGTAGCGGCAGGAGCGGCTGGAGGAGGAGGACACGCCGACATGGATATTCGGGTGCAGAGGTAGCTACCATGGACGAAAAAGGCCTGCAATGCCTCCATCGACTGCCCACACCACACCCGCAGCGAGGCTTAGCTACCCGCACCGTAAGCACCCCTTGAGGTCGCCAGCAACGGAAGGAAAGGCAGGAAGAGCCTTGGAGTCGCTCAATGAATACCATACCGGCGACGGAGGCGGGCAGCGGTAGGAACAAGATCAGAGCAAGGGATAGGACAGAGGTGCATCGGACGTGTAGAGCAGATTCGTGAGCTGTGGGCGAGGATACGTCGATCGGTGAGTCTCACTCAAGGTCTTCGGTCCTGTCTCCTCGTTCTCCCCCTTCTTGACATCGGTATTGGCCATCTCTTCGCCCGCTCCTCCCTAGCTCTCCTCTCCTTCATGCACGCCGTCCAGTGCTGTCGGCCTCCTCTTCCTCCTTTCATTCCCTTCACCGTGCTTGCTTCCTCTTCTCCCAATTTTCCTCCCCTCCTTCCTATCAGTTTACCCTTCTTTCTTTGCGTCTTCAGTTCAGTCCTCTCCCTCGCTAACCGTTTCCTCTCCCTTCAGGTTCCATGCACCGTGCTCGTCGTCGACGCCATCCTCATCCAGATTAAATAACATTCGTCCTACAGAGCAAATTCATTCAGTTGGGGCATTCCTTTTTGCGTTTCTTGAGATATTCAAGGCAGAAGCGAACATGTTATCGACGTGCTTGGGAAGGAGCGTTTGCTGGAAACTGATGAAAGATGCCGAGATGATAACTGAAGTCCGCTTATGGAGCTGGATTGACAGAGGCCGCCGGACTTGAGATGCTAATGGGAGCTTGGATCGCGACAGAGATGGATGTCCTTGCAGAGAGTCCTGAATGATGGGCCAGCGACTTAGTGTGGATGTGTGAGCGATCGATGTGCAGAGTGAGCACAAGATCGTGACGTTCACAGCTTGCGCCAAATGGGCGGGGCGGCTTCGGCGTTGGATCCTGATGATGTCCATGCAGTATGAACGACCTACCTACGGACGACAGACGTATAAACCAAACGGTGCAAGGAACAAGAAATTTGGCATTGACATATGCTCGTACGTGAAACGGGAGGTGGCAAGAAAAAAGTAGGGGTTGTTTGTCTGAACTGCAATGGAAAACGTATAGCTCTGGTTCAAGGGTGGCGAGAAAAAAAGAGGGTGCCGAGGAAGTTTGTCTAAAATCAGGAAAATGCATAGCTCCAAAAGAGTGTTCCGTCAATCTTGAAGTCCAGTCCCCCCTCGATGAGAGAACAAAGCTCTACTTCAACGTCATCGCGGAGGTCCTGGTCAACAGAGTCGGCAGTCGGGTTGGGGCCAAAAATGTGTAACAATTTCAGCTCCGCCGTATCTGGATGAGCGCGACGCTCTTGGACGATGTTGATAAATTGACGACAATCCCAATACCCAATCTCCCTCCTGCAAGTGATCGTTATGTGGCGGAGCTTTGACAGTATAGGTGGCGACGGATGAGCTTCATCACTGTCAAGCTCGAGCGCCGAAAGACAGGTTGCGATATCGTAGACAATTATCCCCAATGTCTCGACGGAACGGAATATTTTTAGACTTCGCGAAATGTTTTTGGCGTCACGGCTGAAGTCGCAGCGAAGCTCGCGGATGACACACGCCGAACGGGACAAAAATGGGCCAATCACATCGGGGTTTAGGGAAGACCGACACTCCAGGGAGCCGAGGTTTGGGAGTGTAAGGAGCTCTAGGGCATGAATCGGTGGGCATTCGAACTTCGATGGCGAGACAAGACAAAGAGACAAAAGCTTTGTGAATGTCAATGGGGCGGGATGATGGTTAGCTGTGGGTTTCACAGGGCAAGCGAGATCCGAAAGTGAAGGGAAACTTTGGAGTATCTCGATGAATTCAGCTGAAGAGAAGGCGTGGTCGGAGAAGATGTGCAATGTGCTGAGTGCATTGGATGCGAAACCGCGTAAATCGAGGTTTCCTCGAGAATACCGACACCACCGAAGTACAACAAGGATAGGTGCGTTCTTCAGGACGTCTTTAATATCTTCATCTGGAAATGATGCTCCTAGATCTAGACGCCCGAGGCGATGCAAGAACAGCGAGAGGTCGAGCTGATCGAGATCCTCAACCTGAACAAAGATTAGGTACCGTTAGAAGAACAATACAATGAGACCTACCACTTTTCCATAGGTCTGATGGTGGTTTATGTTCAACGATAGAGGGCGTTCCCCAGCTCGAGAGAACCAAGTTTGAAGTCGAAGTGGTATGCCAGGAGAAACCATAAATTTGTCGGGCGAGAAAGACTCGATGCTCAGGAAGCTCCAAAGCTCGCAGATCGAAAGTGCAATGTCCCTCCATCGGCGACAAACCCGCATAAGCAGCAACGGTGCACATCCATCAAACAGATACGCGCCGTCCTCAGGAAGACACTCAACAAAGATTTGGGAAGTGATTTCTGGCGGAAGGGAGAGGATGGGGTACACAACAGATTCGAGCTTCGCTTTTAATTCCTCCTCCTTTTTCTCAAGTGCAGAAATATAGTGTCTGGAGAACGCCTTGAATCGGGCTCTTTCGACCTGAATCTCCGCGAGCGCTGTGCGATTACTTGCTGAGGCAGAGTCGTCTGGAACTGGCGTCTCCGGTACTGGAATGATGTCCCAACTGTTGCTGTGGCCGCATTTCTGGCAAACCAAAGGCATCGTGAAGGGAAGAAACAGGAGATCTCCTGATTCCCACGATCTGATCGTAATCAATCTTCGGCTAGTCGCGACCTTCCTCTTCTTGACCTTTCTTTGCCTTTCTTCAACATTCCTTGGCTTTCAATTCTGTACATATATAATATACAGCTATGAAGAAACGCGTTCTCGATTCTCAAATCGATTTAGTGCGTCGCCCGACTCGTGCTCAGACTCTTGCTGAGCCGGAGTCTCTAGAACGTGGAAACCGAGGCAGAACCAACTATCTGGGAGCAGGATTCGGAGGATGAGCAACACCAAGGCATCTCCTGGGTGATGCAAACGGCGCTCAAAGAGATGCACCGCCAATACGAGGTTCAGCGTGCCGCACGAAGGGAGGCGGAACGGGTACGTTGTCTCTTGTCTGACTGCACAGTGACGAATCCCACGTAGAAAATCACCTATCTGGAATCCGTGGTCCAGCAGCTGAACGCTTCATTGGATTGTCGTGCTCAGACTTCGCTGCCCTACGAGTTTACCGCACAGTCCGACGCGCCAGCGGAAATCGGAGAATCAGTGAATATGGCGCTTATTCTCTCTCTCACGTTGTCTGATTCATGCTTCCTTGCTAGGAGCTCATTTTCACGAAAGCGGTACGTCGAAATTCTTCCCATCCTAGCTTCCCGGTCTGATTATTGCCTTAGGCTCTTGAAACTATGAGTGTTGTGGGTACATTCACGAGTCTCGATGTTTGCCATGTGGACGTATTCCCCAGAAACTCTTGGACTCCCAAAATAAGTATGAGAAGCTAGAGGACCAATTACAAACGGCAAGCCCGTTGTATTAATAGGTTAGTTTATCTTTAACCGCATAAAGCAGATCCGAGCTTCAATAAATGTGACCTTCGAGGCTAAAGAAGTAAGAGTCCGCGCTTATGGCTACTCCGCTTCATGGTTTACGATGTTTGTGTTCTATCCATTCTAGCATGAATGTTCCGAATTAAACATGGTGCGTCTAAATGGACTAACTCATCTTGCTTTCATTCATCAGATCAATGAACCAAGAAAATTGCTGAGCTGCGAACGATGCTCGATATCCGGGAGCGGGAACTCGCAGTGGTGAAAGCCTAATATGTTTCTCTCATCGAAAAGTCTGAAGTCCACGTTACAGAGCCGTAAAAGGAAGCGTCTCGCTCAAGAAGAAGCCTCCAATGCGAAATCGGTGAGTCTGTGTTTCCACTCGCTTAGCCTGATCTCTCACTCCTGCCTGCAGGCCGCTGCAAAACTCCACACGGAGCACGAGGATCTCAAAGTGGTACGCCCTGTTGCACTTCCAGCTAGTCCCGACATTAATTTAGCCCAGACCTGCCGTCAACTCATCTCGCTGGTCGAGGCGCTTGAAGCAGCGGGAAAGCCTGTACAAGATGTATGTCTCTCAGCCCATCTGTCTCCCGATTTTCCTTTCATTTAATCAATTACTCAGGTCGATGTGAGGGCCACCGTATATATCATATTTTGATACCACACCCATCTGGCTTCGATTCTTCTAGGCTTGCACGAGACTTCATGCAAAGTACACGAAAATGAAGGAGAAGCATCGAAAGCTGCAGGCCGTACGTGATCGATTATATTCTTGCAATCCCAAGAGCTATACAAGGGTTCATAGAGATTGCAAGAGGTTTGAACAAGAATTTGCGGTTGTGAACTTGAACGGTGAGCTTCAGTGAATTCCAAGGTTTGGAAATGCACAAAAGTGGATGATTGTCAATTGATGTCGCAATTTCATTCTCATAAATTACACAATAGGCTTGGAAGAGCGGACAAGGAAGTCTCAAAAAACCTACTTTACGGGAATACGGACTAAGATTATTCCAACTATTCACTTTCTTTTCCACTCTTATCAAACTCCGACGCATTGGCCGTGGCGTGGCGTTCCAGTTTACTCGTTGGGCCAGGGATTATTTGATTCTCGCTATCACGCTGGTTCAATATATGTGTATCACCTCGCTGTAATCCTCATCAGACATAAGATTGGACATGCGGACCGCCGGAGTAATATCTGAGAATATTTTTGAAGCTTTGCTAGAAAGAATTAACGTTGGAAGATAGGCGATACTTAAGTACAATGAGTGTAGGATGCCGTACATATGAACGACCGCGTAAAAATATTGCGTAAAAAGTTTACTTGAATTGCGGACGGGTTTGCCGATGCCACAGACAAGTGCTCATATCTGCCCGGTTGGATTGCATCCCATGGCCACTCACTGGGAACATTTACGCCAAACTCGCGAGATCTTAGCAGTTATCAAGGGCTAGAAGATATGCTTGTCTGTGCCTGGGGTAGAGATTCTGTTCGCTCGGTGGCCGTGCGTGCTGAACCCTCTCCGCGATGACGAAGGCTTCCTCAAGACGTTGATATTTGCTTCCTTCATCTAGCAAGCGGCCGCCATCTCATTCATTTTGCTAGATACACTTTCTCGCCGTCCATACTGGCGAAGCTGGCGAGGAACAACCTGAGCGGTCTTCTTTCAGCCTGGTTCCCGTTCGCCAGTCCCGACTCCTGCTACAGGAACTGGCCTATTTTGTCTGCCAGATGTTCATTGTGGACGCAGAGGTCAACGTGATCAGCTTCTGGTTATCCAAGGAAGGAGGCGACGACAATGAGTACCATCGCGTCTGGGCCGAGGTGCTGGCTCGTGTCCGTGATCGAATACGCAAACGAGTCGCACATCCCCAATGAAATCATGGAGTGATGGCCCTGTTTGCGGAGACGACGAGAGTCTCGTGGCTGCAAGTCTCGAATTTAGCAACGAACCTGGCTGATTCTGACCTTCTCCATAGATGCAACGACATCGTCTCGCTCAAGAAAAGAAATGGTCAGTCTGCTCCCCTCTGATCAACACAATTAATTTCACTGCCTGGTCCAGGCAGATGGCTCCCTCGAAAACTTCGCCGTCGCCTTCGAGCCCGGCTATCACCTCCAAGACGGCCTGGACTACTGCATCAAAGAGGTCAAGAAAGCTGTCGGCATTGCGGACCAGGCCGCGACGGCCCTCAGGGAGACCAAATACGTGAACAGCAAACTTGAAGACGATGAAGCTTCTAGGGAGCTGCACCGATCCCTCTCCAACGTTCGGTCCATACAGGTGGGGGCGTGATTGTGGAAGTTGGTACCTTCAGAATTTCCTGGGTGTCGGGCCTGGCCTCCATGCTATTGCGTATAGTCTCGACTCTGGAAGATTCGGACTGGTCAAAGAGCCGCGCGACGAAGACGGTTCAATAATTGTCATGCTCGGGGACTCTCCTTGAAACAAAGTGGGAGGCTGCGATATGAAGTGAGCTGCAGGAGTTACCGAAAATGTGGATCGTCACACTGCGGAACTGCGTAGTGAGAATAAGAACGATAGCGCTGCTCAGAACGTATTGAAAGGAGTGTAGGTGTTCTGCGTCGATTGCTCTCCAGAAATACCCCAACCGCAGTCCGCTCGGTTCTTGGGTGGTTACAGTTCATCTGAGCAGTGGTATCACAATCACGCAGGTCAGGCATTGAATTTTGTTGAGTGACTAGAGCAGCCGCCTGAATTCATTAACATTAGTTGTCATTACAATCATGGAGATATTGCAAGGTGTGAACAAAATAAGTTATGTGAGGAGGAGGAAGTCAGGCAATATCAAAGGATTCATCATGCATCGTAACTTCCATCAAAGAGCATAGTAAACGATCCTGAAGTGGAACGCGGCCCGAGCATCATGGGAGGGCTCTCCCGCCCGCCTAGCGCCGGGACGGTTTGAATTTCAGCTCTGCGAGGTGGTGCGTCAGATGAAGAAGACTGATGACAGCTCAACAGAGCACATACTCTGCACGCGTTGCTTGAGGACTAGTGAGACTAAGGAAGCCGCGTCAGGACTACAGGTGCGTATAACACAAAGATAATGGAACACACGCGGCTTGAGAGGCTTCTTTGGGGCAGGGGGCGGAGCCGAGGCTGAGAAAAGGTGAAAGTCAGTGCCTTCGTTGGCTTAGCGAGAGGACGGATATACACACCGGCCCTCCGTTTCTTCAGTGGCGGCGTCAAAACCACCTCATCGTCAGTGTCTTCGGAGCGCTTGCGCTTTTGAACGGCCCCTGTGGGATATATGTCAGTATTTTTCGAGTCTGGATGGCCAAAGAGGTGAAGCCAACTTACCCTTTTGAGAGCTTGTGATCACTTCGTCCTCCCTCCTCGTCCTCCTCTTCATTCTCGGATTCGTGATCCTCTTCGCCCTCGTCGTCTTCATCCCCGTCGTCAGCGTCTCGGCGCTTGCTTTCCCCGCTGTTGAATACCTCCATCCACTCGGCCGCATTCAGCACACTTCCCGTCTTCGATAACACTTCGCGGACGAACTCCACGGAAACGCCGTGGGTCTTCGCGATGAACTTGAGATCTCGTTCGACGTCGTACTAATGCATATCAGCTGATAACGAATACGATTAAGCGACCGGTCTACTCACCTCGACTGCTTCGACTCGCTGAGGAGCAAGTCAGTACCTCCTTGCGCCTAGGAACGAACATCCTCACCTTCCGGACGATGGGTGTCACTGCTCGCTGAGAAGAAGAGATTGATGATGAACGAGACCCGCCTTTTCTCTCGCTCTCGGCGACAGGTCCTTTCGTTTCTGTTTGAAGAGAATCAGTGAGACGATTGGAGTCCAACGCATTAACGGTCCGCACTTTTGTGCTCGAATTGCGGCTTGGCGGCTGCAGAACCAAATTTCGTGGAGAGACGAGCAGCGGAATTGTTCATACTCTTCGTGGAAGCAACCGCCATACTGTGGGAAGGATGAGATGGCCTATTGACATGGATAATTGATACGCACTCTTTTTTATTTTGCCGTGCTAACCGCATAACTTCGCCATCCAGATCCCAAATTTGTTGCGCTCGGCGCATCCACCCGTCTGGTTTGTGCTGCCTGGACCACGGGTATTTTTTGGACTAGACGAGAATCAGTTGGGCTTTGGATCAGCATCGAGGAGAGAATCAAAGTCATACACCCGGCCCGAGTTCGTCGAAGGTGCTAACGTCTGTCAAATCCCAGTCCAAGCCCTTTTGAGCTAGAAAAGATATAATCTTTTGGTCGGCATCTGGAGGGAACCTGAATCTGTGTGACTTGCATTGGTGTATAGGGGAAGAAAAAAATCACCTTGGCGGCATTATGAAAAGAGGAAGTTAGAAAAGCAGAAGCAACAACTTCTTGCACCCTCCAGTACTTATATCGGCAGCCGCTATAGGACTAAAGGGTCTAATTGAATGAAGATATTATCCCTGGGTCGTCGACAATTGCCACGATACGCGAAAATTGAAACCTAAAATGACAACACTCAAAGGAGAACCGCAAGCTTGAAGCGAGGGGCCAGCGAGTCGAACCATCTGGTGGTCAAAAGACCGGAGACATACGTTTAACAAGAGTCTAGGGTCCAAAAGGCGAAGCTCAACTTGAAGTTCGTGTTTGAGCGTCGCATCGTCTCCCTCAAATCCGAGTATGTCCGATTCGGTCCCGAAACCCAAAATAGTAATCATAATACGCCTAGGCCTTTCATCGCAATTTCTACTCTCATGCCAAACCGCGAAGGCGGTTGGACGCCGCAGCTTTCAACCCATGAAGTCTTCGTTGCAGCCTCCCAGCCTTGTCGTCTCCCATGGTCCCAAGGCCGACAACGGATAACAGACATCAGGTGTCGGATGCACAAGGCATTTGTCGAACCTGACCGTGCGCAAGTCTTCTCAGGCGGCGGGCGAAATCCAACTAGAACGCTCTCGACATCGCCTAGGACGACTCGGAGCCGAAACACACGAGGCAGTTTCGACGGCGAGAAAAACTTGCCCCTTTGCATTCTGATGCGGAGTAATGCTTGCTCTATGTAGCCTCTACTTAGCTTTCTCCAAGGCAATATTCGCCCAACGCCCACACTCGAAGCCGTGCACGAGGCAGTGCGTGCGACTATCAAGCTCGAAGTAGTCTACATTGCTTTGGTCTGGGTCGGGAACGCACACAAACTCGGCGAATTCATGCCTAGCCACCACTCGAATTCGTTACGTGCACGCGCGGCACGACTTGGACAGGCGAACTGCGTGCTGTGTCTGCGTACGCTGACCGGGGAAATCCACGTCGTACAAGTCCGCGCACTTCACGTTTATCCGAAGAGCACAGAGTACTTGCATTCGCCACTCAGACGACGCCGTGCTGTTTCAGAATGGGACGACTCCCGGACGAGGGTCTGGAACGCGAGACGTACCGGTGTGGAGGGGGGCGGCATTTTGCTCGTCTATTTTTTGTTTTCGTTTCCCAATCGTTTGCGATGGTGATCTTTCACTATTCTTCTCTCCTACTACTTCCGGTAACTGCTCTGGCGCTGTCTCTCTTGCTTCCCGTTGTATTCGGTCTGGGGCCATTAAGCGCCGGATTTAGCCCCCAATGATTCTTTTTCCCTCCATTATATCTTCTCACCAGCGCCAGACTGGCTTCTCTCCTTGCGGGTGGTGATGCAGTTGATACTGGCCGCTACTCCATGTGTTTTTCCCTGTCACCGGTGCACGTCGTGGCGATATTTTTTTCTCATCCTCGCTCTGGTCGTATTGTTATTTGTGAACGGGATGGTCTGGAAGCGCCACGAGTACGCCGGGCGTGTACGGCGGTGAGTTGACTGTATCGGACTCTTGATGCTGCTTCATCAGTGCTTCTTGGTCCTCGGAACCTCCTCACACTCGTCCAGTCTTGATGTACAGAACTTATACAGTCGATTTCTTTCTTATTTCCGTCCGCTTTACGAACACATGTATTACATGGTTCGTATCCACAGTATAATCATGATGAAATGGATACCACTCTATAATTTTAAAGTAGTATAAACGATGGATGTATTTATTCTCCTCAGTCTAGGAACGAATCCAATGAGACAATTAGACATAACATACCCTTACCCCCGATGATAATTATTGAGCTTGCATTGTTCAACGTCTATCCAGTTCATGATGGCCTCGGAAGATTCTGCGAGACGCGGTGAGCGAGACTCGGGAATGGCAAGATTGAAACAAGGAACATACCTAAAAGACGGGAAGAACGAGGGAAGGTTCACGTGCACGAATAACAGGCATGAAGGACAGCCGCTGGGTAAATGGACAGAAGAGATTCAGAGCTAGGCATATGATTATCCGCACGCGTCGGAAGGGATCTGTCGATGCTAGAAAAGATGTGGAGGAAAAATGTTAGTAGGGTCGGTGGAGAGAGGGAAATCTGGAAGGGAACCGGAAAATGCGGGGAAATTTACACGGTTGCAATCTAGGCCATGCCCAATGCAGTGACGTGGGGATTGATATGGATACACGGAGGACGAGCGACCGTGACGCACACCTCAACCTCCTGGCTCGCGTCTCCGTTTTTGGGAGCAACAAAAGCCAGAGACGAATGGGAAGGCAAAAATCTGGATCGGGAAGACGTACTGATAATGAAAGATTCGCGGTCCAGTAGCACCACACCGCGGTATGCATGTGAAAGCTCACCGAGGTGTGGGTGACTGTTGAATCGCCTGCGTGTGTGCCGCCGTTACCGATTTGCGTCGGAAATAGAAACCGCAAAAATTTGTAGCCAAAACGAGTGTCTGACTCGGACGCGAGGTATAAAGCGCCAGAAAAAAAAGTTTCCTGGAATATAGAGGAGCCATCGAGATGAAGAAACGCCGCTCGACCCGAAGATCTCATGTCGGGAGCAACGACTCGAGTTGGTGCATCGCAGCTATTGCCAAAGGACAGCCCGCACGGCGACGACTTCAAGCTTGTAAGCATTGGAAATGCGGCTTTTCCATCGGAACTTCATTCCAGTTCTCTACTGGGTTGTTGAAGGCGTACGTTCCGTTGCGGTCGCGGCGAGTGCTGAGTGCTTGAGATTCAGAAGAATTTGACTCGAATCGACGTTCTGGGGTATCGTTTCTTTGCTCCGGGGCGGTACAAAATATGAGGGAGCAATTTACTGTTTCCAAGCAAGATTGAGACCACAGACCCGCAGAATATTATCCGCGATTATCGAATGTTGCGGCTGAAAGACGCGCTAGGTCACAGTGTGACCAACAACCGCACAGATCACCCACACGTGACATTGCTTATTTTTCACACCACCTTGCCAACACGGGAAGACGCGTCTCTGTCACTCTGCTACAGCCAGAGACGCACCAATAGTTGTTTGAAAGCTATTTCTTGCCACCTTCGTTAGCCAAATTCGCGCATTCCCGACTTCGCTGGCAACGACGCGTACGATGGATTCTGACGACGAGTTTGATCGGCTTCTCCGCGACGAGATCGTGTCGGAAGAGTTCCTACACGCGGCGGATTTGCTGGAGACGCAGGCCCTGCAGATCTGGTCCGTGAATCACGCGCAGGAGTTCTTCCGTGAATCTTAATTCCCTAGCACAGCCTCACCACCTCTCAGACTCCAGCCGTCGAGGAAGATGAATACGATCTTATACTCGACGACGATATCTCTGCCGACGTGCTTCTCGCTTGCGACGCGGCCGAGCTTGCTGCCAAATTACAGAGGTCGTTGTCCCCAGCGCGATCGCCAGGCTCGTCGTTCTCCTCCGCACCTTCAGAAATTCATGCCAAGGCGGCGCGACATCTTGCGCCCAACGGATCTCCATCCTTCTCCTCTTCTTCCTCCCCAGAGCCTTCACCAGAACCCCGCAAGTCTGCGCCGTTACGTGTCGCGTCGAATCGCGGATCCCCATTTTCCTCGTCGTCCTCATCTTCGCCAGAACGCCGTGCGATCATCAAGCCCACACCTTTACGTTTGGCGCCTGGTCGCAGAACCCCATCCTCGTCATCGTCTTCTTCCTCACCTTCGCCTCCGCCAGAACCCCGCAAGCCCGCACCTTTGCTACAATTCCCGTCCGGTGGAACCCCGACGACCGATCAAGAGGAATGTTGTCGTGCTGGGGTCGCCAATATCTATTTCCAGCGATTCTTCGTGAGTTTCCTTTTCTATTTCGTCCGTGATAATTTTTCACTGAGTTTCTTTATCAACGTCAGGAGCGAATCCAGGTAATTCTTTATGGGCCCGCGTTTTTATTCATTTGATCGGCGTAACTCAGTGACGACGAGCTGGATAAACATTCGACACCCAGTACCTCGCCGGTGGCCACTGAAAGCTCTTCATTCCAATGCCCAATCGTCGCTCAAAGAAACTCGACCTCTGTCCGCGTTTCTCTAGCCCATACCCCGAGGTATTTTGTGCTACAACCACTCCGTAAGGCTTACTTATGACTCGTCTAGAATCGCGTCGACGCCAATAAATACGTTGAAGCGGAAGGCTTCCTTCCTCGAACAGGTATTTCTGGCTCGGCCTATCTGAGGTCATGCACGTTTCACAGACATCTATTCATACAGCCCCTACCGCTGAAAAAATTCAAAATTTCGTGCCCGCTCGAGGAATTCTTTGCAGATTACCCCGACTTTGACTACGACGCTACTTTGCCAGTATCAGCGCAATACGGGGCTCTCTGTCGACTGTATGGCTTTCGCCGAGGTAATCCGGATGCCGAAGTGGCATACCAAGGTTACCAACGTGCGTTGACGCGGGCGTTCCAAACCTTCTACGGGACGGACGTAGACGATCTTGCGACGCTGCAATCTCTCTGCAGAGTGTTGGAAGTTGCTCCAATTCCCCAGACAGTCTGGGATTGTCAAACGGTAAACACTCCGCGACCTTTTCCAGACTAATACTGATATTTTGTGTAATTTTCGAGACGCTTCGCCAGGTCCACGTCAATATTGTAGACTTGATCGACTGGGCGAAAAGTGATTCGAGCGTTCAGCCGCCTAAGCGATTCGACACTCAGGAGGAGCTTGCCAAGTATACGTGCAAGACCCGCAAGTTTTTCCGGCTCGAAGATGCAGAAGACACATTGCTCGAGTTCTTGCTCAGGCGTGTTCTGCCTGAGCGACTGTATTCTTTTGATTTTTGAGATGCCGCTGGTATATTTACTTTAATTATTGTCTATCGTATCTAATCATCTCGACAACACTCTAATCGACCTATTCAATTCTCGCATGACGAAAGGACGCACAGCGCCAAACTCGGACCCTCGATGAGAACTAGATGCCAAATGGAATTCTGATCGAACCGTAGCTCGGGCCTCCAGTTCATGATCATTGTCTTACGGGCTTCCTGAATGGTTGCAATTGACCGCCGACCTCCAAAGTCAGGTTCAGTCTTTCCGCTCCATTTGTTCTATAGCTCCACAAACCGCAATAATTCCAGTGCCGCAGTGCATAATCTCGTTCTAATAGTTTGCTGGGACATTTCCAAACAAGCATAATTTTCTTCATCGTCTTACGCCGCCGAGGCTCATCATTGCAGAAAGGTAAATGGACACCAACCCAAAGTACGCACGGAGAAGTTAAATTAAAAAATCAACGGGTACGTCTTGTTATCATCCCTGAATGTTTCAACGGTGCCTCGTTCTTGTCGAACGATTGTTATTTCCTTCAAACGAATCCAAAAATTTCTGAACGACCTCCCAAACAAAAATCTGTGGATTTTTCCATTGGGCTCATGATCCCTGCTGTAACCAATCCGCATTGGGTTCTCTATGGCGATCTCTGTTCCTCGTGTGTGAAAATATGGGTCCACTTCAATAATGTGTTCCTGTCGTTGAATTCTGGCTTGCCAATCCATTTCTCTAACTGTCGTGTTCGTGAAGCGATGGAATACCAGCAATGTCAGGAACCGCCAGATGAATGAGAATTTTATCAGACGCAGATTTGCAGCACCGCCGAGCGTTGCATGAGTGTAAATAAAGTTTGAACAAATTGTTTGGCGACGCGTCGGAATTGGCGGGACGCGACTGATCACGTGTACCTGACGTGCAGTCAACTCGTTTGATCTTTCCCTTTTATCATTATGGAATCCAGCGTCCTCGACAATCTCACGTACCTTTCAAAACACTTGG
Organism: Mycena sanguinolenta; assembly: GCA_014462675.1. Lineage (NCBI taxonomy): Eukaryota > Fungi > Basidiomycota > Agaricomycetes > Agaricales > Mycenaceae > Mycena > Mycena sanguinolenta. Next base: position 305,392 of record JACAZH010000034.1, on the reverse strand, counting down.
ACGAGACAACTGCACGAGTGCGGGAGCTTGAAGACGAGCTCGCGAATACGGTACGTCGCGGCGTCGTCGCCTCAGCCTGTTCCCGTCCAACCGTTTGCAACACAATTCACTTCAATCCAGCGCAATACCGCGTCCGCAAATAACGAGATACATTCACGTATCCTTCAGCTGGAGTCGGAGAACACAAACTTGCGCGGCCAAGTTTCGTCTCTTAATGACAAGTTAAAGGTCAAACATGAGAAGCTCGACACGATGTCCACCGTGAAGCAAGAAGACGTGAGTTATCTTCCGTCTTGCGATGTACTACTCATCACTATGATGTTCTTTCCCACAGAAGGTGGATTCACTCCTGTCATTTTTCGAGTCAAACTCATTGACGGTACTAGGACGAAATTAGGGAGGCGGTACGTCTTTTCGCATATACTCATTCATGGGCATCGATAATCCATCAATCCGTAGAAGTATACCGAGCTTCAAGCTCAACTCAAGGATACCGCTGAGCTCGCGGCCAAGGCGTTGCGGGAGGTACTTACGCCGTCCTCTAAATCCTGACAGCGGCCTAACATCCGGAATGTCGACTACAGCGGCTAGAAGCAGCCAAGGTGTGTGCACGGTGTCGCGAGGTTTCATTCAATTGAACCTGGGGCATAGGCTTTGGATGAGGCTCGAAAACAATGCGCCGACTTGCAGGTGGCCAACAACGCTCTCGTCCTCGAGGGGAATGCAAGCGGCGAACGGCACGCAGCTGTATGAACGACATCAATAATGGACATGAATATTCGACTAAAGATGTTGTAGACATGCGCTCGTCTCAACTCCAAGATCGACAAGCTCAAGGGCAAGCGCACGAGTTTGCGCGAGGTTAGTTACGTTTAAATACCCATGAATCGTAGACCTGATGGGCTTTAGGCTTGTTCCGAACAGGACGCCCAAGTTCAATCGATGAACAATAAGCTCTCACGAGTGAGAGATAAATATGAAGCAGTGAAGATCGAACAGGATCAATTGAAGCAGGCCAGCGTCTGCAGTCTCAGTCTCGGTCTGAAATTGAGCTCAATATTTTCACAGACCATGTCGGAGATGATCGAGCTAGTTGAGAAACTTCAAGAGGATTGCAAAGCGGTGAGTTGGTTCGTTCCGAAGCCGTGTGTCTCAATAGCATGTTCCTAGAAAGAAGATTTGGCGACGGTGAGTGATAACCGTATACGTAACAAATCTAATTGAATATCGTGCAGACCTTCTCGAGTCAGTATGACGAAACAGAGGAAGCCCGATCTGAACTGGAAGAGGCTAGTGGCACGAGCCTTTGACTTTGCATGACTTAATTTTTTGTCTCAGAAATGCGCCTCGCTCGAAGCTAGAATTGCTGAGTTGGAAGAGAGTAAATCAAAAGTAGCGGATGTAAGCTGTTATGGGTCCATGCCGGAATCTCGTCTGAATTTGTCTCCAGATCACAAAAGCGACTGAAAAATATCGGCAGTATATGAACGACTTGCCTAGGCCAGACAAACCTCCGCCGCATATGTCGACCCTGCATGCCGTTTGCGATCTAGACACCAATCTACACGGATTTCTTTCTCAGGTAAGTAAGCTCCATGAAGCTTCGCAGATATTTCTGACCCGCGTCTCATAGGACCCAACCACCAGAAGGTATTGAACCCATTTACTACGAAGTACAACGAATCAAAAGTATACAGATTTTTGAACCACGTTCTATATCTGCCAAAGCGGGTCGATCTGTTATCTGATTCCAACTATCTCGCCTACGGTCCTACAGCCTGTTATGACCGTGCCACGACCACATGGGTCAATGGCTCAGATTTGGTTGGGTTTCACGGTGGAACGCGGGAATTATTCGTCAAAAGGCATGATTTCATTTTATACGTCGGAACGTACAAATGTCATGATCTCCGCTCCTTGCATCCGGCAACCAACCTGCCTGCCCACATGGTAAGCTTTTTGTTCCCGCAGAAGTCGTCGAGTTGTGACTTGCTTCCATATCATAGTCCATGAACGAAATTATGGACGCCGCTCTGGGGATTCCATTACCCAAATATCATCGTCGAGTTATTCGGGAACGTTACCCAGATGGCAAAATCCAAGTAGAGGCCACCGGGTTGCAATGTGTCGGATTCAACACGGAGCTCTACGATGTCTTGCGCAAGAGATTTACGGAGAATCGAGAAAAACCGAAACGAAAGGCTGAGGATGGGGATGGGGATTTGACGGGCGGAGGAAGGAAGAGGTTGCGTAAAGGTTTTTCCTGCTAAGTGCGACCCGTTTGAGCGCACGCGGCTCTGCATAGGGCGAAGTAGACGAAATTGTAGCAGAGAAATCGATACCACTGGCAGGAGCCAGTCCATTGCCGTAGAACTGAATTCACTTTTGAACAGTCAGTCGGGCTTGAGGTTGGCTGAGTCAAGATACAGAGTCGCATGAGGTGGTATGTTCCCAAAGTTAGCGTTATTTATTCACAAGGGGTACATGAGAACGCAGCCACAGGTGTGGCTAATGAGAATGAATGGGGGCCGGCAGGCATCTTGTGCTCCCGTACGAGGTAGAACTCTCAACTGCAGGATATCAGACATCGAAGAATACAGGACAAGAGTATATTCAAATACATTTGTTCGGTGCAGTCGGCCACAATAAGAATATCATCATCGTTTCTATCTTTATCTCAGATCTTCATTCTCCTTCAATCCAAGCAAGGCCGAGGTGCGGTCGCGCTGCAGGAAATACATGAATATGTGCACATACAGTCTCAGGGAAGGACGGAGAGAGAATCTGGCCAGACATATGATAAGCTCACCCGACCCGTCCTACGGCTGTACGGCTCCCTGTACTCATAGTACCATGCCATTTAATGCCGCGGTCCGTCGACGCCAGCGTCAAAGTACCATTACAGCGAAATCGCAGATGAAAAAACGAAAACATCGAAAGGCAGGCGGAAACTCAGGAATGAGCAGCGCATAGCATTACGACATCGCCACCCGCGGTGAGGACGGACAGCCGTTGCGGAGTGGGAAGAAAAAGCCGAGGGAAGAGTTTCTGCCGGGCGCTAATTCGGGCGCTTAACAAAGCTGAGATCGGCGGCGCTGCGAGATGCCCGCGAGGACGATACAGCCGCAGGCGCATCCTACGAGCTCCCATACCGTTCATCTTCCCCTGCATGGCACCAACTGAGCGGCGGGCAGGCGTGGGAAGCACCATAATAACGAAAAGGATAAAAATCGACACGACGATAACACCGAATGGGAGCAGGCAACTTAAGAAGCAGCGCATAGCATTGTTGCATCACCACCCGCGATGGGGAAGACCAGCCGTTCTCCAGCGCTGGGTAGATACAGCGATGGAAGGATTCTCGCTTGGCGCAAAAGCAGGCGCTTAAATACAACAGTGGCCACGGGAGAGCGAGGAGCACCGGGGGACAGGAGAGACAACATAGGGAGTGAAAGAGAAAAAGGAAACAGAGAAGCAAACATGAGAGCACGAGACGTCGTCTTCGGAGGCGAAAGCTGACACGGTGAGATCCTCGACTTCGTGGGGAACGGCGATGCGGACTCATGCTGACCAGGGAGTCCGACCACCGCCACCATATATCTTCATGTCCTCCACCCCCTGCGCCTCCAGCCCCAGCCCCGCGCCTCCACCGTCAAGAGCCATCGGGAGCACAGCGCAGTCATAGCGCAAATGAAAATATAAAATCAAGACATCTGCAAGAAACGTAGGGAGGGATACATCGCCACCCGCGGTGAGGAAGCGCAGCCGTTCGCGGATGGAGAGATAAAGGATTGGGAAGATTGCGTGCTGAGCACCAAATGCGGGCACTTCATAGAACCTCCCGATGCGAATGAAGCAGAGCAGGAACAAGAGAACGAGAGGAGTGAAAGTAAGGAAGCACTAACAGCCCAGAAAAATATACCTGGCCTTTGAAGACAACATCCTGGCTGTCGGAATGACGCCGCAAGCCTTCGTTAAAGCGTGTCCCTGCGATCGTATCCATATTCCCGGAGATCCAGACCATAAAGCGTATGGACGAGGACGAAGGAGGGGTCTTACTGCAGAAATCGCGTCAGTACTGATACGAAGAGAAGGAAGGGAAGAACGGAGGAAGACGAGGGAAACACTAACCAGACGCGCGTCAAGCCCAATCAACCCATTCCGCGGCCGTACCTGCCTGGCGTACTCGTACTGGTCCCCGATAATCCGGTGCCACGGGTCTGTCTGTCGCAGGGTCAGTGCCAGGATCAAGGTACGACCACCGCAAGAGTCAAGACAAGAAACGATGGCATCGAAAGGCAGGTTGAAACTCGGGGAGAAGCAGCGCCTGATATTGCTGCATTCCCACCGGCGGGGAGAAGGACCAGTCGTTGCGGAGTGGGAAGATGAAGCAGAGCAGCAAAACATACCTCGCCTCCGTCGTTTTGCATGCCGTCGTTCGAGTGCAGACGGCGTTTATCCCCGCCACTGGGATGTCGCCCCTGCTGTACAAGGTGCTGCCGTGCCTGGTGTCGCTCCCGTTGTCGTCGTCGAGTCTCGACACTGCCGTCGGGTCGCGGGGACGCAGACCGTATCAAAAGCCACCGGGTGTTGGCATCGATGCTGCTCTCGCGCTCGCCGGCAGTGGGATGCTCTGGCTTGTCGTACGCCTGACGCCTGTCCTTTCAAACTCTGCTGCCCGACTTGGACGCATCCCAAATGTGGTCGCCAAAGCAAAAGATGTCGCCTCAGAATTCAATGTGCTCCAGTAGCTCAGAACCAGAGATCGAGAGATCGGACATGGTTCGTCCGAGTCGACAGTCCTGCGTGCGACCCGAGGCTGGACTGTCGCCCTCGAATTCAAAGTCAAGTTCATCGAGCTGGTGTCGGAGCCTGAAGCTGCGGCAGGCGTGTGACATGACGTACCACATAAAGTTGAGTCACGCAGTTCAACAAGACTCCGGTCTCTCTGTCACTCTCTCAAAGAGTCATTGTCATTTTGCCCTCAATGACATCGTTTCATTTCGTCTGGACAAATCCGAACAAGCGAAACGTTGTCGACAATATAACCGAATGTTTGAACGCCTGAAAAGACCCCCAGCTCGGAGTCGACTGACTCGACTCGCCCTTGATTCCTTTGCACTTCATTTTTCAGCCTTCGATTCTTTTGAATCGAGGAGAAAGCTAACACAAGTTCCCGGAATTTCCCAGTTGGAGTCCCAGAATGCCGACTTGCACACGCGAAATTCTGCTCCTGACGACATCATTGAGGTTGAGCAGACGTTGTCACGGTGCAGCAAGAGACTCAGAGGCTTGACGTGGTTAAGGTGAAACATGAGAAATACGACGGGGGACATTTCTTCTATCTGCGATGCGGTACCCTTTAATTATCCGCAAAATAATTTCCGGAGCTGTCTATTGAGGAGTGGACCCAATGCCAGTTGAGAACCGCCGACCGAACATCCTCGACGCCGTTTGCGTCAACCTTAGCAAAACATTAAGCATCTCCCGCTCCTCGCTCTCCAAATTCGCCAGACGCCGCCCGATACTAGTGGTTGAATTACTAGTAGAATTGCTAGGATCTGGGAACAGCTCCGCGTCAACAGAACAGACAGTGCCTTTCGCAGGGAGTGTGCCATTGACAAAGTATGCAGCGATGTGCGAGAAGGTGCAGAGTGAGGGCGCGACGAGAGATGTGTGCTGCCAAGTTGGTTAGTTAAGGTTTTCTACTCAGAACTGCAACTCGGGGGAAGAGACGCACCCCAGGGCTATCTTGAGTGAGCAGTACAGAGCCGTCGAAGCCGGCGGACATTTTTTGAGCACTGGAATTCAAAATGAAGGTCGGTATATATTCACTAAGAATAATTTTGATGAGGGACGCACCTCGCGAGCGGCGTTACAGGATCTAGAGCGCTTATAGTGAGCAAAAGTTGGACGGTGGAATGATACTTGGGCACTGACCGGCGGTGTTGCTGATGAGGAGAATCGGGAAGCTTGTGTTCGTCTTGAACGATACTGCACGCAAGTCAGTAGCTAGCTACGCGCTTTTGAGCAGCGAACATACCAGTGAAATTGTTCTTCAAATATTCCGGCCATCCTCTGCCCAGATGTCCATTATCTAGGACCACAAACGGCTCGAAACCAAACGGCACTCACAAACAAACCATCCTGTCAATCCCGTAAATATCGCAGAACGGCGAAACCTCACACATCTCCCTGAAATGATTCTCCACATCAGCGTAGTCAACGTTGATGCTCTTCCCGTCGTTACACGACACAGCAACCTGACCATCACTCTCCCCGAGAAACTGGAACACATCGGCCGATGCGTTGGTGGGACACTGGAAGAACGGCGACGGCGCGCCTGCACCGCCGATGGAGAGCTGATATAGTGCCGTCGCGTTGCCCAAAGATAGCGAGTGTAGAGCTGCAGCAAGCTCCTGGAACCCGCCCACGCCGAACCCCCCGCGCCGTACGGGCTGTAAAGCGGGCCGAGAAGCGTCTCGCGCAAAAGCGAGTAGTCCACGAGTCCATAAGACGGCGCTGACGCGGAAAGATCCAGGACGGCGGGGATAGGCCTTGTGCGCAGCGTTGTCTGCAAGTGGTTTATTTTCGCGTCGATGGCGGAGGCGGTGGGTTCGTAAAGCGCGCAGCGGTGCGGACCCGCAGAGACACAACCTTGGAGGAAAGCGGCCCAGGTTTTGTGCGTGTCGATCAGGTTGGACAACCAAGATGCTGCGGGAGGGTGCATTGAGAAATTGAAATGAATGGAAAATGAGGAAGAAGGTATCATACTTGAGTAATAATCGTCCGGGTCCCCAACGCCATCGAGCAGCATGCGCTCGATCTTATCCTGTTGAACCTCAGTAAGGAGAATGAGAAGCAACGAAGATGGAGACCCACCGGAAACATCGCAGCGAAAGTCGCACCCAAAATTGTCCCATATCTTGTCGCGAACTCGCGTCAGTTGGACGAACTCCGAACAAAAAAGCGAGAGCATACGAAAATCCGGCGTATTGAAGTTTCTCTCGGCCATGCGCCTGGACGATGGTCAGCATGTCGCGCGCCGTCGATTCTGTGTTGATGAACCGCAGCGACCCGTCATCGCGTGCCGCAGCAAGCTTGCTCTCGAGCAGTGCCGCAGCATACGCGCGCCCGAAAGCGTCCTGCGACGCATTGAGCGAGCCAGGGTAGGGGAACTGTACGCGTTCTGCGTTTGTGCCGAAGAAAGACGCGGTGGGGACGGAGCGGGCGATACCTGTGAATCGCGGAGAAATCCGATGACTGAATTTTAGGGGAGAGAAGCGACAGCGACACACCCCGAGGGTCGAATCCCACCAGATCGAACTGCGGGCCGACGACAGCACGGATGTCCTCAGCGATCCCGAGAACGAAATTCACACCCGACGCCCCAGGTCCCCCGGGATTGAACAGAATGGGTCCGCGGTAGTCAGAGGAGTTATTGGGGACGCCAGCAGGTAGGCGGAGGAGTGCGATGGCGGCGGAGCTTGCGTTCGGGTTCTTGTAGTCTAGCGGCACCTGTGCGGGAGATTAATAATCCCTACGATCGAAGATTAATCGTGCATACATTGAGGCGTGCACATTCGAAGTGGCCGTTGCAGGGCGTCCAAAGCAGATTTTCAGTGGGGGTTATCTGTAACAGGGTTATGAGGAGTCTCAAGTGATAATAAACACGCACTTGGTTCCAGTTGAAGGTATCTTGGGCCTGAGTGAAGCTGGCAAGGAGAACGCAAAGCGAGGCCAGAGCAGATGAGCTCAGACGATGCATGACGAGGCGACGTTGGAAAATCCCTTCCCGCTCGAAGCTTTTTATATCACATCTGCCAAGCGAAGCTGTAAAACTCTGCGAGTGGGGTTAGATGCTTGAAACATCCGCAGCTGATGCGCAACCGCCTGGAACTGGAAGAGGTACCCCGAATGCCCCAAAGTGCGCCGGTCCTGGTTCGCAGCCGGTTGGCCGGCGGTACAGATCAGCGGCACCATGGCATGCGTCAGGATTAACCGACTCCATACCGCCTGCAGCTCAAGGACAGCGATCCGTTAGGAGGCTGTTGATGGCCCAAAATTTATAATGATTTTGTGAGTTGGGGCTTCAGTTGGCGAAGCTCAAGGTAGATTCAGTATTCTTGGCTCGTCAGAATCCCAGTAACTCTGGAAAGCTCGATGCAGGAATTTTGCGTGCGTGCTATTGCAAGTGGGACACTCTTTTCATGTCAGGAATATTTTTGAGCCGCAGGCCGAGCAGGACAAGTAGCTGACAGACTAGCTGACAGAATTCGGGGACCTGCGTCAGCACTTTGACAGAAATAGCGCCGAAAGTATAAGCGCCGCGAGGGCTGTTTTTGAGGAGGACCATGCTGTAGGGGTTGAGATTGGGTGGCCGGCAGATGGCACGTCGAAAAGCGCAGCATGGTAAGAGATGACAAGATGCGAAATGTGATTGATCCATTGATCGGATGATGATTATTGCTCCACTTCGTCCAATTCCTCCTGTCTGCTCCCAACCTTCATTCACGGAATCTAAGTCAGCCGCCGACTATGATCACCGAACCACGTCGCTTCCTCCCATCGACATTAGGCATCGATCAAGCTGCCGCAATGGGTTTCTCTCAATTTGCTCTCGATATCATCCTTTCCCTTCGTCTGGGAAGGGATCCGAGCACAATGTCCGAACACCTTGAAGAACCAAGCCGCCAAAGTTCCATTCGGTACGTCGGCCCCCTTGAGTCTTTGCGCTTCCTTTTTCATGGAATGGCACTAGCATTCCAGCAGAACCCTCTAATGAAAGTTCCCGGACTCTCCGATCTTAATCGTGGAAATTCCCCTTGCGCGCGCCAAGTTGTGCTCCTGACAACATGATAAGGTTAAGCAGGAGATTGGCCACGTCGCCCCGGTGCAGCAAGAGATTCAGGTCGATGTGACGGTGGCCGATATGAAAGAAGAGAATGCAGATGTGGGTCATTTTTTCGTCTCTCCGACGCGGTATTCTTCCGTTCTAACTAAAAAAAGGACGACTGCGTGCTCGTCGAGGTGATTGATCATCCATGTACCTGACGTTTTGCATAGTCGATTCTGAAATCCATGTAGAACCCTGCGGTTCCTCAGGCTCAGCTTGAGGATGCGATGGACGTCACCGCCAAAGTGCTGCAGGAGGACCACATTACATGCTTTAACAAATCCTCAGGCCGTAGCTGGAAGCGGAGGCGATAGGTGCACATTGTGCGGCTTTACCTGATCCAACCCTGCGGGACAAGCTCTCGAGAAGAGCTCCCGATAGCAGGCAGCCTTCTTCCCCGAGAGAAAGGCAAGTGAGGAGCGCCACACGGCCGTAAGTCTCAGCACACTTTTTGATGTGCAGGAAGCTGACTGTTGAAGTATCTTAGGCGCGCGCGCGGTTTGAACTTTAAACCCCGGTACGACAAGCTCAAAAGAACGGACAGTTTTGCGTGATGTTTGGCTGCGTTCCATATCCGCTGATGACGCTCTATTGCAGAACCACAGAATGGTCAGGAAGATTTGAGGGAGTCTGCACACGCTGTTTCCCACCTAAATCCATTTTAATTCAAGATTTTGTAGGTCCCTCTAAAAGACGGTAGATACCGTCGAGAGCCTGCAAGCGGAGGGTAGAGGGGTGAGTCACATTTTATAAACAATCTGGAACCTGTTCCAAGACTGCCGACTCGGTGAAGGTCGGTGTTAACCAAATGCGTAAGCGACTATAACTTGATATCCCGCAGAAAGTGGAGACCTGAAAGGAAACCTTTCTAGACAGTGTGACGATTTCGAAAAAGCCCGCGCCGAACTTGAAGAGGTAAGTCGTTCAACTTTTCATTTCGACTTCCTTGCACTATTTTTCTTCGTAGAAAATTGCTCTCATTTCGACAAAAACATATTCGAAGTGAGATTTCACCATTCAACTTCGGCATCTAACCTTTCGCAGACTGCAAAAGCTCAGGTAAAGTGTCACAAATATATGCCTCGCGGACCTGGAAGGCATTTGTAGAAGTCCGTCAATCTGCACGGATCTCTATCTCAGGTACGCCGGTACCCGTCTCGTTATTTTCAGAGCATAAGCTGAAAGATTTGAGACTTGATTACTGATACTACCGAGCATGCATTCGAGGTAACGGCGGCTTGATTTCCATTCGTTTTTCCAGCTCGACTTCAGGGTCGAAGACTCCACGAGAAACGTTGGGAAGGGGTTGACATGCATGGGATCAACAGCATGAATGGTAAATAGTTCATCATGTGGAAATTTTCTCTACTCGAGAGAATAACATGAAGAACTCCCCCTTTTAAAGTTCGATGCTTTCCGGGCTCATTGTACTAAGTCGAATATGTGTTCTCACTCTTTACTGCATGGAGGTCGCTTATGGGGTTCCCAGAAATCCAGGAACTATTTGTCACCGCCCCCGCAGGCGGCCCGCAATCTGAATGGCTCTCCCGCGGACGCAGATCAATCATGATCGACAGTTGAACAGAACATTAACCACATTTGAATGGTTTCCAGAGATCACCGGAAATTTTCTCTAGGTTGGCCCATTGGTTGCTGGAAATGCTGGAAGTGCTGCATTCTATTGTTCAAAAAAGGTGGCAAGCATTTTAATTTTCAAGCCGTGTCGACCGCCGCGACGTGGACATGGCAGTCAAACAGTTAAACCTCAAACTCAAACTGTAGACAATGAGCGGGTCCAAACTTTGCCGGAGCTGAACGAAAGCCTTGCAGAGGCCAGACGGAATCCGGACCGAACGAAATCCATCAAAGTTCAAACCGGCGCTTCGCCTGTGTGTCCAAAAATATGCGAGTTTTATGGGTATCCCAGGGACCGAAAATTAAGAATTTGTTGGAAAATTGGTTCTGCTGGTCGACACTGGTGACCGTCGAAATGGTTCAGAAGTTTGTTCCCGCTGATAACGAGTCGGCAGTTCAAGTTGGGAATGGTTCAATTTACATCCTTTGACTCGCAGCGGGGTAGATCAGGTACATAGGAATATTCCAACAAATGGAAATCATTAGTCTGTGTCAGACAGGCCCGAATAACTAGCTCGTACCTCGCTGGTTATATCCTAGGATTTGTCTAGAATGAATCTGTCATCGCGCCCGATGATTCTGGATTTGGGCGGAACGGCTCTGGATTTTGGACGAGTATTTAAAGTCACTGCAGGTAGGGGGAAAGGCCGAGGCGGTGTGCCTGAATATCGAGTTCGAACTTACCTCGAACTCATTCTAGGCACGTCTTGGAAACGTCAGTGCATTTCGGCGTCGCGCGGCCGACATGGGCCATATTTAGAATCGATTAGCAAGTGCCGTTATCCCCGTCATTCAGGCACAACAAAATCCTCTTCTTGTCCTCTTCAATTCATTCTGGCACGTTAATCCCAAATGGCTCATAACCTCGCTGGTTATTTGGCCCGACGGATCCTCTGCGGGCCGCTCCCCTGCATATCCACCTTATAAAGCAGCATCCTCGTGTTTCTTCCTCAGTCCTTCGCACATCATGGGTGGTACCTGCAGTACTATCACAGTGGTAGCCGGAGACAGTTGCGCTTCCTTGGCAGCCCGGTGCGGTATCTCTGCCACAGATTTCACCACCTACAATCCTAGCGCGACGCTTTGCTCCACTCTCGCCGTTGGCCAAAAGGTGTGCTGCTCATCAGGCAGTCTGCCCACGCCGGTCGAAAACGCGGATGGCTCCTGCGCAAATTACACGGTGGTTTCCGGAGACACCTGCAACGCGATCGCACTCAGCAACGACATTACTGTCGATGACCTCGAGACCTGGAACACCGATACTTGGGGATGGGAGGGCTGCGACGACCTCCAACTTATCAACATCTGCCTCAGTACTGGGTATCCACCTATGCCGCCGGCCGTGGAGGGCACCGTGTGTGGCCCGCAGGTGCCGGGGACAGTTAACCCTGGCGTGAATGGGAACCTCTCCGCCCTCAATCCCTGTCCGCTGAACGCGTGCTGCGATATCTGGGGCCAGTGCGGAACTACGAGCGACTTCTGCACGCCCAGTGCCAGTTCCACGGGGGCTCCCGGCACGGCAGCACCTGGGACGAACGGATGTATCTCTAATTGCGGAACGGAGATCATATCGGGCTCTCCGCCAGCCGAATTTCTCCGCGTTGCATACTTTGAAGCTTTCAACACCCAGCGGCCGTGTTTGACCATGGACGTCCGGCAGATCGACACCACGAAGTACACCCACGTTCACTTTGCCTTCCTCGATATCACCAGCACTTTTGGCGTCGATATCTCCCAGTATCAAGAACAGTTCGACAACTTCGTAGGATTGACTGGTATTAAACGCATAGTGAGTTCTCGCCTAGTGTCACGTGAAACTTGCTCACTCACGACGCATAGGCTTCGTTTGGAGGTATATCTTTTGTGCCTGCACTCAGCATCTTCTCTGATGAAACTCTCCACTGCAGGGTGGGCCATGAGTACTGATCCGAACACATACTCGATTTTCCGGGACGCGGTGGGTTCCAGCGCAAATCAGAAAACGTTCGCATCAAACCTGGTCGCCTTCGTCAATCAATACAAACTCGACGGCATCGATATCGACTGGGAGTACCCCGGGGAACAAGACATTCCTGGTATCCCGGCCGACAGCACTGACGACGGTCAGAATCTTGCTGCGTTCTTGGCAGTATTAAGATCTCTACTCCCATCCGGCGTATCCCTCTCGATTGCGACTCCTGCTGGCTATTGGTATCTCAAGGCATTCCCCATGAGTACCATCGTCAATTCTCTGGACTATGTTATCTACATGACCTACGATCTCCACGGTCAATGGGACTACGACAGTGAGTTCGATGACCCCGGCTGTCCTGCCGGTAGCTGCCTCCGCTCCCATGTCAACCTCACGGAGACTCTCAATGCTCTATCCATGATCACTAAAGCTGGCGTCCATTCTAATAAACTTATTGTCGGCGTCGCCAGCTACGGGCGTTCTTTCCAGATGACTACCGCAGGCTGCACGGGGCCTCTGTGTACCTTCACCGGTCCATCGTCGGGTGCGACCCCAGGTCCTTGCACTCAGACTGCGGGTTACATCGCCAATGCGGAAATTAACCAGATCATTGCGGGCGGCGGTGTTCAGACCTTCCACGATGATTCCAGCGATAGCGACATTCTGGTCTACGACTCGGTGCAGTGGGTTGCTTATATGGACGATGATACGAAAGCCAGTCGCACCACGACGTATCAGGGATTGAACATGGGAGGCGTGAGTGACTGGGCTGTCGATCTCCAGGCGTATCTGCCCGCCTACAGTTCTGCACCTCCTCCTCCACCTGTACAGACTCCTTGCTCACAGGTTCAAGGATGGGTCAACGTTGGTTCCCTTCCTGTTTACAATGACCGCACACTGATGTTGTTCATATAGAACTGGGCGAACTATATGCTCGACAATTACTATGCAGCCCTGGCGAATGACCCAGGCACGGGTGAACAAACCGGGTGCGGGTGCTTTGCTGAAATCACCCAAGCTTGGGAGGAGCCAGTGAGTGTCTCATTGTTGATTCTGCAGGCTTTGACTAACATGGATGAAAGGTTGTATTCGAGGCTGTGACCAACTGGGCGTGGGCTAGTGGTCAAGCCGGCGATAGTGAGACCGGCAATGGCGCCGGTGCGCTTGCGAGTAGCGTTTTCATCAGCGAAGAAATAAGCGATTCCCCACCGGAGACGGCCCAGGACTTCGGCGGTGCAGATCCCGGATATGACGATATCCTGTGGGCGGCGCTGTCGTGGATGAAATATTATCAGTATTACCGGGCGACGGTTGGGAAAGAGCTGTCGACCCTTCTGGTATGGCATCAGCTTCCCTTGATTGTGACCCACACTGATGAAACAACTTTCCTTAGGACGGTGCTAAAGCATTCATCGACAGTGCAGGCTCAACTATCTCGGATGATCCTTGCCCTGGTGGAGGTTTGTTTCACTTCGTCACGCAAATCCTCCTTGGGAACCTTGCTGATCCATTTACGCAGTCCTCTGGAAGCCTTTCAACCAAGACACGACCAAGAATAGTAAGAATAGTAAGCTTCTGATGAACAGCTTTTCAAAATATGTGTTGACCAAGTCTCTAGCAATCACCAACGCGTTGTTCATCCACGCAAGTACCATGTACTACATCATTACCGGAACGACCAGCTACCTCACACAAGCTGAGGGCGTTTGGACCTGGAGTAAGTGCTCTGACTGAACAACCACTATGGCGTCATGCTAAGGTGAGAGGCGCGTTAGTGCAAACCAACGGAAACGAACGCTCCGACGGCATTTATTTCGACGGCGTGGGCGTATGTAATGGTGGCACGGTAAGTGATTTATCTGACGCTTGCTGAGGAGGCTGTTGATATCAAGTCAGGATTTGTACACCTACAACTCGGTGAGTTCTTTCTTTCCACATCTCCCTCTTCAGCTAGTGACATCGCGCCAGGGTGAAATGCTAGCTGCCGCGGGGGCTTTGTACACCGCGACCGGCAATAAAGATTACCTCACATCTGGAAACATGACTTTGAACGCTGTCACCACCAGCAGCGACTTCAACACCAACGGGATTTTGACAGAACCAACATGCGATTCCAGTGGCTGCTCCGGCAATGACAACGCTGTACGTCGTTACGCCTTTCTCAATCGTTCCTCTCATCATATTCCGTGCAGTGGTCTTTCAAGGTTGGTTTCTGCTCGGCATGGGACCGGTACTAATTCTGGTGTAGGGAATTACCATGAGAGGTATACAGTACTTTTTAGACTCCGCAAATGATCCCGCCATCACGTCGCTCTATTCCTCGTGGATCGGCTTCCAGGCGACGGCGATCACGCAAAACGCGCAAGATACGGACGGCGATGTTGGTAATGTCTGGTACCAGCGGGCGAATCAAATATACAACCCCGCAAGCATCGGAATGGCAGTCAATGCCGCGAACGCTGCTGTTAAAGTAAGGCATGGTACCTAACCATGAACGATAATTTATTGATGGTAACGCAACTAGTATGGGACTACGGATGGGACCTTCACTTGTTGAAGCTGTGCAACGCGATTTCTCTATAAGTTCTTTTGGGCCTTCTTTTACCAGTAGCTTTCACAATAACTTCGATTCTGAAATTCACGACAGCAGCTGTTTGCCCGTGCCTTGTGACTTGCTCCATCCTGCGCTTTAATTGCTCTTGTATCCGGCTTGGAAAACCGAGACTGTGATTCCTCAAGATAAAGCGGAGGACAGGTCTTTTCCTTTTGTTGCTCTAAACAGAAAAGTCCGCGCGAGCTGACCTCATGCATGCTATCTGCCAATAAGCAAGGTGCGCGGCGGCGGCTTAAACCAGCCTTTGCGCCATTTCGGTCAGAGATTCGGGATCGTGAGTGAGGAGTAAGTCCGATGAGGAAGTCGGAATTTAGATGGTTCGATTTCAGTGATGTGGCGCTACCGGACTTCAACTCTGCGACTTTACTAACCAATTGAGAAACATCCAAGAGTCCGGGACCAGTGAAAGCAATAGCAAAAAGCGCATCAATCTTCCGGCGTTGAGCGTTCAGTTCCAGAGTTCTTTTTTCTCGAGGATCAAACTTGCATTCCCACCAGCAGTCAAAGCATTGCAGATAGGGTGCGTAAAAACTCAAAGCGGAAGGCTCTCCATAGAACTAGCTCTGAATTCGATTACATTCGGGTCAGTTGAAATCAATTCTCAATCAAAAAGGTCGAATGTTAAACTCTCCGACTTCCGTCGCCCTTGTGTTTTGTTAATGTTAGGTGCAGGTGCAGCGTGGTACCGAAGTGCACTCAAGTTCTCCGGTACGGTTGGGAGGTAGCGCCTTACAGTAAAGCCAATCAAATTCCTGTCTCGATCTGGGCATACAGATGCCGCGATGATGCCGAACTCAACCCGAGTGGAACCCGGGATGGCCGACTGAACGGCTTTCCTCGGATCAATGTTCGATAGTTCAACTTTCAAATGGTTCCGCCTTTCCGCCTTTCTTCCATTCCACAAACATGAGGGCCAGTCATTTTCAAAGCAAATTTGAACGACACATCGACTGGACACTTGTCCATCCTTGCCAAAACGCCAGTGAAAATACCCCTGAGCTGGGATGAACATGAACATGAATGCATGCGGCGGACAATGGGCGTTTGATGAGAGCCACACAACCACCTGTCGCCAAAAAAATACTTGCCACTGAATCCGGCCACTATACATACATACTTTGATGTCAGGCATGCACGACGAGTGTTATATCGACAGACACTGGTGCTGCCGCCCACAAACAAAGAATGTGCACAGAACCAAACTACATACAGTGTTCAGGTGTGGTTCAGCTCGCTTGGACTCCTATATACCCAGTGAAGCTGAATCTGAGCCTGGTCAGGTGAGATTTTCGACAACGTCAACAGTGCCCAGAGACTACGTCCCTAATTAGTGCCTTCCTGGTAAAGTCATTCTGGAATACTGAAGAGCTGCAGACCCCGGACGGTGAATACCCCGTCAATTTGTTCCTCAGTCCATTTACCATGAACTCGAACGCGTCCTTATCGCCGAGACTGCGGCGCGTGAAAGGTTCCAAAGTTCCAAGCAATTACCAAAGTTCCAAAAATTCCTTGGTCAATAGATTTTTTTGAATGTTCCAATGTATTCGGGCGAGCCCCGCCGAACGTGAACGATTCCGTATTCGGGTTCATTTTATCTATTCTCGTCTTCAATAAGTACGTCTTCCGCGTCGGCAAAACCGCCATTCGCCTTGTAGGTTAGGGCATAGACTTCTGAGGCAACCAGTACGTGTGCAGTATCGAAGTACCAGGGCTGCGTACCCGGGAGAGAAAGTTGATGCTATTTTTTTCGCCGTGTCACCACATACCATTTTTTTCTCATCGGCCATTACCGCGGCGCCGCTGACGCGCAAGTTGCCTGGATTCAGTTGCAATCCGGATCTTTACCTTGGACTTTGAACAATAGAGCCTGGAACTATGGTTCTTCCCCGTCTTCCGCGAACTTCGCCAAAATGCCCATCGTGCGCATTAACTGCTCATGTACCCGGCGCCTTGGAATTGTGATCCACCCGACCTTAAGCGGAGGAATAATCATGATACGGCGCAGGGTAAATTCTTACCCGTTGTTGACTTACTGTGGGCCCGCTATCATCGCCAAATATCCTTGACCCGTCGACTTGCGCGTTCATATTATGCTGTTCTACCGGCGGCGGAACCTAGACCATTTTATCTCAATGCCGTACCGTGAGGGGAAAAACACGTACAACGCTGCACAACCTGGAGCATCGCGAACACGGGAAAGAAAACTGAATGAAAAGGCCCCGAGTCTAATGAGAACATAGGAGGACGAGCAAAGATGATCAGTACCAACCACCAACTTCCGGCGGTGATCCACAGAGTCCCAGAGCAACAGAACTTGGCCGTATAGTTATTCATTGAAAGGTTAACACACGGCGATCATGGGTGGCGGAGGCTCGAGTTATGTACTTGAATAACTGCACTGGTTACGACACAGCGAATCCAGCCGCGGCCAAAGGGTAGTCGGTGACGAGATGGCTGAGGCTAGAGGCATTGGAAGATTTGTCATTGGCCAGCCGTTCGGTAGGAATATAATTCTCGACGCGGCGATCAGCCACCATCTGTGAAAAGCGGAGGGATCAGATTCCGACGCCCCTGGCACCACGGCGAGCAGTCAACACAGACAGGATGCCTGGACTAGCGCACAAGTCGAGCCTAAGAATAAGAGTCGTCCTTCGAAAGGTTCCGCAGCATAGTTGTCGTCTATACCACAGCCTCGTGAGATTCCCGCCTTCCTGAGAGCTTGATGTCCACAAAGCCACAGATGCCGCCAATAAGAATGAATGGAGCTGACACACATCTTGTTGCGCTGCCGTACAAGCTAGAAGTCTCAGTGAACATTCAGCCATTCAGTGAGCAAGGACTGACTGCACGCCAAATCAGACACCGGAGAATACAGGCCAAAAATACAGTGTTACATTATTCGTTGGGTTCGGCGGCCACAGCAAGAGTATCGTCATCGTGTCTAACTCCGTTTCCAGGCTTCCTTCTCCTCCAATCCAGCCAACCAATCCCATCCAAGAACCAAGCAGGTACAAAGCGTAGCGTATCAATATCAGTATCAGTATCAGTATCAGTCAGCAATATATTTATGTGTGCAGGCGGAGATGTACGTGCGAGAGAGATGACAAGGCATGGCAAAAGAAAACGGCACGGTGTGGCGTCTATGTGATAGATATGATACAGTCGTGTGAGTGAGAGATGCAAGCAAGTATGGTGAGAGAGAGGTCCTGTCCAGTTCCAGTCCAAGCCCAAGAAATGTGGTGTCAATGTATATTTTGTCGCCGACCTGTATCGGCGGATTTTGAAGTGGAGTGTGTGGTCGCGTGAAGTCGAATTTTGAGGCGTTGCGTGGGTGGAGTCGGTGGCGCCAGGTCAGGAAGGGCGCACGGTGGGCGAAGCAGAAGGAGAAATGGGACAAACGGACGGACGGCTAGTCCTCGCCCCTCGCAAGGCAGATGCTCCCGCCCCAACTGGGCGCGAGGACGTCCTGCCCAGCCATCTGCCACGTCCCCTCGAAGGTGTCCCGGCCCACCAGGAACCCCGAGATGAAGAACGTCGAGAGGCCGAGGGTGCGGTCGCGCTGCAGAAATCTCGTCAGTATTGCGCACACATGGTGAAAAAGAAAAGGGGCTACTCACTGGACGCATGATGAGCCCAATCAACCCATCCCACGGCCGTACACGCCCGACGTATTCGTAGTGATGCCAAGCCATCCCATGGCGGGTGTCGGTCTGTCGATACGAGGTCAGCATCAAGCGGCAAAATACATCACAGAAAGAAAAAATATGTGAAGACAAGGAGAACGATGAGGGGCAGGAAACTGCGGGAGGAGCAGCGCCCACTATGCGTGCATCACCACCCGCAGTGACAAAGGGCAGTCGTTGCAGGGTGGGAAGATATAGGCAAGCGAAGGATCCCCGCCGGGCGCTAACGCGGGCGCTTAACGTAAAGCCGCCGAGACGCCAAGCCAAAGATACGCCAAGCCAAAGATACGCCAAGCGTCGGTGGGAGGACGAGCAAAGAAGGAAAGGAAAGAAAGATGAAGCAACAAGACATACCTCGCCCTCGAAAATGACGTCCTGCACGCCGTCGCAATGCCACTCCCACCCTTCATCCCCATCAAACCCATGTGCCTTCCACGCCGGCGCGTCCCACTCCGGCCAGGGCGCACCTGAGGTGCGGTCTTGCGAGAACGAGGCGTTGTCGTTGTCGTCTTCGGAGGCGGAGGTGGCGGACGGTGATGCCGACTCGGCGGGCAGCGACGAGCTCTCCTCCTCCTCCTCCATGTCCACGTCCTCGTCAGCAGCAGCAGCAACCTCCCTCCTCCACCTCTCCCGCTCCCTAGCCCTCACGCACCCCGAACACTTGTCAACATCATGCGCCGCATGCCCCGCTGCCGCACCCTCCACGCGCGGGTCGAGCGGCGTATGGTACGTATACGCCGTCTCGGGGCCCCTCCGTCCGCGGCTCGCGGTCGGGGAGCCCCTGCGCGGCGGCCGCCTCGGACGGAACGCGCACCTCGACCTTCCCCCCGCCTGGCGCCGACGCGGACGACGCGCGTGCCGAACGGGAACCACCCGTGGCGCAGGCCCTCGTCGGCGGTGGTGCTGTCCGCCGGGTGCGGCGGCGCGGGCGTGTCGGGGTGGAAGCTCCAGTGCTCGCGGATGCGCATGTACACGGGCCGCGCGGCGACGAATTCGTCTCGGAGACCGCCGGGTGGGAGCGCGCCGTTGGGCGTGGCGACGAGTGCGTTGTAGGGCTGTTCAGGGGGCATCTGCGTGTGGGTGTCAGCGTTCGCGGCGTGGGGAGGAGGGAGTGGAGCGGGAGGAGGGAAAGGTTCAGGGAGTGGAGCGGGAGGAGGGAAGGGTTCAGGGAGTGGAGCGGGAGGAGGGAAGGGTTCAGGGAGTGGAGCGGGAGGAGGGAAAGGTTCAGGGAGTGGAGTGTATGGGTGAAGTAGGGGTGCACATGGGTGAAGTAGGGTGCATGGGTGAAGTAGGGTGCATGGGTGAAGTAGGGTGCATGGATGAAGAAAGAAAAGTAAGAGACACGCGACTCACCAGCATTATCCCAGACCACAGCCCCGCAAGGCTCCCCCAGTCTGTACACGCGCCCGATCCGTCCCGGTGGGGCGCCGCCTTTGCCTTGGCGTGATGCTGGCCTTGGTGCAGGTGCTGGTGCAGGTGCTGGCCCTGGTGCAGGTGCTGGCCCTGGTGCTGGCCCTGGTGCAGGTGCTACTGCGGTCGAAGTCGAAGTCGATGCTGTCGTCGTCGTCGCCGCGGTTGCTGGTGTCGCCGTCGGCATCGTTCTTGCGCTCCGCGTCCTCCTCCCACTGCCCCTCCTCGCTTCCACACGCTCGTCCCCATACCCCCGACACAGCTGCGCTCTCCACCGATACGGCGCCCACCGCTCGTCCCTCCTCCTTGTGCGCGCAGGGCCGAAACCGTGGTCGTCGAGATCGAGCTCCGGGTCGACGGCAAGGAGGTCGAGTGTCTCCGCGGACGTCAAGGCCGGAGCAAGGGTGGGCGTCATCAAGTCTCCCGCATTGGTCGAAGGTCCCGCCGCCGAGGACGACGCAGCTGAAGGAGGCAACAGCCCCCGCTCAAACCGCACCAACGGCCGCGCATTCTTCTCATGCACATCCTCCTGCGTCGGGCAGATCGGCATCGGGCCCATATTGCCCGCCGCGCGCCACTTGCTCGCCGCCTCCTCTCGATTCCGCGGCAAGTGGGGCGGCACACCCATCCGCGCGCCGACTTGCATGCGCGCGAAGAAGAGCAGGCGCGCGGGCGGGGCGGCGAGGATGCGGGAGCGTGCGTGGGTCCCGTCATATCTGCGGTCGAGCGGGCGGCTGTAGCTTGAGGTGGAGGGGGCGTTTGGAGGGCGAACGCGAACGGCGTTTTGAGGAAGGGCGGAGGCGGCTTGAGGAAGGGCGTGGCGACCGCGAGCGCGAGCGCGACCTCGACCTCCGACGACTCGAGGATGAGCGGGGTCTTGACGAAGCGCGAAGGGCGGAAGTCGGCTCTGAAGGCGTCGTCGGCGCACCCAACGCATAAATCGGATACGCCCCGTGGTTCGTTGGGATCGTTATCCCTCCGGGCCCCTCTCCCTGGGCTCTCAAAGGCCGAAGAAGTGAAGACGGAGGGAAGCAGAGGAACAGAGTAATGGTGCGGCGGCGCGAGCGCGGAGGCGTACCGAAACGGCGCAGCGACGAGGGGGCGGAAGAGGTTCATCAGGAGGCGGCGCAGGTGCTCGGGTTCGGCGCGGAGAGTTTCTGTGCGTGCGAGACGTAGTCAGTCGGTACAATAGCTTTCAATTGCATGATAGCGCACGCACCATCGCTCTCAAAGAACCACAGCACCCACAGTGCCGCAGCCGTCGCCTCCGCGTCGCGCGGCCAGCCCACACGCCACGCCGGCTCTTTCCACTCCTGACGGTACTCGGTTACCACCTCCGGCGCATGGGCTTTTAGAGCGGAGTCCTACCATAACGAAAGAGGTCAGCTGGATCGCGCGGTAGGGGAGCGACGGGGCAAAAAGGGAGGGGAATGGAACGAACGCGAACAGAGGAAGAGTCAGCAGCATCGGGATCCAAGTCGCCGTATCTTCCCAAATACAGCCGTTCCCGGACGTATCTTAGCGCAAAGTAGCGGGCGTTGGCCCACATTAGCTGGCGGCGGTTCTTGCCTGCGCGAGATAAGCTAGAGGCGAATGTGTCCGGGCCGAGGTGGCAACGAATCTGAGGAAAGTTGTGGGTTAGTCTTGAGCGCCACAAAAACGACAAGCCAATAAAGCGAGGGAGGGGAGTAGAGGACAACGAGAAATGCAGTAAGGTAAACGGGTATAGCCGGCGGTAGCGGGATAAGCGAAAAGCAAGCGAGGGAGATATGGTGCAAGGACAGGGAAGGAATAAGAAAAGCAGGGAACAAAGCGCACTCACCCCTCCCCAGTGCCATATCCAACGCAGTCCAATCAAATCTCTCCCCATCCCACTCGTCCTCAATCAACATCGCATACGCCACTCGCAGCGCGCGGGCCGCACCATGGGCCAAGGGGTCTCCCGCGCGGATGACCCTGAGGGCGGCGCACCGCGTGCGAAGCGAACAAGCAATGTACTGAATGGTGCTGCCGCTCGCCTTCTGTATGGTCGTCCGACGGATAATCCTCGAGCCCGACGTATGGGTAGCCCTCGTAGGGCACATACGCCGCCTCTTCTTCGTCGGCAAACGAGAACTTGGCCCGCGCCACGCGAGCCCAAAAGGTCCTATTGCGGCGAGCAGCTGGTAGAGGCGGCGGCATGTGACGAGCAGCGGGAGCAAGGCAGCGGGCGGGCCGAGATTGGGTGGGAGGGTGGCGAGGTGGAGGGCGATGTGGGGTGATGAGTTCGGGCGGGAGAGTGAGCAGCATGCCAGGCTCGAGTGCGCAAGTCGATGTGTAGGCCAGTTGTGCGTGTGGCTAGTCTACCGTCTGCCAGCTGCAGCGTGGCGAGACCCTTTGGCGAGAAAGAAGAGGGTATCGTGGCGGGTAACGTGCTGAGAAGGAAGAAGACCCCTCAGCCGGAGTCTGCTCGCTCTAAATACCACTCGTCACTCTTACAACACCCGCGCGTCCGTGGCCCTCCGTCTTCGTGGTGTCTGCCGTTCGTATGTGTGCCGTGAGCGAGATGGTGCCGTGAGCAGGCCTGCGAGGCGTGAGCGTGTGTATGTACAAAGTCGTCCAGTTGCAGGAATACATCTCCGCGCTGTCGATCAAATCTCACTCATTCACTTTGCCGTTTGTTTCCCAGCTACGTCGTTTCCCCGCAGAGCCCAGGTCGCCGTCATCACCCAAATCTCCCTTCGTGCTTACGTTCCCATTTTGACAACTTTGACACCGCCTGTTACCGCCGCAACCGGAGCGTGGGAAAGTGTGTAAAGGAGAGCCGCGGTAAGCCCGACGTGATCGCCGCCTCTGATCGGCGTCAAATCGTCCCTCGTGATTCGTCGAGGTCCTGCCGTTTTGCTTCCTGCCTCACGTCACTGCCCTGTCTTTGCCTTCACGCCCCGAAACAAGGTCGCCGTGGCGAGATTTCAAAGTTATATTTAGCCGCCCGTCCACACAAAGGTCGCGTCGTCCAATGCCCAATCAGTCCACTCACTCCCCACGCCGACGGCTGAGCGAGTTTCTCTCACGATTGTCGTCCCGCGACGCCCGTCTGTCTGCCGGCTGTCGTTCCCTCATTCACTCGCTTGCAAGCAGATAAGAAACAAGCTAAATATAATCGGTCAACTTTGACCCGCAATACAGGGATCGCCGTTCAACCAAACAGTCCACTATTTTATGCGCCCTTGGCATTATCAATAGGGCTTGGCACTGCGGCGCAAGGTGACCGCGAACGTTACTTGTACCCTGGCGCGGCGGGACGCGGGCGGGGTGTGGCGTTTTGCAGGTTCCACTTACCTCAAGTGAACGGTCTAGACCCCGCGCTATGTATGGATCTTCAGTACTCCGTCAACAAAAGACGCCGTTGATTCCTCAATGAACACACACAAGCACATACACTTCTCTATGACGATCTTGTCCGCGGACTTGCATATGGCAAAGATACGCATACCCACTCCACCGCAGATCTTCAACTGTTGGCAACTCGACCTGCCTGGGACGTTGACCTACCTATCCTTGGCATGGAGCGAGGTACATATGACCTTCACCCTCTGTGGCTACCTTGTATTCCATTGCAATGTATTCAATTGATTTCCTCGCACTCGAGTCGCCGCGGCGGGTATTCTGTTCTTTGAATTTCTTTCTTTCTTTCTGCCTGACGGCTAGCTCGCCTTGGCGTTCGCAAGTACCCTCCCAGTGCCGGTCCCCCGCCGCTCGAGTGCCGGCCCGTTCCGTTCCGCTCTTGACGTCGTCCCCAAACTCTCTCTCTCTCCCCATTCTCCTCATTCCCCATCCCGCGCCTCGCACTCCGGCCGCTCAACAAAGAACCCCCCGGTCCCGCTTCAACGCCGCAAGCAAGTAAGTATATACGTATCCCAACATGGGTCAACCTGGACCCACCGTCGACCGTCGGGCCCTGGCGCAACCCAGCCCAGCGGTCCTGCGATAAGGCTGCATACGGTAAATTCAACCCGCACCCGATGCTTTCGGCGTAAATTCCGGTCGGTGCGCGACCGTATTTTATTCGTTTGGATTAACTCGTGTATTGGAATTAAAGTCTTCAACTGAACTAGCGGCAGCGATGCAGTCTCTGAGCGCCAAGAGCCAAGCGCGGGACCAGACCGGCCCGGGACCGGGAGGGCAGCGCCGAGCCGAGCCGGGCTTGCCGCGCGCAAGAAAGGAAGAAAGATTCAAAGAACTTGAACGATAACCCATCGTCGAGCCCGGCATGCAACCCCGCCGCGACACGAGCAACGTCGCACGCAATTTCATCCTGATATTTTTCGGTTTAAATCCCGGTCGGTGCGCGACTCAACTCGTATTCCATGATCACTCAACCTCAACTCTTCATTCAACCTTGGAACTCAACTCTCCACCCAGCGCCAGATATGATCCTTCCTTGTACAAGGTAAGAACACTCAAGTAAGTAGTCTTAGTGTGTATGTACATACATACATGTGTGCATCTCTGCCAGCCAGTCAGTTTTGCATTTCATTCGGAATATCGCCAGGCGCACTTGTCCGACGTCCCAGTTTCCAAGTACTCATTCAATCCGACCCGAGCACTGGCAGCTTCAACCAATCGCAACTCGGTCGGTCGGCAGCACGCATTCGGAACTTCCCACCCCGTCCTTTGCATGCTTTCCCTTGTTTTGGACCCTGCCTGCCTCCCCATCCCAACCCATGCCATGCTACTTCGAGATGTTCTGCTCCCGAACCCTACATACGCCAAGCTCGGCCCTGCACATCCCCCGTTGTGGTCTGGGTCTAGACTCTGCACCGCGTTGATAGTGCCAGTGTCAGTGTCAAACCGTCAACGGTGTGCTATATTTGCCGGTTCCGAGTCCAACTCAACTACTTGGAGGAAATCTCAATCAATATTGATATCGTCACCGTCGTCGTCATCGTCATTGCAACTGTCTATGTATGTACATCTCCCGCGACGCTGTTTTGGATTAATTCCGCCTTAGCCTCCATCGGTATTCGACATACTGTATATGAATTCTACACTGCGTACCACACTTGTGCAAGACTTCCTTTCTTTCTTCCGAATCCCGACGCTGCTGCTGGGTCGCCTTTCCCGGTTTGGCTTCGTTCCTCCTCGTCCACGTTCCATTCCGTTCCGTTTCCCCGACTCCGATTCTGGCGTCTAAACCCGAGTCAACCCAGCACAGCCGTCTCTCTCTTAATTACTTCTCCTTTTCTGCGGCGCAGCTACAGCTACAGCTACTTACTGGCATACATAACGTCAAGCAATTATAACTGTCATCCTCGCCACCGCCAAAGTGCAACGCCATTCCGTCCCGTTCCGGTCGTCTGGTACTTCGGAGTCTGGACGTGGATCCACTGCAGCTGAGCCCATCTTGCAATTCTGCGGGCATCTTGTAATTTTTTGGGGGGATTTCGTCGTACTCGCCCTGGTCGGTATAAGCATAGCATATTCGTTCTTGCATGTTGGCGGCTGGCTGCAGCTCTCCCACTGTAATTCTACCTACCTACTGATTCCACAGTCTCAAATCTGAAGGAAGTCTAGGCTCAACCTCGCCCGCTCCGCAACGCCGAACTATACGTATCTCAACCTCGGACCGAGTTGCGACGGACGTATGTATCGTCGAGCCCCGGCATGCAACTAACCCAATCCAGCACGGCGGGCCCGGGCCTGCTACACAGCTGCTACTGTAACGTTGAATTCACTCCGATTCTTTCGGTTCGAATTCCGGTTTGTGCGCGACCGGGGTCGTACTCGACTTCACCAACTTATGTTCAACTAGATCGACTCGTACTTTATTGGATCAACTCGTTCGTTGGATGTCAACTCTAATCTGGGATTTATTCCAAGCTCAAGTTTATTGAGCAATGTATGTATGTGTAGCATCCTCTGAAGCCATGCATGTTGCGCGCGATTCGTATGCACTCGAGTCACCCCCGGTCGGTACATACATATTCTATTCTTTAAATTTCTGGCTTGGCGTTTCCTCACATTCTCTTGGCACCTCTTGTTTGGCTTTAGACTTCGTCTCCCTTGTTCTGCGCTCACTGTTCCGAACCCGACCGAGCGTCGACTCGACCTCAACGCGATCTCGACCTCAACGCGACCTCGACCTCAACGCAACCTCGACCTCAACGCGACCTCGACCTCCTTCATCCCACCTTCAACCCTGGGTGAACACGGAATATCATTACCGTATTTGCACGTTTCACGACACACGTGCGTCGAGCGCTAGCGTTTGGAACTTGCACTCGTTGCGCTGCGTTGCGTCTGGGCATCTGAATCCATTTGCAAGCGAACCAGCGCAGCGGCCTTTCGATCATTATCTCTACTTGCTGTACTATTTCAGCCGTAGGTTCAATTACAGGTCACAACGGCAGCTGAATTGAACCTATTTCAATTTTGGCTACGGTCAAAAGGCTCCGGGACCCGCGTTTTGGGGCGAAAAACGTCGGCAAATTCCGAAAAAGGAAGTTGAACCTATCAAAACTTGACTCTAATTAAGGTCACAGGTCACACCCCCTGAACCTACGGTTGAAATATACAGTATCTCAATCTCTCCTTTCACCCGGCAGGCAGCTGGAGGTAACGTGGGCACCCCGTCGGGCGTCGGCTTTCCGGATCTCAACCAACCAACCGAACCTCTCGAGCCCCGGCTGCATAGGTATTGTCCCGATTTTCCTACTCCTCAACGTCGCAGCCAACTGGGCTGACTGGCGTTCGGGACTTCCCATCTTCCCATCCCACGGTTCCTTTCCTCTATTTCGGTCGCCTTTCTTCTGTTTTGGCCCCTCCCGAATCAACCCTGCCTGCCAAGTCCAACTCATCCGGATCCTAGCACATCGCTTGCTGTGATAAATAATGTCGCCAATATTTGCCGGTTTGTCGGTTGATTGCCGAGTATCTCAAGTTCTCGCTTTCATTTTAATTTTTCAGTGACTCCTCTCACTTTCATTGTCAGTGGCGATTCCAAATTTGGCTCCGAGTCCAGATTCGCTGAGCAGCACATGGAGCACGACAGTATGAGACCCTTGGAACATCACAATCACATAGACCAACATTGACATTCGTTCAACCGTCTGGTAAATAGGTACATACTTTGGAGACCACCATGACATTCTTGCCATCTTGCACTTCATAAATTCCCTCGTACTCGTACTCGCACTTGTACTCGCCCTGGTCGGTACTTTATTCTTTAAATTTCGTGTTGGCGGCTCGTTCGGCTTGGCGCTGCCCTTCCAGTTCCGGTCCCCCGCCGGTCTCATCCCGTTCCGTTCCGCTCTTCGCGTCTGGCTTTCTCCTCGTTCCTCATCCGCTTTCCCTTTTTCTTTTGCTCCCACCCCGACTCCGATTCTGGTGCCTAGACTCCTTTACTCGACTCTCTCCTCCGGTCCTCGTTCAACGCCGGATTAGGTACACCCTGCATGAACACTGAGCCCTGACATGCAGCCAACCCAGCACAGCGGTCCCGCGACGCGACGCGACACGAGTAACGTTGAATTCAATCCGCAAATTCCATCCGCTATTTTCGGTTTAAATTCCGGTTTGTGCGCGACTCGACTCGGCTACCTACTCAGATCCGCTCGTACTATTTCTGAATCGTGATTATCGAACTTCTTTTCCTCATGCGACCTTCCTTGGACATGGAATTCAACTCTTTACCGAACGTTGGCCGGCAATTCTATTCATCCTATCCGCCAGAATTGTTTTGCGTGATAAGTACTCGCGTGGATGTAAGTCACTTCAGTCTATCCTATGGGTTCATTTGAAATATGGAGTCTGTACTATGGTGCGCGTCACCTAAACACCACCAAATTATAACCATCAATGATGGTATCATTGGTGTCTCAAATCGAGCCTACGAAAATTTTCAAATTATATACCCCCTTTTTCGCACCTGCTCACTCATCTATGGGTCACAAGGAATGTTCTCACTGTGAAATAGTTGCCCAGGCTCGGAAGAAGAGTCATTTGGGACGGTTTATGGATAAGTCGTCTGCAGAATAGGGGCTGTTTTGTAAGTTCACGTGACTGATTCAGTGATGCGATCAGTGATGTCTCAAATTGCCCTTGAGAAAAAAATATTTATTGTGAATTTTGACCCAATGGAAAATCCCTCTTGAGGGTTTGAACTACTATTTAATTGGAGTGTTTTGGCTAGAGGATTAGAAGTAGGGAGGTCATACCCAGGTGCAATAAATTCTGTTCCTGTTTGGTGGTGTTTAGGTGACGCGCACCATAACCAGGCTGTGATAACTACTCATACATACTGATCCGATTCTCCGACCAAGCTTCGACCGCTCAACCAACGTGCATGGCAGGGCATTCGGAAATTCCCATCCCACCCTTTCGTTCCTTTGTTCTGGTCCCTCCCTTCCCAACCTATCCTTTGTTTTGGTCCCTCCCGAACCCTGCCAAGCGCATCCTCGCACATCCCTCATTCCGGTCTGGACTCGCGTCGCTAGTGTCGATCAATGTCACTGTGGGTGTTCCCGGCGCAACAAGACTCTTCTGCATAACCTCGACGTTAGCCCATCGTCGCGCCTTGGCGCGTCCACTCGCAACCCGACCCTACCCAGTTCTATGGTCCGTCTCAGCAAATAACAAACAGTATAAATACTTATGTATGATTCTCCGGCGCAGCGACTCGGATAACGTTAACATCCTCAGCATACTAGTGGTAGCAAGCCGCTCCGACGGTCCTCTCTTCAAATGAAAGCACGTTTGGACGACGACATCCATAATACTTATTGATTCTACTGCTAGCTGCTTCCCCGACGGCGTCACGGTCGTTCTTCTCTCATTCCGGATCCCACCGTGGTACATGCTGCCTCCGCTTGCTTGCTAAAATCCCGACAACGTCGTTCGTGCTCTGACTCAGAAGTTAAGTAAGTAGACATGCTAACTAACTCGACCGATCCTCTGTTTTGGTCCCTCCCGGCGCAGATGAACCCTGCCAAGCGCACTTCACCTCATCTCCCTCCATCTCACCTCATCTCTCCTCGTCTCACCTCATCTCCCCTCGTCGATCGCTCATGTCATTTCGTCTCGTCTCGTCTCATCCCACGTTGTGGTCGCGGGCCAGACTCTGATGGTGCCAATGTCAAATTGTCAATAGTTTATTTGCCGGCTCCGGTGGCGCAACGTGAACCGCCGACGCAGTACTGTGCACTGCCCTCCGTTGGCTCTTTAGGCTTGAACTTTGTACGCTCAAGCCAACACTTTCCCCATCGGCTATCGCAAGGCCCTATCGCAAGGCCATCGTGGAGTCGTGGACCCACCGCCAAAATACTTGAATTCCGAGGTCTCGGCCGACTTTCAATCCAACTCTGGCTGGCACTCCTCCACCGCCGATCTCTGTTCGATTCTTGCCTGTTCTTGCCTGTTCTGTGCTGTGTTGTGTTCTAGTGTTCGGCTCTTACCCCAATTCAACCAACACGCCGCAAATTCCCTTGGTTTTTCATTTCGATGTCACCGGAAACGAAGTGTGCATGGAAAAATAAAACACCCTCTCGGCTCTCGACTACACCCGCCATATTGAAATCGGCGTGCGAGTCGTGGACCCACCGAACCACACCAAGTTCCGCGTCGGTCCAGGCAAGTAGGTACTACATAATTAAACTAAACCAAATTAGCAATGTCTCGCGGTCCCTGACTTTTTTCATTTTAATTTCGTTTACTTACAGCTTACAGTAAACTCCGACGCTCGAGTCTCGAGCAATCCTCGACTCTCCACCCTGACACCGACAACCGAACTATGTGTTCCGTGTTCAGTACTCTGTGCTGTTATCTCTCCGGACGTTACCGGATAACTAGCACCCGCTTGGCTTGCGCTCTACGTGGGTGGACCTCTTTCGTGCAAAACGCGTACTCTGCGCTTTGAGTTTTGCAACTTAAACTCGATATTACTATTCCTTGACCCCGGCCAATGCTTCTTTGCTCTCGCGACGTATGCGACTCGATACTACTTACACTGTACTCGAGTTCTCGGGATCCTCGCCTCAGGTATGTACCCGATCCGTCTGTGCGTGCACTGGTCATTGCAAGCCTCAAGGCAAGGCAACCGCCAACCCGCGCCAAAATTCGAGTCGGAAATTTCCATCTTGGCTATCGATCTCTGTGCCGTTTCCGTTTACCCGTTTACACAGCAATGCAACACTATTCGGGCCGTAAAAAAATCCCGAATCCCGTCTCAACCACCGCCGGCCATCGCAAACCCGTCGTGGAGTCGCGTGGGAGTCGTGGACCTATCCACTCAACAGCGTTAAAATCCGAGTGGGTATCTGTGGGTAGGCAAGTTGGCGATGCAAGCCTGAACTCGAAGGTTTTCGTTCATTCAAATTTCAGACCCGAATTTCCATCTTCACCTTGGCATTTGTCTGTCTGTTCTGGGCTCCCTCCAATCAATCAAATGAACGCAGCTCGGATTCGCTCCGCGATTCTGAATCCGGAATCAAACGATTACACCGTCGGGGACCATCGCAGGGCCATTGTATGGACCCTAGAAATCGGGGTCAGAAAGCTCCACCTTTGGGTCTGGACTGGGGCCTCTGAAGTAAACGTATCCGAAATTCCGAGTAACGAATTCCAACGCCGCCGGCCTTTGTGCAGTCGCCGTGCGAGTCGTAGACCACCCAACCTTCCTGAAGGTCAGCAGGCAGGTACATAACTAAACTAAAACCAATGTCTTGCTTCTTGTTTCGTTTCGATTTCGTTGACAGCTTGATAAAATCCGACGCTCGAGACTCGACTCTACACCGTGACTAATCGAGCTACCTGTTCTGTACCATAGTGCTATCGCTATCGCTGTCGCTCCACCTTAGCTTAGGCCGGCACTGCTCGCTCGGACGTTGCCGGAAACGCGTCTGCGATTTGAAAGTTGAAGCGCTTTGGCTCGCTGAACGCTGAATAACTTGATCTATTGGTCCATGTTCTGTTCTGTTTCGTCCACTCAACAGCCGCAATTTATGCTACTACGCTTCTGCTTAATCAAACCAACCGCGCAAAAATCAGAATCCAAATCAGGAGTTTCATCGACAAATGGTTCCTCTGTTCTTTCGCCTCAGCTTTCGAAAAGATATTAATAATCAGACTCAGATTGAGTCAGCAAAGTTCCGAGCCTCAAACCCCATCGCCGCCGGCCATCGCAAGGCCATCGTGAAGTTGCGTGGGAGTCGTGGACCCACCCGCCCAGCGGAAATAAAATTCACATGGTTAGATACCGGTGACTAAAACAAAATCCTCCCGCTGTGCCCGGATAATTTTTGTTCATTTGGATTTCGACAGGCGACAGGCGCTAAAGTGAATCTGAGTCGGAAATCTCCATTCTCATCTCTTGACCAATCTCGGCTCAGGAGCTCAACAAAGAATCATTGCTAGCGGCTAGTACTTATCATGGTCTGGATTTCCGAGTTCTGCTCTGTCCTGGCTCCGATTCAACTCAACCTCACTCCGCCAAATTCCAGATGCCGAATTCCCGTTCTCTAATCAGGCTGGGCGGCCGCTGACGTTCTTGGTCTCAGGGGTTCGATCTCAACAATTCGAATCTCCGCCGAGCACATAAATTTTCGGGTTTTAATCTCCCCTAATACGCCGGCCCGGGACATCGTGAAGTCGCCGGGGGAGCTGTACATGGACCCACCAACCTAGCTAAAAACCGATTCATATAATGCGCATGTATTATGTCGGGCCGTCGGTAAGCGTTGACACCGCCCGAGTCCGCTCAGGAATCAAGCATCAGGGTTCAATAATTTTCGCAGGTTCAAGTTTCAGGAACGCCCCCACGGTTGCTTCAAGTTTGTTTCGAGTTCGTTTAAATTCCGACCGACGCTGGACACACGAAAATCCGATTCAATACTTACTTGATGTTTTCGGGAACGCCCCACGGTTGCTTTGAATACCAAGGTTATCAGTCCTGACTCGCGTACGTGATCGTCTGTTTCGAATTCGTTTAAATTTCAACCAACCATGGACGCGCTTAAATCTGATTCGGTCTCGACCCCGACTCTAGCCCTCGACTCTTGCTCTACTTCAAGCGATTGGTGTTTCTCTCCGGAGCATCCCGAATACCCTCTGCGCAAAACAAAAGCGAAATTGGCCTCGCTGTCCTGCACCGATTCCTGGTTTCGTTTAAATTCTGACACGATGGAATCCGAGTGTCGACTCGGCAAGATATTATAATCAAACGCTGTATTTTTTTCCTGGGGAGGTGGGCTCGCTACACCTTGGGCTTTAGCCTCCTCGAACGTTGCCAATTTTAGAATAGCTCTCCCAAGATAATCCGCCTCCAAGTCGCACAAGAATCAAGAAATAAAGAATAATCCGAAAGTAAATGTGAAATTGGCCTCGCTGGGTCTGCGCTGCCCTTGTTTCCATCGGATTCCGAAGGTGAACGCCGCACTTATCAAAACGCTATGATTTATTTTCGCGGTGCGTTCGCTTCACCTTGTTCTTTGGCTGCTGGACTCGGACGTTGCCGATTTCAGAATATCTTTCCTAAGACAAATAGTCTCCCCGAAGAAATTCCCTCTCGTTCGTCCCCTCAAGTCAAACTGGACTGAATGCTGCGCATAATATTGGATTTTCTTGCGATGCTCTGCCTCTGGGGCATATTGGCCGCATCATGCATGAAGCTTCGTGCCATTCGCTTGCTTTTAGGGTTCTGGATGCTAGATCTCGCTTGGACCGTCTATCGCGACGCCTGCACCACCGGAGAACCTCGGCGATCATGGAGTCAGGCTCAAACCTCATACTCGGAAATCTCCACTGGGATCTTGTACCTTGGGCCTCGACTTCGAATCTCGACTCTCGCCTCTCGGCAATTGCAGGCCATCTGTCGATATGTCTTTTCTCACGCTTTGGCCGCTTAACCTCGCTTTGCTCTTCGTCGACACACACTGGCACTAGAAAATATCAGCGAAAGGGTTACAAAGCTTCACATTAGCATGAGCTGGAGCTGGCGAGCGGAAACCGACTCGGAGTACTGAGTCTCGACCCCGAATTTCGACTCCGACTTCACAAGCGATCCATCTGGCCACTAGGACGATCATCCCGAATATCCGCTAATTTTCTTTTTCACTATTCTCACTCCGCTCCGGGCGCGGCGTAAGATGCCTACCGAATACCCGGTGGAGCGCTGTCTTCGATACTTTCAGCCATCACTCGGGGAAATCAGATAAATGAGTGGCTTTGAAAATGTTCCAAAAACCATTGGTCTTTGGGAGCGTTTCTGAAACCGGGAAACTTTCGGTTTGCACTCCTCAAACCCAATTCTCAATCGAGTGGCTGGGTTTGGGGAAAAGATCAACAGGTCCCGGCCTCCCGGAACTCGTTCCCGAAACCAATTATTTTGGGAACGTTTGTGGAAGCCGATATACAACGGATTTCCTCAAGTGCATCGCACCCAAGTAACTCTATTATTGTACCTGAACACGGAAAAATCAGAGTACAGTGCTCATCTTAGATCTCAACCCCCTATCTCGACTCCGACCATCTTTGACCTTGGACTGCTCGGGTAGGCCGAATGCTCGTTTTCCAACACTTTCAATTCAACCGTGGCTCAAAAGACATTCTTCTAGCCCGAGTTTACATGATGTGTGTTACAATCGTTCTCGTTCAATGTTCATTCTCACCCGACCGCATTAATTGAAAATCCGGGTACAGTCTCATCTTCCCATTGGTGGCTCTGGAGTCTCGATCTCGAATCTCGCAAGTGATCCGTTCTCACTCCCGCTTTTACATTGACCTACTCGGACAATCCCGATTGCTCGCTTGTTTTTTAGTGTCTTCTGAATCCTGATCCCTACCTTCAACCGTGGCTCAAGAATCTCCGAGCTGTTTGTTTTGGCTCCGCCCACTCAACCAACTACATATACAGATCCCACTGCATAGTAATTCGGAATCTATATTCCGCAAGTCCATGGCGATATTCAGCTGCCGCCCATCCTTTCGACCGCGGCTCTCAACTCTACTCCGCAAGCGACCATGTCGACTCCGCACGCGATCATGACTGTTCTGGCAACGGTATCCTGGTATCCTTCCCCGTCTTTGCACTGCCTTACCATTCGCGGACGATCACTGTGTCGTGTGGTCTCGAGAGGTAAGTGGAATTCGGCTTCCGCTACCGCTGTGCGAACAATTAAATTGTTCTTTGTCAACCACGAGGTGCGAGCCAAACCTGCGCCGGAGCTTGAATAACGCAACTGATGCCACGCGTTGTCGGACCTGCTTCAACTTTTTGTTTGCTGGGACTCCTGCGTGTTGTCTCGGCCGCCGATAAGTGAAAGATTCTGTTTATCGCTATCGCTGAATTTTAGTTGTTTTTTGTTCACCGCTCAGTCAAATGCCAGTAAAACCTCTGTTGATGCTGCCTCCGCCTTGTCGCAATTTTCCGCGCAGTATCGCACCACATCATCACATTCACCCCCTGTTCCCGAAAAGCAAACACCGAGCAATTGAATTTTGGTACTAGTCTTCAACAAAGAGCCAATCTATGCTATATCTTCCGCAGCTGCGTCTATTGCTCTCGCATAACTCCGTGACCCCTCTGCCAGGAAAGATTTTACTTCCACCCGATCAGGATAAGGCCGACGGCCAGTGGTTTTCTTCATGTACTGTACTTCAGGCTCAAATTCGCCTATTGATTCATCCTTTCATTCACACCAGTCTCTTCCAGTCTTCCATCTCATAACCAAGGGAAGCAAGCTTAACTGACTGTATCCATGAGATTGAATTAGACTCACGGCAGGGATACGCACCGTAACTATTGCTCCCCGTGCTTTCATGTTCTCATTCAGCGAATTCCGACGGCGATCTACCTCCATGACTTCTCACTCTCAAGCCATGTCGCTGGACAGTCATGCTCAAGCTTCAGCTGCGCGTCGCGTTCAGACCAGAGTGTAGTCTTGACGAGATGAATAATATAGACCAAAACCCCATGTACGTACTGCGTTCATTCATTCAGTCATTCATCTCCCTGCCAGTGCCATGTCTCACATTGCCTCACCTCATTCGTTCATCATTCTTATGGTACGTACATTTCTATTTATTCACTCGGTGCCGCGTGCAGAGGTCGTTCTTTGACAACGGTTCTTTCGTCTATTTCTTTATGGAGGCATGGTCCGCATTGTGCAGTGTCTGTTATTTGACAATCATCCAGCATGTTCACGTCCCAACTTGAATCAGCCGCACTGAATAAACCTCTATCCACGACTCAATGTTCAACCAAGAAGATCGTTGTTTTCGGGCCCCATGTTCTCATTTACGTTCTGTTCACCGCGTAAATCTGTAATCCCTATTATTCAGTGAACAGCAAGTAGACAGGGTTCCAACTTATCATAATTAAAGCTCGAGATTGAGACCGATTGCGTTCGAATTCGATCTTACTTCTTACATATGTACCTATGCCTGTTAGTCGTTCATTCATTCATCATAACCAAGGTTGAGTGACTCAGTAGGTACGCTTCCCCTTCGCCCAGGAGGTTAAGGAAGCGAGTTGCGCCAAAGCCGCACCAGCCGCATGCGGCTTTGGGGCGTTGCGCAAAGCCGCGAGAAAAAAAATGGATCTGAGGATAGAGCACAATATAGTCAGGTGTAATACCTCCGATTCGAGTATTTTAAAGCATTCAGGTAGTAGAGTAGTAAGGAATCAGCAGAACACCACATCAATGTACCGCTGGTGCACCGCCACCATTCGCACGGTTGGCCGCCGAAATCAATTAATATGGTACGTGTGGAAATGCCAGGGACTGAATATGAGGTTGGAAGCCAAATAATGTATTCAACTCATCAAAAACACAAAAAATCCGTGCGCCTTTGCGCAACGTCCAAAAGCCCCATGCAGCCTGTGCGGCTTTGACGCAACCTGTCTATTATTAACTAGCCGAGGTTGAACTTTAAACATGTACATTAATATTTATTTAACAAATTCAGAATCAGTCCGAACAAAGCTGAAAAAATTCCCTGTTTACCCCCACAAGCACAGGTCATGTACGTACTGCAGGACGGGCAACATGGTCCAAGTGAGAGCCCTCGAGGCAAAATCAAATAAACTTCACAGCTTGCAAGGAGTTACGACTCTACTTCAGCGGCTTGGAACGAACACCTAGCGATTCGAAACGGCCTCCGTGTAGCGACTCGGAGCTAAACATCGAAACACCAGTGTATGGCACACGTATCACGGACCTACGGTCGTCTTTTGCCTCCAGTTCCCGCGGTATGTTGTCCCAACATCTACTTGACATAAGTATGGGCGTTACTATTTTTATTCAGCAGCTGGAGATTAGTTGGAACAGAAATAACTCGCTAGGTATCATAGGTAGTCAAACCGCTGATAAACTCGGTAATCCCGTTGACTGATATTGAATCCGATGCGTATTGGACGCGTAGTCTATTAATGTATTCGCGCAGTGCCGTTTATTTATATTTCACATAGACAGGTCGACAGACAGAAATAACCCTCTAGGAAAATACATCAACAAGCGAGAAAGGAATTGTGCCGAGCAAGTTCCTCAGGGACAAAATAATGACGTATATTTTATCCAGGGCTTAGTTCAGCCTCGGATTCAGATCCAGTGCACTACTTCGAATTTGTCCCAGACAGTTCAAGTTCTGTCTCCGTTGCAGTTGAAGTCATGTTGTTCATCGGTCTTAATAACTCTTGATATACCGTCACGGTGCGTAGACGACGTGGGGCAGGGCTCCACCCCCTGTCCGTTAATACTTACGCTCGTGTTCTTATTCCCTCTGGTCATAATTTGGTGCAGGGTATATATATATATCCAGCTTCAGCAGACAGAAATAGCTCAAAAGCTATAATACGAAGTTGAACAGTATGTCAATCAGCTGTTTGACGTCTCAAGATGTTCCTGCGGGACTGCAACAAGTCAGGTTCACTGACAGGTTCCAAAAATACAGACCACAGTGGAGGATTCATCCCTGGGGGGTATTTTTCATTGCGGTTCGCAAGCGCTGGGCAAGCGTACAGGATATGTGTACCAAATTCTGCTTGCGACTTACTCTACGGTGATCGGTTTCGTTTGGAAATCCCCATGGGCCAAGGTGTCAGCGTTATCGCCGTGACATTATAAACGCCGCACAGATTAGCGACGGACAACGCCGATGCGGGGGAGCTATCGAGTAGTTTCATATTGTTCCATCCCTGAGCGAAAAAAAAAAAATGGGGGCTAGTATCCGGGACCGACTTTCCATATTTCCTATTCAACCCGACCTCAACTATTCATTTGGCCCTTCAATCACAGCAATTAATCAGTTCGCTTCGGCCATGAAATAAGCACGCCGAGGTAGCAAACAGGGGTATTGCATTGAAAGAGGGTACTCTGAGTTCACGGATGTTGCTGGCACGACTATCGATTGGGCCCTTCAATCGCAGAAATTAATCATCAATTCGCTTCGGCCATGGAATACGCAGGCCGAGGTAGCAAACAGAGGTACGTATACTCTGAGTTTACGGATGTTGCTGGTGCGAAGTTGAACTACTACTTACGTTGAACTGCCAACCACGATCCACGAAGGAAGTTTTGAACTCGCGTCTGGTTTCGAACGACAGCAGCCGAAACAACAAGTCGTAACGGGTTGGGACCCGCACAATGCCAGAGGAAGCATTCTGCTTTTGGCGGCGCCCGTTTGGTCCAAATTTACTGAGTTCAACTGTCAAAGTGAGGATCATGATGCATCAGAACCTCGGTACTAGACAGAGATAATTATTCGCTGATTTCGAGGTGTTGGGCGGAGTTTGAATTCTCCCGCTTAGCAGGTAATTTTCGTTCTATGGTTGTTCCAGCTCTGTTTCCCATTCGGATTTTGGTGAATAGTGATTCTATGATCCGTCTCAGTGTGCCTTTCAAGACACATCCAAATTGGTTGGCTCGAAGGCACAGAACTCCGATTTTCAAGATGGAATCAGCTGTTTGATGGCTCCGACCAGGGTCCCATCTATTACCCATTCAAAATCCCTCAAACTTTTTTCAAATTCAGGAAGAGGACACCCGTCGGTTTAATTTGCGCCACTTCCGAGGACAATCGGACAAAAAATGAGGGCAAGCGAGCGCATTTTCAACATCTAGTTCATTTCAAGCACAGGTTCAAATATAGTCTCCACCAGGGCAGAAAACAAGTTGGGACTCACGTCAAACACCAAATGGTCAAGGAGTCTGCTCTGAGCGGCCGCCGTCGCTCCCAGACGCAAAATTGGACCATTACTAAGTTGAACTGCCAAACCCTTGAATCCGGGCCGAATGCGGGATCATTGATTCTCCACTTCGACGGATGAAGTGAACTTCTCAAGTTCAGCAAGCGGGATCACATCGAGGAAGCAATTTGAAGTACTTGGCAAGCTTTCCACGAGCGGCCGCCGTCGTAAGTGGCTGACAGTTCCTTGATTTTGCAATTCCTGGGATGCACATAGATGGCGGCATCAAATCGTGAATTCAGACCGGGTGTGCTCGTTACTATGTGTGCAACAACCGCCCGTCCAATTCACTCGTGTTTGAGTCAGACGCATACTGAGACTGATGGTTTTCCTTTTGTTTTCCGTTTCGCTTCTGCACAGGCTGCGTTGGGCTCGAAGTTTGAATTGTCCAGTTTTACCGACATTTCGTCGTCGTGTGTGGCTTGGTCTGAAATATTCCCTGCAGCTACAGGGCACATATGTTTTGGGTCAATTGAACTGGTGCGCAACACCCGCACATTTGAATAACTATGACACCATGCTGATGATTAGCGGCGCCCAATTTTGCTGCTGCATACTACGTGAAACGGGAAGGTAGCATACATACCATCCTAGTACTAGCATCGCGGGGAAATTAATCCGACACCGACACAGGAGCATGTTGTCAACTAAGGGATGAGCTTCACTGAAACACCGTTCATGAGCACGACCTCGAGCGTGGCCTCGCGTTATGATCGCAGGGACCCTCGAATGTCCCTGGCCGTCCGCAGCGCTTGCCATCCAAGACGGGAAGCGTGTTGAGGGTGTAGTTGATAAGTACAGTCAAGAGTGTGTTCGTGAAGCGGCCGGGAAGTACGAGAGACTAGCGTCTCCCAGTGATTCTAGCACGAAATCGCAGGAATTGATGTCTGATAAAAGAAGACTTTGGTATGTCGTTCTCCGCTCCTTCAGTCCTTGCCAAGAATCGAACCACCACGAGCTTGTCTTGATAAGTATTTTGCTGAAGGCGAAGGAGGGACAACCAAACTCGGAGCCCCTTGAGCGGAAAGTAGGAGTTTCCGTGCGTCAATACTGTCGATCGAGTTCGATATCTTTTCTCGATGGAAGAGGCCAACTTTTGCCGCCTGGAGCAAACGCTGGATAGGACATGATGAGGGTGAGATAGACGCCAGCCGCTGCCAGAGTCACACAGCCACTGATGCCACTTCTCACAGTCGACCCACAACCAGATCGCGGCGGCAATTTGCGCGCGCTTCTTCGACCAAGTACGTCTGTCTCAGCATGAGGCCAATAAGCGATCTTCGCCGCATCGAAGTGTAATCGGTACTTCTGACTTCGTTTTGGTGGCATGGAAGGCGCATCGATTTGAGGGGGACAGAGGGTGGGAGGCATTGCGCAGACGTGCAGAATGCTATCTTTGAGGGCGAGGTATGTTTTCCTGGTCTATCGTTCTTCCTTTTGTTCGTTTGCTCGTCATCCCTTCGTCTCGCACCGACGTTTTGCGAATCTTGTCTTGGCGTTCCGTTAAGCGCCCTGAGGGAGTCCTTCTCGCTGATATATCTCAGCGCTCGAGAACGGCCGGTCTTTTGCATCGCGGGCGGTTATGCACTGATACTCGGCGTTGCTCCTCCCCGAGTTTCCTGCCTGCCATCGCTCTACTTGTCTGCGTATCTTTTGCTGGCGCCGATCGGGAATCCTTCCCTCTGCTATATCTTCCCACTCGAGAACGACTGCTCTTCCGCACCGCGGGTGTAGATGCATCGATACCACGCTCTACTTTTCCCCGAGTTTTCTCCATACTATGACCCTGCTCGTCTTCACATTTTTTCTCCTGGATGTGACGCCCTTTAACTGCCGGTACTGACCTCGTATCGCAGACAGATCCCCGGCACGGGATGGCTTGGCACCACTACTAGCGAGCACACTGGGCGATTATGGCCCTGGGATGGGCTGATTGGGCTCATTATGCGTCCGGTTAGTGCTGATCTTTTCTTTCTTGGACATTATATATCCTGAAGACAGTTCCACCGCGCGGCCGCACCCTCGGCCTCGCCACGTTCTTTATCTCGGGGTTCCTGGTGGACAGAGACTCGTTCGAGGGGACGTGGCAGATAGCTGCGCAGGACGTGCTCGCGCCGAGCTGGGGCGGGAGCGTTTGTCTTGCGAGGGGCGAGAACTAAGCCCGCCGTCTTTTTACGCACGCTCCACGTCGCTTGGTTCGCTCTTCTTGACCGCTCGCCGTGCATCCTCATCCACTTCTTGACCTGACGCCATCGACTCAAACACGCGTCGCCTCGAAATTCGACTTCACGCGACACTGCTTCAAAATCCGCCTACACAGGTCAACGACAAAATGTACATTGACGCCACATTCCTTGGGTCGTTGGACTGGAACTGAACTGGACCTCTCACCTTGCTTGCATTTCATCATCCCGTCTGTATCATATCTATCACATGGACGCCACATCGTGACGTTTTCTTTCGCCTTGTCTTGTCTTGTCGTCTCTCGTACATCTCCACCTGCACTCATATATATTGCTTGATACTGATACCGATACTGATACACTACTTGCTTGGTTCTTGTATGGGACTAATTGGCTGGATTGGAGGAAGCTTCGAGACGGAGATAGAGACTGACGATATTCTTGTGGTGGCCGCGGAACCGAACGACTAATGTAACATTGTATTTTTTGTCCTGTATTCCCCGGTGTCTGATTTCACCTGCAGTCCTTCCTCCCTGAATGGTGAACGTTCGCTGAGACTTTTAGCTCGTACCGCAGCACAACAAGATCTGTGTCAGCCCCATTCATTCTTATTGGCGACATCTTTGGCTTTGCGGAAATCAAGCTCTCAGGAAGGCGGGAATCTCCCGAGGCTGTGGCATAGACGACAACTGTATTGCGGAAGCTTTCGAAGGGACGATTCTTATTCTTAGTCTCAACTCGAGCGTCAGTCCAGGCAAGCTGTCGGTCTTGACTGTTCACCGTGAGTCCAGGGGCGTCAGCATCTGATCCCCTTCACTTTTCACAGGTAGTGGCTGATCGCCGGGTCGAAAATTTGTATTATTATCGAACCACTGGCCAATGACGAATCTTTCAATGCCTCTAGCCTCTCAGTCATCTCGTCACCGAGTACCTTTCGGCCGCGCCTGGATTCGCTGTGTCGTAACCAGCGCAGTTATTCAAGTACATAACTCAAGCCTCTGCCACCCATGATCGCCGTGTGTTAAGCTTTTAATGGATAGCTACACGGCCAAGTTCTATTGCTTTGGAACTCTGTGGATCACCGCCGAAGGTTGGTGGTTGGTATTGATCATTCTTTGGTCCCCCTATGTTCACATTAGACTCTCGGAACCTTTTCATTCAGTTTTCTTTCTCGTGCTCACGATGCTCTAGATAGTTCGGTGTTGTACGTGGTTTTCCCTTCTGCACGATACGACATTGAGATAAAATGGTATAGATTCCGCAGCCGGCAGAGCAGCGCAATATAAATGCGCAAGTCGACAAGTTTCAAGGATATTTGGCGATGATGGCGGGCTGACAATAAGTCAAGAACGGGTAAAGAGTTTACTCTATGTCGTATCATGATCGAGATACTCCCCCCTTCACGTCCAGTGGACCGCATTTTCAGGGCGCTGGGTACATGAGCAGTTAATGCGCACCACGGGCAGGTTGGCGAAGCTCGCGGGAGACGCAGAAGAACCATTCCAGACTCTATTGTTCAAACTCCGAGGTACAGATCCGGATTGCAATTGGATCCAGGTGGCTGCCCTTGAGCAACCACGGTCATGGCCGATGAGAAAAAATGGTATGTACTGACACGGTGGAAAAAATAGTACCAACTTCCTCTCCCGGGTACGCAGCCCTGGTACTCCTCCGAAGTCTGGGCCGTATCCTACAAGGTAAATGACCTATTCATGGCGGTTTCGCCGACGCGGAAGACGTACTTATTGAAGACGAGAATAGATGAAATGAACCCGAATACGAAATCGCTCACGCCCGACACCGGTGTACTCTGCCCGAATACGTGCTGGAACACTCAAAAAAATTTATTGGCCAAAGAATTTTTGGAGCATTGGATATTGCTCTAGAGTTTTGCATACCCTTGGGCCTTGACACGCCTTATTCTCGGTGATTCGGACCTGCACGAGTTTATGGCATATGTTTAGGCTGCGCGTTGACCGGTCAGGGCTCGCTGGCTTGCAATGCCATTATCACCCCCGTTTTTCCGCAGGAGTCCAGCCACAAGGTCGAACGAATGGAATGGTATCGACGGGTGTTCGCTGACCAAGTGCGAAGAGTACGATACTATGTCCGTGCCGTTCCTTCTTCGATTACGCCGCATCCTTTGACATTCGCCTCACTTGCCACCGGTACCCGTCGCTGTTCTCAAAGACCAACATGGCTAGTCCCAATGCACAAAATTCAGGGATACTCAATGATTGTTTTCAGAGATATTCAGACTGAGTATTATTGTGTAAGCTACTTGTAGAAAGAAATGAGGCCCCGCCAAAAAAATTCCGCATTGCAGTTTCAGCATGCAAAGTTCCCATTCATCGTCCCATACTAGTCGTGTGGGCGTCAGCTGTGTCGTGGGCAAATATCATTCATGGCTTACTTTCACAGCAGCGTTCCCGGCGTTCACTGCCATTCCGATGCTTGCGGGTCCGAAAACCTGATTCGCCTGCTGATACCAGACGTTACCCACATCGCCACTGCCGACTTGTGCGTTGTCTGTAATCGCTGTCGCCTGGCGGCCGATCCACGAGGAGTAGAGTGCTGTGATAGCGGGATCGTCTACAGCATCCAAAAAATACTGCACACCCCTCATGAGGATTCCCTACGTCAAAGATTAGTGCGGTCTCATAGCTACCACCAACAAACCTTGTACGACCACTAGAAGAATCAAGTATGATGAGAACCACAATGTAGGCAACGACTCAGCGACATACCGCGTTGTCATTCAGTTTCGCGCCAGTGCAGCCCTGGACATCGCATGTGTTCTCATACAAAATTCCGTTCATTTCAAAGTCGGCAGCGTTGACGACCGCGTTCAAAGTTGCGTTTCCAGATGTGAGGTACGCTTGATTCTTGGTCGCGGCGTACAACCCCCCCGCAGCGGCTAGCATTACGCCCTGGTGCGAAGTCAACTCAGCCACGAATCCGAGTGAAGCACGAGGAATAAAAAAGCTCACCGAGTTGTAGGTGTACAAATCCTGATCTGATATTAGTGACCTCCGCAGAAGGTGTTATATAAATCACTTACCGTGGCGCCGCCAGCACCACAAGCGTTTGGAGCGCTAACGGGTCCGTCGAAGTAAATGCCATCGGGTCGCTCGTTTCCGTTGGTTTGCACTGACGTGCTTTCATCTCAGTATGATGCCGTGGTGCTTCAGTCAAAGAACTTACTCCAGGTCCAAACGCTTTCGGCTTGCGTAAGGTAGCTCGTTGTTTTAGTGATGGAGTAGTACATCGCACTTGCTTGGATGAATAATGCATTGACGATCGCTGGAACAGCGGTCAAGAAATATCTTGGAAAGGACAGTGCGTTGAAAACTTACTATTCTTGCTCGGGCCTTTGACGTTCGCAGGCTTCCAGAGGACTGCAAACGGATCATCAATGCTCCTATGGCGGATTTGCGCGATTAAATGAAACAAACCTCCACCAGGACAAGGATCGTCCTGAATAGTTGAGGCTACATCGTCAATGAATGCTTTAGCACCAGCCTACAAAAAGATGGCTTATCAGTGTGGGTTGGAATCGAGTCAAGCTGGTGCCGTACCAGAACAGACGTCAGCTCTTTCCCTACCGTAGCCTGGTAATATTGATAATATCGCATCCACGACAGGGCCGCCCACAGGACGTCGTCATTCCCGCCGCCAAAGTCCAGGCCCGTCTCCGCCGGTGAATCACTTATTTCTTCACTGATGAAAACGCTGTTCGCCAGTGCACCGGCGCCAGTGCCGCTTTCACCATTGGCGATCTGGCCATTAGCCCATGCCCAGTTTGTCAC
This sequence comes from Mycena sanguinolenta, assembly GCA_014462675.1. Classification (NCBI taxonomy): domain Eukaryota; kingdom Fungi; phylum Basidiomycota; class Agaricomycetes; order Agaricales; family Mycenaceae; genus Mycena; species Mycena sanguinolenta. Next base: position 260,991 of record JACAZH010000034.1, on the reverse strand, counting down.
GGCCTCAAATACAACCTTGTCGCTGTGTTATTCAAGGCTGCATAGTCGACAATGAGAAACTCACTGGCTCCTCCCACGCTTCAGGTATTTTAGGGAAACATCCGCACCCGGTTTGTTCACCTGTGCCTGGGTCGTTCGACAACACTTCGTAGTAATTGTCGAGCAGGTAATTTGCCCAATTCTATATTGATAACGTCAGAGTGCGGTAATTGTAAACAGGGGGGACCCACAGCGACCCAGCCTTCAACCTGTGTGCAGGGAGTCTGCGGATGAGTGACAGGCGGAGTAGGAGTACTAGTAGTGACGGGAGGAGTACTGATAGTGGGAGGAGCCACAAACGCCTGGAGATCCACGGCCCAGTCGCTCACGCCTCCCATGTTCAATTGCTGATACTGCGTGGTGCGACTGGCCTTGGTAGCATCGTTCATATAGGCAACCCACTGAACAGAGTTGTAGACCAGAATGTCACTATCGCTGGAAGCATCGTGGAAGGTCTGAACGCCGCCGTTTGCGATGATTTGGTTGATTTCGGCGTTGGCGATGTAACCCGCCGTTTGAGTGCAAGGACCTGGGGTCGCGCCCGACGATGGACCGGTGAATGTACACATAGGCCCCGTGCAGCCTGCGGTGGTCATCTGGAAAGCGCGCCCGTAGCTGGCAACACCCACGATGAGTTTATTGGAAGGCACGCCGGCTTTGGTAATCATGGAAAATGCGTTGAGAGTCTCCGTGAGGTTGACGTGCGAGCGGAGGCAGCCACCGGCGGGACAGCCAGGGTCATCGAACGCACTGCCATAGTCCCATTGACCGTGAAGATCATAGGTCATGTAGATGAATGTAGTCCAGAGAGTTGGCCATTGTACCTATGGGGAATGCTCGAAGATACCAATAGCCTGCCGGAGTCGCAATCGAAAGGGAGACGCCGGAAGGGAGTTGGGATCTCAAGAGCACCAAGAACGCAGCAAGATTCTGACCATCACCAAAGTCGTCTGCCGGGATACCAGGAATGTCCTGCTCCCCGGGATACTCCCAGTCGATGTCGATGCCGTCAAGTCCGAATTGCTTCACGAAGGCAACCAGGTTCGATGCCCACGTTTGCTGGTTCGCGCTAGAACTGACCGCGTTGCGGAAAATCGCGTATGTATCCGGATCAGTACTCATGGTCCAGCCTGTTATGGAGGTTCCGTCAGAAAAGACATCGAGCGCAGCTTCCGGAAATAGTTACCTCCGAACGAAGCCTATGGGTGGGTACGTGAGCGGGTATAACATGGTACGATGCGAGAACTCACGATGCGTTTGATGCCAGTCAGTTTTACAAATTTGTTGAACTGGTCCTGGAACTGGGAGGTGTCGACGTCGAAGGTGCTGGTGATATCGAGGAAGGCGAAGTGAACGTGGGTGTACTGTGTGGTATCAATCTGCGTAACGTCCATGGTCAGACACGGCCGCTGGATGTTGAACGCTTCGAAGTATGCGACGCGGCGAAACTCGGCTGGCGGAGAGCTCGATATAATCTCCGTTCCGCAGTTGGAGATGCATCCGTTTGTCCCAGGTGCCGCTGTGCCAGGAGCGCCAGTGGAACTAGGCGTACAGAAGTCGCTCGTCGTCCCGCATTGGCCCCAGATATCGCAGCACGCATTCAGCGGACAGGGATTAAGGGTGGACAGGTTCGTTCCAGCGGGAGGAGTGACAGTCCCCGGCACCTGAGGGCCACATATCGCGTTCGCCACGGGCGGCGGCATTGGTGGAGTACCGGTACTGAGGCAAATATTAATGAGTTGGAGGTCGTTACAGGTTTCCCATCCCCATGTATTTGTGTTCCAAGCATCTAGATCGGCGACGGTAATGCCGTTGCTGGCTGCAATCGCGGAACAGGTGTCTCCGGGCACGACAGTGTAAGAAGCGCAAGAGCCATCCGGATTTTGAACTGGCACAGGCAGTCCGCCTGATGTGCAGCATACTTTCTGACCAACGGCGAGAGTAGAGCAAAGCGTAGGGCTGGGGTTGAACGTTGTAAAATCTGCAGCAGATATACCGCACCGCGCTGCCAGGGTACCGCAACTGTCGCCAGACACGACCGAGATCGTACTACAAGTGCCGCCCATGGTGTACGAAGGAATAAGAAAGAAATGAGACGGACACCAGGATTTATAGCAGACATAGAAGTGAAGTTGATGTCAGATGAAGGGAACGGTTAAGGAACGGGCCGTTCCGTGAGCACCTGGCGTCAGAGATTTGCGCCTGAATGATCGGCATGACGGCATAGATTGCTCGCTAATCACTTCCAGATACACGGACCGGACCGCGTTTAAATGCACTGAGGTGCCTGGAATGAAGATCAGGAACTTGTCTTGATTCGCGTCGACGATGATGCTGACCCTCCGAAGGTCCTTGAACGCAAAACTCACGGCAATATATACATCTAACAATGAGAACGTCCCCAGTTCCTCTCATCTTTATTTAACGTCAACTTGAACGGCTTCAACCTTGAGTCCGGAATCAATAGTCAGCAATGAGCGGGCCCTGAAGATCATAATGGGCCCACGACCTGTCGAGTTCAATTCTGCATGGAGTTGTCGAGGATCGTTCCCACGGTTCGACTAGTTCAAACTCGATACTGACACCGCTTCAAACTTTTTTCGAAGTGCAATCACTGAGGGCTCATTCAAACTCCAACCCCGTCGGGTGGAAATCCGGACTCGTCGGGCGCCATAGTAGAGTTGTCTGTAGGACAGTCAAGTTTCAGGTAAATGCAATCTACACATTTAGGCTGATTCTCAGCCAGGAACTCGACAATCGTTCGATTGCGGCGAAATGGAGGTGAATATTGTCCTATAAAGCGGCAAAATTATGGAGAAATGGCCATCGGAGCGGCTGGTATAATGAATTATCGTAAGTTACAATGTCAATTAAGACGTCCAGCGTCCCGCAGCGTTGACTAGCGTTCACTGCCGAAAGATCCATTGGGTTTGCAGGGCCTGGGCGAGAGTGAAGTTCATGTGTGCCGGATTCTGCCTACAACTAGTTCATGGCCCTCGGTCCTGTGCATATTGGGGTTTATTCCACCCGAGTTGAACCATTCATTCATCGAGGCGATGATCCAGGCGCGCCGAGGTGGCAGTAAAAAAACGCTGTCAATGACGACATCTGGACTTCGAAAGCCGAGACTTCCTCAAACCGTCCTCGAGAAAAACAGATTTTTAATTAATATTATGGGTCCAGAAGTCGAATAGAACTACAAAAAACGGTTGAAGCACGTCTTGCCTCTTCGAGCTCAGCAAGAGTTTTTCGGACTCGTCGAACTGTCTGGAAAGGTGTTCACCATCAGCGGGAGATTGCAGTAAATTAAATTATAGTCCTTCTCCATGTAGTTAGCACCAACTTTTACCAAGTCTGCGGTCTGGGGAACGTTCTATACCCTCCTGTTGCAGACGCTCGGCGAGGTCTATAATCTCTCGGAGCGTCTACAGGAATTTTGAATCAAAATCGATTTCGCATCAGGAAAAACAGCTTACCGACCTGCCTCGAATCTTCCCGGCCATTCTTTAATTCTGCAACAGAATACCATCAGCTACATTACTTGAACGCAATCAACCTTGTGCAAACCTGTCCTTTCTTCCTTGAGCCACTTGACTCAAGCTGGGCGTATGCCTAGAATACCAGTCAGCTGTCCGTTTCAAGGAAACAATTCTGCTGGAATTACAGTCGTGTGACTGGCCTGCGTGTCGGCACACTCCTGCCGATCATGTTCGAGATCCTATACCAGGGTTGGACCACACAACGCACATTTACCTTACCGGCTTCGAACCGTTGTATTCGAGTTCAGAAAGTTTCGACGATTACTTAAAATAACGGATACCTTTGCCCGCCAGGTTCGTTGGCTCCTTCAGCCGCACCGTGTGGCTCGACAAGAACTGGAAGATTATCGATAGACTTCAACAGCGAACATGTGAAGATGACCCTCTCCACATTCATCTTTAAACCGTCGGTGCTTGACTCAAGTCGATTGCTAAGAAGCATACCTCATTGCACATACAAAAAATGGCCCCCGTCGAGATTCTCTTGCTTCATCTGGACTATGGCTGCTGCCTCAGGTGTCCACGTCGTCGCTTTCCTGCTTGACCTTCATCTTCTGGTCAAGAACAATGCGCGTGTGAATTTATGTGTTCTATTACTCAAACTGAATCAAGGAACTTGTGTTACCCCGCCAAATAAAAATTGCTCAAAGACTTGGACGCAGAGCAATTTCAACTAGGCAACGCACCGACTCGCAGCTGCCAGCTAGCGGCTTGCGTGCTCGGCTTGTTTATTAAAAAAATTAAACTTTGATTTAATTGTATGAGGCTGTCGACAAAACACTTCGGCTCCATCTAACTTATCTGAAGGGAGAGGAAACGGCAAGGAAAGTGAAATTTGTTGAACCGGCTGCACGTGAATCTCACGTGATCAATCTCGCATCTGTATCCGGATCCGGACCGACTCGACTCCTCTCAGCTATGGGAGCGCGGACGACATCTCAGCTTCAACCTCTGGTTCTCGCGGTGTAAGCCGACTTGCCACCTTGCCACTCACTGTCTGTCTGGTCGGAAAATCTGAATCAGCGGCACCGTCCTCGCAAGCCCGTACCTCCTCCCGCGACTCGGCTGATGCGCTCTAGACGGACTAGGACGCACCCGCATGGAAGACGCAGCGCTTGAAGACCGGGATGAGAGACCCAGACCAGTGCAAAGATCCATAGCTTCGAGCAAATTGAAGGCCAGGTATGTTCAGCTGCTTCAATATTCCTTTTCTTGTCCTTTCCCGTGCGGCGCCGTTTCTCTCTCTGCGTCTGGCCAGCTTTCGTTTCGTTGAGCACGCGCTTTAGCGCCCAGCAGGACTCCTTCCTTCTGCTTTGTCTTCCCGTTCGAGAACCTCTGCTCTTCCTCGCCGCGGGTGGTGATGTACCAGTGCTGGGTGCTGCTCGTCCACGAGTTTCTTCCATTCTGTTCTTATACTTTTCTGCATATATTTTTGTCTCTCGCTGTGATATCCTTCGCTTTTGACTCTGACCTCGCACGACAGACGAACCCGCGACACTGGACGGCCTCGCGCCACTACGAATACGCTGGCTACGTAACGCCATGGGACGGGGGAGGAGAACGCGCGGCAGGTGGTGGTTGCGGCGGCGGGTGGTGGGAAGGGCTGGACGAGAAGGAGCTGCTCGACGATGAGGATGTCGTTGCCCGACTCCATATTGCCCAGCTTGGCTTCTGCTACTCCCGAAGACGGCGGTGTCTCTTTCTTTCGAACCCGCATTTCCTCGCGCGACTCGGGCTCGGACGATGCAGCGCTGTGGCCGAAATGGGACGCACCGCCACCTTTCTGAGAGTGACGGAGACGAAGGCTGGGACATCTCCGAGGACGGGGTCTGTTTTGCTTCTCTACTTCTTCCTTTTCGCTTTCGTTTCATTTCTTGTGCATGGGCGTTCCCAGCGTTGCGCCAATTTTTCGTTACATAAGCGCGCAGTGGAAACCTTCTATCAGCGTTATTTCCCCACTTCTCAACGATTCGTCCTTCTCATCGCGGGTGGGGGTGTACCGATACTAGGCGCTGCTCCTCCCCATGTTTCCTGCCGGCGGTCCATGACATCGTTTTTCTCTATCCTTGATATGGCTGCACTGTACATGTGCTCCCGACGGCGGAGAGGGGGCACGGGCTGGAGGGAATAGAGATGGAGACAGATGGAGGGAGCAGACAACGCCTTGGTCAGTCTCCCTGAGTCCACACCGTCGCTCCTCGCGGAGTCGGCATTTCCCAGCCCCATGTCGCCTTCCGCCCCCGAAGACAACGACGGCTCGTAGAATTTGCTGCTCTCTTTCCTTTTTCCTTTCTTTAACTCCCTCCGTCGTCTCTTTCTGTCCCATCCGACGCTGTTTCTCGTTGTGCCCTCGCGGCTTGCCAAAATTCGTTACGTAAGCACCGAGACTGGTGCTTAGCGGGGATCTTTCTTTCTGCACTCCATAACGACTCGTCCTTCTCATCGCAGGTGGTGATGCTTCAATGATCTGTGCTGCTCATCCCCGAGTCTTCGTCCCGTCATCGCTCTACTTTCCTGTGTATCTTTTTTTCTTGCTGGCGGCCAAGAGATTCCTTTCCTTCTACTACATCTCCCCGCTCGAGAAAGTCTGCTGTTCTTGACTGCGGGTGGAGATGCACGGATGCCCCACGCTGCTCCTCTTTGAGTTTCCTCCGTGCCATCCTTATAATTCCCTGCATATCCTTTTTTCGTCGCTGTGATACCATTTTGCTCTTGACGCCGACGCCGATGCTCGTATCACGGACGGACGGACGCGGCATGGGATGGCGTGGCACCACTACGAGTACAGCGGGCGTGTATGGCCATAGAATGGGCCGGCTGGGCTTATCGGTCAGTATTCCCTCCGACCTTTTCTTCTCTCCTGCCAGAATTTTTGTGCATACATGTACTGACGCCGCGATGGTTCCCGCAGCGCGATCTCACCCTCTGCTTCATGGCGACGATTCTAGTGGACAGGGATACGTTCGAGGGGACTTGGCGATGGGTGGGCAGGCCGTGCTTGGACCGAGTTCGGGCTGAAGCCTGTGCTTTGCGAGGGACGGGGACTACTTCCGATGTCTCTTTCCTACTCATCCCGCTGCTTCGTTGGCTCTTCGGACTTGCTCTCCGATTCTTGCTTTGGCGCCACCAACCTAAATTTCGACTTGTCACCAAGATCTGCATTCATGACAAAATATACGTTTCCGTCGTATCTCTCATGTTTTGGTATCTCCCTCTTCGGGTCTTTGGATTGGACTGGATTCAGACGTTACCTGACCGCTGTATCAGCTCTTCGTTTGCCTTTCTTGCAGACATCACCGCCTGCACTCAGATGTATAGATATTTGATGCCGATTCTGATACGCTATGATACTTACTTGGTCCCTGGATGGCATTGGTTGGTTGTGAGGGAGAGGAAGGCAGAGACGACGATATTTTTGCTGTAGCCGCCGACCTGAACGAATGTAACATTGATTTTTGTCCTGCATTCTTCGATTCAGATGTCTGATGTCGCTTGCAGTCCTTCCCGAATACTGATCGCCAATGAATATTGTGGATGTTCGCTGAACTTTCTAGTTCGTACGGCACCGCAAGATGTGTGCCATGTCAACCCCATTCATTCTCATTGGTGACCTCTCTGGCTGTGACATCCTTGGCTTCACGGAACTCCGAGTCGCACTCTCCAGAAATCAAGCTCCCACGAGGGCGGGAATCGAATCAAATATACTGCGGAGGGGCAAGGGATTCTAGCCTGAAGGTATTTTGGCCTCGACTCGAGCGCTAGTTCAGGCAAGCTGTCTGCGTTTATTGTTCACCGTGAATCCAGGGGCATTGACTCACTTTTCACAGGGAGTTACTGATCGCCGTGTCGAAAATTAAATCAGTATCGAACGACTCGCTAATGGCGAGTGTTCCAATGCCTCTATCCTCAGCCATCTCGTCACCGACGACTTTTTGGCCGCGCCTGGAATCTCTGTGTCGTAACCAGCGCAGTTATTCAAGTATATAACTCGAGCTTCCGCCACCCATGATCGCCGTGTGTTACCTTTCAATAAATAGCTACACGGCCATGTTCTGTTCTGGAACTCTGGATCACCGCCGAAGGTTGGGAGTTGGTATTGATCCTCCTTTGTTCCTCCTATGTTCACATTGGACTCGGGACCTTTTCATTCAGTTTTCTTTCCCGCGCTCGCGATGCTTCAGGCAGTGCGGCGTTGTACTTGATTTTCCCTCCTGCACGATACGGCACTGAGGCAAAATGGTATAGGTTCCGCAACCGGTAGAGCAGCGTAATATGAAAGCGCAAGTTGACGAGTTTCAAGGAGGGCTGGCAGTGAGTCAACAACGGGTAAGAGTTTACTCTGTGTCATATCATGATCGAGATGCTTTCCCTTCATTTGACTGATCACATTTTCAGGGATGCTCAGGGATGCAGCTAATAGGACCGGTGATAATGTGGTTCGAGGTCAGTTCTGGAAATTTGGGGTCTGAAAAAATCTGTCGGGACTTTGGGTCTGTGGCCCACCAAAAATCTTGTCGGGGAACAGACCTAAAATTACTCGGAAATTGCTCCAAAATCGCAAAAAAAATTTCTACCGCATGTAATCATGTTCAGATAACTCTGATACTTAATGCCTTGTCAAAGATATGATCCGATTCAGTCTCAAAGACTTGAGAATGAGCATGACGACCTGAAAGTTGAGGAAATCTCAATTTGATCTGACAGCCATTGTGCTCTTCAAAGCTGACTCTGAATTTGGAATGTCGGGGCTCGGGCTCGGAAAACGACCGTGAGATAGGGCATTGTCCGGACTTTGGATCACACATTTTTTGACTAGCGGCCCATTTGTGGGGACTCAGTTCGGCAAATTTGTTCCCACAACTCACAATTAGTTGGTTCCGGCAATGATCCAGGTACCCCGAGGCAGTAGCAAACAACACATACTGTTTGTCTCCAAAAATGCGCTCAGGGTACAGGATTTGGGTACGACCACGAACTTCGAACTGGCGGCTTTGATCCGGTGGACGCTTTTGAATTCGGGCCGATTTCGGCATCAACCACAGCAGATACGAAACTCACATCTAACAGTGGATGGTTAAGGAGGAAATCCGCCGTGAGTGGTCGCTGTCACTTTTAGGTGGAAAGTTAAACGTTCAACCATTTCCAAGTTATGTAACTTTCTGTTGAATTGTCTGTCGGTTATGATCCTTGAAGATGCGCATGTCCATCCATACATTCGACAATTCGGCATGTTTCGTTCACCTCGAGCGCACTGATTGTTCTTGACATGAGCTGAGTTTGTACTCCCCAGGAGCCTTCCCATCACAAATCACACCTCCACCGTCTTGTGCGTGTGTACCAGGGTTTCCTGAACTACTTACATACGCAGACCTGATAGTGCTTGGCTTCAAGCCGCACGTGTGGCTAAATCACCGATAGTCAGCGGTCCAAGTTCATGCGACAAGTCTCTGTGTGTCGTTCGTCACTTGCATTTTCTTCGGCCATGAGGGCCATGAGGGCGTCGTTGGTCGCCTGCAGATCCCTGCATTCCTGTCGACTCTTTTCAAGAGCCTGTCCTACAGAATTAAATGAGAGAAAATCGAAGGACGACCACCCACTTCCTCGATTTGCGATCGCTGTAGTCGACATCTAGGTCGTCAGGTCGCTTGCCGAAATTTGACAGAGGAATGCGTACCTCTCGCAAAGCCTTGGCTGCGAGTTCCGAGGTATAAGCATTTGAGTTGGCCTTGAAGGTGGATGTATTTCACCCGATCGTTTTCCACATATTTTGAGAGGTAGGTGAGATTTTCGACAACGCTGTTCGGCTCGGCCTGCGTTCAGAGGAAAAAGTTGGGCCACTCGCCGAGTCGCCAGAACTGAGAACGAAGTTGCTGAGGGACACGTCACGGTGACGTTATGTGACATTGATATTTCTTTTCTTCCTTTTTCTTCCTTTCTTTCAAAGCTTCGAATCCTGAATCCTACATCGTGTGGATGGCTATCGAGCCCAAGAAAGCTATACAGCAACTTCTCGATGCTTTTAAAGAGTCACAAGGGAGAATCCAGTCGCTGGAACGTATTCTCGTCCTTGAGGTACTGCAGATTAATACCCTAAGGATCGACCAGAATTCGACGACTGAGGGCCGAGATTCATAGCGTCAGGCCGCTCAAGATGCCCTGTCGGGGGCCGCACAGAACCATGCGCAGTCTTTACAAGAAACTCTGGCTCGCGAGGTATCAATTCAACCACCCTAGAATGTCGACGACTAACGAGCGAGTCATCGTAGCGTGACGCAGCGCGGGATGCTCTGTCCCGGGTCAAAACAGGCTACCTCGAAATCTCCTTCAAACATGAGGCCGAGATTTCGGCCCTTCGTAAAGAAATCGCCGTCTTACGCGAGGACTCGGCGAAATTACAGACGGACAAAGATGACGAGGTATACGGCGGTGTGCGGTCGCTCTACTCGGAAGTTGCGCGCTCACATGTTCTCAGGAGGAAACAATTCATTTGCGCGCGAAATACGAGGGGTTGAAGACCACGCATCGCGAGCTCAAACGTGTTGGTTCATCCCTGGTTGTATGAACTTACATCTCAGGACGTGTAGGCTTTTTCAGAATTGGATGCCAAGCAGGCAGATCTAGTCTCAAATGCTGCCGCCTGCCAAGAGCTCGCGTTGGAGGCGACGCGTGCAGTATGCATGTTTTTCTCTACTCTCATATTCTGACACATTTTGGCAATAGAAGGGAGTCGCGGATGAAGTACGTCTTTGGCGGCGCTCCTTGATCCATTCTAATGTCTCCTTCGCGCTCAGGCTTTGCGAGACCTCCAGAACAAGCATAACGCTTTGAAAGCCAAAAAAGCGCGTAAGAGTGCGAAGGTGAGATCAATCGCGACTTCTTCGATAATTCCTAACCTGCCGTAGGATTGTTCGGAGCAAGTTGCGGCGCTGACTGCCGATGTCCATAGATTGACTCGAGAGTTGAGTGAAGCCAACAAAAGGGTGTCGTACAGTCCCTTTCTTGGTTCCCATCCATAACTAACACTGGCGTGTCATCGAAGGCGAAATCTTCTCAAGAGGTGACCGCCGGCTTTTCTCCAGATTTCACGTGTCTCACTCGAATGAAAGTCGTACTCAAAACTCGACAGGGTGTATAAGGAGGAATTAGAGTTGAGTGCAGAAGTGCTAAAGGTTTGCTCCCTGTACGTATCTTTACTCGTACTAATATTGTACAGCGATATGACAAATTGTCCGCCACCAACAAAGATATTACGCAGAAGTATCTCGCGCTCGTGGAGTCAACGACGCAGATGAAAAAGGTTTATGATTCTGCTGAACAGAGACTCTAATCTCAATCATTATCAGACCTGCGACGAGCTCGAGGCTCAGAATTTAAAGCTTCACCAGGTCTGTTGACTGTTGGCCTATACTTCGTGAGTCCGAGACATAGAAACGCAGGACCATCAGGCATTATCGGCGAGTAAGACGGAGATCAAGAAGGCGAGCCTCTTTTTTTCTCCGTCCAAGCATTGTGAAGTTGAAAAGGAAGGCTGAAGACGTGCACGGAAGTTGTTGCAGAAGCGGAGAAGATGAAACGCGAAACCGCTCAACTTCGGTAAGAGAATTTTGGTGTGCCAACAGTCCTAACTCCCTCCGCTTCGCAGGGCGACTATAAACGTATGTCTCACGTATAATTTAGGCGATGAACAATTAAAGTGTGGAGGGGATGCAGACGCTCTACGATGTTCGTGTCAATCATAGGAGAAGATATTTATTGCTGAGTCCTTCTAGGAAGCCCGCGTGCAGGAGAACCGACTTGAAAGTGTCTTAAATGTTAATCAGGCTTTTCGAAGTCGTGTTCAGGTGGGACTTTTCGTTACAGGGAAATCGCTTAGTTGAAATAATCTATAGAACGGCCGAGTCTCGGTGGGCGTAATTTGTGTCGTTTGCCCTTACTGCGACTGAACAACACAGATCGAAGTTGCGCGTGTGCTATATGACGACTTTATGCACACATTTCCGACTTTCGTTTTGAGCCGACCCAATTTTCTGTCATTACAACCTGTGGCAAAAATCGGGATCAATTTGGCGGAGTACTTAGCAGCGGTATGTTGACGATTTCGAGAGCGCTAATTATGTTGCTAACTGACGGAAAGGATCAAGTTTGCGCTGGGTAAAAATCCCGTTCAACAATGCACAGTATCCTCAATTTACTCTTCAGGGCCGTCAATTCTGCTCTTTACCTTCCACTGCGCACAGTATGGTGCTCCACAGAACACATCCATCTTCTAGCGTTCATTCCGACGCATCAGTATGATAAAAGAGGGACATGGACGCAGACAGAAGACATCCCGAAGCTGGTTGGCTCGTGGCGAGAAGTATTCATCGATTTGAACGGTTCGATATTCTACGTTGGCACATACAAGTTAGTCTCTTGACTTGCAAATTGTTTACTGCCACGCTCAATGCATGCAGATGCCATGACCTTCGATTTCTGTGTCCGGGAGGAACCCCGCCTCCAGATGTTGTTGTAAGTTCTGTTCTTCGAACAACAATGCCTGCAACTTCATTACCCATCATCAGTCGCCTCTCGAAATGGTCCGCGCCGCGCGTCTCGAGGTACTCCCACTGGAAGAGCGGTCTAGCGCCATCAATTATTTCTTCCCATCTGGTATCATCGACGCCGACTGCATGGGCATGCAGTGCGTCGGCTTCAATACCATCCTATACGATGCTCTCCTGCGGCGGAGCAGCGGAGTCAAACGTGAACGAGAAGATTTTTCCCCCGCACAATGGCAGAGGGATCCCAAACGGACCCGTTTAGATGCAGTATTTCCGCCCATTAATACGCTCTAGCTTTACATTACACATTCATAGGCAATTCGACTCGTACTACATGGCATTATCTTTCAGAATATTTCAGTATTAATTTCCGTCCAACTGGACCATGACGATGGGACGCTTGGTGACCACCCTTGCCATATGGAGTCGACCCGCTTCACGACGGAGAGTTTAACATTCGACCCTGTTGATGGAAGATTGAGTTCAATTGATCTCCTCTCTTCTCCCGCTGCATCACAGGAAACCCTGAAAGAGACCCAAGCGCAACACGCCTTGACTTGACTCGCCACTGCCACTGCCATTACTCTGGCCGATGCCCAAGTGCGTACCAAACGGCGGCAGCTACTCTAACGTCAGGTAGACTGCCGCCGTTCTTTACGCCCCCGCCGCGCGCTAACCAGTCCTGCTTTCCTTTCTTGGGCAGATTCACTCCCAACGACGACCATCACCTTACAGATTTTATCGTTGCTCAGGACCCAACGGGGACGCGTCGGGCCTCGAAAGAACTGTATAAGCTTCTGGGACCCAAGGTATTCTTCCGTTCTTTCATTCGAAGTCGACGCTGACCTCACGTTCTCGACTTTGCTCGCAGGCGTCCGCGGAGTATTCGTGGAGTCGTCACCGATCAAGTTTGTCTTGGATGAACCGTTACAAGAACAATGAAGACCTTTTCGAAAATCACATCAGGATGTCCAAGGGACACGGCGTGGTACTCCCTCGTCGCTGACTGAAAATGTTGTCGCACTGATTCTGCTGTTTTGTAGAGACGCAATGAGAACCGTTCTCGTCTGCCCACTGCGCCACCCGTTATTAGAACTGTGGGCTTCACCAGACCGAGCTCGCCAACGACGTCTTTCGATATCACCGATGAGCATATCCCACGAAACTCTCCGCCAATGGCTTCTTCGACCGTAAGATTCTCCCGACTGCGCATGCCGCCCTCGATGACCATGTCTCATTTGCAGACACCGGTCGGCGAATCATCCGCGACCGTTCGTAGTCGTCCCGCAACGAAAGGAATTTCGCAGAACAAGGTACGGCCCACAATCCAGTTCGAGCTGCGGTTTCTGAACAACGGCCAGACCCTCGCCCTTGCGAGCCTCAAAGCCCACCTTACGAAGGAACGAGTCAGTCAAGCGGCGCAGTCCTTGCAGGTATGCGATTATTTTTCCAGCTTTACGTCGGCATCTCACGTTTCACCCGCAGTTCCCGGAGAACGGCGAGCTCGCGCATCCAAGCACCACGCCGCCAGTGGGTAAATCCAAGAGTAGCTGTCGCAGTGCCTCCGCGAAGCCATACGAGCACGTACGGCTTCTCTTGTCTTTCATTTCAAACCTGTCGTTCAGTCTTGCATTCTTTCACAGGAGTCCGAGTCCATGTCCACCCCCCGCTATTCAGGCGAAACTGCATCGCAAACTATCTCGGATGGCGCGCCGCACCAAAGTCGTCTCGGTTGACCGTGCTTGGGAGGTATACGCCGTCGCGGGGACACTCGGCCGGACGAGAGAGCTGCTTGAGAGCCAGACGAGCGCAACGGATCTGAAATTGCCAACAGAAGACCCGGAAGGTACGAGCTCGTATAAGGTACTTGCATACGCCGCTGAAGCTGAACGTCCCACATAGTCCCCGCGGAAGCCACCACAACCAGACAGGTGCATGATGAGCTGGCGCGGCTGGTGCGAAAGAACAAGTTTTTTTCGGTGGACTACGCGTGGGAGATGTACTCCTTAACGGGGAGCTTGGAGAGAACTGGGGAACTGCTGCACGAGATGGAGGATGCTGTACGAAGACTGGAGCCTGCGGCGGAGAAAGGCGAGGTCGAAGTCGCTGTCTGATGCATTGCGATGGCAACGAACACTCGTCAGCGAGGACTTGAAAGTCGGAAAGCTGGGGAAAGGCCGAACAGCACACGGTTTGGAGTAGAGTCAATGATGAGGCACATCGCGTAGGATATCATCCGCTGTGCGACTTGGATAAATGTCATATTCTGAAGTTGGTTTTGTTTCGTTCTCGGGGCTTTGCCATTGATCTCAGCACTTTGACAAAGCTTCATCCTAGTCTCTGTTACAGAACCGATATACAGGTGACGAACAAGTATGTACCTGTATATGGCTTCATCCCTCCTCCATCATCAACTTGAAGCACGCTCGAAATTGTGGCTAGAATTGCGAATCGGACGATTTCTTTGGCAGCTCGGCATTTTCAATTGGAATATTTTCGTGGTAGCCAGGCACTGCGCAAGAACTTCGCCTCATTGTGCTTTTTTGCGCCGACGGTATGAGTCGAGGTTTTATGCTTTCTCTTATCTCACTGTTTCCCAATCCAGGATCCAGATCGTGATCTCGCGGAACCATCCTTTCCCGCAGCGGGCCCCACTCAGTCAACACTCCGTGCCACCTCGACGCTGTCCGTGTCGTGTCGATCGACTTTCATTCTCAGTGAATGCTCCCCTTGATTCGAGCGGGCTGCTGTTGGTAGGTTCCTGTTTCGCACTATTTCCGTATTGCTCACAGTTTGCTAATAGATCGGGCTTTGGAACGCCTCTCCCTCGCCATCTACGCCCGTCGTCAAATAAATCGCCCGTTATCGCAACACATTTGCTCGGCCAGCCGCTCGCTTGAGAGTCGAAACGCCAGGACCGGAGTGCGCCGAGTGGAGAGGGAGAATGCTAAAGTGCAGAGGGAAGGAAGGTGGGGCCAGCGAGGTAGATATTCTCGTCGGCGGTACGCTAGGTTCGTCTCTTGCATTATCCTCTTCACGTAAAAAGTATATTAACGTGTTCCGTGTAGACTCCATCTACACCCTGTCGATCCTGCCCGAATGTCTCGCTAGCCGCATAAAGACCGAGGTTTCGCATTCCAACGTCGCCGCGCTTTCGCAACGAGTACGCTGAATGGTGGTGCTTGAACCGTATTTCCGTGTCGTGAGGCTGTATTTCGCGTCGTTGCTGGTGGGTCTCCCTTCATTCGTTCCACCCTATGCAACACTAGCCATCTTTCTCGCTAGACCATTGCATTTCGCTCTTATTCACAATCTGGCCATAGATCTGTCCCCGACTCGCGCCATCTTCACTGCCCGTGGCTATCTATGCGTCCTCGAAACCTTAGGCTATTAAATCGCCCGGGGTCGGAATGCGGTGGGGAGTAAGACTAAGGTTCAGTGGGGTTGGCGAGCGAGATGTTCGCTGCGCCGGGGTATTATTCGATGGCGTGGCACCACTACGAGTACACCGGGCGGGTACGGCTGTGGGATGAGTTGATTGTTGATTGTTGATGCCTGGGTGTATGAGGGCGGGGAGAGGGGCAGTGGACGAGGGAAGCGGCTGCACTGAACGGTGGAAGTGCGTACGGAAGGAGAGCATGGACAACGCGGAGATGGACATGGAAGACGATCGGAGAGCTCATCGGAAGCGCCGGGGTCTTCACCGTCGCTGTCCAGGCGTCGGCATCTTGTGCCAGCTTCATGTTCCGCTTCCGAATGCAACAGCGTCGTGGCGTCTCGTTTACTCGAAACCGCATCCCTCGATGATGCAACGCCTTGGCTGGATTGAGACGCACCGCGTAGAATGCGCAGTGTTGATAAGAACGAGGGCTGGGAGCGTCATTTTGACTCTTCGAGGGTGAGTTATGTTTCGGTATCTCGTTTTCCCTTTTCTCTTCATCTTCCTCGTCCCTTGGGCTGGCTCTGTTCGCTGCGTACCATTCCAATTTGTTTGCACGTCTCGCGACTTTTGCGTTAAGCGCCCGCTTTAGCGCCCAGTGGGAATCCTTCCTATTGCTTCATCTCCCTGTCCGAGAGCATCTGTTCGTTTCACCGCGGGGTGGTGATGTATCAACACTGGTTGCTGTTCCTCCTTGAGGTTTCTCCTGCTCTTCGATGTCCTCGTATTTTCCCTCATCCTATAATTCTACTCTTATCTCGATGCTGACCTCGCACAGCAGGTTTGCTTGATACTCGTATCGATATGATACTTGATTGGTTCTTTGTATGGCATCTACGGAATTTATCTTGAAAGTCTACATCACCGCCGCTGGTACTTTAGTACGCCTGGCAATAGCAAATGCGGAATAACCGCCATTCCGACATCTATTGGGCTAAAATAGAACACATGTAATCGGATGGCGGGATTGCACCCCAAGCCACACGGCCATGGCCGACGGGAATTGCGACCCATGTGCGGTACGGTCAAAAATAACAATGAATTTGGAAATCTCTTCACGAGCCCTATGTGCCTTAATACTGCACTCAAAACTACTCGCCCCCGTCGCGCCGCTGTTGATCAGTTCCCCCATTCATCTGCATGCCCTGGAATGGTATAGACGACAGCAATAGGAATCCAGGATAACTGAGAAATGGTTCACGCCTGGTCGGACAGGGTAGGCAAGCAGGTAGATAAACGCAATGCGTGTGGGTGCTTAAGAGAAATGTTTTCCCGAAAAGACTTGGAACTGATGGATAAATTCGACTCGAGGGAATATGAGATGGGTTCGAATCCGTTCATTATTATACGACTGGTGTAAAAGGTCCAAAAGAAAAATCGCGTCACCCTGTTTCAACACACAAAGTTCCCATTCATCGCCTGGCAATTTCAACACGTAAAGGTTCCATCGTTGGCCCCGTACTAGTTGTGATAGCGTCAAAATAACTCGCGTTTGGGAGGTAATATTCATGGCTCACCTTGACTGCGACGTTCCCAGCGCTGATTGCCATTGCGAGGGATGACGGGTTGTATATTTGATTCGCTGACTGATACCAGACATTCCCGACATCGCCATTACTCTTTTGCGCGTTCTTCGTGATCGCCGCCACCTGGAAGCCGATCCACGCGGAATAGAGTGTTGTGATGTCGTCATCGTTTGCAGCGTCCAAAAAGTACTGTATACCTCTCATGGTGATCCCCTAAACCATCGACAGGGTTAGTACGATCCAATCGCCGGCAGAGGCAAACCTTGAAAGTCCACTGCACGAAATATGGTGAGAACAACGATTGAGAAACGGCGTAACGACGTACAGCGTTGTCATTGCCAGAGCAGCCATTGGAATCGCATGTTGGCTCTGTCAAAATCCCGTTGGTGTTGAAGTCACTACTGGTGGTGACGGCGTTCAAAGTCATGTTTCCAGATGTGAGGTAATCTTTATTGCCGGTCGCAGTGTACAAAGCACCTGCGGCAGCTAACATTTCGCCCTGGTGCAAGGTCACTAGCTGGAGCACGGAGAGTAGAAAAAACCTACCGAGTTGTAGGTGTATAAACTCTGGTCTGATATCAGCGACCTCCGCAGAAGGTGTTATATAAATCACTCACCGTGGGGCCGCCAGCACCACAAGCGTTTGGAGCGCTAACGGGTCCGTCGAAGTAAATGCCGTCGGATCGTTCGTTTCCGTTGGTTTGCACTGACGCGCTTTCATCTCAGTGTGACGCCGTGGTGCTTCAGTCAGAAAACTTACTCCAGGTCCAAACGCTTTCGGCTTGCGTAAGGTAGCTCGTCGTTCCGGTGATGATGTAATACATGGTGCTTGCGTGGATGAACAGCGCATTAGTGATCGCTGGAGACAGCGGTCAAGAAATATTTTGGAACGGATGGTGCGTTGAAAACTTACTATTCTTGCTCGGGCCTTTGACGTTCGAAGGCTTCCAGAGGACTGTAAACGGATCATCAATGTTCACAAGGAGGATTTGCGCGATGAAATGAAACAAACCTCCACCAGGACAAGGATCGTCCGAAATAGTTGAAGCTACACTGTCGATGAACGTTTGGGCACTGCTCTAGAGAAAGATGGTATATCAGTGTGGATCAAAATCAAAGTAAGCCGAAGCCGTACCAGCAGGAAGTCCAGATTTTTCCCTGATCCTCCATTACCCGCCCAAAACTGGTAATATTTCATCCATGCTAGCGCCGCCCACAGTATGTCGTCGTTCCCACCACCAAATTCTGCGGCAG
Organism: Mycena sanguinolenta; assembly: GCA_014462675.1. Lineage (NCBI taxonomy): Eukaryota > Fungi > Basidiomycota > Agaricomycetes > Agaricales > Mycenaceae > Mycena > Mycena sanguinolenta. The sequence goes on along the minus strand of JACAZH010000034.1, from coordinate 242,654 downwards.
TCGGTTCCGGCAAAGATTCGCCTGATCCCGATTCGATGAATTCACTACCCCCGAGCACAGTGCCGCCGTCGGTGTTGCCACTAGCCCATACCCAATTCGTCACAGCTTCCCATGCAACCTTGTATTCGTGTCAGTCAAACCCACAAAATCTGCAACGAGACTCACCGGCGTCTCCCATTCTTCGGGTATGTCGGGTAGGCACCCGCACTCGAGCGGCGTAAAGGGCTGGTAGTAGTTGTCGACCAGATAAGTCCCCCAATTCTGTAACCATAACGTCAGAACGCGGGCATTGTGAACACGGGGAGAACCAACCGTGACCCAGTCTTGCACCTGTGTGCAGGGATTCCGTACCGGTGGAGGAACGTAGGCAGACACATACGCCTGGAGATCAACAGCCCAGTCGCTCGTACCGCCCATGTTCAAGCCCTTATACGTCGAGGTGCGACTGGCCTTCGTATCGTCGTCCATATAGGCGACCCACTGTACTGAGTTGTAGACTAGAATGTCGCTGTCGCTTTCGTCGTCGTGGAAGGTCTGAACGCCGCCGTTCGAGATAATTTGGTTAATTTCAGCATTGGCAATGTAGCCCGCAGTCGCAGTGCAAGGACCTGGGGTCGCGCCTGACGACGGACCCGTGAACGTACACAGAGGCCCCGTGCAGCCTGCGGTGGTCATCTGGAAGGAGCGCCCGTAGCTCGCGACACCCACGATGAGTTTATTGGAAGGCACGCCGGCCTTGGTGATCATGGAAAAAGCGTTCATAGTTTCCGTGAGGTTGACGTGCGAGCGGAGGCAGCTACCGGCAGGACAGCCGGGGTCATCGAATGCACTGTCGTAGTCCCACTGACCATGGAGATCGTAGGTCATGTAGACCATATAGTCCAGAGAGTTCACCATGGTAGCGATGGGGAATGCTTTGAGATACCAGTATCCTGCAGGCGTCGCGATGGAGAGCGTTACACCGGAGGGGAGGGCGGCTTTCAAGACCACCAAGAACGCGGCAAGATTCTCGCCGTCGTCAGCGCTGTCAGCCGGTATGCCTGGAATGTCCTGCTCTCCGGGGTACTCCCAATCAATATCGATGCCGTCGAGTTTGTATTGATTGACGAAGGCGACTAGATTCGACGCGAACGTTTTCTGGTTCGCGCTTGTGCTTACCGCGTCCCGGAAAATGTCGTATGTATCTGCATCAGTACTCATAGCCCAGCCTGCAAATGGAGAGATTCGTCAGAAAAAACCTAGCGTAGCAGCAGGGAATATACCTCCAAACGAAGCCTATTCGCCGATACGTGAGCAGGTTAAGAATGTTCACCTTGCGAGAGGACTCACGACGCGTTTAATACCAGTCAATCCTACAAAGTCGTTGAACGAGTCTTGGTACTGGGAGATGTCGACGTCGAAAGTGCTGGTAAGGTCGAGGAAGGCAAAGTGAACGTGGGTGTACTTCGTGGTATCGATCTGCCGAACATCCATGTTTAGACACGAACGCTGGATATTGAAAGCTTCGAAGTATGCGATGGAGCGAAACTCGGCTGGCGCAGAGCTAGATATGATCTCTGTCCCGCAGTTAGAGATGCATCCGTTAGTCCCAGGTGCTGCCGTGCCGGGAGCCCCCGTGGAACTGGCACTGGGCGTGCAGAAGTCGCTCGTAGTCCCGCACTGGCCCCAGATATCACAGCACGCGTTCAGCGGACAGGGATTGAGGGCGGAGAGGTTCCCATTCGCGCCAGGGTTAGCTGTTCCCGGTACCTGCGGGCCACACACGGTGCCCTCCACGGCCGGCGGCATAGGTGGATACCCGGTACTGAGGCAGATATTGATAAGCTGGAGGTCGTCGCAGCCCTCCCATCCCCAAGTATCGGTGTTCCAGGTCTCGAGATCGTCGACAGTGATGTCGTTGCTGAGTGCGATCGCGTTGCAGGTGTCTCCGGAAACCACAGTGTAATTTGCGCAGGAGCCATCCGCGTTCTCGACCGGCACCGGCAGTCCGCCTGATGTGCAGCACACCTTTTGGCCAACGGCGAGAGTAGAGCAAAGTGTCGAGCTGGGGTTGTAGGTGGTGAAATCTGCGGCAGAGATACCGCACCGAGCTGCCAGGGTCGCGCAACTGTCTCCGGACACCACTGTGATGGTGCTGCAAGAAGAGCCCATGATGGGCGAAGGAATGCAGGAAGGACGCTGGCCGAGTGGGATCCAAGGTAGATACTTTTAAACTCCATGAACGTTCATGGTTCCGAGCATTCCAGATAACCAGCGAGGTACGAATTCAGTCATAGCGCGGAGAGAAACGGGTGAAGATCGCCGCCGTACCTGAACGGTTGGGATAACGGAATGGCCTCTCGCCAATCAATTCCCAATATAGCACGGACCGCACGACGCGTCACGCCTGGATTGAGTTCGAGACAAGTTCCAACTGAAACTAGATACTCAATTACATCACCTGAGGCTTATCTACGTGCAAAATCGTATTCCAAACTGGTGGGCGCGATAGCAGAATTATTCTAGGCAAATCTCAAGATATAACCGGCTAGGCTCTGGACAACGCAACACGCGCCGCATTTGTTGCTACTGTAGGCCGCGGCAGGCCAGTGGTCACGAGTCTCATAACCGACAAGGTAAGTACCGTACGACTTGGGAAGATTTACTTTTTGATGGGATATTTGTATGTACCTGATCTGAAAGTAGGGTCAGGTGTTTCCCTGTGTTTCCGCGAGCTGTTGTCAAACAAGAGAGTTGCTAAGTACTTGAAGCTGACTCTGACTATTCCCGAGTCAAAACTGTCGGTCATGATCTGTGCGACAACATCCGAGCCATTTTTACGATCAGACAAATCATCGCGCGTAGAACCAATTATCCAACTTTTGAATTCTGGTCCCTGGGATACACATGCTGCATCCAAAGCGCTCGCACATTTTGGGCAGCTGAAACGCCGCCCTTCGAAGTCGCTTCTGAGGGAGTTTAGTTGGGGTTTTCTTTTTGTTCTTCGTTTTCGCTTCTGCATAGGCTCCGTTCAGCCTCTTGAGACTTGAGGTGCTTATTGTTCAGTTAGATCGATATATGGACGGCCGTTACGGCCACGGCGGTCGTGATGGTCTAAAAATTAAAATGTATCCCCCAGTCAGCCCAAGGGAAAAGTAATATCGGCAAATCGAATGCGGCGGGTAAACCCCGGCATTTTCAGGAAACTTGGGTCAAGAGCATCCGGGGCACTTAGGAAGACTTCCTCCACGCTGACCGGAGATTCCTGGGAAATCCCCGCCTAAAATGACTTGAAATGTCAATCATGATTTGCATCCGCAAGAGCGGGCCGCCCGCGTAGCGGCGCTAGTTCCTTAATTTCTGGGATCCGCATAATTGAGTAATAATAAGTAGTGAAACGCATTTGCACACCCGACTTGGTTGCATCGACCACTATAGGTAGGTAGGTAGGTAGGTAGGTAGATTTACACGGCACGGTCCAACTCATGAACGCCGGTTCCACGGATTATTCCGTTGATCGCGTACTCCGCACGTCAAAGTCTGCCCCAACATCTTCCGTGGGCCCTCCCAAGTTCTTCTAGACGAGCTCGCGGCTGCAGTCGAAACCCGCCGCTGTAGATCTAGCCGAAGCGAGGAAAAGCAGGGAAAAAGGTTAGTACGGCGACTCGAGATCCTCACCTCTTAATTCTCTCCCCTATAGACTGGCACTTCGTAGAACACTTGTAGGACTTCGTATGCGAACTTTGCAACCAATGCAATCGTTGATCTCGGAACAATGATGGCTTTGAGAAACTCGGTGTTCGAGAGTACAGCCATCCGATCACGTAGAGAAGGCAGCTCGGCGAAGAGTTTCAACAGAAAAACAGTCCTCAATTCGACTAAGCGGTCCGAGGACTCGCAGCTGATGAGGAGTTTAATGAGCTCGGGAATTTAACGCATTGAAGTTTGAACCATTGTCTGCCGTGGGGTCATACTGATATTGCGGGAAAGTGACGAGTCGCTTCGGGAGGTAGAGGACGTGGTTCAAACATCTGCGTACAACTGAATTACAGAACATCAGCGAAAGATACGCCCGGAACCTGCCTTTGTGCAGCAGGATTCTTAGATGCCGTTAGCAACTGAGCGTCTGAAATAACGATACGGGGCGCACCTCGCCTAGAAAATCGCTTTGTTAGGGACGAGGAATTTTCTATCAAGGAAAATGAACTATTAATTGTGGGCCCAGAGTCGGCCTCGCCGCACGGAGGTCTGTACTATCTGCAGATATTGGAGTATAGGAGTTACAAACGCAGTTGGCACCGCACCAAGTCGGCAGTCCGGGCAACAGGTTAGACACGTTGATATTCATGAACTACACTCACTTCTCGACCACTCTCTTGCAGCCGGCGCTCGAAAATCTTTAATTTCCTCGAGAAAACACTCACATCGCTTGATGCCGTCTCCTTGCTCTTCCCTGTCTTGTTCTGCTAGTCTACCGGTGCTTTCAATGCCAATGCATATATACTGTTCTGTGTCGGTAATTTTCGAATTCTTCCAGAATCATACTGTACTTCAGGCCCAGCTCAAGGTGGCGACGGATCTTGCGGTCAAAGCGCTGCCGGAAGTACTTATGTACATTGTCTTAACAAATCCTCGAGGTTGTCCAATATTTTTAATCTTGACTCCAGTGGCTCGAAGTGGAAATGGTAGATGCAACTGATATGAACTTACCTGCCTCAACATGACGGTACAGACTTGGGAAAAGAGTCAGCAGGAATGTACCGAAATGCCAGCGGCAAACGACGCTGGGTGCCCTCGTTGCCGAGGGAAAGGCCGACTTGTTTGATTCACACGGACGGTCAGTAAACTGTTTTTTCCCGCTCTGAAATTTTTGATTTCAATTCAATATTTCTTGAACGTTCCAGGAGATGTCAGATCTCGTGGAGCGCTGTCGAGAAGAGATGTATGTATGTCCAAGTAAGCGCTGAGCACGTCGTTGGAGATGAGTTGGATCTGATCTTCCATGGCGAGAATGGGTTATGAGAATGGCATGTTGTGGGACAAGCCCAATGGACAACGTAGTCCTGTATGCTGTTCATATCAATAATATTGAGATTAGAATGTGTAAAATACTTACGTACCCACCAGAGGTCACGTACAACTGTGCCACGATTATGCATTGATTCCAGTCCGACTTGATGCTTACAGCGAACGCTCTCCAGACGACAGGATTGAAGAAGGGATTCGGAGAATGAGAGGCCGGAGCACGAGCAGTAAGCAGAGAATGATGGCTCCCGAGTCCCAGTTTGAAGGCCACCTCCACCTGATGATTGGGAAAACAGATGCGAATACAGAGCAGAATCGCAACCAGCTGCTTCGACGTCAAATTCAAGTACCTCAGCGCCCTGCATGGCAGATTCAGAGGTGTGCCTTTAGACCAATCTATCGCCACAACATCCCTGTGCCGCAGTTGTTAAGAACGTAACGCCCGCTTAACGGCAGTTTCGCCCTATTTCCCCAGTGAAGGCTGCCTGGACCTGTTGACAATGTCTGGTGTAATGGGGGGTGCAGCATGATCTTCTTGGAAACCGCGATTCCAATCATTTCACGCGAAGAGGTTTTCCAGGCTAGAAGGGCGAGTACAGGCGGAAATAGACCTTTGGCGGAGCTTGTAAAGAAGACCTAGCCGTCACAGTATGAAAGATGACGTCTATGGCTAGAGCTGACAAGAGCAATGCCGTGAAGATCGATTTGACGGTAAGTAATGCCAGATTCGCACTTGAAAATCACACAACTGTTTGCGGAGTAGCAGGAACAAATGCAGGTAAGTCGAGTTGAGGTTGAGGAAGGATGGAAGGGACTTGGAAGACACAGTCACGGTGTACGACACCCCGCCGGTGCCGAGTCTCGAGTTGTTCCGGCCGATGCCGATGTTGATTTCGGCACCGTTTGTTCAACTTCGAAAATTGACACTGCAGGGGAAGACCGATGGATGCAAAACCTCGCATTCCTCGTGTAGTGGCCAGAGCTCGACACGAAGCTTCATTTTGGTCAGGGATTGGATATCGGTGGTTTGCATATATGTCAGAGTGGCTACTTGGACGTAGTGCATCAACCTGTCCCGTAAATTTACGGATTGACGGCAGCCTGAATGATCTCGGCCACACTGCGGCCCAGAGCCACCCGCAGAAAGACTATGTTCAAAGCGTTTGACGCACATTACATAAACCGGTGATCGATGTGCTCTGAACCTATACCAAAACAACACAAAAACCCACAAAACAACAGTCAAAGGCGATCCGATATATGCCTAAGCATCGGATATAAGCCAAAGACAGTGAGACGAGAGCCTTAGTGAAGCAGAGATACAAAAGAAATGGTCCAGACAAGTGTCAGTCCCTTGATCAGGGCTTAGACGTAGGTTGAAGGGAAGGGTTTAGTTATCTCTCAGGTGAGAAATCAACCACTTCGTCGTGCAAGGAATAACAACGTTATATCCAACGACGGAAAGAGCAAGATATAAGGCTTCTCAGCACAAGCAAAAGCAGAGTGGTGTTGGTGTTGGTGTGTCCAAAGACAAAAGACAGCCCAGAGACAAGTGCAAGACTATATCCAAGGCCAAGATAGTGCAGACGATTCAACTCTTCAGCAAAACAGACTCCCCAAGACTTAGTTCCATGCGATAGGTGCGATGTGCGCAAACGTGCAATTCTGTGCGATATAATGTGCAATAGGTGCAAAACATGCAATCGTGCAAAACGTGCAAAATGCGCAAACGTGCAATATATTCTTCAATCATGCTCGAAGGCGTTACCGTACAACCGTTCCTTCTAATATCCAATGAAGATTTCACCCTCAACCCAGTCCAACTATCCGTGTATCTGTCGAACGTGATCTTGAGCGGGTATCGCTATTGGTCGGTGCTCAAAATAGCACTCTTGGCACCATGTGTAGAGGCTGAGCAATCCACTGATTCAGAGGATCAGTCAATACTCCTGACTGAAACACCCCAACTCCTCCATATCCTTCCTCTAAGATGACGTCTCCCTTCAATTCTGACCGTTGGAATAGGTTGTCCTGAACCATAGGTCCCGAACGATACCCATATTATGACCTTTTCCACATAAGGGTTCTTATATCTATCTTGCGGCGCTTCTCCAAGCAAGATCAATCCCATCAGGTCTCACGCAACTTGGATGAGCTATTTCGGTACACATCCGAAATAAGGCCCAAGGTTTCTCCGCACATCATGTGAGCTAACGCGTACGCATATACACTCCAAATAAGCCCTAATATCCTTGTATGTTCGTGCCAGTACTCTGGAGCTTATATCTCATAGTAAGATATAAGTCGGAATAATCTCTTAACTTGTTTATAAGCTACACAAACCCCTACGTGTTCGGGGCGAGTGCTTGCCAATGCTTGGGCAGGTTCCCCAACCCTCACATCTGCTACTCTGTGATCATAGCTCAACCGTATACCCAGAGACGAAGTATCGGCAATATATGTAAGGTAAGATATAAGCATTTCTGAGATATAACTACACAGAAACGTGCAAAATCTTGCATGTTTAGGTATAGTCATTTCCAAGGCTCATCATCTCCCCCATTTTTGAAATGTTGACTGTCCTCGGTCAACTTGTGCACTTTAGAACATCTGAGCCAGCTCTGTCTGAACTCATTCCCGAGACCATGTACTTCCTTGAGCCGACCTCAAGCGATCAGCCTCTTATGACCAACCACTTGGGATCATCAAAGATCCATGGTCAACCAAGAAATAAGCTGCCATGACACACAGTTGCACCTTCAACCAGCCACAACCCTTTAACAAGGCCATCTCTCCTAGCATCTCCACTTCCAAAGCCACTGCAACAGCTATTTCCAACAAGAATGTTGAATCTTGTCAAGTCCAACCATTGCACAGCACGCACAACCCAATCAAACTCTATCTCCAATAGATCTGTCCAATTGCGCTGGCAGAAGTCCCTGAGCTCCTCGCTTTGCTCTTCTAACTCGTGTTCTCCAGGAATTTCAAAGTATCCACTTGCTTTGTGAATAATCTCTCCATTCCTTTGCTCCAGTTAACTCTGTGGCAGGATTCATCGAGCCATACACATGCCAAGTGTGTATCTCCCTTGCCCTGCTATTTCTACTTGCGTTGCAACCTCCAAGGTCTGCAACTTGCCTCTACAGATAAAGAAGACACAATAGCCTCCTGGAACTCGGCTTATATCCAAGCCTTATTTCTTAACAATTATTCCCTCCATAAACATGGAACAATCAATCATCTCAACCCATATTGGATCACTAAGTCGGTAGGCATCATGATTCTAATCACTTTGCTTGAGAACTTTGCAATATCAGGCCCAACGCCTCAGCATCCTAGCTCACAATAGGTCCTCAACTATATCTCTCAAGGAAATATGCGTCGTTGGCGCGTGGATATACTGCCAAGTCCTGTTAAACCGTATTTCCGACATTTCAGATGGTATGCTTTAGAAACCAGGAACCACTCTGCTCCTGTTTCAAGGTGTGCTCAGTCATCGATCAGCTCTTATCCATGCTCAGGATCAAGGCTCCCATCGATATAAGCTTCTCGGAACAACTGGGGCCGTATTCCTGACGGATTTGCCTACTAATAAGGCATTTCTTTGATGGTGAGGGTCTATGCTGCGGAATAAGACGCCTGTTCTCATATCCTATGCGTGGAATTGTTCACAACAATCACAAAAATAATCTTCGCAATTGTCATGTTATTCCTGACCCTCCCCCATTTTTAAAACTCGCTGCCCTCAGTGAGAACCAGTGGAAATTTTCCACTCTTGCATACAGCCTATTTCTCAAAACCTCTCTGTTGAGCACATTGCCACTGTTCTCACGGCGTGTGGTCTCGCTCCCCGTAGGCACTGTCATTAGGTCTCTGACAGTTACTATTCCAGAGCACCTCCTCCAATTTATCCCAAACATCTTTTAGACTCTTGCTCGTAGCGCTCAACCACCCCAAATCGCAGACACTATCCACTCAACTGTAATAGTGACTTTTGTTTGTATCAAAATGTTTGGAAATAAAGACCATTTCCTATTTCTTAAACTGCTTTGAATGCCTTGGGCCCGTTCTTAGTGCATCAAGCTCATCTAGATTGATGTCATCGATATAATCCTCTTTGGGCTTGTCACTCAAGTTTGCTGGGTCCATCTCTTCCCAGTCCGGGTTCAGATGTACTCTTTCAAACTGGAGATCTCGCCCTGTGTCAGGATCCTTCTTCTCCTTTCGAGAAACCAACTTATCCAAGTCCTCCTTGGACATATCTATTAGTTCCTCTATTTTATGTTTTAGGTTGATGGATTTTCACGCATGCTAAGGAATAACATGGAACACCCCAATTTTACCTGGGTATACTGTGCTGTTTAATTCACAAACAATGTATGATCCTCCTGCTGTTCTACGAACAGCTACCATTAGTCCCAAATACTTTGGAGCCAATTTCTCATTCAACGACTTCTCAACCTTGGTATTTCTAACAAGAACCATATCTCCTGGTTGGAAATTATAATCCTTGATAGTATGAGCATGCTTGACTTCGTAACGCTTTACTGCACATAATTTCTCAGCATCTACTCTGCCTCGCATTTCCTCAATGTGCTGGCGGTGTTTGGCAAGTGCTCTGGCCCGTAGACCAACCAGCTCCACAGTAGTGATAATCTCTCCTGGGTAATCAACTAACCAAGTCGCCTCGACTATATCCAAGGGAACGACTGGATGACAACCAGTAGCGGCAAAATAAGGAGAACATCCTAACCCACGCCTCGTCGTTATCCTATCTGCCCACACAATCTGTGGAAGAAACCAATACCACTTCCTAACATCTCCACTGGTCGCTTTATACACCATTTGCTGCATGTGTTTGTGTCCAGTCTCAACTGGACCATTGGCGCGTGAATTATACGGCGAGATTCTTATTCCCGTAATTCCATATTTATTATTCAACCACTCCAACGCTGCTAGAAACTGTGGCGCATTATCCGTCACTATTTCTTTCGGACAACCCCAACGACATATGACATTTTCTAGCAAGAATTTCCCTAACTCTGCTGCATTGTCAGACCGCAGAGCTCTCGATTCAAGCCAGCGACTCAAAAGAATCCCTTGCCGACACAACATATTTATGGCCATTCAAAGGAACACCCATAATCATTACATCGGTGTGGATCTTCTGGAATAGACTTGGAGTCATGGTTGGTACAGGTGGTATCCGCAACAATTCCTCCTGGTGCACTTGACACATATGACAAGTTTTAATATACCAGTCTATATCTTGTTCGAACTCTGGCCACCAGAATCGAACTTCGATGAGTGATTTAGTTGCATAGGTGCCCCTGTGTCCCAAACTATCATGCGCTGCACGCATGACATACATCCTGTGCTCCTTGTCAACAACCAGCTTGTGAGCCGAGTCAGAACCCTTCCAGAATAAGTGCCCCTTCTCATCCAAGAAGAAGCGTCTGGTGTGGTGAATGAAATTTCTTAACGCCTGGTTCGAATATCCAGCAGGTTTATTTCTACCTAGATCTTTCAACCAATTCCGAACTAGTTCTAACTTTTTATCTTGCCTTACTCCAGACTCTGTCCAGTGTTCCTGTGGATAAGGCTCCCGCTTACTCGGGTCAAATTTGAACACATCTGGAGGTAGCATTGGTTCTTCCTCGCAAATTTGGCTCATAATGAACTGAGGCATTTCCAGATTGTTATTTCTGAAGGCCTGTCGTATCATAGCTGCATCTTCGCGCTCATCGGAATAAGTTTTCCAACACTCCTGTTTGAATGCTTCAAACAGTTGAGGCTCTCCCACATCTCTCCCATTTTTAACTTCAAAGAGGTAACCACCCCGGGTGTCAATGCCCTTTTTAAACAACTCAAATTTGTAAGGCTGCTCTATATCCTTATCCCAGTCTGGATGTTCCTCTGGAGATGGATTCTCATCGAAACCATCCTCAGGACTAGTCTGTATTTGCTTGATGGGTTGATACCGGCGGTCGTGGTTCGGAGTTACATCAAAACACGTGACCGCAACCAACGCGAGACGCGTAACACTGAAGGTACGTGCAGCACCAAAATCCTGGAGCATTTGGACATGGAGAGTGTTGTGAAGATTTTATTTCTCTTCTCCTTTAGAAATTTTGCATCAACGAGGCAAGTTTGGGCAACTACAGCAAAGAACATGAAAGAGCTAGACTGCACGTGATTGGCTGACCCGTTCCGAATGTGGAAGGTCCTTCCCTTTTTGGCCTCCGAGAAGTTCGGAATAGCGACCTACGGTATTTGCTGCGCGACCAAAATCAGACCATAAACAGTTTTTCTCCCACTCAGCCTGTCAAAAGAAAAACACGTGTTTATGGTCTGACTAGGGAGACTACCTCAGGACTAGGATAGTCAGGATCCTCGGGTTGCTTTAACCTTCGCGAAAGCCCATCAGGCGAGAATGTAAGACCTCTAACGTGCTTCAGGGTAAAGTGAAACATGAGTATCTCCTTGATCCACCGGTTGATGGTCGCATTCGGACCCATGCCAGGGTTGTCCAACATCCCTTTTATATACATGGCATCAGTTTCAACAACCAGCTTGTGGCAACCTAGAAGCCAATACTGCATGTGTGTCAAGGCACGCTTTAACCCATATAGTTCTCTTTTAGGCTGAGAAAACCTTGCTTCACGCTCATTCAGGGGAATAGAGTCAAACTTGGCATAGTAACGCTTCTTAGGATCAACAGGATCGACTTGATATATCTCTATACCAATCACCATCCATGAAGTATCCACCGCTAGCACTATATCCGAGTCCCAATTGTAGTTCAATGGCTTCAGAGCTTCGCAATTCTTTAGTGCTTCCTTTAAAGCATCCATCGAAGCTTGCTCTTTATCAGTCCACTGAAACTCCACCTCTGCTCGCAAGAGTTGGTTCAAAGCTCGAGCTTTTAAGGAATAGAACCTAATGAACATTCTCATGGTTCCTACCGTCCCTAGAAATTGATGAACTTGAGAGACGTCCTCCAAGGCAGGCCATCTCAAGATAACACCAATCCTATCTGTAGAGGGTTTCCTTCCTTCAAACGAACAAGTATGTCCAACCACTTGGAATTCCTCCTTACAGAGAATCACTTTCGAAGCCGATATAGTGCCTCCGCAATATTTCAACCTCTGTGCAACTCTGTTCAGATTCTGGAAATGCTCCCAGATGAAACGTCTGATTCCCTTGTTATCAGGAATTGTTTCAAATACACCATCCTTGTCTTGATAGTGCGAACCCGGACCACGGATCGGCACATCGTCAATATAAGGAATAGTGATGTGCGGGATTTCATCCCTTAAGATATATGTCACATCATCATGAAATATTGGAACTGAATTAGTCCAGCCCTGGGGCAGTTTAACCAACCTCAAGGCGCCAAAGGGTGTCTGAAAGGTGGTATAATCTCTGGACCCCTCCGCCAAATCTCGATGATCGTAACCAGAATAAAGGTCGAAGACTGCTCCACAGGCTCTTCCTGCGAAATGGCTTGCGAGCTCATCTGTTGCTGGAGGTAAACCTGAATGCGCAATTGTTACTGCATTCAAGGGCTCCAAAGCATGTACCAATCTAATGCTCTTGCCGTCTTTCTTCAAGACACCAAAGATCTTCGACCGGTATGAGGAATTAGATGGTTCATAAACCCCTGCGTCAATTTTCTTCTTTATCACCTTGCAAAATTCCTCTAGCTGACCACATGGTATAGGAATAGACTGTTCTACCCAAACCTTATGTTCAACCGTTGGTATTTCCACTGGTGGGAAGAAATCATGTCGCCATGATCCTCACTCTTGATCATCCCAAGCGAAGGCATCATTATGTGCACACATGAACTCATGCATGAGTTTATGCTCCTCGGGCCATAGAAATTCTTCCTCATGAATCTTATCTATGCCCTCCTTGCGTTCCTGTGTATATCTTCCCATTGGAACAAAGTAACCAGGAATTGTGGGTAATGTAGGGAGATCTGCCAACGGATCGCCCTTTATATCCTTGATAATCCTGTACTTCTCCAGTACTTCTGTATACACTGGTCGCGTCTTCAGAGCTACAGGCTTATATTTCTTGCCTGCGAAGACTTCCACAACAGGAGTGTTTTCCTCTGGAACAACCTTCTCCTGTTCAGGAATAACGAAGCCATGAGTCACACATCGGAAACATTCCTTTGTTATATTGTGCTCATGGTACCTCTTCTTCGCCTTAGCTCTTTTCTTCTTATTCTTCTTTCCATGGTGCGGAATTCCTAACTGCTCTGGCGACAAGCAATCTAAGGAATAAACTTCACGCTTTTCAGGGGAGTTGAATCCCCCATCAAGACTAAACTGCGACACATATTCCTGGAATAGCTGATTCGCCATTTCGTCAACCTGTATAGCATTGCTTTCTTTCGATGCCAAGAGGTATAAGGTTCTCAGCTCATCAGCCGAGAAACCTTCTTTATTCCGCACTGCAGAATATCCCTCAATACAAACATCTCCGTTATTTCCTACACCGAATCTTACAGCTATCTCTTCTCCCTGACCAATTTCTATCAGATCCTCGAAGAGCTCTGAAAATCCGTGTTTTTCTCTGATGATGACCCATTCTCAGTATCAGTAGAATGAGTCTCCTTCAAGTCCTCTTCCACTGGATTCTTATTTCCGTGGAACGAATGCGCACCCCTGGCATAGGTAGGAAGCGTAATCCTCCTCTGCTGGTTCGGATCCCTGATTGTAATCGACTGCGAGCCATTCCTGTTGTTTTCAACAATGGATTCCATCAATATACTGAAAGGTCTACCAAGCAGGATCTGGTACGCTGGCTGATCGATGACATGGACTTGAAGATATACGGTTATATCTCCAAAAGTGAATGGCACGTTCCTTGCCAAGCCCGCAGCTCTCTTAACCTGGCCATTTGTGCTTTGCATAAAGATGCGAATATCAGGATCCCATGTGATCCCCATCCGCTCTGCAACAGACTGTGCCATCGAGATTATCTGTGACCCCGTATCAAGAACACATTCTACTTTCTCCATTCTAGCAACGAGCGGGAATAACACCCTTAGCGATGCCGATTCCATGGACCCATATATCTGCTTGGGTTCTTGACCATCGCCAAGGTTGGAGTAGTAAGTTAAAACTACATCAGTCCCAACCAAGCAATCCGGTTGCAAACCGTAGTCCTTAATGCTTGTGACGAACACGGAGTCAACAGAAGGAAGAGCATCCAAAGATATAGCATCTAAACCCAGATGCATCTCATCCCGGTCATCCACAAATAAGCTTCCAAGCTCCTGAATGAAAGAGTCCGACCTTGCAGACTGTTTCACGGGTTTCCCTTGTCTTAAAGGTTATATCTCTAAGACGCTTGGCATAATTGCTACTCATAGCTGCCATCATTTCAACCGTGATTCCATCGAGGAATTTTGTTTTAGTTTGATTCACTAAATCCGATACAACATTTGAGTCATCGAACTTTGGAACCAGCTTATAAGCCTTCTCTTTCAAAGGCTGTCTAATAGATGGCTTCAACAGAGTTCCATCTGTTGGTTTGAAGCCGTTCAGGCTTTCAAGCTTATCAAATTTACCACCCAACGACTCTTCCTCATCGTCAGAGTCATCATCAGTGACAATTCGTCTAGCTGCCCGTTTTATTGGCGCTCTCCAGCACCTCAGACTCTTCCAGTTCATCTGGTTGAATGAATTCAACCCTCTTTGTGACATTATTTCCATCGCTGGAATTCTCATCTGTCACTTTCTTCCGCCAGTTCTTTTCCTTGTCCGCAGCCGAGAGTCAGTTCTCAGGAGGCATGGCTGACTTCGAAGGTTTCGCCTTGGGCTTGCCTCCGGCCCCCATCCTCAAACTGCTTAAAAACCCGGACCAGACAGTGATCCCGTCGTGGTGCCAGACCTCGTTGTGGCAAACTGCTCCAATGTCGCAGGGTCTACCTGTCTTGCAGCATTGAGCAACTGTATCACTTGATTAATATCAAGTGTCGAACTGGAAGAAATACCCGCCGGAGGTGTTATTTCCTATAGAAGTATTTTGGACTGGAACTTGTAAAAAGTTCTGGGGTGGTTGAACACCTCCTTGTTGATACGGTAGTTGAATACCAGCCATGAATTGAGGTTCAATTGGACGCTGAACATACTGAGGAACAGATGGTTGATAAGAGTTCATTTGAGCTCTCATCTGTTGGACTTGTTGCGAACGAAGCTCATCTTCATGAGTATCATAGAAGTCACTAATACGCTCGGTTTCATACACTGGGTGCAAAACATTATTTCCAGGGTCCGGAAATATTAAATTTCCGCAATATTTCCGCAGTATTTCCCCAGTATTAGCACAATATTTCTGGGCCCTGGAAATTTTGTTTTTCTGCAGCATTTCCACAACATTTCCGCAGCATTTCCAGGCCTCGGAAATTCAAAATTTCCGCAGGTGCGGAAATGTGATCTGAATATTACCAAAAAAGGCAAGTGTTCAAAAAATCAAAGTTGTAGCTCTTTTCAATATGAATCCAACTGTATAAGAAATTTCCTTATCGAATACTTTGTTGTGTCACAAAACACAAGATCATCTGATTATTACCAAAAAAGGCAAAAAAATCAAAGTTGTAGCCCTGTTCAATACAAATCTAACTGTATAAGAAATTTTCTTATCGGATAGTTTGTTGTGTCACAAACTACAAAACACTTACTATTTTGTGTTTTGCCACCTAAATAAGCATCCGATAAGAAAATTTCTTATACAGTTAGATTTGTATTGAACAGGGCTACAACTTTGATTTTTTTGCCTTTTTTGGTAATAATCAGATGATCTTGTGTTTTGTGACACAACAAAGTATCCGATAAGGAAATTTCTTATACAGTTGGATTCATATTGAAAAGAGCTACAACTTTGATTTTTTGAACACTTGCCTTTTGTGGTAATATTCAGATCACATTTCCACACCTGTGGAAATGCTGTGGAAATGTTGCGGAAATAGTGCGGAAATATTGTATTTCCACAACATTTCTGTAGCCAGGAAATATTACACAAATGTTGCGCAAATTTGTAATTTCCAGGGCCTGGAAATACTGTGGAAATAAGGTTTTGCACCCAGTGATAATAATCCAAGGAGGAAGAGCCGTAGCCAGAATAGAAGGACTGCATCATGCTCGACTTCTGAGCCATTTCCCTCGTTATTCCTTTCTTTCTATAGTGCTCCTCAACTCGTTGTTTGCAAGTCATATTCTCTGGATATCGCGGTATCCATGACCCATCAGCAAACTTAATGAGTCCATTATCAACCATAATCCAGCCGAACAATATAAACTCATCCTTTGAAGGTCAGTCCCGAACCATATGAGGTCCGTTGCAGAAATAGCAAGCACCAGAGCCCTCACCATTCCTACTGAACTCCCGCCGCACAGTGCGATCCTCAGGACGCATTGACTGACCAGCTAGTGTTATTTCTGTCTGGTAGGGCGGTGGTCCTCAAAGTGATTGGTTCATCAACTTCACTGAATTCTCCAACATAGACTCCATCTTCCGATAATTCTCTGTGGAGTGTTTGTCCTGCAGCTTCATCAAGTCTTTCAACGCTGCCAACTCACTAGCGAACGTCTCAAACTTCTCTGAGAACTCTGCTTTCACAGCATTCACCCCAGAGTTGTTCATCAGAATAATACCTGGCTTAGAACCCGGTATATTGTTCCTCGTCGACTCTCCCAGATAACTCTTCATGGCCGAGCGACCAGACCAGTTATTCGCAATAAGATCAGCGATATTTAAGACTGTCTCATATGAGAGTCGGTCCCCTCGTCTAGTGTTCACAGGTGCTGCATTAGCTGGTGCTGCATTTGCAGCCAGTGGAGCTGCCAGATTGTTAATGGCTTTCTGGTTCATAGCTTGCTCCAATTCAGAAGCGAAGTTCTCCTTAAGCACATATAGAATAAGCTCAACCAGAGTCTTATTTATGATCTGTGGCGACCCTGTTAACAGTTTCTTCGCCTCAGTCACAAAGGTGATTTTAAATTGACGCAACTTCCCGAGTTCGGAGCGGGAAATAGGTCTAGCCTGACGGCAAATCTCGTGGAGCTTCTCCATCGAACCCAAGTCCATATCCTCAATCTCAGGATATAACTCTAGGATTTCGTCCTTCCAGTCCGAGTAGGACGTTCCAGTCGCAAAAAAGCACTCAGCTTTTGCCATTGTTCGTAGATATCCATATGATCCAAATACTCGAGCAACTTCTCTTTCTTTTCTTGATCATCGGTTATTCCACCCTGCTGGCAGATACGTTCGGTATTCCTAAGAAATAACCGAAGACTGTTCGCAGTTTGCCCATCAAACTTTGGCCGATTCTGGTCATAAGCTTGCGGGACTTTAAAACTCGCCACATGCATAGTCACAGGGGTAGCAGTATTTGTGTTTGCCATTGCAATAGGCTGACTCGAAGTGGTTGTTTGAGTGGAAGTAGTGTTATTTGCCAAAGGAACAGCCGTGGAGGGACCGCTCATAGTACCAGAGTTCAAATTCAGATCGGATATAACAATATCTTCACTGGTTGACCGAGGAACTGTAGATGAACGACCTTGTATGGGTGGATGCGATGACCTTGGAACAGTACTCGAACTTGCATATGCGCGATTCAAAGGTCCAGCAATGGGTCTGTTAGGACATCTGTCCATAACAAGTGGTGGGACTAAAGTATCCCTTGCCCGTTGAGAAACTGAGGTTTCTCGACGTGTATGCGCAGGATCCTGTTGGATACCAGCATCTAAATTTCCAGAACCTCGTAAGAGACCAGGAAAACCAGATGGATTTGTGTCTGGAGCGCTACCTCTTTTCGGAGGAATAGCGAAAACAGAGACAAGAGTTCAGAATAAACCCGAACAACCAAGCAAATGGAGATTTTCTCGTTAGAGAAAATATAACCCTCCCCTCGCAGTGGGCTCCAGATGATCGATGTGCTCTGAACCTATACCAAAACAACACAAAAACCCACAAAACAACAGTCAAAGGCGATCCGATATATGCCTAAGCATCGGATATAAGCCAAAGACAGTGAGACGAGAGCCTTAGTGAAGCAGAGATACAAAAGAAATGGTCCAGACGAGTGTCAGTCCCTTGATCAGGGCCTAGACATAGGTTGAAGGGAAGGGTTTAGTTATCTCTCAGGTGAGAAATCAACCACTTTGTCGTGCAAGGAATAACAACGTTATATCCAATGACGGAAAGAGCAAGATATAAGGCTTCTCAGCACAAGCGAAAGCAGAGTGGTGTTGGTGTTGGTGTGTCCGAAGACGAAAGACAGCCCAGAGACAAGTGCAAGACTATATCCAAGGCCAAGATAGTGCAGACGATTCAACTCTTCAGCAAAACAGACTCCCCAAGACTTAGTTCTGTGCGATATTTGCGATGCGCGCAAACGTGCAATTCTGTGCGATATAATGTGCAATAGGTGCAAAACATGCAATCGTGCAAAACGTGCAAAATGTGCAAACGTGCAATATATTCTTCAATCACGCTCGAAGGCGTTACCGTACAACCGTTCCTTCTAATATCCAACAAAGATTTCACAAAGTCAAAGTCCAATAACTGACAATGCACTCGCACCAATCCCAGATCAATCCCAAACGCAGACATTAAGCCTACTAACACACGGGTGATTCTGTAAACTACTCAGAACGCCCTACATTCACTCATATACAGTGTCCAAAATCATATGCCATCACAACTGGAACTCTCAGAATGAGAAATAAGCCCTCAACCCAGTCCAACTATCCGTGTATCCATCGAACATGATCTTGAGCGGGTATCGCTATTGGTCGGTGCTCAAAATAGCACTCTTGGCACCATGTGTAGAGGCTGAGCAATCCGCTGATTCAGAGGATCAGTCAATACTCCTGACTGAAACACCCCAACTCCTCCATATCCTTCCTCTAAGACGATGTCTCCCTTCAATTCTGACCGTCGGAATAGGTTGTCCTGAACCATAGGTCCTGAATGATACCCATATTATGACCTTTTCCACATAAGGGTTCTTATATCTATCTTGCAGCACTTCTCCAAGCAAGATCAATCCCATCAGGTCTCACGCAACTTGGATGAGCTATTTCGGTACACATCCGAAATAAGGCCCAAGGTTTCTCCGCACATCATGTGAGCTAAAGCGTACGTGTATACACTCCAAATAAGCCCTAATATCCTTGTATGTTTGTGCCAGTACTCCGGGGCTTATATCTCATAGTAAGATATAAGTCGGAATAATCTCTTAACTTGTTTATAAGCTACACAAACCCCTACATGTTTCGGGGTGAGTGCTTGCCAATACTTGGGCAGGTTCCCCAACCCTCACATCCGCTACTCTGTGATCATAGCTCAACTGTATACCCAGAGACGAAGTATCGGCAATATATGTAAGGTAAGATATAAGCATTTCTGAGATATAACTACACAGAAACACGCAAAATCTTGCATGTTTAGGTATAGTCATTTCCAAGGCTCATCACCAGGAAAAACAAAAATTGGTACGATATTCTTCCCGGATTCATTGACATAATTTGCGCTTTGTGGAGTTCGACTATGGGAGACTAGAGACCACCAGAACTGTGCTCTCGTGCTAAGCCAAACTCATATCCCTAGAAGGAGTTTCATGAGATCTCTTGGTGTAAAACAGGAATCACAATGTCGTCCTCGATGTGCACCATCGGGTCGTAGGTGTTAACCAAAACTCGCTGTTTCGCCCATTCAGCGATCTTGTCAAATTTGCGGCAAGTATGTGCCACGTTGCCCTTGACCAGGCTCTCATTTGCTCAGGAATTCCATTGCCAGCTGGAAAACATAATCAGGCAGGATAAACAAAGAGCACAGATGGAGTCGTCGTACACAATTACACTGGTGTCCACGTGGCACATAATGGACTGACGGAGCCAGTCAATGCAGTGTGCTGGTGGCAGATTTGAGAAAATAAGAAATTGGGCGAGTCTAAGACGTCGAGCAACATACGGATGTGCTCCGTGGCATCTTTCTGAGTAGGAATGTAGTTATTTGATGTGGAGATGCGCCAGTCCGGATAGTAGTCTGGATCGAGAGACTGGAAGGAAGATAATCGATCAGAACTTGAACGTGGCGGTAACTCGAGAAACTTTACCGCCATTCTGACTTTATTCTACAGGGCAGTCAGAGCAAGCACTCCCACATTTCGCGTGAACCTTACCAAACAGTGAATGTTGTGAAATACGTCAAGCTCCGCAATCTGATTCAAGAGTCAGAGACATAGGTTAAAAAAATGGATGTTACAGACGTAGTGCCCTGGGTCTCCGGGAATCGCGTGGGTTTTATTGGGCAGGCGCGCAGCCTCTTACCTTGTGATTCTGGATATTCCATCTTTGTTGAATGAGTCTCAAGCGAACCATGACTAGAAAATCTCACAATTATACAAGTCACTCCACATTTGGTCCAACTCGGGCGATGAAGGGATTTGGAACGGGGACAGATCGCCTGTGCACAAGATGAGATTGTGTGTATCGCACAGAAGAAAGAGTTCACCTGGAAATCCGAGATGATAGACTCTAACCTCATGCTCAACAGCGCTCAAGGCAGGGGCTTGTGTTCTCATCAATGGCAGCACCGGAGAAGCTAGCTGAAAACACGGACAATAGAGTACTTTCTGAGACCCCAGAGGCATGCCGCGGCCTGCCTGTGATGTCCGTCGAAGAAGAACAACGACCAGAGCCACCAAAGCCACAGTTTCAGTGACAAGCAGTACAGCCAATGCATGGTGCATAATCCATGCAGAGAATTTGCGAATACGTGTTGGTTGAAGAGAGGGAGCGTCGACATCAGCTTCATTCAGCAACTCTCGTGTATCATTGAAGAGGGGCTGATACTCGTGGTCTTTCGACATCCTGCGGGTGGAGAAGTGGGCAAAAACAAAGACTCGGAGGTGAGGTGTTGAATAACTCCTGTCGTTTGTTCAAGTTTGAGATTGCATCATTACGAATCTGGCGATAGAGCGGTTGACAATCTGCTCTTCTCGGAAATCCCGGACTAGGTCGGCTCGTTCTTTTCAATGCGAGCCCTAAAATATACTTATCAGCCCAAACATTCAAGCCTCAAAAACACAATCGGTGCAGATTCTCCTGCGAGTTGTTGTATTCTAACTCCTGCCGCTCGCATGCTGCAACAGTTAGTAAGTGTAACCGCCCGACACCAACATCGAGTCATTTCAACCGTCAAATACAAAATGTGTTCATTTCGTCGAGTGCTTCTTATGAAGGATGCGTACCAGACAAGCTTCTTGATTCCTTCAGAGCGCGCCGTTATGAATGACAGTCCCCTGCCAAAGACACTGCGTGTTCACTGTCGGAGACTAAGTTCAATCGTACCAATTCTCCGAACTGTTCGGACGCTCATTTTTGGAGAAGGATCCAAAATGTATAAAACGTGCTCCAAGTTGCGATGAAGTCAGAATTACTGAACTCTTCAGTTAATCCCCTCTCTGCGATCATGATGTCTGTGAATTTCTTTGCTCTCTTGGCCTTGACCATGGCTGCACTGGTGGTAGCCAGACCCACAGCGGTAAGCTATTATGCCGGATAGGTGTTCATTAGTTCATATTACACACAGCCTACGGTCGACGAAGGCAACAATGGGTGGACCTGTACAGACCATGGCAAAAGCGTCGACGAGGTCAACTGTCACTGGACCCGCGACGACCTGGTCGATGCGGCCAACAAGAAGTGGAATTGTGACACTTCCGAAGGCGTGGACGGCGTCAACTGCAGCTGGGGTCGCGACACGTCTAATCTCGTGTAAGCTCAACTGTTTCTTATAATCCAACAAATTCTGAACATTCCTCGGCAGCTAAATCCACTCACTGGTACTCGCTCAAGAATCATTCGTAGTCTTCTGTGCTGCGTGATCACTTTTCTTTTTGATCAAGTGTGTTATACTTGTGCTGTAGTCGGTTGTATCAATCGTATCGTCGTATTCATGTTCACAAGCGAGGAGGCAGCGAGGCATCAGATTCGAGAAGAAAGCGCTTCTGTGACCGTGCTACTGAAATCTGTAACATGAAGAGTCCCAGACGAGAGAACACACTCTCCCTGAGCTTCTGCATCACGGAGCTTGCACGATATCCGATTTTTTGTCTTGTCCTCTCTGCGGAGTCCCTGTTCCAGTGTGAGTTTAGACTAGACGAACAGATTCGAAAAGAGGCGAAAGAGCAGGATTTGAAACTTGGAGATAGGGAGACGCCGAATTTATATGAAGTTGGACGCGAGTCGAACCTGCCAGCTAAATTAAACAAAGAAAACTCGAGGGTATTCAATCCAGCTGTGTTACAGACACGACATCCGATCTTAGGTTTATGCAGGCAGAACCGAGGGTCGGTACCCATCAGAAGAGCAGAGCAGAATTATAAAGGGAGAGACGCACCGAACTTGAACCAAGCTCAGTGGAGGTCCGGGAGATCCAGTTGCGTCGAGCTTAAATGACCTCCGAGTCCTCAATAAAAAGAGAAAAAAAACGGTGTTGAGGATTCTCATTCGGGCGCAGGGAGTTAGACGACCTTCACAGAGGGATGAATACCTTTGCAGCACTTCAGCCGCGAGTCCCTCGTCTCTTTAAGCTGATATTGAAGCAGAGTATGATTCCACGGGACACCTATAAAGCCCATAGAACCCCATTAACTAGTGGTGGGCCCGCTGCGCAAGCCACCCCATAGTTATTGGCAGTTCTGTCCTGATAGGGCTTACTTCAATAATTATTCGCATATCTTTCAGATATCTTTCAATTTCTAAGACATATAGCCCAAGTCCTACTGTAGGTTAGATACCTTTTGACACTTGACAGTGTCTGACACACCCTGCTGACCCAAAAAGGAAATCTGCTCCAAAATAGGCAAAAGAGCTAAACTAGCAGTATATATAAAAGCTATTGTAACTGTATAGAGAAGTTTCTTGTATCATGTTACTGATTTTACTCAGCTTTCCAAAAAAGGCAATTGTCCAAAAATAGACCAAAAACCAAAGTTGTAGCCCTTTCAAAAACAAATCTAACTGTATAAGAATTTTCCTTATCGGAAATCTTGTTACACTTTAAAATACAAAATACCCACACAAACGGGAGTTTTTTTTAAAGTGATATCAGGTTAGATTGACTAAAAGCATGTAGTAAGACAGCCAGATAAGGTTTTCCTATTGATAATGGGTCTGTTCCACTCAATGTAGCCATTGTGATCTATTTCTTTTATTAGTAATCTACTTTTTTAGTTCAAAGACTCGCGTTTTTGTAAGTATTTTGCATTTTACAGCATAACGAAGCATCTGATAAGGAAAATTTCTATACAGTTAGATTCATCTCAAAAAGGGCTACAATTTTTTGTTTTTGGTCTATTTTTTAGACAATTGCCTATTTTGGTAGTCACTACCCATGTTTGCACAGATGTTTTGTGTCTTGTAGTATATTGATAACAAAAGTCAGTCAGATATATTTTAATGCACTTTATATTTTTTTTTAGCCTTTTTTAGCACTCAAGACTCACGTTTGCTTGAGTATTTTGCATTTTACAGCATGACCAAGCATCTGATAAGGAAATTTCTTATACAGTTAGATTCATCTCAAAGAGGGCTACAACTTTGGTTTTCAGTCTATTTTTAGACAATTCATTTTTTTAGCAGCCAAAAAACCGATACAAGTCAGTTAATCTGACCAAGTATCAATACAAAAAGTTTATCTGGTCAAGTACTGGTAAGACAGCTACTGACTCAAGGTTAATCTAACCTAGTGTTTCATTATTGACAATGTAATGAACCTCATTTTCCTGACAAGTCAATCTATTGATTTCAAGTCGGCAATATTGACTTCAAGTCTGTAGCCTATTGCCTTCATTACTGACCTGAAGTCAGTAAATCTACTGACTTCATTGACACGAATTCAGTAGACTACTAACATGAAGTTGGTAAATCTATTGACTTCATTGACTCCAATTCAGCAGCAGTCTATTGGTCTAAATGTATTGACTTTATTGACTCAATTCAACAGTTTGTTGAATAAATCAATTGACTTTATTGACCTCAAGTCAGTAGTCAGTTGCCTTCATTAGCCTCAAGTCAGTAAATCTATTGACTTGATTTAGTAGTTTATTGACTTTGATTCAGTAGTTTATTGACTAAGTTTATTGTCTATTGACCTCAAGTCAGTAAATCCATTGACTTCAATTCAGTAGTGTAATGACTTTATTGACTTCAATTCAGTAGTTCATTGACCTCAAGGCAGCAATGTATTGACTGCAGGCAGTAGTCTTGACTTCAATAATCAGTATTGAAGTCAGTAGACCACTGACGATGCTGAGCTTCAAAATTGATTTGCATATTGTGGGCCAACCAGGCCTTGGATGAAAAAATGTTGTATATGAGTCTTGTAGCCCTTGATGAGCTCTACGAGATGAAATTAGCCATCAGATGGATTTCGGGTACCTTCCTCTTTGGGACACTAACGCTTCGCACCCAAATAAGGAAATTATGCTGAAATCTCGCTATCTTGCTCAATATTGGACCGTTTTGGATGATCCAACTTCACAGGCCCAATATTCTATGTGTATTATGAATTTTAACAGCCTTCCTAGGCCTAATACAACACTGTAATATAGTGATAAATGCCCAACAACCTGGATAGTCACTCAGCATAGAATATGTTGTTCAGTATGTAATATCTGTTAATTCCAGCCACATCATATTGCTTGGAGCACTATTTAGAACAGTTTTGACACCCTAGATCAGGTCTTGAGACCTACAACAGCACTATCTTAACAAGATCAAAAAATCTAATCTTTCCCTGATTCCAAGAGATCCCAAGGTCTGATAACACTTCTGGATGGTGTCCTAGTATATTCTGGACTATACCAACCCTTCTATAGCACATGTACTGCAGAGCCTTCTCACAGACTCATGATTTCAACTGATCAAATGTGAAATGTGTGTTAATGATATTTCATTTTCCCCAAGGTCACAAGAATGGGGTCCAGTGCATGGAAACAATCTTACAGTCCATCCAAAGGATCTGAGAACAAAAAGTGGCCCAATATACCACTTTAAACATGAGTTCTGTTGAGTGACATTTTTCGCTTGTTTGGTGAATAGAAGGCCATCCAGACTAGTGAGAGTGAAATGGAAGTTAGAAATGAAAAGAGGAAGGAAAATGCTACAGGATACAGCTTTGGTTGAACTGATTTGGTCAAGATTTGACCAGTTGGTGTTTGGGAGTATGACCATATTATATGCCTTTGGAGTGTGGTTGAACCCACCTGCTCAAAAACACCAACTGGTCAAATCTTGACCAAATCAGTTCAACCAAAGCTGTATCCTGTAGCATTTTCCTTCCTCTTTTCATTTCTAACTTCCATTTCACTCTCACTAGTCTGGATGGCCTTCTATTCACCAAACAAGCGAAAAATGTCACTCAACAGAACTCATGTTTAAAGTGGTATATTGGGCCACTTTTTGTTCTCAGATCCTTTGGATGGACTGTAAGATTGTTTCCATGCACTGGACCCCATTCTTGTGACCTTGGGGAAAATGAAATATCATTAACACACATTTCACATTTGATCAGTTGAAATCATGAGTCTGTGAGAAGGCTCTGCAGTACATGTGCTATAGAAGGGTTGGTATAGTCCAGAATATACTAGGACACCATCCAGAAGTGTTATCAGACCTTGGGATCTCTTGGAATCAGGGAAAGATTAGATTTTTTGATCTTGTTAAGATAGTGCTGTTGTAGGTCTCAAGACCTGATCTAGGGGTGTCAAAACTGTTCTAAATAGTGCTCCAAGCAATATGATGTGGCTGGAATTAACAGATATTACATACTGAACAACATATTCTATGCTGAGTGACTATCCAGGTTGTTGGGCATTTATCACTATATTACAGTGTTGTATTAGGCCTAGGAAGGCTGTTAAAATTCATAATACACATAGAATATTGGGCCTGTGAAGTTGGATCATCCAAAACGGTCCAATATTGAGCAAGATAGCGAGATTTCAGCATAATTTCCTTATTTGGGTGCGAAGCGTTAGTGTCCCAAAGAGGAAGGTACCCGAAATCCATCTGATGGCTAATTTCATCTCGTAGAGCTCATCAAGGGCTACAAGACTCATATACAACATTTTTTCATCCAAGGCCTGGTTGGCCCACAATATGCAAATCAATTTTGAAGCTCAGCATCGTCAGTGGTCTACTGACTTCAATACTGATTATTGAAGTCAAGACTACTGCCTGCAGTCAATACATTGCTGCCTTGAGGTCAATGAACTACTGAATTGAAGTCAATAAAGTCATTACACTACTGAATTGAAGTCAATGGATTTACTGACTTGAGGTCAATAGACAATAAACTTAGTCAATAAACTACTGAATCAAAGTCAATAAACTACTAAATCAAGTCAATAGATTTACTGACTTGAGGCTAATGAAGGCAACTGACTACTGACTTGAGGTCAATAAAGTCAATTGATTTATTCAACAAACTGTTGAATTGAGTCAATAAAGTCAATACATTTAGACCAATAGACTGCTGCTGAATTGGAGTCAATGAAGTCAATAGATTTACCAACTTCATGTTAGTAGTCTACTGAATTCGTGTCAATGAAGTCAGTAGATTTACTGACTTCAGGTCAGTAATGAAGGCAATAGGCTACAGACTTGAAGTCAATATTGCCGACTTGAAATCAATAGATTGACTTGTCAGGAAAATGAGGTTCATTACATTGTCAATAATGAAACACTAGGTTAGATTAACCTTGAGTCAGTAGCTGTCTTACCAGTACTTGACCAGATAAACTTTTTGTATTGATACTTGGTCAGATTAACTGACTTGTATCGGTTTTTGGCTGCTAAAAAAATGAATTGTCTAAAAATAGACTGAAAACCAAAGTTGTAGCCCTCTTTGAGATGAATCTAACTGTATAAGAAATTTCCTTATCAGATGCTTGGTCATGCTGTAAAATGCAAAATACTCAAGCAAACGTGAGTCTTGAGTGCTAAAAAAAGGCTAAAAAAAAATATAAAGTGCATTAAAATATATCTGACTGACTTTTGTTATCAATATACTACAAGACACAAAACATCTGTGCAAACATGGGTAGTGACTACCAAAATAGGCAATTGTCTAAAAATAGACCAAAAACAAAAATTGTAGCCCTTTTTGAGATGAATCTAACTGTATAGAAATTTTCCTTATCAGATGCTTCGTTATGCTGTAAAATGCAAAATACTTACAAAAACGCGAGTCTTTGAACTAAAAAAAGTAGATTACTAATAAAAGAAATAGATCACAATGGCTACATTGAGTGGAACAGACCCATTATCAATAGGAAAACCTTATCTGGCTGTCTTACTACATGCTTTTAGTCAATCTAACCTGATATCACTTAAAAAAAAACTCCCGTTTGTGTGGGTATTTTGTATTTTAAAGTGTAACAAGATTTCCGATAAGGAAAATTCTTATACAGTTAGATTTGTTTTTGAAAGGGCTACAACTTTGGTTTTTTGGTCTATTTTTGGACAATTGCCTTTTTTGGAAAGCTGAGTAAAATCAGTAACATGATACAAGAAACTTCTCTATACAGTCACAATAGTTTTTATATATACTGCTAGTTTAGCTCTTTTGCCTATTTTGGAGCAGATTTCCTTTTTGGGTCAGCAGGGTGTGTCAGACACTGTCAAGTGTCAAAAGGTATCTAACCTACAGTAGGACTTGGGCTATATGTCTTAGAAATTGAAAGATATCTGAAAGATATGCGAATAATTATTGAAGTAAGCCCTATCAGGACAGAACTGCCAATAACTATGGGGTGGCTTGCGCAGCGGGCCCACCACTAGTTAATGGGGTTCTATGGGCTTTATAGGTGCCACGGGAATAGGAGGAATATTGAGGCTAAACAGTAAACATGCGAAGAACCTACCGTTTTCAGGAGTACGCATTTGTCCTTTTTGCATTCAATGCTTGACTCGAGAAGATCGGAGAATGTTCTGTGGAGACAAAAAGACGGAAGGTTAGGTATGCCGCATCGCAGATATGAAAAAATGACCCACGTCTGGATTGTCTTGTTTCGCCTTCACTGGCTCAATGTGAGAACGCCACACCATGTCGACATCGCAGTGTTCCTGCTTGACCGTGATGCTGGCACCAAGAGTAGATATTACTGTGTGTGGGTCACTCTTCCGCGGCTCGAACAGGAGAATCCGGGAATTTTTGTCATCATTCTCCTGCCAGGACCTACTAACCCCAGTCGCTGCAGTGAAAGCTAGTAAAAGCCTTCAGAAGAAGTCACCAAAGATGCAAAAGACACGACGTAAGTGCTCTGCAGCTGCGTGCTTGATTCGGTCAAACATCTGGCTATATTGCTGACAACTCTACTTACATCCAGATTCCAGATGAGGGGAGAGAAAAAGGTGTCGACTCCCGGCCCGGAGCCCGGGCGTGACTTCGCATCCTTACACATAACGTTATGTCCTCTGCCTGCTTGCGTCATCTCGTAGTCAACACTCCTTGGGCTTTGGGTTGCCCACGAATGCTGACAAACCATGGGTTTCACTCGCTGGCTGTGCCGAAGATTTCTCAAAGATCTGATCCTCGAATCCTGGCTGAGTTCTGAG
This sequence comes from Mycena sanguinolenta, assembly GCA_014462675.1. NCBI lineage: Eukaryota > Fungi > Basidiomycota > Agaricomycetes > Agaricales > Mycenaceae > Mycena > Mycena sanguinolenta. The sequence continues at coordinate 213,999 of JACAZH010000034.1, read as the reverse complement.
GCGACATCAATAATCCAAGTCGACATTCAAGAGTCTGTGTCGGGAATCGTTGGGAAGCGCGCACGTCCCGGCTGCGTTCAAGATGCTGGGAGATATATACGCGTTACATCATCGAGGCGTGCCGCTGTGGGCACCAACCAAGCCTGGGACACGGCGGCATCGAGGACCAGGATGCGGGCGCCGACTACCGGGCGCCGACTGCAGCGTCGACATCGAGAACGACATCAGACACGACGGCGCCGGCGTCAGCGGCACCAGCAAGGATGACAATGCCACGGCATTGCGCGGGCATGCAAAACGTCGTCTTTGAAGGCAAGGTATGTGCCGCTCTATGTTCTGCTCCTCAATCTTTCTTTTTTTTACCTTCTTTCATTTCTGGTCTCTCGCTCCGTTTCTCTCACCTCGTTTCATTTTTCCGTCTTCGTTGTCACGGTGGTCGTACGCCGTGGGGGAGGACATGGCGAGGGAGACGGACGACGATGATGGGGTATGTGAGCTCATCGGACGCTTTCGAGGCTGTCGTTGCCCGCCGAATAGACATCCCAGTGCCGCTCTCAGTTTCGTTAAGTGCCCATTTTAGCGCCCAGCGCGTAAAGAGCCTTCTCCCCTGCGCAACGGCCAGCCGTTCTCATTGCGGGCGTGCTCCTCTCCGAGTTTCCTCCTGCCCCTGGATACTATCGTTTTGTGGTCTTCACCCTTGCTATGGCCGTAAGACCTCGACGCTGACCTCCGCTTAGTCGGGGCAGGATGTGGAGATGGAGACGGATGACGCTGATGGATATTGGAGCTCGTGGGACGCTCCTGGCGCTTTATCGTCGTTGCCCACCGAACGGGGATCTCCCAGCACCGCTCTATCGCTGAGCTGGACCCTTTCCCAATGCTATATCTTCCCGCTCCGCAACGGCCAGCCCTTCTCATCGTGGATGGTGATGCATCAATACTTTGCGCTGCTCCTCGCTGAGTTTCCTGCCCCTATTCGATCCTATCAATTTTTGGTCTTCATCCTCGTTTTTTGTCATATCTCGATCGCGACACTGTCCTCGTATGAAGCCAGAACCGCAGCACGGGATAGCCTGACGCTGGCAATATGCGGCCATTGGATTAGTTGATGGGCTTATCGGCGTCTGGTTAGTGTTTCTCTCCCTTCCTTGCCTTTCGCGGTTGTGCGCATATTGACGCAATTGCTGCAGTACCACCGCACCCTCGGCCTCGTCATCGGGCCTTGTGTCGTGCATCTCGGGGAATACGAATATGTTCGCAGGGATCCTCGGGGGCGTCATTCCGACGGCTCGAAGGCGAAATATGTTTTACTGGGCTGTTACTTTTAGTCTCTTCATTTGTTACTTCCGTTCCGTTCTCGTGCTTCATTCTGTCTGGCCGTTTCGCGAGCATGTCATCAAGCGCAGCGCACAACCTTCCTTCCACTTTATTTTCGCGTCCGGGCACAGCTGCGCTTCGTTACATAAGCGCCCGCTTTAGCGCTCAGCGCCGCATCCTTCCTCTTGCTTTATCACCCCACCCTGCAACTGTCTTTCTCGCCGCGAGTGGTGATGTGTCGGTACTCTGCGTTGTTCTTCCTCAAGTTTCCTGCCGCCATTGGTTATCGTCGTGTCGTTCTTTATCTCTACTCTCGCCACAGTCGTACTCGGTCAGGGGTGGGTGTGGGTGGACGCGCAGAAGGAGATGGATGACAGTGGGTATGGGAACCGGTCGGAAGCGCTCGGGGCTGTATTATTGTGGTCCGCCGAAATGGACATAGTTTTGTTAAGTGCCGACTTTAGCACCCAGCGCCGGACCTTCCTTCTGCGACATCTTCTCACTCTTCAACAACTGGTCCTTCTCATCGCAGGTGGTGATGTATCAATACTACGCGCTGCTCTTCCACGAGTTTCCTTCTCACTATTGTTACGCTTGTCTTCCTATATTTTTTCCCACTGTGCTCCCGACGCTGACCCGCAGCCCGCGGCGTGGGATGATGTAATACCAGCACGAGTACGCTGGACGGTTACGGTTGTAAGGGTTGAATTGTCGATGTCAGTAAGTATTCCATCCGACCTTCCCCAGATTTTTGGTGTATCCATGTACTGACCTAACTCCAGTGCGACCACACCCTCGGCTTCGCGGCAACATTGTTCATCTCGAAGATCTGGTGCCCGGGATACGCTAAGGTATTTGGTAGATGCTGCACAAGATGTGCTCGGAGGGGTGGGAAGATGTGGTTTGCAAGTCTGTGGCGGGCGAGGAATAGGGTTTTTGTCTTCCCTGCACATGTTACTCGCCTTTTCATTCACTCTTGACCGCCGACTGTACGTTTGACTTTCTAACCTCCAATTCTGTTCCATGCGCCTTCCTTGGAATCTCAAAATTCACCAGAACACGTCAAGGACAAATGTAAATTCGCATCACATCCGCATCTCTTGTACGATTCCGCCGACTAATGTCTCCGTCCAAACCAGTGCGTATTGTATCAAACCAATAGTAAGAAGTTGAGTTAATGTCAAAGCTTTTTACTGAACTTCCGCTTCCCGCCGTCCCTCAAGTCCTCACGGCTCGCCTTGCGTTTAAATTTGCCCTTGCTTGCATATCTCTTGCGCATAATATCATACAGCTCCTTGTTAAACCCCACGCACTGAAGCCCGGTCGCTTCCACCTGGATTTTGCCACGTGGGTAGCGTTCTTCGATGATTTGACGATGATTCTGAGGCAGTGGAACTCCCAGCGCAGCGTGCATAATTTCGTTTTTCGACTGTGGTAGTAAGTTTTCACAGCCGTTTGCCGAAAAGAAAGCTTACGATGCTTGAAGGTATGTTGGTTGCGGCGGGATGCAAGTAGCGAAGGTCGTGACATTTGTATGTCCCAACGTATAGAATGAACTCCTGCATCTTGACGAATAACTCGCGCGTTCCTCCGTGGAATCCGAGCAGATCTGACCCTTCGGTCCATGTGTCCATGGTACGATCGTAGCAGGCTGTCGGCCCATAAGCAAGGTAATTGTGACCAGATAAAGCCTCAACCCGCTTTGGCAGATAGAGGACGTGGTTCAGAAGCCTGTATACATTTTAGAGGCATTACAGATCGGAAAACATGGCTCTACACTTACCTTGTCACAGTTGGGTCCTATAACAGCACTGGTTGAGGAAAATTCGTCAAGCATCACACATGAATCTTACTTGCCTGCGAGAGATATCCATGAAGATTGGTGTCACTATCACAGACGGCCTGCAGGGTCGTTGTTAGTGGCGGAAACTTCTCTGGTTTGGGCAAGTCGTTCATATATTGCCGGTACTTTTCACCAGCTTTTGCGATCTTAGAGACGTTGGAGCGAGGTGCAATTCATAAATGGAAGAACTCACATCTGATACCATCCCTTCCTCCAACTCGGCAACTCTTATTTCCAGTGACGCACATTTCTGCAGTAGAGATCTCAGAAAAAAACATCGGACTGAAACCTGGTGCAACGAGCCTCCTCGAGTTGGGTACGGACACTCTGAGCCTCGTTCTTTTTGCTTCGACAATTGATCCACCATCTGCGGAATATTCAATTGGTTAAAGTCGTTACGCATGCGGTTCTCATTCACCTCCGACAAGTCAGCTTTCTGGTAATAGGTTAGCCATATGAATCGTCGAAATCAATCGTACTTCACCTGTTGACGATCATTTTGCAGGCTCTCCACCAACTCAATCATATCTCAGAGGGTCTATGGAATAAGCTCGGGTTTGAATTGATAACAGCCGACTGACCTGCTTCAACTGATCCCTTTCATCAGTCACCGCTTGGTATTTTTCCTTCGAGCGCGAGAGCTTATTGAGGGAGGACTGAATTTGGGCGTCCTGTTCAGCGCAGCACTAAGGAGGCTCATCAGTCCTGTCATTATTCGCCCACACCCGAATGCGACCAACCTCACGCAAACCTATCTTTTCGTCCTTGAGCTTGTCGTACTTGGCTTTGAGCCGAGCGAATGTCTATATGCTGGTCAGGCACCCATGACCATATGGATTGGTGTTAACAAGTCTGCATACGGCCGCGTGGTGTTCTTCACTTGCATGTCCATCAGCAACGAGGGCTTTATTGGCCGCCTGGAGCTCCGCATATTCTTGTCGACTCTTTTCAAGAACCTATGCCACACTATTACACCAGACAAAACCTCACGACGGGCACCCACCGTCTCTGCTTCGAGCCGCTGTATCCAACGGTCAATTCATTAGGCGCTTGCCAGGATTTGTTCGAGGAATGCGTACCTCCCGCAACGCCTTGGCGGCGAGCTCAGCGGTATTCTTGAGTTGAGCTTGGAGCTCAGTATATTTCTGAGAATTAACGTTAGATGCTAAAAAGTAAATATGGGTCCAGGAAGGACATACCGCCTCCCTGAGCACAAGTTCGTCCTTGTGCCCTCAGTCAGCGCGATATTAGACTCGAACGCATGAGAGAATGAGCCCACCTTCTGTGAGAAAAAGATAGTCAAGGATATCACATTTCAAGTAGAAAATAAAGGGCTCACGTCGCTCTCCTTGTTCACTTTAGCCACCCCGTCGAGCATCTCCGTCTTGACCTTCAAGTCGCTGCGAAGGCTGGAAACTTGGGTGCGTAACTCTGCGTTTGTGGATTCCAACTGGAGAATACGGGAGGCGTCTTCTCGGCGCTGGATTGCGATGACTTTTGTATTGAGCTCAAAAAGAGAGCAAAAGGAACTCACGCTCTCTTGTTTGACCTTGGACGTTGCGTCGAGCATCTCAGCTTTCACTTTCAACTTGTTGTGCAAATCTTCGTTCTCCGACTGCAGTTGGAGAATGAGGGCACTCGTATCGTTCTCCCGACGCTAGACCGAACTTGTGAATACCGGCCTCGAAAAGATGACGGAAATTGCCAAGGAAAGAATTGGAAAAGAGTCAACGTACCGAGTTTGCGAGCTCATTCTCGAGCTCCTGTACCCGGGCATTTGATTCATCCAGATACTTTGAAAGGTATGTCAAGTTTTCAACAACGTTCGCCTCCATCGTGATCAACGGAGAGAGAAAGGATTTGTGAAACCGTGACGGCACGTGGTTGGTTGCGTCTCTTTTAACTTGACGCGTCGCCAAACAATTTGTCCATTTATCTGAATCATTGCCATCTAAAAACTCGAATCGTGCCACAATTTGACCAAAGCGCAATGATTTTTGGTGAGAGAAGAAGCCCTCTGGACTTTCCTAGCAGCAGTTCAACATATTGCCACAACATTCGTCTGCGCGTCTCGAATAAAATTCCCTCGGTTCGGTTCTGACATAACTAAAACAGATAGTTGGAGCCGGAATTGAACTACGGGAACGCGACCAATCAATTGAAGTGGACCCACAACTTAACACACGAGAGGATATCGCTCACCACGGAGAATGCTCCAAATTGGCTGAAGCATGGATCCTGATTCTTAATATAAGTTCCCCGCAGAAACCAAACACACAGGAGTCAGGTTCAGAATTTGACGCGTTCGGCGGAAATAACAATGACTCGAAAGCAACCCAACATTCAGGGATGATAACAGAACGTACGCGTCGATCCCTCACACACGGGAAGAGCTTCGCCGTAATATGCATATGTAGTGCCCATTCACCTTTCTGCAATGATAAGCCTCGGCAGCCGATGCAAATGAAAAAAATTCCAGTTTGTTGCAGGACACGTAGCCTAGTTTATGAAGACGAGATTACGGACTTTGAATGTTCTGTGTTCGGGGAATTACAGACCAAAAGAGTGGAGGCAGTGGATCATGACTTCGACCAACTGCGGCCGATTCCCACACTGTCGCACCCATATCCAAGCCCGTAAATGAAAGTCGAGCCGGGTTAGGGACGGAATGCCAGAATTCCATTTGGAATATAACTCTAACGGGTTGAGACTCGTCACCGCCGTGCTTGTTTGCAATGCGAGAATTAAATGACGAGATACATTTGAATTGGTACAAGTAGGTGCTATAGACAATGAGAGTTAATGCAAGGACGTTGACCAGCGCCATGTAAGAATCGAAAAATAATGATCGTGCAGACGATTTAGTTTCCCACATGCCTCAGCAAAAATTTGAGAAACGCTCCTTTTGCCCTTCCCTGGGGGAAAAACTTTTCTGCTCGCTGCGTGTAGGCAGCGAGCTTATCCAACGTTTCGAACTGTTTGCATGGCTGGTTTGATACGCATCTCGCCCAATCAACCAAGTCGACAAGATTAACATGGATCGATTTGATGATCTGCATAATCGTAAAGAGACGTCGGTCTATATGCTTCTGGAGAACAAAGCCCACCTACCTCTTTGCAACTGGACACCTTCTGTGGAACTGGATCGATCTCCAACACTCTGCAAAAAGATTGCAAGGTTCGCAGATCATCAACGTCTCTCCCATAAAACGACTCGAAGGCCTCCGTCAACGCTACTTGATAGGCTTTGTACGCAGCTTCAGCCGCAGATTGACCCCGTTTGAATCTGTATAATTTCCAGAGCGCGCGATATTGTGCCGAAACTGGCAAAGTCGGATCGTAGGCAAACTTGGGGTAGTTTGCGAAGAATTGCTCGAGCGGGCATGAAATTTTGGGCTTCTTCCTCAGGGGCTGTATTAAAAAACGTCAGAGAAAAGTGCAGGACGCCAAATAGCTCAGGCTGGAAGTACCTGTTCGAGCGAGGGAGCCTTGCGCTTCAAGCTCGATCTGTTGGTTGAGTCCGTACTATTTGATACGATCCTACACAACCGTATGTTAGTCGCCGATGAAGGATGATTATGAAACAGAATATTTACTTTGAGGTATGGGCTGAAGGCTGAGCAATAAATGGGGGCCGAAATGACGAGCCTCCAGCAGCTACCAGCGAGGTATTTGGCGTAGAACAGTCATCCCCCTTGTCGTTCCTGGTTCCGTTGGTCAGATGAATGAAAGCACGGATCTATAAGCGAATTACCTGGGTTCGTTCTTATCGTCACTACAGTTATGTCGGTCAAATGGACAGGGAAGTCGCATTCATAACATGAGGAAATTACCTGGATTCATTCCTGAGTTTGGTTGGAAACCTCAGTAGGATTTCTTGCAGACAAAAGGAACGTACGAAGAATCACTGGAAATTGACATAGGCGACTCAAGCCCCACATTATTCTTGTCGATCGGTCGGTGGGCTTCCACCGGGCGCGAAATTTAACGCGACGGATTTACCGGGTGCTGGTAAGGGTAATGCCGAGGATAACGACAGCGATGGTGGGGATCTGTGACCGGACACAAATTGTAACGGTGCACACTTGGGGGGTCCTGATGGAGGTGACGCCGAGGACGACGACGACGGAAATGGAGACCGCACTGGGGACAAAGACCTCCGCAACTTGTCGGAAACCGAAGCGGAAAGCTCGGCCGCGTCGCAAGCGAGAAGCACGTCGCCAGAAATATAATCGTCGAGCATGAGGTCAAACTCGTCTTCCTCGATGGCTGGAGCCATGCGGGTCGTTGGGCTGTACCACAAGATTAATGTTCACACCAAAAGGTCCTGCATGTAATTGACGGACCAAAGCTGCATGGCTTGGGTCTCCAACAAATCTGCAGCGCGTAGAAGCTCTTCTGACACGTCCTCGTCGCAAAGAAGGGAGTCAAACTCGTCTTCAGAATCCATGTACGCGTCGAGTACGCGCATTTGCGGGCGAAATCGGAAACTTTTGAATGCGCGAACTGGGCCAACGAGGATCGCAGGAAGCAGGAAACAGGTTCAAAACAGATGTGGGTACGTGTCTGAGTTGCAGAGACGCGACTTCCCGCGTTGGCTCAGGCAAGAGTAGGGACGCGACTTGAGTAAACGTGGAGTCTGAGAAACCAAGAAATGGCACGTGTCGTCCTGTGGCCATTGCTGCCCACCGCACGATCTGTACACAGACAGAACACAAAGGAGAAAAAACTTTCTCGCCATCGGCCTGCCTCGTGACTTTTGCCTCCGAGTCGTCTCAGGCAATGACAAGAAGCTGACCCTTCTGCACAAGATGGATCCCGCAACATTCCACCCTTCACTTGAGAAGATTTACGCACGCTCAGGTCCAGCGAAATCATGGTCGGTCTAGACTCCTGAACTGAAGCGTCTAGGAGGGCTGTGGGAAGATATTCTCGTGGTTTAGCATCCTGGCCTGAGATGTCGCGTCCTTGGAATTCGGAAATTGGCTGCGAGAGTTGTGCAAGAAGCAGTGTGTTACTATTTTGGGCTTCGGGACCGAAATCGGAAATGATCGGAGGTGAGGACGCTTTCAATCACCCACGACAATGACGAGAGATACTTGAACACAACCTCAGAGCTTGAGAGCTTTCGCTGGCTTTTGAACCTCAGTCTCTCTGGGTCTTCAGTCACCAGATGTCTTGATCTTGATTCCTTCCTCGATTCTCGAATCTCTCGCAATTCCTCTGCCTCTTGTCCCTTTAGATTCAAGGTTTCGCAGCCCAGTCTTCGCTTATCATGACAATCCGGCACCGCTGGCAGGGCTATCCTCATTCAGCTTGACCCTTGCGCTATGTCCGGCACGTACTGCCGACATAAGTACTTGGTACTTCTGAGAGAGTTGCTACCCCCAACTCCGTTTCGTCGTAATGTCACCAAGGTATGTATTGCTATTCCCCTAGCTTTACACTGACCTACCGTACAGGCCCAGATTTCGTCGAGATGCAGATGAAAATATCATCGCTTTCTTGGCAGAGAAAGGTTGCGATTGGGACTTCACGGACATCAAGACCTACGAGGAACTCGGCCCCTATGTCTGACCTCGAATCTCCTACGTCCCTGCCCCAAGCACTAACTATTGTTCAGTCCGTGCACTCTTGGTCGTGGGAGCACAAGCCGGATGGTTGGCTGCGGCGTTCGCAGCAAATTGAGGACCTGAATGTCCGGGTCCTGCAATTGGCCAAGAGAAACCGGAAAAGGCACATCTCAATTATCCGTATCAGCACTTTGTCTGACCCTTCCCATAGCGTGGGGGCTGCTTCCAAGAAGAGTATGAATAATTCTGCTCCACGTCTGGCAATATGGTCTGACCCCGAATTTCGACAACATAGTTGCCAAGCCGCAATCCGCACACAAAAGTATTGCCATTCACTCATTGTTGTCTAATTGTCTCACCGAATTTCTTCGCGCAGAAGTGAAAGGACCGGTCACCAGAAGTGGGAAGAGAGGTTCCTTTCATTCATCATCAACCTCTCCTCAGCGAGCCGCGACCCCTATCGCCCGGAAGGTGAGTATCTTCGTTCTTGAAAGGCAAGGAAATACTTCTTGGCGGCAGGCTATTCCCAAGCAAGCAGCAGCAGTCAGGGTGGGATGCCAAACGTTTCGGCTATTCGTTCTGAGCTGATCTGTTCATCAGTATGACGTTGAGCGGGACCTCGCGTTCATTGCGAGGACCAGCGGCGTTTCCGTGGAACTCGTCCGCAGAGCTTTGTCCGACACAGAGAGCGTGCTGAAGGCCGCGGGAGTGGGTGCAGGGCATCAAGGACTGCCGTCCCGAAGACACCGACAACAGTGATGGCGACAGCCAGGAGGACGAATGTGAGGATCGCGAAGACAAAGGGGGAGGATGAACAAAAGCACGAAGAGGAAGAAGAGGAGGAGAAGGAGGAAGATGAAGAGACTGAAAGCTCTCGAAGGGGTACGTCGTCTTCATCTCTTCGACTATCTACATTTGAAAGATACCGATATATTTTCCAGAGCCTGTGAACCTGAAGCGCAGGTGGTACGATAATAATGACGAGACTCCCGTAACACCACTGAAGAAACGGAGGACTAGTGCGTATATGCATTCTTTTTGTCTGACAATGACAGGACTGACCATAATTTCTCTCACAGGCTCAGCTCCGCCATCTCTCATGAGAAAGTCACCTAAACAATGTACGTTGTATTGCGCTTGTGTTCCACGCACCTGTCCTGACGCAATGATTTCGCCCATGCAGCTTTCCTCGCCATCAAAGTTGCCTCAAGTACGTATTGCGTTGATATTGCACTAATCTTGATCCCGAATCTGACGCTGCCCGCAGAGCTCGGGAAACCCAGATCCCGCCGCTAGTCAACAGGAGATTCCTATGAAGGTTTTTTCAACACCCTTCTACTGAATCCTAGAGCCCAGCCCCGAACGTACTTGCAATGTCCCGTAACGACTTTGATGATTTCTTCATCCTTTATTATTTCCTTACAATGAACTCACGCGGCTCACGTGGTCACTCTCAACGAAACAAACTAAATTGGCCTGAGTTTCATGATTGCTGTATTAACAAGCACACCTTCGTGGCCCACCGCTCCGCTTGAAGTGGACACGTGATCTGGCGCTTGATCTAGCGCTAGGTCTAAAGCTGATTAACCAAAGATTCGGGGCTGATGAACCAAAAGCAGGCGTGAGAAGGCTTCAGACGGACACGGATAATTTTATAAAGAGGGAGAAACTGCAGCCACCAAGGAACTGAGAGGATTGCTGCTATATTTCATCGATGCAGAACGCAATGGACTGCGTAGTCAGGTGAAACCCGTTGATAGCAGGGATCCGGCTCGGTCTATCCCGAAATGGGGTGATCGTTCAACTGAATGTTCAAGTGCATTCAACTTTGTACAGAGAGAATCTATTCATTAACCGGGCGCAATTTTAATTCCTCGAGACGGTATCTTGTAGCCGACACATGGAACCCAATATATCCTGCCACGAAAGCTCGGAACGCAGCTAGTGCCTCGGGATGCGGGGCAAGAACAGCAAGCACATTGTTATGTGCTTTAACGGCGTCCTCAACCAGCTCACGGAGGATGACTTGCTTGCTCTTGCCGCTTTGCTCAGCGAGGAACGAGATGCGATTTACTGACTCTCTGTCAAGCTCTTCCTTGTGAAATGAGAGTATATCACTGAGGAATTGACATGTGTTTAGCAGGGCTGGCGTCGGAGTAAAACTGAACAGGCAACTTACTTGCCGTTATTAATGAAGATCATGGCCTGCTGAAGAGTTTGGAGGAACACCGGCAACGTTAAGCTGCGTGGAAAGATGAACAGAGCGTATGCGTCCGAAGCCCCGGACATGACGCGGGAGAATGTCGGGTATCCGATTGCACTTGGGCTCATCTAGTAGTCCTTGTTGAGGATCGGACGGAAGAACATGGAGCACCTATGGTCATGCCCTGTGTCTTATACCTCAATATAATGCCGGTGGTGAACATATGACCGGATGAACAAGAGGAACAGGATGCACTCGAGGGTAAGAGCTGTAACAGCGTTCAGAGTCGAGGTTACCATAATATTCGACACCACTCTCTCAAAGTGATCACCCAATTCGAGTAAAACCTGGGCGAAGCAATCGAGAACTGGGTCTGCTTGTGGAGTGTGTTCAAAGAAACGCTGATTGAACACGCTAACAGCCTCTATATCCTGGCGAAAGACATCGTCAAGGTATATGCCGCATGCGGTATAAATGGCGATGAGAACCCATGTGGGGCGGTTAGGGAGATGTGCATATCCCATAGCACTCATCACGACACCCCCCGCGAGGTGTTTCTCAATCTTCTCTGGTGGCCAACCGCGTCTAACAGCCCCAGTGTAGCACTCGGCATAAAATTCCTTGTCAAATAGGGTGACAGGTGGGTATGGCTGTGATATTCCTTCCAGGAAAGTTATAATGGCGTCTCTAGTTGTTCGGCTCTGAGCTTGGCCCATGGTCGATGCTGCCAGAGAGTGTGAGAATATGTTCGGGGAAATGGAAAGAGCTTGAAAGGAGCGCAAACCAGGGGTCTCTTATATCCTGTTGCATGTGAGAACCATCCACGGACATCAGGAAAAAGATTTTCCTACGTCATCCCAGGGATCCACCAACTACGACACTCCCATACTAGCGCCCCATCAGCCGCGACACTGTCGCAAAGTCTCACCGGTCTGGAAGCGGAGTTGCGACACTCTCAGAGTCTCAGTTGATGCGCAGCACCCATTCCAAATCGGCTCGGCTGTTTCTCGGCCACCGGTGGGGACACGGCAAGCTTGGTACAGTAATGTAATGGAGCCTGCTGACTTGTCCCATGTGCCAAAGCTCCTGAGGTTCGCAAAACCCGACAAAGCGGCGGCAGTGAGCGCACGGATCAGATTACAGAAAAGGTTTTAAACATGTCACTCGGGGAAATCCATTGTATGAGGGCACCCAAAACGTCTCCAGAACCATTGGTTTTGGGAACCACTTTCGGGAGACCGGGAACTGTTACTTGATCCTTTCCCCAAACCCATCAACTCAATGGAAAATTAGGTTTTGAAACCGCAGAAACCAAAAGTTTTCCCGTACCCCGAAACGATTCCTAAAAATAATTGTTTTTGGAACGTTTTCGGGGCCACCGATGCATTGAGTGCGTACTTGGCCGTCGAATTTGACTGCCTGTGAATCAGGGCTTACCTGACAATCAGTTCGTGCACTCACCGAGTTTGCGCAGAGAGAATTGGATAATCTTTCCTGTCTCATTGTCTGTCTCGCCCAACGAGTAAACTCGGATGCCGTTGCGCCCACTGCGGCGATGTCTTCGAAAGAGCGTCAATAGTTGGAATATTTTTGGTAGAATTCTTGAGCCTTACCCCTGCAGTTTAATTGTCCACACTTTCAAGCTGTTAGGATTATCGCTTGCTCGCTTGTATTGCAATGCAGCTCGATAACAAGCCTTGGGATTCATCCTTTGCGTTTGAAGCTCGCCGCCTGAGTTCACAATCGCGGATTCTTGTTTATACCCCTTCCAATCTCTGTGAATGCCTTATATAGCACCGGGAATAGCAGGAACATAATCAGACACATATAGCGGGAAGCTTTTGGTGCTTCCCCTCATGCGTTTCCTAAGATATGCCCTACTCTGGTTCATCTTTCGAATCTTCCTCGATAATAGTCAGAGATGCGTCTCTCTGCATTCTATAAGGACGATGCCACGATATTGGGACGATGGTTAAGCAACAGTTTCGGAAAACGAGCCGGGCGACGCACCAAATCGATCCGAGAATAAAAACCGTGTTCATTCATGGCTATATGCACAAAAGGAGCAAGGTCGCGACTCCGGGCCGCCGCGTACCATGTTGATTGGACAATCGTGGGAATTCGGAGATCTGCCGCTTCTTTCCTGCCAGTACCTCGATGCCTTTGGTCTGCCAGAAATGCGGCCACAGAGATAACTGGGACACCGTGCCAATCCAAAAGACTTCCACAACTGCTCTGTATCCTTCTACACTGGCAAGTCATCGCGCTGCGCTCGCAGAGATTCAGGCCGAAATAGCGCATTTCAAGATGTATTCCGCACGCTACATCTCTGCGCTGGAGAATCAGCTGCAAGAAGTTGAAGCGAAGCTCAAAGTTGTTGTGTACCCTGTCCTGTCCCTTCCACCAGAAATCACCTCTCGCATCTTTGTTGAATGCCTCCCTGGAGACGACGTCTCTCCTTTGCCTGCGCATGCGCCGTTGCTACTTACGCTGGTCTGTCGGCGGTGGAAAGACATAGCACTTTCCACCTGTCAGCTCTGGAGCTCCCTGCGCATCGAATCCTTCTTGTGCGAAGAACTCTTGGTTCCTCGTGGCACATCGCTTCGAATGCAAACTTGGTTCTCCCGAGCTCGAGAACGTCCTCTTTCTTTGATCATAAGGAATGCGTATGGAGTAAAGGTAGCTCCCCCCGTAATTACGCTGCCAACAAATTACTTAACGTTTGCCCAGGCTCGGGATCTCGAGCCGCTCGACATCTCGTCCATTGTTCGTCGGCCATCAGCAAACCCTGATTGGTTTTGTAGCACAGGGTACCCTTTACGTAGCACTCTGTAGCACTACGTAGCGCTACAGCCGCATTGTAGGCGCTGTAGCGCTACGTAATGCTACGTAAAAGGTACCCTTTGCTACAGCAACAATCAGGATTTGCTGATGGCTTCGATGTCTAGACACATTATTTCCAGATTTAGATTTGAAAGACGTTCTCGAGAACGCACCTCTCATCACCAAGCTTCGTTGCTCATTGGGTTCTCGGGAAATCCTTGATTTCCGTGGTCCTACATCCAATACGCTAACCATATTGCACATCTTCTCTCATGACCTTTCTCCCCTCGAGTTCATCAGCATCCTACGAAATTTCCCTTCGCTTTCAGATCTCGCCTGCAGTGTGCAACCCGGAGGCAATGACCATCACACGCCTTCGACGTTCCCAAACATTTCTATTCTTCGCCTTTACTCGGACTCGGACGAGATCCCACCCATCCATGTCCTGGAGTTGCTCACACTCCCAAATCTCGGCTCTCTGCAGTGTCGCCTCCCGTTGAATGCAGGCGTGATTCTCCCGCTTTTATCCCGTTCGGCGTGTGTTCTGCGCGAGTTCAAATGTGAATTCCACCAGGAAGATAGCACAAACATATCAGAAATTCTGGGCATTCTCCCTTCTGTGGAGACGCTGGATATATTCATCGCCGAGATTGACAATATTCTTTGGGCAATTGATCCTCAAAACAAGGGATCTAAGCTCATACTGCCAAGACTCCGGCATCTCAAGATTCGTTGCCTGCGGCACCTGCGTTCTTCTGATTACAGATCTATTGTCGACATTGTTCATGGCCGTCACGCTCATCCAGACACGGCGGAGCTGAAATCATTACGTATCATCAACGAAGACGATGACAATGGCCACAACCTTGGCGAGTGCCCCAATTGTCCCAGTGATGCGGACGCAGCCGAGCTTCGTTCGCTCACTGCGAGCGGATTCGACTTGAATGTTGACACGTCGTTTCGCTTGAGGTCTGAGGACTGGGCGTGAGTTGTGATCCAGTTATTCTAGATATTGTAGATACTAGACACTACTTGTTGGCCTTGACGCTCATCTCACTTACGTCAGTACGAGATGCTGTGATAGCAGCACCTTCAATGAAAATCTCTCGTTCTTGTCGTGATTTCAATTGGTCGTTTGACTACCTCGACGTGTTCATCTCCAAGTATGCAGTGCAAAAAAAAAAAAACCAAACATCCCACCCCCTTCAACCCCACTCACCCAAACAGCATATCTGTCTTGCGGAGCAGACACCATAACGTCTGGGACTCTCTCCGCATCACTAAGCCGTAGCCTGCCTGCAACCGACAGCGGATCTCAGGGTCATCCTCTTTGCCAGCTCCAAGTGTTCTCGGACAAGCGATGACAGCTCTCAGTCTTCCTCGACCATGGCATGAAAACGAAAACTATTCACTCGAATAAACAGTTCTCATGCCGGAAAACAAACGGTATTCGATAATGGTCGTCAATTACGAGGCGGCCGTCGACAACGAGTGCGGGAGACATCTGAGGGCAGAAGAAAATAGTGAGCGAGAGGAGAGTACGAGACAGTGGGGCAGATGAAGGAGTAGAGCAGGGAAGGAAACTGGATGATTGATTCAAGGCGGTCGGGGCGAGGGAGAGGACAGATGGGGAGAAGAGGATCAAAAGGAGTGCAATATGGCATGCTGGACGAGGGATTGGACGGAAACGACCAAGTAAAAGAGGGAGGAAGTGGGCAATGAAGGAGACGAGACGCCGGACTTATTGATTGCCCGAGCGAGTGGTTGAGATCCGAGAAGGTATGGCACGAGAAAGGAACGAGGGGGAGGTCGAGGGAAGGGCGAGGTGCGTGAAGGAGTCGACACTCACCGACATGGCTACACCCTCTGGTACCCGCGCTTGATGCACCCCTTCCCATCGCTTTGTTCGTCAGCATCGGCGTGCGGAACTCTTCCTCCTTTTTCTCCGAGTTGTTGTAATGGGCGGCGCGCTGTGTCAGCGCGGGCGATGGAGTTGAGGGCTTGATTTCAAATGCGGTTGGCATCTTTGCCGTCCCTTCCCCCGCCTGCTGCCTCTGTATCCATGTCGTCTGCGTCTCGTTCACGCTCCCCCCTCGATTGAAGCCTGCACCTTCCGAACCTTCTCCTTCCTTTCACTCCCACAGACTGGTCCAGCGAAGCGTGTCCTGCGGCAGCGGCGAGAGATGCATCGCCAGCTCGGTCGGCCTCCGCGACAGTCAGTGCCGGCGCCCAGCAAGTCGGTGGGCGCGGTGGGGTTCTGCCCGTCGCATTGGAGTTTGCAGAGGTCGACGAATTTGGCACGGCCTGGATGTATACGGGACGGAGAGCATGAACAGTCCATGAATGACGTGCAGAGACGACGCCGAGCCCATAGAAGCCGCCGAGATGGACGTAGACGCCACAGGGCGGGACATGGACGGCGCCGAGCTCGACGTCTGGGCCCCAGACAGAGGACAGGGTCGGCCGAGTCGCCTTGTTTATTTTTGACGCACGCGGCATGTAGTCGGCATTGCCTGGAGAAACGGATCAGTAGCTGCGAGATGAGGAGGAGAAGCAAGGGAAGCGAGCGGGTACGCCGAATAGGGCCAAGGCGAGTGGGAAGGATGCATCAGCGAGAGGACGCAGAGAGGGAGTGCGCAAGGAAGAGAAGAAGATATAGATCTAGATGGACTTACCCAGCCGAGCTGCTAGCATTCAGGGAGTACTGCAGACGATATCTTGGGCTGCGAGACTTGGTACGAGCGAAAGGTCGAATCATAGACATTGTGCCGGGAAAAACGGTTCTGTGAGCAAGTCAGCATCCAGTGCGAGCTAAAAGACGGGGAGGACTCGGGGAAGGTACTTACAGGACTGCAGACTGTGGGGACGCGCGCGGAATGAAAATGCAGTTTCGAGGGCATTAGCTAGAAAGAGCCGTTAGCGAGGTGGGAAAGGCGGGGACAGAAGAGGAGGGCCGGGTGAGGAAGGAAGGAAGAAGACAAAGCCAGAAGCCTCCTTCCTTCTCGACCAGCAGAAAAAAAAAACTTAGAGTAGGACGCACCTGCTGGAGCGACCCAACTTCTCTCCTCCAAGTTGATTGTGGATGCAGCGGATGTGGATGTAGCGGATGTAGCACTGACACGCAGACACTGTGAAACCGTAGCCAGCGAGCAGCGGAATTTTGAAGGCATGGTAATTCGGACTCTTGCAGGCGACGAAGCTGGCTTCCAGCGGAGACCGACTGAGCTTCACCGGGCTGTGGTGTGTATTAATGGTACCCTTCCGTGGGCATCAGGCACCGAGAACGCGACGAGGGGCCCGCGATGGAGATATCGGCCAAGAGGGTGATGACGTGGCAGAGACCAGGGACCAGAAGAGCGATGTGCGACGGTGGTGTCCAAGAAAAGCACCATGAGAGAGAAGGGTGGATCGGGAAGATCCCGCCACTGTGTGGAGAGCGGTAACGAGAGCGTCAATAGCGGTGAAAGTACGGGCGACGGCGGCAATGGCGGTGATGACGTGGTGAAGGGGCGACGACCCAGCTACCCGCGGTCAAGGTCATGTCGCTATAACGCAGCGCGACACCTCATCCGTCGACGACGGAGACTACTCCGCATGCCACGACTCCATGACTCCATCCCTGTGCGCCGTCCGTGGGCAAGAGATGTGAATAGGAGTGGGGCGAGGTCGGGTCGCCGGTGGTGGGGTTCCGGCCCAGTGCAGTGCTAGGGTGCGCTCAGGGTGGGAGAGCCGCCAGAAACCACCATCTGAGATCTGAAAGATGCGCGTTAGTATCTAGTACGATCGAGACAAGACAAGAGGGATGCATACGCAGATGACCAAATGCGGCGCAAGTCGAGCTCCAGGATGAAGTTGCCGATGAGCTTGGCGCCAGCCGAAGCGCCGTCGGTCGATGCAAGACTGAGGGTTTTTCACTTTAAGCCCAGCCACCGCTACCATCGAGCGTCGCCATCGCTCATCCCTCCGCATGCAGCAGCGGGCACCGCACCCACTCCCTCTCGCACGTATCCCGCCCGTCGAAGACTAACACACCAGGCGCAGCATGCGGTACACGAATGATATTCGACTGAGGCAGGTGATGAGGTGGCAGAGAAAACGTGCGTCACCAAGCGCGAGCGGAGACCAAGATGCGACCAGAAGGCGTCCGAGACGGTGGTAGACACGCTGGTGAGGGTGGTAGTGTGCAGAAGATGGGTTGCGGAGCGGGAGTGTGGTATGCGCCATGGTGCGAAGTGCATGTCGAAAGCGCTGGAAGCGTGGACCCCAGCGGGGCAAAAGGAGGACAAGAGGAGGAGAGAAGGGGAGGACAGTGGTAGTAATCCCGCAGCTCCTGACCGAGTCATCCTCGATCCTCGACAGATGTCGCTTATCGATAACGCCGTCTTGTCTTGGCCGACATTGGGCACGGCAGGTACCTCCAGTGCTAGTGACGCGTGCTTGAGCTTTGGTCTGAGACTCTGAGTCGGCCTAAGCCTCAATTGGGATTAACGCGCGGAGCGAGACACCGAAGTTGCCAAAGTCGTTGAATGCACGCTGTCCATCCCGGGTGGTTGGTGAGAGCCGAGAACAGAGATGGAGAGTGTCGTGTTAGTGTCGCCGGTAGTGCAAGTGTAGCTGAGCGTGGACACGTTGGGGTGTACTTAAAACGCAGGGAAAGTCGCCAGAGCGGAACGAAATCATTTCTAATGCAAAAATGCACGTTAGTATCTAGTACGACCCGATACAGGAAAGAAATGTGTATGCAAATGACCAGTTGATGGATTGGAGCCAACTCAAGCTCCGGGCTGACGGCGTCGTCGTGGATGTCTGCTTTTCGGGCAGTGTATTGCTCGGTGACTAATCTCACTCTATAAGCGCGTTAGAGAAGACAAAGGAAAGAGATGAGGGGCAAAGACAGAACAAGAAAGACAAAGGAATGATCGGCGCAGAAGCCTATTGATTTATGCACAGCAGAATCGCCGGACAGAGGATGACTATGGCGAGACGCAGCAAGCCATGCTTCCGCCGCCTCCCTCCATTTTGCCACCAAAAGAACAAACGAAAGACACATACCTCACAACCTAGGCATAATACAGGATGCTGACGACTGACGCCTCTCATTACGCGGGGAGAAAGTGCTCGTGTGCGGCATCCGGAAATGTGCAATTGCGATCCGTCGAGCGCCACATCTCGGCCAAAGGTTCATGGGCGCAGTGAGAAGTAAGAAAAGGAAAGAGCCGTCCGCATGCTGGACCATGAGACTCGGGTAAGTACCGCTGAGAAAAGGTCATCAACGAACGATTCGAGCATCGAGAATCGAGATTGCGGGTGCCCGATGGCAGCCATTCCAGTAGCTCAGAACCCGCTGGCTTCATATCCTGAGTGAAATAGTGTACCGAAAACTCGCATTGGCGTCCTGCTAGGCATAGAGCTTCGGAATTGCTGGTTGGACGATTTGGGCAAACGGGGTGGTTGTTGTCGGGTGGTTGATAAGATCGTGTGTGGCTACAGCGTCTGGATCAAAACAACTCCAATCTTATCGCGAACGCTCACGTCCTTGCCTTTTCTCAAGTTTCTTGGACCTTCGGCCGACGGCAGTAGCAGCTTGAGAACTCCGTACTATCGATCTCCCCCCTTTGCAAAATTTTTTTGATGACAGTCCCATTTCCTTGAATCTTCTCGGATGAGCTTCGGAATCGGTATATATGATCCTCACGGTGGTTAGATGGCAACTGTGAAGTGGTTTGAGTTTCGGGGAGGAATTGAGCTCGCGATGAGGTTGCCGAGTCAGCCATCAAAAATACGTACCTTTGCAAAAAAAAGTTTCGATTGGATGCGAACTCAATCTGTCTTTTTACCCTCCGAATTGTGCCTTGCTGCATAGTCGGGAACCAGGACTACCGCCCCATATTTTATCCAGACGAATTGGAACAAAACTGAGGACACAAAAGAATTTTACTTTATTTTGCAAAGGTACGCCAATTTGCAAAGGGGGGAGATCGATAGTATCGATTTCTGCATCTTTGCTACCGCTCGTCCTTATTTTCTGGGTGCGATCATTTCGGTCGAATCCTACGCTCTCTGTGATCGGGCCGCCGTTGCGTTCAAAAAAGTACGTTGTTGTTTTCTGATCAGTAGCTTTCCTGAGTTCCCACTAGCGAGGTTCGAGCGAAACAAGGTTGAAGCTGGTTGGCCAAAACCGTGACGCCGGAGCAACCTACAATCTCATCACTTATTCGCCTCCTGCTTCTCGCCGATGCCTTTTCTCTGCCAGAAATGCGGCCACGGCAGCAGCTGGGAGAGCGTTCCAGATTCAGTCGCAGAGGTATATACAATCCCAGCTCCGGGCGTTTCTGCACCAGCAGATCATCGCGCAGCGCTCGCAGAAATCGAGGCCGAAATAGCGCGATTCAAGACGTACTCGGCACGCTGTATTTCTGCCCTCGAGAAGCAAAAGGAGGAGGTAGAAGCGAAGCTCAAAGGCATTGTATACCCTGTCCTTTCTCTCCCAACAGAAATCACCTCCCGAATTATTTTTGAATGTCTTCCCGATAACGGCGTGTCTCCGTCAACTACCCACGCGCCGTTGCTGCTCATGCAGGTCGGCAGTGGAAAGAAATCGCGCTTTCGACCTGTCAGCTTTGGAGCTCCCTTCGCATTGATGCCTCGTCGATCGATGAAATCATGGTTCCTTGCAGGACAACACTTCGACTCCAAGCGTGGTTCTCCCGAGCTCGAGAACGTCCTCTTTCTTTGACCATAAAGTTCAGTTACTCAGATGTGGAAGAGGTAACTTCCGCTGTACTACACGACCAGCAGGTGTCTAACTTTTGACCAGGCCCTTGAACAGCTGGATATCTCGTTGATCTCCCATCGCCTGCGGCTTCTCAGGCTGGAAGCCCCATGGTCACACAGAGATCTCACAGAGGTCCTCGCTAATGCATCTCTCCTTGCTGACCTTGGTTGCTGCACACGAAACGTGGACTTCCGCACCTTCACTTCAAATGCACTCACTGCTTTGGACATCTCAGACCGTTTTTCTCTCACCAAGTTCATTTCCATCCTACATCAGGGAAAACATCCTTTGGTAATTTCCCCGAAATTCGGGGTAATTTGCCGAGTGTCCAGTAATTCGGGAAATGGACGGTAATCTGCCCGAAATTACCTGGATTACCATCATTCCGGATTGACCCATTCTACAAAAATTTCAAAAACAGTCTAAAGTGCTTGTGAATTATTTATGTATTCAAATAAATAGGACTGGCTACATAGCAAGCAGCTGGGGAATGGATTGAACACTTGAGCAAGACAGGTAAAAGTAGCGGAAACGTGCTAAGTCCCTAGCCGAGCCGAGTCCCGAACAATGGCAGTGACACATTGATGCTGCGGACCTTACGTGGGGCGAAAAAGTGGTTCGTTTTGTGGCCACGCCAACGCCACACACTTCTCTTCCTTCTCCACCATCCTCCCTTGCTGTTCCTGCCCTCTTCCGGTGCCCTTGTTCCCGAATGCAGGCGTTGTGCGCTCCCCAAACCCTCGAAATCATTCTATCAGTCTTTCTGACATTTGGTTCTGGTACAGCACTCTCGTCCCACCCATCTTGTTTTTGTAGAAGGACTGACCTTTTGGTAGCGACAGAGATGGGTATGGTACGCCCTTTTTTTTGTGCTCTTGCAGCAAATAGTCAGTTCATGCTTCCCTGCACGACCTCTCACTAATGCCATGTTGTACAGAACACCTGTTTGGACGCCGATGCCCTAGGTTCTTCAAGTTGCTATTGCAACTTGCCTGAATGAGTGGGAGCAAGATGCGTTGTTTTTATTCATATCTATCTTGTGTTTACTCACCTTGTTCTTCTTCCGAAAAACCGTCAGCGACGCTGTCATTGAATTGGCATGTCTCCGGCGCCGCCGTCATCACGTCCATCCGTGTCAACAAGGTGTTACCGGCTTGGCCCGCACTATATGTAAAGGCAGTAAGGCACTTGCGATATTTTCGTTTCTGCCCAGATAATGCTTCTCAGGTTGTCGAATGTCCGATGTAGTTGGGAGCGGTACGAATGTTGGGTACGCCGTTTGTTGCCATCTTTTTTGCACAGTTACTGATGTTAAATTTGCGATTTAGATAGTTCTTGGAACATCCACCAATGGGTTTCCCCTGTTTCGCCCTGCCCTTGCTGATGTCCTTGTCCGGTCCGGATCTGCTTAGCAAGTTTTCTATTTGTTGCTGGTGTCACTAGAGGTATGTTGCGTTGGCTTCATCTTGTTACATCTTTGCTGAGTCTGTTTTGTCAGTTCTTATGGTGATGGCAAAACAATGGAGTCTTGGCTATATTTCACTTAGGCAGTTACCATGTACAAGTTGATAGTTTTCTGAATGTCATATAACTTGTTTCGTATCTGTTTCGTGTCATTTGTGAGCAATGTGAGCTGTGTCGGTCCTAGAAACTGAGTGGTAATGACCGGATAATGGCTGGAAATGCAGGATAATTTCCCCTAATCTACTGGAATTCATTTGGGACTCTCTCAAAACAGGTAACAGCGGTAATGGCGGTAATTGTGCTAATTTGACCAAATTTGGCAGAAATTCCGGGTAATCCGGCTGAATTACCAAAGGGAGGTTTCCCTGATGTACAAAACTTGCCTTCTCTCTCCGATCTTTCTTGCCATTGGACACTTGAAGCTGACCGTCATCCCACGCCTCTGACACTCCCGAATCTTTCGTCTCTTTAAATTTGCCTTTACCCAGCTCATATCCCGGACATCCCACAAATACCTATCCTGGAACTCCTCACACTGCCAAATCTCAGCTCGTTCAAGTATTTCGATTCACTGGATCCACGCATAATTCTGCCGTTCCTGTCTCGTTCGGGCGTGTCATCCGTGAGCTCCATTGGCTCGACCATGGCACCCCGGGGGCACCACCAAATCTAGGAAATCTGGAGATTTTCCCTGCCGCGGAGACGTTGCATGTATTCGTGGAGGATATTGCCAATGGTCTTCAGGCAGTCGATCCCTTCCATCCTCACCTGGACCTCATAATGCCGAAGCTCCAGCATATCACGATCACTTGCGAACGGCAGCCATGGTCTGCTGATTACGGCTGCATCATCAATGTCGTCCATGGGCGCTGCGTCGATCCAGACACGGCCGAGCTGAAATCATTCCACATTTTATCGACCCTGACAGCTACGATTTCAGCGTCGATTTTCCCCCAGATTGTCCCGTTGAAGCACAGCTCCATTCCCTCATTGCGAGTCAAGGGGGTAAAGTTCTGTGAAAACTGGAACCGGACCCACCTTTTGAGAATAAGAGCTCGTCGCTGAACCAACCAACCACGTGACGTCCACATAAGGAAGTTACCCCTATACTTCATGAGCTGGAGAGCGATTTGCTAGGTTATATGCTCCGAGATCTATTAAGATTGTTTATTACCACCTTCCTTACATCAAATTTGTTCAAAATATG
This sequence comes from Mycena sanguinolenta, assembly GCA_014462675.1. Taxonomy (NCBI): domain Eukaryota; kingdom Fungi; phylum Basidiomycota; class Agaricomycetes; order Agaricales; family Mycenaceae; genus Mycena; species Mycena sanguinolenta. Next base: position 190,794 of record JACAZH010000034.1, on the reverse strand, counting down.
GACTACTACGGCTTCAATAGAATTTTTTGTTCGCTGCTCGCCAACACGTGATATTGTCCTAATTTGGTATGTTCGCTCAACCTTTTACTTTGCAGAATTTGTGGTAAGTTGAAACTTGCTAGAATCGATTTTGGCCCACAAATGGTACCTCATGAGCCATTTCCAGCCCCAAACTTGATGGTTCCCGGAAAAAAAATTTCGGCCTGGCGGCCGAACCAACCACCCAGCCCCCGGTCCGGCAATCACGGCCCGGTACCCCCCTGTTGCGAGTGGACTGAACTTCAAGCTTCTCGAATACGAAACCGTAGTTTAGCCAATTACTGCTGTGACATGATTTGCGACAATATAATTTACGATTTGGCCTCAGAAGACTTTTCATTCCCTCGTAGACGAACCGATTCGTTTTAGTATTCCTTCCCATCCTTTTTTCTTGCCAACGTACTCTGATTCATGCACTTACGACAAATGTATGAGGCTGTACTCACGCTTCAAATGAAAATTTCTTGGTCAACTCTGGCGAGTAAGGCGAAGACAAGAACTTGACGCCGAGTTCAATCTTAAAGTTATTTGGCTCGGACGCTGCAGCCACACACTCGGTCCGTTCTCCGAGTCTTGCTCTTCCACCACCTCGATGCCTCTGCGCTGTCAGAAATGCCCCCACAGCAACATTTGGGACATCGATTCAGTCACTACGGCTTTTACAACACTGGCTCCTGACCATCTTGAAGCGGAAGGGCATCGTGCAGCGCTCGCAGAGATCCAGGCGGAAATAACGCAATTCAAGACGTTCTCCGCCCACTATGTCTCTGCACTCGAGAAGCGGCAGGAGGAAGTCGCAGCTAGGCTCAACTCGATTGTGTACCCCATACTTTCCCTTCCAACAGAAATCACGTCCCGAATATTTGTTGAATGTCTTCCCGATGACGGCGCGCCTTCATACAGCGGGTATGCGCCGTTGCTGCTTATGCTCGTCTGTCGCCAGTGGAAGAAAATTGCACTTTCCACTTGTCAGCTTTGGAGCTCCCTTCGCATTCAGTCTTTCTCGCACGACCTCATGGTTCTTCGCGGCACATTGTGTCGAATGCAGAATTGGTTTTCTCGAGCCCGAGCGTTTCCTCTTTTTTTAACGATACATTACACTTGCCCTGGAAAAAAGGTAGCTGCCCCACTATTACACAGCTCGCAGCTGTCTGACCTTCGACTAGGCACTGGATCTTGAACAACTCGACATTTCGTCCATATTGCCTCGCATATGGCGTCTCGTTTTGCCGAATAATGGAAACAGCAGATATCAGAGCCCCATCCCTGTTCACACACCCCTGCCTCAGTTACAATATCTCGACGCATCCTTCACCGACGTAGACATCAAATATATCCTGGAGAATGCACCTCTTCTCGCGGAACTTCGCTGGCGGCGACGCTCGGAAGGGACCCTCAATTTCCATGGTTTCACATCCCAGGCACTAACTACGCTGCACATCAGCCCCTCTGTCGAGTTTTCCTCTTCCGAGTTCATCAGCATCTTATAAAATTTTCCTTCATTGTCCCATCTCGCCTGCCCTGTGAGCCCCGAACCTAATTATCGTACCACGCCCTTGACATTCCCAAATCTTTCGTCTCTCCATCTCGATACGTGTGGCTGGCTGGCATCGACCCCACCAAATCATGCCCTGGCGCTCCTCACACTCCCAAATCTCAGCTCCCTCCATTGTTTCTCATCAACAGATCCCGACGTGATTCCTCCATTTCTGTCCCGTTCGGCCTGTGTCATCCGCGACCTCAGATGCGGCTTTTCCGAAGATCCTACAAACATATCACGAACTCTAGCGCTTTTTCCTTCCGTGGAGACGTTGCATATATGGGTCGCCAATATTGCCGACTATTTTCAGTCAGTTGACTCTCAAAGCGGCGGAGCCGACCAGTCGCCCCTCATTCTCCCAGAGCTCCGGCATTTGAGGATGATGTGCGACGACATGTTGCAACCTGCCGATTTCCGCCGCGTTGTCGACACTGTCCATGAGCGTCGCGTGCTTCTGGACCTAGAATCATTCCACATTCGTGTCGACTGTATAGAGTTCACTCTTCTAGACTTCTGTGACATGGCGGCAGAGCTTGGTGCTCTCACTGCGCCTGGTCTGGATTTTAGGGTTATCATTGACGATACGGAAGTTTGGCCAATGACTCCAACAACATACAGACTATTTGAACCATAGAGACCCCACTAGACATTTTCTTGCCCCCTTCACATACAGTTTCAATGTTTCCAATAAAATAAAAACTACCTGTTCCTCCAGCATGACGTGGACGTTTCAGTGATTTATGCCCTGAACTTACTCACACTGCCTCTCTCGTGTCATTCTCGTCGCTGAGCATTCTGTCAAAGCTCCAGCATGTAGTGATCGTCCCCCCGCCGTTGCATGGTGCTAACCAAGTACTGCTCCATCGTCGACGTTGTTCAACCATAGTGGTCGCGCACATGCAGACTGAGATACGGGAGAGTTCATGTAAGGGTTAGGTCTCGGCCTCGGTCCCGAAGTCTACTGTGCCGCAGATCCGCAGACAGCGGCGCAGTAGCACCGGCAGCGGCATAGTCACTTGCCGCAGCCGCAGTCCATTCCGTAGATAGTTGTGTTGTCATTAGTAGTCAGTTCCCCGGTTCCGAGAGACTCTGTAGATAGTATAAAGACTGAGTACTTACCAGTAGCTAGGATTCTCATTATTCTCGTCAAACACGGAGCTTTACCGACTCAACATCTTAGTCTAAGTAAACTCCCCCGACTTGGATCTTTGTGTGCAACGACTTTCCATCAAGAAACTCCGTTGCCTCACAGTTCAAGTTATTCTGGTTAATAACCTTGTTGGGGAATACTCCTATTGTCCTACCGATATGGTCGCCAGAGCTTCTTTGTATTTAACGGGATTTGAAGATTGAGGCAAGGTTTTGCCAAATCTGGGGTTGTAGGCGACTCGAAACCTGAAAGGCGGTAGCGAGATATAAAAAGTCAATTTATGAGATGGCGGCCCAGTGAAATAAGGATCTGGACTCAGATCAATTGAATTTTGTGAAGTGGTAGTGCAGGTACTAAATTTCTCGTGCAGCAAGCTCGAGCAAGGCCAATAGGATGGAGGTTCGAGTTGGGTTCGAGAGAAGATTGAAGTTGCTTGCCAGAGACGCTGTTGTCACACAACAACCCGGCAACTCCGGGCCGTCCCTTTGCCTCCGACTCAGACCTCGATGCCCTTGGTCTGCCAAAACTGCGGCCAGAGCCTCACCGCCCCAGTCCCAGAGGCTTCTGCATCGCCTTATCACGATGTTTTTTCGGCACCAAGTTATCGCACAGCGCTCGCTGAGGTCCAGGTCGAGATAGCGCAATTCAAAGCGTACTCTAAACGTTATATATCTGCTCTCGTGAAGCAGCAGGAGGAGGTGGAAGCGAGGCTCAAAGCTATCGTGTATCCCGTTCTCTCCCTCCCCCACAGAAATCACCTCCCGGATCTTTGTTGGATGCCTTCCCGGTGAAGACATGTCTCCGTCAGCTCGCCGCGCACCGTTGCTTCTTATGCGGATATGTCACCAGTGGCAAGACATAGCACTTTCTACCTGTCAGCTTTGGAGTTCCCTCTTCATCGAGTCCCTTTCGTTCGACAAACCCATGGTTCCTCGTGGCACATCGCTTGGACTCCAAACTTGGATTTCTCGAGCTGGGGGACGTCTTCTTTCTTTAACCATACAATGCAGTCGACGAGAGGTGGCTCTCCTTGTACTTATTACGCGAGCATTGAATCTAATTTTTGACCAGGTTCGGGATCAAACTCTCGAACAGCTGGATATCTTGCCCATTTTGCATCGTCTTCGTCGTCTGGATCTCCCTCCTGCGGAGAGAATTTGTCAGGGCCTCATTCCCTTCCACATATCCCTACCTCAGCTGCAATGCCTACATACTCCATTTTCGGCTGTAGAGCTACAACGCGTCTTTCACGACGCACCTCTCCTTGCCGAACTTCATTGGACTCGGGATTCTCCAGAAACCCTGGATTTCAGCAGTCTCACATCCAACGCACTCACCGAGTTCTGCATCTTCTCCGATTATGCCTTCTCTTCCGCCGAATTTATCGCCATCCTACAGAACCTCCCTTCACTTTCCGAGCTCGCTTGCACTGTGACCCCCGAAGCGAATCACCATCACTCACCCTTAACATTCCCCAATCTCTCGACTCTCTGTCTTTTCCGGGATTACGACTCGGATATCTCAGCGCTTCACACTCTGAAGCTCCTCACACTCCCGAATCTCGTTTCCCTCGAGTGTTTCTCATCACTAAACCCAGACGTGACTCTCCCGTTTTTATCTCGCTCGGGGTGTGTCATCCGCAAGCTGACATGCGACTTTTACGAAGACATCGCAAACATATCGCGAAATTTGGAAATTTTCTCCTCAGTGGAGAAGTTGTATATTCACGTCGTTGATATTGCCGACTGTCTCCGCGCTATTGGTCCCCAATGCAATGAAGCTTTTCCACCCTCACTCATACTACCAAAGCTCCGGCATGTAACGATCACTTGCCAGCGGCACATGGTTTCTGCCGATTACAGCTCTGTCGTTGATCTCATTCATGGTCGTCGTGCTCATCCTAACACGGCGGAGCTGAAATCATTAGAAATTGTGGTCGAGAACTTCACTGAAGGCAACCTTCATGCATGCCCCAATTGTCCCAGCGATGCTGTCGCAGCCGAGCTTCGTTCCCTTGCTGTGGGCGGACTGGACTTGAAGGTTGACGCGGTATTTCCGCCCAAGACCGAGGTTGAGGATGAGTGATCAAATATCATCGACCCGCATGCTATTTACAAGTTTATTGCCCTGCAGCGTTGTATAGTAATCGATGAAATTTGTTTCCTGACCGTTCAACCGGGCGCCCAGTTTACAGGCACTTCTCTGACAAGAACGCCACCACAGAAAATGCAGCCCAATGAGGACCACTCAATTCCACTCCCGTCCGTACTCTCTTCTGCCCTCGCGCTCGACAACAGCACAACCAACACGCAAACGTCCATGATTCTCCCTAAGGCTGTCTTAGCTACACCGCAGCGCTCTAAGCCGTGGCGCTTCGCTCAATCGTTCCATGTCGCAGCATGTCTATTGGTCAGGCTGTATACGCTGGGTAGTAGACGTCGTGTGGCCTAATTTCTTCCGATTGACGACTCTCCCTTTTCCTCGATCATCTCAGAAATCACAAAAGAGAGAACGAATATCGAATTGGAAGACAAAGAGTATCCAACACGGTCGTCCCGCGCATACCCACCGTGGACGACAAGCACAGTGTGAAAAATTAACTATAAAGGGAGAGGAGATTTAGTGAGAGCCAAGAAAGAGAAGACGACACAAGCAACACAGGTGAGAGCAAAGCTCAGATTCGGGACTGGGGAGAGAGGAAGGAAAGAGGGGAATGCAATGAAATGGGAACGACGACACATCGGAAGGGGAAAGGTGATATGCTTGAGGATGACCGAGAAGAGCAAGCCGCACGCGGCCAAGAGATGACGAAAAAGGTAATATGAAGCAGGGGAGAGCGAGGTGGGCGAGCGACGATAAACCAAGCTCACCGACACACGCCCTCGATCCACCTCTTGCTTCCTCTACTCCCAGCGCACACCGCCGCCGCATCCAGCGGCTCCACATTCTCCTCTTCCGGGTCGTGAACAACCGCAATGCGGCATTGCCAGTGTGCGGCGCGAATCGCCCTTTGGGGTCGGGTCGACTTGCGCTCCTGCTCATAGCACCGCTCCTTTCGCCGCCCCCTCGACGACACCTGCCAGCCCTCTAACTTCCCTTCCCCGTGCGCTTCGTTTTCATCATGCACACGACAGTCAATAGTGGCGTCAATGCCATTCCCGCACCTCACTATACTGCTACCTCCCTACGCTTGTCCATTGAATTGGCGTGTCCGACTCCTATTTCCACTCCTGCTTCTCCCACTACCCTGGACCCACCCAGCAATCCTCCGACTTCTGTTGCTGTTATTCTTCCGGTAGACGCTGGCCTCCCGGGAAATGCTTGAGGGATGCATGAGTCTAGAGAGCGCTCGTCTCTCGTGCAAAGAACGTCATTTTGGTTGGACTGTTCTCTTCTGTTGCTATTCCTTTCCTCCTTGTCCCGCTCCAGCTCTGCTTCATCTCGACTGCGCAACTCGCCAGCTTCTCGTTAAGCGCCCAGTTTAGCGCCCAGCGGCAATCCTTCGCTCTGCTTTATCTCCCCGCTCGAGTACGGCTGCCTTTCCACACCGCGGGTGGTGATGCACTGATACTCCGCACTGCTCCTCCCCCAAGTTTCCTCCCGCCAGCTCATGTCCTTGTCGTGTTTACTTTATCTCTTTATTCCCGCTATGGATGCACTTGGAGCCCGATACTGATCCCGCACGATAAACGGGCCCGTTGCACGGGATGGACGGGAATCACCACGAGCTACGAGTACGCGGGGGGCGGGCACCGCCACGAGATGAGTCGATGTGTGTCCCGGGTGTGTGAGGGTAAGGGGAAGGGCGATTGGGGCGGGAGGCGGCTGCTGCAGGTGGAGAACAGGCGATCGAAGACGTAGAGATGAGGATGGGAGCTCGTCGGAAGCACCGGGGTCTGCATCGTCTTTACCTGCAGAGTCCACATCTTCAGCGCCGTCTCAGGCTCGACTTCCGAATACGGTAGCGTCTCGGTTTCTCAGGCCGGCACCTCGCGCGACTCAGGCTCGCCGTTCCCGCAATTGGACGGACCGGCGTGGCGCACGCTTTGAAGAAGACGAGGGATGAGAGCGGCAGCGCGCAGATGTCGGAAGTTGAGTCGGCTGGGAGATGATGGTGACATCGAGCAAGTAGCTGGGTGTAGATACCGCTCGTCGACAGGAGTGTGGCGCGGGGAGAACGCAGGTGGGAAGGGCAGCGCACATGGACGGCACGCCCTGCACGCTTGAGTATGGCGGCGGGGGACAGCGCGCGCGCAAACCCGCCGACAGAGGTACATTCCGCGAGTCCGAGTGCGGCTGCGTATGCGGCCGGCGTTGTCTGAAAAACGAAAGACCGTCAGTAAATGCAAAAGGAGCGCGAAGACCCAGAGCTCACCTTAGTGAGAATTGAAGCTCGGCTATTCACGGGAAAAATATACAATTGTGGAGGTATTAGCTAGAAAGATAACCGTTAGCAAGGAGGGAAAAGTAAAAGAAGGGCGCAAAGGAAAGGAATAATGGAGTCATAAATGAATGTCAAAAGAAAAACGCGCCAACACGGACGCCTCGGGCCATGGCCGCCGGCTCCTCATAACGAGGGGAAAAAACGAGCACGAAGGTTGGCAGCATACCTTGCTCGACTCCTGCTGGATAACGATATCCAGAGCGCTGGGATTCAGGCAAATGTATGGAACGGCGAAGTCTTGAAGATTTCGAAGACCTGATCCGAGCCGTTAGATTTGAGGAAGAGCAAGTCGAATTTGGGAAGGAGACGTACGGTAGTGAGCTTGAAATGAAGATTAAGTGATGAGGGACCCCGCGGCTGCGTTGGTCGATCCTCAAGACTGGCTGAGCCGGAACGCGTATACTCCGCTCCTCCCCGTTATCCTTCGACCTCTCGGAAGCAGTCCCTAACCACGCACACCATCCATCGCCCGTACAGCGTGCCCCCCGCCGCCCACGCACTCCCGGGCCGACCTGCAATGACGAGGAACGCGAAGTGCTGCCGCGCGGCGCGAGGCTAACCCAAATTTGGGGGGCAAGGAATATTCGCAGGTGGGTGATGTCCTGGCGAGGACGGTGTATCCGTATGCGAGCAGGGCACGGGCAACTGCAGGGCAAGTAATGGGATGGATGCCGAAGGGGCGAGGACGAAAGTGTCGATGTTGTTACGGTCTCGACGCCCCCGTAAGTCATAGGCCGCAGAACCCTCGCTCTCGCTTTCGTCAAACGGGAGAACGATGACGTCGCATCGATGCCATCCCCCAGCCCCCCGGCACCAGTCACTCGGGATTGAGAGTTTGAACTCCAAGTCTGCTCCGACCGCACTGGCATGGGTGCGCGAACAGCGATGTACCAGGCACGGGAAATTCGCCGAGTGTCGTGGTCGTCGAGCGGCTATCGTTTGGCAGGAGTTTTGATCCTATGAGCAACGTTTGGAGAGAGGAATTGGACAGAGCGGACAGAGCGCGAGCTTTGCCACGTCATCGGCTTGCATGGGCTTGACATACTCCATCGTGGAATGCATCCTGCGAGGTGCACATCAGTAACGAATACCATCGATGGATGAAATAAACGAAGGGGGAAATGAAGAGCGGAAGACAGGAAAAAAGGGGAAAAAAGATTGTACGCACAAAATGCACGCATTGCTGAAAACCACGGGTGCGAGCTCAATGCGGTGGGACCAAGTCGAATTCGGGATTGAGACGAAGAAGCCGTCAATGTCGTCGTCGGTGGGTGTGATATTAGCTGCAATGTACTGAAGTGCGCGTTAGCGGAATATGTCAATATGAGGGAGAGCACGGCGAAAAAAAAATGGGGCGACAAAGACTGAACGAAGAAGGCAGAGGGAGTGTACGCGGTACAGTACACTTAGTCGCGGTAACTATGCCCATGACGAGTCGCTGCGAGAATGACCTGTACGACGGACACGGGGCTCCCGGGTCTCTTCCTCCATCATGCCACCAAAAAAGACACAAGAAAAAGAGGAAGCGGAGACGTACCTGACACGACCCAGCGTCATGGAAAGGCTCAAACAACGGGCTCCTACTCCGTCGAGGCGACCGCGTGGAAGAGCCGCAAGTCGTCATGCGTTGAGTGGCTACAACTCTAAGTCCGGCAAGTATTTTCATTGCATAGCGGAGGAGAGTTAGAGGAGTCGAAACAAGAAATTTCTTTGAGCTGGTCCAATACCATCTCGCTGGCCATCGAGATCGAACGGCGTCCGGCGACGAGATTGCATGAATTCAAAAACCTTGGATGGTGATGCGGGCGCATTGGCTTTTTCCGTCGAATCAGACTGGCTGAGGGATCCGCGTTCGCATTCTGCAGTATACGGCACCCGCTCGATGGCGGACGGTGGACGGTAGACGTTTGATGGACGTCAACAACGTCGGGGAACTATTACGGAAGTGTCGGAGTGTCATTGTGTGGCCAAGGCGTCTGGATCAAACAATTCCAATCTCATCTCGAACTTTCATCATCGTCCGTGCCTTTGGCAGCCTTTCTTGGCCAGATTCCTTTCTACATATTTTAAACTGCCCAAAGCCGTCTTCTGGTTGTGATTTACGGTCTGCTAACCCTCATGCCTGGTCTCCAGGTCCTTTCTTGTGAATACTATCTCTGTTTTCAAGTTCTCCGAGAAAACGTTCAGCTACTTTGAATTCTGGCTTTTCAAGTGGCTGAGAACCAAAACCGATGCTTATGCTTGTTGTGACTCGTACTTATCGGCAATGCGCGATAGCGCGGGAATTTTCATCTCGAACTTTTGCCCGGGGTATCGCACGCGCCGAGCTAGATACAAGGATTTCGGACTTGTCTATGGCTGCGCCATTCATTTCTTGCTTCAACTTCCATCATCCGGGTTCTCTCTGCCTTTGACCCCTTCCTTGAGTTTTCTTGCCTGGCGACGTTCTTTCTGTATGTTCGAAACACCTCATTCCTATTTTCTGGCTATGATTTTTCGTCGTATCCTACAGTTCATCGCTGGCCTTGTTTGAAAGCTGCCTTGTTGTCATGTTCATCTTCTCCTTTTTCTTTGCGAATTGAATCTTGGTCGTCTGTATTAGCTATGGATTTTGGAACGGCAGCGAATCAAACCATCCAATGATCCATACTTATTTTTGCTTTGATTCATCTCGAGCACGCGCGGAGCCGCGGAGATGTTTCTTTCGGGATTCAAAGCCCGATAGATTCCGGTGAATAACGGGGCAGTTGCAAGCCAACTGGGACAACTACGCTTGCTATTTCTTTCATCGGCATTTTCTACGTCAAGACTTCATCTCTAGCCGTTTCGACTGGCTGCTGCACTGGTACTCGCCCACATCTTTTTCATTGGTCGTAAACTCGGCAATCTACCACATAATGATGGTAGCTAATCAGACAACCCATGCTTATTTTGACATTGATTCATCTCGAGCGCGGGCGGAGCCGCGGAGATTTTTCTCTCGGGATTCAAAGCCCGATAGATTCCGGTGAATAACGGAGCAGTTACAAACCAACTGGGACAGCTACAGCTTGCTATTCTTCCATCGGCGTTCCTCTACGTTAAGACAAGATCTTCATCTCTACCCGTTTCGACTGGATGCTGCACTGGTACCGATCAATATACGACCTTGAATTCGTTTGGTACCCCCGCACCAAGCCTTGCTCGGAGCTCCGCCCACGTCTTTTTATCGGTCGTAAATTCGGCAATCTCTGATGGAAACGACTTACATTGGCCATGACGACAATCTGCTCTTTGCTCAGAGTCATGACCACGACCACCCCACAAGAGCTCATTGAGGCAATCCTGTCGCATTTGGATCCAGGGGACGACAGGAAATCGCTCAAATCAGCTGCTCTTGTGTCAACCGGATTCGCTGGACCAGCGCAGGCGGTCCTTTTTCGCAGGTTGCACCTATATTGTACCATTTGGTCCCGTAGCAGGGGCGGGTTATTCGAGCGGGCGTTGCATCTATTCAACGGCTCCCCACACCTTAGCTCCCTCGTCAAGGATTTAACACTCACCCTTCCGGCCAGATACGATCTCGTTTCTCACGCCGCATTGGCCGATCTTCTTCCTAAATGCATTGGTGTTCGCCGTTTTGTCCTCAAGGGCGCGGTCTCATGGGACACTCTCACGCCGAGCCTACAACCCCCCTTGTCGGTATTTATTCGGCGTGCGGAGTGTCTCCAAGCGGTGCACATAATGCAGGTTGGTGCCGTGCCGCAGTCTCTCCTCCAAATTGTGGCCCAGCGTTGTTCAGTCCTTTCTCTCGACCGTTCGGTAATAAACCCAGATGGCAGTGGACTCCCTTTCACCACGAAAGAAGGCACGCAAGTCCCCAGCCCCTGTCTGGACCATCTCATTCTGTCGACTGATCTCTCTCGGCCTGAAAGATACCAAGGGTTGATGGCATCTCCATTCACCGGGAACCTACGACGATTGGATATTGAGCATACAAGGATTACGAATGAATATATCCGCGTGGTCCAATCCACTCTTACGTACCTCTCGCTCAGCTGCCTACGTTCGTCTTCTGAAAATATTTATCGCCTTTTTGGTGCTTATGTCGTTTGTGTAGATACCTCTGCCCACTTTACTCTCCCGCCCATCCCGCGGCTCACAACACTGGAACTGAGGCTGTCCCCAGGCCCCGACAACCTCGTGTCACCGTGGTTCCCTCGCACCCTGGAGCAGCTCCGTGACGCACTCCCGGCGCTGCGTACACTCATCCTCTGCATCGCCGTTCTGTCCTACAGTGATACGCTGGTCCCCGAAACTGCGGCCTTGCTCGCAGACTTCGATGCCGCGGCGAGCATGGGCAGGGATGGCCCACTCGCGTGTTGTGTTTGGGATTTCGTGTTGTATGATCAAAGCGACAGCCGGGAGGATCATAAAACCTACCGCACCATCCTGGAGAATAATTTGGTTCGCCTGCGTGAAGCAAATGCGCTGGAGGTGCGATACTCTGATAGGGTGGATCATGAGGACACCCTGCCGTAGTTGAGGTTTGTTTCCAACATCATTGCGAATTTTGACACTCAAGATCTATACTAGAAATCAGCTCCAGTTTCAACGGGTTTAATTCAGAGAATATGAAGATGGCGCTGGACAGCACTGCCTCTCGGCTTCGTTTCCCTTTGCAATGCGATTTTTTTCTTGTATTTTTCGGTTCACAAGAAGCACATCGGGATTACCGGCATTTCCCCCCACATTAAATTAACTCCAATACTTGAAATTTCAAATTAAGTATCAATTGACCAGATATTTTGCATTTTCTCTCCGCCGAAATGCTTCGGGCTTCCCATATATAGTAAGCCCGAGGCATTTTTACAACATATACTTGTAATTTCTTGTCCAATTTCCCGACAATTGATACTCAATTTGAAACTTTAAATATTGGAATCAATTTAATGTGGGGCGAAATTCCAGTAATCCCGATGTGAAGGTACTCTCAGTATTCATCCCTTCCTCCCGCTTTAGTGGTACCAAGGGATTTTCATTGGGAATAGTCGTAACACATCTTACAGAATCAGAGTTGAAGTTGGTCGCAGGGTACAGAAACGAGCTGCAGCTGGCCTACCACTGACAGTTTCCATGTCCGAGAATCCTATCTGTATAGTGCACAGAAATTTGATTCGTACGAATCGTTGGAACCACAGGCACTCTGCAGATTTCTCATTCATCAGAGTCATTATTACTTGGTCAAGTACGTCCTGGAAATCGTGAATAAAGATAGGTAAGTCTAAGTAGGTCCGAAAATGTGTAGGTAATCCAAGATCGGAAAGATTTGCTGCGAGTCGTGGCGCTTATTAAAGAAAGTATTGCAAACGATCATGAAGTCAAGTCGTGCGGCGTGAAGTATCATGAGACGGCGTGTAAAAAGCTGGCAGTAATTCCAACCCGGCCTAGTGCCAGGAGGATCTGGTTTTTCCGCGTTCTGCAGGCTGCGTCAGATTCGGGATCAAGATTGGTACAATATTCAACATAACACATACTGGAAGCAATTTTCGTCAAGAGGGAAGCTGCGTGGGCAAAATTCCTGCGTCAGGACCATGAATGGACGGAACACGAACGTCGGACAACGTACACTGCTTGGGCGACCTCTTGAGGGGAGGGAGCGGAGCTGAGGCTGTGCGAGAAAGACTAGCAATAAGTCGCGTCGTTGGCCGAGAGAGATAACATGTGCGAACTCGCTTTCGGTTGTTTAATTGGACGGGTGTCCTCGTCGTTTTCGTCGTCGGTGAAGCGCTTGCGCTTCCGAATAGTCCCCTGTGAGATATACTAGTATCATCGACGCGCAAAGGTGAAGACGACGTACCCCTGTGAGAGCTCGCCTCGTCCCTGTGCTCGCCCTCATCTTCCTCATCTTCCCCGCTGTAACCTCCGTCGTCTACCTCATCTTCGGGATCATCATCATAATCCTCCTCGATTTTCATCGTCGTTCTAGTCCGAGCGCGCGCCCACTCATTAGTCTGCAGGATACTTCCGGTTTCATTGAACATGGCTCGGACGACGTCCGTGGAGATGCCGCAGTTCCTGGCGATGAAAGTGATGTCGCTTTCGAGGTCGTACTAATGAACAATATTGACAATCAGCCATGAGTATGAAGCAAACGGCGTAACCCACTTCATCTCGTACGTGCTTGTAGCCAGCCTGGGGCCGGGACATCAGCATTCCATTGGATTCGAGGGCAGAGATGCTCACCTTCTTCCTCTGGGCGGTGGGGGTCGGTGTTCTCCGAGGAGATGGTCTACCGCGATCGGACAAGGAAACCGATGAACGAGAGCCGGCTGGTCTGTTTACGGCGAGACTCTTCTTTTCTACGCAAATAAAGTGAGCAGACGACTTCGCATCAAAGGGGAGGGTCTACTGCGATCGGACAAGGAAACCGAAGAACGAGATGCACCTTTCGTGTTCTTGTGTTCTGCACGAATCAAACGAGTGAGAGGATTTCGTGCAACTAGGGATATGTCCATACTTTTCTTCCCGCCGTTGGCCGTGGCGGCTGCAAGAATCACCGTCAGAGAGTATGACAAAATGAGAAGAATCAATAATCACGTTTCTTCGCAGCCACTGCCCTGTTGTAGGAAGGATTAACAGCCGTGCTAGCAAGCACGAAGGACAATTGAGACGCACCTCTTCCGCTTTGCAAAGTTCTTGACCCGTGCATGGAGGTTCTTAATCTGCTGGGAACGCCTCATCCAGCCATCAGGTTTGTGATCTCTTGACCACGAGTGTATAGACTGCAAGAGAATCAGATCCGTGCGGGGAGGATCGAGAAAAAATTCATACATTGGGGCCAAGGTCCGCAAAAGTATCCACGTCCGTAAAATCCGAGTTCGTAGTCGATTGGTAGAACTCCGCTGATGTCGGAATACCCTAATACGGTTGACACCTAACAAACGACATCCAGGACCTCGGGGACCTGGCGCCCTGGCCGCAAACGCGGCGCGTTAGATTCTGAGTCACCCGGTATGGGACTCTGTGCTTCGACGCGTTCACGGACTCCGTCAATCCAGATGCACAGCTCAGTTCAAGTTCTGAATATATCGGCTTTTTGCGCAGTTTTTGTTTCGCTCGAGCATGTGACCAGTGTGACTCTAGAAACTGGATCGAAAGCAGATTGTTTCTGTTGAAGGAAATCCAGCTCCGCCAAGCAAGATATATTTCAATCCAACAAAACTACCTACCATATTTTTCGCTTGTTTTAGCAAAACCCCCTCCGAGCTGTAAGCCAGACCACTCAAATGTCACGAGTTGCCCGAAATGGCAAGCCCAAGATACCCGGGACCCACTGCGTTTCGGAAACATGTCCAACACACCACCTGAGGTGAGCCCTGAGCACTGAATTACATTCATGAGACTCGAAAATCAAAATATTTTGACCTGTGCTTGCAACAATAGATAAAGACTGCGCGAAATTTCATATGTTACGTACCGGTCAAAGCATCATATCGCGTTCTCATTTGGTCTTTTCACATGCTTCACACTCGTCTTCCTCAAAGAACCTCAACTTGTCATGTTTATGGTATAAATTGCTGAGAGATGCCAGATCCTCATATGTTTCCTTTATTATTTTCGCAGGTCTTCTCAGTCTAGGAAATATAAGAACATGATATACAGGCCTATTGGACATTGCAGCGTGTCTCAGAGTCAATTAAAGGTCTCCCGGGTCTCTGCACAGCGGAGACAGTCGAGGAGAGCAGGGAACCGAAGAGGCCGGAGATAAGCCTAAACGGGTCAAGATCTTGATGGGAGATCTACCAATCGACTCAAGACTCTGTTCGACCTTATGTCGACAGCACGCGCCGTGTGCCGCATAACGAAAGGGTCGAAATGAAGATATCCCTGCGCTTAGTGAAGGCCGGAAGTTTGAACCTGAAATGACAGTACTTACCTACTAGGCTAGTAGTACTAGCATTCACAGTAATTGCGAGAGTCGAAATTCAGGCCATTTGGTGGTCAAAGAGGAGAGTAGATATTCAATGAAAGTTCACAGTCGAGACTCTGCGCTCAGGTTCGTCTCCATCTCATTGTCGTAGGATGGTGGTTTGAAAGCAGCCTCATGTCCGATCATGTCCGATTGATGTCGGTCCCCAAGCCCCAAATAGAAACACGCCTTCTCGTCTTCGACCGCTCTCATCCAAACCCCAAGGACGCTGCGACTCTCGAGCTTTGAAGATCTCAAGACTGAGCGATACAGTTAGCAGTCAACGCTGCTCTTCCCAGACGCGTTGCTGCCAATGGTTCAGCCGCGGCCCGCCAGAGTCTAGACCGACAGACAGTACCTACGCGGTAACACGAGGCTTTTGCTCGACCTGAGCGTGCAAAGCGGCCCAGGCGCGTCGATTGACGTTATTATGCGGAAAGGGAACGCTCATCGTATGGGACGACTCGAAGCCGAAAGACATCAGACGGCAGCTTCGACGGCGGGAGAATCTTTCCCCTTTGCGTTCTCCGTCTCAAGATCGTACTCCGCCCAGCGCCCACACCGGAAGGCGGGCACGAGGCTGCGCGTGCGATCATGAAGATGAAGTCCGTCTGCATCATTGCTTGGTCGGCGGAGTCGGGAATGCCCAGGGATCCGGACGCGGCGGACTCAAGGGGTTCTGGACTCGACCAGGCTTTGTCCTATTCGATTTTGTTGCTCGCGCACCGGCTGCGCGACTCGACGAACATGTCGCGAGCGCGGGCAGAGTTGTGTCCGTGTACTTACGCGTACGACGACGGGAAAGTCTTCGCCGTGGATCAGCGCGTCTACAGGAGGAACCTGCCCTTGTTAATTCCGCTTGCGGTTGTGGTCCTGGCAATATAGCGCGACTCCCGAGGCCCATGGGACCAAAAGTCCTGGCGTCTAGAACGCTGTCTTTGGAGGCATGTCATCTGCTCGTTTTCATTTCCTTGTCTGCCCGGATATTTATCCGTTCCGCCGTGCTTTCTCTTAGTGTTCCTCACAAGGATTTCGGCGCTACCAGCACCCGCGGTGGCGTCCTTGGTCTCGGTTTTGTTTTCTCGCCGTCCGTCTCTTGAGCGCCTGCCTTGGCGCCCGGGGAATACCCTTCCGTCTACTCTATCTCCTCGCTCGAGCTCGCCTGTCGTCTCCCCTTGCGGGTGGTGGTGCAAAATCATCCTGCGGTACTCCTCTGGGTGTCTTGTTGCTCCACCGTTGCATGTCGTGGCGGTTTTGTTGTTCTGGCATTGCTCCTAGAAACGCTCGGAGTACGCGGGTCGGACGGATACAGCTGTGGCCTGAGTGAATCATAGCTTCATTTTTGCGCTGCAGCTGGGATATCGTCCTACACGTGTAAGGCGGGAAATATAGCAGTTTGCGCAAAGCGATGTACTGGAGGTTCAATATTCTGCACAGTTGGACTATTAGACGAATCTCCCGTAGCTTAGATGCGTTTTCGTTGCCGTTGTGAATGTCGACGCTCAGAGAAATGCAGGACGTCACTTTGAAGGATAGTCACTTGATCAATTTTATATATCTGGGACGCGTCCCTCAAATATTTCCAGAAATTTGTTGCACTCGTTTCTCTCGCCAACTTGAACTTTGTGTCACGTACGGTGGTATAGCAGTCAAATGGTTCCCATTACTTCCAAGTTCAGGAGAGTCATCGAAATGCCTTATTTACATTCGACTCCGAGTCAGTTCGAACAGGCAGGGCGGATAAAAGCGAATCGAGAAGCCAAAGCGTCCCATCCCCCACCACCTGGTTCTCCTCCGCATCCTCCCTCTCCTGCATCATCAAGCTCCACTGGTCCGCTGCCCCAGACATCGCAGCGACGCGGGCGCACGATGCGCGAAGAGCCAGCAAATCAGGGGGAGGGGAGGTCAAGAGGAACTTCACTGTCGATAGCCGATTGAGGATCGACAGCGAACTTGATTTGTTTGGGCGGTGTCGGAATGGACTGGAAGAAGATGTGGGGATCGCGTGGGACAAGTTTGTAGGCGTGTTCCTGCAGCATGAGGATAATTCAGAATTCGTGGTCGTGACGATGCAAGAAAATGGTTACATACTTCTCCGGGAATCGCCTCTAGCCAAAAAAAAGAACTGGTCGAAAAGCGTCTGCAAAGAACCACACAACGTCATGACATTGAATAAATTATTCGCGCGATTCCCGAGGAGCTTGTCTGCCATGCTTTCGAGACCGAATAGGCTGAGGAGGGCCTTTGCGCTCGCTGTGTATTCGGAGTCCTGCAGTACTCTCTGTCTCAGACGGAATGGAAGGAAGACAAGACTGACCGAACGAGCACCGTTTAGGAATATATGCGCGACCTCGGTCCCGATGTTCCACGCGCCCTCTGCCTTCGCTTTTGCACGGAATTCGCAGAAGTTCATGAGAGTGTCCGTATCGTATAAACCCGTCATCACACATTTGTATCCGTCGCGGAAGAGGGCCTACAACATGTCTGGATCAATGAAATCAAGCGTCAACAGCTAAGCAACGAGGCACGTACGTCAGCTTTGGCTTGGGAATGTGTCCGTCCTTCCTCTGGCTTGGCGTTTGCAACGCCTTTGACAATGTCGGCCTTGTATTGTTCATATGAAGGCAGAGGCCACGAGGCGGAAGGAGACAGTGATTCTCGAGTTGTAGTGCTCGGTTCGGAACGGGAGAAAACTGGGTCAACGGACTTCATACTCAACAGAGAGTTGAGGAGAGAGGACATACATACAGATGCGGAACAGATGGTCTCTGAGCCCGAGACCTAGGCGGAAGACATTCTCGTGGCGCTCCTCGAGTAGCTTAGCCTCTCCCAGTGACTCAGACACGCAGTTGCATGAATTGATATCGGAAATGAGACGTCGGAATGCCGTGCTCCACCCGTGGTCCCAGAAATCCTTGAGAAACCAAGCTACCAGCCGAACCGCGACGAGTTTGTCCTGATATTTTGCTGAAGACACAGGAAGCGCAAGAGCCGCTGCTTCGGCGGAAAGGAGAAGGTTCCATGCGTTAAGACCGTCGGGGTCAAGTCCAATTTCTTCGCTCGACGGAAGAGCCCAGGTTTTGCCAGTTGGAGGAATCATTGGATAGGGCATCATGAACGCAGAGGACAAGGAGAGGATAAATGTGTGTGTCAAGTATGAAGCGAACACAGCCACTGATGATGTGATCCGTGTTGAAGTTGAAATGAAAGTTGAACCGAAGGAGCGCAAAAAAAAAAAAGGGGAATCACTGAATATCCTGGGATGTACCTCAAAGGTCAGAGAGATGCAGAAATCGAAGGACTAACAAGCTTTTCCGGTACCAAGCCCGTTCTCATGAAGTCGAGTTGAAGAATGGGTCGATGCCCTTGACTATAGAGGATCTGATCAAGCACTTAGCACTTGCAGAGGAGCAGCGACGGCATTTTTGTTCAAGTTTACACGAAGGTCGATATCATCCGAAAAATTGTAGCATTCTACTTAGTGCTCGCCATAACCGTACGCTGTGGATCACTATTTCTTCTCCAACCTACGAACAAGTAAATTCTGAGCCTTCAGAATGCACACCAAAAAGTACAGATAACTTGAAACGATTCCCGCGTCTATTCTTTCAAGTAGGGCTTCGAGCTCGTGAGCTGGATTGCCGCGTGATATTGTCTCCGAACTGGCACCGTCCAAGTCTTGAATAAATAGCGAAGCCTGACTTTGATACAAATGGTGAGTCAAAGCATCTGGCTGATGTGGATGAATTCACCTACATTAGGGTGTTGCGGTCCAAGAAATCTATCCATCATGCATCATGATCTCGTTGCTTGCCCATGTTGTCGCTCAAAATCACCAAGTTGCACTGTTACTCCGAATCTATACATCTTGCAATTTCTATAGACGCATCGAATAGCACCGGATATCGCAAGAAATATACTGATCACATACCTGAGCCGCTCGTACCTTCTTGTACTTGCCCTTGAGGCGCTGGTATTTTTCGTTAAGCCGGGCGAACGCCTAGAGAAACCAGCTCCGTGAGACGACGGGTGAACCAGATACGACAGGGCTCACGTCAGTCTGAGTGATCGGTCAAACGAAAGGAAACGAAATGCAAGTGTAGAGCAAGAGACGCACATCGTCGACGTCGACGGGAAGGCCCGCGGCCTCGAGGCCCTCGAGTAGAGATATTAATCCAGCACAAGTCTGCATGAAGTTAACTCCAGGCTATCTGACAGTGCAGAAGAACGCACCAGTTTCAAATCCTCGTGATCGGCGTGGATTCGGGCATTAGATGCGGTGAGAAGAGAAACCTTCTCTTGAGCGTCACGGTTGGCTTCATGGCTCTACGAATAGCATTATTGGTCCGCTAGGGCAAAATATATTGAGTGGCACTAACGCGTGCGAGGGCCTGTTCGAGCGCTAGGTAGCGCTATGGTAAAAAAGAACACGCGTCGGTGAACGAGAGGAGGGAGCATAGTCCGGTTTAACACACCGTTTTGAACTGGGAGCGCTCGTGCTGGAATGCATGAATAAAAAACAAACGTCAGAAACGGGCAAGGCAGTTGACACGTGCGTGATTGTTTTTACCTTGCCCACCTGCTCGAATGCCTTCTCCATCGCCGTCTGCGTCTGCAGGATTATGTTCAACAGAAAACAGGAAGTAAGACAATGAATAATTCACCGTTTCAAGCTGTTTTCCAAGTGTTTCAAATTTTAGTTGCGCGTCTAGGAGTTTATGTCGAAGACGTACACGTCCATCACAGTGGACAGTAGGCCAACGGATGTACTCACAGAATTCATTTTGTTCAATGCAAGTTTCAGTTGGCAGTTTTCTGCCTCGGTCTGAGGGAACTCAGTTAGGATGCACTGACGATAAGAGATTTCGACGACGCACCGATCTCAGACGAACCTCATTCTTCACGAAATTGTTTTGACTCCGAATGATTTCCTGGCAAAAACTCACGTTACGCGAAGAGAGAAAACTGGAAAATGCACTAACTTTTTCCAGGAGTCGTAGTCCGTTCCCTTCGACTATCTTCGGGATTGACACCATTTGGATTTCTGAAAAGCTTTTCAGTGAGCGGAACCTCGAAACAAGCTGAGATTACCGAAATCCGAAGGATTGGCGACTTGTGGAATCGATGCCATTGGAACATCTGAGTGATCTATCAATGACCAGAACGCCAAAGAAGTCAGTCAAATTTCAGGCTAGAGGCTTCCCACTCGCTCATTGAAGGTATCGTGGTAATTCGAACTTGTGTATCGGCCATGGGTTGCAAGAACGAGCTCAGAATGCACCGGAATACTGCAAAGCCACCTTGAAAGGTTGCGGTGGGAGGCAAGGAGTCCGGTTAGCCGAATTGGGAATTTAAGCCGACCCAGGCGCTGACCCAAATTGGGAAACTCACGTGAGTCACGGCCATCGCACGGCATTCCGTGTGGCATCTCGTGTCCACAGCCACACTCAACGGTTTATTCTCGACCACCACGTCCGCCTCCGCATCGCAGACATGTTGCGCTTCAGTAGCGCTACAAAGATGAGTACGGTGGGCTCTTCCACGCCCCTCTCTGCGACGCTTGGGGGTCGGCGCTGTCCGGTGCAGTGTCCACTGTCCGCGCTCATGCCACCCATGTACTGTACCATTTCGACCGTAGGTTCGGCGGGTGTGACCTGTGACCTATTAGGTTCACCTTTCATTAAGTTCGGGTCGGGCTGGGACCTGTGACCGAATTTTTTAGGGTTCACTTGTCGACATGTTCACTCGGGATTGGGCTCGGGGCCCGCCGCCGTCATTTTGATTGATGTGGATGAATCTTTTGCCAATTTCAGCCGACACACTCTATGCTGCGCTCGAGTGGGTGAAACATTAGTTGTAGTACTTACCTCAATAGCTTCAGACCCCAAAACACCGAAAATTTTGATTTTTAGAGGGCTTCGGGATGCAAAAGGTCACCTAGTTCAGCACCCCTGGTGACCTGTTACCACAATTAAATAGGTTCAGTTCGGGTCTCGTTGTGACCTGTGACCGAACCTACGGTCGAAATGGTACAGTAGTCTTGAATCTTGATTGCTTGCGACACCGACATACTCTGCATCAGCGTTCCCCTGTTTTCCCTGGTCACTCTCCGCTCAATCCCGTTCCGCTGCGCGCAAGAACACGTCGCACGCCCATCGCACGCATCGCGCCACTGCCACGGTGCCACCCTTGCGACCGGCATCGACGGGATTTATCTCGTAGATAATACACTTGGAATGAAAGTTTTCTTTATTCAATTGTGTGGCAAGACCCGTTGGGCAAGAAATTCGAGAGAAAATGAGAACTTGAGGACCGCCAGCTCTGCCGTGCGATGGCCGAGATTCACGTGACTTCCAAATATGGGTTGCAGCCTGGGCCGGCTGGATGTCCGCCGAATTGCGGGGTCACGGGAATTCGGCAATCTAAACGTGCCGGAACCATCAGCTGAAGCCGGATGTCGAGGAGAACTTCAGGAAAGAGGATTGACGAGATGGCGAGCACAGGTAAATTTGATGCGAGGCACATAGCTTATGTGCGACACATACAATTAGAGAGAACGGCGACAGATAAGCAGAACCACGACACATTCTGACATGTGCGACACATCCTGATCTGTCGTTTTTAATTCAGATTCGCACCGCAAATAACTCAGCCCCAAATAACCACAATGTATTATGAGTTACTTCTAGTTCCTAAGTCCTCACTACGAACGACGAATAAAAACATTGGAGTCGTTGGTTAGAAAGGCAAGAGAAAATACGCCTCGTGAACGTACTTTGTTGACTTCAACACGCTTTCTGGGTGGGATGTCCGCATCCGATTGCTGAAGCCTCGCCGATGGGATTCGGAAGCGTGAGGTATGAAGAATATTTACCTCGTCAACCTCATTACGGCGCTTTCATGGGACGATAGCGGGCGGCGGCGACAGTTGCGGCTCGGCTCGCTTTTCCAAGAATCGTTGTCCTAAGTCTGTGAGTTTCCGCAAATATTCGAAACGGACTGTACGCACATGGTTTTTGATCAGCTGATCCATTGTATACAGGAGGCCGGTTTTGGGTGGTGGTCGTCGTCGTCGTCTGAGTCGTTATCCTCCGTTTCCCGGGCTAATAAACCCCTCAGCGCTGTCTGCTGCCAACACACCAAAAAAAATCCTCACCGTCATCTGAATCGTTAGGATCAATTTCAGCCGGCGGAATACTCGATGAGCGAGATGAAATGCGCGTCAGTGACTCCAGAACTTCGATATCCGAGTCGATTGAGCCGTTCTCGGGTTCAGAGTCAGATGAGAGAATTTCCACCGCATTTTCTTGAAGCTCCCGCGTCCGGACAGCCCGAGAAGCACTCTTTGATTCCGATTCGAGCTTCACGCTTGCGGGAACAAAAGCTCCAAAGCGTTGCACATCTGATTCAAGCGGCGACTCCACCATTTGTTCCTGGCGAAACCGCCGCAGCTCAGACACATTGATCCAGCTTCGGTCGCGAAAGAAGTCGCGATTGTTTCGAATGAAGATTGGCGGGAAAATCTACGTGTATTGATCAGGCCGACAGGATTAAGCTATGGGAAGCGGCGAGAAGCGCAGACTCGATGTCGGCAGCTGTGCCCTGGACAACATTGTGCGCCCTGGGGAACATCGAGCGCGTCAAGAACGCGTAGAGCGCGTCAGATGGTGGTGGTAAATGTAGGAGAGCGGCCGTAGAAAATTTCGCTGCCAATCTCACGTGCAAGCGCCGATCCTCTCTAGCCGAGCTCGATCAAAGGAGGCAGATTCCCAAAATAGCCATCTGTCGTCTTTGCCAGACCTCTTCAGGAAATGAGACTGCACGCTTCGGACGTTGGAGCCAACGCAATGGATTCTTGGAGCAAAATGACGAAGTTCCGAAAAACTTGTTTCGGTTATTGTGCAGCTCTTCAAGTTGGTGCAACTGAAGGGCAGAAAAGATCCAGTTTTGAATTTTTTGCCGAGTACAGCACGGATTCTCGAAGCCTGGGCCGCGCGAAAGCGTTACTCTGCGTCTTCATCGTGTTGTTGCGCACGAGGAACTTGAAGCTGGGTGAATTCACGCAGTCGACTCCGTTTTCTGGCGTTTCATTGCGAAAAAGGAGGACAGAACTGGTTCTCTGTTTCTATCTGTTCTCCTCGTTGATCTTGTGCTGTTCTTAGATTATCGCCAACGACCCTTCCAACACAGACTCTACTTCTCGGAATTAGTTCAATGTATGACCTATACACCATGGAACTGTGTCGATTCATTTCTCGGTTCTTCGCTTTCTGCGATCCCACAGTATGATGTCCTGACCTTGTTCTTACAGAATCGGGTCGATATTTTACACCAGAAGGTAGCCCCTTTCGCTTCGACTAGTGGATGCGGGGAGTGGGAAAGGTAGAGTCGAGAAGGGCCAATTTTGAAGAATGGCTAGATATTTGTGCTACCGGTGTGCGGCACCGTGTGCCGGGTACGTCTCCGGCATTACTCCTTGAAAAAAATATACTAACATGTCTCCAGCGACTTCATGTTCATCCCGTCTTGCTCGAATCTCACTCAATGCGAGCTCTGCGGCGTGCAGACTTTTCTCGATTCGACTCAGCGTTGCTGGTGGGTTTCTATAGAGCTTTTTCTTCTCGTACGTACCTACCTCCACATCTCTCTCTTCGCTTTCTGATCTTCGTTTTTTTTCTTTTAGTTTTACTCTTACTCATAAATTTGGTCATAGTTGCCTTGCGCATCCATCGCCGTCAAATCGTATATCTGTCGTTCTCATTGAATCGCTGAATTCCGCTTGGCAGTCGCGCGCTCGAAAATCTTCACGATCTCCGAATATTTACGCTTCGGCAAAATCGCAATCGCCTGGCATTAGGGCGAACTGTCGAATTCCACTCCGGAAGCCAAGGTTGGAGCGACGGGTGGGAGCCGAAAGTTCAGCCCGAGAGGGATGTTTAGAAAGATGGGGCGGGCTCGCGAGCCACTTGTGCTCATGATAGCGGTCCGCTGGGTATCTCTTGCCTCTGTCATTCATTCTTTGGGGAAAGGTATATCAACGCGTCTTGCGTGGTATCTACGACTCATCGGCCGTCTTCCTCGATCGTTACACGCACCCAGCTTCGTATCGGGTATCTCAATTCGCTCTTGTCTGCTGCTGGTGCTTGAGCTGCGTTTATGCATGCCGATTGATGGCGCACTGGTGCCGTCCTGGCTCCCCTCGACCCTTGCCCAGCTCGTCGACGTGCTACCGGTGCTACACACCCTCATCCTAACCACTTCAAGCCGTGCACAATGTCACGCTGGTGCCCGAACCCGCCGCGTTGTTGGTAGCCTGCGACGCGAGCCTGGCCATGAGTGGCTCCCTTTCGCATTGCATCTGGGATCCCGTCTTCTAGCACCCAACCGCCGGCCGGGAGCATCATGAAACCTACCGCACCATCCTGGAAGATAATTTGGTGTGCCTGCGTGAAGCTCACGCGCTGGAAGTGCGATTTTCCCCGCTGTTGGACTATGAGAACGGCCTACCATAGTTTAGGTTCGTTCTCAGTCCGAGACCGTCCCAAATTTGGACACTCAAAGAGATTCCAGGAAAGGTTAGTTTCAGGAATAAGAAGCTGCGCTTCCTAAAATTTTGTGTGCATCTGCCTTGCCTCAGATCGAGTTGGACTTGGATGCGCAGTTTTAGAAACAATAATCGTAACTCTAAGTAGCAAAGTTCACCAGACAGGTAACCTTTGTGTAGGAAACAACCACTAATTTGAATGAACGTATTTGCTTCTTTGGAGGAAAGTCGCCAAGGCAGACCGGCAAGTGCGGCAGGAATATCAAGTCTCAGAGTCTTGAAGAACTTGAAGT
Organism: Mycena sanguinolenta; assembly: GCA_014462675.1. Classification (NCBI taxonomy): domain Eukaryota; kingdom Fungi; phylum Basidiomycota; class Agaricomycetes; order Agaricales; family Mycenaceae; genus Mycena; species Mycena sanguinolenta. The sequence goes on along the minus strand of JACAZH010000034.1, from coordinate 165,833 downwards.
CTTTGAAGCCGACTCTGATATTATAATTACTTCCTATTGCAGCACGCGCCGAGGACTCGAATCCACAACATGAAGGTATGCATCGAGATCATTTGAACACAGCAGTTATTGATCTATCATCAGCTATAAGTACTCCATCGCACACGTATTCGTGTCCTGCCCAGCGTTAACCAGCGAATAAGTAAATCAAGTAAATTTGAAACGTCCATGCGCACCAAAAACCGTGCAAACCCTCAGCAATGTGAGCGCGCCGTGAGTAATCTCCTTATCAAGCCCAAGCTGTGCATCAGTAAAACAGCAAGGTTGTCTTTGGCGTCTTCTGTCTTTGGAAAGTGTCTTTCCCAGTCTTCGTCTTTTCCGAGGCATCTTTGGTCTTTGACAATGCATCTTTCCTGATCTTTGTCCTTGAGAAGCTGGTCTTTGTCCTCGAGAAGCAGGTCTTCGTCTTTCCATTGGACATCTTCCATAATGCATTCTTCAATGCCTCGTTAAAGACGCAAAAGACATGGCACATTAGATAAAGACATAAAGATATAGCACAAGATTTTGATCACATCCAGGAGTATGTACCTAAAAAGCTATTTCATTAGCATCAGTGCAGGTACTTGTTTCAAGTATGTATGGTGAAAGCAAAAAAAATTCCTCTTACATGCACTTTTATTGCTGAGGACTTGGACTTGACGAAATTGTCTAAGTTATTCAAACTCCGACGCATCAGTGCCGTGATTGATGGATGACAGGAATGTTTGGTCCTGCCACGTCACATTCTTCTTTCCCTTCTCCCTCATCCTCGTCTCCCAAGCCGTCTTGCACAATCTCAGGCAACTCCAAACTCTCAAGCTGACACCACGGCAACTTGTAACATACCTCAATTTCCCTACTGCCAGCCCCTTCCAAGTTCCATTGTCCGGTCAAGCCGTCAAGCACCGCAGTCCGCCAGCCTGCCTCCCTGCTCTTCTACCAGTCTCAGTCCCATCAGCTTGAACACACCCGGCGGGTGTGGGCCCTGATTACCTATTTACAGCTGTTCACCGTGTGGTTCCTGAGCGTATCCTGGTGCCCTCCCGCGTCCCTCAGCTTGTGTGCGGCTCATTGCACGGTACAGCCTTCCCTTTTTCTCTTGTTCTATCAGAAACTAATGTCCCTACATTGCAGAAAGCACTCCGGGGAACCCCTCTTCCACTGCCTTGGCGAATGCTTGTGCTGATGGAGCCATGAGGTACGTACATAGGTGCTCTTCCCACATTCCATACACTGAGATTCCACCAAACAGCCCATGTACGGTCAGTTGCAGCAGTTCCGAGGTGGAGGAGAATGTAATTATGGAGGATGACGACGTGATTGTGCTCTCCGATTAGCTACAGTACCGTAAAATTTCTTACTCGCCCCCGTGCACGGTCAATAAAAATTTCCTTTTTGGGATAACAAATGTGTGAATGGGCGTCGTTGAGAACATCTTTGAAGCTGTCTTTCATATGACCATTGATATCTTTCCAAAGACCTCAACGTCTTATTAGTCTTTTCAAAGACGAAAAGTCTCCCTGGAGACTTTTGACCCTGCCTAGCAAAAAGACGCCTGTCTTTTCAAAAAAGTCGTCTTTGGCGTCTTTGACATCTTTGCAAAGACGTCAAAGACGCCAAAGACGAACGTGTAGTTTTCCTGATGTACTCATTCGGTCAAAGAGAGAACAGGAAGACAATGAAACTCACAGTTGTTATTCCAGCCTCCAGTTCCATGATTGTTTCTTCAGCCGCTAGCAGCTTCTAACAAGCATTTCGAATCCTCGAGAAAAACGACCTCGATAATTTACTAACCGAATTCATTTGTTCTATCGTATCTTTAAAATCACGGGCTTCGGCCTCGGCCTGAGGTAAATATAATTTAGATTAGCATGTGGAGCGACTTGGAACACATCAACGTACCCTTTTGGCACGCGCCTCGACGAGCCTGTTAAGAAAACACAGCATTTCGATTCGCTCCCCGAGGATGCTTAATTTGCTCCTGGCGTCGGGCTTGAGGGGCTGGATCGCTTCACGAGGAAAGATCGAGGGCTCTGAGACCAATTGAATCTCTGAATGGCATTCATTACTGGGCAGAAATTGGACAGCAGTAAGCTTAGGTTTACCAAAATCGTCCGAGACGGGGGGCGGGCGAGCTGACGACGTCGACGTCGACGGCCATTCGGGCCTGTGTGTCGCCCATAAATGACTAGAGTTCGAAAATATGTCAGCTCTGATTTCACTGAAATACTAAGAACTCACGAAGAAAGAAAGTGGTGGGAGGAGAAAGTCGCGACTCGCTTGCGAGCCGAATGACGCGGTCGTGGGAACCCGGCGACAGCCGGTGCTGTAATTTGTTCTTGCTTCTTCCCAACCACAACCATGATGCTGCAACAATCGAGGCGAACACGAAATCGAAGGCAGTGCCTCGATTACAGCCTGCCCCAGGAGACGACTTTCACGCGCACGGGCTTTCGGAGTAACACGATCGAGCTCACTGGACCACGCCAACAAAATCTCAGCTTTGAATTCTGAAGCCTGGTGTACCCGCAACATGCGTACATAGGATTTCCAAACGCTGGCCCGGGTGTACGCGTTACTATGCGTCTCGATGTCGTTCTTGCGGATGGGCAAACTGGCTCGCGTCGGGTAAGTCTAACGCACTCGTTTTCGTTTGGTTTTTGTGCTGGAAGCGGGGAAGAAGAGTTTGGATTCATGCACATCGAGGCCTCACTGGCATTTTGACATGCTCTCGTTTTTTTTTTTTTCGCGATCTCTCTCTTGGGCCTGTGGTCTCGACGAATGCTGATGCTTCGCTAGATCATGTCTGTCATCCAGCATGTGTCTTTCTTCTTCTCGGACTTAGGCCCATGCGTCCCGGTACGCTGCATAAACTGTGGGTCGTTTCTCGCGTATTTATCCTCCCGTTGTATTTTGCTGTTGACCTCGACCTTGCAGAATCGATTCGATCGTCCTCGCACATTAACGGGACGTGCGCACTATTGACTCGGCGCAATCGGGCTCTCGTCGCTGGTAGGTTCTGCTACCCACCCTGCCCCACATCTTGCGCGCTACTAGCGCCGCCGCGTCTATTTCTTTTTGCAGTCTAACTCACAATTGGGCCCTAGATCGGCCTACTCCGCGTCGCGTCTGCCTTACTTCACTGTTCGGCATGGCTTCTCTGCGCGCCATCAAATCACAGGTTATCGGTATCAAGTTCGTGCTGGAGAATTCCGCGCCATCCATGCGCTCGAAAAGCTGGGGCCGGAGTGCGGCGAGTGGACGGATGGGACCCGCGCTGTGCACGGCTCGAGTGGACTTCTGGTTGACTGGTAGGTTTTTCTCGATCTCTTTCTTGTCGTAGCCGCCGCGAGCGACTGCGCATCCCTCTTCCTTCATTTCCTGCTTTTGGTTTTGCCTTCAGCTTTTGCTCACAAGTTGGCCATAGTCTCTTCTGCGTTTTTTTTGTGTCAGTATCGTCAAATCGCATGTTATCCCCCCTACCAAGATTACACGCTATCGGTCAATTATCGATTTCCGCTCGCCGGGCATCGAGTCCTCACAAACTACGTCTTGTTACGCTGTCGGCGGATCGGCTGCCATCAAAGGCATGAAATGCTGCGAGTGAGAGGGGCAAGGTCCTGAACAGAATCTTTGAAGGATGGGGCTACGAGCTAGATATTCGTGTTATTGCTGGGTACGTCTCGCGGGGATTACCCTTGGAAAAAGCGAGATTAACTCGTGCCGAGCAGGCTTCATCTACGGCCCGTCGCCCTCGACGTACTGGCAACGGTCATCTTCGGCGGTGCAGTGTTACTGGTGAGTTTCTGTTTTGTTTTGTCTTATCCCCACCCTATGCGAGTCTATACATTGTGCTCGCTATATCATTGTCTGCGTCTCTTTTTTTTCGTTTCGATCTGATTCAGAGTTCGACCGCAGATCCGCCCCGAACTCGGGCCTCCCTCACCATCTATCAGCCGTCCAAATTGCAGGTCAAGACGTCCTTTATCATCAAGATCGCAAGGCAATTTTTTTCCCCCAAGGGCTGGACGAAGGACCTTCGAGAGACAAGCTAAAAGCTGAGGAGCCAGATATCTGTCAGCGCTGTGCCGGGTACGTGCCCGCAGCATTCTTTGGGGAAAAGGTATATTAATGTGTTTTGCGTAGGCTTCATTTCCGGTCTATCGTCCATCGTGCTCGAACCTTGCTATGCGTACAAACTTCGCGTCCCGCAACCCAACGTCGGCGCGCTTTCGCACCTATCACCGTTGGTGCTCGAGTCCGCGTGCGCCGCAAACACAAAGCCCGGACCGGCTCGTAGCACTTCTGGGCATTCATCGCTGCAACACCAAGCGAGAACAGGACGTCTGCGACGCTTTCGCTTCTCCACCGGGATGGTGAGTTGATTATTCGCAATCGAAAGCAAGTCGTGAATCTGAGTGACGTTTAAGCCGCACGTTATTTCCTCGATCGTTCTCTCAAAGCACTACGGCCAAATTCCTCATCTTTACCCGTTCTCGCCATGTCGAAAGTTTGAGCACCGGAGTCCCGCCACGGCTTCGAGTACGCGAAAATGGAATAATAGCAATGTGGCCTCGGCGACCGTCATGGTTTGCCTCGTAGTTTTTGCGACGATGCCTCAACTACCACCACCACGGTCTACCGGGTGTAGGAAGCCAGGTACGATCTCGAGCGAGCGGAATGATTATAATAGCGACAGGCTCGACGAGTGTGCCGCTTTAAAACGTGAAGCCAGGGCGGTCGCATGCGACTGCTTCGACAGCGTCCGCTGCAACTGCCCCGACCGCGGTCCTACCGCTGCTCATCTCGACCCGTCGTCGCTATGTCATACGTCTCCCCACAGGCGATGTCGAGTGCACGGAATAATATCGACGGGATTTGAGCGACGCGACAACGGGACGCGCGACGTCCGCCGCAACTGCCACTGCCACGACCGCGGTCCCATCTCGACATGTCATCGCTATTCCATATGTCTGCCCGCAGAAGTCCCACCACGATGTCGAGCACACGGAATAACGACGGGAATTCGGCGACACCATAGCGGCATGCGCGTACCCAGCCCGATCACACGCTACTACCATGGTTCTGGCCTCTACCCGTCCTCAACTTCGATTCGCCTTCCCTTGGACCGTCCTCCGCGATATCTTCACTTGAGGCTCAACGTAGTACCCATCGATCCGGTTCATGTCGTTCGCATCCACGGCCGAGAAAGGGAGATGCACATACAGCGCCGAACCATCCTCCCTAGCACCGGCTGCGAGAGAGGTGGGGGTTGCGATCACTGGCTCGCGGAGCGGTAGCCGCTCGAGTGCGTGGGGAAGACGAGCTGACGGAGCCGCAGAAGACGAGAACCTGCGCGAGGGGTTTGTCGACCCTACCTGGGAGCTTTACCCGGAGTCCAGCGTGCGGACGCGAACCTGGGGCTCATCATCTCCACCATGCCTACACCTACAGCACCCTCCCTCGCACGCCTCGCTGTGCCGAGCTCCACCTTCAGCAAACCAATTCGTCCCGCGTCTGGATTCCGAGTCCGCTCAGGCCCCGCCCATGAATGTGCAAACCGTCGCACCGGCAGCAGCACCTGCTCTCGCCGCCTCCACATTTCTTTCCGTTATTTACACCCGAGTGACGGCGACCTTCTTTTCCTGCGGCACTCTCCAGCGCTCGGCATACCTAGCGCGTCAGCCTCTCCGGTATACTCGCACTGCTGACATTGTTGATGCGCTTGCGTTCTCTGGCGTGCTCGCGTCGAGCTTATCGTCTTCGTGCCTCCTTCACGGAAGACTGCGGCTGGCTGAGGAAAACCTATGTGTTGTAACTTTCGGTAGCATTACTCCGGTGTGGAAGGGTGGAATGGACCGCTGGTAGCTTTTCATATTTCTCTTTATTTGTTGCGTACCTTACGATACATCGGTCTTCGGATCGATTATTTGTTTGTACGTAAACACTGTCAATTATCACCTTCTTACGCACGAACCACCACGTCCGACGTGACCAGTGACAAGAGAGCTCCAACGAGAGCTTGTCGCCAGTGAACCCAATCTACACAAGCCCCGAATTCTCACCATTTACGACCTCTATCGCGCTTCACTCGTACCTCACGCCCGCACGGCACATTTCTGATATTTCTCTTATTCTTACTCTACGCTTACTCGACTCCCCGGGACCATTCGGCCTATTTCCTCGTTCACCTGTACCCTCCAGTACCCGGACAATCGACCCAACATTCTGTCTACCAGACGAGAACTCGCTACTGCGACACCGGGTTCTCCGTTTTATTATTCAATGAACTTGGACAACAGAACCTACCTTTACTTACTCTGTTGTAGAACGGTCCGATGCGCTAAGATATTCTAGTAATAAGTGATCCAGTAATTTCTTGAGGCAGGTCCTAGCGGTCACGCGGTCACGGCGCGTCACACTTTGAGCTCGTCGCTCCCCTCTTCGTTCCTCGTATGCACTGTGTCTCGCTATGAACACAGAAATCCTTGGAGGAGCTTCTGATATTATCGAATGTCTCATGGAGGAGTTGCGTATTCTGCAAAAGCACCTGAAAGAAGAAGTAGATACCTTTCTTGGTTATCGGAAGATATTGAAATGGCTTCCAGAAGGCACGAGTTGCCAGCGCAGAAACTGCCAGGAGAAACCAAGAGGAGACGGGACTTTCGGTTCTAGGAGTCACTAAAACTGCCCTCGAGATCACTAGGCAGCGTCTCAATAACCAGCGGTCGGCAAACAAGGTGCTAGAGAGAGTGAGTTTGGAATCGTAGAATCTCGTGCAAGGGCTAACGGTACATCCAAGGCAGCCAAAGAGACCCAGTCGAGGTTCCAAGCACTCATCGAGGCAGCTGCGAAGAAGGAGCTCCAGTTAGAGGAGGTATGTTTCCTTTTATAAGGGTCGCCATAGATTTCACCTTGGCGCTGGCAGGACATCAAACATATGCAAGGAGAACTTAACGAGCGGAACGTGGAGCTGCTGAGTGTGCGTTCACGATCCTATTCCATCAGAATTCATTTCGACTGACCTTCAGGCGACACAAGACCTGTCCGCGGCCCGCCAAGACAATATCAAGCTGCAGTTGGTGCGTGCCTTGAAAGTCATCCTTCCCCATGACCTCACCGATCACACTTGAGCAGCTTGTCGAACAGAAATCACGCGTGAGCGACGGTGCAAATGCCGTCCGTTGGCTCCTCATACAAGATGCGTATTGCTACTCACTCTTAACCTGGCACAGATCGTTGAGGCGAAAGACCGAGACTTGAAACGCGTGCGTTAGTGTCCATTCTGGTTTTTAGAAGGGCTAATGCACGAACAGGCTGCTGAAGCGCTGTCGCAGGCGCATGCGCAGATGCAACTCCAAAAAGCGCAGCTCAACACTGTAGGGCCCATTTTTCTCGTGGGACACTGAGGAAATTGTATCTTCCCTAGATGCAGAAACAACTCCGCCGTGCCTTACGCGAGGCTGCTGGGGCGCGTTCAGTGAGTCGTTTAACTTGGGCCCTGGGAGACAAATTCTTAAATCACGAAAGATCGCGACAATGGCTAAGGCACGACACAATGCGGCGAAGCGGAGTCGGAAATCGGCAGAACAGCAGCTCGAGAATGAACGGGCGTCGCATGAAGAGGTTGATCTTTAATCGCTCACGATGTGTCTCTGACGATTTGGCAGAATTGTCGCGAGTTGAACGAGCTCGTCCAGAGGTACCAACTGCACGAAGTGGGACCTGATGATAGTGAGTTTCCAAAGGTTCAATGTAGTGGTTTTGACGAACTCACGCAGAGGGAGAGCCAGCACTCGCATGAGGATGTACAGTGCAAGTACCAGAGAAAATATCACAAACTGAAAAAAAAAAATCCAGGAACAAGAGGAGGTATGCAAGTTTTTTATAATCTGATTGCGTTCTTACTCAGTTGGACGTAGGAGTCAGCCGAATTGAGCGTAAGCAAGAAGCGCAAAAGCACAGAGACATCGGACCAGCCAAAACGTAAACGACACACCACGCAATGAGGGTCAAAAAAGCATCCAGAGAGCCCTGCACACGGCCCAGTGAGTCCTGAAGTTTTGCTAAGTGGTCGGTGGTGGATGTGGCGGACAGAGGCTGCGAAAATGTCATAACAACCATGACAAATGCGACTTGAAACTGATCAACTGGACAGGCGGGTTTCGGATCATCTTGTGGATGCCCAGCTGGCGCGAATATCGAAAGAGAACTTTCATGCAAGGGTTTATCGAGATGGAGGATACAGAACAGAAAGATGTCATTTGGTCGATGACAACACGAATTGTATCAGTATGTCGGAAAAATCTCATTTTGCCGGCTACAGCTTGAAGTGGCTTATAAGGTTCAAACTATCTGCTATAAGCCACTTTCCACACTGACAAGGTGCTGGAATCCGCCCCAATCCCTTACGAGGTCGTAAGCCAAAACCGATTTTTCCGACATACAAGTGTCATAAATGTATCGGAGCATGTGGATGGTGTACGGGATAAATTGGAAGACAACAAAATTCGAAGGCAATGGAGAATATTTTTGGTCGCTGCCTTGTGTTCAAGTTCAGGCTGTTCTATTCGCAATTCAACTCCAGGAAATTTTCCTATGTAGCAATGCCATCGTCGACGGCCGACGCCAACGGCGCAATTCGGGCTTCAGACATGTTACACAGCCGAGACATAAATTTAATTTCCGAGAATACTTCAAGTTCGAAAAAAGGGTGAGACAAGCGAGTCAAAATGAAAACAGAAAGAAAGAAAGGCGAATGTGAAATATGGTTTAGGAATCGGTGCCTAGCTCTGACCGAGTCGGCTCGGTTTGAATTGGGAGCATTGGAATGAAGAAAGCGAGAAACGCCGTTGGCTGCGTTCAAGCTGGAATAGATCCATGCTTGTAGTGGGAGAATCTTGAAGAAGGTTGGTAGGTACAAGCGAGAACCGGGAGTAATGTAGGCGAACGGCAGGAGTAAAGAAATAAAACAGGAGGAAATTGGCATGAACGGCTCGCGCAGTGTTCCGTTGTATAAACGAGCGTCAATGAAGAGCTTGGTTTTCGTGTGTAGGAGCAAGTGATTCGAGGTAGGCATGTGACGGCCGGAAATTGAGTCCAACCGCCCATTAGTGGATATATTTGGCTTCAGTGGGGGGAGACGCACTTGTCTCATTCTCGAGATCAAGCAGAAATATTGAGCTCGAATTCTTGGGATACAATGCACAGGGGGGGTGTAAATTATGTGGAACACGGTCAGCATCTGGAATCGCAAAAGGAAAATACATGGCATGAAGGAAGAGCGGAAACAGGCCAGCTTGAACAAAAAGTTCAATTTTAGCGAACTCGAGAACGGAGCTACCGAGCTACGAAACTGTAGGGAATTCAGTATTGAGGTGAGCAGGAAAATGGAAAAAGGGAATGCAGGGACAAGGTTACTTGTAACTCGTCTAGGATGTAGCGGAAGACCCTCTCCAGCTCATGTTGGTGCCATTGGCCAAACTACTCGCGATTCGTCATCGAGAAACTTCAGGTCCAGTCCATCCGCGATGAGGGCACGAAGGTCTGCTTCCATTGGACAAGAGGGGCCGAAGTCAACATCGGCACCGTAGTTGCCCGTGTCGAGGAAAATGTGGAGAGATTTCAGCTCGGCCGTCTTTGGATGAACACGACGCCCATGAACAATACCGATAATGCACCCGTAATCGGCAGACCACGGCTCGCGGTCGCAAGTGAACGTGATATGCTGGAGCTTTGGCAGTATGAGCGACGAGTAAGAATCGAATGGATCGAACGCCCGAAGACCCTCGGCAATATTGTCGTGAGACAGATGTAGCGTCTCCACGGAAGGGAAAAATCGCAGATTTCGTAGTGTGTCGGCGATGTCCGAGTTACGAGCGAACCATTTGAACTTGCGGACGACACACGCTGAACGGGATAGAAATGGGAGAATCACGTCTCGATCTAGTGATGCGGAGCACTGGAAGGAACTGAGATTTGGAAGGGTGAGAAGCCCTAGGATATGAATTTTTGGGACGTTCGTGGAATGGTCTGAGTAAAGCGAAAGCGAGACAAGATTCGGGAGTGTGAAAGCAGCGTGATGGCCATCAGCTTTAAGTTTCGCATGGCAGGTGAGATCGGAGAGAGAAGGCAGGCTCTGTAGGATGCAAATGAACTCGGTGAAAGAGAAAATGCTCGGAACGTCCAAGGTAGTGAGTGTATTGGATGTGAAGCTGCGGAAATCGAGATTTTCTTTACAGCAATGAAGTTCAGTGAGTAGAGGTGCGTTCTTTATCAAGTCTGTGAGATTCGCATGTGGCCATGATGCTTCGAGCCTAAGACTCCGCAGGCGATGCGAGATGGATGAAATATCAAGTTTTTCGGCTGCCTGGTCAATGGTTAGGCACTGCTGGTTGTATATACAGGGGCAGGTACCTCTTCCGGGACTGAAAAAGCGCAATCTATGGCCAAAGACAGGGGACAGGCTTGTGCTCGAGAGAACCAAGTCAGGAGTCGAAGCATTGTGCGGCAAGGGAACATGATTTCGTCGGTAGACGAGAGAGCCGCAATGCGAAGGGAGCTCCAAAGCTGACAGGTAGAAAGGGCTATTTCTTTCCACTGGCGACAGACCAGCATAAGCAACAGTGGCGCATGTCCAGTCGACGGAGGCACGTTGGCATTTTCAGGAAGACATTGAACAAATATTCGGGACATGATTTCGACTGGAAGGGAAAGAACAGGGTAAACAACCACTGCGAGTTCCGATTCAAGTTGATGCTGCTGCTCCTCGAGCGCTGAAACATAGCGTGCGGAGAACCTCCGAAACTGCGCTATTTCGGCTTGATTTCGGCCTGGATCTCTGCGACGGCTGCACGGTGATTTGCTGCTGCAAAAACGCCTAAAGTTGACTCGCGAGCAGTTGTTGGTGCTGAGACAGCATCCCAGTCGTCACTGTGGCCGCATTTCTTGCAGGCCAAAGGCATCGATGTGCTGGCTTGAAGTGAAGAAGTGAAGATGCCAGTGTTTTGCTGCGGCATCTGGGACAAACAGGTGCGGTGTTCATCTGAGTGCGATGCAGTGGAACAATTTTCTCAAGACTGTGAGGTTTCAATATAAATATTTGCAGCAGATTTCAACCTTGATAAACGGCGGAGCTACGAACATCTTCCAGCTACGAATGCTCAGAGTTGGCTCAGAGCAAGAGATGCGGACGAAAGGCAGTCGAGTGAAAGCGAAAATAGAAAGACTTGGGCAAGGAGATTTAGGCAAAAGTTGGGCGAAAAGAAACAACGTTCACTGATTCAGTACAGCTGGATATAGCGCCGCACTTCCTTGGTTCCGACCTGGGACTTAAATTGTGGGTGCACAAAGAACTCGCGAGGTTAAGATGGGTGTCTGCGAATGGAGTTCGTCGTGATAGGGAGAGCGGCAAAGAGTAAGAGGATGGTGAAGGCGGTAGGATGCATCTTTACAGGGAAGAGTAGAGTCTAGGTGCGGGAAGCTCTTAAGCCGTTGTGCACATTCCCTGAAGCTTGATCATGAGTGTCTTTTTTGGGATAATACATGCCACATTGAAGGAAAAATGAGTGGGCATATGAATAACAAACGTCCACCGCAGAGTGATGAAGATGGAGACCAGACCTCGATCAAATCTGCCAGTGTATGCCAGCTGAACTAGTCGACAAACCATGTGTTCACCTCGACGTGAATTAGACCGTTAGTGGTCATTCCTTGTTGAACTGAAGTCGTTGCAGGTATCCTATCGTGTGCTTGATGAATTCGTGATACTTCCCGGAACCCCGTGTCATGCAATAGTGTTTGCCTCCCGGACCATCTCGAACATTAGCCTCGTGTCATATTTGATTCAAGTACGCGCTGCCATTTTCGACTAGATCTCGCGGGGGGAATGAGCCGATACGTGGATTTTAGACAGAGACTAATGCTGAATAACGAATACAGTTAAAGATTGAGAATCAGAGAACTTTTTGATTGGCAAGACAGCAATAGCGAGCAAAATACGCCCGGAAATGTTGGAGAGAACCCAGAATCAGTGGGCTTGATTGGGTTCTGTCTCGAGGAACCATACAGGAACGTCTTCGTGCGCGATGTAAGCGCCAGTACTCGCAGAGCAGCGGTTGCAACAAGGACATCAGTGTAAACCCAAAAAGTGACGTCAAGGTTTAATGGCTCGAATACATGTTTTCTGGGACAATTCTGGCAGCGTAGAACGAGTGTTGCAAGTCAGGAATCGGTCCTGAAGAATTCGGAACCCAGCTGAAAGTCGAAACTTGAGATTGCGGTAGGAAACCACTGAATGACGCGCAGAGGACGAATACATCCAGAGATAAATGAAAAGAGCCAAGGATCGGTGGTTTAAATCGGGTGCCATGTCTGGTTTCGTGTCCAAAGCGGCCAAGAAGGGCAAGCGGAGATGGTGTTTCGAGACAAGGTGTTGGTTGTTTGATCCGGACGGTAGCCACACACCACGTCATCAACGCGATTGCGACTGATTCGGATACCGAGCCAGTACCACCGATGTAACTTCTCAAAGACAGTCGTTTGATCAGATGCCGGAGGGACTGGTATAAAATCACCGTCGCTAAGGCGCACGGAGATTGCCGGGCTCGAATTAATGGACTTCGTCAAAATTTCGATAGTTTCGAAAAAAAGTTTTTTGTATCAGAATTCTGAGTAGAGGGTTTTTTAGTATTCAAAATTACAAGACTCTTGTCGACCTCCGAATTTTAATAGCTGCAAAATTGAGCTTGTGATTTTCAGTTTCATCACCACGGCTTATGTGAGACTGAATATAGGGGCTCATCCATATTTGGCGGTCAACATCAGAATGCAAATTACAAGCTCAATTTTGCAGCTATTAAAGTTCGGAGGTCGACAAGAGTCTTATAATTTTGAATACTAAAAAACCCTCTACTCAGAATTCCGATACAAAAAAACTTTTTTTCGAAACTATCGAAATTTTGACGAAGTCCATTAATTCGAGCCCGGCAATCTCCGTGCGCCTTAGCGACCGATGATTATCTTCCAGTCGTTATTGACGTAGGGCGTTTATCGACCGTCAAGACTAACGACTGGTTCGAGTCTAGCTCCACCATAGGATTATCACGTTGAGGCTTCTTGGTTGCTTCTGCCTTGCTTGTACTTGCGCGCAAACCCTGGACTCTGTCAACTCGCGGACGCTGCATACGATTACTTTCTTCGTGTCTGTGTTCCCTCGTTGTCCGTACCTTTTCGGGGAACAGCTGACAAGTATTGTCTTCGAGTCCTCGTGCGAGCGCGATCGATGTTCATGCGCTGGAGAATGGGATCGACGCGACGTAGCGAGTGCTCTCCGTAGACGAAGTCAAGGATGGCGGCATCACCGCGTCCATCTTCCTTGCGCTTAGTCGATGGGGTGCTGGCTGTGCCTTCCCGACTGCCGCTGTGCTCCTTACTGACCATTGCCGCTCTCTCATGCCTCCGTATCCTCTGTCCCGCACATCCCCTTCACCCTCCACGGAATGTCTATCCTACGGTACGGGCGGCTCGACATCGCGTTCGAGTCGTCTTCGTGGATCTCGAGGTGCACGCACCAGTGCGTGCGCAGTCCCGGAACAGACTCCCAGTGCGAAGACGACGGAGCAACATCGGATGCGGGGTTTCTGGCGTGTCGTGGTGTACCAAGATTTCAAATCCGGAGGATAGGACATGATCCATGTGGTGTGCCTGATCCCCACCGCTCTTCTTCGGCGAAGGCAAGGGCGGCGCTCCAGCGACCGACGATGTACGGCTGCGTGCAGAGGACTGGTCCAGCACACCGGCGTCTCTATTGCCGTTCTCTCATCCCCTTCTCTGCTTCGCCATTCTCCCCGACCTTCCCTCTTCATCTCTTTACGCGCACCCGCGGCATCATCCCCAGAGTCTCCGCACGACCGTTTGGGTACTGCTGCTTGGCCGGACCTCGGGCCTCGTCGTCAAGGGGCGCGTTGAGTCGGACCACGTCACCGGAGTCGGTCACTGGGGCAGCTTGGGGATGGCGCGACGGGAAGATCGATGGGACAGTGCTCGGCGGCATAATCTGGGGCATCTACCGGTGCCGCTTCAGCGTGCTCGCAGGCTGCTGCTGCTTGAAATCCGGTCGGTCGAGGATGCACTTCAAGTTCTCAAATGTGTTTTTCATCTTGATCCCTGCATCGGGTATGTTCTTTATATCTCTTCTTTTGTTCTTCACTCCGTGCTAACAGGTCCTTCTAGCCAGTAACTTCGAACGTATGCTCTTTCATCCATGGCGGTCTTTCAGAAAGCCCAATGTAAATATTATCTTTTTCTCTTCTGCCGGGAAGCTGATCTGCGTCTCGCAGATCCATTATCCGGCAACTGGACGTACTGGCCGTTACTATCGCTCTACTTTGTCGCTCGCGAGAAGTCTTCCTGCTGGAGAGCTCGGAGTAGGCTGCTGCGCTTCCTTGCCCCGTCGTACGCCTTCTGTCCACTCTTTTTCAAGCATCAGGCCCTCTTCAGGTAGCACCGCCGTCCTTCGCTTCAGTGTGCGCTGTCGATTGCTGGCCTGCTTGATGTTCAGCTCGCTGTCGACCGTCACCTTCAACTCCGCGCCAATTTATCCTGCATGCAGCGTGCTACCTCACGTCCATCTCGCCCCCCAGCTCGCTTGACGTCGCCGCCGATCCCTTTATCGACGCCGGCGCCAGGCACCGAGGGAGAGGCATGTCCTTCCCTGCTCCCATGGACCGCGAGCCCGAGCACTAGTCACTCGGAGGAGGAGATCCACCGGAGATCTGCGGCTCGCTCCGGGACGCAAAGGTGGAGAGATGGGCATCACGGAATAATACAGCGGAGGGTGGAGGAGAGTAAGGTGGCGCGTGGTCGTGTTGGGGACAAGGTTAGTGAGTACTCCATTCTCGGGGTCCCTTCGCCGTCGATCCGCTCTTCCGTCACCAGGCTAACACTCCTTTCCTTGCAGATATGCCTTTTTTTCATCGCCGACGGAGTCGGCGTTGTGCAGGAGAATAGAGTCGCTGGAAGCACAAGTGATTTTTATTTTATTGGGAACATTACTATGTACCTCGGCAAGGAAACGTAGTGTCTACGGTTTGAATAGTCTGTATTTCGTCCCGCTTCGTCAAGGATAACCTTAAAATCCTGACGCAGTGAGAGTGCTAAACTTGAGGATTCACGGGGACGAGCTCGAGGATGTTCTTGGCGGTCAGCGGGCGTCCTTGAAAGGAAGGACTCGGGACGGGGTTTGGCACCGTGCATGCGTGGGTTGCGATTTGTGGTGTGGAGCTGAAGGGCAGTATTGAACAGAGGCCAATAAAATGCACTTTTAGAGAGAAAGGTACAAGAAATTTTCATTAGGAGCGACAGTATAACCTGGACTTGTAACAGAGTACGAGTTGGCAAGAAAAAAGAAAGGGTGGCTGAAACGAGTGTTTGTCTACGAGGTAATGCCTGAAATTCTTCTGTGGCCGAATCATAACTCATGTCGTTGCAGTCACCGGCCAAACTAGAGTTTCATAAGTGAAAATCCTCAAATCAAGTCCACTCGCGATGAGGGAACGAAGCCCTACTTCCATGGGACAATCGGGGGGGAAAGTTGGCCTCAAAGTCCCAGTCATCGACCCAAACGTGCAACGATCGCAGCTCGGCCGTATCTGGATGAACGCGACGTGCATGGACAACATGGATGATGCAGCCGTAATCAGGAGACCATGGGTTGAAGCGAGTCCGAATTGTGATATGCCGGAGCATTGGCAGCGTAAGTTCCGGGTAGGGACCAAAGGGATCGAGCAACTGAAGGCCATGAGTCAAATCGTTCGCAAATATATCCACCGTCTCCAAGGAAGGGAAAATTCGAAGATTTCGCATATTTCCGGATGGGTTTATGATATCGCGAGCGACGCATCTGAGGTCGCGGATGACACATCCCGAACGAGACAGAAATGGAAGGATTATGTCTGGATCCAGGGTTGAGAAATGTTTGAGGGAGCGGAGATTCGGGAGTGTGAGGAGCTTCAAGATGTGAATTTGTGAACAATTAGTTTCGTAAAGACAAAGAGACTGAAGGTTGGGGAATGTCAAAGGGGCATGATGACCGCGGTCAGCTTCGAGTTTCACAAAGCAAGCGAGATCGGAGAGGGAAGGCAAGCTTTGTAAGATGGAAATGAACTCGGCAGGAGAAAAGTCGGAATTGAAGATGTCCAAGGTCGTCAATGCCTTGGATGTGAAGCTACGGAAATCGATGTTTTGTTTACCGCACCGAAGCTCAGCAAGGAGAGGTGCATTCTTCAGAACACCTGTGAGATCTGTATTCGGCCATGAACTGTTCAGCCTGAGACACCGCAGGCGGTGCGAGATGGATGAGATACTGTCTAGCTGTTCAAGTGCCTGGTCAAAGGTTAGAGAGCGAGTTGTGCAAAACTGATTAGCCACCTTTTCATTGCCAGAATCATCGGAATTTATGGATAAAGAAAGAGGACACGCTCCGGCTCGAGAGAACCAAGTTTCGAGTAGAAACAATACGCCGGATGGAACCATGATCTCGAGCGTGTAAGTGTGAAAGGGCTCGATGCGGAGGGAGTTCCAAAGCCGACAGGTAGAAAGTGCTATTTCTTTCCACTGACGACAGACCTGCATAAGCAGCAACGGAGCGCGTGCAGTCGACGGAGACACATCCAAGTTGTCATCGGGTAGACATTCGACAAAGACTCGGGAGGTGATTTCCGCTGGGAGGGAAAGGACGGGGTACACAATGGTTTTCAGCCTCGCTTCGAGCTCTTTCTGCTGCTTCTCTAGGGCAGAAATGCACCGTGCGGAGTACGTTTTGAAGCGGGCTATTTCTGCCTGAATTTCTGCAAGCGCTACGCGCTGACCAAAAAACGTCGGGGGCCGGCACTGTAGAGGAATCCGGGACTGAAAAGGTGTTGGAATCGTTCTCGTGGCCACAGTTCTGGCAGACGAAAGCCATCGAGGAAGGTGCTGGCAGCGGAAGCGAAGAGGGCAGGATGTCTGTGTGGCAGTGCCTAAGCAGTTTTGACGTCGTTTCGCAATATTCGAACAACTTGATCAAGACACTTGGAAACTTGTAAGATCATGAATTCAACTACGCCGACCAGATTTCACATCAAATGTGCTCAACACAGTCGTAAAGTGACAAGATCAATATTTTCGTAGCACTACAGATCCGGAGAGGAGAGCTCCCAGCTAATCAGTGCGGTGTAAATCCTCCCGCAAGCCGTCATGATCAGCTCCGTCAGCTGCGTGAAGACGCGATCCTCTTGCGCCTTCGAGGAACGCCACATAACCGAAACCGCCACCCCATCCTTCGGCCATAACCTATAACCACCGCGCGCATCGACTAGCTCGGTGTTCTAAGACTCCGTAACAGCGAGACCAGCTGGAGCATCGGAAACCTATGCAGAGGATATCAAGACCTAAATTGAAAGCTTTTCAAGATGGACGTACCATCCATGCCAGATTTTCTGTTGGCTGACACGGATTATACAGCTACCGCTATTGCCGACACTGCAATCCATGGACGACCGCTCTGCGAAATGCCGAGTCAGCGTCCCGTGCGATTGAGAGTGGAAGTAAGGTGTTTATGTACCCTAAAGCACATTCTGAAAGGGAGCCGAAGGAGCATAGGCTCGAGACTATTGGTCGGAAAAAGCTGTTAGCAAGGAGCGAGGAGCAAAAGAAGGGGAAATCGAGGACGTACCGGACAGTAAAATGGTCCTCGAGAATTCTGCAGAAACGCGCATGGAGATCTTGACGAGATCCGTCAGATTTCACCAAGCAAGGTGCGACTTGTCGCACGGGAACCCGCTGCAGCCCGCGGGGATATTCAAGCGGCGCCGGCAGATGCTTGAGATCAAGCTGGCTTGGCTGCATTGCCACTGTACACCATGCGGCTTCCTCTCCCGCCGCGTCCCTACCCACGTTCATCGACCTCTTCGCCTCAGCGCCAGACTCTACTTGATGCGCACGACGACGCGCACGAGGTGGTGTTCAGTCGCAGTACGCGAACAGTTTTGCGAAGACTCCGAGGGCGATATGGTGGAGGACAACATTTTTTGACTGCCAGATGTAAACGGGCCGGAGAGACGAGTCGGCCTCGGAGACGTGCGCCGACAGCGGAAATGCTTTTTAAGCAGAACGAACACAGCAGCAAGAGATGAAGACGCGAGCTATGGACAAGACACTGAGGGAAATGGTGAGCTCTTTACTACTTGTAAACAATTTCAATATGAGGTTTCCCACCTTCGCTGCGGGAAGAGACACCCTTCTTGGAACCGCTGAGATCGACATCGATCGCGTATCGCGCGTCGTCTCGGCCTTCCCAAATAGCGAGGATGGTGGATAACGAAAGGGCGAAGGAAGGGAGGACTGTACAGGGCGGAGTATGTATGTCGTCTGCGAGCAGCCGCTCATCGTGCGTCGCTGTAATCGTAAGAATGCAATACACTGAGGTTTTGGCCGTTCACGATCGTCGCGAGGCCTTGTCCTTGCAAAGGCTCGAGGTGTGCCGCGATCACCATTGGGAATCAAGTTTGGCCGAGCCATCGCCAGAACGGTCGCAATCAGATGCGAGCACCGGTCGGTCAGAAATATCTGGAAAATCATGTTAGCAGTCAGTCCGATGTACGAAATAAGAAGGACAAGTACGCATAGTCGCAGCAGACATGCATTGGAAAAAGTGGTCGATTTCGATAGCACCGTGGGGACTCGGGGGGAATAGGAATGAGTTCCTCGGTATCATCGTTGTTGGATGTGTTATCGGCTATGATCTACGGGCGCGTGAGCGGGAGGAGACGGACAGGATTGACAAAAGCGCAAAGAATGGGAAGAAAGAGGGCAGAAACGTGCGCGCACGAGGATCCTTCACGAGAAGGGCCATGGAAAGAGGGCCGCACGTCCCGCTGCCTCGCTACATATCTATTCAAAATTCTAGACCCAAGAACGTATCTTGACACGGCCGTCTGGCTCGATTAAAACATCGCGGGCTCCAGTGGTGCGCCGGATAATCATAGTGCACTCACAGTTACAGAAAAGAGCGCGTCCTCAAGCGCATCTTGTATAAGAACGACACCGGCAGGGGCGAGACGCGAAAGATGACCAACTTGAAGCTGCAACGAGATGCTGATGCGGCGATGGAGTCTGCAATGGCCATAGTAAGTATTCGAATCCAAAAGGTCAGCGCGCTTCGTGTGGTATTCCGGATGCGTTGGTGTCGCCATCGAATCAGCAGCCAGGAAGAAACTCGCGAGCACGCCTCTTGCCTGGCCGGGTTGATCGAAAACCTGTGTGGCTATGGAATAACGGCGAAGGTCTCCAGAACAAACAACTGCCAAACTTGTCTCTGGTTGCCATCCTCAAACTATGCATTCAGCCTTCTGAGCCAGTTTCTGCACGAGGAATTGCTCTATGGTTTCTTCGGACGACAGCCGGTCAAAACCACCAATCTTTGTCCTTTGTTCTGATTTTTGTAGCAAGTATTTGTCCGAGTTCCGACACGGCGCCACGCTTTTGCTGGTCTTCAGAGTCTGGCCATTGAATGAAGGCGTCCTGCTGTAATCTCAAGCTGGCTTGGCTTTTCGGGTGAAACTGCCGCATTGTGGAATTACTTTCCCGAAAAGTAGAGATTCCAGTCAAGGCTCAGCAGCGTCACTGCAAACGAAGTGGCAACCCGCATTTGGAAACGAGCAACGGGACAGATTCGAGACGAGATATCAGTACGCGCGCACACCTCCGGAAAATGGTGGCATTCACAGACTCCATACTTTTCTGGGTTCTCTGCCATCTTGTCTACGCCGTAAGTTGGCTTGCAGAAATACTTCCATATCTCCATTTTTTGCCTTCCTTCGCCCGGAGATTGTTGAGGCATCGCCTCAAGTTAGCATGTGTTCGCGTTCTCATGCTTGATTCTTCATTATTTTTTTCTTCAAGTTTCCTCGATTTCCTCGTTTGGTGGACTATATTATTTCAGTCTGGGCGTATCGCTGGATCATTTCCGCAATGGGTCTTTGTCGTCCGGGGACTTGCCTGCATTCTTACTTTTCCTTTCGTCGTCCTATACTATCACTAGTCCTCCCCTCTTTTTTTCTCCAGATAGCACCCTGCCTCGACAAGAACACGGCTACTTGTACCTTGAATTGCCTCACCTTGGCGTCATACTTCCAACTAATATGTGACGATCTCGCTCATCGAGAAACCAGCCGTACAGGAACTACGCTGACGACGATGCCTCGTATTCGTGCGACGCGGACGATTCACTGCCTTGACCAGAGTTGGTACCACTGGGGACGGCACGATGAAGACAGCTTGCACACACTTTCGTTTTTTGAAACTCGAGGGGTGTTTCTTCACTACTTATTCTTTCTCCTTTTATTCCTTTCGTTATCCTTTTCCATTGTCCTAAATCGCCTCATTTTGTCCGCACATCTCCGGGACTTGGTTAAGCGCCCGCTTCAGCGCCCAGCCACGAATCCTTTCCACCGATAGATCTTCCCGTTTGAGAACACCTAGTCTTTCTCAGTGCAGGTGGTAGCGTAGCAATAGTGGGCGCTACTTCTCACCGAATCTCCACCCGCCATTCGTGGTTATGGATTTTTCCTTCATCGTATCTTCAATTTTCACTCATGATCATGCTGTCATCCTGACGCTGACTTTTCACGACAGACGGAGCGTCGGAAAGAGATGGCCTGACACCACTGCGAGTGCCCGGCGTGTACGCTTGTAGGCTGGCTGGATTCAATTTATCATGTCGGTATTTTCGGTGCTTGCACACTTTCGCATATATTAGGGAAGTCAAAGTTCAGAATCCGCAACGATTCTGACCGTGATTCTGATGTTGATTCACCCTCGCTTTTAACATCGATTCTCGACCAAAAGCCACCGGAGAATCAAGGTTGTTGAAGATTCATCAAGAATCGCGATTCTCCTCCGGAGGCGAAACAAGGATTCTCGCGGATTCTTGAAAATTGTCGATTCTCAGCAGATTCTTGACTGAGAATCGACATCAGAATCGCTGTCAGAACCGTCAGCGATTCTGAACTTTGACTTCCCCTATTGACATCATCTCGTTCTCGTAGTCGGATTCTAGCCTTGAGATGCCTTCGAGGGAACTTGGAGGTTGGCTGTACACGAGGCACTTACAGAACGTCCCTTGACCCCTATATGACTCTTGGTCCATTCTCGACGACTTCTCACACCTACCCCTCTGTCCACCTTTGTGCACCACAACTGTCGTCTTCGGTATTTTTGCCTCTGTGGGCTGGAATAGACCTTACTTTGCGTTTCTGTCTGGACGCTGCTGTAACCATTGTTTCTACGCTGTTTCCGTTTGCCTTCAAGTTGTACTGGACTCATCTCACACGCCTTTCGCTGTATATAGCTTGTACTCGGATATGATGTGAACGAAATTATACACATTTCTGCTCTGGATCCTTCACCTCGATAAACCCGGGCCTGCATGGAAGTTTAGCGCCAGCTGTGAATCCACCGGATGATCTGCGCAAACGGTTCAATCAGTTTCAAGTTGCATTTGACATCGTTGTTATGACATTTTTCGGAGACTCACCTCTGTCTGCCACGTCCGCCAGTGACTGGCACTTCAGCAAAACCCCAAGACGGACTGGGCAGTGTGCGGCGCTCTACGAGTGCTTTTCTGAGCCTCATTGCGTGGTGCGCCGTTTGTTTTTCTGTTGGTCCAACGCCTCCGTCCTTTTGTTGTCCTTTTGCGCTTCCTGCTGGCAGACCCCACCCCACCTCCATGCCAGCGCTCAACTCCGCCGAATTCTACGTCCGGCTGGTCAACGGCGCGGACAGATATAACGAACGGTGTATCTCCTCCTGCTCCTGGTTTTTTTGCTTCGATTTGCCATATTTCCACTTCAATTTGCTCCATCTGCATAACTTGGTCAAAACCACGACTTCAAACCCTTGGTAATTTATGGTATCATCCAGCTCTACTTCGTGAAGCTGGTAATTGTCGACGAGTTCGATGAGCTAGCAATAGGTCTGCAAAATCAGCTCAGAATTATCCGTCGTGAGTGGGTATGATCGTGTGCGACTTGTTTTCGTGCAGCTCTTGTGCTTCTGCCTCGTCATGCCATAGCGCGCGTTGGGCATCGCCGAAACCTGATATGATTCAAGAATCTGGATACTCAAACGACTCCCGGAACGCGCCCCAGATGCCTGAAGCGAGAGACGACGGAGGTGTCGGTGATTCTGAAGAATATCCAGAATGTCATCTGCGAAGATGGGGATCTCACAATGCTGAGCTGGGACTTCTGCAATTCCATCTGCGTGCGTGCCTGCGGCAGCTCTCCAGACCTGTTCCGGCGTTGGCAGCTTCGACTAGGAAAAAACAATCTAATGTACGCATATGAAATCTCTCTGTCCCTCGCCTCGAAGATCTGGGCAAAAGAAGGAATCGGTCAAATCTTGTAAATCCGCTGGCTCCATTGTTCTTTTGTGAAAGCGACAGAAACTAGCCGGAGCACAGAAAGTCCGAAACACTTACAGAGGGAATCTCAAACAGTAAGCTATTCTTATTACTCTCTGTTTTCTTTTTGTTGTTCGTTGATATGGACATGCTTCACCCTCATTTACCTCGCTTCAGTTGGGCGGGAGCATCCCGCTGCCAGCACCGTGCGGAGGAAAGTATTTGTTTGTTTACGGGGAAACTTACAATTTTTGTCGTGAGCCGGTGCATCAAGAAACTCGCTCCACCTGCCACTTGTGCTCGAGAATCGTGTGCACGGACTCGAATCCTTGCTCGTCTTTCTAGTTTTCTTGTTCCAGATTTCAGAGCCTTAATAGCACTTGGTACAGCCGTCACGTAAGGAGCCCTGCTCGAATGGGAGCCTCTGCGACATGAAATCTCTGGGATATTCTGACATTGATTCAATCCAGCATAGTAGTAGCTGCTTACCCGACAATTAATTTCACTATTCGAGGGACTCGATGCCATCGGCCTCCCGATGTGCGGTTTCGGTTCATCGGAATCCATCTCGCATTGTTTTTGATTGTTTTTTGCATCCCACCCAGTAATTCCTGCACATCTGTAGGCGTTGCAAGACTGACCGAAAACACAGCAAACTCAAAATACTGTGAAGCAATTGAGATCAGTTCTATTCCTTCAGACATTCGGAATCACTGATACAACACACTTATATGGGCGCGGAGAAGATAGACCAGCAAGCACTTGCGACTGCAAACTTGAAGAAATTTTTTCCCGACTGCACCCTTTCCAGCTCTCTTCTCTCGCGATGCCTTCGCACACATCGTGGTAGTAGTCGGCGATGGCCTTACGCTGTGCTCCGTGTCGCATACTTGTGTATTTTGGTCTGAGATGATAACCGAATAATTCATTTTAGAAATTGTGCTTCGGGGCTTCATCGGAATCTGACAGAAGTGCGCCAACAACAATCAAGCATCTTATTTCTGGAAATGTGCTTGAGGAGCTTGGCAGGATTGAACAAGTACCCGACAGAAAAATAAGAAAATATCGTTGGAACATGAGACAGGCTAGCAAGAAGTGAAGCAGGAGGTTCGTCTATGGTTGAGATGCAAACATTCGTAAGGTCGTCGCGGTCATTGGCCAAACTACTATATGTCGCAACAATTTTCAAATCCAGATCAGGCGCATTGAGCGAGCCAAGCTCTGATATCATGTCGTAAAATTCAACAACGGTGAACTAGACGCAATTGACAGAAATATGGAACGACTTCAGCTTTGAATGAACCCGACGCCGATGGATAATGTCGACAATGTGGCGGTAATCGGCAGGTTTCATCATGTTCCTGCAAGTCATGGTGAAATGCCAGAGGTTTGGCAGTATTGGGGGTGAATGGCCAGCACCATTCCCTTGAGGGTCTATTGACTGAAGATAGTCCGCGATGTTGACAACGTATAAATTCAATGTCTCCACAGAAGCGAAGCCAGGTAAAGTGGGCGATCTGTTTGCGGTGTCTCCGCGCAAGTTGCATGTGAGCTCGCAGATCACACATACAGAACGGGACAAAAATGGGAGAACGACATCTGGGATTGGTGATGAGAGACTTCGGAGAGAGCTGAGATTTGGTAATGTGAGGAGCGCCAGAGCATGAAGCGCTGGGGTATCAGCGTCCGGATCCGAGCCAAGACAAAGATGTACAAGATTTGGGAACGTCGAAGGCGTGTGACGGGAGTTCACTTCGGATTTGACAGGTCCGAAAGTGAAGGAAAGTTTGTAAGGATGCTGATGAACTCGAAGGAGGAAAAGCCGTCCCCGGAAGCGATGTGCAGCGTAGTTAGTGCGTGGGATGTGAAACTATGGAACTCCAAGTTTTCTCCCGAGGACCGCCCCCAGCGAAGTTCAGCGAGGAGAGGTGCGTTTTTCAGTATATCTTTGATTTCTACGTCGACCCGTCGAGATATTGTAAGCGAGGGAGGGGCGTGTGAGAGGGAATGGATCTGTCACATGTACTGCCCGCTTTATCAAGGAGATCGAGCCGCCGTAGGCTATGCAAGAAGGACGAGATGTTGAGCTTCTTAAGATCACGGCACACAGAATCCCCCCTCTCTCGTCCTCTGCGTCTTGGAGCTCATCCTCGTCCTCATCCCCCCGAACCTGTGCCAAGGTTAGAAACCCATTAGATAGCACAATAGAGAAGATCCACAACTACTTCGTGATAACTGTGTTCTATCATCATTGAAGCAAGAGGTCGTTCCCAAGCTCAGGAGAACCAAGTTTGAAGTCGAGTCAAAGTACCACGAGGAACCAGGATGATGGTTTTCGAGAACGACTCGATGCGAACGGAACTCCACTGCTGACATGTAGAGAGCGCAATGTCCCTCCACTGGCGACGGACATGCATCAAGAGCAACGGTATGGCATCTTTTACCAATAGACATGCCGTTGTCGGGAAGACAGTTAACAAAGATTCTGGATGTGATCCGGTGGAAGAGAAAGGATGGGGTATATAATCGAGTTGAGCTTCGCTGCTAATTCAGCCCGCTGCTTCTGGAGTTCGGAAAGATAGTGCACAGAGTACGCCTGGAATTGCGCTATTTCCGCCTGAGTCCGCGAGCGTTATGCGTTGACCAGAAACGTCGGGAGCTAGCATTGCGGAAGACTTCAGGATTGGAACGGTATCCCAGTTGTTGCTGTGACCGCATTGTTGGCAGACCGAAGGCATCGAGGATCAGGCGACGAGCGAAGAGTGCAAGACGTCAGTGTGTGGCTACAGCATCTGAGCCAAACAGTTTCAACAATTCAAACAAGTGGGTGACTAGTTGAGCTCTAACAGGGACAGCGACAGCAAACTTCCAAGACCATAAATTGAAACGATAATTTCACAATAAATGTCCGCAAAATGCTGAAGACAAAATTAATTTTTGTGATAGATTTTGGCAGCACAGGGGGTTATGGAGAAGCTCTGGAGAAATCGTAGATGAACACACGAGTTGGAGAAAGAGAACAAGGTTTGAGTTATGATTAGTCCGCGGAACGTCAAGGAACCCGCGCCCTACCATGCTATACTGTGTCGATAGGCTCAGAGCAGCGAGGACAAGTCTCAAGCAATGGGGGACTGGATTTGGCCTTGCGTTAATATAGCTACTTCCAAAAGATGACGCGAACAAGACGCACGATGGTGACGAGTCGAAAATAATCACAGCTTGCTGGTCCAAAGTAGATCTCCAGGGAAAGCGCAGTCTTGACGATGAAAGGTCGATCGGTACGCACAGTATTCATTTGGCACCAAGTGCATCGCCGTTATTAGAATGGGTCTGTAGAGGCGAAGTGATTGAGCGAAATTGTAATGAAGAAAATACAAACAAATGCCAGACTTACAGTGCAGCGCAGATAGTCGAGTCCGAGGAAGACAGCCCGTCAAGACTTCGAGCAGACTGAGGATCTAATATCGGAGCGCATGAGCGATCATGCAGCACGAATGAAAAACCTCAAAGTGCAGGGTCCAAAGAAGAGATGGAGGCGGAGACAACGAAAGGAGAACGAGCGCGCGATGCCTCGATGCGCGTTTCATCAAGTTCTGCATTCTTTGCTCCTTTCAAGTTCGAGCGAGAAGCGCACCTGATAAAACTAGGAGAAAAATGCGCGGTAGATTTTGAACAGATGTTTATTCATATCTTAGGTCGTCAGCGTCTTCTACCTTCGTCATACGAGAAGGGATCCGGCTGCCAGAATATTTTGTTGCCCACCTGAGCGAGTCGCCACTCTGGTTCATACCAAAGTCAGTGCTGACTGAGGTCCCCAATGTCGCAGAAAAGAATTTTGACAGGCCCACATGAGGAGTCGAGAACAAACCCAGTTGAAGCGTAAAGCTTGAAATCGCAGTGGAACCTTCGATACAAAGGCTAAAGTCGAGCTAAAGTGACCAGATATTAAAACAAGTGGCATGGTGTCCCAGGGAGGGTCGGTTCAACAGTGATTCGGAGATTGTCGAAAGAAAAAAAGAATGGTCTTTCGGAAAGCGATTCAATTCTAAGATTGACGAAACGCAGTGAAGGAGATGGTGGAGGTTCGAGATAAGCCTGTTTGACCCGAACACCGTAGCCAAACATTGTGTCTTGACAACACGCAATGCACAACTCAAGCTGTTCGGACGTGCACACGAGTTTCCCGCTGGCCCCGAAGTGTAAGGAAGAAAGCAACATCGTAGAAGTGCAAAACTCCTGAATCCCAGCCTCTGTGGGCTTTGCATCAACCAGTACTAGTAGCCGGATCTTGGCCAGATCTCTTAAATTGTTTCTTTCGGAAGTTGCTGCCGTTGCTCTTCCGCTCTCAGACGCTTTCGACGGACGCCTTTGATAAAAGCTAGATCGTGTGGAGGTGAGCCTCTTTCTTTTCCTTCTTCGGCAAAGACTGGGGGAAGCGCGGTCATCCGTGCTATACTGCCCGTCATTAATTCATTGCTGAGTGCTTCTGGGATCAATGCATTCGCATCTCCGTGCTACATCCCTCTGCTCGTTCAGGCTCTTTTGTGTTTTCTCTGTGCCTCTCACCAATATCACGCTAACCCAGACATAGAGCACGAGTACCGAGCGTTTGCGTACAAGTAAACCGATAACAATGATCTCACTGTACCCCGAGCTCGACTTGCCGGTGCTGCGTCGAAGCTGCATGTTTTTTTCGGAAACAGTGCGTATCATGTCTTTTCTTCAGTCTTTTACGTTTTATTCTTTCCTTTTGGATACTGAAGCCCATCTCGCAGATCTTTCTAACCTTGATGCTCCGAGGGACTGTTTCGTGTTTGCGTGCCGACGACGACAGATTTGACCGCAGCTCCGCTCGCTCCCATTGCTGCTCGTGCGAGGACTGGAGCTCCCGCCCCCGGACTGCTTCAGAACGACCAGCGACATGAACAGCGCCGACCAGGACGCAGTGCATTCGCAGATTTCAGTCGCTGTTTGAGCTCTCGATGCGGCCCGTCAATACAGAGACCGAGGTTCAAGGGCTGGGGGGTGGCATCGCCGTGGCCTGCGGCGCGCGCCATACTCTTTGTTGACGGGAGCGAGTGCACCGTTCTCGTAGGCTCAACGACAGGGGCGGTATACCGTACGCAGAA
This sequence comes from Mycena sanguinolenta, assembly GCA_014462675.1. Taxonomy (NCBI): domain Eukaryota; kingdom Fungi; phylum Basidiomycota; class Agaricomycetes; order Agaricales; family Mycenaceae; genus Mycena; species Mycena sanguinolenta. Next base: position 138,242 of record JACAZH010000034.1, on the reverse strand, counting down.
GATATCGGCTGCGGGCTGGGACTACCACCACCGTCTTCTCCGTGACCCTCCCATTCGCCCTCGACGTTTGCCCGACGTCCATCTCCTTGTTGATACTGTTGTCGTCCGCCCTTCCACCGCTGCCGTTACTTCGCTCCGCATTGGCCGCATCTCCCAGGCCTGCCCACTTCTCGACCTCTCCGCCCACACCAATATGGTCCTCATCCTCATGCATCAGCCACCATGCCCCCGTCCTTGCCTGCACTTCCGGCTCTCAGATCTAGAGCATCACAGCCTTTGCAGGTCATTCGCATCCTTTGGGTGGTGTTGTGCCTTGCCCTCCTAGTTGTCGCGGGGCGCGTGAGTAGAGCTGACTGCAGACGGGCTGGAGAATGGCGACGGGGAACACCATGGTGTATGCGGCGGCGTTGCCATCATCTCAGTCATCGACCAGCGCTGTACCCGCTGGCAGCGCCCGGACTTCTCGTACGATGTCACGAAAAGACGCTCGAGCAACGTCGATCCCCGCCGCTCGGAGTTTCCAGTTTTCGTTGGTGCCTGAGGTCTACTCCAGTCTCTTGTTCCTCGATTGCCCGGAGCTTCATCGCTGCTGCGGCGCTCGTCAACTGCGTCAGCGCTTTGCGTACGGCGGCAATGCGCAGCCAGCTATCTCGGGGATGGACAGTCGCCACCTCAGCGTGTCCGCGGGCTGCAGCCGCCGTTTTTCACGCTCCGCACTGCATCTTGCTCGGTCAAACCAACGTTTGGATGGGGCGAATCTGCGCCTCAAAAATTACCATTCCAGCGGTCTCGTTCGTCTACACGACATCGGAACGGTGGTAGATCGCGGCGACTTGGGTAAGCTCTCAATCCTTATGCTCTTTTCTTTCTGCGTTACGGAGACAGATGGAGGCATGTACGGCGGCCTTTGTATTTGCTCCGGGCTCCACGTCCTTCGCTCTTTCTCCGCTTTCTACTGCTCTTTCTTCTCTCTCTTTTCCATCCTTGCTGACGGCTTTTCCTAGACACGGCCTCGACATCCCACGTCTCTTCCAAGTAACGTGAGCATCTTCCCCTCTGTTTTTATCCTTCCTTTGATCGCGCCGGATCCTTTCACTGACTCAATCTTCAAGGGTGATGTTCTGTAGACGGACTTGATCTCGCACAGCCGGCATTTCCGCTCAGCATCCTCACGGCATGAATGGAAGGACGTCGGAGGATCAGGTGCAGGATCAAGTCAAATGGAGAAGGAACGATGGGAGTGGGAGCAATGCCAACGTCGTGCACGAGCAGGAGACGGGAAACGGGGAAGACAGAGATCTGATCGCTGCCATGGACACGACGTTCGCCGCATTTGTCGACGCTGACACCAGGTTGCACGAGCTGTACTCCCCCGCAGACACAACATATGAACGACCAGCGGTGCTCGCAGCACCCCAGTCCTTTGGAGCTCGGAGGGGTGGAGGAGACTTGGGCAGCTAGCTCGAGGAGTTCCGCACACAGATGGATACAGGTTTGAAGTAGGCACGACGGGATAACAGAGCGGGAGGGCCGAGTGGGCGGGGACAATGTCCATTACCTCCCTCTTCTCATCCTCGACGCGATGCTCTCCATCGTCGTTTCTTCGCTGTCGATTCACTCCTCTCTCACGCTCCTTGCCTTCCCTTCCGCTGTCTAATGTTCTTCTCTTTGCAGATACTCGTGTCAGCAGCGGCGGGGTCGTACGAGATAGACAGCCATTGAATATCATTTGTTTTTTGTGGTTTGAGATTCTTTCAGCTTGGGCATTTTGTTTTGCGGTTTCTGAGATGATCGAGCAAGAAGGGGAGTTGCCGTCAGTTGACGTTCCCGAACTTGTTTGCTGGGAGCGGACGGGGGGGAGGCTGACGAGAAGAACAAGATTGCCCGAGCTTTGCTGTCGCGTCTGTAGGCGTGGGGTCGGGGGTGAAAAGATATAGTTTGCGGGGGAAAATGCGCTTTTGGAGATGCGTTCGACAGAGCCATGGGAATCCCAGACGCCTTCTGTGATCTTGAGGACAGTGAGAGTACCAAGAAATTTCATTATGGATGCGGGCAAGACACTGTACATGTACAGGGATCAAATTTTAAGAGAGCAAAAAGAAGGGTACAGAAACAAGACTGTTTGTCACAATGTAATGGAAAATCGGTTGTAGCTGAATCGTAACTCACGCCACAGTCGTTGGCCAAACCAACCTTCCGTCAACCTCAACTTTCAGGTCTAGTCCGGCTGCAGCAAGTGAACGAAGCCCTGCCGCAGTGGGAGAATAGGGGGGAAAATCATGGATGAGGCAGCGGAACTCTACGCTCTCCACAGAAATGTGTAAAGATCGTAGTTCCTGCGTACCCGGATGAGCGCGACGACCATGCACAATGTCGAGGATGTGACGGTAATGGGCAGAGCTCATCTCATTCTCGCAACTGATCTTGAGATGCTGGAGCTTTGGCAATATGAGTGGCGATGTATTGATTCCATCGCTTATGGGATCCATCGCCTCAAGAACATCGGCAATGGGGATGACAGCTATATCCAACGTCTCCACGAAAGGAAAGATTTCCAGAGATTGTGGGATGTCTCCGTACAGCTCGCATTTGAGCTCCCGGACGACACACGCTGAGCGGGATAAAAATGGGAGAATCACGTCTTGCTCTAGTGAGAATCTACATGCGAGGGAGGTGAGATTTGGAAGTGTGAGGAGCTCTAGGGCATGAATCGGTGGCATGCCCGAGGGTTCCTCCCAGTCAAGACGAAGAGACGAGAGATTTGGGAAATTCAAAGGTGCGGGATGATGATTATGGTCGAGCATCACCCAACAAGCAAGGTCAGAAAGGGAAGGGAACTGTTGAAGGATGCTGATGAACTCGAGCGAGGAAAAGAAAACGTCCATGTCGACGTGTAAGGTGGTTAGTGTATGGGATGTGAAGCCGAGGAGAGCTTCTCCAGAGCACCAATAAAGTTTGGCGAGAAGCGGTGCATTCTTCACAATGTCTTCATCATTGGGAAGTGATCCGCGTAGACGCCAGACGCGATGCACGAAGGATGAAATGTCAAGCTGATCGAGATCCTGAACCTGCCCAGAGCCTAAGCAGCCATTAGGCACGCAACACATGGCAAGCTCACCTGAGTTCGACGGTTGTCTGTTATGGTCAAAGAAAGAGGGCGTTGTCGACTCCGGGATAACCAAGTTTGGAGTCGAAGCAATGTGCCACGGGAAACCATGGGTTTACCATGCAACGACACGACTTCAATGCAGAGGGAACTCCAAAGCTGACAGGTTGAGATTGCGATATCTTTCCACTGGCGACAGACCCGCGTAAGTAGCAACGGCATATGGCCAGTCGACGGAGAGACGTCGTAATCAGGAAGGCATTCAACAAATATTCGAGACGTGATTTTGGCAGGAAGAGAGAGGACGGGGTACACAACGGCGTTGAGCTTCGCCTCTAGTTCATGCTGTTGCTCCTCGAGTGCGGAAATGCAGCGTGCAGAGTATGCCCGGAATCGCGTTATTTCTGCCTGAATCTCCGCGAGCGCTGTGCGTTGACCGGAAACGTCGGGGGCCGGTATTTCAGAACTCGGGACTGGAACCGTGACGCCGGTGACCCAGTTGCTGTGGCCGCATTTCTGGCAGACCAAAGGCATCGAGGATCGAGGTGCCTGGAAGCGAATGGAAGACGTCAGCGCCAGTGTATGGCTGTAGCATCTGAGCCAAACAGTTTTAAAAATATCGTTTCGCAATTCACACAACAAGTTGAGTCCTAACAGGGAGACGATGACGGTAGACTTCCAAGATCACAAACTGAGATGGAAATTTTACAAATAATTGTCCGCAAAAATGCTGAAGATAAAATTAATTTTTGTGACAGATTTGGCAACACAGAGCTATGGAGAAGCTACGGAGAAATCGTAGACGAACACACGAGTTGGAGAAAGAGAACAAGGTTTGAATTATTTATTAGTCTGTTGGACCTCAAGGAACCCACGCGCTACTATGCTATACTATGTGGAAAGGCTCAGAGCAGCGAGGAACAAGTCTCAAGCAATGAGCGACTGGAACTAGACCTTGCATTAATATACCAATTTTCAAAATATAATGCGGAGAAGATATACAATGATTACGAGTCGAAAATAATTACAACCTGCAGGTGCGAAGCAGATCTCTAGTGAAACTGAAGAGCATAATTGGAAAAGACAAGATACACCGGGTGCGATGTTATCATGGATTCACGTGAAGGTGCATGAGCCGAAGACAGGGGAGGAACCCGCAGACAGCAATTAAAATCTCAAAAAGGACAAGTAGCACTGAGTTGGCATTGTTGGCATCCCCGTTATCTCGCAGAGAAGGAACGAGTCCGAAGTGATTGAGTGAAATTGGAATCAAGAAAAGCCAGGGGAAGTGGAAGAAAAGAAGGCAGACTTGAGTGATTGACTCACAAGAAAACGCAGATGGCCTGGTCAGCCCGTCAAGAAATTGAGCAGACTGAGGCCTGACCCGGGGTGCATTGGCGATCATCAAGCACAGATGAAAAATCTCAGAGCGTACCGCAGAGAAATCAGCGAGACAGACACAGTATATGTACAGCAGAAAATGCGCAGCAGATTGTGGCCACATTCATATTCATGTCCCGAGTCATTACCTTGCTCCATTCTGTTGCAGCAAGAGTAGAATATTTTGCTGGCTTCCTGAGCAAGTCACCACTCCGGTTCAGACCAAAGTCGGTGCTGACTGAGGTCTCCACTTTTGCAGCAAGGGGTTTTATACGGGCTGGTATGAGTACTCCACAAGAAACCAAGTTGAAGTGTGAAGCTTGGAATCGCAGCAGGACTAAGGCCAAAGCCGAGCTAAAGTGACAAGATATTGGAACAAGTGCATCCAGGGAGGGTTATTTTGACAGTGCTTCGGAGATTGTCGAAGGAGAAGCGGAGCATTCTTTCAAAGAAAGCGAATCAGTTACAAGATTGACAAAACACAACAAAGGAGATGGAGGTTCAAGGTACTGTAAAACTGTTTAGCCCAAACATTGAACACTGTAGCCAAACACCATTCCCTTGGCAACATCAACCCACAGCTTAAACTTGGCTCCAACCACACTTGCGCACACAAGCTTCCCGCTGGCCCCAGAGTTCAAAAATGAAAGCAATGGTTGAAGGGCAAAATTCCTGAATCCCAATCTCTGTGGGCTTTGCGCCAACCAGTAGCCAGATCTCTCAAAATTGCTTCTTTCAGTTGCTTTTGTTGTTCTTCCGCTCTTGGACACTTCTGACTTCGTATTCAAACAAGTGTTTGGCTATGGCTCCTGACGCATCTGGAACGTGCATTCATGGCTGCTCCACAGGAGTCTCCGCATTTTTCCGTGGAGGCCTTTGATAAAAGCTGGATCATGGGAGGTGAGCCTCTTTCTTTTCCTTCTTTGGCAAAAACCGGGGAGTCAAGAGAGAAGCACTGTCATCCGTGCTATGCTGCCTGGCATTACTGAGTGCTTCAGGGATCAATGCATTCGCGTCTCTGTGCTACATCCCTCTGCTTGTTCAGACTGCGAATGCACTGCATCCTGGTCAGCTGCTCTCGCTTTTCATGTCGCTAGCCATTCTGAAGCAGTCCGGAGGCAGGAGCTCCAGTCCTGGCACAAGCAGCAATGCTGCAAAGGAAGCGAGTGGAGTTGTGGTCAAACCTGTCATCGTCGGCATGCAAACACAAGACAGTCCCTCAGAGCATCACAATTAGAAAGATCTGCAAGATGGGCTTTAGTATCCAAAAGGAAAGAATAAAACGTAAAAGACTGGGAAAGAAAAGACATGATATGCATTGTTTCCAAAAAAAAAAACATGCAGATTTGACGCAGCAGCAGCAAGTTGAGCTTGGGGGACATTGAGATCATTGTTATCGGGCTACTCGTACGCAAATGTTTGGTACTTGTGATCTATGTCTGGGTTAGCATAATGTTGGCGAGAGGCACAGAGGAAACAGAAAAGAGTCTGAACCAGCTGGTGTAGTAAGTATTTTGCAAAAGCCCAGGTCAACCGACACCCCGGCATTTTGCAAAATGACAGGCTAACTATTTGATATATCCAAAAGGACAGGCTATCTATTTGATATATCCAAAAGGGTAGGCTCCAGCATTGATAATGAGGTGAAGCTGCTCTCACCGGTGTGGCTGGAGACAGCCTTACAAAAGCAGTAATTCAGCCACTGCTTACCAAATAAAATATTCTCTGGCAAATCTGGGCAAGAGGGCACTTCCATTTTGGGATTGGCTCAAGAAAATTAGGCATATTTGTAAAATAAAAAAGCAGAAAATAATCTACATGTGACATCCTCCCTTCCCAGGGCGCTCTTCAGAGGACAGGGAAGCACCATGCTTTCCTGTGAGGGCCCTCCTCTTCTCCACGATGTGCGGAGGAAAGTTTGTTTCCCTTGAGTGCTTGGGAAATATTGTTATTCGCAAGATTCACTCAAGTGTTCGTTGTGCTCCAACAATTTCCTTTTCGAGGATCTTGGCGGAGTAATACTTGATTTGGTCGGGTCGAGCCCATATACTCACATTAATGCATTATATCCCAGGGTGACCCCGCAGATTGAATGCGTTATCTTCCGGGACTGCCCACACAGCCACGGCATGGCCACCTGCTTATGCAAACCACTGTGGCAACATTGACGGGCGGCTTCGGCATCTGCTCTGTTGATCGGTGATGGCTGTTCGACAGGTAGTGGACATTGAAATAAGGAGCGTGCCCACGTGATGTATCCCCGGCAACTGCTGCGGGCGAAAAATTCGAATTTTGTGCCTTTTAGGGGCTATTTTCCCGCCTCTAAAATGCACCCATACCATTAATACATGGCCCACCTCTCCCCTGTCATATCTATGATGCCCACAGCGCCTACAATTCCCACCAATCCCGCCATCTTTCCCACGCCATCTGTGCACGCCTTCCGTTCTGCTCCACCCACTCAATCCTCGTCTATGGCAGCAAATTCATCAGCGTTGATTTCATCCAGCTCCTCCTGCGTCAAGCCCTCGGTTCCCATGTGTCCTGTCGCTGCCTGGGAAGGGGTTTTGCCTTCGCCCGGTATTACCATATCTGGCCCTGCTTGCTCTCCCGCGGGCATTTCAGGCTGAGTAGGGATGCTAACAGACACCATTATCGCGATATATGAACCCACCTGTGGCCTCAGCAAGTGTTCGCGCTCACCGTGCTCACCAGTATCCTGTATCACTTCGGCTGTTCCCACGGCCCCAGTGCCTTCGGGGGATTCAGACGTCGACCCAGTTGCCTTCTTGGAATATCTGGCTCAACATTCAGCATGGTTCATGTTCTGGATAGTAAGTGAAGGTAAAGGAGACGTACTCTTTCATCTGACGCAGCACCCATGTGACGCGTCATCGACGGCCGCTTCCCAATCCGGCGATCCATCAACGGCGTCTCTCCACCACTTCAGTAGCATTAGAACATTCAAAAAGCCGTTCTGCCCGCTGTAGTCCATACACGAGCAGTTTTGTCCGTCCTTACGTATCATCGGCCTCTTCTTTTCTCACCAGCTGGGGTTGATATCAATCCACCAGACCCAGAACTGTTCACCAAATTCTTCCGCATCGTTGATGATGGGTGTATGATTCTGTGCATGAGAAACCCAGTCACCGACGGCCTTGGGTCGCTTCTTTGCAGGATGGCCTTGTCGCTATCATTACCACATTCACGGCATCAGTGATGGCGGTGACAGAACGGCATGAGACTTACGGTACCCACGAACCCTGCTTCTTCCTCCCGCGTCCACCACAAGCTTACCAGCGATTGCCACCCGTTGCCGTATGGCTTGTTCTCGAGGAATTTGCAAGCTGTCTCTGCCCATTGGCTGGATCCCTTTGTTGGCGCCTTGCTCTTCGCTTTACCTGCCGCTCTGGGCCTCGGCGTGATCGCTGCTCCTCTGCCAGCTCCACCGCCCTCGCGCTCCGTCCTCTCTCCTTCCTTCTCTTCCTCACTCTCGCTCCCACTACCCTCGCTGTCCTCGCTCTCTTGTACCTCCCTATGTGCTCTCTTCTTCGTTTTTTTTTTTTCCTTCTCTGCCTTCCGTTTCGTCGGCGCGGTCCCACTCCACAGCGTTTCCTTGTCGGCGTAACCCAGCCCCATTGTATCGAGCATATTGAAGTTCTTTGCGGTGTTATTCTCGTGTCCGAGCGTGACTGCATCCATCCCGGCCAGTTTCTCGATTCTCGTGGCTCTTTCGCCCCCCTGGTAGCGCCTCCAGCCATAGCAGCAGGTCGGTCAACAGCGGGATGGCAAATCAAGGGTCATAGGGGTCCACAACTGTTGCCAGCCCCAGTCCGGGAAGCAACATGGGCTGAGTTTGGGCTGCTGTCATGGCGAGCACGTCGTCCCCAAACTCAAATTCATCGAACTCGGGTATTGGCACGCTTGGGTCCCAGGGCAGGCGACTATTGGTGGTGCCGATTGGAACTGGCGCCGCGGTGGAGAGTACCGGCAGGGTGGAGGCAGCTGGAGGTGGAGTGGGCGCAGCTGGAGACGGAGCGGATACAGCTGGAGGTGGAGTGGATGTGGCTGTGATTGAGGTGGCTGGAGCGGCTGACAGTGCTGCTGAGCCTTCAGGAGCGATGCTCTGCTCTTTGCTCGACGTGACATGACCGCTGCTTGGCGTGGCGTCCCTCGTTTCGTACTTGTCTATAACACCACCACATCAATAAAAAAACCTTCACAGAAAAGGCTCTCCGACTTACGGGCTGCCCACACAAATTTACTGAACCTTTTCATCACCTCAGCGTATGACGCCTCATCAGCCCTTGAGAAGTCCAGCATTGCAGGGGTTTCTGCTGTTGTCCCCACATGCATACTGACAGAGATTGTTTCAGTAACCATCGCAAGAACTTGCTGACTCTCCACAACTCACCTCAAACATTCTATATCCAAGCTTCCCCCTTCCAGCTTAGGTCAGCCCACAAGCATGGAGATTTTGTACCCCGTGTGGGCGGCCAGACCGTCCAGCAAGGGTCCGACCAAACCAGAGAACCGTGCCCAAGCCCTAACAGACTACGTAAGTATATTGGAATTTTCGGCAACGTGAAAGCACTCACTCTTCCTGATCGGCTTCATCCATAGCTGGGAGGCCCTCCAGCACATCTTCGTGGCTTTGCGATCAGTGTGGCGTGCTCCGCATCCGCGCCCTCCTTCATTCGGTCCTGTACTTCTTGCGGTTCGGCCGCGAATAGCTCCCTCGCCACTTGGGCATGCAGTTTCAGATGTTCGGCAGCTTTGATCCCCGCCTTTTGTTCGTTGAACAACACCGTGACCTTTCCCTTGAAATCCTCGTGTTGCATATAGAATTGATAATCCAACAGTCGCTTTGGAGGCGGGCCTGTGGGGGTGCGGAACCTTGTAAGCCACTCGGCCCCCGGATTGTTCTTCAGCCCTGCCACCTTTCCCTGCCGCCCAAGCCACAATTTTATTTTCTGGGTCTATCATCAGTCTTTCTTATTGCAAGCATGCTATGGAAGACCTACAGTCTCGGTCGCAGATATTGTACTATTTTTCAGCACCATTTCTTTATCATTAATTGGGGGCCGTGCGTAATCCACAGGATCGTTTGCGTCGGGTTCCTGGTTCAATGGTAGCCGCCACAGGAACTCCACCCAGTATTTTTTAAAGAAGTCATCCCATATTGGACGCGTCTTATTTCGTTTAGACGCCTCCGCGTATGTGGGATAAAAGCCGCAAAAGAAACTCAGCCCGCTTTCCTTGAAAATCGCTTGGTTTCCAGGGTTTTTTATTGGTGGCCATTGGTGCACGTGTCGGGCTTGGAATCGAGCAAGCAAAGTGAAGATGGGGTCAATAAACAATGCCATACACTTTTTCGGTTTTCACTCTTACCTCCTACATCTCATGCCTCGAGTTCTGCCAGAACTTCTGCCAGAAACCATCGCCGCCGTGATGGTGTCTCAACGACGTGCTCGGGATTGGGTTGTTGAAGCCTGCAATGAGCGGAACACGCAGCGCGCCGAGGCAGTCTGTGCCCTCATCGTCGACCTGGAGGAGAACGGTCTACCAGACTATTTCACTGTTCGCGCAGCGGACTTCAGTGAGGAGAACACCTGCCAGGATGCCAAATATGGTGCGATATTTGCTCTCACAAAAAAGTTAGCCTAAATCAATCACACAGCATTCAGCCACTTTGTGTGAGCCCGGAGGGCCAAAATCCACCGCGCTTGCGTGTGTCGGTACTGCCGACTCAAGTATGCCCACGAACTCATCCATCCTCCATTCTCCCACCCGGAATTCCCGGCAGACCCTTCTCTGGACCTGTGGACATCGGACTCGGCAGTTTGGGGTGATTCCACTGGTTGGGGTAACATGGGAGTGGCGTCATCAAGTCGCCTCACCCCCGCAGACGACGAGATATCTCCTGTATTGATCACTAAATCACTCCCATCTTTTGATTGAATATGACTTTCTCTGTTTTCTCTGTACACACTGAAAGAATGGCAAGAATGCTTCGAATTTCGGTGGCTGCATAATGAGTACAAAAAAATTCAGTCTGCATGCTCAGCCTCTCGTTCCGTCCGCATAACAAAAGCCTGTAGGCCCGTGATATTCGAGGTCTCCAGCAAACGGACCGGTGATAGGCGGTGGGTGTACACATGGTTGATGGCGTCGTATCTGGCATTGTCAATGACTTGAGAATTATTATTGAGCCACAATTCACGTACCTATCCTCAAAAAATATTGCTTGACCTTCAATCCCCCAGAGGGTGTCGCCGTTCCTCCATCCGCCAGGATTGCGGGTGGACTGCTGCCTTTGAATGGCAGATTGCAGTCGCACCATGTGAGAAGACCTCACGTCAGATTGGACGACGCGTGGTTTGGAAGGCGATGGCTCGGGCGATCGTGGCGAAACCACAATCGGGGGGTGGGGATCGGCTTGCTGAGAGAATCAGTGCTTGTGCAGGCAACTGCAGGGGCGATTGTATCATAGGCAGAACTGCTGCTCGCAATCCATGCCGCGTGGAGGGAGCAGGCGGACACACAGGAGCAGGCAGCAACAGCAGGCTCGAAGGCATGGGCGGAGCTGCCTCTCATGATCCACGCCATGCGGGAGATGCAGGGGGACGCACAGGCGAAGGCAGAGACAATGGACTCGAGGGGCGGGGATTCGGCCACTGAGGAAAGAGGGGAGTGACTGTGATACTGCTCGCACATGGTGTTTCAGTGTCTGACGGCTTCATGGAACGTGGATGCCTTCTTCCACTTAGCATGCGAGAAGCCCTCGACCTGCTGCCTGGCTACGTGTCTGAAAATCTGAGTTGTCGCGTGAAGCATTCTTGGTAAGAAGACAACGCACTCGCTCGTATAAATGCCGGGCGTATACCCCACACCGACAGTATAGAAGTGACGGCCAGCTGTTGCCAAATGCGTCTGAGCATCCTCATGACCGGTGCTGGGGCGAAAAGGTGGTGTGCAATACATGGTGGCAAGAGGAAAAAGCCACTGCGGAATCACCGGGCTGGTGAGAGCATCCGATTGGGGTCGTATCTACATGTAATATCTACATTACATGTAGTTCGACCCTTGTCACGCTCTAGCTCGCCTCTATTCTTCAGCCGCGTGGGATGCCATCCAAGCAGCGTCCTCCTTTGCTCGTTCTTTAGTGATCATTTTGTCAAGCCGGGCTCAATGTGCAGCCTCCCCATACTTCGCGATGAAGGTGCTGCCACTCAAAATGAGGACAAATCTTTAGCACATGAACGCACATACTTTTGGCGCCTCAAGCGCTGCTTGAATGCCAGATACTTCGCTTTTCTGTTGTTTAATAGTGATGAGAATATCAAGTATTTTGTCAATGAGTGCAAGTCGGCGACGTACTTGGCGCGATACTTAGCATGGGCTGCCTTGATACGTTGAGCAGTCTCCTCCGACACCTCCCCACTATCCTTGATAGCTTTACGACAGCTGGGCATATTGATTAGTGTCCGCAGGCTCTGGAAAGTGTGTGCGTACGCTGCCATGCGCACTTGGACCTTCTCTCGAAGCTCTTCTTCATTTCTAGTTGTGGAGTCAATTACAATGATTGAGAAAGAGTACATGGAACTCACCTCAATCGATACGTCTCACAAGCTTCATGGCGCGCGGTCTTGGCGGCTTCTGAATACTGGTGGGGCTTTCCTGCCTTTTTTGTCATTCCCGAACTGACCAGAGCAAGCTGACCCTTAAAACCACCCAGGGTATAGAAGATAGGTCCTCACCTGTCGTTTGGGCGCCGTGATTGGGTGTTGGCGACAGTTTGAGATTTCATAGTGGTGGTCGAAGAGAGAAAAACGCTAGTAAACAGCTACTGATTTTGGCTCGAGAATCACAGCGATTCTAAAATTGCTTCATCTTCTCAAAAAATACAAATTTAATCGATAACATACCTGAACGTATAAAGGAAGAACTTTGCTGATTTACTTTTTGCAATATGCATCTGTAGAGCAAGGGAGAGCACTTTCAGTTTGGCTAAGTGGCCGAAACGAGTTCGCGATAGCCCCGTAACGAGTTGGCGATCTGTTTCTATTTTTGCAGCAAATGTGCCAATGCATGTCCATGAAAAAATCTGTGGTACTCAGAAAAATTCATGAACACACTACCAGGTGGTGGTAATGAGCTGCCAGCTTCACTGTAAGCTCAACTTCATTCCTTTGACATTTTATCGAGCACGAATTCATTTATTATCAAGAATTGAATTGTAATCGAAGTCTATCAAGCTTATACATTCATGACAAGTGGTTCAAGGCAACAGCCACATATGATTACATTGCAGAGGCCAGGAACCATGAAGTTGTATGGCAAGATGCCGGAAAAGTCTTCATAATTTGGCCTAGAGGATTATTTCGTCAGCTCCATTTTCTCCACTGGCACCACAGACAGATGGATGAAAAATGAGACGTGCTTTGATCAGCTTGGCCGCACGCTTGCCTTCGATGGCTTCACCTCCCGACAACCACGAACCCTCTACCATTTTGCCACGACATCGGGGGTTGGGATAACATTGATTGTACTGGGACATGGTTGGGTGGTATTGGAAGAGAATTTGCCGCTCACACTGCTGGAGGTACAGGTGCAACTTTGTGACATGAGGGCTAGACTCGCCTCCAACGAGCGATACAGTGGGGGGAGGACATGGTGAGGGACAGTGGTGCACGAAAAGAATTGATTGACAACTGGACCGGACCGCGACTCCACAGTTTGTGTGATAGATTGTGCCTGATGACAGTTGCACCGCTTTTCCTGGCTTGACAACGACAGCGACCATCCCAATTGTGCGCTCCCGAGCCGCCACGACCGACTCCGGTTTTCTGCCCGACACAGTTCAAGAGATTACATGTGAAGGTGAATCCAGTTGCAATCCAACTGATATGTTGACCTTATATTATCGTACAGTTGGTGACGTGTTTCGCCGTGGTCACAATGGTCAGGAAATATGAGGAGCGTTTCGATGGAAGATATAAATATATTCTCCTCTTCCCCTATGTGAACTACGCTTATGCAGACTGGTTTACTAACCTTTTGTTTAATCTTTGAAACAAGAGGTACATTGGTGCTGCCCGAAACATAACGTGTTGCAAATGATATTGAGGAAATCGGTAGGTAACTTTCCGCTTGTGGGCTGAGCCCGTCAACGTCCCGACCACCGCGATGGCACGCAGTAACCGCAATAGAAAAGTGGGCGGTTCCTCTACCGTCTCCCACACAGCAGCATCAACGTCTAAGCACACATTTAATGTGGCCTCTCTGATAGCTCCAGAAACTGCACCGATCCAAAGTTATGTCAACCGTTTGGCCTCTGATGGGCGCTCTATTGTGCGGGATGCTGTTCGTGTGGACCCCCCTTCACCACTGAAGTGTGCTCGTTTGGGAGAGCACACTGAGACTGTCAAGGCTCCCGTGGATATGGCTGCCGATGACAATCCGGATCGCTACACCATGTCTCCAGATCTGGATGACGATCCCCCACTTCCTCCCCTCCCTCGTGTGCGTCAGCCATTGAACCCAAAGCATCTGGAGCCTTCGGTGTGCGTTTGAATTTTTTTTTGGCCTGTTTTGAAGGCTGACGTGACGGCAGGACAAGACGATGAACAAGTGGATGCAGATGTTGCGTGATATTTACCTGGTGCAACTCCTGCGTCGAGATGGCTGCGCAGATGCCGACCCAGAGCTGTGCCCACGATGCAAGACTGCGATGCCGCGTTACCGGTGCCAAGAGTGTGCAGGAGGAGTTATGCTCTGCCAAGAGTGTTGCGTGCTTGACCATGCAACAAACCCACTGCATGTAATATATGTACGTGTTTCTCAAATCAAGTGAACAGAACTAACATTTGGAGGTTATGTAGGAGTGGACGGGTATTTTTTTTCACAAAAACCTCACTTCGCGCTCTGGGTCTTCGCATCCAGCTTGGACATGCTCCTCGGGATATTTGTGCAAACCCACAAGCAGGGTATTCCGAGTTTGTAGTCCTCCACCATAATGGCATTCACACAGTTAATGTGGATTTCTGTGGCTGTGACTCGGCACAGAGGGCAGAACCCTATATACAGCTCCTACGCGCATACTCAAAAACACCAACTGGTCAAATCTGGACCAAATTCCTTCAACCAAAGCTGTATCTTGTACTATTTTCTTGCCTCTTTTCACTTCTGACCTCCATTTCACACTCACTGGTCTGGTTGGCCTCCTATTTATCAAACAAGCAAAAAATGTCACTTGGAAAAACTCATGTTTAGAGTGGTATATTGATTCACCTTTTGTTTTCAGGTCCTTTGGATGGACTGTAAGATTGTTTCCATGCACTTGGCCACACTCCTGTGACCTTGGGGAAGATGAAATATCATTAACACACATTTCACATTTGATCAGTGTAAATCATGAGCCTGTGAGAAGGCCCTGCTGTACATGTGCTCTAGAAGGGTTGGTATAGTCTAGAATATACTAGGACACCATTCAGAACCCTTATCAGACCTTGGGATCTCTTGGAATCAGAGAAACATCAGATTTTTTGATCTTGTTAAGATAGTGCTGTTGTAGCTCCCAAGGCCTGATCTAGGGTGTCAAAACTGTTCTAAGTAGTGCTCCAAGCAATATGATGTAGTTGGAAGCCATAGATATCACATACTGAACAACATATTATATGCTAAGTGATTATCCAGGGTGTTGGGCATTTATCACTAGTTTACAGTGCCATATTAGGCCTAGGAAGGCCATCAAGATTCATAACACACATAGAACATTGGGCCTGTGAAGTTAGATCATCCAAAACGGTCCAATATTGAGCAAGATAGCGAGATTTTTGCAAATTTTCCTTTTTGGGACGAAAGCGTTAGTGTCCCAAAAGGGAAGGTCACCCGAAACACATCTGATGGCTGATCTCATGTTGTAGAGCTCATCAAGGGCTACAAGGTTCATATACAACATTTTTTCATCCAATGGCTGGTTGGCCTGCAAAATGCAAAATAAATTTTCAAAGCCAGCGCTTTTGAACTTGAAAGTGAATATATCAGTAGTCTATTGACTCCAATACTGATTCTTGAAGTTGTTACTGACTTGAAGTCAATAGATTAGTGACCGAGTCAATGGTTACTAATTCATTGACTTAAGTCAATTGGTTACTGACTTGTTGACTTGAAGTCAATTGATTACTGACTTGACTTGAAGTCGATGTTATACTGACTTGAGTCAATAGAGTACTGACTTGTTCATTACATTTACTGATTTGAAGTCAATATTCTACTGACTTGAGATCAATAAGCTACTGACTCAGAGCCAATGAATTACTGACTCAGTTATTAGGTTTACTGACTTGAAGTCAATAGGTTTACTGACTTGAGGTCAATAGGCTACTGACTTGAAGTCAATAGACTACTGAATTGAAGTCAATAGATTACTAACTTGAAGTCAATAGCTTACTGAGTTTAACTCAACAGATTACTGACTAAAGTCAATACATTACTGACTTGTAACCAGAAAAGGAAGGTTTTGTTACTGATATCAAAGGCTGTTAGTAAAGACACTACATTAGATCAACCTAGAGTCAGTAGTTGTCTTGATATTGGCTTATAATAGCCTTTATAATACACATTTAAAGTTGCAAAGACTCGCATTCACTCGAGTATTTTGCATTTTGTGACACAACCAAGCATCGGATAAGCAAAATTCTTATACAGTTAGATTTGTATTGAAGAGGGCTACAACTTTGATTTTGGTCTATTTTTAGCACAATTGCCTTTTTTGGCAATCAAGACTCGCGTTTGGGCGAGTATTTTGCATTTTGTGGCCTAACAAAGCATCTGATAAGAAAACTGTTTGTACAGTCAGGCTCATCTAAATGAGCTCTACAACTATGATTTTGGTCTATTTTTAACCATATTTCCTTTTTGGGTAGTGCTGAAAGCTGGCTCTTTTGAGCCCAGGCATCAAATGTACAGGAATAGCCAGGCAACTATCAAATCCATGCAAATATATAATGCAAAAGCATATTTTAAAGCCATCAATTTGTCAACAACCATCAATTCCAGCATATATAGGTGGAAATATTGTGAGTGACTGTTTAAATAATATTTTAAAGGTTGCCAGCCATGCCGAGGGCTGTATTTTGATTGAACATCACATTTGTGACTATATTATTCTTTATCATGTACCTTTGCAAAAGACCTGTCAGTTAACTAGCATGGTATTTTGTAAAATATTTACCATACCAGCTGGATATGCGGGATCTCATATGCTAAAGGTTGGCAGCGGCTATTCTACGCCTACGATTGGATGTAATGTGCAAGGAGCAGGCCTCCCAGCGCGAGGCTTTCGAGCTGTTCTTGTTACAGCAAGCGGAGTGGGTGCCAGCCTGGAAGAAAATGGTCGAGGAGTACGAGGCAGGTCTGACCACGAAAAACCCATACAGTCTCGAGATCTCCGGTACATGATGCCGTGTGATACTGCGACGTTTCTGAATGATGGCTGACAGCGACGCCGAGGATGACGAGCGCGGAGACATTGACAGCGACGAGGAACTACTATTGGGTGGCGAAGTGGATGAATATTGATAGCATTTGTAATGAGTATTCTGCGAATAAACCTAGTTCGAGTTTATTTGATGTCTTGGGCTGACTCAGGGTGAGTGATTATGACTATAACGAAGCCTCCTGAATGCTCAGGAAGTCACAGAAAGAAGGGAATTTCGAGGCACCTTGTTTTGATGGTTTTTGATTGTATTGATGACGCTGTTTTCGACACATGATTGAGTGGTTTTGAATGGATTGAGAGTGGCTAAGAGCGGGTGATTCTGATTCCATTGGAGGGAAGGAGAGACTCCAAGAGAGGGTAGGAAAATGGTAGGCCGTGTTTTAATTCCCAATCGAGAAGGTGGGCGCTTTTTTATTCTGCTTTGGGAGTATATACAGGCAACATCTTTGGGACCAGCATGTAGACAGGTAACCGGGATGCTTGGGTGATTCTGATTCCAGCGGACAGAAGGAGGGAGGGTGGGGAAATGGGAGGCTGTCTTTGATTCCCAATCGGGAAGGCGGATGCTTTTTTATTCCCACTTTGGGAGGTATATACGTGCAACATCTTTTGGGCCGGCACATAGGCAGGTAACCAGGAGGGAGGGATGGAGAGTAGGGAAATGGGAGGCCGCCTTTTCACCTTGTATTGTGCCAACTTTGCAAAATGTAGTCAGGCAAGCCAGAGAGACTTTGCAAAACGTTCTTGGTCACCAAAACAGGAAGGATGTTGGCCTTGTTTGACACCAGGGCCCAAGCCCAGCTCCTCGGCAGCCTCCAATCCTCATCAGTTCAATCACCACATTATTTCTCTGACCTCGCCGGGTGCGCCGTCCCCTCGGGACTTCGGCAGAGCTGCCTCTTAAGAAAACAAAGACAAATATTTTGAATAATACAATAATTTCTCATAGAAAAATACACAAGAAATTTCCAAAAATAACCAGTAATTCAATACTACCTGCAGCAAAACAGAACCCGCGCACGATCAATCGTCCTCGGCCTCGCCGCCCATGAAGAACTCCTCGTCGCTGTGCACGTTGCCCATATGTCCATCGTCCTCGCTAGCTTCGTCGGTGCCGCAGTCATCCCCGAAGTCACCAGCATGCCCCTCCGTGCCCTCAGCGCGGCCCCCCCTCGCCCTCAGTGCACCCTTCCCCCATCCACAGCATCCCCTCCCTCTTCACCAGCGCTACCCCCTCCTTCGTCCCCACCAACGCAGGCTCCCTCCCGGTGTACCTGGATGCGCTTGCGCCCGCGACCGCGGTGGATCTCGGTCATCGCGACAGTGACCTTGAGCACCAGCTTGCGGTACATCTGCGCCTGCTTCAGCGCGTAGGCTGTCTTGCCTTGCGCTAGCTCAGCGTCCGTTCCACCAGCTGCAGCCTGGGCTCGCGCCTCCCAACGCCCTGCCTCGTGCTCGAACGAGGCGAGGACGCGCCGATACTCCTCTTCGAGGAGTGCGACCTCCTCCTTCCAGCGCTTGGACCGAGCCCGTGCCTTAGTCCATTCGATGCGCAGGGCCTCTTCAAGCTCCGCATCCGTTCGGTTTGGTTCCCGCCGCAGTCCAAATCCAAGAGACCTGCCGCTTGTTCTCGGCGGCGTTGACCACATGCTGGCCCTCGGCACCTGCCCCCTCCTCGCGGTCATCGCCGTCACTGCTGCTTCCGTCCTCTGCATCAGGCACTGACCCCCTCTCCATCGCCAACTGCCTCAGCTTCTCCCGGCGCCTCGCGTCGCGTTTCTTCTGCCGGGCTTGTCGTTTGGAGAGCTCCTCAGCGTCCTCCATGGTCCGTACATCCTCCCCGCAGCAACTGACGCCACCCTGATGCCTCCTCCGGCCGGAGCTTGCGAAGTGCGTCCCATGACGCCTGGTATCTTTCTGAGTGCAGGCGTATCTTGCTTTCATTGCGGGCTACAAGCGTCCGTGAGCGGGTATTCGCCCCCTGGTGCCGCGCCTGAATCTCTTTGTACCGGAGTAGCCTTGACTTGACGTGGAGCTGGTTTCGCAGGCGCACCAGCGCCTCTGAACACTGGGCGTCGCGCGCCAGAATCTCGATCAAGTGCACGCCTGCTATGCACCCAGCTTCGCGCTCGGCAGGGGAAAGAGCGGATGGGAGCATGAGCGGAACGTCTTCAGGGAGCTCGTTGGGATTGTCCGGGAGTCGTGACAGCGCCTGCAGCGCACCGGGCGAGTACGTCGCCTGCAACTTTCTAAAACGTATTATCCCACGGCTGAGCTTCCTCCGCATCGATAGCACGTCGATTTTCTGAGCCGTAGTGCCCGCCTTCTTCAGCTCCACTTGAACGCGTACACGCCGCCTGGGCAGGGTCAACCGGACGGAAAAAGAAGAAGCACAAAGTACTTACTGTTCCTCCTCCAGATCAAGACCCGCATATATGAAGCTGCTGGGGCTCACATTGTGGACGGCGGGCACGCCCTTCGCCGCGGCGGCCTGCTCTTCTTCTGCAAATTTGAGCTTCACCTCCACCTCTGTGAGGTCTGAAAAAATATCAGCGACGTTTAACTGCAGGGAAGAACGGGGTTACTCACGCCGCATCTTGATCTCGTAAGGGTTCTTCGCAGTGCGCGGGCTTGCGTCGTACAACCTCGCTTGCTCCTCCCAATCAGGGACGCGGTCCGCTTGCTCCGCAGAAAACACCTCGAAAGCGCCGCTTTGGGCTTCGCGTTCCTGTCGAGCATTATCCAGTCGCTTACGCAGGAGAGTGCCTAAGGGAAGTGAGCTTTCGGAGGGTTGCGGCTCAACATAAAAAGCACGCACCGATTGAGACGAGCTTGTTCCAATTCCAAAAAGCCCAGTGATCATCAAGCACATCGCGCCTGGATCCAGGCCCCATCTCCTGCGTGCTTGAGGCAACCCCACTGATGTTCGCCCAAGGATGCTCAATGCCCTCGCCATCGGTCTGGCCCGCCCCAAGAAGGAAGTTGAGCGAGAACGCCAGCTGACAGGCCAGCGTATGGGAATGTATATGCATTTTGGGGATGACGAAGTGGAGGAGTTCGATGACGATCGCTAAACGCATTTTTCCGGGAAGACCAAGCAGGCGTTCAACCAGCTTTTTCCACCATTGGCAAATGATGTCGTACAATATAACCTTCTCCAACCCCTCGTGCTTGTGCTGCATTATCGACGAGAAGATCCAATCCATATTAGCATACCTATTTTCCAGTCAGCGCCTCTCAGTGGAAAGATGCCTGAAGACGCCCTACCGCTCCCCTTTCTGTAGGTCTCCAACGCCGTTCGCCTGTACAAACTTGTGCCGCGCGCAGACGCCCATCCCTACCCCAGTAGCGCTATACCCCCGGGAGAATTTTGTGTTGGCGTAGTCTAACGCAGCCAGACCGCTGCATGTACTCATCTGTAGCCGGTGTCAGTATGGACATTCGTAGTATGGCCAATTGAAGGCTCACTTCATTTTGATCAGTGACCGTTAGGAGGTACTGACGATAGGGCTCGTTCTCCACGAAATACGCCCAGCCCGTGCCCAACCCCAAGTCGCGTAGGGTCGCTGGACACCAGGCGACGCTTGAGCCGGAAGCAGGCGTCCAAGGCAAGGAATAAAATATACAGAAACCTGCACACATTATGAGCCAAAGCATGAATGTGGGGGGAAACTCTTACCTCTTCTCCTTCGGCGCGTTCTCCCATCCCTCGGGCAGGTTCACCCCTGGCCTGGGACAAGCAGGGCACTGTATCACAAGCTCACCGGCTTGAGTCCCGTTCACTCCGCCTGGATCATGCCCGCGACCCCCGCGCTTGAGCATGAGAAGGTTTCTATAAGCTCAGGTCATGCGCAGGGAATTCTCGATAACGGTTGGGTAGCGGCGATTCGGCAGTTCCAGAAGCGTCGGTAAGCTTCTCCAACGAGGTGTAGAAATCGAACATAGTGGTCTTGCCTTGGAGGGTCTGGACGTGGAAAAAGTCCAGCAGACGGAACGTCGCCGCCCGTCTTGGGCATATCGTGCGTCGCAGGGAACCAGCCACAGCGCAGAAGTTGGATATGATGCTCACCCACTTCGGCGCGGTGCGTGCAGCCGCAAAAGTCGACGGCTATGCGGTGAATGTAGCCGATGTCGAGGACAACGAAATCTCCATGCGCTCTTTGCGGGTGCACACAGCCTGCATGCCCGAACTGAACTCGAAGCCCTAAATCCTTAAGAGAAGTCCGTTGGAAGAACTTCCCGTCCCAGCGCTGCAGTCCACCGTTAAATATTAGCACGGGAGGGAGCATCGGTCACCCTACCTCTATAATATGGAGGGGTTAGCGCTGGTGATCCCGGTACGCAGCATTCCAGGCAATAGAGCTCCCCGCCAAAGCACTCCCTGCAGCGGATGGTTGGGACGGCGATTTGGCAGCCAGGGCAGCTCATTTGATCAGTGTCGCCGCATCCGTCGAGCCGTAGCAATTCCGCCAAGTATTCGTCACACAGCGGTCGGTACTCGAACAAGGCTTTATCTTATTCATCATTGATGAATCAGCGACAGATTTCAGGATGGAAGGGAAACGCACCGAAGGTTTCAGAGGATCTTTAGGCCTGCAACGACGGGCTGTCATAGTCCCGGATAGAGGGTAGAAGCCACCCAGATCCATGTTATAGCGCTCGCCGTTGATCCCTTCGGGCTCAAATCCCAGAGGTTCCCAGAGTAAAGAGTCCGCTGCGTTCAATTGCAATTCTGACTCTTGCTGGCGTTGCCGTTTGACGGGGGAAGGAGGCGCTATTGGGACGACCTCCGCATGCACGCGACGGCCATCCGCGGTTGGTCGCTCGACCCGTGTGTCGATTGGTGTGTCGCTGGGAGGCACAAGAAAGTCGGCGACGGATTGAGACCAAACGTATTCATTTGTGGGCCGGTCCTCGCCGCGTAATGGCTTCGCCCGCTTCGTTCCAGGGTGTCGATGGTGCATTGGACGCGCTTCGGTCGCGTCCAATGCGACCCCGCTGTCGTGAAACCGCCAGCAGAGCCGGGCACATGCACCGTGCGTGGCTACACCACTCAACCCAAACACTCTTCAGTCCTCGGTCTTAATCCGATTATTTATCTTGTGGAAGGTCTCCGAGGTGAACGGGCTCGAATCCCAACCGGTCCATATTTATGCCATGCCTATTTTTTTCTTCTCCTAACACTCACCGTCTTGCTCCGCAAAGCGTCCCACTGTCAAGGGTCCGTGTCCTGAGGACCTGTTTGCTAATGTAGCTGGGATTTGGAAACATATCAGGGATGATGTCAAGGGTTCGATTCCCTTCGGATCCGTGAGTGAACACTGGGCTTTTTTTCTGCCCATTCTCGGTACTTTTCTTCTTCAATGTCAGCCTATTTATTTAACCCTCCTTGCCCCGCACACATTCCCTCTTCATACAATATTTCTCACAACAGTTTTCTCACAAGAGGCATTCATAATTCCGTCTCTTTTAGCAAACTAGTCAACCGTGTCGGCCTCGTATTCGTATTCGTTCAGCAGATTACATAATTTCCATTTCTTCCTCCTGGTCCTCGTCGTCGTCCGGCTGCTCCATGTTGCGCACGCGGTTCAAAGTCATCGCCATCCAGTCGGCACTGAGTGTGAGGATAACATTGGCCAACGCGGAGGGAACTTTTACGCCAGTGGGAAAGAACTGACTCAACTCCAACGTGAAACTAGGGGCGTTAAGGCTGGGTTTGTTCCGGTACCAAGTTTGGGGTGAAGTTTGTATGAAGCCAGGGGTATCCGGATCCTGAGTCCATTTCTCAATATGAACTTCACCATCCGTACCATGCAAGAGTTTGATCAGGATTCCGACTCGGACGGACTGCAATTGAGGTCAAACACACTTCCGTGAACGATGATAGGATAATAACGGACCTCGAAGTTGTTGAACCATTTGTGCATTTTGTCCACAACATGTGTCAAGGTCTCATTGTCCGCGCACTCGATTACTACGATAGGGCGAGACTTGCGGCCTGCGGTACCTGGACTATCCTCAAATCCAAAACATTGGTCGGATTCGATGTTCCCTCTCTTCGGGTAGGTTATGCGGAATTCTGGCAGCGAACATTAGCAGAGGCTCTGGAAGAAGAAAGGGGGGAACATACTGGATGCGCCGAAAGAAACAATCTGGCGGGTCTCATCAACACGGTCGATTTGAGAGCATAGCTCCCGATGAATAGCAACGTGCAAGGTCTCGTGTGCACGTCCGGGCATGCACTTGAGGATCATCTTCTCATCGAAATAATACATTCTGTTAGTGTATGTTGTTAGCGCTATCGAGTAGGAGGGGCCGGCCCGACATACGCCAGTCTGAACATCTGGAGACTTTTGTCTGCGCGGAGATGTCTCTGCACGGCGAGGTATTCATCCCACATCATGGATATCTCTTTGATACAGCTACCCTTATCCGGAGCCGCCTTTCGCAGAGCGATGAACTCCTTGTAGCTCGATACAAATTTAGCGACCGCGTCCGGCGCAACTTTGGTGGCAGAGCTCTGCGGGGTGTCTTTGGGCACTGCTTCAGCTCTGTCAGGCACGTCGTCTGGTGCAACTTTGGTGGCAGAGCTCTGCGGTGTGTGTTCAGGCACTGCTTCAGCTCTGCCAGGCACTTTTTGGGCCATTGGAGCTGCTTCAACTCTTTCACCAACCGGTCAATGCAGAGGGTCGTGGCTGCCACTAAATGCCTACCTGGATGGAGATAGCGGAATGGTACGGTTCGTGACAGTGCTGAGTGGCACGGACGCGGTGCGAATACATTTAGGGCGATTCATTCTGTCAGGAGGTGTCGGGCTCAAACCAAAGTGGAAAGCAGCACTGCGGCAGCAGTCGCTATTGGTCAGCTGCTGATGCTGCGAAATAAAATACCCACCCGGCACCAAAATAAAATAATGAATTTTCTGCACTTGCACTGACATTGTCAATCTATTCAATAAATCATCAAGGACTTCCGGGGGAAACTTTATCTAGTGGTTTCGACCGTCGCAGCTTTAGCCAAGGTAGCGCGTCGATCTGGGTTCGACTCCCAGTCTTCCCATTTCAAATGTTTCATCTATTTTTTGACAGGCGCGGCGATATATGATTAAAGGAATAATTCTTCAAGAGGTTTAACGGCTCGGTGTCCCGGGACCATTGGGTCTAAGTAATACAGACAGCAGTCGGATTTCCCAATTATTGGTGGTTCGAATCCGTCACGAGCCATTTTCCTATTATTTCTTTTTACAGTGGCTGTCATGAATATTGATGGCTGATGGTCTCCATCCCTTCTTCTCTCTTTGAGTTCCTTACGCTCTAAATCGCGTCTTTACTTTCTTCCTTGTCCAATCCTTGCCCATCTTCTTATTGGCTACTCTCGCTCTCAGCCGGCCTCCTTGGCCCTCACCCGCTTACTGTCTATGGAAGCAACCCTTTGACTCAGCCTCCGACGGCGTCGCCGTTCTTCGCCATGCTTCTTTTACGTTTCCGCCCAGTCCCTCAATCGCCTTTGCTTATCCTCTAAACTCAGCTCCCTTTCCAAGAGCCAGACGCCATGGAGGTAGTATGCCCTCGCCGCAAAACGAGGAAACAAAGCCCTAGTGAGTCCCACCATGGAATCTGTCCAACACCCTCATATCCAGCCATTGTAGCGCTGCCCTCGACCCCTAAAATCAAGTTGTTTCCTGAAGAAAATACCGAGGTCAAGTCGGAGCCGCAAGTCGAAGTGGAGACATGGATAGAGCAGGGTATGAAAGCATTTGAGGAGTGGATGGCGCAAGCGGATGAGAAGTGAGTAATGCTTGCGTCCCTTAATACTTTTCGATCCTCACACCACACAGGCCTTTCATGCTGGACCTTACAATGCAGAAGGACCAGGATGAGCTGTACGTTCCTCCTTCTTTCTATTTCTCGTCCTCGAATTAATTCCCATCTGCTGCAGAACCCTGACCCCGGAGCAGCAGGAGCGGGAGATCGAGAGAGAGCGTACCTGGAACTGTGTGGTGAAGATCTGTCTGGACAACATGTCGGAATGGGATCGGCAGCAGTGGTTCCGGGATCGGGCGGGAGGAAGAACGGGCGGGAATGTTCACGCTCGGCTTTGCAGGGCCCTCTGAGCTCTCTGCCGTTCGCTGATTATACGCCCAAGGGTGCTTGCCAATATGTCGAAATCTAAATCGTTTTCCAAATCGACCCCGACTTATCCAAGTTTTCCAAATCGATCCCGACGTAATTGTCATCCCTGACTCAGTTACTGTTTCTAGGGCTTCACAACCCTGACGTAATTGTCCCTTCGCTCTGCTGAGTCAACCCCCGACTCATTCGCTGTTTCCAGGGTTTCACGAACCTTCGTGAATCCTCTATTCGGGCCCCAGGCACCCATGCCACCTATGGACAACAAGAAGGCTTCCTTTCCCCCAGGCGTTCTCCACGTGCTCGCTCCTCGCTCCTCAGCACCTATGCAGCCCGGTAAGCGTTCCGCCCTTCGCGCCCTTCTGCCACCGCTGCGAGTACGGGGCTCCGACCTTGGGGCCGCCGAAAGCGCTTTCTTCGAACGGGGTCCTCCAACTCCACCGTGAGTACGTGGCTCCGACTTTGGAGCCGCCGAAAGCATGCATGCCTTCTTGGTTCTCGCTTTTTTCAACCCAACGCGAGCACGCGGCTCCGACTTTGGAGCCGCCGAAGTCGTTTTTTTTATTTTTCGGGACGGTACCTTCCCTGCTTGAAGCAGCACTGACGGCTTGCACAGGACGGCGCACGCGGTCAGGAGCAGAGTTCAGCCCCTTTGCAACCGCCGTAGCTCTTGAATTGCCCCACTTTTGCCTCCATGACCTGTTGGCCGAGCGCGACGAAAATCCCGACTTGGACTCCGACTCCACCAGCGGAGATGGTGCGGATTCCGATGACGACGAGACCACGCCACCTTTGCTGCCCAAGAACCCTCTCATCCCCGGCTCCATAATCCGCGTCACACGCCCCGGAACACCCATGACCCCTCGCCGCCCTGGGGACCCCATCCCTGGCTCAGTCATCCGTGTCGCTCGACCTCCACCAGCGCCTGTCGAAAAGGCATCGCCTGCCGAAGTGAAAGCGCGCCGACTTCGGAAGAAGCACCTCAAGGACCGCGCCGCTCGCCGCGTCCATCGTGAGGCGCTCAGGGTCAAGGCAGGCAGCCGCCTCAAGCTCTGCGCAGCGCTGCGCGTCTGACAAGCCGTCCCAGTGCAAATTAACCTTGGTATCAAGGATGAAGCTTTCCACGCACCGGTTGCCTCCTCGGGATGGCAGGCTGTACGCCAAGATGAAGTGGAGCGTCGCGCCTTCACGTTGGACGAACTACTGGCCAGCGACAAGGGCATGCGAGTCTTCGACTGGCAAGGGTACGTTGCCGTCTCTTCACTCATCCTCTTTCTGAGCCAGCCTAGCAGGCCCACACCTGTCGTCGACGCGGATTGCCACATCCTCCTCTGCCTCGGCGGCTTCCTGGACGACGAGCACTGGGGGCGCGACGTTGCCGAGGCGGCGGCGACTCGAATGCAAAACGCCGCCATTGACGCGTACACGGAGGAGGAATGGAGGCGCTCCGCCGGAGACGCTCGCCGCGGGACGCACCATGCCGAGAGCGTCGGCCCTTCCATGGGCGGGGGCCAAACCTACCTCCAAAACCTGGCTCACAAGGCGCGATTGCTCGCCATCTTCGCCGGCCTGTTCGCCTCCAAACCTTTCCAGCGAATTGCAGGATGGACTAACAGTAAGCGTTCAAGCACCCTGCATCGTCGTCCCCGCTGATCTATACTCGCAGTGCTTTTCATGGCTTTTGCCCCTGTGCTCCACGCCTTCTACTGCACCAGCTTCCAGCAACTGGTGGAGTGGGATCATGCGCAAGAGCGTGCAAAGCATATCCTGCCCAACTTTCCCCCACACCTCTCCATTTTCTCAACAGCCACGTTTAATTTTGGTCCTGCAACGGCGACGTTTCCTCACCTTGACTTTCGGAACCTAGCCTGGGGTTGGTGCGCCATCACCGCCCTGGGACAGTTCGACCCCGATCGCGGTGGGCACCTGGTCCTCTGGGACCTGAAGCTCATTATCAGATTCCTGCCAGGCTCCACTATCCTCATCCCCTCCGCGATACTGCGTCATTCCAACACGAGCGTCCAGGCTCATGAAACGCGGTTTTCTTTCACGCAATTCACCCCTGCGGCTCTTTTTCGCTGGGTTTACAACGGGTTCCGTACGGACAAGGACGTCGACTCCTCCCCATCTACAGGCCCCAAAGAGCATGAGCAGCGGCGATGGGATAGGGCGCCGCCGCTGGGAGGAAGGCATCAAGATGTATCAACGGTGGGATGGGCCCGTTCGCACGCTGTAGTACACTTTTAGTCTACGTTTGAACGACGTATCTTTTGGAATGATACAATCTATACATCGATCTTCTTGTGGTTTCTTATTCTCTATACCACGACGGTTACTGGTCAACGATATGTCACTCAGCTGTCACGGGGAGTTATGGATGGCGAACTCGTTACGCCATATGGCGAACTCGCTGTGTGTATGCCGAACTTCGCCACTAGCCGAAACTCACGGACGGTGAGCTCCAGCCTCAGAACATGGAGCAAATCGCAATCGTTGGCGGGGTGTCTGATTCTTTAGATTACAACGGGCGTTCCAGAATTTAGTTCAGATTTTTGCTGACTTTGATTTTGTGAAGTGGGTTGGGACGCGAAATCGGCTTGAGGCTACTAAAGTGTACTGCCTTTCAGACCTCAACCACTACCTTCATCTCGCAACTTTTCTGTGCAGCCTCAATTCTTGTAATACTTTCTTCGTATATGTTCGGAGCACTTCTCGCCTGATTTCCCCCGCTTTGCGACGCTCACCAACGTCGGGAATGTCGAAGAAAGCGACTCAAGCCTCTCAAGCACAAACGGCGGCAGCCGCCCGTTACCGTGAAAAGTGAGTATGGCGCCCACATTTTATCTTTCGCGGGCTCACCCCAAATCAGAAACAAGGAGGTGTTGCAGCAGAAGGCTCGGGAACGGATGGCCAGGTTGGTCTCAATACCGCCATTCTGACTCCGACTCATAGACACCGGGCTCAATTAGTTGAGCATCCACAAGAGCAGGAAGCGTACAAGGAGCGTGCGCGACAGGCGGGGGCTCAATACCGCGCCCAGCACTGAGGGCATTTGGCCAGTAGGCAGGCGGATAGGCGCGCCATGTGCGTTTCGTCTATTCTCGTCCCACCGTTTGGCTAATTTATTGCTGATTTATTTTATTCCAACCGCTCATACAGGGCATTCGTCACAAAGCATGGCTATGCTGAATGGCTCGAGCGCCATGTCGACAAAGGCGGTTCCAGCTCCGCTGCCGAGCTCAGTGTCCAACGCACTCGCCGTGCGAGTGATACCAGCTCCAGCCCGATGCGCGAGGGCGAGCCTGGCGCCCACCGCCGCGGTCCTCGACGTCGCTGTTCCCGTCGCAGCCCAAGCCGACATCGTCGTGCGCGCGATGAAAGCCCCGAGCCCAGTGCAACGCGCCGGCGGCGGTCGCCGTGCTAGTCGCAGCCCCGAGCCTAGTGCTAAGCGCCGTGATGGTCGACGTCGCCATTCGCGCGATGAAAGCCTCAGTGCCGGCCGCAGCCCCGATCACCACGCACGGCGACGTCGCCATTCCCATTGCAGTCCGAGCCCGAGCCCGAGCCTGACCGCGCCAACCCGCCGCCACCGCCGGATCCTGAGACATCGACCTACGAGGAGCGACTGAATTATTTCTTGGATTACTGCGATCCCACCACAGCTCCGGACTACGTGCCAAAGCCCGGTGAACAAGCCTACTTCCAACGGGGCAAGCGCCGATGGTCCTCGTAAGGGCTCGTACACTTTCTTGTATGGATATCTTGTTTTGAGATGCAGTGGACTTTTTGGGGTTATCGCTCAGGAACTTGGTGCGATCCAATGTGGGAGATTTCTCAATAAATTTTGTACGAAGCATTTGATACACATTTTCTTGGTAATAAAATAGCGCCTATTTTATTATGCAGGATAAGACTCAGGATAATATATACTTGGGGAAGAAACGAGTGGGGGCTAAAGGTAGGTGTGAAAAAAGAAGGATAAATTGATGAAGGAGACCACCGGATTCGAACCCGGTTACGCCCGGTGAATTAGCCAAGAAACCGCACGCACTTAACCAGTTGTTAAAGAGTCCCTTCCGTGTAGGGGAGAAGGCGCATACTATGACGAGGTTGGCATCGTCGTCAACACCAGATTAATAAATTTTGAGGCTTAAGACTTCAGAAGGAGTAAACCGTCAGCAATTTTATCCAAGTCGGCTGAGCTGAGTAGACGAAGGGCAAAAGTGAAAGCATTGCAAGAAGATATTCAAGATTTTGAGATTTATATACAATTTTTTTTCGTGAGTGAACTATTTTCTCATCCACCCCTCAATCCAGGTCCCCCAACGCACCCACGGCAGGAACGGGGTCGCCGTCGCCGCCGTCCGCGCCACCCAAGGCCAGCCAATTAAACAGCGGATCGAAGTGCCTGCAAAATACTGTTCAGCAAGTGCGTTCGTTAAAATCAAGAAGGATAGGCAACACTGACTCCTCCTGCGGTACTAGAGGAGGTGGACCGTCGTCATCACTGTCGCTGTCTTCGCCGAGCTCCGCCCTAATCTCTCGCAAGAGCGTACAATGGTCCCGGACCGAGGTTGGCGAGGCTGTCAGCTCCCGGAGGCGCTGTTCGAGTCGGCCCCAAGACAGCTCTTCATCGCGGACTTCCTCGGGTGTCTTCGCCCCGTCTTGCTCGGCGATGTCAGCGAAAGAGTCTCCTGCTTTGATCTGCGCGTCGCGCGCATGGCGAAACCCCTTCACGAGCAGCGCTCTCTTCGTAGACTAGTAGGTTCATCATATGTTGGGTGTAATCACCGAGGCGATCGATGAGCGCGTTGGCGGTGGTTTCGCCCGTCTCCCAGCTGATTTCTGGGCGTTCAAACTCCTCGATTGGGAACATTAGATGCGAAAGGCCATGTTGGCGGTGATGAAAACGACGGAAAAATTGGGTCTGAAGAATGCCGACGGTAGCCTCAAGCTCGGCGAGGAGGTTGTTGGTGGAGAGAACTTCCTCAATGGGATCGGCTTGGCGAGAGGCATGATTGCCGGAGACAGGGATGGCCTCAGTGGGGTTACCGCTGTTTTGCTGAGTGAGTGATCATCGATCATCAATTTCAGGATGGACGGTGTTCTCACCGTTCTTGCGAGCTCATTGCTGGACATGGTGAGCTCTTTTTGTAAAGGCCGACTTTGCGCACCCCCAGATGGCCACCTGACTTACTGTATAGGTCCCCTGACTGTGAGAGCGTGGCGTTGACCGACTAACAAGCTATAAAGTTCACCATGTGACGCCAAACTCTTGCCCACCACTCTTTACAAAAACAAAAACTTCACAAAAAGCTTCTGGCATTGCTCTCTAGCTCGATATGAACCGTTGCATGCCCCCCTTCTACCCTTCGCCGGGACACGAGGATACCTTTGTGCATGATGCTTCCCCCCAGGCGCGCTACTTTGTGGTGGGGAGGGGGCATTGCGGCACGGGAATATTCACCAAAGTGTACGTCCGTTAATTTTATTCAAGAAATTCATTCTGAATAAATGGGTTGCAGAGCTCGAGCTAATGAGCAGACCGACAGCTTTTCGGGGTTCCTCAAGCGCTCGTGCAAGCGCTGGTCGGGGCCCAAAGGCGTCGTGGAGGTGTCTGCACAGATGTGCGGTGAACATCATACCGGCGGCTGCCCGCAGAACCATTTGCCCATGGGCTTCTCCGCAGCGACCGCCGTGGACCGGCATGGACCTCCCCCCGGGCTCGTTGCTCGTAGTACCCCCGCTCCAGCCAGCGCGCCCACGGTCCTGGCGCCGGCGGTCGTGATCCATTCACCGTCAACGCCCCCACGCAGCGGTCCCGGCTTGTCGTTTGCTTTGCCCGTGTCCCCCGTCTTCATTCGGTCCAGCGTATCCCCAAGCCCTCTTGCAGCCCGTGCAGTTCCCCCGCCACCTTATACCTCGGCCTCCCCTGGTGAATGTGCTCCTGGTGAACGTACCCCCCTTCAACCAATTCTTCTCACTTCCCGTGAGCACACTCCTGTGCCCGCCGCGCGCGCTCGCGAGCGAACGCCAACTCTCACTTCCATTAACTCGCGCGTCTCCACGCCCTCCTCCGCGGGATCGATCTCCTCTCTCAGCGGCATCTTCTCCCCCGACGGCACTCCCTCTCGGCCTCCGCCCATTGTTCGTGTCTCCCCTGCTGCCGCCGCTATCGCGCCCTCATCCACTCCCGTTACCACAGCGGCTGTGGGGGAGGAGTTCACGGAAGTGGAGGAAGACGACGAGTTCGAAGAGTTCGAGAACGACGAGAACGATCTGGTGGATCAGCTCTTCTGGGCAGTGCTAGGCATTAGTCGCCGTGTCTTTTCTCACGTCGGGGATGCCGTAGCGGCGGCAGAGCGGGCGGGACTGGGAGCTCGCTTTACCCTGATATCCTCCGTGGATGTCGCTAACCTGGAGACGAGCCAAGATCTGGCTCGGCTGGAAAGCCCCACCTCCATCTAAGCGCTGCCCTCGCCGCCTGCCTTGGGCCTCCCTTACTTTACTGCCTATTGGACTTTTATCCTGTCTTGTTATGCCCTCATCGCGGCCGCGTCTCCATCGTCACCTTCTGGACCTTTATCCCCGTCCCTCCCTGTCTTGAATACGTTGTCTAGTCTACATCGCTACAATTTTTGCTTGGTTTCTATTGGACTTCTACTATCCCCCTCCCTCCCTGTCTTGAACACATTGTCTAGTCTAAGTTACTGCAATCCTCGTACCTATTGGCCTTCTACCGTCTATCCCCCTCCTTGCCTCCCACATCTTGTATTGCTGGAACTGTGCTTTTTCGTGTATTTTGTAGCCATTGTTTGTAAATGAATCAATTCATGTTCTTGTAAATAAGCCTCACTCGAAGGAAAAAAAATTAGCTCGGTTTTATTGGATAGGATGCGTTGGCATCGGTACATGTAAAATCGCAAGAAGCTTCTTTTCGGAGGTTGACGTGCGCGCTCACTTGCCACCCACACGTCCCACATCCAGACTTCTCCGCCCTCTATCGTGCAATGACCAAGAACAAGGGGAAATCCCGGGACGACGAGCCCCCCAAAAAACGCGGGAAACCAAGGGGACATTCACGGCAGGAGGGAAGAATTCCTGTTGCTGTTGGTCAATGAGTATTGCAAGCAGTCGGACGCGCGAACAACGCGCACCTGGTGGAGCGCAGGGGTCTGGAACCAGTACTGGGCCAAGTTCTCGTGGGATCTGCCGTTTGATCAGGAGCCACCAGAAAGTTTGGAAGGTTACAACAAACCCGATAACGAGCTTTCGCCCGAGGAAAAATTGCGAAAAGCTAAGATCATGGACGATACGGAGGCGGTAAGCGGAAGCACCCAGGGCTGGAGAAAAGACTGATTCGAATGCCAGAAAATCAAGCGCTGGTTTTCATACCAGAGACAGAGTACACGTGGAGGAGGTAACCCATGGACGAAGTTCATGGCCCAGGTCCAACAAGTTGACGACCACACGCCCCAAGCGGCTGGCAACCTATCAGGTCTATATGCAGGACGAGGAGAAGAATACCAAGATTAATGCCGTGTTCCGGGAGCGCTTTCCGGATAGAGTGGGCAAAAAGAATTCAATCAAAGAACGGAGCGCGATTGCGCGTGAGCTGCTGGAGCAAAAGGACGAGGAGGTCAAGGAGGAATTTCGCCTGAAGGGCGAGGAGGAGTACCAGGACGCGATGGCCGAGTATAAGGCGGGTGGCGGCATCGACGTGGAGCCTGAAGAAAGCACAGCAGCAAGGGAACAGTAAGTGTACATATTTGGACGTGAAGGGCAGACTCTAACTTACAGGTGCAGAGCCCGCTCTCGACTGTGCGTAACCGTTCAGCCGCTGCTAGATGCAATCCGTGCCATCACTGGCTGCCAAGTCCTCATGGTCACTGGCACAATCGTAGAAGGTCAGTTCGACATAAGAACCATGCATGCCAAGGCGCCCGGTACGCAGGGATTGGACTTCACAGCATGGGATCCTGAAGCATACAAGGGGATCATGGCGCAGTGGATGCGCTACCTCGTCCGCCCAAACGCGTGTCTGGGCGCTGGAGCAGATGAGTTCATACAATCTGATGCGGGAGAATAACATTGCAAAGATGAACGAGGAGTTGGACAGGCTAGGGCTGAGGGGCGCAGTGTCGGGTATGATGAAGGAGTTCCGGGAGGAGTTCGCGATAGCCGACAGGAACGAGAGGGAAGCCAGCACCACAAAGAAACGGACGAGGGGTGGATCAGGCCGTGGCAGGGGCAAGAAACGAGTTAGAGGAGATGCAGAGGACTATGACATCGGCCAAACCAGCGACGAAGAGGACGAGGAGAACCAAGGGGACCCATCCACGCCCGTCGTCCAGAAGGCGCGCCGGCAAGGCACAGCGGACCAACACCAACGAGGGCGACGGCGAGCAGGATGAAGCTCCAACTGGGGTCTCTGCTCCCCCGAAAGCAAGCGCAGCTCGCAGAGGACGGCGCAGCGGGCAGCGTGGCGGGCGGCGCGGCGGCGGAGGGTGCGGCGGCAGGGAGCACGGTGGTGGGGAGCGCGGCAGCGAGGAGCGCGGGGAGGCAGAGGCTGCCGGTGTGCCGAAGTGGGCGTGCGACGCACGGATGCTGCTAGAGGCGGGCGAATGCAGTGATGCGTACAGGGCAGCGATTGGGCTGTGGTGGAAGCGCGAGCAAGCGGCGGGCTTTCTAGGGCCAGCTCGCGGGGCGGGGGCGAATATACGTCCAGTGGAGGTGAAGGGTTGGGTCGCAAGGGCTAGAACGGGAGGGCCGTCTCCGTCGATCTCGAGTGCGAAGGATTTTGGTGTGCGATTCTGGAAATGGTGGGTCGATATTAATCCCGATTGGCGGACGCATTCAGCTGGGGGGAAAAGGCTGGTCCAGGGGGGGAGACAGGGACTGGACCGCGCTGGCGAGCCAAACGGGCCCCAACGGGATGCTGAATGCGATGATCTGCCTGCGCTGGTGGAGGGACAAGCTGCGTGAGGAATGCACGGAGTGGAAGGACGCCGTTGAGGATGTGCGTTGGGTTCTGGAGAAACTGGGTAAGTCCGAGCTGCCTCGCTGGTGCAGCGACCAACCTAAATGATGATCGACGTCTGTAGGAGGAACGGAGAGCGGGGGGAGCTGAATGCTGAAAAGCGTGCTGGGGCTAACCGCGAGAGAGCACTGAGAGAGTCGAGGAGGTAGGGCTGGATATGGCAGCAGGAGGGAGGGGCGGCGCTAATGTCGATTCCTTTTTTGGTATGTTTTTGACATTTCCGTAATTTACGTACGATTGCGCACACAATTGCACGCGCAAGATTTGAGCGTTGGAGTCTGGTTTGAGCAGCTGCGAGGGATGCCAATGGAATGCGTAGCTGTGGGGGAATGGATAGTGAATTTCCCAATTGGGCATGTTTTGCATAGAATTACAGCATCAATTGTTCGTAGCTGCAGTATTGATGAATGGGATCAAAGATGATCCATATCAAAACATTCGTCCTCATTGGGTATGTTCCTCCATGATTTATTCGTGTTTTCCACGGAATGTGTCGTCCGAGAGCATCGGAAAGTAATACGGCGGCAACATTTATTAACGAGATCAAAATTGATTCGAATCAAAACATATATCCATATTAAGTATGTTTCTCCATGATCCAGTACTGTTTTCCAACGTCTGAAAGCATCGGACGGCAATCCTGCTGAAAAGGCATCAAAAAAGACGAGAAAAAAACATTTTTCTCAATAGGGAAGTCTCTCCAAATTTTTGTGCGCAATCCGAAGAGGTCGGACAGCGGTACGGCCGAGAAAGCATCAAAAGGATCAAGAAAAATCAAAATCACACATTTGAAACCCCGCCTGAGCTGCCGGAAGTGCAGGCCGCTGCTCACGAGGTGGTGTGGGGAAGTTCAGAACCTTTTGCAAAACTGCTCTGGCTCTGCCAATACTTTTTTGTAATATATTAACAAAATGGACTGGCCTTTTAATTCCCAATCAGGAAGGCGCGCAGCTGTTCATTAGGGTATAGACGCGTGGCGTCCAGATTGACAGGTGACTGGGAATTGCCAACTATTGACACATGTTCGGGGACTGCCGACGCTTACATTTAAATATTCTTTTTCCACATTTTTTCTGGCGGGGAAGCAATGCCGGTGATGGGAGCTGATGAGAGATGATGCCGATGTTGAGTATTGTGCCGAGAAGGTGGCAGGAAGAGTAGAGGAGCACCTGTGGGAACCCTGGATGTTCCGGAATTTCTATATATGGTCACCCGGGACATAACACGTTCAAAGTGCGGTGTGTCCCCGGAACTTAATGCATTATCTTGAGCCTATAAGGTGTTGGGTCAGTGTTCTCGTTACGTCAGTCAAATACGTTGGGTCAGTGTTCTTGTTACGTTGTTCAGATGCGTCAGGTCAGTGTTCACGTATCGGTTCAGTGTTCTTGTAAAGTCAGTCAAGTGCGTCGGGTCAGTGTTCTCGTTTCAGGTCAGTGTTCTCGTTTCGGGTCAGTGTTCTCATTTCGGGTCAGTGTTCTCGTTTCGGGTCAGTTTCTCATTACGGATCAGTGTTCTCGTTAAACAGCTTGACGGATAGGCTTCAGACACACACAAGTTAGCAGAAAGCTAATAGTTAGTTAACTACCTATGAGTACAGGTGGAGTCAACTTGGGGGAAAAAAACATACTGGGGCCCTGGCCCTTATATACTGCTGGAGTGACTCATTTCTACATGACTGCGTATGACTCACGTGACTCATTCTGACTCACATGACTCATTATGACTCACATGACTCATTGTGACTCATACGACTTGTTCTGACTCATGTGACTCAATTTGACTCATGTGAGTCATACTTTGTCGTCCCTCCCTAAACTACTTGTTTTCCTCTAATTCTCATCTGTTAGACTTGTACTTCCTTGTGTGCATGTTAATGGTAAACAAAAACGTAGTGGCACATCTGCGGCGAACAGAATAAATCGATGGTCCCCCATCGCTCCATGCACACAAGAAAGTCAAGTCAATTGTCGTGGCCCTCAATATAATTTTTCAGTACATTATTTGGTTGCAAGCAATCTTCTGGTAACGGTAGTAGGAACAAGCAAGGAATGTGTATCGAGTATATAGAGCGTATCAAAACTTCATAACAGCCTCGGAGAGATCAGTCGACTCTCGACGGAGGTTGTCGTCTTTGAGAAAGGATTCCCGGAGTGAGCGGCAAGACCTGCAAACGAACCGGTTGAAACAGTCTGAAAGGGTGGTGGCGTGGAAGAAATATGCGGGAATTTTGAGCCAAGCCTGTGAATGCATCTGATCATCATATCCCATGATCTGCACGAACTCGGTCGCGGTCAGATCGCAAGAATCCTCCTTCAGCCAGTAGTGCTTTACTGGCCCACTGAGCCTCCAATACCCATGCAATCTTCGATAACAAAGAATCGTATCTCCTCGCTGGAATCGCCTGCTGGGTGGGGATTGGACTTCAAAGACTCCCTCCTCGGTGCTGCTACGCCAGAGGAAGTCGGAAAAGATAACATCCTCCGTTGTGTGTCCCAAGGTCGCTGCTCCCGCAATGTACCCATCGAGGTCCTTTTCAAACTGATTGAAGGCAGCGCGGTGGTTGTCAAGTTCTGTGATAGAGTTCGCGTATTCAAGAGGCTTGACATGCCTCCAAAACGTGATGGGGAAAATGCGGTAGGGAGGTTTGACGCCGAGGGGCTTGTAGCGGAGCTGATTGTGAACGGCCTCAGCAGATCGGCACTCGCCCAAGTGGCGCTCCTCAACCACCTTCTCCAAGTCCTCCCGGAATTGAAGGCTGGGGTCCAAGGATGCGGGGGAGAACACTGACCGCTCGTTGGGATCGTACCTGAATAGGTAGAACTCAGGAAGTTCGATTGAATGGGTAGGGGAACTGGTGGCATCATGGAGTGCGCCATTGGGAGCGGAAACTGAAACAAAGGTCAGAGGAGCGTGGATCAAGACCTCATCGGTGTGATTAGCAGAGGAGTGGGTTCGAGGAATCCCGTTGGGCGTCGAGTCGTTGTCCAGGGAGGTGAAGTGCACACTCTAGTTACAAAGTCATGAATGTCATGATCATGAAAGTCATAATGTGAAGTTATTTGTCCCCACTTACTGAGATGCTGCTTGGCGCATTTGGCGAAGGAACTTGGATCAGATACATGGCATGTGGACGATGTTCCCAAAGAGAGGAGTGCATATTCATAGAGGTTGTTTCGATGAAATCCATGGGTAAGAAATACGAGTGCAGAAAAAGCGTATTCGTAGTAGCAGTAAGAGGAGCGAGGAAAGTTACGCAAAATTGGGCTCCTGGATTTTTATTTGAGAGGTGGCTGTGGCCAAGCTTCCAGATCTGTGGGCTTCAGGGCTTCAGCAATAAAGTTTGTTTTATTGACGATCGCCGCTCAATTCCCAGGCACTCTATTTTTGGGATTCTTCAGTATTCCTATTTTATTCTTCTTTGGATTCCAGTGAATTGTCCGATTCGTCGTCTGAGTCTGACTCATCATCTTCGTCATTCATTTCATTTTGTCATATAAACCAATGGTTTCGAGTTATATATGGCAGCAAGCGAAAAGCGGCGGTCAGGTTATTTCGGAACATAGTTCCATCCAATTCTCTCAGGATATAGGCCCCACCCGCATTCTTCCATACTACCTTGTATGGCCCAAAATATTTATCATCGGTCTTCTTTTGTGAGCTCACTTCCATTTCAATACCCATGTTGTGAACCAGTACTAATTCTCTTTGCAAATATTCTTCTCTCTGCAGCTTCTTTATAAATCTCCGTTCGAACTGCTGCTTAGACTGAAAACGTGCTTTCCGGAGAGCCTCTTTGGCTCTGTTAATATCTCTGGGGTGCTTCGAAAGCTGATGGATGCGCAGGGTTAATAACTCCATTGTCGTCATTCCAGTGCAGAAACCATTTACCATGAATGTTGCTTCTGTGAGATCAAAGGGCAGTACGGGATCGACACCATAAAGAAGCTGATAAGGTGAGAAACCTATAACGCGACTCACGGTCACGCAATCTGCAAGCAACGCGGCTGCCAACTTTTCGGGCCAAATGTGGATTTTTCCTCCACAGGCTTTGGTAAGTGCTTCTCATAAAGTAAAATGACCTTGCTCGACCACTCCATTTGCATGCTTGTTGTATGCCGAGATTTTTACATGTGGAATACCCATTCGCTTCATCAAATCTCTAAATCCCGCTTTGACTTCAGGTCCATTGTCAGTAACAACTTTGTGTGGACATCCATACCTGCAGTAAATATACTCCCAGAAGTTTGCGAGATCCGTGGCTGTGCCTCACATGTTCCTGACAGATCATCTCTTGCCGCCACAATTATTCAATATTCTTCTGATGATTCAGGCATCATCATGATGTCAATATAAATGGTCTGGAACAGTGCTGCTGGTGTCGACACCGTAACCGGAATCTCCAATTTTTTGGTGCTTCATACTTGACATCGGTGGCAAGACGCGATGTGATGCTGAACATCATTATATAACTTTGGCCAGAAGAATCGAAGCTTGAGAATGTCCCAAACGGGCTGAACACCGTGATGACCTAGTTCGTCATGTGCCTGTGTAAGTATTCTCAGACGCTTTTCAGGATCCAGAATAACATTCAGTGGAGGTCCTTTCTTATTTCGTCTAAGGAATTTTCCTTCGTGGACCATATATTGTGTGGCTTGTTGAATGAAGCGTGTGTGTTTCTGTGGTTTGTCAAAGATAGGGGCTTCCAAGGTAGTGAGAAATTGGTATACTTTCTTTAGGAACTCCTCCTGCCCCCGCCGTGCTAAATTTACCTGAGGCAAATTTAATTGGGCGACGAAGTCAGATACATTGCCTTCTGATGCCGCGGCGTACAGTGCAATTTCGTCGAGCCATGAGTCATCGTCGCTCTCGACTTCTTCCTCCACCGGCTCTCTCCTAGAAAGTGCATCTGGGCCCTGGAACTTAGTTGCAGGTATGTGGACAAGTGCAAAATGGAACATCAAGATATCTTGGATCCATCGGTTTACGGCGGCGTCAGGCTGCAAGTTGGGATTGTTCAACAGGCCTTGGATGTACTTGGCATCCACCTTGACCTGAAGGTTCTTTACGCCGATGATGTACAGTCGCCAATGTCTGAGCGCACGATACAATCCAAATAGTTCTAACTTTGGCTGCGAATATCTGGATTCTCGCTCATTCATGGGAATAGATCCATACCTTGTGGGGCATCGCTTTCCTTGTTCATCCAGCTGCGACAAAATCATCCCCACAGCCTCTCAGCTTGAGTCAACTGACAAAATGACCGGTTATAATGACTCATAACAAATGGGCCTCAATGCTGGTGCTGATGCAACAAGGGCTTTGATTCATCCGTCTAAAGGCATGCTTGCGGCGTTCATTCCAGAGAAATTCTTCTGTCTTGCGGTACAACTCCGTTAAGGGCCTGATCAAGTCTGAATAGCTTGGGATCCAGATCTGCACTGTTTCTGTAAATCCTAAGAACCAGCGTACTTCATGCGGAGTTTTAAGGCCGGCCAGTCGAGGATGGCAGAAACTTTCTTGTGATCAGGAGTTCGTCCTGCGGCTGAACATTCCTGTCCAACTATTAAGGCTTTTGGGCGGCAGCATTGAACCTTTGTGGCTGAAAACATAGCACCTGCACATCCTACCTTATGCATAATTTGATGTACATCCTGCGCATGTTCCCAAACAAACCGCCGAATTCCTGGATTCTCTTTCAAACGTTCCGGTTCCCCATGTTCATCAAGGTAAGCAGAGGCAGGTCCTTTAATCGGCAAGTCATCAATGAAAATATTGGCAATATGAGGAATTTCGTCTCGTAGAATAAAGACCATGCACTTTTGAAATTCCGCAGGTGAATTTGTATATCCTGTTGGCATAGATGTGATGCGTAGTAAGCCTAGTGGTGTCATGAAAGCAGTCATATCTCTGCTCTCTGGCTCCATTTTTCCAGCGTCAAATCCCCAATACAAGTCGAAGATGGTGTAGCATTGTCGTCTGGCAAAACCTTCCACGAAATCATCCACAATTGGTAACATTCCTGCATCTTGAACCGAAACTTTATTCAAAGGCTGCAAGTCGTGGACTATCCGCAATTTCTCATTCTTTTTCATTACGCAAAACCATCGGGATCGATATGAGGACTGGCATATTTCATATACGCCTGCCTCCATCTTCAACTTCAAGACTTCAATTACTTTCTGCAGAATTCCAGGTGGAATAGGAATATTTTTATACTC
This sequence comes from Mycena sanguinolenta, assembly GCA_014462675.1. Taxonomy (NCBI): domain Eukaryota; kingdom Fungi; phylum Basidiomycota; class Agaricomycetes; order Agaricales; family Mycenaceae; genus Mycena; species Mycena sanguinolenta. The sequence goes on along the minus strand of JACAZH010000034.1, from coordinate 97,864 downwards.
CCAAGGGACATGTGGCACCGTCGCGATTTTATATGGCGAGAAATATTCATCCTTGAAGGTTCCTCGTTCCATATCTTCAAATGCTAGAGCATGTTGATTTAACTCCATTACTCGCACGAATAGGCTTTCCTCCTCTGAACTTAAGAAACCTTCATCATTAATGCCAAGAGTTTTGAGGTGCTCATGGCTCAATTTCTCAGTTGACTGGAAGGGAGGTGGGTTCGCCGTTAATACTGGTAACCCATCCTCAAGTGCAATGGGCTTCAAGTGACTAATCTTGCAAGTCTCAAAGCCAAGCGCATCCATGATCTCCTTTGCAGCATAGAAGCACCGCCTGAGAACAGCAAGAGAAGTCCCTCACCTGCCTTTGAGGCCAATTGCTTTTGATTGTAGGGTATCAAAGCCATCTACTTTACGTCTGCACAATGCGAAAATTGCATCTGCATTTGACAGCTGTAGATCACAGGTAGCAGGGTAAGGGGACAAACCCCGAGACGATCTAGATGAGCCCCTCAATGGAGAAGCTGGGGCCGAGAAGGACTGGGAAGACTGGGAGGAAGAAAAAGCATGCGCTTCAAGCCCATTATCAATTGCACAATCAAGAGGTGAAATATTGGCCAAAACAGCCTCAAGTGGGTCGGAGGGGTCTGCTATTGACCAAATGATCCAAAAATGTCAACTCATATTTATTGTATTTCTCATGAGATATTGATATAGTTTTGTGTGAAAACTCTTTAAATGGAGTACAGCTTCAAATACCAGCACTTACATGTCTCAATATGATGCATATAGAGGACAAACTGGGTGGAAATACATTTCTAACTTTATCCTCTTCTATCTCCAATATGTGACAGGTCCTGGTGATAAATGCATCTGAAATGGATTCATATCATCTGGAAGATTCTAGAGAAGCATTCATTCAAGTCTCTAGACATCTGGATGGCCCAGAATGAGAAAAGGATGGCTATTGCTGATGCAGCTATAATATGGTTTCTATAGTACTATTACATGCTATAAGCAATGTAGAGTGTGTAGAACATTGTAGTAAGCAATAGAATATGTTCAGAACACTCACATGTTGCATTTGGAGCAGGATATTGATGGGAATCCAGAAGTTCAGGCATTTTACACTACATTACAGTGATGTAGTGGCTTCAGGAGTACTTCTAAAATTCATAATACATATAGAACATTAGCCCTACAAAGTTAGATCATTCAAAACAGCCAAGTATTGAGCCAGCTACTGAGATTTCAACAGAATTTCCTTTTTGGGAGAAAAGTGTTAGTGACCCAAAAAGGAAAGTCATCAGAAATAGCTGATGTGTAGCACCATGTCGTAGAGCTCATTAAGGGCTACAACATTTATATACATCATTTTTTGATCTGATGCCTGGTTGGCTCGCAAAACCCAAAATAAAGAGCCAACCCCGGCGATGAGAAACCCAAAAAATGATCTAATCAATCCTAAAGGCCGTATGAAAGGTATGGCAATGGCCGGAATCATCAATTCTAGCCAAATAAAGGCAACATCACATTTCAGGCATTGTGCGAAACCATCAAAGGCATGGGAATGGCCGAGAAATGATCTAATCCAAACAGTGACAACTACCATCAAATCTGAGGCATCTCCCGAAACTATCCAGTAGTTGATTGACATTGACAGCCATTATACAATGGATTTATCATTGTTTATACATGCCTGGCATGCCGAACAGATCCATTGTTGGTGGAAAGAAGCCAAAGTTGCACTTAGCCAGGTACCTGGCTGCATCCAGTGAAATAGGCAAAATATGTTTCTAGCTGTGTCCATGCAGATAGCCTTTATCTTACAACTACGGGTGACAGGACGTGCGAGACATCGGGTAGTGAACGTAAGAGATGGTAGTGTAGGGGAGTGAATTGAATGAGTGAATAAGCAAGTAGATGCGACGTGTGTGAGGAAAGGAAAGTGTGATGGAAAGATAAGATAGTAAAAGATAGGCGCGCAAGCGCACCGTTACATCCGCCCTCCAGGCCGTCAGACACGGCGGACTCATCTAAGCAGTGTTCATGACAACGTCAGTGTTGGTGTTGGGAAGGTTGACGCGAATCTCGCCCTCTTCGACGGGCGTGGGACCAACGCGCTGCTTCTTCGCGGCTACGGCAGCATCCTCCAGTTCACGAAATGGTCCTTCGCCTCCTTCGTTCCCATCTCCAGCTTCTCCTTTCCCTTCCCCTTCGCCTTCGGCCCCTGCAACAATCGCTGCTCGTCCCGCTGCTTCACGTACTTGACACGACGAGTATAAAAGTATTTTTCACTGAAAAATATAAGGTTGAGGTATGCATGGTAAGGCCATGAACAAGCATGTTAAGGTTGTGAACGAGTACCAGGTTGAGCACAAAGGTTGAGGACGAGTACCAGGTTGAGTATGCAGGTTGAGGTTCAGAACGAGACATGTGACATTCAGAACGAAACTGGTCAAGTTGAATTCTGAGGATGACAACTCACATGTTATATAATTTTTGATAAAAATGCTATCATTTCTCCTTTTTAGGCAACTTTTCCATTGGGGATACTAACACTTTTCTTCAAAAAAGGAAATTTTCCAGAAATATCACTATCTTATTTAATATTTGGCCATTTTACATGATCCAACTTTACAGAGCCAATGTCCAATGTGCTTTTAGAATTATAAGAGTGCTCTTAAGCCCAAACTATACATTAATACAGCAATAAATACCTGAACTGCTGGGGTACCTATTAAAACATGATATTTTAGCTATAGTGTTATATCTACCTGTTCCAAACACATCATATTGTCTATCATAGTATTTAGAATATTCTCAAAACCTTGTACCAGGGGTAGCAGCAATCTTTTGACTACATCAGAAACTTATACCTATTCCTATTACTAGCTATTCAAGTATCTAAAGAGGTGTATTCAAACTCTTGTAGTATATTCAATTCTATATCAATCTTTTCTAAGCAGTTATACTTCCTCTACTTTCTCACAGATTGAAGATTATAGTTCATCAAGTTTAGAATATATTTTTCATTGTAGTAGTGAGTAAAGTATCAGCTTCAAGTCAGTCAAACTATTGACTCCACTCAGTAAAGGATTGACCCCATGCCCGTAGTATTGTCTGTATTGACTTAAGTCAGTAGCATTGATTTATTGACTTCAAGTTGCTAGTATTGACTCCAATCAATACAGTATTGACTTCAAATCAGTGAAATATTGGGTTCAAGTCACTAGAAATGATCCATTGACTTTATGTCAAATTTAGCTAACAATTAACCTGATTGACTAAAGTCAGATTTCACTGACCTCAAATCAATAGTCCCAACTTTGAGCCACTACCAACTTGAAGTCAGTAAAATATTGACTTCACTGACTGAAGTCTTTTGTGAAGGATTGATCTACTCCATTGACTTCAAGTCAATACAGTGTTGGCTTTACTATCAATCTGGTACAATAGTCAGCAATATAAGGTTTTATTGCTGATGATGGGTTGTACAACAACTGATATCTGATATTAGACCAGACTGAAGAAGTGTCAGCAAAGATGTTAGATTGTATAGACCAAGTAAGCTTCATTCAGCTGATAGTTGGTCAGTGTTCTGTATGGATTCATATCAAGGTTAGGCTTTATTACTAGGTCAAATTGACTTGAAGTCAAGAAGATAAGGATTTCTTACTGATCGCAGTCATATTAACTTGCAGTGTATGGATAAAACATAACAAGTCACATCTAATGCTGAGACTGTTTCTGGTTTTACATCGGGATTACTGGAATTTACCCCCACAGCAAATTGGCTCCAGTACTTAAGGTTTCAAATCAAATATATATTCATTGGAAATTGTATTAGAAACTAGATAAATCAGCTGAGCAGAAATCAAATTAAATGTGTAAAGGTTTGTGATGGATTTCCAACTCAAGACACTTGTGAGAAATGATGCCTTCCAAATTGGGACATCTGCTGTCAATCATCAGGACTTTCGTCCTCAACCTCAGTAAATCATGTGATCTCATTCTTCAACCTCAACCTCAGACCTCAACCTCAACTTGAAAATAATGCTAAAACCTGCAACTTCAACCTGGAAAAATATAACAAACTAGGACCTCAGCTATGCAAAACCTTGTTCCCAACCTTCATTCTCAACTGTATATTTTTCAGCAATAAATAAGGTCATAGACGAGCAACTTCCTCCCTCGCGCGAGGCGCTCGGCGTTGTCGAAGTAGGTGCGGGACACGGCGACCTCGTCCGGAGCAAGGTAACGCTCGTTGATTTCGGAGTCGAGCACACAGAACGAAGACGCATCAGCAGGGGTGAGCTTGTCGTCGTAGACAATGAGTTCAGTGCGTTCATCGACATAAGCCCAGCCGTAACCGGATTCGTCGTGTCGGTTCATGTTCTGAGCGAAGTCGGTATAGTACATGGGGACGAAAGGAGGGATGCCGTCGCCCAGGATGAGAGCCTCGTTGTAATCGGCGAAAAGGCGAACGGTAGATGCGGAGATGAGCTCGTTGTTGATGCCAGGAATGTGGCAAGAGAAGATGCCTTTAGAGCGACGTTTAAGGCCAGAGTGCTGGGCATTAAATGCCTCGAAGCGAGGAGAGAGCGAGGCCGCAGAGGAGTTGAGATTATCGAAGATGCTCTGAGGCATGGACGAAGCAGATGTGGACGAGGAGAACTCGTCAAGGGGCTCGCCTGCTTTAAATGCCCAGAAGTGCGACATTATGGAGCCAACCATCAACTCCTCTTCAATAGGAGGCTTGCCCGATCCATACGGCAAATCGTTAACGCTTGAGGCCCCTACAGCCTCGAGGTACTCCTCGAATGCCTGTAAACGCTTAGCTTGTGAATAAGGCATCCACGATTTATCACCTGATTTCCACAGTATTTCGAAAAGAGCCTTGGAGCGTCGACCGTGATGACTGACAATTCGGTCAACGGCCCATTCATTGGTCTCGTCGTCCAAAGATATCCCTAACTGACAATCAAGGCATCCTGGAAAGCGGCGATCGTCATTAGGAACATGAATCCTCAACAGAGAGGAGTGGAACACATCATGAATGCCCCTCTGCTTCATGTTCGAAGGCAAATTGACCTGGAACAACCCGTTACCGAAGTCCCGCAAAACATGATAAGGCCCAACGAACTTGGGAATTAACTTGCGTGCAAGACCCTTCTCGAAGGTAAGGTTCTTTGAGGACAAGTAGACGAGGTCTCCAGCTTCAAATGGAGCAGCTTGGCGTTTGCGATTGGCATTGCGGGTCTGCTTGACATGGGCAGCAATTAGGCTGTCATGCGCAGCCATAATTGCGATGCGTCGCTGGAGCGCAAAGTTGGCGACCCCTGGGAACTCCCGAGTACAGTCCGAGTTCCAAAGCAGAGAGTGCAGCATGCAACCGTTATTTAGGAAGAATGGAGAATAGCCTGTTGTTTCTGAGCATGCGGAATTCATAGCGAACTCAACGGCAGGGATTTTGCTTACCCAGTCCCACTGTTTAGGCCCAATGCATTGGCGCAGTATTTGGGCGACCGTGTGATTCGCGCGTTCGGTTCCTCCGTCAGTCTCGGGATGATAGGCACTCGACATCTTGAGTTTCACGCCTATCAGCTCGTAAACGCTTCCAGAACACGCTAGTAAACAGCGAGTCCCAGTCACTTACAATAGACCTCGGCAGTCCATGTAGCTTGTAGATATGCTCAAACATAAGTTCAGCCATCTGGCGTGCAGTATAGTTGATGTGAGCAGGGATAAGATGGACCATCCCTGTTAACAAGTCAATAACGACGACGAGTGAGTTAAAAACCCCGTCGCGGTTCTTAGATTCAGGTAAAGGACCAACAAAGTCCACACCAATTGACTCCCAAGGTTCAGTTGGCGGATTCAGCGAATGCAGAAGTCCGTATAGCTTCTGATTGCTGGGCTTACTGCGCTTACATGTGGGGCAGGACTCACAAAAGCTCCGAGTGTCCTCGACCATCTCTTTCCACCAGAAGTGGTCCTTCAAATAATCGAGGGTCTTTCGCAGTCCTAAGTGTGCGAGCAGAGAGTGAGCTTCCGAGATCACGATCTCTCGGAGGTTGCGGTTGCGATATATCAATTTCGGTACACACAGGACACAGTTGTTGGCATCCTTGAGGTAGACAAGACCGTCTTCGATCTTGAAATTCCGAAAGGCTTTCGGCGACTCCAGAATTTGCTTGAAGAATGGGTCTTCGCCATAATTTCCAGCAATGAGCTTGACAATATCCAGTCCTTGCCAGCCGGAGTTGACGACATTGAGTAAGGAATCATCCAGATGTTCTAGAGCCTCGTTGAGCTCAGTGGTGGTTGTAGAAGAAGCGGTATCTCTTGTTGACTGTTTGACGGCAACATTTGGGAGCCGTAGCAGTAATATATAGTCTAAGTAGCCTGGCAGTAGCCAGATACGTTGGTTTGCTTTTTCACTGTCTGTAGCCACCCCACTGGCAAGGCTTACTTTTTCTGTCTTTTGGATGGCTCTCAGCACCGGTTCGGCCGCTTTTTCCGGCCGCTTTCCTACCCAATTTGGGATTCTCCCGATGATTGACCGGCCAGTGGCTTCCGTCCCATCAAATCCACCAACCGTCAGCAAATCGTGATATCAATATTGGTTATATTTGCACGGCATATCCCCGCTCACCCACTTGCCATCAATTACCACCGACATCCCGCCCACTGCTCGCATCAATTCCTCGCTCCTCGGCTCGGCACATCCCGCCCCCGCGACATCCCGCCCACTGTTCGCATCAATTCCTCGTTCCTCGACATCCCGCCCCCGCCCTGACATCAATCTTCGGGACATCCCGCCCTCCCTCCCATCTGCATCAATCTTCATCTCAATGTCAACCCGCTCTCAATACCTCACGTTCCGCTCTTCTCTACCCGTTATGGTGAAGTCTCGCCGTTCTCCACTGCTTATATTATTTTATGTACGTGGCTCATTTTCTTGCTTCTGCTACAGCCACATCTGCGGTCGAGTTTCGGGCTTGCCCTTTTTCTGCGCACCACATTGCGCTCATCATTTGCGCTCTACCGAACTCCAATTGTTTTTGCTTTTTTTTTTTTTTTCATCGAACGGCCTCAGGTATGCGCTATCGTAATCTTTGATAGCAACACGTCTTCACTTGGCGGATTTTAAGTCAATGAAAACCTCATAAAATAATATCACTTCATTTCGTGGTACATGAGTAACGAGTAGGTCAATAAAAATGACTATTAGCTAAAGTACGAAGTCGTCCCATCAGCGACACACAAAGACAGACGATGCACAACGGACAGCACGCAACACGCCAATACAGGCAAAGGCAAAGGAAGGGGAGGATGTAGCAGGCACTTGCGAAGGATGAAGTCCTAGGTACTACTCGCCATTAACAACTTTCGCTGGACTTCCGCTGCCAGCAAGCCAGTGACCATCCATTTGACATCGCAAACGGCATCGGCCCATGACTCGCGGTCTTCGTGGACCCCTTCTCGCCGCGCTGCTATGCCCCACCAGTACAGAGTCGCCACAAATGACAGTAATCCATTCGGACCGGGATGACGCATCCACTCCCAACTAGGTGCCGCAGCGTCTGCGGCTGGATAGTTGTCGTGCAGGAAATGAAACGGTCTCCCCGTATCCTTGACGCGCCAATTCGGCTGCACGGCTAACCACCAACTCCACCACGCCTGGTCAAATACGGAGAGCGAAGGGACAACCGGGCCCACCCCTTTGGCGCCTACGGCGCTCTTTGAGCCCCGCCCCGCCTTGACCCACACTGCGAGCTGTTGCGGACGCTTCGCGGCTTTCACGTTCCAAGCTGGAATTCCGATCCCCTTCTCCTCGCCATATCCCATCTCCAAGTCCATCCAAACCCTCAGCAATACATTGAAGCCGTCGCCGAGGTTGTGCAAAGTCACCTCTGGGTACACGTCCACCAGCCACTTCGGCGCTCCCACCGGGCATTCCGGAATGATGTCGTTATCGCTCGCGCGCTCGTCGTCTACGCCCGACGTCGGGGTCAGGGATGAGTTCGGGGTCAGGATACTAGTTCCCCCTTCCACCTGCAGTCTGCCTCCAAGTAAGGAGGCCGCTGCGCGCGAGAGAGGGGGAGCTCCCGAATGCCCTGGCTGCGACCCCGAACCCGGGGCTGAATCATTCGCCAGCGGCGGCGCACAATTGGCAGGAGGCGAAGTCGATGTTGTGGGTGGTGGCGAAGTCGATGTGGGTGGTAGTGACAGCGACGGAAGGGGTGCCGGGTTCGCGGGAGGCGAAAACGATGTGTGTGGAGACCGCAGGGGCGCAGGATTCGCAGGAGGTGTCGGTCCTGGCGACGTCGACGGTGGAGACGAAGGATTCACGGTGGGAGACGTGGACAAAGTCGTGGGTGGTGGCGACGGCGGGGGGCACAGGATTTGCGGGGGATGTTGTTTTGGAGGGGTGTGCAAGATCCTCGGGTGGTGGCGTCGTGACGGGCGTAATGGGCGGTGGCGTCGTCAGAGGCGTAGCGTCTGACGAGACTAACTCTGGCATGTCTTCAACATCCCGCGTGGCGTCCACCATATCTACATCATCTGCAAATTCATCAGCACCATGCACTCACTCAATTAATTTTATAAGACCTACCTCCTGCGCTCGCTGTCTCCTGACTGCTTAGACGGCCGGAGCGACGACGCTCCCCTCCTTCTGTTACCTTGGAGTTGACTCTCCGCCGCGGCGCAGGCTTTCTGGCATTCTGCGCCGAGCGCTTAGCCCTCTCCGCCGCCCATTCCGGATGGTTCAGGGCATATTGCTTGTCGATCTCCGCAAGAAGTGCTTTGTTTCTGAGGATAGCTGCCTGGCGCTCCTGCTCGAAAGATGGGCCCAGCGGGGCGTCGTGTTCTTCTCCACCATTTCCACCCCCAACCGCCGTCGACGAAGGACGAGATCGTTTGTTCGCTGCACTTTCTTTTTCTTCCCCGTCACGCTTCCTTTTCCCCGCCCCACCCCCCCGCTGAATTCGCCTCCTTCCCCTTTTCCCTCTCGCTCGCCTCCTTGCCCCTTTCCCGACCCCGTGGCTTCCTGATCTTCTTTGGCTTCGAGGTGCTGACGTCCTCAGCCATCACGCTGTCCACGTCACTGTCGGACGAACATGAATCGTCCTCGCTGCTCTCGGAGGAACTGTCCGAATTTTGCACATCGTCGATGGAATATTTGGCATTCGAAAGCGCATCGAGCGACGCTTCAGAGGGCAAGGCTGCTTCTCTGCATTCTTGTGGAGCTGCAAGATTCATCATTAAATCCCGTCTCAATGTAACGCGACCGTATTGCTTACTGAATGCAGTATCCAGATATTCCCTCATGAAACCGAGGACCTGAGTAGAGAAGCGTGTTTTCGACCACTGCGCGAAGTGGACCGGTGCAGGACCATGGTTTCGTCCGTGCGAGACACTAGAACTTCTATCAGCATTTTTAATTCCATCCCCGCGGCAAAATACATACGTTACCGTTCGAAGCTCGCCATTGAATTGTGGAATAGGCCCACCAAAAACGCAAACTGCGTGCAGGCCTGTGTACTCGCCAACACCATGAAGCACGGTCGACATGAAATTGGCCAACTGGTCGATACAACTATGAAAACCGGTCATATTAGCCATTCATCTTCGCCTTCACCATATTACACTTACCGTTGGCGAGCCGCTGGTTCCTTTGAGGGGCCCATCTTGAGAGCGGCGATGTATTCGTCCTTAGCCTTCTGTGCTTCGCTCTTCGCTCGCTGGCGAAGTCCCTCTTGTTCTTCCTCCGACAACTCCACGAAGAGTTCCCGTGCGACCCGGGCGCGGAAGGGCACATCAGGGTTCTTTTTCTTCAGCGTAATGCCGTCAGCCTCGAGGCAAGAGGCAGTCCATCGTGCATTCACCACTGGCGCAATCTCCCTCTCATAAGACTCGTGCATATACTGCTGGAATGCCTGGCGTGCTTTCGGTGGCGAATGGAAACCAGACAACTTCGCCAAGAGTATAGCAAATGGATCTCGGGCGCGATCCATCCTCGTGGGGTGTTGCAGACGGCGGGCACGGTACTTGAGCCAACGTCCAATGCGCTATATGGAAATTTGTCAGCCACATCTCGTAAAAGCCATCAACACTGCTCACCGCATTCATGATCTCAATCCGCGTTCTCTTGAGGACCGTCTCTTCTTCGTCCAGTTCTTCAATTGCGGGCGGCGAGAACTCGTTATATTCTGGCAAGGGTAGTTCTGGCTCCTCGTCGTCTGGGACGCGCCACGAAATCCGGGCGTGAAATTCATTGCACACTTGCGCCACATAATCTCATTCTGCGCGCCATCCCCGTTCCAACGCGTTGGTATAGCCTGGAATATGAGGCTTCAAGATTGTCTCGCGGGCGCCTTCCGCCCACAGCTTCAAGTTCCAGCGGTCCTTCTTCGCGACGCGCTTATAGGCATGTTTCTTGCGCGGCGCTGTAATCGCAGTCTTCGCCATTCCTGGGCAACGGTCTGCGATAAATATTCGGTCAGCACCCTGGAAAAAAAGTGCTGGAGGCGCAGAAACAGAAGAAGTGTTCCTCACCAAACACCAGCGTGCGTGGAAGGAAGGTCTGTCTGATTTTTGAGTCGTCTTGCGCAGGAAATGCCAGCAAGGAAAAAAGTGGATCAATAAATCAACCACCACAACTACGCCCTTTCTGCACTGTCAACGTTCTCTCGGATTTTGGTCCCGATTTATTCTACCGAATTGGTTTCCCCGATCCGACCAAGATCTGCCCGTTTTGTATAAGACATCTTGCCTGTGCATAAGTATTATCATCGTTTCTGTTCTGACCCTTTGAAAATGACCCACTCTCGTTCCCAGTCTACGCCCACCTCTGTTCTCGCCACGCCGGCTTATTATGGTGAGCAGCCGCCAGGTGGTTTTCTCATTTTTTCTCATTCCTGCATTGCAGCGGTAATCCCTTTTCTTTTGGTGCCTGTCGCGCTCGGTGGTGTGGCTCCGCCACTCGTTTCGTCTTCCCTTGTGGCAGTTGCTCCCGGTGCTGAGCCTGCGCCTGCCGCAACCGTCCCTGCTGTGGCCATGGCCCCTGCTTCTGCTGAAAAGTCCGGCTCACCCTCAGTCACCGCTGCCGCTCCTACCCCGCCTGGCGCTGGCTTGCTGGCCCCTCTTGTAGCCCTCCTTCGCGGAGTGGAAGGGCCCTTTCTCGCCAATGAAGTTTTTCGCATTGCCCCTTCCGAGCCCTTGGCCGCCATCGAAGAGGTGGTTCCCGCACCCGGGTGGTATGCGATCACCCGCGGGCGTTTTGTCGGTGTCGTGGATCAATTGTAAATACTTTCCACCAGACTTTCAGCCAATTTCCAACTAACTTCTACGTTTGTATAGTGCCCTTTCCACTGTCGCGATCGCAGGTGTTGCTCACGGCGCCCGCAAGGCCTACACCACCCAGGCTTTGGCGCTTGATGCGTTTAATCGAGCTCTCACTTGGGGCGGTGTCCAGGTTGCGTAAATGTATGTCTCGTCGCACGCGCCCTCCCTCACTCCATCCTGCTGATCATGCGGTCCACTAGCTTGATGGAGATCTAGACTTCTGTTTTTCATTTGCACGTAGCGTATCTTCTGTCACCGAAATGGGTTTTTTTTTTTTTTCATTTTCTGCTCGCTCTTTGTTGTCTCCACAACAATCTCGCCCTCGGGGAACTCTTCGCACGAACACCAGGAGTCAGAAACAATTCAGCTTGCCGGATATGTGACCAATTAAGTGTAGTGTGCCGCATAAGTGAAACAATTCAGCCTCTTTTGGACCGCGCGTGTATCTGCTGTGTTTCTGCCAGCCAGGGCCCTGGTCGTAGCCAGATGTCCGCCTAAAACTGAAACGATTCGGCTTAAGCCGGGCTTTTCTGCCTTCAGCTAAACAGAACAATCAATTTTGGAGAAAGAATTTTATTCGATTCAGCTTTCATCTTGTTCTCAGCTTGTGGCTACCCTACATTCATTCCCGCCAAATCTCGGTGATTTTATGGCTTGAGAATCCCATTTCGGGTCGCTTACACCGGACTTACGAACACTCGCCGACGCCCAGCGATGAGCATTTGCCCCTACCTAGTGATAGTGACCCATGGCCGACGAGGCCTGACCTAGATGATCCTACTGTGAAAACCTGCAATAGAGCGGATGATGTGTTCAGGGGAGGTTCCATCCATTTACGGACCTGGTTGTAGCCATGCGTGCGCCAGGAGCCAAGGGTATGGGTAAGCATGATATCTGTCTGGCACCGCTACATAATCATGTATGCAGGTATTCGGTATCTTTGGACCATGCTCCGATCGGAGTAACGATCTGTACACGCTACTCTGTAAAGTTCCAGCTGTTAGCCCCAGTTCGCCGCGCCCCCTCGCTCACCCAGTACTCTCATGCCTCCTCAGCGTCTGACCCCCACCCAAATTGCCTGCTTGCTGGGCCCCGAGGGATACCCTGGACGCCTTTCCACCACCCAGCTCGATGAGCTGATCTCCCCTCTCAGTGATAATGACCTCGATGAGCTCTTGCAATGCATGGGGCTCACTGACCTGGCACGCCATCTTCCACCTGTTCTGGTGAAACTAGTCGGCGCCGCACAGCGCGTCCGAGCCACTCAACATCACCCTCCGCCATCGGAAGCATCTTTCAGTGCCGCATCCACGCAGGGAGGATGATTTCCCACAGATCTTTGCTGCCATCGAGGATGTTCTTCACGGCCTCAGCGTCATCGACATCAATGGTGCGCTGAACATATTGTGAATTAAGTCCCAGCCCTCTGATGCGGTGAAATCCAGACGCACCCACGCCGTCTATGTCCTCCCCAGAACTTGCCGTCGTCGACATTGACGGTACGCTGAATAAAATTGTTAATCAAATCATCAATCCTCTGATACAGTTAAATACAGAGACGCCCACGCCACCGCTCTCCTCGCCAGAGCTTCCTGTCTTCGACATTGACGGTGTGCTGAATAAATCGTGAACCAAGTCCTAACCCACTGATGCAGTGAGATATAGACACGCCCATGCCCCCCACCCTCGCCAGAGCCTCCTCAAACTCGTGCGCGGACTTGTTCCACCCCAGTCACTCCCCAGTCGGGTCGCCAGACTCGCTCGGGCTATATCGTCGAATCGCCCACCAAAGTTGGCCACGTCCTCACCTGGTTTGAGGCTGGTGCGCTGACGCAAGGTGTGGCGGGCGCATCCGTAAGCTCCGCGGGTCGCTCCAACCGCCGCCGCAAGAAGGGTCGCGCTGGAGCCTACGTTGTTTTCTACGGCACCGAGGTTGGTGTCTTCAGAACGTGGCCTGAGGCTCAGCGCAGCATAAACGGGTACAGACCCGCAATCCACTCCGGATTCACCAGTGTCGCAGCTGGAGAGGCCGCCCTCGAATTCGCCTGTGAAAAGGGCTGGACTGCGGACTCTACGCCTCCTCCCGCCACGACCAGCATCCCCCTTTCTGTACCGTCTTCATACGACAATAACCCCCCTTAATTCCGGGTCCACCAGGAGATCCTGGTATGTCGTTTGCCAAGGCGTGGTTCCCGGCGTGTACAGATCGTGGCTGGAATGTAGTTTGAATACCGTTGGGGTGAGAGGTGGTCTGTATAACGTTTTTCAGACCCGTGCAGCGGCCGAGGAGGCGTTCATGGAAGCGGTCAGGTCCGAATATGCTTGTGCACTCTCCCACTAGGTACTTTTGCAGAATAAGTAGTCAAGTAACGTAGTCGCCAGTTTCAATTGTTTTCCCGGAATAAGATTGGATTCATGCTTGCATCCAGCGCAGAGCGAACAAGCCCACCAATCCGATGTTTCCCTTGGTTAATTCATAGCAAGAGTGAGGGTCGAGTTCGTCATTGCTTGAGTTGCCATGTAAAGCTAACATTGGTCGAGTTCGCGATAGCAGTGTGCCAAGTTAAGCTAGGGGTAACACTTTGTGACATTGGTCACAGCTGCAGTGGAAACATTCTTAACCATCCAACACTGTGATTATGTTGACGTATAGTTCACGCACCGCACTGGGCGTCAACCCCCGCGTTCGTTGTTAAAAAGATAAACTCCAACATTTTTTTAACGCCTCGAAATCCGCCAATTATGACGAGCTCAGACTATAGACGAAGTTCCGCCGCACCGCCGTCATGGCTGTTCTCGGGCACGCAGTGAAACATTCCATGCTTATATTCCTCACTGTCGTATGAGGGAATTCCAGCTCCGACATTTGCTGCTCACTTGAGCTCGCAGCAGGATGACGAACTCATGCCTTCGCGTTTGTCACACCGACTTCAACAATGTTCCCTGCAGCGTACAATATGACTATCCCCACACAAGACTGTAATTGATATGGAGGGCTCATCTCTCTGCAATCCGGTGAAAAAGTTATGTGTAGGCAGTTTTTTTGGGCTCGAGAATTCAAAACGATGACGAACTCCCGTGTAAGCGTTTGTCACACCCACGTCGACGACGTTTCCCGCAGTGCACAATATTACGACCCACTAGCGAAAGTGCACAGGCTATAAAGGACTTGTTTCTTCGTAATCTGGTCAAAAAAATCTCGTCAATGCCATTTTTTTTTTTCGCTCGAAAATTCAAAACGATGACGAACTCAGGATCTGTGAGAATAGTTCTCATGCAAAACCATTATAACTGTTCAAGTTCAACCCAACACACCACCATTCCCCATGTACCCCTACCTCGTTCCCAAATATGTGCTACCAAATGCCAGCCTTACTTCGTGCAATTATACCACCGCTATGACTTCCTCGTTCGTCAGTGGGAGGTATGCTGGACAATTATTTCCTTCGATGACGAACTCCACTTATCACGAACTCCTCTAAGTGCAGCGCCCACCCCCGCATTCTTCAGCAAATTTGCTTGCGACAAAGCATACGACTCTTTCTGTGCCTCTCATCCACTGCGCCCTTCCTACTGCTGACCTCTAATTTATTCACTTGTTTCCCCCAGTGACAAACTCCCTCAATCAATGAGACACTTTATTTCAGTCAATTGAAACGAATGGTGTATTTTTACTCTAAAACCAATACCGGCGGCCATCCTTCACATATGGCTGCTGCCCACGCTGTGGAACATAATTGGCACAACTAATAGCATTCCGCCCATCGCGCTCTGAGTCAGCGTCCCACCCATCTTCACTGGTTTCGTCCTCCTCACTCTCGTCCTCATCAAGTTCAGACGCTGCCGCAATATCACTAAGGGACAAGGGGGTGGGGGATCCGGGCGCACGCCAGCGAGCATTGGGAGGGGGCGCGGTCGGCTTCGGTCTCTTCATCTCCTGGGACGCCGTCTGGGCCGCTGTACACTGCTTGTCGGGGATAGCGACCTTGGGCTTGCCAACCTGTCCGGTCGGCTTCGGTCTCTTCATCTCCTGGGACGCGGTCTGGGCCACTGTATGCTGCTTGGCTTGTTTCGTGCGTCTGTGGGGCAAAAAGATCAGATGGATCGCACCTGTGAAGAAAAGTAGACGCGCTCTTGGTAATTTCGGCGGTGTTCGGCAGCCCGGATCGAATATTCAAGCTGGACAGCGCTGGGCGCCGCCTTGAGTGCCTCGCATCGTCTGAGTGCACAAGTGAGAATGAGCTTCAGTCATGTGGCACTGCTCGCTGGTACGCTCACCTGCGCATGCGGAGTTTCGCCTTCTCATTGGTGAGTACATGATTTCTCTGGCGGTACTTCCAAGCAGCCTGAGCGCGACGATCCATGACTTCCTCGTTTGTTAGCTTATTTTTTTCCTTGGGTGGCATGTCGAATGGGAAGAAAAGAGGACACGGTGGCGGTGTTCGTTAGCCGACGAATATCCAAGTCAGGACTATCTCGAACGGCAAGACCGAGGCAACAAGCATTTTTGAGGTTGCATAGACTAAGAACAAGGGCAGTAGACACGATGTAGGCTATGATTATTTGTTTTTGTGCCAACTGTTGTGCACGACAAGACCGTTGA
The DNA here is from genome assembly GCA_014462675.1 of Mycena sanguinolenta. Lineage (NCBI taxonomy): Eukaryota > Fungi > Basidiomycota > Agaricomycetes > Agaricales > Mycenaceae > Mycena > Mycena sanguinolenta. The sequence continues at coordinate 81,906 of JACAZH010000034.1, read as the reverse complement.
AAGACTTTGTAAGCAAATAGATCAGACAAGTAGCAAGCAGTAGGTAGGTATTCTTATTCCAGCGCAGAGCACGATGATTTAGCAAGGAGACAAATTACTGGCCATCGGGACCGTCGGGAACTTCGGGATTGGTTCCTACAAAAGGGCAGAAGCGGGCCCCCTGCGGGAGGTCGCCATCGATCGGAAACAAATCAAGGGTGGCGTCATGGGTTTCGCGGCAGAGGCGCTCGCGAGCCTCGTATTCCGCTCTGGTCGAATGTACGGCGAAGTCTTCATCCATACGGCGACTGTTCTGAAACCAACGCGTGATGCCTGAACCCTCCCACTGCAATAGAGAGTACCGATGCTCGCCGCAGTCGGCGCGAACTTTGACGAAAGAGTAACGGATAATGCCGGTAGGGATGAGGATGGAGCAGCCGGGAGGAAAACCAACGACGAGGCCGAGGTCCCAGAATATGACGTGGCCACCATGCAGGTACGAATAATTCCCCAGTGAGATGAGCACACTCCAACTTGCAGCACGGTATCGGTCTGGAGCACCAGTGGGAGTGGTACAGCGATGAGGTCCCCCAAATTCGAAGGTGGCCGCAGAGAATACACTTGAATCGCACGGGTACAAAGCGTCTGGGTTGTGTTTGAGAAATTCTGTCTTCTGAGCTTGGAGCGCCAGGAATGCGACGTTACAGTAGGTTTCGAGCAGGCCTGGGCGCGGAGTCAACAAAAAATAACAAATCAGCATTGCCACACTTACGATTTCCATAACAGACTAAACGCTTCATTGCGAGCGTCGAGAACAGCTGGAAGAATACCAATGTATTCAACAGAACCCCGTACGGAGGTTTCTCCACCTGGTTGCTGGCATCAAAGACGATTTACTAGAGCATTCAACCCACTTGGACTCACGATGGGCTCATTAAAACTTTCCCCAACCCCACCCGACAGAATGGGCTGGACTTCGGCTGCTTTATCCTCCGGCGATTGCTGTATGCTGAGAAGGGCAACGTCGCATTCCGCTGTCACTGGCTTCACAATTTCTTTCCACCAATTTGGGTTGCGGGGCCGACCACCGAGCAAAAGCACTAGACTCTTATCGCGCGCATGTACGGCTCGTGGGACGCTACACAATGGTCAGTCTACTGCTACAACAGCGAGGATCTAACATACCTTCCTCCCCACGGTATAAGCCTAAAATGAAAACGTGATTTTGGCCTGGTGACTTCACTTAGTTCGTATTCTTTTTCTTCAATCAGGTCAGGATCCATGGCGCCACCATCGGCGACGCTAATATGCTGGCAGCGCGGCAGCGGAAGCCCAGCGATACGCTGCTGCTGCTGAATGCGCTGGATTTTGCGGAAGCGATGCTCCCGCTTCGGCAGCACGTTTCGCTTCCTCGCGGGCTTTGAGACGGGCATTGAGGACAACGATCGTGTTGCGGCTCCGTGATGCCCTTTCTTTGATAGCTGCGGCGCTCTGCTCAGCGAGCGGCAACACTACGGGGCCTTCTGAAGACCCACTCCCTTGCTCCAGCTCGTCAGGGAGACGGTCTTCGGGGAATGGCTGTTCTGGGTCGCAGAGTTGTAACTCTTGACTGAGGCGAGTCTGGAAATGGAATTCGAGATGCGGTTCGAGAGGGTCCTCGAAATCGTCGAAGCCGGGCATGACATGGTCGGCAACGGGCGCACCGTATCTGCGCGGTGGGGGAGAAGGTCGATGGACAAAGCCGGGGGTATTGAGGTTAATGCGGTGAGTTTGCATTTTGTGCAGATTTGCAAACTTGGGGTGGGGAAGTCAGCAATCTGAGTTGTGCCAGGTGCGTATTTCTTTTGTGTTTCGGAGCTAAGTCCAAATCTGAGTGCGTCTTAGGGTTTCCTTACAGGTTGCATGTTCGCATCCGAGATCTCAGATCCAGGTTGGCCAGGTGGGCAGCTGGCTACACATCGCTTAATAACTAAGGCCGAATGGAGCGCACGGCATAAACAAATAAATTCTTGGGACAAACCCTTCGGGGGGGCAGTATAAAACGTCTAGAGCGTGGGATCGTTCTTGAGAGCTAACCACCATGTCGACAGGTGTGGAGGACATCCCAAGTAAGTTTTTTTTGTTCATTTGTTTTCTAGACTTTCATTTTTATTGACGACGGGATAGGCCCAGAGGCGACGCTCATCTCCTATCAGAAAACTACCACCTCGATTCTGTACGGACTCCCGGAGTGAGTACATTGACTCCTACGCACAAATCACAAAACTGACAATCCCGTCGAGGTATGAGCAGCACAGACTGCTTTGTGCCTACCGTAAGCGCTTCGTAGAGGAGGTTGATCACAACAACCTGCCCTACGCCACCTACGACTTATGTTGCCAATATTACAAGAATTTGCACGCAATCGAGGTTGCCGGTGACCATACGTGAGTAGAACCTATATTGCTGGGCGAACAGATGGCTGATATTCAATCTAGCGATTCAGATGACAGCATATTTGGTTCGGACGACAAAGGAATGCCTCCACTGGAGCCGTTGGAGGGCTCTGAATTGAGTCAAGCCTCTTGCCCCGCCGCCGCTCCGATCTCTGCGGACTGTGACGCAGGTTCCACATCCCCGCCGTCGTTTTCCTCCGAGGCAGGTTTCTCGAGCTCTTCTGACGTTGGTGCGGCTGCGACCTCGTCACCCTCGGCCCTCAAGCTGGGTTTCGGCTTCGTTCCTGCCTCCAAAATTTGGGCAGCCCAACTTTTCCCTGGGGAGGTCGTCGAGCACGGTAGCTGGTTCTCTTCCCAGTAAGTTTGTTAACCTGCATGCGTTCACGTTGCCTTCTAATGATGCCTACAAAAGAGGGGCAATGAATGCTGGTGCCTCCGAGGAAGATAATCGCGTCACAATGCATAGTCTCCGGGTAAGTGTCCATTTTGGTGAAGGGGTTGCATCTCTGACTGTGGTTTAGTTGATCAGCCTTCATGGCACTCGCGATGTGGAGTGTGCCTGCACTGATGGACAACATTCGGCGTACAGCGATCGCCAGGCTTACGCTTTCCAGACCACAACGGGGACGTCGTCATCAAAAAATTGAAGACGATGCTACTTCCACTCAACTGATGTACACATAAATACTTAGTTTTACGTGGCGGAATAAATGATTTTTTTTTGTTGATTGTGTAGTGCCGGCAGGAGGAAAGCGCGATTTTGGAAATGATAAAATTGGTCACATGAATCCCACTTCCTCCACTCATTCTCGGCGGTCGCCTCGACGCAGGCGTCGGGGCAATTTGCCATGCCGTCTGTTTCGTACTTGTTCGGCACCTGGCTCTCTCTGCGACCCACCTCTCGCTCTCCTGGCTCTGGCTATGTCATCTCTAAATACCTCTTCTCGTCGTGCTCCAAACAGATCGCAGCGAAATGACTGCGCCATTGAATACGAAACAAGGCCTGGGGAGCTCAGTCGTGACTCGGGATTCTACGTCTCTTGGGATGGAAAGCGCGTGATCCGCCAAGGGATGAACGTCGGCGTGAAGAAAAGGAAGGTCTTGCCCTCGGATTTGGTGGACACGTACAGCGATTGGGTTCCACTGCCCAGGGAATCCTTGGATGGCGAGGTGGATCGGTTGGATGAGAATAGTGAGGAATCCTCGGGTTCTGGCGAGAAAAGAAAGCGTTATGAAAGTTCGGTAAGTACTTGTGAGCTAGGGAGGCAGGCGGAGAAGGACTCACCTTACCTTACAGGACGACGCCATGAACCTTTGGCGGCCTTTGATCCAGCGTTTCCTAGATGAACTGGTTAGGCGGGAAGGTCTAGGCGACGACACCGGGAGGTGCGACTGTTGCGACGCCTATGATAAGCGCCGATTCCGCTGCGTTACGTGCGGCGAATTCAGCCAATGCTCGACGCGTGCGTCGTGGCCCGCCATGCGTTGTCGCCGCTCCATCGAGTGCAGGTACGAGCGGTTGTCCTTCCTTTGGATTGGTTCTTTGGTTAATAACGCGTGCTACAGGAGTGGACGGGCTCTTTCTGGAGAGTCGTGGGCTTGGCAAGTCTCAGCTGCGTGTACCAGCTCAGGCATGGCGGCCATCCATGTCCCCGACCAGCGCTGACGGTGCGCACGATGGTGGTGCTAGATACGGAGTACATTCACACGGTGAAGTTTCAATATTGTGGATGCGATAGGTCCGACCGGGCCCAGAATCTGGAACAACTCTTGAGGAACGGTGGTACCCTGCAACGACAGTGGACCCGGCGACATGCGCGACATTTGCCGCTCTGGAACTCTTTCGGCTACTGAACGTGGTTGGCAACATCAACGTACACGATTTCGTCGGGACGCTGGAACGGAAGACTAATGCGTCGCAGATCAAGTCTGTGCCGGTAAGGACTTGTGTCTTGAGATGAATAACACGATATTAATTGGGACTCTTTCCAGGATCGATACAAAGCATTCGGGCGAATGGCGCTGCAATACGCTTTTCTGAAACGCCTCAAACGAACGGGAAGAGCCCACGATCCAGCGGGTGTGCAGAATACGAAGAGTGGAGAATGTGCAGTGATGTGCTGGGCGTGCCCACACGACAAGATCAACTTGCCCGAAGGCTGGCGAGAAGTATCGCCTGAGTTTCGGTGAGTAGCTCGCTGAATGCCTAGCCTGCATCCATGAATCTCAACTCTGAGTTAATCAGTTTCCTATACATGCTGCTGCTGGCCATGGATGCGAATTTTCGTCTGAGGAACAGGTTGCGCGCCAACCAACACGAGGATTTACCCCTGGCGTCGGGATGGGGATATTTGGTGGAGGAAGGACCCTACAAAGAGCATCTGAAGGGATATGTGGCAGAGAAGGACGTACGTGGATGATACATTTTTCTCGATTTCGCAAAGACGTGGACTGAGGGGGAAAATGACAGGTTAGCACCTGTATTGCCTTCGCGGCACTTATGCAGAAGGACACTCGTCTCACGACTGGATTGCGGTGTTCAGGCGTCGGTGGCGTTGTATGCGCGCGCGGCACGAGCTGGTACGACCGCAGGGGATGGGGGACTTGCAAAAAGGCGTGCCCTTGTCATCCACAATGCGACCGAGTACACTCAGCTCAGCCTTCAGCAACTGCATCTTGCTGGCGCTCAAGTACAGCTTTTCCCGCTCAAGTATGTCTATCACCATTTTGACATGCTTAATGTGATCCTCAAGCGTGTTAGAATAGATGATTATATCGTCAAGATAGACGTCCATAAAGCGGCCGATGTACTCGCCAAACAAAAAGTTCATAAGCGACTGATAAGTAGCTGGTGCGTTACAGTCTCCCTGCTGGAGAACCAAACTAACCATGTTTCCGTCCAGGCGTGCTAACCGCGGTTCGGGGTACGTGCTCAGGTATGACCCGAACTTGCTCGTATGCATCCTGTCCATCAATAAGTGACCGGAATTTACAGCGTGACACGCGACTAAGAATACCCTCCATGTCTGGCAACGGGGAGGTCATTTTCTTTGTATTCGCATTGCAGGCACGCAGGTCTACGACCACGCAAAGCTTTGGTGGAGAAGTCTTGACTTTTGGAATTAACATCATCGGAGAAGTATTTCCCGAGTCCGTAACCTGCCAACGGCCGGCTCTGAGGTAAGTTTGCCGTTTTATATCCCATTGTTCTCTCAAGGCTTCAGGACATCTAAATGGATGCCATGGATAAATTTTATTCTTGTCAAGCAGAGGAATAGTATGGTTAATTGCACGGAGTGGAGGTAAGCCTGTCTCGGCTGCTGTTTTGCAAATCGGCTCAGTGTACTTCAGAATCTCATCCCGAGCCGCTTGTAGACGTTCTTCGCTGATCCCCGCAGCACCTGTGAATAGGCGAGCAGTCGCAACTCCTTCAAGAGGAACAGAGTCAGCGCTGCCAATGCAAACTCGCGCAGGATTCAAGCCTATGCTCACCTTGTGCTGGAAAAGCCAAGCCATGCCCAAGATCATGTCATAACCACTCAGGTTCGCCACCAAGAAACTCTGCTCTTCTTTGATATCTTGATAGGTGAACTGCACATTCACAGAGTGATTAATCTTGGAGCGCAAACCCTGCACAGCTAATTGCAAGGTAATAGGATCCTTCAGTTCCCTCCGCCGGAGCCGCAACTGATCAGCAAGGGAAGTAGACACTAAGTCACCAAGGGATCCAGTATCCACAAGCGCCCGAACAGGCTTGCCGTTAACACGAACAACGATAACCAGTGGGCATGCAACAACACGGTCAGCGACGCATGGCATCGAAGCAGTGCGAGAGATTCCTTTAACACTGTCTGAAGGCACCTGAATTCCTCCACAGTGTAACAAGACCTCGCCCTCCACGTCGGGCTCTGGTAGATCAAACAGTGTGCCGAGATAATTGGCACAACAATTTGGCCAGCTGTTCTCTGCATTGTGGTCACGAAGTAAGCTCTTCAGACGCCGCCTGTAGACCCAATTAACCAGATCCAAGCTAGGATTCAGCAGCGCCTCTTCCGAGATCAACTCATGCAATTGCCGATGGCTCAACGGGCTAACTACCAAATAGGTGTCTGGTCCTGTTTCCTCAGGTTCTCAGAGCACTCGCTCGATGGTTACCCATTCAAAGCCAGGTATTTCCTTGCTTACATCTCGGAAGTACTGCTGAATGGCATCTGCCAGAATTTCCTCGATAGGAAAGTGGTGAATTGGCGAGGCACGGAGGTATTCTATTCCCAGGGACCTAGCCTGGTGGCGTGCGTACCATTCCACGAGATAGAAGGCGGGGCACCGCAGCTCTTCCATTGGTAACGTTGTTACCGAGTCATAGAAGGAATCTTCAATAACATAGAAATCTCCACTACAACGCAGAACACGGAAGCGACGCGCCAAGTCGCGGCGTTCATCTGACCACAGGATCTGTTCGTCACCCGGGGTACGGTTGGAAGAACTCGAGCAATGCAGCCACTGTGTTACCAAGCACATCACCGAGCCGGTGGGATCTTGGCAGGAAGTCTGGACGTGGCGACGGAGGTGGGAGGTCCTCAGAAGCAAGTGCCCAGAGCTTCATGCAATCCTCGAAGGTTTCTTCAGGGTCTCCTGGTATTACGAGGCGAGTAGGCTCCTCTTTGTCAGATTCTTCCACCTGAGGCTACCCCGACCTGACCCCCTTAGGGCCTAACTGTCCCAATGAGTTAACTATCCCAAAGGGGGTCTGGTTTAGTGGAGCATCCCATAGGTGTTGGGCTTTCCCATATCTGTGGGCTTTCCCATGCTGGTGGGCTATCCCATAAGGTATCCCGCCGCAGGCGGGAAAGAAAATTTTTTGGGTTATCCCACAGACCCCCTTGCTGGTGGGACCCCTGGTACCACCTGGGCGAAAAATGCATTTTTGGGCCCATTTCTGCACCGATTTGGATGGTCCTAGGTGATTCTGAAAGCTATGGCTTGGGGCTTTCTTGTGGCACATAGAGCATGAATATTGGAGCATATTTGTTTCCAGCTGCAGCTGGGCAAAAAATGCATTTTGGGGCCCATTTCTGCACTGATTTGGATGGTCCTAGATGATTCTGAAAGCTATGGCTTGGGGCTTTCTTGTGGCATATAGGGCGTGAATATTGGAGCATATTTGTTTCCAGCTGGATGAAAAATGCATTTTGGGGCTCATTCCTGCACTGATTTGAATGATCCTAGGTGATTCTGAAAGCTACAGCCCAGGGCTTTCTTTTGGTGTATAGGCATGTGTACAGGGTCACTTTTATTTTAGGTCCCCAAATTCAGCTGCTAGCATTCCACACCTGTTTGTTTTTGTTCTATAACCTTTTGTTTTAGTGAATAGTGCAAGCCAGCCTCATTCACTTTCATTCTGTACCCTTTCGCTTTAGCTTGTGGTGCAAGCTGGCCTTGTTTGCTTCCATTGCATACCCTTTCACTTTAGTCCATGGTGCAAGCTGGCCTCATCCGCTTCCATTCCATACCCTTTGCTTTAGTTTGTAGTGCATGCTGGCCTTGTTTACTGCCATTCTGCACCCTTTCGCTTCAGTGCCTGGTGCATGCTGGCCTCATTCACTTCCATTCTGTACCCTTTCACTTTAGTGTGTAGTGCATGCTGGCATCTTCGCTTTCATTCCATTCCCTTTCACTCTATTTTGCTTTTGTAAGCACTCTTACATATTGTACACATACCCATACCCTTTTGCTTCAGTGCATGGTGCATACCAGCCTAATTCGCTTTCATTCCTTATCCTTTCGTTTGATTTTACTTTTGCAAGCACTCTTACATATTGTACATGTTGAACTTGTATCAAGTACAACCACTTACTTAATGTCATATTACAGCTGATATCTAATATAATTTAGATCACCACATGGGATATCCCACTAACATGGGATATCCCAATCCTGGGACATTGCAACATGGGAAATCCCATAATACCGTTGGGATTTCCCTGAGGCCTGGGATATCCCACCAATGCACATGGGACATCCCATTTCCCCATGGGATGACCCACTGATACACATGGGATATACCATCTTGCCTTGGGATGTCCCACTTATTTTTACCTCGTTGATGGGCTTTCCCATTTGTTTTATTTTCTACATGGGATTTCCCATTGGGTTTCGTGGGATATCCCATCTATTTCGTTTGTTGCGTGGGATTTCCCATCCACAGAGTGGGCTTTCCCTTCAACTTTTGCTTTGGGCCATGAGATTTCCCATCCATTTGGGATAGCCCACGGGCAAATGGGATTTCCCACCGGCATTTTTTTTCACTCAATTTGCTAAGTTCTTTCGGACCTGGTTCTAAGTCGAACCATTCCGAAGCGCCCATTAAGCGCCGGGCCGGTGTTTTATTCGTTGTGCCGGGCCGGTGCATGTACTTCGAACTCCATGCGAAGTTCATTCACACTGCAAAAAGTTCTTTCTGACTTGGTTTCAAGTCCGACTATTCCGAAGCGCCCACTAAGCGCCAGTACTTTGAGCTTTGTGCGAATTTCATTCACATTTAAATCTACCATCAAAGACATAAAACCCCAGATACTATATAGCATCGGACAGACTCAATGATACCCACTCCAGAATTATTCCATGAATTCTATGAGTTCTTTTGAAGATGTCGCCTACTTATATTTCCTTATTTCCCTACCCACATAAGGTGCTGTGGCCCAAGGAAAGGCTGTCTCTACGTGTATAAGTTCTCCTTCAATCTCGGGGAACAATTCCGGTTCGAGCCTGGGCAGCGCCGTGGCATTTGACCGGTATTCATCTTTTCGCTTTTTGTTGTGAATCATGAAACAGTACGATAGTATCCAGGGGACGTTCTTGACTGATAACTTTGCAACGACACCGGACTCCGTCTCAGGTGTTATTATTCCAAGCGCCCGCTAAGCGCCGGTACTTCGAACTTCATGCGAAGGTCATTCGCACCTCAAATCAATTCAAATCTGCAACTGAACACATACAAAACCGAATATCACATTGGACATCGGACATGGACTCTAAGATACGCGTTAATATTCCAGTCCCACAATTATTACAGTACAAAACGCAATAAGCACCCGTGTATTGCAAAGCCATTTGCCGCCGAAAACTAATGCAAGTATTTCTAAGACTCACACCGACGAAAGTTATAAGAACGGGACATGCATAGGACGGAAATTTACTTAATGTTCGATACAGACTAATTATTTAATCGGCGCGAAGTGAATGCATGACGTTATAGAACGTGGACGACGAAACGGGCTTGAGCGTCGCGGGGAAACGTCTCGCGGTCTTCTCTGCGTCATTCTGCAATTCCTCCAGATCTTCGGCCAGAAGTCGGACTTGAGAAAAACACGAATGAGAACCCTTCTCGACACACACTCAGGACCTACCACCGCAATAGAGCCTTCGACATTTGACGCTCTCGGGTCGGCTCTTGTGACGATTCGACACCCGGAATTTCACCTCGGCCAGATGGAGGGTCTCCTGTGGTTGAAACTTGAAATCGAAAGCGTAAGATCGCACCAGCTTGCGCACTGTATAAAACTGTTGGCAATGGAATCTCAATCATACTAGGAAGAGAACGTACTTTGAGTGTCCAGTTCCTTGCGGCGGCTGTCAAACGACTGGTAGGGGTTGACGAAGGTGATGATGAACGTATCTTGGCCGACCAGGCGGTTCAGCTCCCCGCGCTTGCCTTTACAATACTCGAGCAATTTCTTGTATCGCTCCAGCACGCGGCAGGACAAGGTCAGGGCTGCTGTTTGGCCGTCGTCGCGTTCATACGGGTGTTTGAAGTCGGCGTGGAAGTGGAACGCGGCGTCGAGGTACGCCTCGAGCGGGGCGGGGTTCGAGATCGGGCAGCCTTTCGTTTCTGTTGGTCACAAATGTCAGTTATCGCGCAAATAAAGGAATCAGCATTAAAAGCTAGTGGTACGTACTCGCCACTGTCCACAGCTCATCCAGCCTCACCATCCGCTGACGCCTCTTGATGACGTGCTCATGTGCTTCTGAGTCATCGATGTAGTCGCCGAACGCGGTCTCGTATTCGTCCACTGGACGCTATCAACGAACAACCAAACAATAGAAGTTACGAACTTACGCAGGTTCTCGTATAGCAAGGCCTTCCCCTTGTCGTCGTTGTCCGCCTCTAGAAACAGAACAGCTCATTAGATACATTGAAATGAAGAACCGGTAGGACTTACCCGCTGCCTGCTTGGCCTCTGTGACCCGCTGGTTAAGCTCCCGGCGCCTATCGTCCTCCTGCCGCAGCCGCATCTTGTGCTGGGCAAGCTCCGGGGCAGTAGTGGGCGGCGCGTAAATACGTTCAGGGAATTCCGGGAAGGAGATGCGCGGAACGGCGAGTCGGTCGTACGGTCCTTCGCGAGATAGCCGTGAAAGGCCGTGGCGGTAGTTGTCGACCCGTGTCCAAGATGACACAGGGATAGTCCCGCTCGAGATCGTGACGGTGCGATCGCTAGGGACTTCTGTCGACAAGAAGGTCGCGCAAGGCGGAAGCGCTCCCCTGCTTGGGCGGAGCGAGGTGGACGTCGGGTTAGCTGCAGGCTTCGAGCGTGTGCTGCGTTCAGTAGTTCGTTCGGCTGGCATCTCGAATTAGGTGAAGTCGGTCAATGGGGGCAAGATTCAGGATTAACTCACCTTTTAAAAGGACACGGAATGCCGGTGGCATACGCTTTGAAGTTGGGCGCCATTGTCCAATCCGCCAAATCCATCCTCATTTTTATTCCCTTTCCTGGTATATCTTGGACAATACACGGTCAGCTTCCTGCGCTTTGAGGTGCCACTCACCCGCCATTGTCCTCCATTTCTCCCATAGGCAGCAATTCTTGGATTGGTGGGGGTTAGTGTAGACAAAATTCATTTCTAAATATCGACAGCATCTCCGAAAACATCTAATTTATTCTCCCTCACTCTTCATAAGTACCGTAAATATTTCTATTGCTTGCAAGTATTGTGCTGTACAGTGTCCCAAACCATCTACTACTTCAGTCGTCATAAGTACGGTAGATATCCGCCCTTTCTGCAGCCTCCAAAGTCCCAAAATCCTCCTCTTCGTCGCCACTTTCTGCCTCCTCCTCCTCCTCGTTCTTGGCTGACCGCTTTTTCTTGCCGTAGTGCCTGTCCTCCCCCCCTCGCCGGCACATGCGCGTCGACACGACACTTCGACAGCTGCACCTGCGAGGGACCCCATTCCGGCAACGAACCCATCCCTGGGCCGAAATCGGGCAGACACCGGTCCCACGTAGCGCATAGCTGCACCAGCTTGTCTTGATGAAGCTGGAGATGATATTCATCGACACCCGACGCTGCTGTAACGCCGTGGGTTAGCAAAGGACCCGGGGGAGTTAATGTCGATACGCACCAACTTCAATGGCGACCGTACTGATCTGCCATTCCTCCGCAAACCACGCCCGCAACGCCAGGGTTTCCCTTCGCAATCGCGCATCTTCCTCGTCGCAGCGATCTAAGTCCAGCATCGCCTTGATACCCGTGCGTACCTTCTCGTCGCAAAGCCAAAGGGGCGGGTGGTCGTGATAGTCGTCGTCGTGATCATCGAGCCCCACATCTTGGAAGATGGCGTCGTCGACATCGAAGTTGCCAAAGGCCCTCGCGAGGTATGGGTAGGGGCGCGATCGCTTTGCGGGCGCCTTCTTAGCGCGGATGAGGGTATCGATTTGCTTGCAGAGTTTATTGTACTCCGTGGCCAGCTTGCTGATCGTTGGCTCCCGGCGCTTGACAGCTGACTCCGTGTGCGCATGAAGTTTCGCATCTGTGTAAAGTATCAGCGCGCGATTTAATTTAATAAGACAAACGGTAGCCAGCTCACCGTTCACCAATCGCCGGTACGATCGCTCCACCACGTCGAGCTCGAACTTCCTCGCACGTAGACGCTCCCGGAGCCGAAGCTTCAGCGCGCGAGAGCATTCATCCGCAGGCGCATGTACTCGCTCTTGGCCAGCGATTTCAATTCCGCTTGCTCGTCAACACCCAGCGCCTGCTCTTTCCGACGCAGGGAACTCTGAGCCTTGACCAGCGCCTCCTTCGAGGCATCATACTCGGCCTCGTATAGCCCCACGTCTTCATCCTCCTCCACCACCACGTCCAGGAATTTCTTGCGACATTCTTCCACTTGAGCTTCACGCGTCTTGATAGCGCTACGCAGGGAGCATGACGGCGTTGACCGCCTTCTCCCCTCGGTTTTTCGCTCGACCTACGACTCAGTGAGTAAGTAATCCTTTTTCTTATTATGATGCACGTGAGGCAAGGGGCCGCGTTTGCGCTTGTACCTGCAAACTCCACTGCTCACGGAGCAGTTCCGTCGGCTTCCCGCACTTGCGCAATTCCTCTTCGGCCTCGGCGCGCTTCAGCAAGCTGTGTCGATACCGACGGTTAATCCACTCGCCGAGTCGCAAGAGACTTTGCTGGTCGGCGTGCTCGATCTGAGCGTCCAGCGTGTATAATCGATTATGGTACTATTGCGTGCATGTCAGTAACATGTTGGTGACTCGGAGAAGGAACTTACACCACAGATACGCAGGTGAGTGATTAGGTGGCTAATGGACTTCCAGAAACGTTCCGCACCCTCTCCGTTGCTCAAACCGAAACCGCTCCGCTTCCGCGGGTGGTAGAGCAACTGGCACGCCCATTCGTGGCCGAACGCATGGAACACCGACACAGCGAAGGCGATGCGATCCATGTAGCGGGCCAGAAATCCCCACTTCAAACAACTCCGCTCCGCGGAACACGCCACATCATACATTAAGCCCACCCGAATTTCGAGCGGGAGATGCTGGAAAAACGTCTCGACCAGCGCGATGACGTAGAATTGCTTCTCCCCCGCGGAATGCATGTTGGCCACGAACAGGACTCGGTCGTGGCGACATAGCAGCGCCATCAGGGCGGTGTCGTCGAAGAAGTCGGTGCTGGTCTTCTGGCGTTTTTCATCGGCTGCCTTGAATGAGGCTTCGCATGCGTCCAGGACCGAGCGAGGCAGGGGAAGCCGGGCGTACTCGTACCCGTCTTCCTCGTCCACTTCCTGCACTGCGGGACGTTTGCGTTCCCTCTCAGTTTGCTCCCCGGACGTACCGCGGACGCCGTCGACGTATTCTTCCGTTCGCGCACATTGTTCTTCCGGAACGAAGTGCGTATCCGGGTGTGTTCTGGGAGGATCTCGCGGAGACTTCCTCTTCTTCTGCGTGAAGCAGGCGTCGATGCAAACTATCACGTCCGCTCTACGTCCCGATATCAGTTTCAGGTCGCGTTCGCGGGGAAACCGACTTACATTTCAGATGGATCATGCTTCAAGTTCCCAAGCAAGCGGGCAACGGCGGCGGAGGTATTCGCTGGGTCGCAGTCGAGGAGGCGGTTCAGGAAATGGTACTTTCGGTGGCTCAGGTGTCGGCTCTCGACCACGTTTGCGTCCGCGAGCGGCGGGAGTCGGCTCTCGACCGCCTGTCCGTCCGCGAGCGGCGGGAGTCGGCTCTCGACCGCCTGTCCGTCCGCGAGCGGCGGGAGTCGGCTCTCGACCGCCTGTCCGTCCGCGAGCGGTGGAGGTCGAGTCGCCATCTCCTCCACGTCTTGGAGCGGCGGGAGTCGGTTCTCGACCGCCTGTGCGTCCGCGAGAAGCGGTGGGGGTCGAGTCTCCATCTCCTCCACGTCTTGGAGCGGCGGGAGTCGGTTCTCGACCGCCTGTGCGTCCGCGAGAAGCGGTGGGGGTCGAGTCTTCATCTCGGTCACGTCTTGGAGCGGCGGGAGTCGGTTCTCGACCGCCTGTGCGTCCATGAGCGGTGGAGGCCGAATGAGGGCGGCCTCCTTGTCCAACCGGGGTGGGTGTCGTCGGTGTAGGTGTACCAGATGACGACGACGACCTGGAACCACCACCCTCCGCTCGCTGGCGGGGACGTCCGCGAGGTGGAGAAGGCGACCTCGGGGGCGGGGATGGCGAGACCAGTACCTCGGGCCCAACCAGTTCTGTACGTATCGCTTCCAACATTACAGTGTATTTCTTCTTGAGGAGATTGCGCAAATGCGTGTACCACATCAAGCAATTACCGAAGCGACGCCGCAAAGAATTCTAAGTCGACTTTGAGGACTTCGCGACTCTCCACGAGGAGGACAGCTTACCTGGTGATCCAGCTGGAACCCCATGTTCGCTAGAACACGTTCCAAGGTCGTACTAAACGCCGTATTGTTTGGTGAGATCTGGAGGAACAGATTCATCGCGACCGAGCACCCGTAGATCCACGGCCAGCGAAGGGAGGAGGGGAGCGCAGCCAAATGCGCCCAGTCTCATCAGCTGTACTGCGGCCGGTGTGCATTCGCAGATAGTGAGGTCGACATCTTTTATATCTACAAATTCGTCAGTAAATACGCCCCGGAGTGTAAATATCCAGAGTAAGACTCACTGGAGAAATACACCACCGCAACTCGATGCCTCTTTTTGTGGCAGGCACAAGACGGGATTTCGGAGCACCGTCCTTCCAATTCACGAAGAGACTTGGTCTCTTCCAGCAGCTGTGCTAACTCGGGCAGCAGCTTCGGCAGGACCTCGTGCTGCCAGCGTTGCCACTGTGTAGCTCGCTTGCGCTGGTGCTTTCCTGGGTCGGGCGGTGGACTAGATTCGAAAAACACGATGTCGGGCTCGTGCGATGCGGGGTCGGGGTCGGTGAATCCCTCCTGCGCTTGATCCTCGTCCGAGATCGGCGGCGCGTGTCCAGATTGGGCTTCGAGAACGCCAAGTCGAGATAGTAGTGTTGGGAGGCGACCCTGCCTCAACGTTTGACCGTTATGAAGGAGGATGTCGGGGTCTGCCACCGTGTCGAATTTGCGGCGGATATTTGGCGCACGTCCACCAGCATGGAGATCGTAGGACGGGGAGGAAGTCGCTGCTGCGTGGCGGTCCTTCGCTGAAAGTTTGAGCACCATTGTGCGGGTTCGACCTGGCAAAGGTTAAGTTTGTATCCAAAGTGTTGTGACGGTGGCACCCACGCCAAATAACTTCGTAGTTTTTGATTTGATTTCAAACGGGTTCAAGTATCAAATGTATCATAAGTGTATCGTACAGTATTACATTCATTAAAGTACAAGAAAACTATTTACTACATGTAGTACCTATACAAGATGGTGGTTAGGACGAAGAAGCAAATAGGCGCCCATGTCAATCAACGCCAAAGGTATTTCGCAGGGCTCGGAGAAATCGATAAGATAAGATAATAGTTTCTCCGACGTCAATTCTCACATTCTCAAGTCCGATACACTTAGCGCCCGTTAGGCGCTTAAGCCCTAAAGACGCGAATCAGCGCGTTTTCACGCGCAAATCCATGCCCATGGCTCCGATCCATCACGCATGGAACGCAGCGCCTGCGTCCCAGCTACTGTAAAATATATCTTATACTCTATGGTAAATTACATATATCGTGTCCGTGTATTGCACAATTTATCGCATAAGTAAGATTAATCCACGGGGACTCGGGAGGGCTAATGAATTTTGGACCAATAAATATAGTATAAAGACAACCGTGCCTTTTAAATGCTGCTCTTCCTCCCAGACGCGGGAATGAGCGGCGGACTTCATGCTGCGCTGCATCTAATTTGCGTCGCACAGTCTACAGTCCACAGCAGCATCCAGCGGGCCCGGAGATGGCGAGTATGTACCTCACGACGGCGTCGTGCCAGATCTGCGCAGCTGACTTGACGATTTTTGTGTATCCCACAGCCGAGGAATTTCTGAAAAAGATGAGTTGGGGCGGAGCGTCCGGCAAGGTCGGCGACTCACAGGCAGCGCTCAGCGCGTTGGGAGGTGGTGGGCATGCATGTTCTTTAACTCGTACAGCCAACCCGCCGTCTCTGCTGGACGTTTGCGGCCGACGAGATTTTGTACTGTCCGGCGCCTTTTCGGATGTCGGTATGACGAAATTAGCCGACCTGCCTCTCAATGCGCCCGCAACTTGTCCAACGTCGTTAACGTTTTTAATTCAACCAGAAATGGGGCATTTTACCGGCTTCTGTAGGCTCAGTACCTGTAAATTGACACGAGTTATTATTCCGCCAGAAAATAAGAAAATACCGCGACTTAGCTATCCAAATTATTCATTTCAGAGAAAGTGAGCGTGACGCGCTGTATTTTCCCCTCGTGGCGCAGACACGGGAGTTGGCAGTGCTCGCAGCTTCGTCCCATTTGGCAACCCGCTAAGCCGCTGACGCTTAGGCGCCCGTTAAGCGCCCATCGACCCCGACTCCAAAACGTGCGCCTTTACGGCGTCAAAACCCTTTCCGCAGATTCACTCTATCACGCATGGACGCAACGCGTCCCAGCTAGTGTAAAATACATTATATACCTTGTATCACTACATTACATTCAACGTAGACTATTTATTTCATGAGTGTGTATTCAGGAAATTCTGTCCTATCGAAAACTTTATTGTCCTTGACGATCCTCTCATTCTTAGCCATGCAGAGGCTAGACTCGTGGAAACAACTTCCCACCCCCTTGCTCGAACTTCACGGCAACGACGTCTTCACCGTAGAGATGCGGCCAGGTGGGCACGGTCTGCCCATACTCGCCGATGCGACTCCCTTCAAACTTCAAGTCGGGCCCGATGATCACGACACACGCGTCTCCACCTTCACCAACCGCTCCTGGTCATTCCCTTCGCGGCGAGGCTTGATGCAAGTACGAGGGATCTTGAACTTGCGTTGCGTCTTCCCGCTCCGCAGACTTCTACCTCGCTGTCGTTTGAAGACACTGGCGGCGCTCCAATCAACACATAACAAAACGTCCCTTCCAGCGCCAGCTTCGCGTCGGAGAGGCGGACTGTCAATTGCCGTAGTCCGACGATCTTGACGTCAACGCGCTTGTTCGCCAAGTCGGGCATGGAGAGCCACTGTCCGTCGTCCTCACCTTCACAGCAGTCAGCCATCGTCATATAACAACAAAAGCAAAGCGAATTTCACCGAGTATGGTCGGGATTTCGTTACCCAGGCTCGTGGGCGGTGTGCACGGGCGCTCGATAGGCGCGTCGTTCGGGAACGCCCCCGGTGCGTGGGCTGGTCTCGCGGCGCGCGGCATGACCGAACAGTATCTTCGAAGGCAGCCAGCGCGCCTGAGACAACGGCAGCATCGTGCTAAGAGTCGGTCAGAAAATGTATACCACCGAACCAAAATCGACTACGTACAATTCATGGACGACATGCTCGATCGGTATGTTCTCAACTTTCTGAGTTGTCATATCTTTTCCGATTGTGAGGAGAATTCCTCGGGAGTCCCTCGGCCCAGCCCAGGCGTGCTTGTTCAGGCGGTCCATACGTTCGACGCGTGCTTGACTGTCGTGGTCGCCCACCACCATCCCACGTAACCCCTTGAACTTGCCGCTGGACTTGTACCTCCATACCCTCAAATCTACGCCCAGCGCCATACCTCAATTTTGATTTTGAGGCGATCAACTCCACCTCGCCAGATTTGACGTAAATCTAAGATTTGTGTAAGCAAAGCATGCGGGAAGAGAACCAGAGCTTACATGGGTCGAAGCATTCGTGTTGTCTTTCAACTCCAGTTTATCTGGCTCGGAGAACGCAACGAGCGTGCACACCCGATTGAAATACTTTCTTTTCGACACTCGTACCACGTCGCCGATTTGCAGTACATGAGGAGTGTCGATTTCAGCGTGGCCGATAGGGGGCAACAAGTCCGTGGATTCGTGATAAAAGTCGAGGGCCGGCGTCTCGATTAATATCTGGTTTGGTGCATGTAGGTAAACTTAGACCAGACAGAATGGAAGAACACATACGCTGCGAAAAGTGCTCAAGTCGCACATACGAACCAGGCGCGCTCCCTCGATCACTGTGATGACTCCCGTTTGGCCGACATGCTCGCCCACCTTCACCTCGACCATGTCGCCGAGATGAAATTCTCGCAGTACGTGGCCCATCGGGATTTGGAAAGTCTTGACCTCAGGCCAGCGAGGACTGAGTTCTGCGAGGCCAATTACGTCGCAATCGAGGGGAACGCCGACGACGACGTGGGGGTGCTCCACGGCGCTGGTAACAAGACCATTGTCATCGCCCAGCTCGACATCCCTCCGGGCTACGATCTCCATGACGTGGCCCAGCAGCCCGTCGTACAATGTCCCCCCAGACACGACACGGACGCGGTCGTGCTCGCGAAGTCGGTAGCAGGGGTCGAGCATGTGGCGTACCAGGTGATCGATCTTGACACGAAAAGGGTGGCGGTCGAAGGTCTTGTCTGACGCGATGCGCACCACGTCAGCGCACTTGACGACGGCTCCGTCTTCGTTCGCGTCGATCACGCGGATGATGATTCCAGCGCGCCCTTTGTGAGGGCCGTCTATGGCCACGACACGCGATCTGGGCTCTGCAAAGGCGGGGGTTGGCCATTCGATCGGCACTGCAAGCAACGACGAGTTGGTGCAGCGGTAATACGGGAGAAGTTGCTGTGGCGAAGGTCGGGGGACGAGTTTGAATTGGCGGTTTGTGTACGCTTCCTTGTTCTTGCGCGTCATGGTGAAACCCCACTCCGGCCACTTCGTGACTTTCGTTCTCTCCCGAAAAAATTCCCACTTTTGGCGCGTGCTAGGAACGTACAGCACCTCCCAAGGGGAGAACACGTATAAGATCTCCCCTTTCACTGGGCTGTAGACGCCGCGCACCCAGGTGCCCGCCACCAGCGGATCGTCCGGCTTTGGCTTTGAAATGAAGCCAAGAGAGTCAAGAGAGTTGGTGGGTGCAGCAGCTGCATGCGATGTATATTCATGCCGTTCCCGTTCCTGTTTCGCCCGCTGCTTGTAATGCGACGCTAGGGCAAGCGCGTCTTCATACTCTTTCGCCTCCGACTTTGGGCGAAGGCGAGGGGTTTCCTGCTGGGGAGTATCATCCAAAAAATTCTACGAGAATAATTCAGTTAGCGTAAGTTAAATCCAGGACGAATAGTGTACCTTTATCAGACAAGGTCGCTTCGACGTCCTCTTCCCCCTCCTCCCCTTCGTCGTCAGAATCATCCGCCGCCAGGTCCAGGAACACCGACGCTGGCATTGGCGCCTCATCCTCGTTGTCGGAACCCATGTCGAGCGAGCGCGAGGAAAACTAGAGTTGGGAAGGGGTTGCATATCCCCCTCGGCTTCCTCGACGTCTGGTTCCTCGCCGTCAGACTGCTCGTCGAGCACTCTGCGCACTCGTTTGGGGGGGCGCAGGTGAATGGACGCGTCCTTGTTGTCACTACCTTCCTCCTCATCCTCCTCGTGCGCACGTTTCTGAGCCTGCGGTGTAGGGTCCCGTACAAAGGAGGCCCCGGGAGCAAAAAGATCGGCGGGGCGGATGGCGCTGGTGCGGGTGAAGCCTGCGCAATGGGCGGCAGGTGAGGGCGGAGGTCGGGCGGCGGGTACGCGTGCGGGCGTGGAGTCGCGCAGCATCGAGGAGTTGTCCATCCAGCCGTATGAGGCAAATGGGGTGGGGTCCCGTGAGCCCGGCAAAAGAGCGGCGCGCTCTGAGTCGGGCGCGTCGGAAGTGGGTGATCGCCAGAGTGGGCTTGATATGCGGTACGGCGCTGCGGCGCGCAAACGGTTCTCGTGCCCAGCGAGTATTGGTGCCATTGCGAAGTCTTCATGGTCGGCCTGGCGCACCTGCGCCTCGTACAAGTCGGGATCGTCCTGGGCGGCGGTATCGTCCACTATCGTCATTGAAGCTGTGAGCTTGGAATCTTTCCTGCAGTACGGACTCACACTCACTCTCAGCGTCGTGGTCGACCTCAGCACGGTCGTCGATGTATTCGCTAGCTCTGTATGACGTGGGCACCGTTGTCAGCGTCGGTGATGCATATCCCACGCGCAAAATTCAATAAATTCGATTTTTAATTTCTTTTCGTTCTGGGGCGCGCTGGACGCATCCCAGTCTCAGTCCGTGTGCTGACGGCCTCAATGGCACCGATTCCCTCATTTATTGGACTATCTACGGGCTATTTCTACCACTTACCGTCGGGACATGGTGGTTAGAGACAGAGTGTAAAGGTATTACCTAATGATGATCGATTTGCCTTGTTCGGTATCGCTCGGATAGCGGTCCGCTATCCGAGCGATACCGAACAAGGCAGTCACTCCGTGACAGGCACAGCTTTTGGCCTCTTGCTCTGAACTACCATGTCGGTAGTGAGCTAGAGGCAAGGCGGTGTGCGGGCGCGCGGGAGGCGGGCGCTGGGGCAAGGGAGATGCAGAGAGAGTATATAGTAGTAATCTATGGTAGAAATGCACGTCGTTAACGCTGAGCGAAAAGTTAGGGAAAAATAATGGGAACGTACGAAATCAATAGACGATGGGGCAGAGCATAGCGCAGAGGGCGAGGAAGGTGAACGAAAGGCGTCGACCATCCCCAGGGACGACGACGACCGCCTGGAAGCGTGTACGACGCGTCAGTGAAGGGAATTAGTGAGCGGGAGATAATTGGGCGTACCGTGAGCGAGTTCTTAAAATGAAGTCCTGCAAGAACTAATGATCATTAGTGATACAGATACTAGCGCGCACGCAAACCGACCTACCTGGCGCGACCAGCGAAGGGCATCGACGATGACGGTGAGTGCAAGCGACTTGACAAGGCGCCGCGAGATTCTGAAAAAAATATCAGCGCGATAAAAGCGACGGTGACGGACGCACATCGTAGGAGTGGTATTACGATGGCAAAACCTGCATCTCACAGAGCTTCTGTCGACGGTGAGTCGGATAGAAATTTTAATAAGGGTGGGGCGAACTTCACTAAAGCGTCAAATTCACAGCGGGAGCAGTGGGACTGAGAGGACGACGTCCAGAAAGAATGCACGAAGAATACACGGCGGGGTAGATAGCAAGCGGTCGCACTGAGAGAGGGACCGTTAACATCGTGAGTGAATGATTTTGAGCCGCGCAGAGGACAAAAAAAAATAAGAATGGTTAGACTATGAACGCCGCAGATGCGCTCGGAAAACACGACGTACATCATGAATACACGGCGGTGGTAAACAGCCGGTCGCGCTCACTGCAGAACGATTAACGGTGGGTTGGGAATTAATGGCGGTCGCCAGATGACGAAACTCTAATAATCGATTATCTTTACAGTTGGTGCGAGGAGGCAAAAGGCGACATACAGAGGGGTACCTGGGTGGCAGACCGCGGCTGCAGAACGCAGTGGTGGCGTCGTTCTAGCCAGAGGATGTTTTAGAGTAAGATTGTATCTACGGCGGTCTGGAGGTGGCGGATGCTGGTGAGACGCGCCAGAGAAATTTTGAGAGCGAGACACAGAAGTGCGGAGGAGAATGTGGTGGTGGAAAGCAAGGGGTGCTGTGTGAAGCGACTTCAAAGCGCAGAACTTCTCAGAACAATGTAAGTGCGCTTTGGCTGCCACTCGGCCACAAATCAAATTCTAAACACAACTCTTTCTTACCAACACCTGTTTCTAGTCCTGGACGGTTGAGCCACCCTGCTCCCTGAAATAATCTACTTTTACCCCCGCACGACTTCGAATTTTTTACGCGACTCATGGCGCCTACGACTCGGTCTGCCACCGCTGGCGCTTCAAGTTCCACAACGAATAAGAACGTGCGTTTGCGTCGGTGATTCAGTTAACGAAAATTAACGGACGTTCCAGACCGAGGCGCAAGCTAAACCCAAGCCACGCGCCAAGAAAGCCGTGGCAGAAGGTGGCGAAGTGAGTTTCATTTTTAAATCGAAACGAAGTAAGGCATATTAAACTTTTCCAACAGGTGAAGACGAGGCGAGGCAAGCGAAACGAGAAGAGAGAAATCACCGAGAAAAGCGGCAGCGACGGCGTAAGTTTTTCTTTTCCCTCGCTGCCTACCTAACTAACGGTGTCCTCAGGAGGACGAGCTTGAGCCGGACGAGCCGCAAGTGGAAATCAAGGCCAAGTCGAGGCGAAAGAAGAAAACCGCGGTCGCAGAGAGAAACGGCAGCGACGGGGTAATTTCTTTGCATTCCTCCTCACGGCTCAACTGACGGTATGCTCAGGAGGACGAGCTCGAGCCCGACGAACCCCCAGGCGAAGTGAAGGCCACCAACGCCCAGGTCAGTGTCTCTCTCCGAGGAAGTCTCATTGTATCTCTAACTGAATGTTTAGGAGAGCTATATGGAGGAGGATCCGCCGGCCAAAGTCAAGACCAATAGCGCGAAGGTCAGTAATTTTCCCTGGAATATGGACTTGTTTTCTAACTAAATGTATCCTCAGGAGAGCGTTACGGTGGAGGGTCCATCCGTCGAAGTTAAGGCCGATAAGCGCCAGGTGGGTACCTTTCTCGGATCGAGTTCGCCCGGTATCTAACTAACTGTATTCTCAGGAGAGCGATACGGAGGAGGAGGAAGTCGAGGTCGAGACCAATCAACGACAGGTGTGTATTTTTCTCTGCTCAAGTCCGTACGCTATATAACTAACTATATTCTCAGGAAAGCTATACGGAAGAACAGCAGGAGGTCGAGACCAATAACGGCCAGGTCGGTATTTTTGCTCAGGTCAAGTCCGCACGCTATCTAACTAAATGTACTCAGGAGAACGATACGGAGGAGGAGGAGCCGACCGAAGGCAAGGCCAATAACCGTGAGGTCAGTATTTCTCCGGTGGAGCCTCGTCGTTCTCTAACTAACCGTATCCTCAGGAAAGCGATAGGGGAGGAAGATCCACCAGCGCAAGTCAAGACCAATAACGACCAGGTGGGCATTTTCTTGCACGAGTCCACTCGAAAAGTCTAACCAGGAGAATGACACGCAGCCATTCTGGGTCAATATCCCAGCCCTTGACGACGATCCCTTCAATTTGCGGAGGGCTAGGAAACGCGCTAACACCACATCGCAACGGCCGTTGACCAGCGACGCCGAGGAGATGCCCGACTCGCCTCGTCCCACCGCAAACCCTCTAGCAGGCCGGACCTTCACGCCGCTCCTTCAGGATGAGGAGGGCTTTGGGTATTTTGACCCACCCACCTCCCCCCATTCAGCGTTCCTTCTCCTTTCGACCCCGCGGACCCACCCAGTCCACCCCGCGCAAGCAGCCTTCTCTCGCACCTCACACCCGCCGACACGTCCGCATCCACCGGACGAGCTCTCCGACAAGTCGAAAGAGGAGTCGGATCTGAGCCACACGTCCGACGATTACAGCGCTGGCGAGAAAGAACGCAAGAAGGCAAAGCGGACGAAGCGCCAGAAAGGGGAGCCTGTCGACCTCTCCACCGAGGAGGAGGATGCCCAAGACGAGCGAGACTTTCAAAGGCTCGTCAGTAAGAAGGGCTTGGAGGGGGAGCAGCAAACGAAGGGGTCGAAGCCGCCGGGAGGAAAGAAAGCCAAAGGTGGCAAGCAGTCGGTCGCAGCGAAATCCCAGCCAAAGTCAAAGGCAGCGGCAGCGTCCAAGTCGACTCTAACGCAGAAAAAATCGAAGCCGGCCGGAGCAGAGTCGAAATCGCAGAAGGGGAAGGGTAAAGCCACGACCAAATCCAACGACACCGACTCTGGCACGCCAAGCGACTCCGACACCCCCTAACGAGTCCGACAGCCCGAGCCCCAGTGACAGCGACGCCGACGAGGGCGACTCCGATTCCGACGTCGATGCGAAGCGCGCCAAGCTCAAGCGCAAGGAGAAGAGCGAGGGCGAGAAGCGGGGCCGGTCGGGGCCCATTCCCGCTGCGGTCCAGGAGCAGCTGGATGACCTATACGACGACTTTGTCGCAAAGGTCGAGGAGCTCGCCGAAGCCTGTGGCAAGTCTCCCGCCCGCTTGCACCAGGAGCTTGGGCTCAGCATGAAGATGGTACGGGCGTCCAGCGCCTGGAACGAGTGGCAGCGGTACTACGCAGAGAAGACACCGAAAGAGAGTAAGTGCATTCGTCCTTGCATGTTCTCGTCTTGGCACTGACTGAGTATTTCAGAGAGGGAACGCAATTTCTCCCGGCAGGCTCGCAGAGCCTTGATCGAAGAACTAGGGCCCGACTTCCCGCCCGAGAAAATCACCGACTCGGAGGCCATCTATGCAAAACTACCATGGCTGCGCGAATGGAACAAGAACGTCGACGCGATGGCGGTAGCCACCCTTCGAGAGAAGAAGAAACTGAAGGGTAGGCTTCAGAAGGAAGTGCGGCCGGTAGCGAAATTGGTAGATTCTTGTCGATGCTATCATGTTCGTCGTACTGATTCAGTGTTATAGGCTCGGCAGCTGCACGCCAACTTCAAGGTCCATCTGTGGGGCTACGTGATCGACCCCAACGGCGATGCGAGTTTTTGTTTCGGTGCAGGAAACGAATTCAGAGAAATGAAGACGCAGCAAAGGCTCAATCTGAATCAAACGATAAAGGATCAAGAGCACATTTTTGGGTGCGTGGGTTTTAATTGCGAAGCTCTAAATTTAATGCGCGTCCTAGGGTTATCGAGCAGAAAAGACGGGGCATCGCCGCTCACGCAAAACCAATCCAAAGTTTGGAAGCTCACCAGGGCGAAAGCGCGCGAGACAGAGACCGAAGGCGATTTACGACCATCATGTCGGGCATGCTGTGTAAGTGGAAACTGGACCTGCTCAGTCCGCCAATGGCTAACACGTTCTTAGGGGAAGCCTGTCGCGAAGCGGGAACACTGACCGGAGTCGACGTCGATAAGGGGAAGTTCCAGATGAAGTGGACGGCCAAGTTCATCGACGTCGCCCGAGCCGGCCAGTTCCGACTAATCAACTACCCCGTCGCGCTGGTGAAAGCCAAGCAGATTATCGGCACAACGGCGTTCAAGCTCCGGGATATCAAGGCTCTGACTTTCGAGGAGTTCATGCCAGCGCTGGTGGCGGCCCACAGTCCCGGGCGGCGAGAAGGATGACAATGTTATGCAGATCGTACATTGGAGTGAAGGTATGGGCTCAGTATTGAAATAATAATCAGCCGCTCACTAATACCGATTTGCAGCTGACATGGCAATGCCGCCGAGGACCAAGGCGAAGTGGCGGTGGTCGTCGACGAAAAGAAGAGGGCGTTGGTGAAGGTGAAGGCGAGTCTCGCGTATGCGAACGAGGTGAAGAAAGAGGCCGAGAAAGAGGAGAAGAGGGCGAAGAAAACCAAGAGCAGCAAGAAGTCGAAACGCGACGACGACCCGCCCCCTCCCCCCCCCGCGCCCCCTTTCCCCTACCGCGCGCACCCACCTCCAGTCCCCGCCCCAACCCCCCACAGCAACGTCAAACCATGAAGAAGACGGCCAGTACAGTTACCCCCCGCGTTCCCTGCGCCCTCACTACCCGGTAGTCAATCCCCGCGACTACCAAGATTATACCGACTCCCGCCCACGCAGCTCGCGGGAGTACGATCACAGCTACGATATCGACCACACGAGGCACGCTCCGCGCGCCTTCCCTTCACGAGATTACCGGGACGATTACGCCCCAGCCGCAGGTCCGTCTTCACGGCCATATGACGCTCGACGCGCAGCCCCTTCACTATACGGCGCTGCATCTGCGGGACCCTCTTCGCGGTACGACGACGACGAATATGACAATCCAGCGGCACATCCACCTTCGCGGTATGGTGCTCCACCTGCGGGACGCCCTTCCCGGTCCGACTACGCTCCACCTGCCGCACCCTCGCGATATGCTGACGCTCCACCTGCCGCACCCTCGCGATATGCCGACGCTCCACCCGCGCCCCCATCGTCGTGGTACGGCCCCACGCACCCACCGTCGCGGTACGGCCCTCCCCCTCCTCCTGCACAGGCTTCGGGCTTTGACATGCGTCCACCCGCCGCGCCATCTTCGCGGCAGAACGCTCCACCCGTGCAGCCGTCGTCTTCGCGGCATGTGCCAGGCTCAGAAGCGCGGGGGGAGCTGCTCTCCCTCGTGTGGATTTCGCGGAGATGGCACGCCTCGACGAGCTGGCGGCTCGTACGGGAGGCAGGAAGAGAAAGACTTTGGATGATGCAGAGGCGTCCGACAGGGATAAAAAACGCACTCGCGATAAAACCCCGCCCCCGGAGCCGGAGTCGAAGCTCATTAAACTGCGCACCATGGTCGGCGACAAAAGCGGGCGGATTTTTCTACGCAACCTGTCTGCGTCAGGTGGAGGCGTCCACCCGCTACAAGGCGCATGAACACACGTACGGTTGGAGTAGCAGGAAAGACAAGTGGCTGCGCCTCAGAGCGGACGTTATCCCTGTCTTTGCCTCGGACGAGGACGAAGACCGGTTCAAGAGAAATGTCGAGGATTTCGTGTTGGATGCTGCATAGTGTGTTGGCTACTTGTCGCGGCCGCTTCGTTAATTACATTGAGCATAAATTACAAGATTTATGATATGGATTATGCCTTTGATATGTATCAAAACTCATGTACGACTGAAACGTCTATTGCCTTGATTAATTCTACATGTATTGACTTCAAGGATTCTTGACTTTGTAACTACTAAGAACGGGTGCTTAGTGAGCGCTTATTGAGTTCTCCCAATAAATGGCAAATGGACTTGATTTTAAAGGCGAAGAAAGCGGGGAGAAAGCCTGGCTGATAATTACTGGAAAGCGTGCGGGCATTAGCGTTCAATGGGCGCTTCGGAAGAAGAAAGAACTTAAGGAAATTCATTGAGAAACCATGGCGGTGGGATATCCCTTTTAAATGTGTTCGTGTAGATTTGAATTGATTTGAAGGGCCAATTGAGTTCGCACGGAGTTCGAAGTATGAGCACCGGCGCTTCAGAAGAATCGGACTTGAAACCAAGTCCGTGCGGACTTGTAAAAAATCTTTGGATTGCCGGTGGGATATCCCATTCCACCGTGGGCTATCCCAAATGGATGGGAAATCTCATGGCCCAAAGCAAAAGTTGAAGGGAAAGCCCACTCTATGGATGGGAAATCCCACGCAACAAACGAAATAGATGGGATATCCCACGAAACCCAATGGGAAATCCCATGTAGAAAATAAAACAAATGGGAAAGCCCATCAACGAGGTAAAAATAAGTGGGACATCCCAAGGCGAGATGGTATATCCCATGTGTATCAGTGGGTCATCCCATGGGGAAATGGGATGTCCCATGTGCATTGGTGGGATATCCCAGGCCTCAGGGAAATCCCAACGGTATTATGGGATTTCCCATGTTGCAATGTCCCAGGATTGGGATATCCCATGTTAGTGGGATATCCCATGTGGTGATCTAAATTATATTAGATATCAGCTGTAATATGACATTAAGTAAGTGGTTGTACTTGATACAAGTTCAACATGTACAATATGTAAGAGTGCTTGCAAAAGTGCAATCAAACGAAAGGATAAGGAATGAAAGCGAATGAGGCTGGTATGCACCATGCACTGAGGCGAAAGGGTATGTGTACAATATGTAAGAGTGCTTACAAAAGCAAAATAAAGCAAAAGGGTATGAAATGAAAACAAATGAGGCCAGCATGCAACACGCACTAAAGCGAAAGGGTACGGAATGGAAGTGAATGAGGCCAGCATGCACCATATACTGAAGCGAAAGGGTGTGGAATGGCAGTGAACAAGGCCAGCATGCACCACAAACTAAAGCGAAAGGGTATGGAATGGAAGCAAATGAGGCCAGCTTAGACTAAAGCGAAAGGGTATGGAATGGAAGCAAATGAGGCCAGCTTGTACCACAGACTGAAGCATAAGGGTACAGAATGAAAGCAATGAGGCTGGGTTGCACCATGCACTAAAACAAAAGGTTATAGAACAAAAACAAACAGGTGTGGAATGCTAGCAGCTGAATTTGGGGACCTAAAAATAAAAGTGGCCCAGTACACATGCCTATACACCAAAAAGAAAGCCCTGGGCTGTAGCTTTCAGAATCACCTAGGATCATTCAAATCAGTGCAGGAATGAGCCCCAAAATGCATTTTTCATCCAACTGGAAACAAATATGCTCTGATATTCACACCCTATATGCCACAAGAAAGCCCCAAGCCATAGCTTTCAGAATCACCTAGGACCAACCAAATCAGTGCAGAAATGGGCCCAAAAATGCATTTTTCGCCCAGGTGGTACCAGGGGTCCCACCAGCAAGGGGGTCTGTGGGATAACCCAAAAAATTTTCTTTCCCGCCTGCGGCGGGATACCTTATGGGATAGCCCACCAGCATGGGAAAGCCCACAGATATGGGAAAGCCCAACACCTATGGGATGCTCCACTAAACCAGACCCCCTTTGGGATAGTTAACTCATTGGGACAGTTAGGCCCTAAGGGGGTCAGGTCGGGGTAGCCTCAGGTGATTCTTCATCAGATGAATCATCCACAGGACGCAACTCGAGACTCGGCACGGAATCTCCACTGCAACTCTCAGCATAATCTGAATCGCTCACAGACTGCAGGTCAGGCATAGAGTTGCATTCTGAACCTGTGTCGCTAACTGTGTGTAGCGACAGCATTGATTCAGAGTCCAAATCAAACGAGTTCACAAGTTGATGGAGCGAAAGCTCAGCCTCAAACAGCGATACCTCTTGCTTATACCATGCGAATATGTCAAATCTCAGATCTTGCAAGAGTTCTCGAGGTAAGGACACACAAGTACCTAATTCCGTGTCGGAAATAAGGATGTTGTTCTTTGCAGGGTTTATCTCAAACCGTTCCTCCGGCGCTTCACCTGGGTTATTCCCGATGATATAGAAGGGAATCAGAAGCCCTACGGCTTCCACCTGAGCATCCCCGATCTCTTCCAGGTAATGCTCCACCTCTCGGGGAGCATCCGGATCAAGCCCGTACTCAAGTGAGTGGATCTGTGCGTACCACAGGGTTGGCATGAAGTCTTGGTCACGCAAGATGTTTGAGTCTATGGTGACGTTGAAACGGTGCACTTGACAAACGTGAAAGAATAGCGATAAGATGCGATGGGCAACAACCACACAACAACTACCAAACTAAACCAACACTACTACTCCCAAAGATTAAGTGCTTCTCCTTGTGAGTTTGGGTCCGAGCCGTAGTATGCGGCTAGCTGGTTCAGAATCGAAACCGAGTAGAAATCCAAGACACACAGTACTTCGTATGTTCGTCTTATACTTCAGATGAGTGCTTCCAACTGAAGGAAAGTCCGCCTAGGCACCTCAATGAATGAAGTAAATAGGTTGTTTTTATAATAGGTGGATACAAGGAGGTTTAGACGATTAAATCTAAGGCTCCAGGGCAGAGGTTTTGATAAACTCGCGAAAATCCTCACTCCGGTAGTCCGTGAGTATCCAAGGCTAACTCCAAGCGATCAAAGGCTCAAACGGTTTGTTATGCCGTCGACCTAGGCTTTCCAATGCACTAGGAACGTTTGTCTACTTTGTTATCAGGCCCTAGGGACACTGCACGCGTCCAGACGTCGATCCAACACACTACAACAAGGCTCCTAGGCAACAAGTTGGGGTGAAGGCAAAGCGCCTGACAAGGTACAGTCGGTCGCCTAGGGGTAGTATAACCCGGTTCAAATCTTCTTCTGTTAAGGCCTCCTGCCAGCTACCGCAGTTCCAGTCGAGATCCAATACACTACGACAAGGCCCTTTGCACAAGTCGGGGTAGAGGCAACTCAACGTTCAAATACGACTTCTTTCAAGAGGGAGAACACCCAATCAATTTTATAAGTGAAGACTCGATCTTAAAATCAACAACTGAAGGTTTCTTTCTCAAGTTCCAACTCCAAGTCCAGAGTCAAACAAATATCCAGATTCCAAGTAAAGACTAATACAAGCAGAGTTTTGGTGTACCAAAATCTCCACGTATAGCCTGAGAAACCCTCACCGGTACTTAGGTGGGATCAATCTGGCGTCGTGGTTATTCTACTGGGTTTTTATACATATGAGCAATGATGGATGAGATAAAGTAAAATGAGTCAAAATAAATATGCCGAGGCCAGTCGCAAGCGTCCGAGGTAGGATAAGTCATGTTGAATGACCGCCTAGGTCTATAATTGGTATATGCGTGATCGCAAGTGCCGCCGTCTGTACGGCAGGAGTTGAATCCTGTCTAATAATAGTTTTGGTTGCTGACTCATGCAGTCTGGTGACATTCTGGACTTGCAGATCCCGACCGCCAAGACTACCGATACTCGGTTCTAATGAGAACTGTCTGATCGTTCTCCTATATTTGTCTATATTTGTCAGGTCGCCCTCGCGCTTGACCATCACGTGTCTTCCTTCTGCCAAAGTCTTCGGATCAATGCCTCGGCCATCTCCTCGGCCTAATGGTTCCATCTAAAGTCAACGATCGTCCGCCTAGGCACTGGCAACCCTACTAAGTCCCATATGGTGTTTCGTACCATTGGTCCCTAGCCGCCTAGGCATCGGTCTGAATATGTCTGGTGATTTCTCTCAGCCTACTCTTCGAACCACTGCACTTCTGGTTGAACATCTTGTCTCCAATATCGCTCCTAGGTATGGATGGGCTTCCAGGTATATCTCCTTAGTGGTCATGTATAAGTGCCTAGGCAAGCGCGTCCCACTTGTAAGACCCAAATACTACAGCTAGCCGTCGGAGTCAACGCTAACTCTCCTTTATATCACCGAACAGGGTTCTAGCGCACTTGTATAAGTAACTGCCTAGGTGCATTCCTACGCTTCCAGATGGTTTGCATTCTGGTCTGAAAAAGCGCAAAAATACCAGAGGATCAACGCTTTATCTGTTGCGCCCGTCTCAATGTCGTCCTCAAACTCATCATCTATTATTGTATACTGAGTTTTAGACGAAGGATACACATGGAAGCGCTTTCGGCAGGCTTTTTCCGGCGTCCAGGTGGATGATTCTCCCGGATACAGCTGAGCAGCTTGAAGCATAACTTCCATGCAAAATGCATACAAGTCACCGATAAACTGCGAGTGGTATTCACTGTCCTCGGAACTAGAGTCAGATACAGAACTTTCTGATTCCGATTCGCTTTCTGAGCTGTTTTCAGAGTCGAAAAGTGTTTCACGGGGTTCCCCGCCCTCCTCAACTATGACATCGACGAACCGTACAGCTCCAACAGGCAAGGTTTCGAGCACCTCTGTGCTCTCATACAGTGCAGCACGTGAACTCGATCCCAAGGATATTCCTACAGTGTGGGTACTAATCCCCGGCGGCTTTCCCTTCTTCTTTGAAGGGACTGTAGCACTTGTCGGGCAGTTACAAGACAGATGTCCAGGTTCGCCACAATTGAAGCATAGACCCTTTGCTAACATCACATTCCGCTTTGCAGCAGATAAAGTCAGCTCGCTTGAGTCAGACTTATTTTTCTTATCAGAAATGCCTGCTGCAAAAGTGAGCATGACTTCCTCACGCGATCGCTGAGAACCAGCGCGCCCTCCACGGCCTCTTCCACGACCACAGAAGCCTCCCCGCGAAGGTCGCTGTGAGCTTCGGTTCTCATCCGTCCTGGTCGAGGACTGATTACCACGCTTATTAGAGCTATTTGAGTCCCCTTTCGAGGCAAGTTTAAGCAGGATCTCAGCTTGTTCAGCCGCCTTAACGACTTCCCAGGTTGCGACTTCAGGATCAATATCTTTTCGATAAATCTCCGTCTGAACTGCAACGGCGAAGCTATTAAACAGCTTAACAACTTTCTCTTGAGTATCTTCCAAGCCGATGGTATTATAGATCTGCGACGATTCCGCAACGTGCACGGCAACCTCTTTCGTGCCTTGAAAGCATCGATTCAAATAGTTCAGTGAAAAACCTTTTCAAGTCCCATTCCTCCTCGTCTTTTGCGACGACCTGGTTATAGAAATCAAGTGCTTTTCCATCCAAGTAATACAAGATGAAATACACCTGTTGCTTCACAGGTACGCGACCCATTGTCACATATGTATTAGCTTCGCATGCGAACTGCTGAATTGCGTTCGCATCAGGTTCACCGTTATATCATGACGGAGGAATAGGCTTCAAGAGCATTTTTCCTTTATGCTCGTACCCACACTTGCGCTTGGACGAGAGTCGTGGGCTCGAAGACCTGTGCCGTGAAGACGAAACGTCATTATTACTTGAGTGGCCGGAGTCTGAGTCCGAATCCGAGCTCAAGCTATCTGACGGGTCCTCAGGCGAGCCCCCTTGATTTCGCAGAAGACTTCGGCACACCCCGGAGGGCCTTCTCGAAGAAATTATCGGCGGCAAACCTTCCTGGAGTTTTACCACGCGGTATATGCGTCTCACGTGCTCGTGGCGCAGAAGATTCTTCTCAGTAGGTCTCGTGCGCTCTTGACGCAGAGGACCCGGTTTTGTGCAGTGAGTCCGCCCTGGCCTTGGACAGCTCGTTTCCAGCACCCTGTCCCAGCTGAAGTTCATTAATTTTCTCCATTACCAGAGCAATGACTTCTTCAGTAGTTAGTCCGGACTTGACCTCAGCAGCGTTGTTCGCAGCGGGGTTGGGGACAGGTTCAGAGACCTCAGTTGTTAGAGGTCCATTGTTTCTAGGTGCGGGTGCTTTAGTTGCTTGAGCTCCGACTTTTACGAACTCAACTTTGGCAGTTGGTTTAGGAAGTTACAGAGGCAGCGCAACAACTGGTTCGGCAACAGCTACAGGTTCGTCAACCTTAGCTACGGCTTTTGGCACATCAGCCTGAATCTTGACATATTTAGATTTCAGGCTCTTCGAGCGATTATGGGGAGGCTTTGCCTTAGGAGTCGAAGCTCCCGTCGGCATGAAGTCGACAAGGAAATCAGTAGAACCAGAACGTTCTTCTTGTTTAATAATACAATTTATCTCCTCATAATTCTTAAACATTTCATGTTGTGCTCTCAAATCTGCCTCAGTAAAATTCTGAAGGACCAAAATGTCTCCCCAGTTGCCTGGGTCAGGTCCTTTGCCCTTGTCAAGCGAAGGACCAGCCTTGAGACTCCATTGAATGAGGTCATCCTCATCCGAGACTTCTTCCACTGTCGCACGGCGTGATTTCGGTGCAGAAGTGGTAGTAGATCCAGGTTCAATGGTGGAATCAAGACCATTAGGAGTAGCACTCCTAATTTCAGGTACGACCCCCTCAATGTCAGGACTGTAAGTTCCTTGATCAGTCCCCGAGGCCTGCCCACGCGCATCTCGCATCGCGCGGTACTGAGCAGAAATGGCCTCGTGGCGTCGAACAAGAGCATCCAGCTCTTCAATACTCATTTTGTTGGTTGCTTTAGCAACAGTGGATTCAGACTCACTCTCAGAAGCAGTCAAATCGGAGGAAGGTGTATTATTGGTATATTTACTCCCTCTAAAACGACGCTCCTGATGGGTACGAGAAGTCTTACGACTAACACAGGTCCAGCCGTCATCGTCTTCCACATCCGATGTAGGTGCAACACCTGGCGCATCGGCCTTAACGACACTCGGGGTGAGCATCGGCAACTCCGAAGAGTATTCTCCAGCACGTGAGACGCTGGGAAGTCCTAACGCAGAAGCGTAGGTGGGTCTCGCTGCCGTGGGAACAGCGACGGATGTCGACAAGTCGACAGCAGGGGTATCTGAGTTCCCAGCGTCACTAGCCCCAGTTGAAGAACAAAGTTCAGGGCTATAGAGAGGCTTGGGAGGAGAAAAGACACCGGCACGAGTAGCAGCATGAGTGTGGTGATTGCTGTTGTCCATAGTGAAGTTGGTCGGTGCTGAGAAATGTCGTCAGCGAGGCAGTAGGTTCGGTTGATCAGACCAGACAGAAACCAGACAAGCAGAGACAAAAGCGAGCACTTGAAAAGATGTAGCGGGGAACTGTCGGCTAATAGAACGTTGACTAAATAGACGGCAGTGAGTCCCGATACACAGTGAAGATTGCGAGAGGTGGTTGGTCAAGCAAGCGGTAAGTGGCGTAAGTTGTCGATTGACCGAGAAACTAGCTACAGACATCACGGGAATTTATACTAGACAAGAAAGGAGTGGCTAATAGTTTAAAGAGACGTTGATGGACAAAAAGGAGGAGTACAGGACGCGGCGAGACATCGGGTAGTGAACGTAAGAGATGGTAGTGTAGGGAGTGAATTGAATGAGTGAATAAGCAAGTAGATGCGACGTGTGTGAGGAAAGGA